>OY757312.1:150464705-151926955 GCA_963583905.1 Stenurella melanura
ATGCTGTAGCGAGCAGACGTGTATTAAGATATATTCTGTTATTTCTGTTTGAATAAACCATTTTCATTTATCTCGTATATCGATTTCGTTTAATACTCTAATTAAAGCATATTGAGATTATTCTGCACAAGCAAATTCACGTAATCTCAACAGAATGCTATATAAGTATATATCAGTACATTTTTTGAAGCCTCTTTCTAGCCTTTATTCGTTACTATATTAGCATTGAATATCTCCCAATCACATGGATTTTATTGTTGAAATAATGCAATCTGCAGATGGATATTAAAAAAATCACCACAGTCACAATTATGGGTTTTAAGAAAAACTTATGTGAATGCCAATTAGGAGACATCTAATTAATGTTTTTGAATCATTTTCATTTGATAAAACTGTACAGGGTGGCCAAAAATTATTTTTCAATTAAGAACTTTTTAAATTGAATTATCTCAATTTCTTCAAATGGAACACCCTGTATATTGTTCAATGAAAAACTGACAGAGAAAGAGGGTTCAAAAAATGTACTGATATTCATAGCATTCCATTTAAAAAAAAGGCATTTGGTTCCAGTTATACACTTTTTTATCTATAGTTTACTTGCAATTCTTTCAAAAATTTCTAGCTATCGTAGAACTCGAGATATCGAGGTCCGACAGACTATTGTCCCACCCTGTATATTAGCACTCAAATTAGAGGTGCAAAAAGATTAACTTGAGTGGACTAAAATAGCAACGAGATAGAGAAGTTGAGATCTTGCCTAGCTATGACAATATAAATGTCACTGTCGTTTGTGATGGTTTAGGTATTTAAATTTCAGTAATAAATCATGGCTTGTAATAATAAAAAAGAAACAAAACCAACAAACAAATCTATTAAAAGCGTATTTGCAAGAACTATTTATGATTCTCGAGGAAACCCAACAGTTGAAGTAGACCTTATTACCGATCTGGGATTATTCAGAGCTTCTGTGCCAGCTGGAAGTGACACAGGTTAGTGTAATTAGTTACCATCAAACCTACCGAAATTTTGTGCAACATTGAGTCCATACAAATATTTACAGTAAATCAAAAACATATTCGGAATGACCGTTTCACGTATAAACGCGAAATAAGTACAACGGGTGGTTCTTGGGGACAAAGGGGATTAAGCTGGTGTCTAAGAAATTGGAACTCTTGTATCTTTCAAAATTAACCCCAATCGACGAGAACTCACCCCTCTTTCCGTTCAACTGCCGATTAATTGCGTACTTTAGCAGGTGCAGTGTTTTCAATGTTTTTTTGAGGTTAAGTAAAGAGTTCAAATCCACATAGTTTTGAAGTAAAATTTGTCCCGAATAATTTGATTTTTGACCCGTTCCAATCCCACTATTTTCTTATTACAGAACCTGATACATTCCAAAAATTGCAAAGCAGAAACAAGAGATAAAGACTTCCTACTTGCATTGGGTATTTTGACTGAATACTTGATTGTTACAAAGTAAGCATTTTTTCGCAACTGAAAATAGACCATTTGTCTTAATATGTAGTAACTATTTCGTTCTCTTTCTATATTCATATGATATCTCTCATACCATAGTTTCTCGCGAAAGTGGGAATAGTCTCTTAACTGAGTGACAGTTGACAACTGGCAGTTGAGTTCAGAGTCTCTGGTTCAGAACTTTTCTTTTTGTTAGCCAAATAATTGTATTTTTTGTTTGATCGTAATGGATTTCAATTTATTTCAATTTTTATATTTTTGTCAATTGTGGAAAGATAATGACGATATTATAGTTGAGGCTATGATATATCTATTAAATGCAAACGATTTCCTGTAGGTACCAGAAGTACTTAAAAAAATATATAAATATATATTTTTTTAAGCAAAAATTGGCCGTTTCTAGATCCACAGTGACGACTAGATCTGTACCTCTATAATTTAACTGTAAAGATAGTAACTCGGCATCCATGTTTTTATTCCTTAACAAATTAAGATTATTAAAATGTGTCACACAGTTTTGAAAAGCCCCGGCAATAGACCATTTTCGGTTGGTGGCGCTGGAGGGCACACAACTCATTCTTTTCTGTTGTGGAGGTGGGTAAAAGCTGTTATTTTCTAATAACAGGCTTAAACTTTTCTGTTAGCAACTCATCTCGAATTGTTTTCATATGTATTCCTTTGTGATTGATTGAGATTTGTGTGCCCTCCAGACTGTGTCAAAATCAGATGACCGAAAATGGCGTATGACAAAATACAGGTTATGTAGCACTACTGTAAAACGATTCCAGGCGCTGAGCGTAGTCAGTTGAAGCTGAAGTAGTAAGTTACTTGACGTAAAATACTGACGTCAGTTGTAGATCAAATAACATACTACTAGTCGCGAAAACGAAATATTCACTCTCACTACACTGACCACAACATACTCTTCAGTCGCGAAAAAATGCTTAACGTCTCGCACCTTAGAATATTGATCATTTTCGGTCACCTGATTTTGACACAGTCTGGAGGGCACACAAACCTCATCCAATCACAAAGAAATACAAATGTAAACAATTAGAGATGAGTTGCTAGCAGAAGTAGTTTAAGCTTGTTTTTAAAAAATAACGGCTTTTCCCCATCTCCAAAAAACAAAAGAATGAGATGTATACCCACCACGCCACCAGCATGACGTCACCCAATACCACCTAAAAACAAGATGGTGTTGCGTCAACCGAAAGTGGTCTTAAACTAGAACAATGGTGTAAACTACAAACTGTAAATGAAAACTAGTGACAGTTAACGTCTCGGAAGATTATCTACTTCTGTTCTCAAAACATGTTTGCCGCCAGATAGTGTAGGCGAGCTAGCCCTTCAGGGACCCAAATCTCCGACTAACTGCAACCTCCGCAAAAAAAATCCACATGTAGTTTGCGATGTCTGGAAGAAGATAATAATTTTGGAATTTGCTTTAAAAAAATGCGAGAAATCGCGAAAACTGGTTCTTCGCGGTAGAAAGAAGTTGAATTTAGACCAAAAAAGGTGATCAGGCTGAAAATGTGCGCAATAACAAAACACAGAATGAACCCCGGTAAAACTCAACTGGCTCAGTGGTTACCTCACAAATTGCAGAAAAGCATTAAATTTGCACCTTTTTTCAAAAATTCGTAACTCCGCTTCAAATATATATTAAAGGCTGAAAGCACACGTTGGAGTTTTAGTAGTCATTAACCTACGTTCAAAATTTCAATCGAAATTTTTGCAAACCGTTACTTTTTGCAAAGAAAAAGGCACTTTTTTGCCCAGTGCCGCGAAAGCCCTATGGCGCTCGGACTGATATTTAACCAACGCGTTTGTATTCTTCGAGATTTACTCTACAACGCATTTTTTTTGGTTTTGCCAAAAATCGATTGGAAGCATGCGAAAAACGCGATCGAAAACCGGTAATTTTAGCGCTGTGCAAGGACCGACGAGTGGGGGTAGTCGAGTACCCTTTCGTATTCAAGTTTTTTTGTTATAGTTAACATTACCGAACAGTCCACTGAGCGCGTGTGGTCGTTACACCAGGGGTTGATAAAATAATATTGAGATATTCACTTGAAATTTGGTACACATATGTATTAAAACGACATCTGGAACTAAGTAAAGCAAGCTGGTAAGAGTACAGAACCTTGGGATTTGGTGTAGGTATATACGAGAAACCAAGGACTCAGATTGCTTTCTAATATTTTTCAACCTTTCACCCCCACTCCATTATTAATGGGGTTGATAACATAAAATGGAGATATTCCGCGTACTGAACATGCCAAAAATTATTGTAAATTGATGTAAATTTTTAAATATTTCGGCAGGGTAGGCATCGGCAAAGATCTCATTTTTTCTCTTCTTTTTTCGTGTTGCATTATACATATTGAGACTTTGTTGATGCTAACCTCGCTGCACTGTGATATTAAGATAAATACAATTCTTTATATTGTTTTCTCCCTTATTGGAGCTGGAGGGCAGGGGCGCGTTTAGATAAATTGGGCCCCTAGGCGCTGTGAGATTTGAGGGCCCCTCGATTAAAAAAATATTAGATCTAAAGATTAGAAGGCAAGTATATTTTTACAAATACATATTATCATGTTATTTTTTTCCGGCTTTATATGGTAGCAAACTTATCAATTTGAACGTTTGATATCACAGTTTTGTGTTTCCTCTGATACAGTATACAGAAGAGACAAATTTTGAAGTCGCTGTTGCCCCGAAGTACTTCGTAGGTAGTTATTAGTTCTTTTGAGCGCCGAAAAAGTGCGTTTACATGAGGGATAACTGACCGGAATGGTCAAGTAAATACACAAAAGGGTTTCAACATTAAAAAATGTCGCCTGCAACACATTGAGAATAAAGGCCTCCGCAGTTTTTCATACTAAGAATAGGTTTCAGTCGATTGTTCTGAAACTTGGGAAAAATATTCTCCTGGACCCCCTGATTAAAATTTTTTTGCCCACCAGTCCGACCGAATTCGATTTTTTTATCTAGAGGCGACTGAAACTGTGAACATCTTCGAAGGTCTGCGTAAATGTTCCATAAAAATTCTGAAAATATTCATGCTCATTTCTTGAAAAAAAAATAAGCATCTTTTGTCTCTTGGCATTTTTTTTTTTCAAAGTGCTTCCTTCTCCCGGAAAAAAATAACAAACAAACCAAAATATCTTTTGTAATTTTTTTATGGGAAAAGGAAGCACTTTGAAGATAAACATTAAGAGACAAAAGATGCTTATTTTTGTTCAAAGAACACGCCTACCGGTTTTCAGTATTTCTTAGAAAAAAATAATTTCGACCAAGAATTTTCCTAAAATTTTATTTTTTTCTACTTCAGAAAGATCCCAAAATATTCAGGCATGTTCTTTAGGTAAAAATAATTAGCGTATGCCCCTTCAACTTTTTCTTCAAAGTGCCTCCTTTTCCCGTAAAAAAAAATGCAAAAAAAAATATTTTTTTCTGTTTGTTATTTTTTCCGAGAGAAGGAAGCACTTTAAAAAAAAACACCAAGAAACAAAAGATGTTTATCTTTCTCCAAAAAATGAGTCTGAATATTTTCAGAATTTTTATGGAACATTTAAGCAGACCTTTGCAGATGTTCACAGTTTCATTCGTCTCTAGATCAAAATATCGAATTCGGTCGAACTGGTGGTCAAAATGAATTTTAATCAGGGGGCCCAGGACAACATTTTCCCCAAGTTTCAGAACTATCGACTGAAACACATTTTTACTATAAAAACAGCAGGCAACTTAAGCCGGCATATATCAAAAATTGGTGCAATTTATCTGGAGCTAGCCCGGAATCTATGTCGCCTCTATAGGTGGATACTAATGCATTGATCATTGCAGTGCACTGATTATTAGCTTGTTTTGCATCGTCATACTCTTTCCAAATTTTCTATATTTTCAGATTCTTTTTCTATTTGTTCATCATCGCCAGATTCACTAGAATCGTTTCCTAATGTTTCTTTATTTTCGCAGTCCTCATCACTGGTTTCAAATTTTAAATTTACTCAGTTATTTTCTCGGGTTTTCTAGATTGTTCTGTCTCAGGTTCTTGAATTTTCGCATCATCATTATCAGTAGATTTATTTTCATTAATGTTCACTTTTCAGTCGATGAACCGATTCATTAATATTATGAACATATTTTTTTCAGTGTGATACCTACAGTGGATAAAGATTAAAAAAATGAATATTCAAGAAAGAATTTTCAAGCACGATAAACACAAACAATAAATTCCTATAGACATTGAAATATGAAAAAAATTGAAATCGAAAGGAAGAACTATAAAATGATTTCAAATTCAAGTCATATAAAATGTAAATAAACGACAAATGTTCGTGAATACATACTCGCATGAACCATTCTTATTTTGTTATTTTTGTTGCAATTGAGATCTGATGAGGATGATATGGAAAGGGGAAGAAATGTATTTCATGATAGTTGTAATTATCATTATTGCTATCGGTAAAGCGAAAATAAATAACGACATAACAAAGAAGTAAAATTTTTACATCGCTTTTTTACCTCAATAAATCGGGGACTGGGGGCCCCTGGAAAGGTGGGGCCCTAGGCGCGCGCCTAGTGCACCTAGGCCTAAACGCGCCTCTGCTGGAGGGCCAGCTCTGCGGAGGAGGGAAATGTGTCACGCAGGAAAGAGCCAAATCTGGGAAAGTAGCAAATGCTTGTATACATAAAACATATTCGACCCTAGTCTAGTTAGGAATTAGGAAACAATAGAAAACAAATTCAGTGTCGATATTGGAATTATTATCATCTTAGAGATGTGGGGCCCAGGCCCTTCAGGCAGTTTTAGGGATCTCCGCCCTGGAGGTCGCAAGTTAAGTATAGTGTGAAGTGACACCTCTTCCTCCCCACTGTGTATATTTGTAAGATCGTTGTTATTTGTTCCATTTTTATTATGTGTATTATTGTTGTTGATTACTTTTATCTGTTGTTTGTTCGTTATCCCCTAAAGGAATGTTTTAATAAAATCATGTAAATAAACCCTAAAGTCGCCCTTCTTAACACTTCTCCAGAAAACCCAAAGCCACGTAGGGCGTAGAGCCCATGGTTCCAGGCCCGCACATAAGCCTTTCGTGACAATAATTAATATTATAAATTATTAATTAATAATTTTGAATCAAATTAATTCATTAAATTAAAGATACGGTCTCGGATACGCCACTGTTTCATGATAAAATTGTACAGTGCTTAAAATAAATTGCTATCGGTATTTCATACATTAATTTAAAAAATCGTTGGCAGAACTTCTCTAAACGAAACTAACCCAACATTTTCAAATTTGCGACGACTTTTGTGCCTAAACCGATAACTTTACAGAAAATATGCTAAGAACATTATTTTATAGGAAATTTCCTATTCTTCATTTTTCCTGTCTACATATTTTATCTGTTTTTAAATTTTTGAAAAATACTATTTTTGGCGGCCATCTTGGCAATATGGCGTCTGCGGCGGCAGGTCCCGGTTTGTGAAAAATGTAGATTTTAGTTCTTGGTACCAAAATCTACAAACCTGCAAAGTTTCAAAACTTCCCGAGTTAATTCCATCAGGTAAAACCACCAATGGACTACAATATCATCGTTTATAACAATGGCGAGGCAATAGTGGTCATTTTTTGTTTTTTTGAGTTTGATCTTGACATCAAAACGAACAGAATTCACAGTTTCTTGAAAACCCATTAATTTGTAGTCCAATAATTAGATTTCCATAACATAAAATGTTATTTGAGATTTTTCTTCAGTAACTGTTGTTAGTGGAGGGATTAAATCAGTTCTGGGGATACCGCGCAACCCCCTCCCCTCCCAAAACCACCCCTTCGGTGAAAAAAGCCTTATTTTACTGATACTCAACTGTTGAAGATGTTAAAAAAATGTTCATCATAAAAAAAAGCTTGACTAATCGCGTAAAAAATAGTCCTTTTGTAATGTTCTTGAATATGTCATGGTTTTCGAGCAAATCGATATTGAAAGACTTGCAGAATTTGTAATTTTAATGCGAACGAATTTTCGTTTATTTGAAAGTTTTTGCACGCAGCCTATAGAAAAAATTGAATTGCTCGAAATCCAAACATGCTAGGAAGAAAAATCAAAAAGTTTTAAAGGGGATATAAAATACTCTTTTGTGTTTCTATTTTTGATGGCTATTGATATCTATTAGGATATAAAAATAACAATATAATATAGTTACCTATTGATTTTTTGCACTTTTAACTATTCACAGGCCCATAAAAAATAACTGCCTTTAATATAACTCATAAATGTATTATCTTGTAGTTCCAGGTAGTACTTCAATGCAGAAAAAGTTAGGAATAAAAATATTCACATTTACAAATTTACCAGCATGTTGAAGTTAGCCAAATTCTGGCTAATTTTTTATTGTTTCCTAAAAATTAAAAAAAGACCCAAACATCTTAAAAATTCAGCTCAAACATTTTTTTTCAGTTTATATATCATATAACTATTGTTTCTAATCATTTAATAGTTAAAAAATTGTATTAAAAAAATATAAAAAAATTAAATATGCAGCCTTTTTTGGATTTTTTTTGACTAACTTTAACATGCTGCTAAATCTGTAAATGTGAATATTTTTTTCCTAACTTTATCTGCATTGAAGTGCTACCTTGAACTAAAAGATAATGCATTTATAACTTATATTATAGTCAGTTATTTTTTATGGGCCTATGAATACTTAGATACACAAAAAATCAAGAGATAACTATGTTATATTGCTATACTAATAAATATCAATAGCCCTCAATAAGGCAACACAAGAGAGTATTTTTAAAAAAACACATTTTGATTTTTCAATTTTTTCTATAGGTCGCGCGCAAAAAAATTCAAATAAACGAAAACTCGCGCGCATTAAAAATACAAATTTTGCAATTTTTGTCAATATCGATTTTCTCGAAAACCAAGAAAATTACAAGAGGCCTTTTTTAGGCAATTAGTCAGGATTTCTTTTTTATGATGAGCAATTTTTTTATATCTTCAACGGTTAACGAGTTATCAGTAAAATAAGTTTTTTTTCAGCGTGATTTTTTTGCGGGGTTGCACGGCACCCCCAAAACTGATTTTTGTGGTTTTGTGATATTTAATCCTCGCAAAAGTTACGGAAGGAAAATCTCAGATAACATTTTTTGCGAGCTTCTGGTGTATTTTTTACTATATCGACTGGACTATTGGCAAACTTTTTCAAGTTTAGGTCGATTTTCGTCTAATTTGCCTACACCATTACTAGTTACATTATTTATTGAATGTCAAAGCAATTTGACCACAGTAAATATTCAATGAAAAACTGTAATATGTAAAGTTTTGAATTTTAGGGGCCATCGAAGCAGTAGAACTGAGAGATGGTGTACTCTCGGAGCATCTCGGCCGAGGTGTTACTAAAGCCGTTGAAAATGTAAACAACATAATCGGTCCGGAACTGGTCAAAGCCGATATGTGCGTAACCGAGCAAGAAAAGATCGATCAATTCATGATCGACTTAGATGGCACAGAAAACAAATCCAAATTGGGAGCGAATGCTATTCTTGGAGTCTCGCTGGCTGTGTGCAAAGCTGGTGCTGCAAGAAGAGGGATTCCGCTCTATAGGCATATCGCTGATTTGGCTGGCCTTAAGGACCTTGTGCTTCCCGTTCCTGTATTTAATGTTCTAAATGGAGGGGTCCATGCTGGAAACAAACTGCCCCTACAGGTTTGGTTCTGTTATACTTAGATAGATAGCTTTATTTGATTACATTTGTGCCTGGCTATCAGTCTGCCATAAAATTTTAAAATACAAAACACAAAAAAACATTTCAAGATGAAAAATTAAATGTAACTATAAATATACATATATAATATCAAACCAAACCAAATTAAAACAATCGGTAGCAAACATAGAAATAATCCTTTCAAATACGAAAAACGAAAAATAATTAACATGAATCCCTTAGCTCCAAAATTATACGGATTAATTAAAACGCATAAACCGGAAAACCCCATTAGGCCTGTAGTATCATATATCAATAGTCCAACTAGAGAACTAGGTAAAAAATTAAATTTAGTTTTTAAACAACATACAGATTTTAAACCTAAACATGGAATAAAGAACTCCTTAGAATTAGCAGAGAAGTTAAAAAATACACATTCCCGAGATAATTCATTTCTGGTATCATTCGACGTTAAAAACATGTTTTCAAATATCCCCCCAGATGAATGTTTAAAACTTATTCAAAATTTACTAGACAAAAGTAAATTAAATAGCATTATATCAACAGAAATTTTACTAGCTTTCGACACATGCACCAGTCAAAATTACTTTCAATTCAATCATCAATTTTATATTCAAAACAGCGATCTACCGATGGG
This sequence comes from Stenurella melanura, assembly GCA_963583905.1. Taxonomy (NCBI): domain Eukaryota; kingdom Metazoa; phylum Arthropoda; class Insecta; order Coleoptera; family Cerambycidae; genus Stenurella; species Stenurella melanura. The sequence goes on from OY757312.1 coordinate 150,474,560, forward strand.
ATCACCTCTAAGCCCTTTATTAGCGGATGTTTTTATGCCAAATTTAGAGGAAAGTATATTAAATTCCCAACCAGGCAAGAATCACATTCATTTTTGGTATAGATATGTCGACAACGTTTTGGCATGCTTTATGGGTACTACTAGACAATTACACACTTTTCTAGATTCTATTAATAACATACACCCCAAAATTAAATTTACATTAGAACGAGAAACAAATCATACAATAAATTTTCTGGATCTAACTATCACACACAAAGATAACCAATTCAAATTTGATATTTTTCGAAAACCTACATGTACTGATATAACTATCCCCTTTGATTCTTGCCATCCATACGCACACAAACTAGCAGCTTATAATTCAATGCTAAATAGAGTTTTTTCGTTGCCTTTATCAGAAACGCAAATAAAAACAGAGCTCACAATGATTCAAAAAATAGGCCATTTCTGGTATCATTCGACGTTAAAAACATGTTTTCAAATATCCCCCCAGATGAATGTTTAAAACTTATTCAAAATTTACTAGACAAAAGTAAATTAAATAGCATTATATCAACAGAAATTTTACTAGCTTTCGACACATGCACCAGTCAAAATTACTTTCAATTCAATCATCAATTTTATATTCAAAACAGCGATCTACCGATGGGATCACCTCTAAGCCCTTTATTAGCGGATGTTTTTATGCCAAATTTAGAGGAAAGTATATTAAATTCCCAACCAGGCAAGAATCACATTCATTTTTGGTATAGATATGTCGACAACGTTTTGGCATGCTTTATGGGTACTACTAGACAATTACACACTTTTCTAGATTCTATTAATAACATACACCCCAAAATTAAATTTACATTAGAACGAGAAACAAATCATACAATAAATTTTCTGGATCTAACTATCACACACAAAGATAACCAATTCAAATTTGATATTTTTCGAAAACCTACATGTACTGATATAACTATCCCCTTTGATTCTTGCCATCCATACGCACACAAACTAGCAGCTTATAATTCAATGCTAAATAGAGTTTTTTCGTTGCCTTTATCAGAAACGCAAATAAAAACAGAGCTCACAATGATTCAAAAAATAGGCCATTTCTGGTATCATTCGACGTTAAAAACATGTTTTCAAATATCCCCCCAGATGAATGTTTAAAACTTATTCAAAATTTACTAGACAAAAGTAAATTAAATAGCATTATATCAACAGAAATTTTACTAGCTTTCGACACATGCACCAGTCAAAATTACTTTCAATTCAATCATCAATTTTATATTCAAAACAGCGATCTACCGATGGGATCACCTCTAAGCCCTTTATTAGCGGATGTTTTTATGCCAAATTTAGAGGAAAGTATATTAAATTCCCAACCAGGCAAGAATCACATTCATTTTTGGTATAGATATGTCGACAACGTTTTGGCATGCTTTATGGGTACTACTAGACAATTACACACTTTTCTAGATTCTATTAATAACATACACCCCAAAATTAAATTTACATTAGAACGAGAAACAAATCATACAATAAATTTTCTGGATCTAACTATCACACACAAAAATAACCAATTCAAATTTGATATTTTTCGAAAACCTACATGTACTGATATAACTATCCCCTTTGATTCTTGCCATCCATACGCACACAAACTAGCAGCTTATAATTCAATGCTAAATAGAGTTTTTTCGTTGCCTTTATCAGAAACGCAAATAAAAACAGAGCTCACAATGATTCAAAAAATAGGCCAAGAACAATGGTTTCCCCACGGAAGCTATCGCCAAATTAATAAACAAGAAACACAACCAGTATACTTTTAAAGCAATTTATCCCATAGTTAGAGAAGAAAAACAAACACCTTACACTACCCTCACATACTGTGATACACTAACAGAGAAAATATCAAATATTCTCAAAGCACATAATATCAAGATAGCATTTAAACCCCAACAAAAATTATCAAATTTAATTTACAACGCCAAGGATAAAATAAATAGATACGAAAAATCTGGAGTCTATAGGTTAAATTGCTCAGAGTGCAATAGCATATACAGGGTGTAATCAGTTTCATGTCATTAAAAAAACTGGGGACCGGCTAGACAAACAAAAAACCTTTGACTATGACTTTTCCCTCTAGGGGCACTTTGAAAAACACTGATCTAGGTTACCATATTTAATATTATGCTAGACAACTATTGAGAACCACTGCTTTTCTTGGTCGATGGACTTGTACTTCCCAATTATCCAACTTTTAAATTGTCATAAAAAAGTGCTGGCCGGCACACGCGGCGTCAAAGGATCATCGACCGCCTTTGATGTATCGCCTCAACTGAACTGAGGCAAGTATAAAGAGGTAAATAATTCGTTCTCTCTTCGTGCACTATTGTAAGCAAATAATGGCAATAGAGGATTAAGCAGATCAAATCTAGATCTAAACCTACCTCAATATTCCAGCAATTCTCAAAAATTTTTATTGAAAATTTGCGAAATTTTTGTTTATTTTTTTTCTCCAAAACTATGAGCTTTAGACCTCATGTTATATAAGTTTTTTTTGTTTGTCTTGTCGTTCCCTACCACTAGTTTTTTTTAATGACATGAAACTAATTACACCCTGTATAGGTTTAAATTGAGAGAGTTTGTTGTTAACCTTTATCTAGGGTTCTTTAGTAGTCCTGCAGAACGAGTTGTTCGTGATAGTCAGCAGAGTTAGTAGAGAAGTTGCAGACATCCCTATGGATTTCGATCAAACTAAATCGAGGGAAGAGGCATAATACCTTGCTCAATAAATGTAGGTTGACAATGTTCTTTAAAGTTAACGCTTACGAGAATTCTTACAATTTTCTTTTGTAGACGAAAAACTTTTAATAAGTGGTGCGAGTTTCCCCACAGAACAACTCGGTAACACAGCTTCGAATGGAAGAGAGAAAAATAAGTATTTTTAAATACATTAAAATCAATAAAAGCTTTTAGTTTCCTGATAAGAAAAATAATGTTGGCAAGTTTCAAACTTAAATGTTCAATATATGTGTTTTGACCAGCTAAGGTTATCGTCCAAATAAATCCCTAAAAGTTTCGCATACTCACCCTTAGTTATACATTTATTGGAGGATATAAGATTTTGAGTTCTTTCTTGGTTGAGTAGTTTATTTGATGTAAACCCATTTTGAGCCAATTTTACGCTACTTGAGGAGATTTCCGTTAAGTTATTGCTGTTTTTATCTGTGCAGAGGAGAGTGGTGTCATCAGAGAACATGATGGATGTATTAGGTTTTATACGTAGAGAAATATCGTTTATATAAATTATAAACAATAGAGGGCCCAAGACGGATCCTTGAGGTACTCCATGTATGACATTTATAAGAACAAAAGTCTTATTATTAGACGCACTGTTTTAAATTTGAGTGGAAATATTTTTTTTATTATCTATTCCCATTAGACGGTCTATATTTTCCAGTGAAAGTCTAACCATTTTTTTGGTGGCAGTAGCATCAGCTACCTACCAAATTTAACTGTTTTCCGTCAAGTAGTTTTTTAATTGATGCACCAACAGAGACCGACAGGCAGACAAATAAATAAACATACAGACTGACGGAATTGAAAAAGCTATATTTTCGTAATCTACATGATTAGTAGTGAGGATCTGGCAGGAAAAAGGAGCCAACAATGGGATTTGAACATTTTTTTTGCCATTCTTTGCGTTTGTGTCATGCAATTATTCTCTGAAAATCACAAGTCTCTTACTTGAGATGGGGAGGGGGGATATTTGCACACAAAATTTGCAAAAATTACTTTTAGTCGGGCAGATCTGGAAAAAAACAGGGTCGAAAAGTGACTGATCCAAACGAAAAATTATTTTTTGCCAACTTATAAAGTTAGGTCCCCTCCATCATTCGGACGAGTTTTTACAGGGCGGAGTCAGCTGGGGGTGGGGGAAACGGCCGATTAAAAACATGAGAAAGCAGTTTTTCCGATATGTCTCCGTAGGTGTTGGTCCCACAAAAAAATCATACTTACCATAAATGAAGAGCTTGACAAAACACGTAAGCTTGTTCGTAACCCGAACCCGATCGCATAATTAGTTCACGAGATATCGCGATTGAAGTTGCGAAAAAACGAAAAATTAAATTAATTATTTCTCGAGAGGAAGTGGAGTTGGGGCCTCAATTTTTTCTGAATGGAACGGTATTGACGAACACTTGATGAGGCCGGAGGGTGTGGGTGGCGGGACAATTAGGAGGGGAGATATGGAGGAAAACCAAATTTATTAAGACCCTGATAACTTCCTTATTAATAGAGCTACAGCAATCTGGCCGGGGCCCAACTCCACTCCTCGAGAAATAATTAATTAATTCAATTTTTCGTTTTCTCGCGAACTAATTATGCCATCGGGTTCGGGTTGTAACGGGCTTACGTGATTTGCCAAGCTCTTCATTTTTGTTAAGTATGATTTTTTTTGTGGCACCAACACCTGCGGAGATACGTCAAAAAACTGCTTTCCCATACTTTTAATGGGCCGTTTCCCCCACCCCCCGCTGACTCCGCCCTGTAGAAACTTGTCGGAATGATGAAGGGGACCGAACTTTATAAGTTGGCAAAACATTTTTTTCATTCGGAGCAGTCCTTTTCAAAACCCAGATCTGCCCCGCTATTTCTTGGCGATAACTCGGAAAATAATGCCTGTATGAGAAAAATGTCTAATTCAATGTTAAAGAGAATTTGAAAATATGTGATCTTAGCTGTGTCCAAAAATATTAATTAGATCTCAAATTATGGGCAATTGAAGAATGCGCTGAAAAAGTTTTTTACCGTTGGTCTCAAGTGTTAAACCGACAATTTCTCCAGAAAAGAAGGATGATAATAACCTGAAATTTTTGGTGGATGTAAGGGAACGTTTAAAACTCAATTTTGGTCGAGGTGGGAATTTGGTGGGTGAATTAGGGAGGGGGGGAGAGAGAGGGAGCCGGTAAGAATTATTGGAGCTACGCAGCTTCATCCAAAATCTCGACAAAGCGATGATGGGTCTTTGCTCATTGTATGTAGAATCCTATCAAATTGCATAGCTGAAAACGATTTTTGATTTTTGAAAAAAATTGCAAAGCTACACCCGAAAAACAATTTTGCTTTTTTTTCCCAAAAAAAGATAATATTTAAATAATGTTTTTTGCACTTGGAAGGTACTTTTTTCACTTTCATTTGAAAAAAAATCATAGCAATAGGATGATCAGAACAGGAGTTACAGCTGATAACGCTCTTGCCTCTGTGCAATGGGAACAAAAAGGATTATCGACTTCGGACTAGGCTCATTTTCAAACTTAACTCTCTATTCAACTTATGTTAAAATGGAGACCAAATCAAAGAATATTTTGGGGCTGAAATGGTTAGATATACAGGGTGTTTCTTAATGACATGCTACTATTTCAGGGTGTGATTCCTTAGGTCACTTTATGGAGAAAAGTTTATATGAACATATGTCCGCAATGGTTTCAATTTTTTGCTACCGGGTGTTGATTTATTTTTTAATATCCCAGAAAGTACTTTAGATATTATTTTCAGAGCTGGTTTGTGTTAATAGGATATAAAACCACATATAGAAAAGTTATTTTATAGCTCCACCAGTGGCGTCCTTGCAAATGTGCCCTTTGATGTTTTTTGCCAAGAAAGTGGTACGCCACTGACATTTTTTCCGCGTGGTTATTTTTTTTTATTAGCCTGGTCAATTCTACATGTAACAGCCTCTTGCTTTTTTTCTCGTCAGACGCACAACAGTTCTTGATTGAAAAAAATTAAATTCAAGTTGAAACTAATTGAATTTCAATAATTCAAATTGAATTTAATTTAATTTGAATTTAATTGTTTTAATCAAGAACTGTGCGTCTGACGAGAAAATTGCAAGAGATCGTTTTCATGTAGAATTGTCCAAGCTAATCAGAAAAATATTCGCTTGGAAAAATGTCAGTGGCGTACCACTTTTTTGGTAAGAAATACCAGATGACATGCTTGTCTACTGCCCACATTTTCGGAAACGTTTTTAACAAGTGTGCCTGCCCCCATATACAAAATCTGAACTGTTTGCAACATGTTGCGATACATTTTCGACGCATACACAATTTTTCATCGTACGTGTTTCTATTTTGGTGACACTGTGCATTTCTTTGCTAGGTTCGAATATAAAGAGAAACATGTTTCTGATTTGTAGCTTACAGCTTTTTAAATAGTTTCGCAAATATATCAATGTTTTTGTAACTAGTATTATTGGGAACGGAATGTGCAAAGTCTTATTATCTATTATAATAAAGAATAGGTATGTGTTGTCTCGATATGGAAATAGGTATAAAATGATATTGTAGGTAAATGTTGAAAGTATGAAAACTTCTAGTTTTTAGCGGATGTCTGGTCAGAATAAACTTATGCGGCGAGAATTTTATCAATTATTTTCGGAAATACTTCGATATTTTAAATGCGCCTTACAAATATGACTATTTATAATTTACACTTTTAATAAAAAAATATACATATTTTTTTATGATTATTTTGATGTTAATAATTAGTATTGTATCCAAACATCAAATAATATTTATTTTTCATAATTTATATCCACAATTAAGTTTTTGCATAAACAACGTTTTCTCTCGAAAGAAAATTGTCCATAATGTCCGCCGAATTACAAATGTCATTAAGCCAACACTTTAAATACTTTAAAGCCAAAATGGCCACGGAAACAGTTCAGATCATATTTTATATTTTAAGAAAGGAACATGTTTCGAAACTATTTCTTCTGTGTTTCTAAGTTGCTTCGAAAATTAAACATATTTTTTATAGGATTTTGCAAACAGCGGAAAAGAAACTATCTATAAGAACTAAAAGAAAAACTACATATGTAAAAATATTAATGAAATCTTTACATTCTTTCGATAACCTGAATTCTGGTTGTGCTAGCAAATTAAAATCCAAAAATAAATTTGTCCAATTTCTTACTTGATATTCTCATTATAACACTAGCATCCAACATAGTCCCCTACGGCTATGCAGATTAAACTAGTATCTACATGACCCCTATGGTATGAAGATACGGTTAAAAATGAGAACAATGAGAATAAGGGCGAAAAACGTTTCAAAGACTAAGCATTTCCAAGAAACTGAATGAGAGATTCTATAAAAATGTAATTCATTAGAATGAAAAAATGTTTAAGACAAGGTAGGTAAATTAATTCATTTTAGGCCTTTGTTCTCATTTTTAACTGAATCTTCATGATCGTAGGAGGTCATGTAGATATTAGTTTAATCTACATAGCCGTAGGGGACTATGTTGGATGCTAGTGTTATAATGAGAATGTCAAATAAGAAATTGAACAAATTTATTTTAGGATTTTAATTTGCTGGCTTAACCAGAATTCAGGTTATCGAGAGAATGCAGATTTCATTTTTTATTTTTACATATAGTTTTTCTTTTAGTTCTCATAGTTTTTTTTTTCGCTGTTTGCAAAATCCTATAAAAAATGATATGTTTCATTACTATAAGCAAACAAATAATAAATAATTCACTTTTAAACTTGTTTCGAAAATGTTAGCAACATTTATATAAATCGGCCGGCGTTGCGCACGCGTACTTTGAAATACTTTGTTTATTTCTTTTGTATATTTTTCATTTCAACTTTTTTATCTTCCTCAATATTTTCTATTCAAATAGGACACCCTTTTACTTTCGCCATGTTACTAATTACACTTACAAAATTTGTTAACTTGTTATAATTTGTAAAGAAGTTCCCAGTTTCTGTTAATAATCTATTTTGTGCTGGAAACAAGAATGAGTTTCAAACTCTTTCAGTGGTGACACAAGATTACAGTTATAAATAACTGTTAGGAATGCTGTCGAATGAGGGGTAAGGATGGACACAATTCAATTTCTAGATACAGTGTATTCACGGAAGGCTGAGAGTAATAAATATGCGTGATTCCCTCGTGATTGCGACGTGTTCCATCCTCATTGGTTGCATTTTTCAGGAGATTGCCAACGGTTTTCTCGACTTCAGTTGTATGTAATTTGCGTAAGAGTGTATTTACATTTGTTCGAAAATTTGAAGTTTACGGTAGGTAGTACATTATCAAGTTTAAAAGAACAATATCCTACATTTTCATTAATATTTAATCGTTCTAAAATCGATCAGGGAACTTCTTGTATTTTTAATAATTTTACGCATGAATGGCTCTGGTGAACTAAGTCCACGTGAACAGCGCGTGGCAGCTCTCAGAGCTTGGCGAATATACTATAGCTTTTCACACTTTTATTTTATTATAAATAAGCACAAAGTGAACATGTGACCTCCACTTATGGACTTCACAATCATCTGTCATTTCTGTAACTAACTATTGCCAACTTAAATCCTAAAAACATTATGTAACTGAATGTTCCTAGATGTCTTATTCAAAAGTACCAGATGCAGCAGCATTTTGCGAAACTGTTCAGAACAATTGTTCTGAAGAGAAGTTGTACTTAATGGTAGAAACAATTACTAAACTGTTGGGTAATATTGTGTTGTGCTATATGTAAAAGTTAAATAATTGGTAACAATTTCAGAAAGTGTCGGAAATGTATGTAATCATTGTATCTCACATAAGTATCGAAATAGTTACAAAACTGTTTTCCACTACCAAATTTGTTTTGAAACTGTGTCTAAAAATGCTACCTACTTGGGTAACACAAACCAAAATTGAAAATAATATCTAAAGTACTTTCTGAGACATTAAAAGATACCGATTAAAAATAAAGTTCAACATCCTGTAGTAAAGAATTGAAAACATTGCAGACACATGTTCATATAAACTTTTCTCCATGAAATGACCTAGGGAATCACACCCTGAAATATAAGCACGTCGTTAACGAACATCCTGTATATCTAGCCATTTCAGCCCGAAAATATTCTTTGATTTGAGCTTTCTTTAACATAAATTGAATAGAGAGTTTAACTTGAAAATGAGTCTAGTCCGAAGTCGATAATACTTTTTGTTCCCCCTCCACAGAGGCAAAAACGTTGTCAGCTCTAACTCCCATCCTGATCATCTTATCGCCATTGTTTTTTTTTTCAAATTAAAGAGAAAAAAAGCCCCTAGATGTCAAAAATCATTATTTAAATATAGCCTTTTTTGCAAAAACCGTGAAAAATATGAAATTTTTATACCGTCTCTCTCTCTCTCCCTCCCTCTCTAATTTCCCCACCAACTTCCCACCTTGACCGTTCTCTACATCCACCAAATATTTCAGGTCACTGTCATTCTTTTTTCCTGGAGAAATTATCGGTTTAACATTTGAAACCATAGGCAAAAAACTTTTTCATCGCATTCTTCAATTGCCCATAATTCGAGATCTAATTAATATTTTTGGACATTTTTGGCTAAGATCACGTATTTTCAAATTCTCTTTAACTTTGAATTAGACTTTTTTCTCATACAGGCATTGTTTTCCGAGTTTCCCTCCCCTCTCGAGTAAGAGACTTGGGATTTTCAGAAAATAATTGCATGACACAAACTTAAAGAACGGCAAAAAAAATTTTCAAATTCCATTATTGGCTTCCAAATTCAGATCCGCTCTACTAAATCTGAAACATGAAAATCCGAAAAAATCTCTGAGGGTAATTTTTCCCGAATACAATTCTTCAACCGTTTGTAATATTCAACCGTGCTTGAATATTATAAACGATATAATCCGGTCAAATTAGACCAAAAAATAGGAGTGAAGGTACACAAATGCACACCCATCTGAAAGTTGGTAGGATTGTTCAAAACACCATTATAAATGAACTCAAAAAAGTCCTCATCGATCTGATACCTGGAAAAAAATTTACGCGGCGTCAAAGGTCACAAGAATGGATTTTTCGCGATTTTCAGCAAAACGGTAGGTTTTATCGTAAAATTAGCTCAGACGAAAATTGTAGATCAGATAATTATCTATAGAAAATGTGTCAATTATTTTTTCCTAAGAGCCACCGTTTCTGAGATATGACGATTCAAAAAGTTGGAAGAGTTGTAATCGTCATAAAATGCACACGTTTCCACGCCACCTTGGAGGTAGTGTACTTAGCACTTTTTTTAACGTGGTTTTCCCGGTAGGCCTATTCCACGGGTCTGTTGTGATTCTGTTTAATTTGAAACTATTGAATAATAAAAGATATTAATTAGCAAGGGTTGAAAATGATAAAAGCGGTGTAAATAAAAAAAAATAGAGAAATTTATTCGTCTGATTCATAATTCTCTAATACTACTACTTCCTCTTCTTCTTGTTCTTCTTCTTCATCCTGGGTGCAAGTAAATTGCCTCAATAGTGATGCCTCGCATGTCTCCTCGTTGCTATCAAACGAATCCTCTGCTGTTGCTGATTCAACATTGAAGCACGACCGACCTTGACAATTTGTACATGCTAGAGAACAAAACAGTCAACTTTTTTGCAACCACATTTAGCACTACATCCCTTTTTACAGTTGCAAAAAATTGTGTTTAGCAGTTTTTCTGGCGCAGGTGGGAGTATAAAGTCTTAACTGGTTCTAGTGTATTGTCGACCAACTTCCAACCACAGTCTTTTGGGTCTAGCTGATAACCATGCCACACTTGAACTTGGTAATATACCCGAAAAAGATGTTAATGAGCAGCCACTGAGGTTGGAGGAAGACAAGCTAATTGCACTTGTTTTTTATTTCGAGTATTTTAAACGAAACATACTCTTTTTAAAAACTTCATCACATTGACCTAATCTTGTTTTTCAAACATTTTAAAAACTGTTGTTTTACCCTTTCTGAAAAATGCAGATGTCGTATCACAGCCAATGATTGCGTGTAAAAATAGTATATGATTTTGACACTTTCCAAAAGTAGATAAACTTTTCGATGAATATATTTCCGATTGATGTTGAGCTTTTCCAGGATTAAAAAAAAATAAAAAATTCGGTTGGAGTTCGAGCAGTGAGTAATCCGAGTAAGTCTACATCTTCACCAACAACAATAGTTGCATTTGTTAAATTGAATTGCTCTATTGCTGTTTCAATTATCAGTACATCGGCATCATTACTAGCTTGTTTTACCAATATATTTTCAGCAGTAAACTTTTCTTTCAACATTGAAATGAACCGAGATTTATTGTGAGTATTTGCAAGAAATTTCTGTTTACTAGTAGGAACTAGTAGGAACTCTCATAGATTGATTAAATAAAATATGCTCAAGGTAGAGGTGTTTTAAAACCTCATGAGCCGTGAGCTTCATATGCGCAGAGACATAATCCGTCCTGTTGACTCAGTTACACTTCTTAAAAATATTATATTTATTGTTTACAATTTATCCCGAGCTCTTGTTTATGTATACAGCAAGACAGTCTCCAGTGTCTTCAAAAACATACTTATAACTCAGATTAAACTTTGCCTTTTGCGCATTTCGCGGCTCATGAGATTCTGAAACACCTCTAACACTGGCGTATAAAATGAGGAACTCGGTTTCTTTTTACCTGACATTTACATATTTATAATATTGCATATAATATATAAGTTACTCTGACCGATAGAAAAATATTTTTACTTGTATTACAGCTTCAGTGATGTATATACGTGGCGTACTTATACATTTTATGACGATTACAACTCTTCCAACTTTTTAAATCGTCATATCTCAGAAACGGTGGCTCTTAAAAAAAAAGAATTGAGATATTTTTTATCTGATCTACAATTTTCGTCTGAGCTTATTTTACGATAAAAATTACCGCTTTGCTGAAAATCGCGAAAAACCCATTTTTGTGACCTTTGACCCCGCGTAATTTTTTTTTTTCCAGGTGTCGGATCGATGAGGACTTTTTTGAGTTCATTTATAATGGTGTTTTGAACACTCCTACCAACTTTCAGCTGGGTGCGAATCTTTGTACCTTCCGATGTCTAAATATACCGGACTAATACACGTATACGAATATAATTAACTGGATATGTTATGCGCTTACCTCAAACGAAACTTTGTTTACCTGGCTCACCATTACAAGTCCGTTATCTGCTCTTGGTTCATTCTTAATATTGCCGGTAGCATAGCCGTAGGTTCAATGATATTTATTTACTTTTATTAAATCATGTATGTTATTATAAATAAACACTGTATTATATCAATAATTATAAAGTAGTTAAACAATACTTACTTACAATAATTAAAGAGTGATTCTAAAAATTGGCGATAGGCGCTTATGACATCGCTGGTGTTATGAACTATTCCCTTGTAGGTTTTTTATGAGTTTCAAACTGACACTGAATAAACTATAGCCTTGAGGACTTTTTACATTTTCCTACTAGCAACGGCCTACTTCCATGCAAAATATAAGGATTACTTGATCCTATATTTTGTTTAGTATTCATTATTCATCATTTTGCAATGTTATAGGAGTTTATGATTATTCCTACTGGTGCTAATTCATTTGCTGAAGCTATGAAAATGGGCGCCGAAACTTTCCAGAACATGAAAAACATTATTATGGCAAAGTATGGAATTGACGCCGCTGCAGCCGGCGAGGAGGGTGCATTTGCGCCTAATCTCGGAGCAACTAAAGACGCCCTGCTCCTTATCAACGAAGCTATAGGCAAAGCTGGCTACACTGGCAGGATAGAAATAGGAATAGACGCTGGCGCATCCAATTTTTTTAAAAACGGTAAATAACATAAACACGACAATTAATACCAGATATGCAAGAAGTACCTATAAAATATAGCAACGAATTAATTGAAAATAGAAACCGTTATACAGGGTGCTGCTTACTGACGTGCCAGCATTTCAGAGTGTGATTCCTTAGGTCATTTTATGAAACAAGTTCATATGAACATATGTCCTTAACGGCTTACATTTTTTGCAACAGAGTGTTGAATTTTCTTTTGTTGCTTTTTAATATCTCAGAAAGTACTTTAGATATTATATTCAATTTGGTATGTGTTAATAGAATATAAAATCACATATTTTAGTTACAAACGTTATTTGTCGCCCCACCAGTGGCGTCCCTGCGAACATGTCCTCTGATATTTTTTACCAAAAGGTGGTACGCCACTGACATTTCTCTATGTGGTATTTTTCCTCATTAGTCTGGTCAATTCTACATAAAAACCGTATCTTGCGTTTTTCTCGCCAGACGCACAGTTCTTGATTGAAACAATTAAATTCAAATTGCTTCATTTAGCATTATTGAGTAATAATTTTCTAACACACATAAATCTAGTTATCCTGGGATAAATGACGTTATTACAAAACAATATTTGGTGCCATAAAATAAGTTGTTGTTGTTCAAAACCATCACATCGTATTTTTTCTTCCATTATTGGTATTTCATTGAATTTATTTTATTTTTCGCTGCTTTTATTCGAATATTTCAGTAAATATAATGAATTATGCGAATGCGGAAATAGAGACAATGCATTACGTATATGGTCGCGGAGAACCTCGGCAATTTCCAGCAAGATCCCCCGATCTCAATACTTTTGCTTTCTATTCGTGGGGTTATCTTAAAACCCTGGTGTATAAAACTCCCCTCAGAAGATTTATTAAAAGAAGAAATAGTGGCCTCATGTGAAACAATACGGGATACGTCGGGAATATTTAAACGAGTGCTCATTTCCACCAATTTTTATAAAACAAAATTTTATTATTAGTGTTAATAATATAATTTGTTAAATTTTAATTTAATTGTTTTAATCAAGAAATGTGCGACTGACGAGAAAATGCAAGAGGCCATTATCATGACCAGGCTAATACGAAAAAAATTCCAAATGGAAAAATATCAGTGGCGTACCACTTTTTTGTAAAAAATAACAGAGAACATGTTTGCAGGGACGCCACTGGTGGAGCCATAATAGTATATTATTCAACGAGCATATAATGATAGCTATTATTCACGAGGGTAAATCACCAGAGTGAATAATAGCCAATATATGTGAGTAGAATACTATAGTTTGTCCACGACTATTAAATATTTAATATTTATTTAATTCATCTTCATTTCATTTCTCCTATTTAAGAAAGATTCATATGTCATCATAGATATTTTTCTGATTTTTCGGGCAACAAGTTTAATGAGGCGATTTCTGCAGCTTAATTTACCTCTGGCGGTGTCAAAGAAATCTCGTTTTCACTGTCGGCGTCAATATTCTTGACTTTGATTATGGTCCCGGATGATTAGGGGTCGCGCTTTGAGCTTTTTGCCCCAATCATCGCTGTTGACCTGGTCCGGCCTCATAAGGAGTAGGCCTGCTTTTTACGACTACCCCACCTGCAAATGCAGACGGTGTAGGCGAAGTCAGCAGACCTCCCTGGTCCTGGCTGTTGGACCCTGCCATCTGGGTCGTTCTTCTGTCTTGAATTTCTTTCTTCACTGGCATGTAGGCTCCCGGGAGCGTCTTTCGTCTGTCGTGAGAGGGAACGGCTGTTGTCACACCCTCTCGGGGATTGAAAGGGTTTGGGGGTGTGTGACTAGTCGGAGCCCAGGGTGCCAATTGGCATCATGTGCTCCGATTTCGTCGGAAGGAAGTTTTGGGCTGTGTAGCTCAAGGATTGTGCTCGGCCAAGGACGCTTGTTTGTCTGCTAATACTCCAGTTGGTAAAGTAAGAAATACACCAGAAGCTCGCAAAAAATGTTATCTGAGATTTTCCTTCAGTAATTGTTAGTGGGAGGATTAAACATCACAAAAATCAATTCTTGGGGTGCCGCGCAAACCCTCAAAAAACCACCCCTTCGGTGAAAAAAGCCTTATTTTACTGATAACTCGTTAACCGTTGAAGGCATAAGAAAATTGCTCATCATAAAAAAGAAAGCTTGAAAAGTCCTCTTGTAATTTTCTTGTGCATGCCACGGTTTTCGAGAAAATCGATACTGACAAAAATTGCAAAATTTGTATTTTTAATGCGCGCGAATTTCTTAGTTCAAGGTACCCACATAACAAAATGATATGCAATGTACATACATTATATCTTCAATCTATGGATATGTATATCCACAAGATGGAGAAAGTATATCTAATGTACATCTAATGGATGTGGAATTAATATTCCCAGCAGATACGTTTGTCGCCGACTTCCATATCTATTTTATATCCAGTGAATGTACATAAACATATGCAATGTACATTCACTGGATATGAAACACACATCATATACAAAATCGTATATTTTATGAATATACATTACATATCTCTGAAGTAGTTTCCACGGACATCAAAACGCTTATTGAATACTGCACCCGACGCGTGTTGCCCCAGGCATGTTGGCATCATCGGCAGATGATTAAAACGAACAGTTTTAATCATCCCGATGATACCAACACGATTGGAGCAGCACGCATCGAATGAAAGTGTTCGAGTGTCTTGATGTTCATGGGAACTACTTCAGAGGTATCTAATAGTATCCATATAAGAGGTAATAAAACACAGATAGCTTATTTAAAAATGAATTATTATTTGTTTGCTTATAATTGTATTGAAACATTCCTTATAGGATTTTGCAAACAGCAGAAAAATTAACTATCTATAAAAGAAAAACTTTGTGTAGAAATATTAATGAAATCTTTGCATTCTTTCGATAACCTGAATTCTGGTTATGCTAGCAAATTAAAATCCTAAAATGAATTTGTCTAATTTCTTATTTGACAACTCTCATTCCAACACTAGCATCCACACAGTCCCCTACGGCCATGCAGATTAAACTAGTATCCACATAACCCCCTAATCTTCATAATCGTAGGGGGTTATGTGGATACTAGTTTAATCTGCATGGCCGTAGGGGACTGTGTGGATGCTAGTGTTGGAATGAGAGTTGTCAAATAAGAAATTAGACAAATTCATTTTAGGATTTTAATTTGCTAGCATAACCAGAATTCAGGTTATCGAAAGAATGCAAAGATTTCATTAATATTTCTACACAAAGTTTTTCTTTTATAGATAGTTAATTTTTCTGCTGTTTGCAAAATCCTATAAAGAATGTTTCAATACAGATAGCTTAATAAGAAATATATTTTATATAACTATTTTAAACATACACAAACTTTACAAAATAACCTAATATTACACAATATTTAAAATTTTCAATATTGACGTATACTTCTTTACCTTCCGGTAGTTTAACAAATTGTAAACATATGTATAATACCTACTATAGTTACTCATGTCCTACATATATGTTTAAAACATTCTCATCCATCAGTAAGTTATATAATATGAACGTATGTAATTTTTATTCACTATATTTATAAAATACATACCCAATATGACATAACAGCAAACTTTTCGGCCTCTGTCACTTTCCGCCATCTTAACTAAACACACACCTGCCACAATCAGTTAAATGTGAAACTTGCAAATTTTCTAACCCTAAACCAGTATGTATTTACAAATCTAAAGAATTGCATTATAATAAATATACTCTTACATCATGGGAGCTCCATGCAAATGTAACAGCATAATATAGCAATAAGCAAATATAAAATCCAGATATTGAGAAAGAGTTAACTTCCATCACACATAAACACTATGCACACAACACTACAGGGCTTAATCGCTTAATGACTGCTGGCGCCGGCTGTTGCGAACTACAATTCGTAAACAAATGGTGCGCTGACGTAGTACGCCATAAATTAGTAGCGCATGCGCATCAGATAATGAGATAAAATTCGTGTACGCGTATAATTTAATTATACCTTAATGGACATGTTATGTATAAATCATTATGTATATACCTCCAGCAATATACACTGTATATGACGCTGATGGATATCATTAGCTGAATATACATTTCATATCATATGTTTATTTAACAATACATATTCAAATTCCAACACCTAATGCATATGCTGTAGATGTACATATCCATGAGATGTTATGTGGGTAGTACTTCAATGCAGAAAAAATTGGGAATAAAAATATTCACATTTAACAATTTTACCAACATGTTGAAGTTAGCCAAAAAAAACCCAAAAAGGCTGCATATTCAATTTTTTTATGATATTTTTTAATGCAATTTTTTAACTATTAAATGATTAGAAACAGTAGTTATATGATACATAAATTAAAAAAAAAAATGTTTGAGCAAAATTTTCAAGACATTTGGGCCTTTTCTTTATTTTTAGGAAACAATAAAAAATTAAGCAAAATTTGGCTAACTTCAACATGCTGGTAAATTTGTAAATGTGAATATTTTTATTCCTAACTTTTTCTGCATTGAAGCACTACCTTGAACTGAAAAGAAAATGCATTTATAACTTATATTAAAGTCAGTTATTTTTTATGGGCCTGTGAATAAAAGAGCAAAAAATCAAGAGGTAACTATATTTATTATATTGTTATTTTTATAAACTAATAAATATCAATAGCCATCAAAAATGGAAACACAAAAGAGTATTTTATATCCCCTTTACAACCCATTTTAATTTTTCTTCCTAGCTTGTTTGGTGTTCGAGCAATTCAACTTTTTCTATAGGCCGCGCGCAAAAAATTTCAAATACGCGAAAATTCGTATGCGTTAAAAATACAAATGTTGCAATTTTTTTCGATATCGATTTTCTCGAAAATCATGGCATATACAAGAAAATTACAAGAGCACTTTTTTTAGGAAATTAGTCCAGCCCTTTTTTTATGTCTTTAACGGTTCACGAGTTATCAGTAAAATAAGGCTCTTTCACCGAAGGGGTGGTTTTTTGAGGGGTTGCGCGGCACCCCCATAACTGATTTTTGTGGTTTTGTGATGTATAATCTCTCCACTAACAGTTACTGAAGGAAAATCTCAGATAACATTTTTTATTACGGAAATCTTTATAATTATTGGACTAAAGGCGTACACCTGCAGCAAAGCTCTTTTACGTACGTTTCCTGGTAACGTCGACTAAATGTCTTTTGGCCTTTTACCATTTGATTTTCCTTGAACCATTAATCGTTCCATATTGTCCTCTTAATCCACGGAAATTAACCAAGAAACGGAGGAAACCTGGAGAAAATTAGTATAAATCCCAACATGGCTACCCAAGATATTGAAGGTCACAAATTTTGCAAATATCTCGCGTCCTATGCATCGGATGCCCATGAGGCCAATGTGAAAGTTGCAGAGAATTCAATTGTCTACAAGTGGTCTTTTTATTTTTTCCAAACCCCCCGTTTTCGAGATATTCAAGGTTAAAGTTTCAAATACATGTTTTTCTCTAATATCTCGCATACAAAAATCAGATAGCAATAAAGTTAATATGAAAATTGTAGAGAATTTAATTATCTATAACAAGATTGGTATTTTGCATTTTTTCCCAAAACCTCGCCCTTTTTGAGATATTCAAGTTCGAAATTTAAAAAAAACGTTTTTTTTTTTGCAAATATGTGCATGTAGACTTAGTTGCAGACCAATACATAGGGAGCGAGATATTCGCGGAATACCGGTTTTTTGAAATTTTGACCTTGAATATCTCGAAAAGGGAGGGAGGTAAAAGGTAAAAAAGACAACTTGTAGATAATCTAATTCTCTACAACTTTCACATTGACCTCATGGGCATCCGATGCATAGGACGCGAGATATTTGCAAAAAACTTTGATCTTTAATATGTTGGGATTTTTGTGATTTTTTAATAAGTGTAAGTTGTGCATAAATAAAGACTACAGGGTTGAAGAAGAATATTCTTGGCTAAAATTTGATTATTAGGGAAATATCTCTTCATTTGTCGCTTTATCCCCCTTCCTCACTGCTCTTAGGTATAGCTCACTGTTAAATTTAGTATTCTCCTTTATGTTATATCAACTTTCTGCTTAAAAATGGATTATTTTCTGTATGTATATACTTGTGATGTTTCTTTCAGGCCCTTACAACTTGGACTTCAAAAATCCAAAATCGGACAAGAAAAATTGGCTTACAGCAGACAAACTATACCAGACTTATCAAGGTTTTATGAAAGATTTTCCAATAGTTTCAATCGAAGATCCGTTCCACTCTGAGGATTGGGCCGCTTGGATCAAAATGACAGCCGATTCTTCCATTCAAATTGTTGGAGACGAACTGACTGTTTCAAATCCAAAACGCATCCAAATGGCAATAGATCAGCAAGCCTGTAACTGCGTGCTATTAAGGATCAATCAAATAGGTAAATAAAAAAATAAGAATTGTCCTTCAAAGCAACAACAGACAGGGGCGGCTCTAGGACGGTACGGGCGCCGTCATAGGGGGGCGCCAAAAATGCAACAGTAGAGGGTCTGCGCAATAACCCAAGGTTCTCCGGGCCTACAGTTTATGAGGGGGTCCGGTTCCACTCGAATGTACCGAGATAAATGTGTTATTCAATAATCTATTGTTTTTTTATTTTAGGAAACAATAATTTATGTAAAAAAATTATTTAGTTATTTGTGCAAAATAATTTATGTATTATATCACGTTAGATCATAGAGGGCGCCGCAGGACCTGTATCTGATGATGAATTTTTTTCATATTTTTTTTGACGAAACACTGTGGTACTTCTGACCAGAAAATCTAATGAGGGCGTCATTTCCACGTATAAAAGGTACACTTGGTAGGACTTGATAACTCCAACCGTTTTCGAGGAAATTGCCGTTAAACATTTTAATAATCTTTGAAAGATAAATTCAAATTTAATGAAACAAAGTATATTTATTGAAAAAAGTACAATAGGTAAGGGAAAACAAAATCGTAATAACAGCATAAACTCTCTCACTTTCTTATGAACTAATGGAGTATTTTCATGGTATTGAGATAAATACATAAATCAAAAGATTACGTAAAATAAGAATCTAGTCTTATTAAAAGACCAAAAAAATAATATAAAAGTTGCCTTAATGACATTGGTATTTATTGTATAAACTTTCCCCCCATGCAAAAACCCCATTGCTGCAACTTAAGAGTAAATTTTCGATATGGTCTCCACCTACTTCGATACCTTTTCTAATTCTTTTCATGAAAGATTTTCTTACATTGAAAAATACATTTTCCTCTCCTCTAATAAAATTGGCTACGTTTTGTATTTTGTCCCACAGTTCTTCTCTTGAATTGATAGTATTTGCATAGACTAAGGACTTCATATGTCCCAACACATAATAATCCAAAGGATTTTAATCAGGACTTTTTGGTGGTCAAGCAAACTCACTTCCTCGACCGGTCAATCTGTATGGGAACATCTCATCAGGATAATTCCTGACTTCAATGGAGAAATGACGGGGAGCTCCATCTTGCCTAAACCACATTCTGTTCCGTATGTCCAGCATGAAAGCATGTAATGTACCAGCAAGAGTATTTTAAAGAAGAAACAGATAAGACTGTTCATTTAAATTTGGAGGAAGTACAAATGGTCCTAATAACTGATCGCTGATAATACCACACCAAACATTAATCTTAAGTTCGTGCTGAAAACGTCTTTCTCTAATGGCATGATGTCTTTCTCTAATGGCCCAGTAGTAAATACGTTAGTAGATTTGTTTTACTACAACACTCAGGCCTCAAGGCCCATTGTGCTCGTAGGGATCTACAGTTTTGCGTGGACTCCAAACCACGGTTTTCGGCTATCAACTTTGACGCACCCCCGGCCATCTCACCGCCTTTCTGGTGGGCCAATAGCCCTTGGGGTCTTCTCTGCAGCGAAAACAGTTGCCCTGTGCCATCGGCGCCGCCTTACTAAGCGACTTAACGGCCCAAAACTGTTTCAGTCGCTAGCCTACCGACTAATAGACGGATACACTGGTTCACCCATCCAAATGCCGGACTTGGCCAGCGAACCTTAACATCGCTGATTGAGTGTCGGAAATTAATGCGTAACTCGTCCCCTATTTGCTTAAGAATCTTAGAATCCCTCTTGCCGCTGATAAACGACTTGAGGATCTTCATCCACATGAACTAAAATTTGTACTTCTTGATCTGCAGTAAATCGTCTCGATCGTCCTACATCATTTTTATGGAGAAATTAATCCGTTTCTCCCACACAACAAAACAGATCTTTGAAAATTTTATGGTCTAACTGTGTTCTTTTTGGATATTGAAATAAGTATCTCCTCGCCGCAGCATGTCCGCTAAAATTTTTTGGTATGTAAACGCATATATTCCTTATTTCCCTATTTGAAAAATTATTATGTCGAGGCATTTTAAATAAAGAAGTTAAAGAAATTAGCTCGAAGAACACAAGAACAAAATAAAATGATTAAATGACGTACATGACAGAACTAAAACGTAACCAAAGCACACTTTTCAATAAATACACTTTGTTTCATTACATTTGAATTTGTCTTTCAAAAAATTATTCAGATGTTTAACGGCAATTTCCTCGAAAACTGTTGGAGTTATCAAGTTCTACCAAGTGTACCTTTTATATGTGGAAATGACGCCCTCATCAGATCTTCTGGTCAGAAGTACCACGTTTCGTCCAAAAAATATGAAAAAAACTCATCATCAGATACAGGTTCTGCGGGGTCCTCTATGATCTAACATGATGTAATACATAAACCATTGTTTCTTAGAAAAAAAAGTTCCTCTAGCAAATCAGGCGAAGATAAGTTACATGTTTGTATTTATAGCTTTGTGGATGAATAAATCTTATCTTTATGACACTTTCGGTTCACTCGTCAACACAATACACTAGTCGAGTTGAAATTTACAGGTAACAGGTAGAATTTGCCAATAGGTAGTATATTAAAAAATAAGGTAACATGAATAGATCATATTTACCTACTAGTAATTATTTGATATAACATCAGAGTTAATAATACTCTCAATAGGTAAGTTAACCAAATTGTAGTAAATTTTATGGTAACTTGACCTGTGATAATTTCTACCTATAAAATACCTACGTAGATAGTCTTGCGTAAAAAAATACCTAGATGTTTGCTGGGTTAGTTCCACCTATCACCTATTTTTTGCATATATCTATTGTACTGTTAGTTAACTTTTCCCCTTAAATAGATTCCACTCGAAGCTAGAAGAAAAAAAAAATATGTAGAGAAAAAAAGTCAAATAATCTCAACTCCCGGTATATTCTTCTTGTATTCTCATGGTCATTAAATCATTATTTTTATTTTTTTTCAGGTACAGTAACAGAAGCCATCAAGGTACACCTTCTCGCTAAATCTAATGGCTGGGGCACGATGATTTCTCAGAGATGTGGGGAAACTGAAGATACTTTTATAGCAGACTTAGTAGTAGGGTTGTCTACAGGGCAAATCAAAAGTGGGGCCCCTTGTAGGTCCGAACGAACGGCCAAGTATAATCAAATTATTAGAATCGAGGAAGAACTGTGCACCTCTGCCAGATTTGCTGGAAGATCTTTCCGCAAACCACTGTAGCTCACTGCGTACCTTGCTATAAATTAACGAAAACTTTACATACAGATTTAAAAATAAAAGCCATGAATTATTTTCAAATTTTATTTTATAAAAAAACTGAAAAGGGCATATCAAGTTGATACTATCCGACTTAAAATACTGCTGTGCTAGTGTTTGTCCTTATAGATACAGTTGATAACTTATGCTGGCACATTTCGTCTGAAATCCTCGTCGCGGTCTCCAAATATTTGATGAAGATTTCTCTCAGGTTATTATATTCCTAGAATGAAATATAAAAATTCACTTGAAAGGCTCATATTTAAGAAAGAAATATGTTGGTTAATGTATGGTCCTGCCTGTAGCATCAAATCTAACTTGAATACAATAATTTATGATTATCATATAGTACAGGCAATGAAGGCAAAATAACCTGTAGAATAAAATGATGCATTCTTTACAACTTCTGGGAAAATTAAATAAAATTTAGAAAAACTTTTTGAATTTAGTTTTTTTTTTGCTCTAATGGCTAAAATAATGAAAATGGATAAAAAGCTGTAGCTTGTCTCTCTATAAAAAAAGGTCTGAACACATTTTTTGATATCTCACACCATTTTGAGGTTACGTACCATAAAACCGTTACAATTTTTACAGTGTCACAATTTCGCATTTTTAGGAATGTAAAGCATGTATTCCATGTAACTTGACTTACTGATACTGAAAATGTACTTGATTGGAATCAATCTTGATAAAAATATAAATTGATGATGCGAATGACAACATTAATGATTAGTACAGTACCTTGAGGTATGGTTTCTCAACGTTTTTAGAGTTTTGTAACTTTAATTCGTGGATCAAACTCTGTATCGCTCGAACGGGAAGGCAGAATGCTGGAGCTGATGGAGCCAGTGGTTTTTCGAATCCATAAAACTCTTTACCATAGCCTAAAGCTGCTAATAAGTATTCACTTGCTAAGAGGACTGCTTCTTCCAGTCTACCGGAACTGTGTAAAAGTCTGAGCAATTCTGGCGCATTTCGAAGCTAAAATATAAAAACCTTGGATGAAAAAACTACTAAATCCATTAATTACTACAGAACATCGATTTTACAGATCTGATCTCTTAAAGATAATGCATGAATCATTACTGTTATGTACCTTATAGGATGTTAAGAGCCAATGTGGTATGTAAATTCTCATACTAATAACTTTTTTACACACTACATGGTGTAAAGTTGTCATATTTGGCTCCTCATATTTTTCTAGGTACTCTTGTAACAGCTGCCATACTACATCTGAAGCACTGTCTCTATTGACGGGAAGATCTAAAAAACAAAAAATAACATCAATCATAGAAACTGCTCATTATGAACCACAATAGCTGTATAAAAATGTTTTCAGACCAACTATACATGCAATTTTTTTTCTATATGGTTATCACTGAATATAGGGCTCTTGCCGCTAAAAACAGCGACTGGAAATATACGGGGGAATGAAGAATGGAACAGCCAGGAATAGTCAGAGGAGAACTGGCAGAGGATCGAAGCTGGTATCAACAAAATCCTGAAATGGAAAAAGGAGTATGAAAGGGAAGTGGGTGGAACCCTTAAGATGAAAACAACAGCACTTTTATTAGAATGATCCGCTGATATGATGCAAACGAAAACAGTTTCAAATGAGTAGAAAACACCACAAAGGGGAGGGGTGTTAACCTCTGTCAGTTCACATCAGAAAGTTAATGTTTATCACTGAACAAACAGAAGAGAAATTACTGCACACCTAGTGGAAAGTAAGTGTCTGATGGGCTTTTGTCATAAAACATGCTCTGCCGTTTCATCATCCTCCAGACCCACATGGCATTCGCTGTTTTCTGCCAGTCCAATTCCACGTAGTTGGTGATTTAATCTGCAGTGCCCAGTATATAGGCCAATTAGATATCTTAGGTGTAGCCTATTTAACTCTAGTAGTTTTTTATTTCTTGACTTCAAGGAGTAAGTAATACTCTGAACTAATCCTGGTAGTTCCTGCCAGTGCTGGATTATTTTCATCTCAGCCCATACTAGGATAGCTCTGCCTTGGCAGAATTTTCATATATGCTATGTGCCGGTTCTGGTCCCATAAATATGGCTGCCACACCTTGTCTAGCCAAAGAGTCGGCGTTCCAAGTTAAAATGGCTAGATATCCAAACCAGAATTAATTTTTGTTTCTGATCAATCTGGCCAATTGTCCAAATCATTTGAGAATTTCAAAAGCAGGATTCAAGTGCTTCAAGAGCTGCTTGATTGGCTAAAATTATTTTTACTGATGTATGTTTAGGACCCATCTGTTCCAGCCTCCGTACACACATCTCAATGGGAGAAATAGTCCCATTATCACCCAGACTCGAAGTTATTCTTATCTTTGGATTGCGACTATATACACCAGGAAACAGGACTTAAAAGGGCAGTTCGTGGTTGATCAACAAAGGCATCACATCTGAAGGCATGCCCATCAGGATGCTCTGGCAGTTTGTCATCCAACAACCTGTTGCGCTCTATGATGCTAGCCTATGGCATATTAATTACTGCTTGTTGAATTCTATATGTTGCCCACCTGGCCTCTCTCCAGGTAAATATGGAGAGGAGGATTTCCAAAACAGCTGACATTGTGATGCTTATTGCATCAGTTATTTGTCAGGCATGCTCGTCTTGGTAATCCAGAGCTGACGTAGGTAACTAGTGCACTGATTCGCACAGAGTAATTGTAAAAGTTCACAAACATAATAGGACAATGTTTGTAGTATCATCTATTTTTTGGTCATTATTAAGAAGGTTTTAGAAAAAATGCTAAGTGCAACTCGAGATGAAGGTTAGTAAATTACAACTTATGTTTTTCTAAAAATGAAGGGCAATTCATGGCGTTCCACGAGGTTCTGAGTTTGGTCTCATATTTTTTACAATTTTGATCAATGACCTTTCTAATTTTGATAACATCATTAGATGTGGAAGGAGGGAGGAAGTTTGCAAAAGAACGTTTGTACAGGGGGAGGAGGGGGTCTCACAAATGTTACAAGTGTTAGGGGAAATAATCCATTTTTGCAAATGTATTTGTTTAGTGACCTTAAACAAAAGCCCAACAAGATGTATTCACCTTTTTTTTTAGACTTCACATGTTTGTCTGTGACCCCATAACTTTAATTATCATTTTACACAAAAACGCATGTATGTATGAAATTTGTTGTGAGAATATTCTTTATGAAGAATTTTTGACGCCATTTTATTTTCGGTTGCACTCATTTATCTTGAGTCAGGGGCGCCTTTAGGCCTAGGCGCACTAGGCGTGCGCCTAGGGACCCACTTTTCCAGGGGCTCCCATTTCCCGATTTATTGAGGTAAAAAAAGCGATGTAAAAATGTTATTTCTTTGTTATGTCGTTATTTATTTTCGCTTTACTGATAGCAATAATTATATTTACAACTATCATGAAATACATTTCTTCCCTTTTCCATATCATCCTCATCAGATCTCAATTGCAACAAAAATGACAAAATAAGAATGGTTCATGCGAGAATGTGTTCACGAACATTTGTCGTTTATTTACATTTTGTATCATTTGAACTTGAAATCATTTTATAGTTCTTCCTTTGCATTTCAATTTTTTTCATATTTCAATGTAGAAGTCTATAGGAATTTATTGTTTGTGTTTAACGTGTTTGAATATTCTTGAATATTCATTTTTTTAATCTTTATTCACTGTATCACGCTGAAAAAAATATGTTCGTAATATTAATGAATCGGTTCATCGACTGAAAAGTGATGAATCCGTTTATTAATATAATGTCCGTTTGCATAGTAACAATAAATGTGTACATTGTATTAATGAACATATACATTATGTCAATAAACAGATTCATAAATTCTCAATGAACTTACATTCACTGAACATATTTTTTTCAGTGTATTAAAAAAAGATGCAATCAATTAACAGACCAATTTGGCAATTCCTCAGACGTTACTATTTAAGTTTCGGCAGTCAGCACGTGCCAGATGACGAATCAGCTTTTCGGTCTATTTCACATTAATGAAAATAAATCTACTGATAATGATGATGCGAAAATTCAAGAACCTGAGACAAACAATCTAGAAAACCCGAGAAAATAACTGAGAAAATTTTGATTTTGAAACCAGTGATGAGGACTGCGAACAGGAAGAACCATTAGGAAACGATTCTAGTGAATCTGACGATGATGAACAAATAGAAAAAGAATCTGAAAATAAAGAAAATTTGGAAAAAGAGTATGAGGATGCAAAACAAGCTAATAATCAGTGCACTGCAATGATCAATGCATTAGTATCAACCTATAGAGGTGACATAGATTCCGAGCTATCTCCAGATAAATTGCATCAATTTTTGATATATGTCGGCTTAAGTCGCCTGCTGAAATATATAAAGGACCAGTCGATAGTTCTGAAACTTGGGGAAAATGTTGTCCTGGGCCCCCTGATTAAAATTCCCTTTGACCGAATTCGATTTTTGACCTAGAGACAATTGAAACTGTGAACATCTGCGAAGGTTTGCTTAAATGTTCCATAAAAATTCTGAAAATATTCACTCATTTTTTAGAGAAAATAAACATCTTTTGTTTCTTGGTGTTTTTTTTTTCAAAGTACTTCCTTCTCCCGGAAAAAAATAAAACAGAAAAAAATAATTTTTTTGCAATTTTTTTACGGGAAAAGGAAGCACTTTGAAGAAAATGTTGAAGGGGCATAAGCTGATTATTTTTACCTAAAGAACTTGCCTGAATATTTTGGGATTTTTCTGAAGTAGAAAAAAATAAAATTTTAGGGAAATTCTTGGTCGAAATTATTTTTGTCTAAGAAATTCTGAAAATCGGTAGGCGTGTTCTTTGAACAAAAATAAGCATCTTTTGTCTCTTGGTGTTTATCTTCAAAGTGCTTCCTTTTCCCGTAAAAAATCCAAAAATTATTTTTGTTTGTTTGTTATTTTTTTCCGGGAGAAGGAAGCACTTTGAAAAAAATGCCAAGAGACAAAAGATGCTTATTTTTCTTCAAGAAATGAGCATGAATATTTTCAGAATTTTTATGGAACATTTACGCAGACCTTCGAAGATGTTCAGTTTCAGTCGCCTCTAGATAAAAAATCGAATTCGGTCGGACTGGTGGTCAGAGAGAATTTTAACCAGGGGATCCAGGAGAATATTTTCCCCAAGTTTCAGAACATTCGACTGAAACCTATTCTTACTATAAAAAACTGCGGAGTCGTTTATTCTCAATGTGTTGCAGGAGACATTTTTTAATGTTGAAACCCTTTTGTGTATTTACTTGACGATTCCTGTCAGTAATCCCTCATGTAAACGCACTTAATATAACTACCTACGAAGTACTTCGAGGCAACAGCGACTTCAAAATTTGTCACTTCTGGATACTGTATCAGAGGAAACACAAAACTGTGATATTAAACGTTCAAATTGACAAGTTTGCTAACATATAAAGCCGGAAAAAAATAATATGATAATATTAATTTGTAAAAATATACTTGCCTTCAAATCTTGCATAATATTTTTTTAATCGAGGGGCCCTCAAATCTCACAGCGCCTAGGGCCCCAATGTACCTAAACGCGCCCCTGTCTTGAGTACTTTTTTAATTGTCTACCTACTTCTATGCTATACTATACTATACTAGTTTTTGCCGTTAATTTTTTTCTAGCCACACTGCACTGGGCACAAGGTATATGACAACTTAAATAATAAAATCCCAAACATTTCAAAATAATTGGGTTGTCATCCGATGTTTTGTATCAAATTTTACATAAAAGTTTACATCATGCTACCAGCCTTTAAGGGTTCAGTTTGCTGCTGATAGACAATCGTAAAAAACATCAACAAACTGAATAGCAACTTTTCACTTGGTAATCCTAACCAGCCCTAAGAATACTAAATTTTTAGTACTATTTTATCAAATAATTCCATCGGTCAAATGAAAAAAAAAAAAATAACACATTTTACCACAAGTAAGAAATGAAAATGTTATGACCCCCCCACCACTTTCAGAATCCCTCACCACTTTTTTCTATGCCACGCCAATGGTGGAGATAGGGAGGGGTCTAAATTATGGTGGGGCTAGGGTGGGGACCTGATTGGTGGAGACAAAGTGGAGATCTGTATTATGGTGGCAGTGGGGCCGTGGCTTAAGGGAAAGTGGAAGGGGCGGAGATGTGGCCTAGAAAAAGTGGTGAGGGTTCTGAAAGTGGTGGGGGGTGTCATAAAACTCATTTGTTTCCTACTACTACACTCATAAACCTGATTATTTGCATACGTAATGCAGGATTTTTACCTTGTAAATCATTTTCAACGAGCCAATTCCAAGCACTAGGATGTTCTTGCTCCATCAATAAGACACAATGTTTGGTGAGTGTTTCAAATACACTAGTGTAGGGTAACTTAAAAGTTGTACAGATATCCAAGGCAGTTTTGAACAAACCTGTGTTATTGAGTAGAGTGACCAGCTCCACGGGATCTAAAATATTTGTAATGGTTATTGTCGACGCAGTATAAAATTGTACAGTGCTACTTACTTGTTATGTTCGTCGGAGAAGTCATATCAAAGCGTGCAAGTTTTAACTTTGCAGAAGCAAATACAAAATCTCGTTTTATTGTATTTATATTCACAACCTCAACTTGTTTCCGTAGTTTCAATACCTGCGATTCCTAGAACGTAAAAAAAAATCCGATGCGTTTTTCAAATAATATATTTATATTGTATTAATATTTGTCACGAATTAAACACTAAGAATACTATTTTGAATGTTCCTTTAGTCAAATTTTGGAATGTTTTTGACATTTACATCGAATAGAAAAGCAGGGAAACTGACAAGACGTGATGACTAATATGCCACGTTTCATTTTACAGAATCAATAATTGTTCACAACCATTTAGCAATAATAAAAATATTTGTCATACCATACTTTTTTTCAGTTTTATATAACTTTTGAAAAAACACTGACTTTTGCATGCCGCTATCAGGCAGAAAAAACCGGCGCAGCTCTCAGACAATTGCAGTTATAGGCAAAAACAAACTGTTCTCGTTCTGCACACATGATTAAAAAATTCATTATAATTAAGTAACATATTTCCCCGAAAATTTTGTATTCAACATTTATACAATATTGACTAGATTTAATTTCATTATAGTTTCCAAATTACCTGTCCCGAACCAGCTAAGGGTTCAATAACAATTTCCTCATCTGCTTCATCTGGATCCGACGGTCTCACAACCCAGGCATATTCCGGCTTGCAAAGATGTAGTACATTTTTAGCAGCCAAGTAACACTTCACTTGTTTTTCTAGTGCCTCGACAGTATTAATGTGTAGTAATCTAAATGCTTGTTCGTACATCACCGACGCAGCTAGATTAATTTTAAATAAAGATTAGTATATGACGACCACAGGTAAGAAAGAAGCTTTGCCAAAAAAATCGTTGTAAATGCTGGGTTTCATTCAAAGTATTGGAGCAGATTTTTCTGTCCACAGTCTAAAATTGTTGTACTGTTCATTGATATTGGAATATTGCTCTATAATCTGGTATCCTAATTATAATATTCATATTAACAATATAGAAGGTGTTTAAAAGACGTTCTCAAGGTATTGTGCATTTAAGTTGGGGCGTTTGAAAGATGAATATGATTATGATGACCCTCTGGCTTGGCTTAATATTAACACATTAAAACATAGAAGATTGGGGGCTGATATGTGTTTTCTGCACAAAATACTTTATGGTTATATTCAGTGCCCTAACCTTACTAAACTGATAAAATTGAAAGTAAATGATAGAAGAAATTTTAATTCGGATATACAGGGTTGGACAATAGTCCCGGAACTGCTCGACTACAGCCGAACGGGACCTCGTATCAACTTCGG
This sequence comes from Stenurella melanura, assembly GCA_963583905.1. Taxonomy (NCBI): domain Eukaryota; kingdom Metazoa; phylum Arthropoda; class Insecta; order Coleoptera; family Cerambycidae; genus Stenurella; species Stenurella melanura. Next base: position 150,504,752 of record OY757312.1, read on the forward strand.
GTTTTCGACACTGTATTCAGCGAAATTTTTAGAACTTCTTGACATGTATTTCAGGACCGTGACGTCATTACATTCGGAGGTGTGACATAAGTGTCAATTTTTTAAAATGAAACACCCGGTATATTTTTCCATATTTGTATACTTTAAGGAGTCCCAAATTCAACGATGTAACGTTTGTATGGATTCTGTTATGTAATGTGGTCTCAATAAGGGAAAGTTAGAAATTACAATTGTAATTAATAGAGAATAGTTTTATTTTATTAAATGTTCAAATTGGAATTCTTCCACTGCCTGACAATGTCCACAAATTCCTGCTGAACATTTTGGAGGGACTGAGGTGTAATATTATCAGCAACCGCTAGAATTCTTTCTTGAAGCTCTTGTACCGTGGCAGGTCTTGTGCGATACACCACAGACTTCAAATGACCCCAGAAAAAAAATCAGGAGGGGTTAGGTCAGGTGACCTAGCTGGCCATTCGATATGACCCCTTCTACCTATCCATCTCCGAGGAAAGACAGTGTCCAAAAAATCTCTTACAATTCTGGCATAGTGTGGCGGAGCTCCGTCTTGCTGGAAGTACACGTCATTTGCGATCTGAGGATTTTTGCGTTTGGGAAATATCTGAATTACAGCGGGTATAACTCTTTCGCGTAATAAAGTTAAATAGGTATCAGCAGTTAAATTACCATTTAGAAAAAATGGCCCTATTACATGTGTTCCAATTATACCCGCCCAGACATTTACTTTTTGTGGATGTTGTGTGTGCATTTCTTCCATCCAATGTGGATTCTCAGCAGATCAATAGCGACAATTGTGAAGACTGACAAATCTTTTAAAAGTGAATTATTTATTATTTGTTTGCTTATAGTAATGAAACATTTTCTTTATAGGATTTTGCAAACAGTGGAAAGAAAAGCTATCTATGAGAACTAGTCTAGTTTTTCCTTTAGTTCTCATAGATAACTTTTCTTTCCACTGTTTGCAAAATCCTATAAAGAAAATGTTTCACTGACAAATCCATTTAAACAAAATGTAGCGTCATCGGAAAACAAAATGCGATCTACAAACTGTGGTGTCTCGTCTAATAAATTCATAATTTGTTGGCAAAACTGCATTCGACGATCAGGGTCATTCCGCAAGTTCCTGAAGTAAGCTGACTGTAGGGATGTATTTTATTTCTCCTGAGTATTCTTCGAATGAATCTTTCACTGTTACCAGTTTCTAATGAAAGTTTCGGAATTGAGGTTTTAGGCTCCTCCTGAATCGCTAACAGTACATCTAAAGCTCTGTCGTCGTTTGTCGCTGTTTTTGGGCGGCCAATTTTTGGTAAATTCTTGACATTTCCCGTATGTTCAAAATTGTGCAAAATTCGACATGCTGTCGACTTGGAAATCGGGTTTCGGTCAGGAAGGGTATCGTTGAAAAGGTCACTTGCTTCCTGAAGGGATCGACGTCTCTCTCCGAATCCAATCATCATGAGTAAAGTTATCCGTTCAGTGTCGTTCAGTTGAGGCATTTTAAAGACACGTTTTTAGAATCATAAATTAGTAGTACAAAAGTAATGTCACAGTGACGTTTATACCACGACTTACTTAGATAAACTAGTAAAATAATGAGAACAATTTAACTATGACCTGTGTTTTTATTAATCGACTACAAAAAAACTTGTTTACGTGGGTCTTAGTTTTGTAAAAAAAAATGGTAAAAAAAGAGTGTCTTTTTGGATACAGCTGTTTGGATATCCACTGTTCTCTGTTAATTACGATTGTAATTTCTAATTTTCCCTTATTGAGACCACATTACATAACAGAATCCATACAAACGTTACATCGTTGAATTCGGGACTCCTTAAAGTATACAAATATGGAAAAATATACCGGGTGTTTCATTTAAAAAAATTGACACTTATGTCACACCTCCGAACGTAATGACGTCACGGTCCTGAAATACATGTCAAGAAGTTCTAAAAATTTCGCTGAATACAGTGTCGAAAACCCGAAGTTGATACGAGGTCCCGTTCGGCTGTAATCGAGCCGTTCCGGGACTATTGCCCAACCCTGTATTTCATGTACTCTTTCATCACACCAATTATGGACAAAATGAGACGATAAGTAGAATTTTAAGGACTGCAATTCAAGACAATGTAGAACTTTTTGGATCTTCAACTTTATCTTTCAATTAATCAAACAAATGCCTGATATAATATATTGTCAGAGGTTTTTTCTTCAAAATTTTTAAATATTTTTCAGTGGCAAAATACCCAACAAAAAGTAAGAAAAGTCTGATATATGTTGTGTATTCAAACTACCTTGCTCTAAATAATAAATATCGTATGTTTTTGTAAAAAGGGCTTGTCCTGTAAATAAATAAATAAATATTTGCTCTATTCATACTGCTCATATCGTAACTAACTGGTTTCAAGACAACATTAATGTTCCTAACTGGCCCAGTCATAGTCCAGACCTTAACCCTGTGGATGAAGTATGAGGAGTACTCGCAAGAAATATACAAAACTGAAATGTGAGACCACGGAATGTCCAAGTATTATTAGAATTAAAAAACAAAATGGAGAATTCTACCGATGATTATTGCATGAGTTTATTGAATTCTGTACTAAACAGACTAATAGAAGTTTTAGAGATGGTACAATAACCAAATATTAATAGTTAGTTTTTTCAAATCTTTTTATATTTCTTATGAATTAATTTATTCTCGACTTTTAAAATGTTAAATGCCGAATTCTTATTTCATCAAAAATTCACATAGCTCCTTTTTTCCTGTGATCATTGTATAAAAGTACACGAATTTTCCACTTACCCAATCTATGAGAAAGTGGTCCCCTCTTGATTTGATACGAATACAAAAAGTCGTAATAAATATTGTTAACGGCATCCGTAGCCCTGGCTCTGGTTAAAAGTATATTTGTGAAGAATTCATCCATACTGCCATATGTAAAATTCAACAGTATATCCAACTTTTTCTCATCGAGCAGTGTCTTAACTAAATCTCTCAAATTGTCCTTCTTACGTTCAGCATCTGGGTTCGAGTTCAGGGAATCAAATGCTAATTTATAGTGTTTGAGGGCAAGGTGATGTTTGAATTTGATGGAATACAACGTTGCCTAAAATGAAGTGGAAATTTTGTAAATCATTAGACTAAAAAGTTTAAAAAAATTGAGAGGTTGACAATTACTTGCAAAAATAAACAATTAAATATGAAAATTGTACCCTTCATAATGTATAAGTTGCTTGAAGTTTAAAATCACTTTCCTACACAATTTTCGCGAAAATAAAACAAATAAACCCAAGTGGGATTTACCTTCGATACACACAAATTCACCAATGCGTGAGAGCGATTTAGATATTATGACGTTCCGCTGTTACTATATCAACTTTTCCTTATACGTGAATTCCTTTGTATCGAAGGTAAATCCCCATTGGGTTCATTTGTTTTATTTTCGCGAATGGAGAACAGGCAGAATAATCTGATCCACATGTAATAAATTATAGCATGTAATAAATGGGAAAAATAAAACATACCGAAAGGGGGTCATCTGGATCCACGATACTCAGCGCAGTATTTGCAACACTTATAGCACAATCCCTAGATTTATGGAGTTCGAATAATTGAATAACCTAAAAACAAACTTAAGTCGATTATCTTTATTTCCTGCATTTTGGGTAATTTTGGTTATCAAATGTAGTTCAGCTATTATTATATATCGGCAACTTGAAGACAAACTCACCTTTAAGTAATAATTTATATATGCTTTTGTCGGATTATCTTCTATCCCCCTTAAAATTCTCTGCTCTAAGAACGAATCGGTAAATATCCCTTTTGCGGCCGCTTGGAACAATTCTTGAGCCTTGTAGTTTTCTCCGCTTGTTAGGTAAGAAGCCGCCAATAAGAAATTTCCTGTACAAAAAGAAATACCTGTTTTATGTAAGGTAGATTAAACGATTAAAGGAATCGTTGGTAAAATGCGAAATAATTAAATCGATAAGAAATATAAGGAAATTAGTATATTGAGTGTTTATGTTAATTCATCTTAGTTAAGGTAGTTATATCTGTTAGCGAATCGATAAAGTCTCAAGTTTATTGATTTGCTAACAGATGTCGCACCTCGCGATAGAGAAGGTAGGGAAAGATTTGGCAACGCCGCATATAGTTTTTGACGCCAGCTGATCGGTTCGTCTTTGTATATTGTACTTTTACCAATGCTTACTATGTAAATTTTATTATTTAAATGAATGGAAGATAGGTTATTTAACAATTTGAGAATGTCAAGTTGCGATGATCAAGTGCGTTATAAAAGGTTTGCACAAGAAAACCAAATGCCAAAGTGTGTTATCTTTGGAAAGAATTGTTGCTGAAAATAAAAACGGATTACTCTCAATATTTACTATCGAATGTGGAGTTTGCTCGAGTATGAATCGGGTCAAAAAGGGGCCTCTCATAACATAAATAAAGATGCAAAATCATTCATGGCGGGTAATACTCAAATAAAAAAAAAAAAGAAAAAACCTTTACATCATATGATAATTAAATAATAAAGTATTCTTATTTTCAACTCAATAAAAAAATTTACTTATCCATACTATGTTCATTCACTATTCTACATATTACGAGTCAGGTATCTGTTTATTATTTTTGACAAAATTAAAAAATATTTTTACCTTTTTTAATAAATTAATGGAAAAATTCGCCACCCCACAAAATCCATTGGAAGACACAACATACATACTACAATATGCTGATGACACAACTCTGGTGGGACATGACAAATCACTACAGAGGTTAATCCCCAAGATGCAGGATAAGATGAACGAGATACAATTGTGGTTCAACAAATGGCGTCTGCTTCTAAATCCCAGCAAATCACAATTCGTTATATTTAACCACGCTCCCTCTCCATCCTCCCCTTCAATGAGCATTGCAAACGAGCATGTAAAGCCATCTCTCACGGCCAAATATTTGGGAATTACCATGGATCAAAAACTGAATTTTAATCAACACACATCAATTATTAAATCTAGAATAAAAAGCCGAGCAAAACACTTCAAAGCACTCACATATAAAAACGAAGGGATATCAACAAAAACAGCTACAAAAATTTACACATCAATATGCCGACCCATACTTGAATATGGACACAATCTATATATCAATTGCCAAAAACCGGCCCTAAACAACTTAAAAGTTGCTGAAACCGCTTCGCTGCGCACTATAACTAAAATTCGGCACCCAAACAACAACCTCCATAACCCGCCAAATAATCTACTGTATGAAAAAACCAGAATAACACCAATCCTGACCAGACTCCAAATGTTAACAGTTAAATTTGCCAATCGACCACACAACATACAATTGATGCGACCTCTCTGCCGGACAAGAAGCCCCAACACATCAAAATTCAAGCACCCCGAGATGACACTGATGGAAAAAATATCTTCGCTAACTCTAAACTAATTTAAACTTGTTTGTTTTTTTTTTTTTTTACAACAAAATAAATTGTATTCATCTTAAAACAATACAAAGAATATTGTAATATCAATAAAAAAGCAGGAAATACAGGCTGAAGGACCCCGGTCGATAGCCGTTTGAATATGTAATTTTTCTCTTATATATTCAATAAAGAACTTTTATTATTATTATTATTATTTAATGGAAAAATATATTATTATACATACAATAAATACAATCAGAACGAAAATTTGCAGATCTTCTACTTTCCTATATGACACTGTATTTAAAATAAACGCAAAGTATTTTCAAACATCCGCGCCAAGTATTAGAAATAGTGTGACATTGCCACGTCCACTACTCATGTGCCCATTCAATAATTTCAATAATTTTCGGGTAGCTGCCATTACGTTATTAGATGGTGAATCATATCGATATTTATACACGTGCTTCGTCAGGAATTAATTTAAGTTTGCCTCATTTTTGAAACCATTCTTAAATACGGATCATCAGTCGTAAGTGGGAAAAGAAGAGAAAAGAAAAGAAGATTTATTTTGCATGGCATCCATAAACGCAATGTTAAACGTCAAAAACTACAAACTTTGAATGAATGAATCTCGGAAACGGTACAGTAACTGGAGTTCATATTTTCTTAAATAAGGTAAATTGAGAGAGCAAAGTAAGTAAGTAAAGTATTTTACACAATACAAAAGTATTAACTTATCAGATTAGTCATGAAAATATAATATTTCTGTCAAAACTTTACATTACAACAAAAATCTGAGCTTTAAAAGTTACATGAAAAACATATTAAAAAAATGTATATATACAAATAAACAAAACGGATGACATATTACAGTTTATATAATATTCAGATTTGCTTTATTATTTTCGCAATATCGAAAGAACTCATTCACAGTGTAGAATGTGTTACTTAATAACTTGTTATGTGCCTTAGTCTTGATATCTTTAACATTCTTTACTTCTATCACAAGATTGACTTTATTAATACACTTTATATCCATATACTTTGGAGAGTGTTGGCCAATTGACAGTCTCGAGTAGGGTTAATATATATCTTCGCCTCTATGGGTGTAATAGGAGTGCACCTCATTATTTTTTATAAGCAAATTTTTATTCTGTTATATATAACAGTAGTAGATAAATGTACAAACTTGATAACGTTAGAACGTCATACATTTTAAATAATGATTTACAACTAAAACATGGATGAATTTATCCATACAACGTAAAATCTTCTTTTGTGTTGTGAATGCTTTTCCCATATGAGATGATGAGCACAAAAATATTAAGCCATATTGTAATACTGAGTTTACCAGTCCACAATAAAGAAGTCTTAATACATCATACGTTACAGTGTCTCTTAATCGCTTTATTATATAGCATGTTGTGCTTATCTTTGAGTAGACTACATTTATATGCGGTTCCCATGTTAGCTTTTGGTCTATGTTTAACCTTAAAAATTTTATAGTACTTATATTTTGAACTTTTAAAAGTAGATTGTAATTTGGAGTGATATTTTTTGGTAGAAATTGCATGTAAAAGGTTTTGCTTGCATTTAATTGTTTAATGTGTAAGTTAAAATTTCGTTTGATGCATCATTACTTTTTTTTAAAAGATCTTGTATATTTTTGTCTTTTAACAATATATTTGTATCGTCTGCATACAGCACGATATTACTTGACGCATCACATATCTCAGTTATGTCATCTATGAAAATAATGAAAAACAACGGACCTAAAATGGAGCCCTGTGGTACTCCCAGTTCATTTTTCATGGTGACAGACTTTTTGCCATCCAATATCAATGTTTGTGTTCTGTCTTGTAAATATGACACAGCCCATTCATGTGCGACTCCTCGAACACCAATGTTATATAGCTTTTGGGTTAATAGACTGGTCAATAGTATCAAAAGCACAGCTAAAATTATAGAAAATGGAAAATACTTTGAAGAGGTTGTAAGACTCAAAAATTACCTCTACAAAAATTTCTAAGTGGAGTGGTTTAAAGATAATTTCGTTATTTTAAATATATTTAAAGCTAACATCTCAATATGTCATATGCACGAGAATATTTCGCAAGGTGTGTATTAATAATAATTACTTACTTGTACAGCTATTCCATTCGCACCAATTACTTAGAAGTCGTACATACTGCTGTAGCCATAAATGCTGTCCACTGCTCAATAACCATTCTGCAAGTACCGTGCCTCCACTTATCGGCCAACTATTTATTATAAATTAAGGAGAAAAATATAAAATCTAATTAACCCTTAAACCATTTGCTGCATGAAAAGATCAGACAAGGACTATTAGCTTGCAATCATAGAAGCAGACAACTGGTTTTAAGCCTGAAGTAAAATGTTCTGAGATAATTCGGAGATAAAAAAATTATGATAGAAGCCTCTGTGGAAACGTCATTGTCGATTAGAAGGGAAAATAATCTGATCTTCTCAAACAACTTCCGCTGAAAATGACAAATCATGTAAACAGTATTTTATTCATTAAGGATACATAATATGTCTTAGATGATTGAGGTATGGTAATAACGACAGATGCCAATGTGCCAAGGCCTCACCGCTACATTTCACCCTCGCAAATGACTTTCTTGCTTCCTGTCCACCGGTTGAAGCCGTGAAAACTTCCAATAAGGATACACTGGGGTTTATGGATCTCAAATTGAAAACTGGCGCCAGTTTTATAGGAGTTAGACGTTGCATGCTTGCTTCCCTGAAAAGTGTACATCATTTTCATAATGTGACTTTCCCTAATGCAAATAACAATAATAATACTAATGAAATAAAAAACACTAAACTGTTTTTCACGTTTCCACATATATATGTGAAAATGTGAAAAACAGTTCAGTGTTTTTTATTTCAGTAGTGATAACGGATTTTCACCAAGTAAAGGTCGATTCTATCAACAATAATAATAATAATAATAATCAAAAACTTTATTGCTACAGATTTTACAAAGAAAAGAAGGCATTAGCATTGTCAAGAAGTGATTAAGATATTACTATATTAAAAAAGATTATCAAAATTTAAAACACTTAGTCCTTAATCTAATTATCACCTTAAAGACGTTATAGCTGTTGTTTTCCCTAGCTAATTATGATTTATCTAAATTATCACTATCAAATAAAAGTAATAATAATAATAATAAAAGTAATTTATTGATTGCATTAATATACAACGTAATAAAATACAATCAAAAGGCCATCGACCTAAGTCCTTCAGCCAAGAATAAAAGTAAATACTCTAAATACTCTGTATATTGCCTCCAATTAAAATAGAGAATACTAACTTGATTTAATCAAAAAGTGAAGAAGCCCGATTTTTTGTTTACCATTCTTCATTTACTAAAGTTGGTAGAAAAGCATGTTTTTAAATACTTTATTTTTTATATTTTTAAGTGAAAAAGTCAAAAGTCCAAATTAAAAAATAATTGCATACTAATAATATGATAGTGTTGCTACGTAACACATTACAGTATCAGATACTGTAATGTTCGATTTACCAACCGCAAATGAGTCCGGGAAATGTAGTTGATTAATAATTATTGTCTTTGTGCAAATCACTGAATAAATAAAACATATTTTCTAGTAAGTACAATTTTAGTTTAGTGGATATTATTTATAGATTTTAATTCTTCTGGCAGGACATTGTAGGCCTTTATAGCTTTATAGCATAGACTTTCTTAGGATTTAGGTTTAATGTTTTGAAATCAGCCTAATGATTTTCTAAATATAATAAGCAGGAGTATACATATAGTCTTGGTATTGTGAGAACTTTGTTTTCTCTAAAGTGTCTTCCACGAGATTAATAAAATTTTAATTTGGATATTATTCTAACTCCCCTTTTTTGAGTTTTAAATACTTTGTGGAGATCTGAAGAACCATCCCATACCTCAATTGCATACCTAGTGATGGAATAAAATTTTGCATAGTACACAGTTTTAAGAGTCGGCATGTCAAATAAACGTAATAGAACTCTGAGTGTGAAGCATGTTTTCTTAAGTTTTTTCACGATTTCATCAATATGCCGAAACCATTTAATATTGCTGTCTAAATTTATACCTAACAATTTAGTGGAAATTGTGTTTGAAATTGGCACCTTAACAGTTAGCAACTCTGATACTTTTAATAATGAATGATCCATTTTAAATATCACACAGCTTCATTTAGATTCGTTTAATATAAGTTCACTGGTATAAAACTAATCTTTTACATTTTGCCACAGTCGAGAGAGAGAGAGAGCGTTCGCAACTTCCTCAAGTGTGTGACTCCTAGGTTTGTATCTCTGCACAATTAATGATTGTTAATTTGATATTTGGTTCTGAAATATTGATAAGATCATTTACAAAAATTACAAAAAGAAGTGGTCCTAGAGTGCTTCCCTGAGGAACTCCATAAATAATATTTAAGATATCAGATTCATGCTTGACCCATTCACGGTTATTGATGTTTTCTGCCTTCTATTTCCCAAGTATGACCCGAACCACTGCCGACAGATTCCTCGAACTCCAGATTTCTCCAGTTTATAAACCGAGTGATTATGATTTAATGTATCAAATGCCTTGGATAAGTCCAGAAATAGCCAACAGGCAATCTCTTGATCATCCAAAGCATTCAATATTTCACTAACAAAGTTAAAAAAGAGCTGTTGTTGTCGATTTATCTCTCGCGAACCCGTGTTGAAAATGATTGAAAAAGTTAGCACACAATTGCTAATTTCAGGGCATCCAGAAATATGCCTACTAAATGATGCTTTAAAGATATTTTCAAGTGATGCAGCTATAGCATGAATTTATTTGAACAAAAAATTTAGAAACAAGTGGAAAAGTCCACTGCTTAAACATCAAGTCACAAAAACTTAGCCAAATTTACCATAAATGTTAAAGCTACAGATCTAAAGTGTACTTACTGAGGTAAATTGACTAAAGCTGGCAATCCACTCAACCACAACATCACATAACTGGCCTGAGTTAAGACAACAATTTCAGGGGTGCAGACTGATCTGATGGCTTCTAACACACCCCATTCCCGTTCCTTACTGTCCAAGAGAATACTGCAGATGAGGAGCAGGTTGCGGCAAATTAGAAACCTGAAATATACCACAAAGAAACATTTCTATGAAAAAAAATTATGATTTTAAAGTTGTTTACCACACCTAGTTTGGGCTTGTTGCCTTAGACAAGCTGCCACTACTGACACACCCAGCTGAGAACTAAAATGGTGCAATGCGGAAGGATTTATTTCGTTGTCTGGGTTCGCCAAAGTGTTCTCGTATCTCAGCAATTCCAGAATTTTATGCATAGCTTTGTACAAGTCAGAAATCTGGTTTAACATATTGGAGACGTGACTGGTGAACTAAAAACCGAAAAAGAAAGTAATGTTTAAATTGTAATGTCTATGTTCTTTTTTAATTTTTCACTTAGGTGAAAACCACAACCAAAAAGCTAATAGTTATTTGTATATAAAGTTCTGAAAGTAGCGCTTCGCAACAAGCAATAAATTTGCAACCCAAGGCGCAGTTGAACTTTTTCAATGCATGCTGTTTTATGTGTGGTCGTCAATTAAAAACAGAAACTTTAGAAAGTTTTCTTTTAAATCTGGTCAATATTTGTTTATATTGCATCCATCCGTTTTCATCAATAAAAAAAAAGTAAACAATAAATAATAGATAAAACTCTTTAAAATCAGTGAAACTGATGATAGAATGAATTTTTTAAGTACACGGTAACCTGAAGAACAGAAGAACTACGATAAAACATGATATACAAAGCCAATTCGTGTTTAAGTATGGGAGTTCCACAGGGCTCAATATTGGGCCTTGTGTTATTTATATTATTAATGAGCTCGATTGAATTTCATGTAATAATTCTTTTTCAATGTATGCTGATGATCTTTCTATGATTATTTGAGATCTGTGCATAATGTGCTAGAAAGTAAATGTAATAATATTGTAGAAAAGGTATCTACATTGTTCAATCAATATCAGTTGTACTTCAATGCAGATAAAATTCACTTAACTCAGTTTCATAATAGACAGAAGACATGCGAGTCCATTTCTTTTCAGGTCAATGAGTCCATTACAACGAGTACCCATGAGAGTATTAAATTTTTAGGTTTACATATCGATGAGTGTTTAACTTGTGAATATCTAATTTCGAAGCTGGAGTCAATTTCATTTTTATTTCGTAATAGGGAGCAATTGCTTAATTTATATTATGCCCAAGTGGAGTCTAGACTAAGATATGGTCTCTGTTTCTGGGGGAACTCCACCTCTATCACAGGATATTTTCATTTCTCAAAAACGTACGATGCGTTGTATAGCTCATGTTTCTAGTACCCATTCTTGCAAGGGGATCTTTAGAGAGTATAATATTTTAACTTTGCCATGCTTATATATTTCCGAAGTGTGTGTTTATGTTCATTGCGACAAGAATATGTTTACTGCCAACAAAAATATTCATAATGTATATACGCATAGCAAGAAAGAGTTTTGAATAATATATGCAAGACTTAATTTAACTTACAATTCCCCAAATTACATGGGACCAAAATTGTTTGATAACTTACCCCCTGAATGTAAAATAGCTAGAAACTTACGAATTTTAAACCTAGCTTAAAACTGTATTTGCAGTCAAAATGTTTTTACACTGTATGCGATTTTTTACCTAGTATTAACGGTATATATTGTAATTTGACTATTTCTATATAATTGTAATGTTGTCATTATGGGCAATAAACTATTATTATCATAAAAAGGTTAAGTTTTAAACAGAAAAAAATCAACTTTCTATAGCAAGAGTAAAAAAGTATTCGTTTACCTGACAGTCCATTTCCGATTGTATTTTGTCTAGAGCATTAGCCATGACAACATCAGGAACTTGTAGACTGAATAACTCTTTCTCAAATGCCTTTGAAAATAATTCACTCATTTGTTGTTCGATATAGACGACAATTTCAAATAAATTCATTACATCCCCAGTTGTTTCCATATCTAAAATTAAAATGTTACTTATGAGGGGTTCCCAGTGGATTTGTAGTCGGGTCCAGTTTAAAAAGACCGATGTATGGATTAATATTGCACATACGTTTTCACTATCTCTTGCATACAAACTTAAAGTCATAGCCTAAAGACATTGTCAATGTATGTCTACCAAGATTCTTTCCCACTTCTTTTGAGAAGGAAATATGAAATGTACATTGAGGAGTGAGAAACATAGTCATAAGCTCAGCGATTCTCAAACTGTGTGTTATTTGACGACGAATATTATTTATTTCCGTGAACTAACACCACTCTAAATATGAAAAACGTCTTTATATGAAATATTTAAGTTATTTTTAGTGGTAAATATTGGATATTCATCCGTTAAACGAACAATGTCAAACCACTAAGTCTTACAATTTTTTAGTACGTGGATATTACACGTTTTAGAATAGAATAAACCTTCCTGTGTTTCTTGCTGGACTGTAGCAATATTAGTCTTTGATTTCTTTTTCTGATCACTCATTGTTATTGACTGAATTGGACAATTCATTTTTTGTTATCAGTTTCATTTGTGCCCGAACCTATGTATACCTACAGTGTCCGTCATAAAGTTGGTTACATATGGGAAAAATTTGAATTATTGAAATTTCTAAAAAATACTATATTGGGGGTTCGTTTCTTTTTTTACATGCAAATACCTTTATTCAACTAAGATACATAAAGTTTTTGTCGAATCTAATCAAATATTTATGAAATAGACACAAGAGTTTATGATTTTTCATATAGTAATTAATGGTAGGGGGAAAATTTGCACTTTTTTATTTTCCTCATGTCTGCTTCAAAATTGATATATGGTGTCCTTGTTGTATGCACCTTTTCTTCATAAAATTTTTTGGTATCTTAACAATTGACCCATTTTTCGGTACCACACCGTCAACTATTTTTTACAGTCCTGCCAAACCTGTGATCACATGACATGTGTCAAAATGTAATTTTTTGTTGTTGGACATGCATAAACGAACTCCTAATAGAGTTTTTTAGAAACGTCAAAAATACATTTTTTCCCATATGTAGCCAACTTTATGGCGGGCACTGAATAATCAGAATTCCACTAAAATTATGAAGTTACTAAATTAATAATCTTAACATTTTATGATAATATCTTTCCTAATTTTTGAAAATTATTTAGCGACATCATTGCTAAGAACTCTTTGAGAACTACTGGTATTTCTTATGCATCAAATAAAATCTTAGTTCAGACGTTTTAGCGGCCATGACACAAGTCAGTTTAAACTGTACCCGACTCTAACAGTAATTCTGGTGCATGTAGATAGGCTCAAGACGGTACCAATTCATTGCATAAAATTCTTTCTGATAGCCATCTGGTAGTGAATTACTGGGCTTTAAACAGTACTTTATTAATAACCTCATTTATGCTACCTGAATTATTGACATGAAATTCTGGGACAGTCTGTAGATATGCCTATAATCACATTTTTTAAATAAATTTTGTTATGTAAAAATTAATATGGGTGGAAACATTGGAGAGGTCCATAAAACTTGTGACAAACATTTTTTGCAGTATCCAATTAGAATAAGATTTAAGGAACATATGGCCTATAATAAAACTGGAAAAAGTAGAAAAACTGAAAAGTTTAATGTGGCCACATATGCCTTTGATAAAAACCATAGTAACTGTAAAAGCAAGTAACAAAACAATCATCAAATACAAACAAAAAAATGTATATTTACCATCTGCCAACATGGAAAAGTTAATAAACTGGTCTCTGTACATGTAGTCACTGCACAAAGTCATATGCTCTAAGGCATCCAGGGGTCTCAGGAATGAAAAAGTTGACTTTCTCAAAAATACAGCTCCTGATACCGACGGCAGCAACAGTAATCCAAGAGGCTTTAAACTTGCTATGTGGTATTGCACGCAGCAAGAATAAAACTTCTGCCAGCACCTAAAATAAAATATATCAAAATGGGGGTTGTTTCAACTCGGAAATTAACGTTACCATTCTGCGCAATCCAAGTATTCCTCATCGTTAACGGCGCACCCATTGAAGGTAGTTTGGATTTCATTTTCAACTGCCATACAGATCCTTTGCTTCAGTGCAGAAGCTGTTAGGTGTGTGTCAGTGAGAATGGTTGATCTCTTGTATATCTGAAATGGGAAAATGGTGTAAGAATTACTTGTAGGACTGCACCAGTATGCCTGTATATACTCATGTAATAAAGTCGAAATCTCTGAAAATGAGTAATAAGATCGGGTATACCACAGTAGTCTTAGTTTAATTACATTGTTTAAGCCAATTTTATACAATTTAATTTTCTAAAATGAATATACAGCCTGTCACAATTGTGTAACCACTTTTCATTTGATACCATGCACTATTATCGAGAATAAAATTTTTCTAAAATTCAGTAACAACATAGTTTCCCATAGACTTTATGGAGGACACTGTATATGCTTATTTTTTATGTTTCCTCTCTTGGTATTTTACAAAATATGCATGTTAACTATAATTATTACGCTATTTACATTATTTTTATTGGTACTGGATATTTACTTTTATTTCGCACATGTAATATATTTTAATCCGTTTGAAAAGAAAAAACTCACCGACAAAGCCTTACTAATGATGCTTAGTTGGAATTTTCCAGGCTGGAAAATATGCTGCAGATAAACTTGACGTGGATCGCTCTCCCCATCGCCAGTTGGTGCCTGATCTGCATCTGGTAGGGGCTCCAAAACCACAGGCGTCCAATTATTAGATTTATATGTATTAGACTGCAAAGATGCCGTATATACCACACATTCACCATCCTCACATCGCCACGCTGACCAAAGACGATTTGTTTGCAAAGCAAAATCAATCAGGTCATTCTGGAAAAGAATTGTATGGCCATGAAGGGAGTAAATAAAATTAATGTCAAAAGAAACATAAGTAAAGCAGAAAAAATTATTACCATTACCTCGAGGGAATGTAAGGTATTTAATCGGACGATTCTTATTTGTTGGCCACTGATTACTGGTTTCAATATGTGAAATTGACAGCCATTGGAGAAGCTCATGAAAACTGCCAAGACACTTTCGGCGCTGTCTGCGTCGACGGCTTTTCTTAAAATAGCTGCAAGAAAAAGTTTTTATTTCAAGTTCAATCAAATTTTAACTTAAAAAAATAAGACAGGACTTAGAGAAATATTTCAGGTAGTGGATTTTATAATTGTCATTCAGTAGATAGGATATCTTGTGCAGTGTTGACACAACTGTGTTTTTCCATTGCCAAAAATGCAATTCTATTTAACATTATACTTCGTTATTTGCTCTCCTTACGTTTGAACATAAGTTAAATTACTGTTATAGATTCTTTTTAATTTAGCTAGTTTACATCGCAAAAGGATCCTACTATAGGCACAAATTGCAACGAACATGGCCGTGAGAGGGCTATTTGCAATAATTACAAAATTTGACACTAGCGGCCTTGGCTAGGCCAACATAAATCATTTCCATTGAAACAAATCTGATGCCAATTCTGTCCCGTCTGCTGAATAGTTAACCACGCGTTGACTATTATTTTCTGAACTGTCTTCCAGTAAGTACGTACCGATTTGCAATT
Source organism: Stenurella melanura (assembly GCA_963583905.1). Lineage (NCBI taxonomy): Eukaryota > Metazoa > Arthropoda > Insecta > Coleoptera > Cerambycidae > Stenurella > Stenurella melanura. The sequence continues at coordinate 150,520,860 of OY757312.1, forward strand.
GCCACCGTTTCTTGTCACTGTTTCTATAGTTACAAACATAAGAATAATTCACTGAAATGCGTGTATAGTAAATTTCAAATTAAATATAAATTATTTATATTTAATTTGAAATTTACTCGGCTAGTTCGGAAAACGGTAATTATATTCTGATACATTGAATCGGAAATTATTTTAATTTATTGCTTTTATACACGCATTTCAGTGAATTATTCTTATCTTTGTAACTATAGAAACAGTGACAAGAAACGGTGGCAACTGCAAATCGGTACGCACTTATTGGAACACGCTTCAGAAAATAATAGTGAACGCGTGCTTAACTATTCAGCAGACGGGACAGAATTGGCATCAGATTTGTTTCAATGGAAATGATTTACGTTGGCCTAGCCAAGGCCGCTCGTGTCAAATTTTGTAATTATTGCAAATAGCCCTCTCACGGCCATGTTCGTTGCAATTTGTACCTATAGTAGGATCCTTTTGCGATGTAAACTAGCTAAATTAAAAGGAATCTATAACAATAATTTAACATATGTTCAAACGTAAGGAGAGCAAATAACGAAGTATAATGTTAAATAGAATTGCATTTTTGGCAATGGAAAAACACAGTTGTGTCAACGCTGCACAAGATATCCTATCTACTGAATGACAATTATAAAATCCCCTACCTGAAATATTTCTCTAATTATTATTAAAGTAGTTGTGCTCGATTGGGGGGGGGCTCAAAATTTTATCCAAATAACTCTGTTCCAGAAATTTTCCATAGGCCATGGGAAAAAGAACATAGATCATATTTCGAGAGAATGCCATGAAAACTGTTTACTGTTTATATTATTTTAGCTCAGACCGTTTTTTCCTATTTTGTAACAAATGCAATAAAAGGGGTTATTGTATTAAAATCACTTGTCATCAAATAACGCGATATATGTAGAAATTTAAAACATTCGTTCCCAGACTATAGAAGTTGAACAAGGCGGCTTAATGTAATATTAGAGGATTGAAAAAAACAAGATTGTAAAAAGTTTATAATTTCTAACAACAGTTTCATGCTAGATACAAAAGAACTTCTCTTCCATATTATAAAGTATATTGGAGTACATTTCCTAAATTTGAAATATTTTATTACCGTTTTAAAGGTCTTCTATAAACTCATAAAGCTCGGCCTGAGAAAATCCGTTACGACCGACGTCATCGATAAATTGCTTTTTATTAGAAATGTAACAAACACGCGGGAAATTAAACGAGAAGAATATTTAAATTCATCAGGGCGCGAATCAAACCATAAATGGGATGAATGATGCCAAAATTCCCCGTACTGTACACTAGATAGGAACGACGAGATTTTTCCCTTTATTATATGAATATGATGAAAAGGAATCTAAATACAAAAAGGGTTTTTTCATCTCGTTGGAATAATTTAGCTAGCTTAGATATAGAATAGTTTAAGTTTTTAAAATAATATTGTATAATTAGGGTAAAATCATTTTGGCCATATTTACTGTAGAGGGCGCCATTTGCCAGACGGGTACTATTTCGGTACCTCATTTTTGCCAGTAGAGGACGCCAAATTCCAGAAGGCGATTAAGTAATAGATAGGGGTGATTCGCATTCCATTGGTTATGATAACCCCAAAGTACCACGCCCTATTTCGTCCAAAAAACTGACGAAGAGAAGCGGTCAATTTAAGAAAAACACTTTTTGTTCGGCTTTCGAATATGGTAGACGTGTCCTATTTTCTACGTAGTGGTAATATTTTTTTTGTGTCACCGGGTTTATGTATGTATTTAAGTTTTTGGTGCTAAATATTAACTTATCGTCATTAGAGTTCAAATTAAACATCACCTCATTCGAATTGTTGCTGGCAACTGGCGTTTTCTGCACGATTTTACAAATTATAGTCTTCAAAATTAATTTAGAGTCATGCTCGTTAATATTATTGTATTTTTGGCCCTTCCGGCAATCAGTTTGTGTTTCCTGATAAACGGTTTTTCCATTAACGAAGACGTTTTTTCACTTGAGAATAGGACTATGGTCCAATTGGCCTATTTTCTTATTTGTTTAACTTTAAGTGTATTTTCTTTTGTTCTAATTTAAGTGTTAATTATTGTTATATTTTTCAAACCGATTATTTTCGTGTTTCTTTTGTGTATAAATAGATTAAGTGTGGTTATATTTCCGTGTTTTATTTAATTACTAAAATAGTGGAAACTAGAGTCATCGAAGTTAGATTATCGGGGTGAACCAGCAGGCGTGACAAAGAAAATTGGGGTAAGTTTGAACTATGTCTTTTTAAGCGTACACACATATCTCTGTGAAAGGACCACATATAGACGAGATTCATACATTGAGATATATACGTGGCCCCATAAGCAGAGGGACTGTGAGTATAACCTTAGAGAAAGACCCACTGGGGACAAACAAGTATTTCTTGGTAGCCGCATATAGTATAAAATTGATCTCATTTGAAAGGGGTACCTTAATTTTCACGGTAAAATCAATAAACATAATAACACCTAAAGTAGTGTAAACAGGGTAAGTGGGATTATTTCAATTTAATGAGTTAAAATAAGATCTGTTGTTCTACCGAGTGGATAGAAATTGTAGTTTTCCTTTTATTTTATTTTAACTTCTCCATACTTGTTACGAATCAAAACAAAATCTGTCACTCTAAAATAATTTTTAGAAATTTGATATAGTCCAGGAATTTAGTACAACATCTAAGCATACCGTAAATAAATCTTTATATTTTGATACATAGAAATTTTCCAAATTAATTCTGACAAGATACGACGTGGCCGAACCGAAATTCATTTAAAAAAGGCACTTAGCTGTAAGGTTTAAGGCACTGGGCAAACACCTCATCAAGTGTTAATGTAATTTTAACATTTCTAAACCGAACCGAAATACCACCGTTATGATTATTTCTGTCTGTTCGTCTAGGCAGAATAATCTCCACCGTAAACTGATACCGAATCCGATAACCGTTTTATTTTTCGATCCGAGTGTAACTTATTTTACACACCGCACCGAATCCGATAACCGTTTTATTTCCTGATTCGAATGTAACTAATGTTACACACCACACCGAATCCGATAACTGTTTCATTTTCCAATCCGAATGTAACTAAGGTTACACACTACACCAAATCCGATAAGAGTTTTATTTATTTGGTATCAGTTTTACTTAGTTTTGCCAAGTTCTTCACACCTACACCCTGACCGTTCATGTATGCACGATTATTGCTGTAGATAAGCACTTGCTACCGCCTGGTACTTGCACACCGCTTTCTTCTTTTTTACTACTTACTGTTGTTTATACCGCTTACTGTTCTTTTTATCTCGTATTGTTGTTTTTTACGGATTTTATGTTTTTCCACTCTCACCGTTTCCTGGCTTACCACAGCTAGCTTCCGAATTAATAATAGAAACTAGTAGTTAACTAGCTACTCACCGCCTGGTTCCTCGTTCTCGTTGAAATAACATGACATATCTTAAGTTTTTATTTTATTTATAATGAACTCCGTATTTTTGGTATCTGACTGTTTTTTTAACACTGTTGTAGATTTTATTACATTTCATAAACTTTGTTATTTACCGACGTGTGCGTTTTACTGTTGAATGTGAGTGAAAATCTAATCTGCTGTCCAGGATCCTGGACATACCCGTTTGTTCACTGTAGCTATCCCAGCCCTACCGCAACAGGCTGCATTAGGAGGCTAGTGTGGGACCTTTACCCCACATAAAAATTGTAAAGGTGGCACTCGAGAATAACCAAAATATAGCTCAGCGCTAAAATGACGCTTCCACTTGTTTATGCACTAGGCAACTGGAAGAAAGCATGTCACAATTTACTTTTTTACTTTCAGTATTGAATGATAGCACAGGGAGCTGTTAAAAAGCTGATACAATGGAGCAAGTACTGGCAGTTATTTAGCTATAACAGTTAAAGCAACAACTTTATAGTAACACTGCAACAACTCGGTAACAGTGCAACATTTTCTTACTTTGAAAATGTTGGTTCGTTTAATAAAAAACATGTTTTCCTTACCCCCTTGAACTCGATCTCTGGCTATATCTCCTGTCTCAGTGAGAATATCAATAACAGCAACACACTGGCCTTTCGTACACGACCAAAATTTTAAGTGGCCGTCTCTACATAGAGTTAAAACATACGTCTCAAAATCAACGACGAGAATCAAAATGCTCACTATGTTCTCCCCATCTGAATTTCTTTGGCTGGAAATTTAAATAAACATGAATTTAACTGCATAATAGTTATTTTCATGAAGGGGTCACATTCATTCGTCATTTTGCGAATGAATGCAATATATTACAAAACGAGTGGTAATGTAAACCTTTTTCTTACCGAAATTTCTCTGCTAAGCCAGATAAAAATCTGGGCATTAAGGATTCCCCTTTTAGCTCAGTTGATATTGCCTGTCCCTCGGAGCTTTGCCTTATGAGTAACAGCTCAGTCGAAGGATATGCTAGTACAAAAATAGCTTCTTCTGTTTCGGGCAGCAAATATGAACTAGCTAAATTAGGCAGTTGATCATCTACAACAAAATAAAGACAGTGAGGAGGAATGCAGTACTGTATAAAGCACCGTCCACACACACTCACACAAAACCTTCATACTCTAACTATCTTCCTCATTCTCAAATGCAACATATGTTAAAATCTGAATCATTTTTTATCAATGTTTCTTTACCTCAATCCACGTTTAAATGTGACATAGACAATCACCTCTGAAAGAGGACTAACTAGTTCATTAATCAAATATGGTTCCAATGAATAGAATAGAATATTTATTAAGTAAGACATACAGGTAGGTGTGTGAGCGTCATAGTATAAGATACATATAATTTTAAAATACCTAATATCTAATAAAATTCCTAATCTGTACACTAGACTAGATATGAAAATTACCCAGTAAAAAATGAAGAATAAAAATAATGTTAATGATAAAACACTTTAAAAATAAAACAGTTGCAAAATATTAGAATAACTGAAGTGCAATACAGACATAGGCACTGCTCTCTGGGTCTAATGTTAAGCATCAGTCTGATGAGTCTGTTTTAATAGATGAAAATACGATTAACACTTGGTGAAGACCCCCAAGCCACATTATAAGTTAGGTTAGGTGAGAATAGCGAAATAAGCTTTATTTAACTTATTACAAACAAATTCTATATGTAGATCTCAACATATTGTTTACAATGGTACCAAGAAATTTTACAAATTTTAAAAATGTGTTATTCGGTATACCTACTTTTGATTAAATCATCCGTGGGCAACCTACGCTTAGATAAGTATAAACATTCGGTTTTTTTCAATATTGAGAATTAATGTATTTTTGTGACACAACTCTTTCGGTTTCTATCAAGTTTTTTTGAAGTTCTTGGGGCAGAGACCACCATTGAAGTGTTGTCTGTGAACTATTAGTGCCTCTAAGATAATACCCAATATAACAATATGCTTAGTTTGTAAACAATGAAATCCACATTTAGTGTGCCGAAGGCTCGACTTAGGACAAAAAAAGCCATATCACGTGATTACCTTTATCCAACGCTCCATATAAATGCTGTAGAAGTGGGTCCGTGACCGTTTCAACAATTTATTTTTTTGGATCCCATGTTGGTGTTTACTTACTGCATTATGCTTGTTTAAAAATGTTGCGACACCATTTAATGTAATCCTTTCAATTACTTTGGATAAAATGCACAAAATGGAAATAGGACGATAATTGTCGCTATTGTGCTCATCTACTTTTCTATATATGGCAAGTGGTCGCTATTTTAAAGATAAATGTAAAGTAACCTTGTTGTAAGCACCTATTTATGAGGTCAGTAAGAGGTTCTGCAATAATCTCATACGCGAACTTCATTGCTTTATCAGATTTACCATATCCTCCTGTACACGCTTTATCATTGTGATTTTTAGTTATATCTGTGATCTCTGGAGTTAATCTAAGGGTCTGAATTGCCTAGAAAGGAATTGTCTTACTATAGCCATTTTTTTGCTGGAACTCGTTGAAAATATCTCAAGACTACACTTCTTGAAAGAATGAAAGAATTTTGGATTAAATCCTTGTGGCAGAAAGCTTTTTTTTTTAAACAAAAGGATGTTTAGAATCCTGCTTCTTTGCAGCTTTTTTTAAATATCTCTGGTTGTATAACCCGTATCGCAAAAAAGAAAGAGACACAAATTATTCAAAATAAAATTGCAAAGAGAACTAGATTTGTTCGAAACTTTTTAGTCAATATGCCAAGTCGTAAAACATGAAGACATTTTAGGGAGGCCATTTTGAAACAATTGATGATAACTTGAACAATAATGAATGCACATATTCTAACGAAACTTTAAAACAGTATACCCCTTGTGGAGTTAAACCATCAAGCCAGTGGCGAATCCAGAAATTTGGTCTGGGGGGAGCTGAAGTTGGTGGCGCAGTTGTAGAGAATGATGATGTATAGGGGTACAGGGAAGAAAATTGCGCCGCAGGCGAAAATTTTGTATTTTTCAAGGTCAAACACTCTAAAATGAAACGTTGGAAATTCGAATTGCAGAAATATTTTCTTCGAAAAATAGGTTTCGTCGATAAAAATGTACCATTTTTTAACGTAATTACAAACATTGTTTGAATATTCATAGTGCCAATAAGTTAAAATAATTTTGTTTGTGACTGTTGGTACATATGTAATACGTATGTTACTGTATTAGTTAATATTGTTGTTTGTTATTATTTGATAAAAGAAACAATGCTAAAAATTATAAATATAAAAAGCTAGCACCTAGTATCAAATATTGTTGATTAATTATTATTAAACGTAACAAGTTAGAAAATGGCAACTATAATATTCATAGTACGACTCTGTTGGCTTAATATGTTGAGCACCTCATCTGTCACCTGTCAAGCAATAAAGCTATGTTACCAAGTTTTCAAAAAGAAAAAAAATGAAGGAAAAACAAGTTTAGTGATTTTTTTTTCGAAATTGCCTCCGTTCTGGGGGGGGCTGCAGCCCCATAGCCCCCCCCCCCCCCCCTGGATTCGCCACTGCATCAAGCCAAGTTTCAAGTTAAAATGTTTACAATAACCCCTAAAAAACAATTGCAAAGTCGAAAATCGAATTGTCGATTGTTTGTGGGCATCAAGTCGTATTTCAAAAATTTGTATTTCAGATTATAGTTGTTCTTATGTTCTTTGTGGTGGTATAAACAAAAACATATTTTAAATTTTTTAAGACCAATTTTTCACCCTCTTGAAGGGGTTGCAGCAAAAACTAATAGCATTTATTCTATCTTGGCCATTGGAACATAGTTTTTTTTACCGAGTGTCTGTAAATGGATGCTTGGGGACTAATGTGTTAATATGAACATTGAATCTGTGCCGCAATTAGTAATACTTTTATGATACTATATTGCAGCCATTTAAATTAGAAGATACTACATATACAGCACATTTATAGGTCACGAACAAATCATACTTACTGGCAGTGCTGGGATTGTTAAATACATGAAATGTGGTAGGGTTTCTGGCCTCAACAGCCGAAGCTTTTGAAAATATCGAAGGGGCAGCAAGATCCGGATGTGTTCCTATTAATTCATCCTAAAAAATAAGAAAAAATATATCTACCTAAATTATGGTAAATGTTTACTTATATTCATGAAACAACAGACGATTTTTTAATAATTTTGATTGATTGATTAATTATCAAATGGTGAGTGATAATGCTATCGTGGTCACATGTGTTTTTAAATAAACTGTCTATGAACATGGTAAGAGTTTAATTAATATTTAATCTGAGCAAATATTAAAAAAATTTAATAATTTTCCATGTTTACACAAAACAAAATACATTATTAGAAGTAACTACCTGTCTGTGAAATCTATCTGGATGAGGAAAAATCAAGCGATGTACACTGCATACTGTCGGCACCAGCACTATTACATTTTCGTACGTTTCATGTATAGACACTCCATCTAATATGGGAGTATCAATAAATTTAAATTTCACTCGATTTCCACTCAAGTTAACATCCAAGCTATATTCTACAAGTTCTAGAACATCGTAGTTGATTCGCCTATAAAATGAAATGATATATAAATTATACTACACTGCGATGGTCAACAAAGTTACCAATAAATAAATCTATTTCTTGTATGATGCTTAGTAGAGTCCTCATAACAAAATCCGTTTGCTCTTTCTGCAACTTTTATATCTTGTAGGGTACTTTGTGCGCCTCCTAAAATATTGCAAAGTTAAACTACCTTAGTTTAAACAAAAAAATTAATAAATAGATACCAGTTGAAAGTGTGATTACTTTCCAATTCTCTAAAAATGTTTGATCGGGTATAACTTCACGATAACTTAACGTAAACTCGGTCATTTTAAATTATACAAAAATTATACACAAACACCGGCTTACAATAAATACAAAACACAACAAAAATAAGACGACTTAACCGCCCTTGCTCTCAATACCTAAACTTAAAGTTCTTCAAAATTCACAGATCATCTAAAAACGACAGAAATGACAAAGTGAAGAATTAATCTCTGAAGTAAAAGAAAATTTTTGCGATATCGGATCTCATACCAGTGTGTCTTTACACGTCTCAGAGCATGACGTCAGCATTTAGTCCAACACAAAAATATTGATTTTATAATCATAATCTAATAAGACAGCTGTTTAAATCCATCAAAATCAATTTTCTCAGATAATTAACTCTAAATAATTTGAATGGTACTAGATATATTTAAATACTTTAAAAACAAAACTTAATTCAAGACGCATCGGTACCAACAATATTTTCACATTTAATCCGGTATAGTTGTTGAGCTAACATTTTCTGGCGTATTCTAGGTAGTTTTGAATGTAGTAGATACTAGAATTTATGAAATGACTGCATATATTATCGTACACAAGCTTATGAATAGCGGCTTTCGAGATTCTATCTATTTTTTGAATAACACGTAATTTGTATGACGTAAGTGATCTTGTACTATCTCTGATGTATTTGGTAAGACTGGACTATGAGGGGTTGCTCCCAAAAAATGCCTACGAAACAGAAGATGAAATGAAATCGATAGTCACCAAATTTGACACTTGACAAGTCAAATAACCAAACTTGTCAATTTTCTGTAAATTAATGCCGAACTTTTATTAAAAATGACTAAAGAATTTAAATTAAGTGCGAGCCTGTATGGCCATTCTATGGATATTAGATCTCTAGCAGTTACATCAAGCAATGATATTATTAGTGGTTCAAGAGATAGAACTGCGAAGTATTGGAAACACAATCCGTAATGAGTTTCTCAAATACAAATTATTCAAGGTGCTAAAGTGTTCTTTTTCAGCTTACAAAATACTTACCATGAAGTAATGACATACCAGAACCACGAAAACTTTGTAGGAAGCGTTTTATATTTAGAACCTACCAAAGATTATCAGGATGGTTTAGTTGTTACTGGAGGATACGACAATGTGATATTCGTATATAAACCTGGAGAACCGTTTCCTACATGCACATTTAAAGGAGAGCATACTAACACTGGTAAATCGACTTTTCCGTGAAAAATATACTTACATCTTATATGACATTTTTCTAGTTTGTGCTGTTACAAAGGGGAAGGAACAAAATTCATTTTTTAGTGCATCATGGGATCAGTCAGCAAAATATTGGTGCATATCAGATTCTACAACTAAATCAGTTGTAACATTTTCTGGACATGAGGCAGCAGTTTGGCATGTCCGGCAACTAAGTGATTCGCGTGTTGTCACTGCTTCTGCTGATAGGACTATAGGGCTATGGGCTCCCAATGGAGAAAGACTGAGCAGTCTTAGGGGTACGTACTGGCTTAGAAAATAATATTTTTAATATTAGCCTTATTCGGTGTTTAATTCTTATATAATTTAATTAAAAAAGTTATTTTACAATCATTCAAATAAGGAGGATGTGTAAAAGTGTCGATTTCTGCCCCCGAATGTAAATTGATTAAATGTCGAGTAAAATTTCGTTTCTGGGTTCTGGAATGACACGAGAAAATATTTTTATTGCTTAGATACGCTGGGAACATTATTATAATAGCCTAAATAAGATGAATAAAAATGCTATTATTTATGTATGCCTAATTACATAATATTGAAAATGCATATTAAAATTCTCGACAAATTTAAGAGAATATTTTTCCTTGTGTAAGTAGATTGCAAATCAGCGAGTATTAAAATGCCGGAAAATAAACATGGTAGTAACATTGCTATAATGTGCTAAATATCATTAGCAAAATGTTATTATTTATGTATCTTCAATGAATATTGAGGAAATTAAACATTTAACCCCAACACGAGACTCCGTCCCACCTGATTTTTATGTGAGATGGTGCAAAATGTTCCTAAAGATGTATAGAATAAAGTCAGGATCATGGGAACTAGTGCTTTTTCGATTTCCAGTCGTAAACTGGGACAGAAATTCGCTGTTTCTGGTCACCAACAAATTTTTTAAGATGAAAAAGAGACAATTGGATTCTATATTTTGAGCAATTTTAAGCATTTTTTGACTCTTGGCATTTTATACCTAACCTCACCCTTTTCGAGATATAACTGTTTAAAAGAAATAAAAAGTGTATTTAATTTCTACATTTTCTAAAAAAAAAACTAGTATCCTTGATCGTTTATTATATAAAATATAAAGTCCACATGTTTTAATTCATAATAAATTCCCAAAAATAATCGTAAATACTAGTTTTTTGAAAAAAAAGCCTAAATAAACATTTTTTTTTTTTTTTTTTAAACACATATCTCGAGTAGAATAAGGTTAAGTAAAGAATGTCAAGAGTCAAAAAATGCTTAGAATTATCCAAAATATAAAATCCAACTTAGAAAAAATTTTTGGTGACCGGTGATTTACACCTTACTCTGATGCACAATTTAACATTAAACGTAGCTGCAATACTCAAACAAGTAATCGTAACCATAAAAAGACTTTAAATTCTTCTAACAGTATACCATAAGGCCATGGCTCGACTCAAAAACTTAAATTCGCAAGCAATTCTTGCGTCCATTCTAAACGAAAGCTCATAATACACTTTTAATTACTGAGGGCGGTTAAATTCACTATCTTTCCTTGCAAATAACAACATTGTTAAAATACACTTTATTAAATCGGGGAGGTTCAATTCACGTCTCCCTTGTATACCGGCTTGTAGCCGGAACTCGACTGCCTAAAACCAAAGAAAATTTACCTGCACGAAGTAAACAACACCCCCTGTCGAACTTCTGTCCCAGTTTACGACCGAAAATCAAAATAGCAGCAGTTCCCACGACCCTGACTTTGTTATATATATATTTTTAAGAACATTTTACACTGTCTCACATAAAAATCAGCTGGGGCGTAGTCTCATGGTGGGGTTTAGGCCTTTTTCCTGCTTCATTTCCTCGACTATGGATATAATTCTCTGCAGATTTCAAAGAATAGTTTTTTGTATAAATTGCGGACCAATGGGTCCTGAAATGGGAGAAAATGATATTTTTTCCCTTTAACAAATGGCGGAAACATTGCTATAATGGCCTGATTTAAGCATTTGTTAATGTTATAGCAATGTTCCCGTCATTTCTTAGCAATAGAAATGGTTTTCCCTGTCATTTTAGGACCCAAAAATGAAGTTCTAAATATTCATTTACAAAAATCAACTTTTTACACATCCTTCTTTGCCGGTGTGTATATTATACGAAAAAATTAAAAGTTAGTAAGCACTATTTGAGGTATAAAGCTATATAATTCCAATAATTCCATGAATCACCTAAGGGGAAAATAATTTTTGTAATATTTTTTAGGACATACTGATGCTGTAAGGTGTTTAGAGGACTTTCCAGAACTGAAACAATTTATTAGTGTTGCCAATGATGCCTCTGTAAAAGTTTGGTCTTATTCTGGGGAAAATATTAGCACATATTATGGACATTCAAACTATATTTATTGGTAATGTAGACCTTCCATTTTAATGCTTCATTATTTTTTCTCCACAATGTTAGGAGTTGCTTAGAGATTTGGATGAAGTTACTATTTTTATTGAATCTATACATTAGGCCGTCAGGGAATTCAGGATATGTAAATACCGTTTTAAATCGGGAAAAAGATTTTACTTTTGAAACCTTTTCATTATAGGCCGCTTTCAGACATACTAATTTTCCCCCCTCATCGGCCCTCCAGAACACCCACAATTTTGGAGCAATAACGCTTAAAAATAATTCTTTCCCCAATATCTCAGTTTTGAGAGTGGTCTTACGAAAAAAATGATGGTTATCAAAGTTACAGATAAGTAAATTCTCTATCGAAATGTTTCAGACACATTTTTACGTAGTATTAATATTCTTGGAGTTATAGGCGGGGGAAGTCGAGCAACAATCAAAATAAAAATTGGCGTATCTCCCTATTATAATTATTCATATTCATATTCTGATCAGCCAGTGAGGTTAACATGGATTCACAGAGCTCTGAAGTTTTCAGTTTTAAGTGTTGTAAAACTAAAGTAAATTCTAACTATGTGTGTACGAAGTGTTTCAGTTTATTTCATAAAAGTTGTGTACTCCGAAACAAAGACAAATTCTCATTCATTAGCGACAATAAAATTATTTGTTGCAAAAATGATAGTGATATCAGTGACTACAATGATGAGACAAGTCTACTGGAAAAAACAATTAGTGATCTAAGTGATGAAAATCAAATGCAGAACAGCTTTATACAAAAATTGAAAAAAAAAAAAGAACTATTAATACAGGAGGCCACTGAAATGGAAATAGACTTACACAATCAGATTAGAAAAATAGAAGACCTACAAAAACAATTAAAATATTTGAATGATAAAAAGAACATGAGTGTAAAAAATGTAAATACAAATGGAAGTGTATACAAACACTGGAGCCATAGCACAGCTGATGGTAAACAAAAGGAACTCAATGAAATACAAGATATTGAAGTCTCAAATCAAAATAACATAAATAATAACCCTGTATTGATAAAACAGGTGGAAACTCAAGCTGCCAACTCAACCTCAAATATCAATAACAATGTTAACAAAAAGCAGCTACATGGTGAGCTCGTATCGATTACAAATAATAAAAATGATTCTGAGTTTCAGGAAGTAATCACAAGGAGGAAAAAGAATAAAACAATTAAGAAAAATATAGGAACTGCAACTATCTCAAATGATGGGAAGGATTCTGAATTTGCAGGGGTTAATAAAAAAATATGGCTTTATGTAAATAGAGTAAAAAGGCATATTACATGCGAAGCAATTTTAAATTATTTAAAGAAAAAATCTAAAACTAATTTTAATGAGGATTTCTCGGTACGAGAACTAGAAACCAAAGAGCATCAAAATAAAGTATTTATGGTAGGAGCCCCACTAGAGGCAAAGGATGAACTATACAGTGATAACTTTTGGCCTAGAGGTGTAGGTTATAGACGTTTCGATTTTAATAAATATCGCAACTATTTGAATAATCAAAATCAAAACAATGATTTTTTATAAACTCTGGACATGTAAACCCAGTGTGTGTTATGTCTGACGAGCATGTCGCAGTCTCGACTCAAACCATAAATACTGATGCCCGGAGCATCACCATTTGTCATCTAAATGTCAGAAGCATGCGTAATAAAATATCTGAATTTGAGGTTCTTTTACACTCACTAGGGTATCCCCAAGTCGTCTGTGTTACAGAAACTCATTATAAGGAGGAGGAAATTAATCAAATAAACTTATACCCGTACTTTCTAGCAGACTCTTACTGTCGTATCACCAGTGGAGGCGGGGGTGTAGCTATATTTGTCAAGGAAGGTCTTGATGCAATCGCAATAGAGTGCAGTGTAAAAAAAGAAGAATCTTACTTTGAATATGCTTTAACAGAAATCAGCTTAAACACCAAAAATAAGATAAAAATTGGGTGCATTTATAGAGCTCCTGACTATTCCAATTATAACCAATTCATAAACTGTATGTGCGATCTTTTACATGTAGCTTTCAACACTAAAACTATTAACATCATATGTGGAGATTTCAATATAAATTTAGATGATAAGTGTATTGATAGACATGGTAGGGAATTTTCCAACTTAATTAGGTCATTCGGGCTCAATGTATGTATAACTGAGTATACTCGTGTTACAAACAATTCAAAAACTATTATTGACAATATTTTTTGTAATATTGATTCACTACTGTTAAATCCTACCGTTGTATACTGTGATATCTCTGACCATTTCTTGCAGCATATTACCTATACTTATGATCATATTGAAAATAAGGAGGTTCATCCTGAGATTAGGTTCAGAAGATCCTTTAATAATTTGAATAACATAGCCAATTTTAATCACTTACTATCCCGTGAAAAGTGGGATTTTTTGAACACTGATGCAAATAGTAACATTAAATTCGAACACTTTTATTATATATTTCTTAGGCTTATGGACTGTGCATTTCCGCTAGAACCTGTTACAAACCATAAGAAGTCTGGCTCTAGTAAACCTTGGATTACCCAACACCTAATTGATGAGGGTAAATTTGTCAGAGATGTATTCAAACTGTATAAAGAATCTATGGACGAAAATGTTCTTATTCGTTATAACATTTTAAAGAAAAACCACTCATTGCATATAAAAACGGCTAAAAAAACCTATTATAATTCACTAATATTAAACTCCAGTAACAAATCTACCACAGCCTGGAAAATTATAAACGGTCAAGTGAAAAACAGAAAATCACATAATATACCATCATGCCTTCTGGATGATTCAGGGCGCAATATCAGTAATCATCACGATGCCACTCAAGCTTTCAGTGATTATTTTATAAACTCTATTAATGATTTAACTAAAAATCTATCTGTAAATGGGCAGGCTACATCTGAAATTCGAGAAAAAACATTCTTCTTATTTCCTATTACATCTCAAGAAGTTCATACAATCTTAATGAAAATATCAAATAAGCATTCTGCAGGCTATGATGAGATACCCTGTTCGCTTCTAATTAAAGTTGCTGATCACATCACTAATTGTATTACCATGCTTATTAATTTTTCGTTTCAGGACGGTATGTTTCCAACACTTTTAAAAAAAGCACTTATTGTTCCAATCTATAAAAAAGGTAATATATCACAAATCTCAAACTATAGAGGAATTGCCCTACTCTCTGCTTTCTCTAAAGTATATGAAAACGCCTTCCATATTAGGCTTTCAAAATTCCTGGAAACAGAAAAAATTTTGTCAATTAACCAATTCGGTTTTAGGAGCAAATTATCAACACAGGATGCGATTTTGGCAGTCTACAGTTATATTCTGCAGAATTTTGAATGTAAAAACAAAATAGCGTGTATTCTGTTTGATCTAAAACGTGCGTTTGACACAGTTAACACTAATTTGTTATTGAATAAACTCTATAATTATGGCATTCGTGGACCTGCCCTACTTTGGCTTTCCTCTTATTTGCAAGATCGGAGCCAAGAAGTTATTTTGAGAACTAATATCACTTATAAGTCTCTGCCCAAAGCGATCAAAGTAGGGGTACCCCAAGGTAGCGTATTGGGCCCCCTATTATTTATTACTTTCATTAATGATCTCTTCTCTTATTTCCCATGTGGCTTCGTGTCTCTCTTTGCAGATGATGCCCTAATAGCTGTCAGTGCGGATAATTTTGATGATCTGAGTAACACTGCTAACAATGTTATTCACGTTATGATAGATTATTGTCGGTATACAGGCTTCATACTAAATGATCTCAAAACTGATCTCATACTGTTCACTCCAAGAAAACTGGATGAAAGCATTTTAGTAAAAATAAGCAGTAAGAGTATTCAACAGAGCTCGCAAGTTAAATTTCTTGGCTTATGTATAGACTCGCATTTAACGTGGAGTAACCAGATTGATGCCATATTGAAGAAATTATCAACTTCTTGCTTTGTCTTATGGCAGCTGAGAAATTATGTTTCAACTGATGTTTTATTAATTTATTATTATGCTTATGTCTACTCCACATTGAACTATGGTATCTTATGTTGGGGAAATTGTACAAGAATAAATGAAGTTTTAATCCTCCAAAAAAGAATCTTAAGAACAATGACATTCAAAAGCTTAAGATATTCCTGCAGAGACCTTTTTAAGCAACTAAACCTCCTAACTATAACGAATATTTACATTCTAAATTGCGTTTGCTATGTTAAGTCACATCCTGATAAGTTTACACTCACCAGAGATCTAAATTCGCCCTACAATTTTAGACCTACTCTCAATATGGAAATACCGAGGCACAGTATGTCTGCCTCAGCAAATGGGCCACTGATCATGACCGTTAAAATATTTAATAAATTGCCAACCTCTTTGAAGTCCTTACCTACTTATAATTTATTTAAATCGGGTGTTCGTAATATGCTGCAGAATCATAGTTTTTACTCTATAGGGGAATTTTTAAATTGTGACAATTTTGTATTGTGATGTATGTATGTTTGTGTTGTATTGAATTGTATTTTGCTATTTATATACCTACTATATTTTATATTTTTTTTTACTACTGTCAAACCTGTAATATTGTATTTTTGCTTGTATCTTTATTGATTATTTGGTGACAATATTCTACACTTGTATTTACAAGTCATACGAAAATAAAGTCTATTATTATTATTATTATTATTATTAGGAACCAGCAAAAACAAATTGAAGACTTAGAAGGACAAATAAAAATTCTCAAGTCAATGACAAAAACTGTTCATAAAACAGCATTAACAGCAAGCACTAAAGCATGTCAAACTGATAAAGTGGCAACAAAAAGCCAATCCACTAAAATTGATAATATTATTTTGCAAACTACCAGTGAAGTAGAGAGGAGTAATTTAATTAACAATAATATAAAAACAGCAGGAGCCAACAAATCGAAACCTTACAAAAACACAGATAACAAGGACAATCAACAGGACACAACAAGTGATCTACCCAGGAAATTGAGGAATAAAGTGTTATTGTTATTTGATGAACTTGGAAGATACATCCGACCCAAACTTCATAACTTGCTGTCCGATTTTGAAGTTATGTCCATCATAAAGCCTCATGCAAATACACAGAGCGTTATTGAAAATATAGAACCCCTTACCAACGATTTCGACTGCAGTGACTATATACTCATAATAGCAGGGAAAAACGACCTACATAATTATAAATTTCCATCCTTCAGAGACATAAACAACAAACTCAAAAAATGTAGCAACACTAACATCATAATCTCGTCTGTTCCATACACAAGGAATCATAATCTGAACCACCGCATTTATAAGTATAATTGTAAACTTAATGTATATATACAAAAATTAAATAAGTTTACAGAAGGTAGTATATTATACTACGAAATAAATAAAGAAAGTTTTTCTGTTAATCATAATGCTATTTGTAAGGACTTGTCTAACATCATTACCAGCAAGACATGCGATTTGAAGAAATCGTTAATTTTTATAAAAAGAAATACTGTTAAAACTAATATAGAATCTAGCAACATGAAGATTATAAGGGAACAAGGTGCAAAAAGCAATCCAGCAGAATCTAGTACTGTACTGAAGTCAACCTCAATGGATGATGCAATTACAAGTGACATGAAAAGTAAAAGACAGAAAGTAAATTGTTCTGATAAAACTAATTTTTTAGATGTACAATTAGAAAAAATAACATTAACATAGTGCATCAAAATGTGCAATGCATTGGTAACAAACTATTAGAGTTAGAATTATTCTTAAAAAACATAAATTGTGATATTTTTTGTGTATCGGAGTTTTGGGCAAAAAAGGATCAACTTCAATCTTTACATATTGATGGATATTGTTTAGGCAGTTATTTTTGTAGAGAAAATTTAAAAAATGGTGGTGTAGCCATATATGTAAAGAATGATTTGGAATATATAAATTTAGATTATGTAAGTAATCTTTCTATAGAAAAAGATTTTGAGTGTTCAGCTATAAAGTGCACGGTAAAAGAAAATGAATCATTTTTAATTTTGACACTGTACAGAAGCCCTGACGGAAATATTGCCGTTTTTTTGGACAAGTTAAATGCAGCACTAGAATTACTGATAAGCAACCATAAACAACATAAAATTATAATATGCGGTGACTTTAACATTAATTTTCTCATACCTTCTAAAAATCGTACAGCTCTTTTGGATATTTTTGATTCATATTGTATTAGACCTACCATAGCGGAATGTACTAGAGTCAATTCCTGCATTGATAACATTTGTGTGAATTTAAATGAAAAATCATACAAGAGTACAGTAATAAATAATGGTTTTAGTGATCATAATGCTCAAAGTATATCAGTGACAATAAAATGTGAGATGGATACTAAAAAACATATTAAATACAGGGAACTAAATAATCAAGATAATGTTCGCCACTTTTGTGAATTACTTAAGAATGAAAACTGGAATGATATTTTAAATTCAAGAACATATGATGCAAATACCAAATTTGCAATGTTTTTTGATATTTTTGTGTATTACTTCAACATAGCATTTCCAGAAAAAACTAAAATTATAAAGAGCAATGAAAATTCCTCCAGAAAATGGATAACAAAGGGTTTAAAGATTTCATCAAAAAAACTAAAAGATTTATACACATTAAGTAACCTTAGATGGAGATGAGAATATGAAACTTTATTATAAAAAATACAAGTCAATTTATAGACAACTTCTAAAAAGAGCTAAAAAAATGTATAACAATAATTTAATTACTGATACAAAAAATTAATCAAAAATGGCATGGAATATAATCAAGCCAAACAACAATAAATACAAAAATGAACTTGTTTTAGACATAAATAATATTCTCACAGATGATAATTGTAGGTAATCATCTAAACAAATATTTCAATGAGGTACCTAATTTATTGCTTCCTAATCCACCTCAACAAAATTTCCATGAAATTCATATGAAACAAAATCCATTTTCATTTTATTTTGAACCCGCAACTGAGTACGAAGTGTTGAGTATTGTGCAAAATCTGAAAAATTCAAATTCCTCGGGTGTGGACAACATTAGCACAAATTTACTAAAAAAATGTATAATTCCAATTTTGAAACCATTAACAGAACTATTAAACTGTTCACTAAGTGAAGGAATTTTTCCAGATAAACTGAAAGTTGCCAAAATAGTACCTTTATTTAAGTCAGGTTGTAATTCAAAGGTCGAGAATTATCGACCAATATCAATATTAAGTTCGTTCTCTAAAATATTTGAAAAATATGTGGCACATAAAATTACAAAATTCTTTGAAAAGCATAAGTTGTTCAATAAAAATCAATTCGGATTTCGTGCTGGTCTCTCTACGACAACAGCTATCATACACTTCTTGAATAATCTATATGAGAACTTAGATAAAGATAAAAAAAGTGTCGGTATTTTTCTTGACCTGAGTAAGGCTTTCGATCTTGTATGCCATGCTAGCCTTATAAGAAAACTTGAGAGCTACGGTATAAGAGGTGAACCACTAAATTGGTTTAAAAGCTATCTGTGTGGCAGAGCACACTTTGTTCAAATTAATAACTGCAAGTCTGACGTCCTTGAAACTTCAACAGGAGTACCACAAGGGTCAGTTTTAGGTCCCTTACTGTACATTATTTATGTGAACGATTTTATTGTGGACGACTCTATTTTATTCGCTGATGATTCATCTCTTTTAATATCGGAATGTAATATAAAGCAAACTGTGGACAAATCTAATGTAAGGCTCTCACAAGCTCAAGAATGGTTTTCGGAAAATAGGCTTATTCTAAATAATAAAAAATCTCTATTTTTAAGGTTCAGCAACTTAAAGAAAAATTATGAGGAAAGTCTTTTAATAAAGACGAATAGTGGTACTATTAGGCAAGAACAAACTGTTAAATTTCTGGGCTTACATATATCAGACAACTGTTCATGGTCTATACACATTGACAACATTTGCAAGCGAATTGCTCCAGCTTGCTATTGTATTAATCAGTTGCGGGATGTTGTTGACAGGTCGGTCTTGATTATGTACTATCATGCACAGTTTCATTCTATAATTTCGTATGCCATAATTGCCTGGGGAACTGCGAGCGATAGTATCAGAGTCTTCAAATTACAAAAAAGAGCTGTGAGATTTATTGTCGGATTAAATAAGCGCGATAGCTGCAGGACTGTGTTTAAGGAATTGGGAATATTAACATTACCCTGCACTTTGCTAATGAATCTATTAATATATGCTAAAACAGAACTAAGTTTGAATACTCTCAATAATTATCACTCTCATAACACAAGAAATAACACAACACTGGAAATACCAATGCATAGATTAACAAAATACGAACAAAGTCCAAAATATCTGGCAATAAAAGCATATAATCATTTACCTGTTAGGTATAAAAATATGCAAATAAAATATTTTAAATCAGAACTTAAGAAATTATTAATACTTAAGTGTTATTATTCTTTAAATGAATACTATAACGACAGAAGTCTGTGATTACATATTTTTTTCTCTATTATTTTTTTGTGTTCGTATTTTTAACTGTTATTTAATACATGTTTTATACATATTTGTATAATTTTAATTTGATACTACATAGTTTGACTTAGTTTATTTATGTATAATATACTGCTTATACTTCTATGTACCTACATTTGACATATCCTATATCATGTATTTGTGATCGACAGGATCAATAAATTATTATTATTATTATTATTATTATTATGTAAAAAGCTTACCACTGCAGGCTTTGTTGTTGAACAGGCTGCCGAAGATGGCGATTCTTTTATTATCATTATTAACTCAGCGATAAATATATTACCTCATTACCATTCGGTAATTATAGCTGGTGAAGACGTTGACCCTTTAATCCACACGTTGTTCAATCATGTATTTTCTGAAACCAAGCAAGAGAAAAACGGGTGACTTTATTCTTCTTAAATACCCAAGAGCTTTTGTATTTTTTAGGCAAAGCAAAGCCAAATTTGTTAAATTGTTACAAAATTCTGCAGGATTACAAAAAAAAAAATGTGGAATGCTTGAAAGACCCCAATTCTCACTCTGATGTAGTCAAAAAGTTATCTTAGCCCTTTACGTAGCAGAACCCGATCAGCGTTCTTTGAATGAATTCAGGTACCAACGCTTTTAGACCAATATCCCAGAGCCGCCAGACCTACGTCGTTTTAACAAAGCTAATATTTCGACAATAAATAGTGTGATATGTAGTTAAGAACGTATAGTATCCAAATAGCAGATACTCGTGCAGACCTTTATTTATAAGCTTAGAAGTTTTGACATGTCGAATCAGTATATTTACGAATGTGTGTGTGTGTTATGCTAAAAAAAAATATTACTCGCTACCAAATTGTAAACAAATATGACACGAGACACAAACCTCTAATTGCTCCATATTTTAGAGTATCAAGGAACATTTCCTCCTTTAGATATCTCTCTGTAAAATTTTACAACTTACTACCCCATGCATGGAAGGATCTAGGTGAATATCAATTTAAAAAATAAGTCAAATGTTTTCTGAGGGAACATCTATTCTACGAAATTCATGAATTTTATAATAATTTTAAATAAAAGAAAGTTTTTAACTTAGGATGTAATAAGTGTGTATTGTAATGTTTACTGTTTTTTGTTTTTTAAGGTTTTAAATTTTAACGTAAATTTTATTAATGAAATAACTTTGTCATTTGTTTTATCGTAGTTCTTTCTTGGTTATTATACTCCTCGCAAATACAAAACAAAGAATATATTGCATTCAATCGGCACATTTCTAAAATCGGTAATATTGCTCGTAGAGAAAAAAAATTCATATCACTGTGTTGGGGATAGAATTCTAATCAACTTTCAAAACGTCCGTCCGGCCGTCTGTATGTCCGCATGTCTGTCCGTCACGTTTCTTGTAAGCACGATAACTTAAGAACGAAAAGTCCAAATATGTTGAAATTTGGACAGTAAGTTAGCGCTAGCTAGAGGAAACCCCCTATTGTTTTTGAGCAAGATCGATGGATAAATAAAAAAAAAATTTAAATAAAAAAAAATTACATAACTTTTTTTATGTTTTGTAATTAAACTAAAAATGTCTAAAACTAATATTATTTACAAAAAAACTGCAAAGAGTATCCTATAGAATGTGCAACAATGATATAAAAAGTGCAGTAAATTGGCGAAGAGTATAACGGTTAGCTTGTTTTTATATAAATCAGAGTAAGTCTAAAAAGTTGTTCTTTTTCTCAAGGGTAGCTGTGAGTTTATCCATGAATACAAGAGTTATAGTCTATCAAACTATAATTCAACCACACTTTGATTACTGTGCTTCATTATTATACTTAATGGATAAAAATAGCAAGACATCATTACAAAAATTGCAAAATAGAGGATTGCGAATTATATTACGCTGTAACCGATATACACCGATAAATATGATGCTGTCATGTCTTGAATGGCAACCTGTGGAGCTCAGACTTAAATATTTTACCATGGTTTTTATCTATAAAATTTTAAATAAGCACCTACCAACATATCTACTCACAAATATTACCTTTAACAATGAAGTTCATGATCATCTAACTAGAGGGAGAGTCAATATGCATATCTCTAGAACCAACATAAAAAAATCAATGAATTGTTTTTTTTTTAAGGAATAAATGAATACAATGGATTACCAATCGAAATAAAAAATTGTGATACGTTAAACGCTTTTAAAATTATTAATTTTTAATATGTTTGTAATATATATATTGTTTTGTAAACATATTTATATGTAATTAATTGTATATTCTTCTGTTTTTTCTCTTTTAATATATTCCTTTATAGAATTATGTATGTCTGTACTAGAATTGTACTTTATTAGGGTGTACCTATTTAAATAAAGTTATTATTATTATCTATGTACTGTGTCCTACGGGGCAAAATATTGACGAGTGTACACAATTATTTGTCTCACATGAATAAATCTCTCTCTCTCTCTCTCTCTTTCTCTCTCTCTCTATATGCATATTTGCTATCTTGAAAGCGGGGCCCTTTTACAGATAACAGGTACAAAAGGTACAAAAAAACCTTACTAACCTACATTAAAGTATTTTTTTTAATTTATTTTCACACGTGCTTGGCAGAATACTGTTAAAAACCAACATTCATTATTGCCAGTCACTTTCCGTGGGCCCTAACTTCCGCCAGACGCTTTAAAGCTCGAAAAAAACTCAACCTAACCTAACATAATAAATTTTTTGTTTTGTTTCGTTTTTTACATAGTTGCTGTAGAGATGATTCTACAGTTATGTTAGGTTAGGTTGGGTTTTTTTTTCGAGCTTTAAAGCGTCTGGCGGAAGTTAGGGCCCATGCAAGGTAGTTGTGGAAATGAACTTATAATGGTAGTGACCACCAATAGTTGTAGACATTCCTGCCTATAGCTCCAAGAATATTAATACTACGTAAAAATGTGTCTGAACCACTTCAATAGAGAATTGACTTCTCTTTAACTTTGATAACCATCTTTTTTTTCGTAGGACCTTTCAGAACCGAGATATTGGAGAAAAAATGATTTCTGAGCGATATTGGCCCAGAAATTGGGGGTGTTCTGGGAGCTGGCGAGGGGGAAAAATTAGTATGTCCTGATTTAGATTGATGTTAATGTACCTGATGCCTGACCTATACTTAAAACATTGCTAAAATTCCTTGAAGTATGTATAGCAATAATTGTACATTTATTTCTAACCAGAAAGTAAATATATAATAATGAAAATGTACATACTATTTCTGTATAAGAAAAGGTAGTGTGGTTTATCAGAAGTTTCTTCTCTCATTAGTCTAATTTCTGTCACAAATCAAAATGTCAGTCAGCGAATGTAAGCTCCAATCTAGTCGGAAAATTATTTGTTTTCTTTTTCTTCAAGTTATAGGACATGTCATTTTAAAATATGTTAATATTAATCTGCATTAACCTTATATTACATTATAATTTGTAGTATTGCCAGATGTACTCCTCATGGAGTGGATAGTTTTGTGACTTCAGATGAGGATAGAACCGTGCGATTTTGGAAAAATGGCGAAAATGTCCAGACTATTGACCTTCCAGCTCAGTCTGTTTGGACCGTTGCTTGTTTACCAAATGGAGACATCTTAACAGGATCAAGGTAAAATTCTATGATCTGTACTTACATGTAATGTGAATTTTGACCAATAGGGTAACATCTATGACAAACATTAAGAAAAACGTATAAGTATTAAAAAATTGTCATCTTTATTTTTTTTTTTCCAGTGATGGAGTTATACGAGTATTTACCCAAAATCAGGGAAGATTTGCAGATGAACAAAGCCTAACTAAATTCAACGAGGAAGTTAATGCCTTAAAAATGCAGAGTTTGCAAGAAATTGGTGGGGTTAAAGTTTCCGAGTAAGTCATTAAAATGAATAATTATAACGTTATAAGCTTTAGTTATTGATTGTGGCTTTTTTGACATTTCAAGATCATACAGTGATTCATACATATAAGTACAGTAGCCGCAAAGAGGGCAAAAAAAATTTAAGACAATTTAAGTAATACTTGGTACTTTACTTAACAAGTTGGGAAAGAGCATCGTTATAAGATGAATACACAAATTTCAGGCCAATGCTGACTGCGAGACTTGAAAGTCTACTGGTCCTGTAAAAGACGATTTCGAATAAGTTATGTATAGCATTTTTTGGGTATCCGTGTTTCTTTAGCATATTTTTTCTTCATTGTATACAATAGTATTAACGATATCCATAAGAGACGAAAAGTGTCTGCAGTTGATTCTCTTGCTAATCAGTCCATAAATATTTCAAAACGACAAAACACCTTTTATGTATTTTGAACTGATACAGAATTCCCTTCCCAGGAGGCCGCCTACTACCTCTCGGCATTGGGCCCAAATTTTTCCTTTCCCTCTTAGGCAGAACCCCTTATACAAAGAGCATGCACTTATCTTCTCTCTCATCCTCAAAAGGACCCCGCACGGAACATATGGCAATTCGCCCCCGGTTAAAGTGTTTGATAATCGGGGATATTATCCAAATATCGATGTTGATCAAAAGTCTCTATGGGCTCAAGGTCGAAAATTTGACGGTTTTCCAGATATCGGGGGTGTAAAGGGGGATGCTCATTTCTTGTGGGAAGTGGCCCCCGCTCCAGTAAAACTCGGAATCGATATATGTCATTCCTCTCGACCTCCTGATCTAAAATTCTCAGGGGCACAAGTATGGAAAATAAACAGTTTTCTAGATATGGGAGGTGCAAAGGGGGGTGCTCATTTTCTATAGGAAGTGACCGCCAGTGAATTTCATTGGAATCGACTTATGTTGTTCCTGTCGACCTCCTGATCAAATAGACACAAGGTCGGTAAATGCACAATTTTTTCGATATCGGGGGTTCAAAGTCGACTTTGCAATCCCCGATATCTGGAAAACTGTGCATGTACCGGCCTTGTGCCCATGAGAAATTTTGATCAGGAGGTCAAGAGGAACAACATATGTCGATTCCAGTGAATTTCACTGGGGGTCACTTCCTATAAAGGAAATGAGCGCCCCGCTTTGCACCCTCCATATCTAGAAAACTGTCCATTTTTCAAACTTGTGCCCCTGAGAATTTTTATCAGGAGGTCAAGAGGAATAACAGATGTCGATTCCAGCGAATTTTACTGGAGCGGGGGCCAGTTCCCACAAGAAATGAGCATCCTCCTTTACACCCCCGATATCTGGAAAACCGTCCAATTTCCGACCTTGAGCCCATAGAGACTTTTGATCAACATCGATATTTGGATAATATCCCCGAGTATCAAACACTTTAACCGGGGGCGAATTTCCATATGTTCCGTGCGGGGTCCTTTAGCGGGGAGATTCAGCCCCCCTATAAGCTGAACCTGCCGATGTATTTGTTTCTTTTTCCAATTCAGCTTCATCTTGGTCAGAGACTATTTCATCTCCCCATTCATTTGTCCCTTCCAGTTTTATTATTTCCCTACCCCTCCCATTGAGCTTCGGAGGGTACTCTTCGTTTATATTTTTTTCCAAATATCTGTTTATTATATGATATTGTGTTTCACTTTCTTCTCCACATGCACAGTAGGGTGGAACGAAAAACGAGATTTTCAAATTTTTTTCGAGAATTGTTACCACATACTTATCAAAAGGTGCATTTGGTGGTTACTAATAACTGTGCAAAAATTGAAAACGGTACTTTGTTATTTTCAGATTCCTCAATGGGTTCAAAATATCAGAGAAAGCTCTCTTTAGACCATTTATTTTTTCTTAGTTATTTTTCCATTCTTTGGATATTGGTAATGCCATAGTCACCAAAAGGTGGCTTAATGTATCCTAGATCACTGTGAAACATGTTTAAATGCTATTATCCACACTTCAGTTTCCTCAAGGATGCCAAAATATGCTCTTCTAAGCTATTTCTTCCAAAAACATAACGTATTGATCGAATCGTGTTTATTATTTTTTTCTCTACATTCAATAATTATAGAAGGATGAACACGAAGTAAAATTAGACATTTTATTTAAAAAACACAAATAGTCATGGAAAAACAAACAAAAACAGAACATGTTTAAGTAATATTTCAGTTATTATCCATTTTTAAAGTATTCTAATTTCGTTTCAAATGATGGCAATATTTTTCTTGATTTTATACAGGCTTGAATGAAGCCAGTTTGGTTTTCTTGGCCACAGACAGCTGGTGATGCCTCATTTGCAAGACGCACGAATCGTTCAACAGCTTCGGTATTGCAAAGACTATGAAAATTCAGAAAAACTTATGTCTAATGCTTTGATAACACACATTTCCATATTAGCAGTCATTGGTGGCTGAGAAACATTCACGTCATTCCAAGAACTTAATTCCCAGTAATGTTTGGCCTCAAAATGTATTTTAGGTATACTAAATTCTCGTGTAGCTGTTGTCTTAACGGTTTGTGCCGTGAAGACACGTTAGATATCATCTTCCTTTTCATCAATAATTTCATACTGCTAGTAAAGCTTAACAGATGATAGGTGGTGCATCTTCAATAACGGTGAAGCTTCTGCAAGTTTTTCAATGCTCTGGATGCTGGCATTGCTTTCCTTTCTTCTGTCATTTTCATTTTCATGGTTTCTAAGGTCACAGCATTTTTTCTAGATTCTAAATTCTTCTGATTTTCCTCGTCCATGAAATTTTTTTAGTTTATCCCGGAAGTAAAATACGGTAGGAATTGATGTACTTTGCCAAGTCCCTTTTTGAGTATTTCATGAACACTTATATCTCTCCCAGCATATTTGTATTTTAGACCATTCCAAACAAATAAATAATGAAAGCAAAGTCCTTATGAGTAGGTAACACAAGGTCACTTAATATTTTAGATTGACCAAATATCTTGTAACGAAGTTGACTTATAGTTGTCATATTAACGTAAATATTCTAACACTCAACGAACAATCGGGCATACAACTACGAATCACGTAAAAACCCACAGAAAACACTCAACTAAAAACAATACGTGGTAGAAGTATTCAAACAAATGAAAGTAGGCTTGAACTTTTTACCTTCCCACCCCAGTCATAGACGCCTGTTGCTTGGATTGTGATTGTATTCGAGAGCGTTATTTGTCGCGCAATTCCCATAAGCGTCGCGATTTTCAAAGACAATGAGGAACCGGAAAATATTAGAATAAATTAATTGACTTGGAGGGGCTTTTTATCATACTTTAATAATTATTTTAAATAATGTGTTTACCAGGAATATATTTTTTTAAATAAACCAGGGCAGGTAATAAAAACCTATAAAATCACCAAAATTTCCATACTATCGGTCCCGTGAGGAATCTGAAGATGCTAAGATAGGTCGATAAGCTTTTAGGAACGATTTTTATTTATCCAAATGCACATTTTGACACCTATGTCAAAACAATTTAACAAGAAATAATTTTTCGTTCCACCCTAATGCACAGTTCCCATCTATTATTCTCAAGTTGAACCCTTTGATAGATAGATAGATAAACTTTATTTGACCATGTTACAAAAAACGTTTTTGGTAAGTCAACGAACAATAGAAAAGTAATACAAGTTAATATAATTCATAAAACAGACATGACATAAAAATTTACCAACAATAAAAGAAAAAAAAATATGTATAACCTTAGGCGAGGCTGTCTAAGTTGATTAGCAGACCTGGTGCCGTAGGAATGAAAATCTGAATTTGTAGAGAATGATTTTGTGTTCTTGTGAATTTCTAATAAAGTATTATAAATATAGAGGGAAGTAACAGGCATTATACCAAGTCTTTTAAATATTGGAGAACAGTGATCTCTCCAGCAAGCAATGACAATTATTCTAAGTGCTATCTTCTGAACATGAAAAATTTTTATTACGTGAGATGAACCACTCCATAGGAGAATTGCATAGTTAATGTGAGCATGAAATAATGAAAAATAGCATGTTCTCAGAGTTTTAGAACCGAGTTGATTTTTCAGCCTCCGTAGCATAAAAATAGAACTTGATAATTTGCGTGACAGTTGTTCCACATGATTGGCCCAGCTAAGAGAATCATCCAAAACAACTCCAAGAATTTTGACGCTTTAATTAGCATATTATTTGTTGAAAAAACAATTCTTTGTGTTTTCTCTTCATTTAATTTAAGGTTATTTGAAGAGAACCAAGCTCCCGCTTGCTTTATGGAACTAGTGCTATCCTCATTTAAGTTATCAATGTTCAAGTTGAAATCAATAATGGATGTATTATCGGCATAAGCTATGCATTTCTTAGGTGACATAAAGTGAAAAAAATCATTGACATATAATATAAAGAGCAGGGACCCCAAGACAGAGCCTTGAGGCACCCCATGCTTGACCGGATGAAGTTCTGAGTTTATATTATCGACAGAGACACATTGTTGTCTGTTATTAAGATAAGAGTAGAAAAAATTTAAAGGCAGGCCTCTAATCTCTAATACCATAAAAGCTCATCTTTTCCAATAGTATTTCATGTGAGACACAGGCGAAGGCCTTGAAGAGATCACACAGGCTAACATACATATGCTTGCCCTCCTCAAGACCCCCTACTATGTCACACACTATTTTAAAAATGATTCTGTATATCCATGTCCTGTTATATTAATCATAATAATCTTTATTGCATTAAATGCACATCAAAAATAAAAGTATACATAGTACGGTAGCCCGTTACCAAAAACCCCTATCAAGAAAGCTAGCTTTATTGCAGGGATACTCTATAGATTATGAAATGCTGAGACACTTTTTCATACGACAAAAATGTGAAAAAATCCATGTCAAAAAATGTTTAATTTTCATACCGCGGCGAGGCAGTTCTTGATTAATTCTTATTTAAAATGATGAACAAGACATGAATTAATTGAGAACTGCCATTTTTATTGGTCCAAGTTCCAATAATATCGATCAAAGTTGTATCAAATTGGAGGCTAAAATTATCAAAGCAGTGTGGCTCAAAACTTTTTTCTATTTATAGAGTGGGGTATATAAAGCAGTAAAAAAATGCGAACTGCTGTTCTCTGTTGGCCGTAGCTGCACGAAATCAAATGGAGTCGCATATACATTAAGCGTGCTGGCGTGAAAAAAATGGGGGTCAATTTTGTCTGGAAAAGTTACGGCGATTAATATGAAAAGTGTCGAAATCCAGTCAAATATTTAATAGCTTGCAATTTTTACAAGAAAGTCAAAATCTGTGTAAAAATCTGAAAAAAGAGATATAACCTTCGGAAGTACGAAAATAATCACATTTCTACCTTCCGTCAACTTTGAGACATCATATCTCGAAAACGATTGTAGCTACGAATCTGCGGTTTGCGCCACTCGATTTCTCGTTTAATTTTCTACAACAACAGGTTCTCCCCAGCCTCTGCGGTACTCAGTTTAGGAGTTGTGCCTCTTGAAGTGATGCCATATCGCTCGAATCCTCGGACTTCTCACTTTGGAAACTGGGAAAATGTTCAGTTCATATTTTTTTCATATTCTTAATACATAAAATGAGTGTGTGAAAGGAACCTTAGAGGGACGAAGCTCCCCTGGACACGTATTTGTACTAATTTACTATTTTTAACCAAATTAACTCCTAAATGGACGAATTATTTTCATAACACCCTGTATATTACATAGACATAATATGTTTGAATGGAAAAATTATACTGTAATTTGTGATTTTTTTATTTCAAATAATCAGGTATTTTCTTCTCTAGTTTACCTGGAAAAGAAGCTTTATATGATCCCGGTAAAAGAAAGGGCCAAATGAAAATGATTCGTGAAAATAATGTTGTAGTGGCATACACCTGGGTGGAGGATGGAGGAAATAGTCACTGGGAAAAGGTTGGAGAAGTTTTAGGGGGCAAGGATAAGGACGAACAAGGGAAAACGTTGTATGAGGGGCAGGTAAATGATTTTTTGGAATCACATAAGAGAGATAAATAAATTACTTTAATATAAATTTTGAATTGGGTAATTATTGTAATATGTTTTAGGCTTATGACTTTGTGTTTTCTGTTGATGTAGAAGACGGAAAGCCACCGTTAAAACTTCCATACAATAAAGGTGAAGATCCCTACCAAGCTGCCAATAAATTTCTTTCCAAAAATTTGTTACCAGCCGATTATTTGGAACAGGTGGGTTTTTATTTACATTTCTAAAACTGGTAATATCGCTCGTAGAAAATTTTTTCCATATCACTGTGTTAGTGATTGAATTCTGAACAACTTTCTAAATGTCCGCCTGTCCGTCTGTTTGTCTGTCCGTGTGTCAAGTTTTTTTGTAAGCGCAATAATAACTTAAGAATGAAAAGTCTTATTGTATTGACATTTGGACAGTAAGTTAGTGTTAGCTAGAGGAAGAACTCTATTGTTCTTGAATAAATTCGATCAGTAAATGAAGAAGTTATTCATTAAAAAAAAAATTATTGTTTTTTTGTGATTAAACAAGAAATGTGTAAAACTGATATTATTTACAAAAGAACTGCGAATATCTATAGATTGTGCAATAATTATATAAAAAGTACAGTAAATCGACAAAGAGTATATTAGTTAGCTTGTTTGGTGTTTGAAAAAGAAATAATAATAATAATATTAATAATTATCATTTATAGATGCTACTATACCAAGGCATTTACACAGGTCACAAACAAAATTGAAGTTACAAATATATAAAATGACATGAATTTACAAAAAGAAAGTAATACTAAAAATACATACAAAACATATTAAAAGGATATGTAGATATTCCACAATACATAAAATTTCCCAAAAAATTAGTAGTTTCCATATTAAACACAAAAAAAAATTTATATGAATAGTTTTTGAGACGCTAAGGGTTGAAATTCACTTTTGATATGAAAGAAAAACCAAGACGGATATTGAGTACAATTAGGAAAGAGGGTGTACAGTACTTGTACAGCTGTCATTGAAAACTTTTGGGTCTCCTTTTTGTGAGGTTAGATTTTTGTCATCACTCTTGGAAAATGTGTGATATGTTTTTTTAAACACCATGTATAAGGTTTAAAATTCATGGCCACTAAAATTTTTCAATATCT
The DNA here is from genome assembly GCA_963583905.1 of Stenurella melanura. NCBI lineage: Eukaryota > Metazoa > Arthropoda > Insecta > Coleoptera > Cerambycidae > Stenurella > Stenurella melanura. The sequence continues at coordinate 150,552,431 of OY757312.1, forward strand.
CAAAGTTAATTTACTAGTACTAAGTGAATATTTTAGGTAGTCGATTTCATCTTAAAGAATAGTAAGGAACAATATGTCCCTCCTGTAAATAATGAATACCAAGATCCATTTACTGGCGGGTCACGGTACACACCTGGGTACAGTTCTGGAAATCAAGGAGAGCTGGGAATGAACTTGGATCCATTTACAGGTAAAAATACAAATAGACTTTATTACTGACTGGAATAATACCTACAGTTGACTACATATATTTAGTGCAGATAAAAAGGGCCATAACAACTGGCCATAAATTTGTCTCATTAGCATAAGTACAGGGGAAAGTGATATCCCGCAGAGCCGTACTTAAAATTTTTGTGCAAAATAGCAGAAATTTAAAAGTATTGTCTTTGGTAAATACATGGTTATTTAGTATGGTGATAAATTTAAAAATTTTAGTCTGTTTTGCTTATGTAGAGATAGGAATAATATCTTACACAGGCTGTTTCACGAGGAAACGGACATGCATTAATGACAGACAGAGGACACCAAAAGTAATCATAATCACCCATAGAAAAAGCTAGTTGGGCCCTCGTTGCTGAAATACAGGGTGTTTTATGTATTTTTGCCAAAATATCTTTTGGTTGTCATTTTGTAAAGGATTGGAATAATAACTCCATTTTTGGCACATATAGTACAGTAGTGATATTGAATAAGTACTTGTATCACACATAAAAAAAATCCAGGTCCGGACTCGAAAAAAAAAGTTTTTGTTCCTCAAGGAAACAATACTGTGTATATGTTTTTGTTCAAATTTCAATATTAAATTCGAAAAGTACATAAAAAACGGAACAAAATGGCTTCAGTAATTTTTTTGCCACACTTTTGCCTCATTTGAAATAAATTTCAATAAATAATGCAATATAAGACTTTAGACAATATTAATGAATGATATGCGTAAAAAATGCTGCCACTATTAAATTAGGCATTTACTTTTTACTTCCACATCCACGTAGTGGATTGGAAGTATAGTAATCGCAAAAAAATTTTCAAAAATTTTTATTCGTGAAATAGGTTTAGAATGTCATGAAACGTCGAGATTTTAAATTTGAGCGAAAAAAAATTTTCTGTCTGTCGGTCTGTCGGTCTGTCTGTAACTTTTTTTGTCCGCACGCTTTCTCCGGAACGGTTTAAGATATTGACCTGAAATTTTGTACACGTATATATTATAACGAGATCTGGAACTGGATTGTTTTTTGAGGAAATCCGGTGACGGGTTGGGGGTTAAATAGGGGTAAATAGGGGGAAATAAGTAAAGCAAGCTTGTAAGAGTACAGAAACTTGAAATTCGGTGTATGTACTAGAAGTTAAGGCCTCAGATTTTTTTATAATATTTTTCAACCCCCCCACCACCCCTACCCCATTAAAAGGGTTGATAAAATACAGTTGAGATATTCATTTGAAATTTCGTACACGTATGTATTATAACGATGTCTAGAATTAGATTATATTTTGGGATGATTCCGTTGAAGGGTTGGGGGTTAATTTGGGGTAAATAGAGGAATATAAGTAAAACAAGTTGGTAAAAGTACAGAAACTTGAAATTCGGTGTATGTACTAGAAGCCAAAGCGTCAGATTTTTTAATAATATTTTTCAACCCCCACCACCCCTACTCCAATTTGAAAAGGGTTGATAAAATAAAATTGAGATATTCATTTGAAATTTTCTACACGTATGTATTATAACGACATCTGGAACTAGATTATATTTTGAGATAATTCCGTTGAAGGGTTGGGGGTTAAATAGGGGTAAATAGGGGAAAATAAATAAAGCAAGCTGGTAAGACTACAGAAACTTGAAATTCGGTGTATGTACTAGAAGCCAAGGTCTCAGATTATTTATAATATTTTTCAACCCCCACCACCCCTAAGTACTTCATTATTAAAAGGGTTGCTAAAATAAAATCGAGATATTCATTTGAAATTTGGAACACGTATGAATTATAACGACATCTGGAACTAGATTATACTTTGAGATGATTCCGTTGAAGGGTTGGGGGTTATTTAGGGGTCAATAGGGGGAAATAAGTAAAGCAAGCTGGTATGAGTACAGAAACTTGAAATTCGGTGTATGTACAAGAAGTTAAGGCCTCAGATTTTTTTATAATATTTTTCAACCCCCCACCACCCCTACCCCATTAATGGGGTTGACAAAATAAAGTTGAGATATTCATTTGAAATTTCGTACACGTATGTATTATAACGACGTCTGGAATTAGTTTATATTTTGAGATGATTCCGTTGAAGGGTTGCGGGTTAATTTGGGGTAAATAGAGGAATAAAGTAAAACGTTGGTAAGACTACAGAAACTTGAAATTCGGTGTATGTACTAGAAGCCTCAGCGTCAGATTTTCTTATAACATTTTTCAACCCAACCACCCCTACTCCAATATGAAAAGGGTTGATAAAATAAAATTGAGATATTCATTTGAAATTTGGTACACGTATGTATTATAACGACGTCTGAAACTAGATCATAATTTGAGATGATGCCGTTGAAGGGTTGGGGGTTAAATAGAGGCAAATAGGGGAAAATAAGTAAAGCAAGCTGGTAAGACTACAGAAATTTGGGATTCGGTGTATATACTAGAAACCAAGGCCTCAGATTTCTTTCTAATATTTTTCAAACTCTACCACCTCCGCTTCATTATTAATGGGATTGATAACATCAAATTGAGATATTCACTTGAAAGTTAGTACACGTATGTATTGTAGTGACATCTGATTGAGATGACTCCATTGAGGTGGTAGGTTGTAAATAGTGGAAAATAAGTACGGTAAACTAGAAACTTCATTTTTAACGTATATGGTAGAAACCAACTCCTCAAACTTTTCTATGACATCTACCCCAAATATTATTAAAATTCTATGACCAATAATTTCCACATACTAGAGTGCAAATATAGTCAAGATGTTTCCTTTAAAGTGACTTGGACGAATAATCTGGATGTGGAAGTAGTGATTCCTTAGGCAGCGGTTTTTTCATGTGTAATTATGTTTTAATTACCAATTTTTATAAATGGGGTAAAATAAACAAAAAAGTAATGTTGCAGGCCACCGAATCTATTTCATTCCTTTCACTTATTAAAAACTAGTAAAACAACAACATAATCTACTTTTTAACAACAACAATAATGGTAACTAGCAACTTGTATAGAAATAACGTAAATAGCAAAATACCACTAAGCTACCAGCAGAATAATAATTATACGAAAAACAAAAAATGCAGAAATTCAGACATTGTTGTAAAACCTATTTACAAATTAGAATCATAATTAAATTTTATGTTCAAAATGACCCCCTCAGCTTCAGTACATTTTCAAGTGCGATCCATGAGATTAGACTAGGGAAATTAGATAAAAATAATTAAATTTTGACATGTAGCTCGGGACGAGATGCGGTTTTCGGCATCGTTTTCTGAAACATATTAGGAAAAAAGTCTACATATAGTGAATGAGCTGCTTGAAGAAAATTGCATAGGGAGTGCATAAAATGCATCTAAAGTGCATTTTTTGAAGAATTTTAGAAGTTGATAGAAAGCCATGAAAATCTCATGGGAATCGCTTCCCGGAGGCTTTCGAGGTTGCTGAGTCCACATATGACATTGAAACTTTCCAGAGATGCTCGGGGGTGGGAGGGGATGAAATCAAGTGAAAAGTTTGGTGCCCAAAAATTACAGGAACTCGCTTCCTGGGAGTGGCTCTACTGGGGTTAGTCTAATGCATTTAGACAGACAACACTATAAAGTTTTTAAAAAAATGCACCGATCGAGATTTTTGCCAGTGTGGAAGGGGAACATGGGTAGAGTCTAAAACCAAAAAGCTGGCTTCCGGTCACCATCTTGGAAAGCGTGAATGACATATTTCCGTTCCTGTTTGTTTTCTTGGAAAATTTATGAGAACCAAAGTTGTGTATCTAATTGTTTATCTCTCATTTTTAATTTAACTTTTTTTTTGTAGGATTGATATTGCAAAGGTTACAGCTATTTGAAAAAAAATGTTTTTTTCTTATCAATTCTTCAACTAATAAATGAAACTGTCGGCTGTAGAACTCTAAATAAAAATTATAGAAGACGTAATTACCTTTAGTTTAGAAACTATCAATCCGACAGGTTTCAAATGACTCGTGTTAGAGAAGCTATCAGTACACCAAGGAGAATCCAAATAGGTGTTCCTCAAGGCACTGTGCTAGGCCCAATTTTGTTTTTAACTTATATAAACTTATTAACCAGTTTAGACATAAGTGGTACTATTCAGGGGCGCGTTTAGATAAATTGAGCCCCTAGGCGCTGTGAGATTTGAGGGCCCCTCGATTAAAAAAATATTGGATCTAAAGGTTTGAAGGCAAGTGTATTTTTACAAATACATATTATGATATTATTTTTTTTTCGGCTTTGTGTGTTAGCAAACTTGTCAATTTGAACGTTTGATATCATAGTTTTGTGTTTCCTCTGATACGGTATACAGAAGAGACAAATTTTAAAGTCGTTGTTGCCCCCAAGTACTTCGTAGGTAGTTCTTAATTCTTTTGAGCGCCGAAAAAGTGCGTTTACATGAGGGATTACTGACTGGAATGGTCAAGTAAATACACAAAAGGGTTTCAACATGAAAAAATGTCGCCTGCAACACATTGAGAATAAAGGACTCCGCAGTTTCTTATAGTAAGAATAGGTTTCAGTCGATTGTTCTGAAACTTGGGGAAAATATTCTCCTGGATCCTCTGATTAAAATTCTCTGTGACCACCAGTCCGACCGAATTCGATTTTTTTATCTAGAGGCGACCGAAACTGTGAACATCTTCGAAGGTCTGCGTAAATGTTCCATAGTAGCGTGTTTTATTTAGTTATTTGTGTAAAATGATTAACTACCACAGAGTAACAGCTCCTTCAATCAATTTTTTGTTCCATAAAAATTCTGAAAATATTCAGGCTCATTTTTTGGACAAAAATAAGCATATTTTGTCTCTTGGCGTTTTTTTTCAAAGTGCTTCCTTCTCCCGGAAAAAAATAAACAAACAAAAAGATTTTTTGTAATTTTTTTTACGGGAAAAGGAAGCACTTTGAAGATAAACATCAAGAGACAAAAGATGCTTATTTTTGTTTCAGAATTTCTTAGACAAAAATAATTTCGACCAAGAATTTCCCTAAAATTTTATTTTTTCTACTTCAGAAAGATCCCAAAATATTCAGGCATATTCTTTAGGTAAAAATAATCAACTTATGCCCCTTCAACTTTTTCTTCAAAGTGCTTCCTTTCCCCATAAAAAAATTGCAAAAAAAATAATTTTTTTCTGTTTGTTATTTTTTTCCGGGAGAAGGAAGCACTTTGAAAAAAAAAACACCAAGAAACAAAAGATGTTTATCTTTATGAGTCTGAATATTTTCAGAATTTTTATGGAACATTTAAGCAGACCTTCGCAGATGTTCACAGTTTCTAGATAAAAAATCGCATTCGGTCGGACTAGTGGTCAAAATGAATTTTAATCAGGGGGCCCAGGACAACATTTTCCCCAAGTTTCAGAACTATCGACTGAAACCCATTTTTACTATAAAAAAAAAACTGCGGGGTCCTTCATACATTTCAGCAGATGACTTAAGCTGGCATATATCAAAAATTGATGGAATTTATCTGGAGATAGCTCGGAATCTATGTCGCCTCTATAGGTTGATACTAATGCATTATTGATCATTGCAGTGCACTGATTTTTAGATTGTTTTGCATCGTCATACTCTTTTTCCAAATTCTCTTTATTTTCAGATACTTTTTCTATTTGTTCATCATCGCCAGATTCACTAAAATCGTTTCCTAATGGTTCTTCCTTTTCGCAGTCCTCATCACTGGTTTCAATATCAAAATTTTCTCAGTTATTTTTTCGGGTTTTCTAGATTGTTCTGTCTCAGGTTCTTGAATTTTCACATCATCATTATCAGTAGATTTATTTTCATTAATGTGAAATATACCGAAAAGCTGATTCATCATCTGGCACATGTCGACTGCCGAAACTTAAATAGTAACGTCTGAGGAATTGCCAAAGTGGTTTGTTAATTGATTGCATCTTTTTTTAATACACTGAAATGAATATGTTCGAAAAATCAATGAATGAAAGTTCATTGAGAATTTATGAATCTGTTTATTGATATAATGTATATGTTCATTAATACAATGTACACATTTATTGTTACTATGTAAACGTACATTATATTAATAAACGGTCGATGAACCGATTCATTAATATTACGAACATATTTTTTTCAGTGTGATACAGTGAATAAAGATTAAAAATGAATATTCAAGAATATTCAAACACGATAAACACAAACAATAAATTCCTATAGACTTCTACATTGAAATATGAAAAAAATTGAAATCGAAAGGAAGAATTATAAAATGATTTCAAATTCAAATGATATAAAATGTAAATAAACGACAAATGTACGTGAACACATACTTGCGCGAATCATTCTTATTTTGTTATTTTTGTTGCAATTGAGATCTGATGAGGATGATATGGAAAAGGGAAAAAATGTATTTCATGATAGTTGTAATTATCATTATTGCTATCGGTAAAGCGAAAATAAATAACGACATAACAAAGAAATAAAATTTTTACATCGCTTTTTTACCTCAATAAATCGGGAAATGGGGGCCCCTTGGAAAAGTGGGGCCCTAGGCGCGCGCCTAGTACGCCTAGGCCTAAACGCGCCCCTGGTACTATTATTTCTTTTGCTGATGACAGTCTTATTATTCCATGACTCTTCTTGGAACCTCGTTAAAGAAATAGTTATAAAGGGTGTAATAAAAGTACATAATTGATTGAGTACTTTCAAAGTACCATTAAATATTAAAAAAAACACATTACGTAGCTTTTTCATTAACGTCAGCTAATAGACATGACTTTTCCAATATTAGATTTAACTGTACGGGGGAAATTCTAGAAGCACCGCAAGCAAAATATCTAGGCATCTTAATTGATCAAAACTTAAAATGGGACAATCATATTAAAAAATTAGCATCAAACATAAGAAAACTAATACATAAATTCTACTTAATGAGAGAATTTCTAGGGAAAAAACTATTAATAATGGTGTATAATTCAGTGGTGGAATCATTAATTAGATATGACATTATTGCTTGGGGAGGGCTTTACAACAATACACTAAAACTGCTAAATGTAATACAAAACTTCATCCTAAAAATAAGTTTTAAAAAGTCTAGCCTTTATCCTACGAATTTACTATGTACAGAAGAGATTCTTAATGTCCGTTCATTATACATCTTAGCTTGTTGCTCATTTTTACAAAGGAATAAGCAGTTAAAAAATTTCATATCCCATCAGCACGAAACTAGGGGTAAAGTTCATAAAAGCCTACAAATACCTGTTGTAAATAAAAATATTGGACTAAGATCATTTGAATACTTAGCCCCTAAATATCATAACCTATTACCAATTAAAATCAAGCAGTTGATTAATCTTAAAAGGTTTAATAAAGAATGTAGACATTTTATAAGTACTAACTTTGATTCATTTAGAATCTTTTTAAGAAAAATTTGTTTCCATTTTACTTCTTTAATAAATAGAATATAATTCGTTTGATCCTCTGAGTTTTGGTTCCTAGCTTTAGTTTTAGTTTACTTTGATCCTATATTATTTAGTATCTAGTGTAAAATGTATTCAAATTAAAAAATCGAGGCACATGCAAATGTTAAATCATTTAGGTGCCTATCTCCAATTTAGAAAAAATCTATAAATCTATTGTTTATTACCATTGTATTAAATGAGGTGTTTGAATAAAAAAATAAAATAAATGCACAACCATGTTTCTGTGACTAATACTTTTAAAGCTGTGGACGCGTGAATTCGGCCCCACAGACTTCAACACTTGCGCATGCCTCGTATCTCAGTCCGCCTGTTCCTTGTATGATTGCTCACGGTAACGTGAACTCAACTTCAAGTCGATAATTGCCAGTTTTATTTTTCTGTTCTGAGATGTACTATACTATGCATAAATTGACCGGCTCGGTGGCGCAATGCTGAAGGTGTTTGGCTTGCGACCACGGAGTCCCGGGTTCGAATCCTGGCCAGGGTATGGATGTTGGTGGCGTTTTTTCATGTGTTACCGAGATGGTAGCAGTGACCTAGACCGCTGTTGGGTGGCACAACATGTCTAGTCGCTGTTATCTCTCCTGAGTTCAAGTCTCAGCTGCGGTAGATGGCAATATCGCAGGGAATGGTTGTTGTGTTGATGTCTATGTGTATGGGTCCTGGTTGAGTGGTAGAGCAGCAATAGCTAACTCCGCCAGAAGCTTAATATAAATAAGGCATAAAAAAAAAAAAAAACTTTATTTCAACAACGAGGGCCCAACTAGCTTTTTCAATGGGTGATTATGATTACCCTAAGTGTCCTCTATCTGCCATTAAAGCATGTTCGTTTCCTCGTGAAACACCCTGTATAATTGTAGAGCATTGACGAATTCAGTATTCCATGATACACTGACATTAAGTTTGATTCGGTTATAAGTTTACGGTTTACATACCTGGTGTAAACCGTTTAATCATGCCAAAGCATACTTTACATGAGAATAATGATTATGTATTAAGTAATATATTTGATTTAACATGCTCTAGAAAAATAAAGCGTGCTCCGCTCGCCCCTTATCTATATGTAAGTGGCAAAGTTTGAGGTTTTTATGTGCACTAAATATGTGTAGTCAACTATACAATCACTTATTGTTGTAATTTTGTAATAGGATCAACGTTTAACTTTGTATTTTCACAATGTAGGGGGTAGTAGTTATTCAACGTCAACAAACAAGAAGCCATCCACAGGTACAGCATCTGCAGGTGCAAATGCTGATCCGTTTACGGGAAAATCTAGCTACACAACGTTAAATCAGTCGCCAAGTAACTTCTTCCCCATAACGACTTACCGTTCGTTTGATATGGGCGATCCTAATGTGATCTTGAATAAACTTAAAGAATTTAATAGGAAACGGGAGGATGGAAAGGGCTCAGTAGAAGATAATGATTTAGAGGATATGATAAAATTATGTAACGGTGTGCCAACAAATCCCAATTCATTTGACGTGCTTTTCAAATTGCTCGATTGGCCAGATGGTAAGTTTTTAGTTCGATATTGTACAATATTTATTTTATAATTTGCACGTAGAACATTCTGTAATATGAATCACTAATTTTTTGTAAGGAGTGTGTATAGTATGATGTTGATTTGTATGTGTTGGACCATTAATAATAGGCCATAATTCAAGAGTATATTCTTTGGACCAAAATATGAGGATATAACCAAACGAGGAGCTAATATGCAGAACCTGATAAATCCACTTCTATGAATTGTTGTAATCATGAAAAATTTGTGCAAAATTAAAACAAAAAACTTGAAATTTTCTTTTATAAATTGCTGTCTTAGATGCATTTGGTAAACTTTCAAAAAAATGTAGTCGCATCTTATTTTTTTTTTAAGTTTTTTCTTTGGATTTATCGGTTTTTGTATGGAAGTTGTTCTTGCTTAGGATTTATTTGAAAAATAAAATAATTAGCTTGTTTTTCATATACCATTTTTGTTCACATTTTTCAAGAGATCTTTACTTTTTATTTGAATATCCGGAAGGGTTTTACGTCCCAGTATCAAATTAGTGTCATCTGCATAATTAACTATATTTTGACTATATCTGGTACAGATCACAGGTCATTCATAAACACTACGAAGAGAATTGGTCCTAAGATACTTCCTTGTGGGATTCCCATCTTATTTGACCTTTCATTGACGATAATTTAGCAGACCGATCTCAGAGACTAATATTGGAGCTAGAAATGTCAAATAGCTTGTCAAATCAGAATTCAAAATGTATTTCACAAGGGTCAATTTTGAGACCACTCATTTACATAATTTGTACACTAAACTTTCCCTCTGTATATCGAACACATATATGCTGATGATATTTAACTCTATTACTTTTTGGGAACGGTAATTGTAAAATGACTTTCTTGTATAAATAGGAATGTACACAAGTTGGTTAATCTATCAAATAAGCACAATTTCTTGTTAAATTCCTCAAAGTCGTTATTTCAGCTATTTGGCAGAGTACTGACTGCCAACATAGTCAAGATTAAATTAGAAAACAGGCTCAAATTCGTTACAAATGTTAAGAATTTGGGTGTAATTATCAACCAGAATCCTTGATCACATCTCCCATAAGCTGAGAAAGGCACATAGTAACCTAAAAATGTTCTTTTCCCATAGATGTATCTTGAACGTAGCATTGTCTAGGTTATGTTTATTTCTAGTGTCACGTCGATGTATCTCTTCATAGGTCATATACTTATTTATATTTTGTTTGATGTACATAATATTCTGATACACTGTAATGGAAATTAATAATAATAATAATTTATTAACCATTTGTTGATACATTGTATGTATATGTGGCAAGTCGGAAAGCATAGCAAATAAAATATAACAATACAAACAGTTTAAAATATAAAATTACTAAAATAGAACAATTACATAAATTATGATTAACTGTTCTTTTTATTTTCTTAATAGTAAATGCATTTTTAGACATTTTCCCACATATTCATAATTCTGTTCTAGCTTAGCGGTAGACGTGGTCTCAAATGTTAAGTTTACTGTTTTGCTCTCATTTAGCACTAAATGATTGTGTGCAAATCAAGCTTTAGCATGTTGCAGAATGTTGTGTAGTGTGGCTTGACTATAACATTTCTTGTCTAGACTAGTAATAAAAGTGGTATCATCGGCATACATAACAGCTGTAATGTTAAAAGTATTTATGCTTTGTGACAGATCATTAATGTAGACAAGGAATCGTATGGGCCCTAGAATCGAGCCTTGAGGAACTCCTCTTAATTTATTGTAATTGTATTGTATGTGTACATGTGTATTACTGTTATTCTTAATTACCTTTGACAAGGGTGTGTCGACTTGAACTGAGCACTCTATATGGATAGATAAGTGCACATTGTTATTCGGATTGTCAGTTATAGTTAGTTGCAAGATAAAACATCTTGCTTACTCGAATGTTTTTACTTGTAGTGAGTGTTGTGATGTGGTTGGCTCATCATAGTTAGTGTCTTTCACAAGAATTGCTTAGACGAATGTAGTTGAAAGGATATATATATAAAATAAAAATGTTTTGATTAACTTTGCTAAACAGTTTTAAAGGACTTGATAACAGGTTCAAAATTATGACCTAATTTTGATCTATCAAGGAAAATTCATAGGCCTGCCAAATAGAAACTAAGTCTTTCGGACCCTGACACTATACATCTTTTGTAAGTCTAGTGCTGTATCCTTCATCTGAGTAGTTCTTTTTGGAACACACTGTATAGCTTATTGAAAGAGTTCCCATTACAATGCTTTGACCTTCCTTAAATCCAAATTGGCATGGTGTCAGTAGCTTAATCTTTCCATATATTCATTCCCTTGGCGATACACTTTTATAACATTTTTTTGTTTTTATGTTTCAAAGAAATTTTATAGGTTAAAATGAAGCTACATAATAAATAAGAAGTCAATTTAATGGCATTTCCAAAGGGGATTTGGTGCACATGCACATATAGTGCTATATCAATTTGTATATTTATTTGTGAAACAGAAACTGATCCTATCTTTAAACTCTGTTGATATGTCATTCTTGAAATTTTCAGATATTATCTTCCCAGTCCTGGATATCGTAAGGCTGGCAGTGAGGGACAAAACCAATAACGAAGTAATATCGACGACGAACAATGGAATAATCATTGAAAAAATAAAAAGTTACATCAGTGAAAGTTGCAAAATAGTGAATAACATGATTGTGGCACTTAGAACTATCTGTAATTTATGTTTGCATGAATCTGGGGAAGCTTTAATATACAGCAATCGGTTTGATATATTAGAAAATTACACATCTCTAGGATATCTAAATAAAAATTGTCAAGTAAGTAATTCAATATTTTGATATTTTCGTGTTTTTGTTTGAAAGGTATTAAGTCAGTACAGTTGCGATGAGCGTTATAGTCTGTTTTTAAACCAGGAGGAGTAAACATGAAAGTTCCATTCACACTATAAAAGTAACTAGAAAATACACTAAAACCTTTTTGGCGTTTTGGGCAACCAACAATACACGACTGCAGTGTTTTTGTGTATATTTTATTACATTATATAATGCATTGACCTCTATTTGACCTCTAGGTGTTTTTTACAAGCGTCCATACCAATATACGCAATATAAAGGCACCAACTAATTAGCCACTTTTACCTTCAGATTAATACCAAAGGGATTAAAAAGTGATATATAATGTGCAAACGATAAAATAAAAATTATAACCAAACAATTTATGACATGAAATAATTTTTTTTACAATATGTCAAAATTTACTACTATTGCCTTGTGTAAAACAGGCAAGGGCCTGTCCAATCACAGATGTATGATATGGCGCGCTAAATTTAAAACGCTCCTCCTGGTTTAAAAATAGACTGTAGTACTTATGTTCTGATGTTGATCTGACTATCAGGAAACACTGCATTCCAAAGCAATTGCTGTCTAGTTGCTAGTTAGTGGATAGCAGATCTGCACTCCGGCTAGTTGCATTGACACTGTGGCAGTAGAGCGGACATTTTCCAGTAATTAACTTACAAATGTTAAAGTGAACTTCATATTTCTAAGTCAAATAAAAAATTCCCGACAAAGGAGTGAAGACGGCGCGAGACACCCAAAAAAAAAGCCATAAAACTCGGCCATAAAAGTGTCAAAGCCGACGTAATTTATTGCGGCTCAGGACCGTACTTAAAATTATTATGCTGTGAGTTACAATCTAATTAATTTAATGTATGGTTACTAAATAAATAGTTATTTGTTACAGTGATAATGATAAATTTAAAAAAATTATTCTGTTTTGCTTGTGTTAAGATAGGAATAATATTTTATATATTGGTGGATGAATTTTATTAGTCTAAATTAAAATTATACCAAATATTCTTTTGTTGCTCAGTTTCGCCAATAATAATTTAATATACCTATCGAATTATTATTCTTGCCCAGCAAGGACCACGAGGAGGTACGAGCAATTCCTTGGCAAAAAATGTGGGTTCAGAGTTTAGGTTATCGATATTATTAAAATAGGTCAAAGAAATAAAGTAAATTTTTAAATTCATCAAATAAAGAAAATATTGAATTTATGTCAATAACCCGTAATCTAATTAACCCAGATGAAGTAAATAAATAAAATTCTAGAAAACAAACAAATAATTGAAATAAATAAATTCAATTCTGGACAGCAAATAAATAACTATAAAATAAATAAATTCAGTTCTGAAAAGGAAACAAATAAATAATTATCAAATAAAATATGTATACATATAATATAATAAATAAAAATCACGTTATATTGCATTTGCGCGTATTCACATATAACATTTTATTTAAAACTCTAATCACTACACTCATTCAACACTTCACAACCACTTTCTAGATCGGTATCATCGTCGGTATCTGAATCTACAGATATTATTAAACGGTCTTGATTAGGGCTGATGCTTTTTCCTAACTTAATAAATTCATCTTCAATTTTAATGACTTGCTAAATACACTTTTTCCAATTACTTGGTGTTATTTCTTTAGCTTTAATAAGGTCGACTACTTTGGCATCAAATTTGGGGAAGGTGTTATTTTTGCGAATATTTCTTTTCAGCTGACTCCATATTAGTTCTATCGGATTAAAAATGCAAAAATATGGGCGTAACCGTAAAACTGTATGTCCTTGAGCTTTAGCCATGCTATCAATCACATATTGTTTTGGGAAGTTTTGCTTCTTAACAATTTCCAAAAGATCTTTCTTCCTAAAATTTTCTTCAAATTTCAAATTATGTTTTCGGAGAAATTCTTGAATATCTTTTTTCTTTGTTCCCGTATTTGGTATTTTCTCAATTTGTCGCGAATGATACGAAGCATTGTCTAAAACAATTACGCCGTTTTCTTCTATATTTGGTAGCAATGAAGTCTGAAACCATGCTTCAAAAATATCCGCAGTCATATTTTGGTGATAGTCAACGTTTGATTCTTCCATTTTTTTTCCACTTAATTTGAGACCATTATGCACCCATCCATTTTCTGATCCACAATGTATAATTACTAATCTGGTTCCTTTATTTGCAGGCATATCAACTTTACATTTCTTTGAACCATCTATCCAGCCTTTTTTCACTGTATCATGGGTATCATACCAAAACAAAATTTTCGCGAGTAACTTGGTATCTTCTAGTATGTAATACGGGCTAACCAAAGCATACTTTGCCGTTTTCGCGAACGTATAGTAAGGTAGGGGAATACGTACGACGGCAATATATGACGTCACGAAATTATTTTATATCATACTTCGAGTAACCTAGTTCAAGAGGTAGTTACTTCTAGTTACATTGTTTTTAAGACTTGTCAAACGATGGCCAAACGTCACTTCTTTTATTAAGGTTATGTTTGATTTTTGTTTTGGAGTAGGTAGTTCGTTTATAATTATTAGCAACATCGGAATTATGGAATCAGAAACTAAATTATATACATATTACTGTCTGTTAAACAATAGCATTATGTAACTCTGTATTTATATTGAAAATTAAGTTCTCCGTCATAAAAATTAAATTTTCCATTACGTTTAAATTTGTAAATGCCCTGATGAAACTATAACAACTAACCTGAACTAACCAACTTGATGATTCTACGTTTTCGCGACTATCTGGCCTTACTAGTGTTGGTATGGTGGGGGAACTTACTAGACCTAACTATTTGGTTAGTTAAAGTTACTCGCGAAAATTTTGTTCAAGTTTCATCCAAATAATAAATAGGTCGTTGTTCATTTCGAATTTTTTTATATTTTCCAAATATTCATTACGCCACTGCACAATTCTGAAGCTTTCCATAATACCTGCCCTTTTATTAATAATCTTGAACCTAAATCCTATCTTTATTATCCAGCACCGAAGTGTTGCTTGACTAACTGATACTGCACCATTTGTTTTCAGTTCCATATGTATTGATTCCACCGTTGGTACCTCATTTTCCATATACTTGCTATAAATTAAATCTCTTAACAATTTCACCATAGACGAATCTAATGCTCATGCTACTCCTTTATCCTATCTAACTTTTCGATTAGGTACCACATCCTTAATTATTCTATAGATAGACCGTTCTGAAATTTCTGTTATATAGGCCGCTTTTTCCACGGCTCTTTTTTCACCTTCACTTTCTTTTGTATTTTTATAAACGTTTAAAACTACTTTTTTAGTATGTTCGCATAAATATTGTCTAGAACTTTTCTCTGTAATTTGCGAGCCATTACCATTTCCCATATCTTCGTTAAATTCTCTGCTGGCGCTAGGTTGAGGATCTTCCCAAGGCCTGAACATTATCACAATATTATTTTACCACAGCCACTAAAAAACGGAAAACACTCGAATATTTCACCATCCGCCGGAATATTTTTACACAACTACATAAAATACGCTTAAACAAAGAGCAATTTCACTTATCTGTTAAAGTATTATACATTTTAGGCATTCACAATCAAAATAAAATGTAAACACTGAACCACACACTGTATTATTGTATGAAGCACATAACCTATATATTCTAAATATAACACAACTCGTTCGAAATATCGCGGAAGACTGTGGTCCGTCTCTGCTTAATACCTGTGCCGTTCTGCTTGTCCTTTTACAGCATTATGTATGTGTGTAAAAAATTAAGTAAACTGTAGTGACTGTTAGATCGTAAAATATTTTAATAGTGAGTGGCGTAATTATTAGAAATTATAACTGATACTGGCGAGTTTCCCTTAATTTCTTATTTTAATCCATGCCCCGCTCTATCCTAGTGGTAATAGGCGGCAAAGCTTTGAAATTTTTTATCTGACTTAGAAATATGAAGTTTACTTTACCTCTTTAATGAGAATTAACAGAGCTGGAAAACATCAGATTTGATTTCGTCAAAAATAATTTTTCATTGACTTATGTTAGCTTGAATTACCATCACGATGTGATGAAACTGCCAATTTGGATCTTTTGATATCGACATCGCACAGCCTTCTACTTTGTGTATTTAAGTTAAAGAAGTTTAAGAATTTGATGATTTGTCTTTTAAATTTAAATCTATTTTTTTAATCCAAATAGGCTATACTCGAATATAAGACCTACCATTTTCTATTGAACATTTTTGTAAGGGTATTTCTACTCATTTTTAAGCTTGCTAAAATACCTTATTAAGTAAATCCATCACTAACTTTTGATCTATTAGATTAGGTTAATATGTGAGTCAGACTCTCCCACACCATTTATTTCGTGTGGGTCACGAAAATGAACTGAAGTTTGCATGCACAATGCAAAAATTGCATCGTGGCATACTTCGTAAATCCACATAAAATCATAAGTCGGCCTATTTCCGCTACTGAGACCTATCACCGATGCCAGGAGACAAGCTCCCCAACCTGGAAATTTTGCCAAACCTCTTCTCTGTTGAAGAATATTTTACTTACCTAACATTTAATAGACAAGGGACCGACTGCTTCACATCTACATGCATTCATTACTAGCGAAGACTACCATGTAGGAACTGGAAATTGAATTCAGTTATTGTTAGACAATAGAATCAAATATGCTACCCACAACACTCTTTAGCTCACCGAGTTACCAAGTCGATCAAATATTCACAGCCACCAGATATACAGAAAATTAGAGAAGGAAAAAAATATATTGTAGTAAAGTACCTTTATTTGCATATACCAAAACAAGAAATTATTGATTTTTAAACAGTACAGTTTTTGCCAAAATACTTCTTATTCTGATTCCTCCTACATCTTTTAATTTTCTATTTTCATAATGAATTCTGATACAAACATAATTTGCTAAGTATTAGTTTTATAATTTCCATCGGGTGATATTGTAATGAGTATTCTTAAAATATTTTATGTCACTCGGCTTTATTATAAAATCACTTAGTAAAAAGTGATCTGAGCATATTGCGCTGTTGTTGGTGATATTAATATTTTCTTTTCCCAAAATAGATTTTTGTCAAATAAAAGGCGTGAATTGATCGACTAGCCAATCAGAAACTTAGGAAATGTTTGCAATTGAAGTGCCTTAGACTGTGATTATCTCAGCAGCAAACAACCCAATACACATGTTGCATCTAGGGATAAGTTCTTTGATCGGAGGGACAAATCTGTAAACATTATGCATCTAGGTATAAGTTCTTTCATCGGAGCCCGCAACCTTTTTATTTTGCCTCTTTTTTATTATTTTAGTTTGTATTTGTATAATTTATTATTTCTTTTCAGGTAGCTTTATCGACATCTTTATTAAACTTAACGATATTGACCATTAAAAAAAACGATGATATAGGATTTTCAATTCTAGCTCAGGTTCTACCAGATATTCTAACAAAACTGTCTGATCCAGAATCCCAGTTTAGATTATATGTTGCTATAGGGACTTTAATAAAATCGTCCAATTCACATCAGCAGGAAATAAGAGCGAAAGTAAATGAAAACACGAATTTCTTGAGCACGTTACAATTGCACAAGTTTTCCGGCCAAAACGACTTGGAAAATAAAAGAATGAATTGTGTTAAAGAACTACTGAATATTCTTTAGGTATCCGATTAAATAAATATTGTTACTGTTTTATCAGTTAAGTAACTTATTATTTTGTTTGTCACAATTAATTTTGTTCTTAATAAAGGCACTTAGTTTTATACCATTTAAATCTTTTTTACAAGTGTAGATTTTTTATTCTTTTGTACGTCTACAAATTACATAAATAGTCACAAGTAAAATGTCAGTTTTCAAATAATATGTACTTGTTGAATTATGTCGTAGCTAAGATTTAAGTGCCTTTATTTTTATAACTATGTCTGAAAACGTTAAAATATATGGTTTAAATCTGTTTGGTCTCTTTTTTTTATAGCCCATTTTTTAAGAAAATAAAAAGAAGAAATAATATGCTAAGTAAACCTTGTATAGTATCTCTCATATAGGTATAATTCAGAGATATAGAAACGCTCGCAAAGAAGCTTAAAGGGGATTGACGGCTTCTGATTAGTATACGGCATTACGTCGTGCAGTAAACAGGACCGGACTTCAAATGTATTTTGTATTTTTGTACCTAGACATATGAATTCAAATAATCAAAAAAATATACGTTTATTCTTTTCAAAAATATATCAGAACGTAGACGTTCGCAAAAAAATGCAAAATAAGAGCACTCAAAAATGTACTACAGTGTGGCAATGCTCAAAATTTGTGGGGAGTTTAAAGCAGCCAATTTCATGGAGATGCTAGATGTGCTTTAGTCGATCTTATGGGCGGATACAACTACTTCCAGCGTTTAACCCATCCTGCGGCATTATGTAAATATCCGTTCTGCAATGGAAGCGTGCAAAATTTCTGCAGATTCATCTAGTTCCAGGAATGAAGAGATTAACAAACTGTCTAGTATTTTAACAGATGAAACCCTTTTAGAAGCAGTATTAGATGTATAACATTTTATCATAAATTTTTCAGTACATAGGCTTAAATAATTGTTATTAACCCAATTAGTTAATTTTAATTGGGCTTCACTCAGAAGAACTTCAGGTGCAATACTATCTTGACTTAACAATGAGAGAAGCTGTGTCTGCATAGTGTATAGGATATTTTTATTTAAAGAGAGCGTCATATTTAAAATTATGGAGAAAGGTCCTAACATCGAGACTTGAGGTACTCCGTAGGTAACTGAAGGGTGATTGAGAGAAATCATTATTCCATTTAGTTACTCGATACTTTTTATTTAATATGACAAGCTGAAAACTATTGCCCTGTCTGCCATAACGGTCAAGTTTTAATAGCAGTAAATCATCTTTCATCTTGTCAAGCGATAACTTTAGTAGTGTTCAGATCTGCTTCATAGGTAATAGTTAGATATGCCATTATACCTGTTTATCTTCCCGTTACCCTATACAGGGTGTAATCAGTTTCATGTCATTTAAAAAAACTGGTAATGGGGACCGACTAGACAAACAAAAAACTTTTATGACTTTACCCTCTAGGGGCACTTTGAAAAAAACCGATCTAGGTCAACATTTTTAATATTATGGTAGACAACAATTGAGAACCACTGCTTTTCTTGGTCAATGGACTTGTAGTTTCCAATTATACAACTTTTAAATTGTCATAAAAAAGTGCAAAGTCCACGCCGGTGTCAAAGCAAAAGTCTTGGATCATCGACCGCCTTTGATGGACCGCCTCAACCAAACTCAGGCAATTATAAAGAGGTAAATAATTCGTTATCTCTTCCTACACAACTGCAAGCAAATAATGGCCATTTCTTTACATGTGTGTTTTTTAATTTGGAACAAAATATTGGATTGTTTATAATTTAGAAAATTTAAATGTGATTTATTAACATTTGTAACATAAATGAGTGTCCTGGGTTAAAAGCTTACTACCTACCTAAATGATTCAAAATCTCTGCATCTGCATCAATACACAGTTCGGTACGTCGAATTAAGGGCATACGCACTTCGTTCAACACTAAACTATCAACTAACGTTGTCAATAAAGAAAAATAAAATAAAAACTTGGTACAAAAGCCAAAAAGGAATACAAAAAGAACGAACAAGTTGTGTCTGTATGTAATCAAGAATTTGACAACTTGAACGGTAAGTCAATAAAATAAATCTTAACTATAAATACACAATGACGCGAAATTTAAAAATAACAAAAACAACGAACTGCGGGTTGGGCGTGTGTACAAAACGAAACACCCACAGCAACTAAAATATTGCAGAAGGGAGAGTTAGAGTATAGTTTTCTTCAGATCAGATCTATTAAACACTCAGAAAATGTCTTTCATCTTTACCGCATCGCTAAAGACCGCCGACATTTTAGAGCTATCTACACAAATATCGAGTATCATAGGCAAAGACACGCGCAACGATCTAAACCTACCTCAGTATTCCAGCAGTTCTCAAAAAATTTTATTGAAAATTTGCGAAATTTTTGTTTATTTTTTTTGTCCAAAACTATGAGCTTTAGACCCCATGTTATATAAGGTTTTTTGTTTGTCTTGTCGTTCCCTACCATCAGTTTTTTTTTAATGACATGAAACTAATTACACCCTGTATCTAGCAACATGTACCTTACTGTTATTCTATACCCTTTTTAATGATCAGTTTTAAATAAAACGTAACAAGAATTGAAAAAGTAATAAAAACGTTAATGATTTTCTATAGGAGTTAATCATGCCTGTATCATACAGTAAAACTAGCAATGGTTATGCTTAAATGACACTGATGTGTTCTGTTTGATTAGTTGTGGACCACACCTGTCTAATGTCCTGAACGTTTATCTCGTTTTGTGACGTTTCCTTTACTCTAGTAAATATCCAGTTTGGTAGAGTTTGCAGCTAAATACTGACCTAAAATGCAGGAACCCTGTGACAATCAGAATTCGTGAAATTGCAGAATTAGCATTCATAAAATTGTGAATTCAGAAAAATTGTTCTGGAATTGAAAAATAAGTTACGGGGATTTTCTTGGTAGAAGAAAATAACGTTGTAAACTTAACTTCTTTATTAGAACGACTTATAACACTTTCTGATGGCTACAAGTTCGATATTGGTATTTATATGTTTGCTTATCGGACTTGTGGTCATTTGATAAATTTTATTATTCTTTACAAGGATGTTTTTAACAATAGTTATTATGATGTTTACTAAAACTCTTATCAAAATAAAAATAAGTGGTAAACAATGATAACAACATAACTTGGAATCCAAAATTTAATAAATTTTGAAACTGGAAACGTGTTAATTTTTTATCAAAATAAAATCTTTTGAGTGCAGCTCTGAAATTTTGTGTAGTTATAGTTTTGAACTATAGAAATTGCGTAAAATTATTGCCAGTAGTCTAGGTTGGGGATTAAACGTTGCTAGAAGTCGGTAAATTTGTAAGAAAATTGTTCAAGTTATTAAAATTTTGCATTGGTGAAGGTGCAGTTCTGGTTGTTTTTATATTTAGAATCTCCCTATTCTTCCAGGTTTTCCGGTTATTACCGTACCGGTGACATTAATGAAACAAAAAACAAATCAAATTCGCTAAATATCAAAAAATGCTATTTTTCATTCACTTCTGTCTGCTTGAATTTTTGATTTCGCCCATGTAATTAATGATGCTGGAAAAATTTCCATCTTTCGATATCGACATCAGGAAACTTTCCTGCTGATGTAGTTATTTAGTTATGAATATTTAAAAAATTCATGTTTTGCCTTTTCCGACGAGATTAATTGAAATTTCAAGTTCAGCCCGACCGTAGCACATCGCGTTAAGCGACGACATTCACAATAAATTTCTCGGTTCGAATCATGTACAGGTGTACTATTTTTAATTTGTTTTGAACTTTTTGGCTGATATTTCTTATCTTAAAATTATATCGCATTTTTACAGGGGTCAGACTTTGCGAAGCGGAAAAAATTCCCTGAATTTTCCAGGTTTTCCATAACCAAAAATATTAATTTCCATATATTTTTTAGTGAAGCAATTTTTTATTTGACATAAAATAATTCCTTGAATTGACTTGGATCAGTGAAAATTCTTATGGTTTTCCATATCGAGACGCAGAATTCCCTCATTTTTCATACAATTTATAAAATTCCCTGATATTTCCAGGTTTTTTTAAAGATTTTTAAATTCCCTGATTTTTCCAGGTTCTCCAGGTTTTCCATATGAGTCTGAACCCTGAATTTTATTTCTTTATTTTTACAGTTAAAAACTATAACTACACAAAATTTCAGAGCTGCACTGAAAGATTTTATTTTAATTAAAAATTAACGCGTTTGACTACTCGCCCACGCTTTCCTCCCTGGGATGGACTTCTGGCTGCAGAGTTATGTACTTTTCAGCTACTAAGGAGGGTTTTTACATTAAAAATTTTCACTGCACCTTATCATTTTTAATTTCCGTAGCCAGCTGTTCGTCTATAAGAACTCTTATAAAATTTCCCTGACAACTAAAATTTGTGCTTTCATATTTTTAAAGGCAATGAAACATTTTGAATGTTTCAAGAACTTTTTGGGATTTTGAGAAGTGCCCCATTTTTGGCATCACATAAAAATTTACATATACAATAAGATCAAATATACCTGGATATTCGATCTTCAATTTTCCATAGTTAATCTTACCTTGAATACGACTTTTTTCTAGAATGTACACCTCATACAGTCTAGGGGTTAAATCACGCCTGTAACTAGAAGTCAGTCGTAAGGACTGCTCGTGGGATTTCAGAGAAGGCCAGTAAATTTTTTAGATTGTTACTACTTACTTTAACTTTTTTCATTTCCCTTGCTGGTGACAAGGATGTTCAAAGTTTCGCAAGGGTGTTGGGCACCCTCTGGCTATGAGCCTGGGTTAAATTGGTATTTTTGAAAATTATGTTTATTAGAGATACCAGTAAAACACTAGACCTTTATTTATATACAATAATTCTACAAAAGAATTTTATTTATTCTATTTTTTTTTTCCTAAACAATTAAGCACCTTCAGCTTTTTGTTTTTGGGCTCTAACTCTTAAACGTCTCTCACGTTCGTATTCTTTCATCCTGATGAGATAACTAGAACAAAAATTGTGGTCTTAGTTATTGGCAAGATCATACTGGGTAAATATCTGTGTATAATACTAATCATGAATGTTGTCCGAGAGTCATCATCTTTTAATTTCCGAATTCCATATTACTGATCTCTAAAACGCATCGTTAGGCTTGGAACTTCTGTCGTAGCCCCATCAGACGTTACTTTGTGTTATTTACATTCTAATGCAGTAGTATTTAAGCTGAGAGAAAAATCTCATGACTTTGAAAAAAATATAAATTGATGACGTGAATGACAACATTCATAATTAGTATAGTATATACATTCTTATCTAAAGAATTAAAACTTCGTAAGCATATAGCTTAGGTCAAAAGTACTTATTTTTTTTTTCTTTGCTCTTAAGGGTTAAATTTTGAAAAGGCTTTATTGCTGATAGCTTGGAAACTATTTTTTTTATCAATGGGTTTATTTAGCATATTTTTTTAATTATATTTTCTGAAAGATCTTTTGATTTTAGAGCGAAATGCAAAAAAATAGAATTTTCTGTCTCTATAGAACGTGCTCTCGTATTAACAGCTGTATGGTGTCTTTCACTCTTATAGTAATTTAATATATCTCAAAGTGTACCTTTGCTAGCTGATATAAACGTAATATAAAGTAACACAAATTGTGTGATTAATATTAACTGCTGTGATTTAATAATGTTAGAATGTTCTTTTCTTATGAAATTCACTTTTCTTTATTCTCCATATTTGTACATAAAATAATAGTATATTATTTAACGAGCATATACTGATGGGTAATATTCATGAAGGTGAAGTTTAAGACACGAGCTGCAGGCATTGTAAATCTCCAGAGTAAATAGTAGCCATTATATGCGAGTGGAATACAATTAGTTAGGGAAATGGCATAGCATGTAAATTCGATGACGAAAAGTTACTGGTAATCGAAGAGAGCATATAACTACGAAACTTTTTTCTCTGAAATTTTTTGGTATGGTGGGAGAATATAGAATACGAAATTTATACCTTTTTTTAAACGAATGGTTACTTATATCTGTAGATAGTTAGTATATGTACTTGACATACCCCAATTACACTGGCAAACAAAAATTCCAGTTGGTGCGTGGTATAGAGAATTTTAAAGAAAGAAATTGTCTTTCTTTAAAATACTTCATAGCTTCATACAGTCCAGTGTTTGGCAGTTTTTCACTCGGAATTCTTTCGAATAATACCGATTGACGTAAAATTTGGACGGTAAGTAGGGAATGACTCAGGGAACATAAATTATATAGTTCCAATATGTGCTTTTAGCCTAAGAGTGGATGCCGCCCCTTCTTGGGGGTGGAAATGAGTACACTTAAAATAACCAGAAATCAATAGGGGGATGAATTCTAAGCAAAAAATGTTCTATGAAGATTTTTCAATAAATCAATATTTTCAAGTTATTCTCGATTGAAAATGTCTTTTCATCTAAAAAATACATGTTTTAGAGCGATTTTTCACAGATAACTCGAAAACCTTAGATTTTATCAAAAATATCATCAGGAGCAAAAACGAAGCCTCTAAAATAGCAAATCGATAGTTTTTTTTTTAATTTCAGTAGATGCAATTCAAACCGAGTTATGGCTCTTTGAAGGTGCTTCGCCGAAAACTGAATTTGAACCTTACAACTTAAAATAACGGATAACGACGAATTTTTGGAGAAAAACTTGTCAGATCTTTTTTAAAGTACTTGAAAAGTCCTTTAAAATGAGCCTTAGTAAAATTCGTTGGCATAAAAACTCCGTAAGAGTTATAATGAATATAAAACGGTTGTCTCATTTTTTTCGGAGAAAAAATTGGCAATGAAACCAATGGCTTACAATTTACTTTATTTTGGTACTAACAATATGCTCTAGAAGTTTGAACGGTTTAAAATTCCTCGATTTGGAAAAAAGTTTGAATCAATTTTGAAATAAATGATTTTTGAAATTTTTTTAAAAATTTTCCTTTTTTCACAATAACTCAAAAACTAAAGAATAAAGAGTACAATAATTTAGGATTTTTTTTTTATTTCTCTAGAATGAAAATTAATTGAGATATCACCGTTTTAAGTTCGCATTTTAGTGCGAAGACCACCTTCCCCGAGCCCTTTAAACTAAAAAATCTCAAAAACGAAGGGTTCAAGGATGTTTAACTTTACAGGCCTTGTAGTTCTTGAAATTCCCTGCAAAATGGCTTTTGGAGCGATAAGACATCTTAAAAATTAAGGAAGTTATCATTAAAAAACCAGTCGATGAAATTTTCGGAGCATGTAAATTATTTTATTCTTGGCAATTTTGGAGCATTTATAAATACATCTAATTATTTGTTTCTGAGTAATGCTATTGTTTTTTTTTTTTTTTGTAGAATTAGTGCAAAAATTATTAACTGCTGCTCATTTGTTAATACATTTTTTCCTTCTCCAGGTAAGAATTTGTCCATTTTTGTTACTAATTTGTAGCCGATTTGTTACTTCTTATAAATTTTCAACCTCATATATGAAATCTCTACTTCGAAATCCCCCTAAAAGCCATTTCTAAGTGGCATTCGGAATTTTATCTTATTTATTCATTTTTGTTTCTGATTCGTTGCTAGTTTGTTGCTTAAAATCAAAAGCAAACCTCTGGACTATGTTGACTTTGCAATACTGTCAATTACGAATTAAATGCCGTTTATTTCATGAAAATTGATTTCTCCTAATCGGGGTACGAGGTTTCACACTTTTTTTATCTTTACTGACTGGACTAATACTTCTGAATCAAAGGCATACTATCTAATACTGTCCAAATTTTACTACAATTGATAAAGCAGTTTAGAAGTTATCAGCAAAAAAACCTAAATTTAACCTTTAAGGGTGAATAGCTCTGATTAGGGGCGTCCTAGGAACAAAATACACCTACGATTGGTATTATTTTGATTCAAACTATACACTTCTGAAGGGATTACCCCTTCGTCCTGAGACGCCCTTGTTTAACAAAAACACAACTTACTCCTCGTATCTGCAATTAAGATACACATGTTTCTCGTGTTCACAATTAACAGCCCAAGGCCAGTTGTCCTTCCTACAAGCCCTATATTTTAGTAAGTGATGAGCACAATAATCACGATCCTCCAGGTCTAGTTTGGCTGATCTCATTTCCTCCTCAGTAGCGACCATAACTAGAAAAACATTAATACAAGTGGGTATATACTTTATGTCAAAAGAAGACGTTAAAAAATACCTCTTTCTTTACGGCCATTTGGGAAGCCCAAATTTGGGTCAAAGGTGGGATCCTCTAGGGGATGGGGTGTTACCTCAGGATGGAAATACAAATTAAATCCACTCTGCGGTATATTTCCAGTAGCATTTCCCATTTTAAATGGTAATGAGACCCAGAAAAAATGAATCCTTAGGATTTTTCTTACCCTAAGGTTATATTATGTAAGTTTGACGTTTGACAACTTTATTTTATTACTATCTCTTCTTCATCTTCTGCTTTGTATTTTTCCAGGCGAATTTTTGAGACAATCCAGGTTAATTAACCATAAAAGATGGATTGAAAACAAGAAATGTGAGTGAGCTATTCCTATCCTAATTATTGTGTTAAAATTCAGCAGAGATATATGTTTTCCTTTTCTTACTACTACTTTCAAGATGAATCTTGGTTATCCTGAGATACTATATGTAACGATATTACCTCCTCTAATAAAAGAAAACCAGACATACACTGCGATTCAGAAAACAGATGTATTAATATCATATAAATTAATAGTGGACTACTTTGTACACTTAGGTACTGTCGTGGACAATAAATTTTACTTACTTAGGGGCAAGAATTTGGATCTAACTAGAGGATATTGTCTATCAGGGATTCAAATTGTATTCATTAAATTAACCAAAGTATTATTCTTCCATGAGTTACTTTTTTACAAATATTTATTAGTCAATGTATAAGAACACTTTTCAAAAATGAATAATTGGTTTCTTTAGGTTCTTCTAATAAACAAATAAATAAACAAACGAATACACTAATAATAAACTAATGCTACAATTGAAACAAAACAAAATTAAGGAAAACTTATCTCTTTTCATCCACAGCTGGCTGTCTATCTATCTATACCTTATAAACACATGTTACTCTCATCCATTCGACCCATAAATAAGTATAAATATAATAATATAATATAAGTATAATAAGTATAAATTTTACGACGTGCTCCAGCTATAGGCACTGCAGTGTAGACACTTATTTACTTTAATGTTGATACCTAACACTTATTTACAGTAATTTTTCAATTATTTAATTCGATGTGCTTTGTTCTTTATTATTACTCCTCATTTTAGTTAAATTTTATCAAGTTTAATGGAGTTTTAACCGGTTCTTTTTGCATTTCTTCGGGAGCATCAACACAAACACGTCCGTCCTAGACGAAGATAAACCGACTCCTCTAAACATGGCTTTATAATAACAAATTTCATGGATCGCAATTTACTCTTGATTATATTATGGTCCGTAACGACGGCCAATTTGCGAAATCAGAGCCTGTGACGTGCCCTGTCTAATGCGAATAGCATAAGCCATCTTTATAGTTTGTGGTCAAAATTTAGTCTACGTCTGCACTTTCCATATACATTCCTTTATTGTGTGAAATGATTCGTCCATTTGAAAATCGAATCATTCGATAGAACAAGCAACACATCCTATGTTTAGTACAGTTATATTAACGGTTTTATTCTATATATATGGGTGTTTCTATATCGAATCACATTTATAATTGAAAACGGGATTTAAAATGTGTAATAATGATATATATATTTCTCTCTATATTGAGGTAGGTATAGGATAAGTTTAAAATATGGGCCAGTAGCCGGCAGCTTTCCATTATATTTTTTAACCTCTTCTCAAGTCAACTCCCAAAATCTAGCATGAACTTGTGATAAGCAGAGAGAAACAGATAAAAATAAATAAGAAAACAGTCTATATAGTATACTACTTAAAGTAAGTAAGTATAAGTCAACAACAATATTTAATAATCCTGTGATGATTCTATCTGTTAAGAATCCATACCAGGAAAAGTCGGATTGGTAGTAGATTTAATTTAATGAAAAATATAGGAAGATATAACCAATAAAAGAAAATGGCAAACTGATGACGGCATCTAGCATTTTTAGTTACGAGTCAACCTGTATATACTACCACTCTTGATATTTTGAAATGTCCTTGTCGAATTACTCTCTTGGTCCTGTAACCATTACTCTATGGCGGGACCGATTTATCAATGCGAGGATAAAGTTATTCCAAAGATTAGGGAATTAACAAGATAGGACAGCCGACGGAAAACCTTTTATCTTTTAGCAATGGCGCCATTGACCTCGACATTTAAATTGGAGTTCTTGCGCAGTTGCCACAATGTGACAATTAGACGGAGAAGGTAACATTAGAAAGAGAGGCCAATAGTGAAAAATGGACAACACTGTCTTGATAGAACGACCGAACTCAGCTGACTGTCAGTAGCCAAGGTCGCTAAAAAAAACAGGTTGCTTTGTAATATATGTGATATGAAGTATTTCTATGTTTATATGTAAGGTATCTATTTGGTTAGGATAGAATTGTACATTCAAAGAATAATTTTGAAACTTTTTTCTATAACATGAGGAAAAAACAGCCACACGCAGCTGTCATCGAGTCTATATATGACGTAGCACTTGTCGATTTTAATGAGCCAACCTATCTTTTAGTAAGCTTGGTCAAATTCATTTAATGCGTAACCGACAAATCCCGAAACCGTTTCCGCTGGATGTCGTGTCCCTTTAAATTGGACTACATAACTGTCTTCGTCTATTTCGTCTTCTCCGTCTGACTGTCCTACCTATCTTGTTAATTCTCTAATCTTTGGTTATTCTATGGTTAAAGCACAGTTTAATAATAATAGTACATTTGGATTTCTTTCAAACATTTTTGTCCATGACCCTTACCACAGAGTATAGTAATAATAAGTCTGTGCACTTGCTCTTGCAATCGATGCGAGGACTACAGCAGGAGGGGAAGTGACCCTACTGTATTATCATTGATTAATTAGAAAAATGGTATTATTAAACTGTGCTTTAACAATAGTATAACTTTTATCCTTGCATTCATAAACCGGCCCTAAGAATACTTTTATCACAGGCTGTGCTCAAGAGAAAACAACCCAGATTTTAGTAGCATGAATAAATAAATATGATTCAATAAACAGTTTTCGGAATGACTAGACTGGGACTTCTTGAAAACAGAATCGCGTAAATTTCTGCGCATCTGCGGACGTAAATGTGTAGCCCTGTCCCAGAAAGTTTATAACCTTGCTTAATGTGTTTGGTTGTTTGGTATTTAATTCAACATCAACACTAGTGTAACGTTGTGACGGTGACAATAATAGAGTGGTAGTTTGTTTACGGTTGTAAGTTGTACCGAAAATGTTAAATATTAAGACATTGTACGCGTGTTTTGTGTGTCTTATCGTACTTGGTAAGTGTTTAAGAATACGTTTAGGTTTTAGAGGATTTTACAGCCGGGAAGAACTATTGGGTTAGGTGTCTGAAAGTTGGATAAATAAATTATTTGACAAAGTACTTTCTAATTTTATTGAGAGAATGGTTGCCTAAATCTATAAATTATGCGACCGCAGTTATTTAAAAAAATAAAATTGTGTACGTATATACGTACCTACTCCTAACACCTACGTACCTACCCAGCTGTTTGTCGTTCCAGATTTTTGTTAAGAAATTTTTGTAAAATTTATGTTGATAATTGACAAAAATAAAATATAAATATTAGGTAGATACCTACCTAAGTACCTCTTTTACCTATTATTGTAAAGTACAATTTCATATAGGTAGCTAGCGTTATTAATTATTATCAAGGATGAAATAATATTGGTGGCTTTTGTTTTCTTATTCCTAATTTTGCGAATTTATAGACAGTGCATTTAAGAAATAGGAATTTAAAGTGCTTAGAAACACAATCAAGTAAAAAGTTAATATACATAAATAAATACCTGTTATTGCTGTTTTTAGCATTAAAAATGGGTATGGGAAAACACCTATATAAGCCAGTTATTATTACATTTAAATATGGTGAAATCTCCTTTAATGTTTACTAGCAGGCAGAGACGGACTGGCTGGGCGGGCAGCAGGGAAGGAAAGTCGGTCGGGCCTTCGAGGATTTTTTGGTGCCCAAATATTGAACCTTGCGAACACAAATTAATTTATGGTCAATGTTTACGACATCCACTTATTCATTAGAAAAAAAACTAAAAAATACCGATATATTTTACGTTATGTAACTAACAATTTGTCACCTACTACATGTTGTGCAATCACCTGTAACTGCTACAAAAGTTTCCAAAAGTTTTACACATTTCATTCTCCATCTCGCTCTCACTCACTGCATCACACTGCTGTCCCCATTTACAACTGTAGGGCTGCATTATATTTGGAATTTTTTGTGGCAGTTACAAGTGTTTGCACAACATATAGTAGGGGGCAAATTGTTACTTAGATAACGTAATCTATGCCAGTATTTTTAGTTTTTTGCTAATGAATAAGTGGATGTCGTAAACATTTACCGAATTTATTGTCTGACATTTGAATTGCCCGCCATTTTGTGCCATTAAGTCCAAAATGGATCTTTTTTTTTTTTCAAAATGTAGATATAGACGCCAGCTTTCCGATGACATTAAAAAAATTTCTTTTAAAGTTATTTTGGCCACTTTTTTGGCATTTAGTTTTAAACCAAATGACAAATTGATTTCCTCGGCCATTTTGAAAACATTTTTGAAATTTTTTTATCAGAAAAGAAAGAGAATTGCGAGAACTATACTTAAAAAAAACAAAGTTATTTTCGACCACCTGCACTCGAGATATTTAACTTTTAGCATTTTGCCCAATTGTTAATTAACAAATGCCTATTTTCGGCTAATAGTTGAACTATTATTTTGAAACATATTTACTTCATACGAAACACCCAAAAAACATTTTTAACTTATAAAAATTAATTTTCAAGCATTTACATTTCATTGTTAATTAGCCTGAATAGCTTTTCTTTAAATTTATATATCAAGATTACCTCTCGTTTTGTTGCACTGACTCATTTGTTTCCTGTTTCCTTAATTTGGTATAGTTCATATGTATTTAGGGGAATTTGATATTCCGCTAACTTCTCTGTATAGAATTATAAGTAACCCTTATTTTTCTTGACTAATGTCAAATATTTGTTATGTCAATTTTATTTTTCATAAATAAATAAGTAATGTTAATTTATTGATTTTTTTTCGAATAAGAATAGGTAGTACTAACCAAACCATGTAATTTCCCGCAAAAATCATGATAAAAAAGTGCCTTGGTCCAAAGTTATACTTAAGTAAATTAATTTTTTTTTTTTTGAAAACGTCATATTTTGCAAAATTTTGCACTTATGAAAACGGACAACTGGAGTCTATTTGGTAACCATTGAAGTGTATGCAAAATCTAACTGAAGAATTCCTATAGTTATGCAACTTTGAATACGGAACTCAAAATTGCCAAAAGTTCACCAGTTTTTGTTATGTAAAAATAGTAGGTATTTATTATTAGTCCAGTCGGTAAATTAAAAAATACACCAGAAGCTCGCAAACAATGTTATCTGAGATTTTCTTTCCGTAACTTGTTAGTGCGAGGATCAAACATCACAAAACCACAAAAATCAGTTCACCCCCTTCGATGAAAAAAAGCCTTATTTTACTGAAAACTCGTTAACCGTTGAAGATATAAAAAAATTGCTCATTATGAAAAAGTTTACTAATTGTCTAAAAAAAAGCCCTCTTGTAATTTTCTTGTAAGTATATGCCATGGGTTTCGAGAAAATCGATATTGACAAAAATTGCAAAATTTGTATTTTTAATGCGCGTGAATTTTCGTTTATTTGAAATTTTTTGTGCGCGGCTTATAAAAAAAATTGAGTTGCTCGAAAACCAAACAAGCTAGGAAGAAAAATCCAAATGGATTTTAAAGGGGATATAAAATACTCTCTTGTATTGCCATTTTTGAGGGCTATTGATATTTATTAGTATATAAAAATAACAATATAATATAGTTATATCTTGATTTTGTGTGCATCTAACTATTCACAGGCCCGTAAAAAATAACTGACTATAATCTAACTCATAAATGCATTATCTTTTAGTTCAAGGTAGTACTTCAATGCAAAAAAAATTAGGAATAAAAATATTCGCATTTACAAATTTAGCAGCAAGTTAAAGTTAGCCAAAAAATAATCCAAAAAAGGCTGCATATTCAATTTTTTGATGATATTTTTTTAATGCAATTTTTTACCTATTAAATGATCAGAAACAATAGTTATATGATATACAAACTCGAAAAAAAATGTTTTGAGCCAAATTTTCAATATTGTTGCGTGTTTTTCACCTTTTTGGAAACACCCTGTATGAATCCATGGGTTCTAAATAATTTCAACAAGAGATAAACACTACTAACACTTTATTTAACAATTTACTGACTGTACAATACTTCAAATTCAAAATAACCTTTACACTTTGTTTACTTGATATTTAATCGCACTTTTTCGCTTTTCAACTTGTTCACTTCTTAATAAACTTCTCTCTCTGCGCTGGTAATCGCGCCTTATATACTCCGAAATTGCCTCTCTAGATCCATCCAGAAACAATCGAGAATCTTCTCATCATACTCTAGAAAAAGTCCATTTCTTTCTACAAGTTTCCATTCACTCAATATTAGGCATAGGCGTATCAATTTTAAGTTCCAAGGGGGTGTAATTCATAACAATATGTTAGGGTCTTTTTTTATTTTTAGGAAACAATAAAAAATTGGCCAAAATTTGGCTAACTTCAATATGCTGGTAAATTTGTAAATGTGAATATTTCTATTCCTAACTTTTTCTGCATTGAAGTACTACCTTGAACTAAAAGATAATGCATTTATAACTTATATTAAAGTCAGTTACTTTTTATGGGCCTGTAAATAGTTAGAAGCGCAAAAAATCAAGAGGTAACTATATTATATTGTTATTTTTATATACTAGTAGATATAAATAGCCATCAAAAATGGAAACACAAAATATTATTTTATATCCCCGTTAAAACCTATTTTGATATTTCTTCCTAGCATGTTTGGTGTTCGAGTAATTCAATTTTTTCTATAGGTCGCGCGCAAAAAACTTCAAATAAATGAAAATTCGTGTGCATTAAAAATACAAATTTTGCAATTTTTTTCAATATCGATTTTCTCAAAAACTATGGCATATATAGGACTTTTTTTGGGCAATTAGTCAACCTCTCTTTTTTATGATGAGCAATTTTTTTATATGTTCAACGGTTAACGAGTTATCAGTAAAATAAGGCTTTTTTCACCGAAGTGGTGGTTTGTGGGGGAGGGGGGAGTGTTGCGCGGTACCCTCAGAACTGATTTTTGTGGTTTTGTGATGTATAATCCCTCCACAAACAGTTATTGAAGGAAAATCTCAGATAACATTTTTTGTTATGGAAATCTTTATAATTATTGGACTGTATTGAAGCATAATGGAACCAATTTCCTTTATTACATGTATCCGAGTAAAATGAAGTATGGGAAGTTCAACTCGGACGATTAGAACGTAAGTTATAAAAAAAGGCTTATAATCAATTATGAATTTAGCGGCGGGTGAATTACATCAAGAGTATTTTTTCCGTAATGTGGCTAATTATTTACAATGTTTACAAAAAAGTCGGTGTGCTAAGAGCAACAACATTTTTAATTTATTTTTTGGCCTAAAATCACTGGTCTATATGTTATTCAATAAAAAACTTCTTTAAACCTGAAATCGCGACTCTAAGCCTCGCATGTAGTACTTGAACATCCTTCGTGGAATACTTAGACAAAATACAACCCAGTCATATCTATGAGATAAAGTATCAAGCTGCATTCATTTTGACATCTGATATTCTCCATATCACCATTAACACATATAGTGCAGTAAAATAAGACAAAAAACGGGCTTAACTTTAGAATCCTATGTAACAGGGCGGACTTTTCTCTATGCTCTTCTAGATTGTACCAATAATATATCATAAAAAGTCTTCTTCCTAAAAAGTCTTCTTCCTAAAAAGTGTCGCTGTAAAAGTTATTAAACAAAATAGGTGTAATATTACGGTTTTTCGCGAATGACTTTTAAAATGTAATTTTATCGAAAAAAACTGCTTACGCCAATCGAAAGTACGAAAAATTTCACATCAAAAACGTAGGTATATGAAATTTTTTTGTACGATCAAAAATGAAGGCTCTAGATCTTTTTGTGGAACGAAACGACACGTAAGTACGACGCGCGAAGCGTGCTCGATCTCTGATGCGTTACACTAAATTTGTTATAACTTTTGAACTAATTAATGAAATGGAGCTCAACAAAGCTTAAATGAAAGAATAAACGTGTGACTATTGGATTACAATATTTTCACATACATGGTGTAATTAGTTTCATGTCATTAAAAAAACTGGTAATGGGGACCGACTAGACAAACAAAAATGACATATGACTTTTTTCTCTAGGGGCACTTTGAAAAAACTGACCTAGATTTAACAATTTAGTATTAAGGTAGGAAATATTTGAGAACCACTGTTTTTCAGGGTCAATGGATGGTATAGTTTCGAATATTAGAAATAATAAAAAACTGTAATACCCGACTTGTGTTCCCGTCGGAAGAAGTGCGGCACTTTGATGGGATTACTTGTACCGAACTTTTTATACCACTAATTATGAAAATGTAAATAATTCCTTCTCTTTCGGCATAACGCAAGTATAGCATGGAGCATGGCCGCTGGGGCTTAAATAGGATTTGTTTACATGTGTTTTTTAAGTTGGAACAAAGTTATTGTAGCTTTTATTGTCGTTTATAAGAATTTATAAAATTTAAAAGTGGTTTATTAACATTTGTAACATTGTGTTAAAAGCTTAAACAATTAGTAATTATTTTATGAAATTGGAAAACGAACAGTTAGACGTCCGAGATACGATAACAGAAAATAGTTGTGTATTTTAAGTTAGGAAAAAATCTGATTTTCTTAACGAATTGAGCGCATAATTTTTCCCAATCAGTTATCGAAAACCAAAAATCAAGTCTTTGGTCTCTATGAAAATCAATGTCAACAATAATAAACAGATCAAAACAAGACAGCGAATACTAATAATAATAATCATACCTTTAATGCCTAATAGATAACACCCAATTCTTTTTTCACAAAAATTGTTCGAAATAATTTCCATCTCCACGTATACACATTTCGGCACGTCGAGCTAAGGAAATACGCACTCCGTTCAACACATTTGGTAAATTAGGATAATTTTTTATGGTTTCTATACACATTAAAATACGTTGTTGCAATTGTTCTAAAGCTCTTCCGCATTTCCACCACTTTCTCCATACACCAAGTGCCCATCCGCGAACTCTGGATAAGTGTAATCTTCCATAATGTCTAAAATCTGCGATTTAAAATACCACACTAAACTGTGAATTAACGTTATCAATCAAAATCCAAAAAGTAACACAAAACGCACGCACGAGAAGTAGTGTCTTATGTAACCAAGTACTAACGACTTGAACGATAAGTCAATAAAATAAATCTTAACATAAGTGGCACAAAATTCAAAAAGAACAAAAGCAACAGACAAAAAGGAACGGGTAGCTCGCGTCGTGTATACGTTGTTTATCAAGTAAAAGTAAAGACACAAACTGAAATTATTACTTGAGAATATTACAAGGGAGAGTATAGCAGGCGTAATAAGATAATTTATCCGCGAAGAAGCAAAAAGCGGCGGTGTCCTCTGTCGGTCACTTTTAACTGCTTTGTCGGCATAATTATTTGCACGAATGTCAGAGTATGTGCGACAAGACGCGAGGCAATAAAACCTACCCCAATATGCCAGCAGTTCTCAAACTATATTATTAAGTATTTTGGAAATTTTTGTTTATTTTTTTTTCTTCAAAACTATGAGCTTTAGACCACATGTTATATGAGGTTTTTTTGTTTGTTTTGTCGTTCCCTACCACCAATTTTTTTAATGACATGAAACTGATTACACCCTGTATAAAATTGAATGTATGTAGGTATAGTACGTATATGAAGTCGAAAGATAAAAAGATTTCCGAAGAAATCGGTAAAAGCTCTACCATTTCTATAATTCTTAAGATAAAAACCTGGAACTTTCACATATTGCCTTTGAAGTAATGTATAAAAAGATGCGATGGATAGGTGTGCAAAATTATTTTTTTAATAAAAGTTATTAACGTTTATGTTACCCCTAGTTTCACGAATTTTGAAGCAAATAAAAATTTTTCTTTTATTCTCGTAAAATAAAGAGGGTTAATTTAATGTTGTAAGTTAAATCCTCTTAAAGCATCTTGAAGTACACATTTCAATATTTAAAAATCGCACTTGCAGAAATCTAGCAACGCGATTTAAACCAGAGCAATAGGTGGTTAAAGTTAATTACTTCTACATATCAAATTTTACCGCTTTCTCAAAATTTTGAAATTTTGGAAGTGTATATCTTTAATAATAAATTTTTGAGATTTTTTCACTCATCATGTCCCTTTATGCATTATTTCAAGAGTAATATATGAAAGTTCCAGGTGTTTATCTTAAAAATTGTAGAAAAGTAGAGCTTTTACCGATTTCATCGGAAATCCTTTTATGTTCCGACTTCGTATATATAACATTTCTACATACATTCATTTTTATATTTGAAACTATAATAATCCAATAGTCACATGTTTCTTCTTTCATTTAAGCTTTGTTGACATCAATTTAATTAATTAGTTCACAAATTATAACAAATTTAGTGTAGCGCGTCCGAGATCGCGCACGCTTCGCGTGATGTACCTACATGTCGCTGCGTTCCATTTTTCGTGCGTTAAACAAAAAGATTTGGGGCCCACATTTTTGATCGTACAAAAAAACTTCATATACGTTTTTGATGTGAAATTTCGATTGGCGTAAGCAGTTTTTTTTCGATAAAATTGAATTTTAAAAGTCATTCGCGAAAAACCGTAAGGAGACTTTTTATCACATATGATGGATACAATTTAGAAGAGAATGGAAAAAGTGCGCCCTGTTACAAAGGATTCCGAAGCCGATTCTTCGAAAGTGGAAATTCTCGTTTTCCTTATGAAAACTACGTACAACAATAAGTTTCCAAAAAGTCCTCCTAGCTCCCGAACTATAATCTATTAAAGTGGATTTTACAACGACCACACTTAATCGTTATAGCACTTATTTAGTTACGTAATAGTGCAATCCCTTATGGGGAAACATGATTCATCTAACCACAATGCATGTGATAAAAGGATATGGTTTTACGTGTGCTGTTGAAATAGTGCGTTATTGATGCGTTATTATTGATGAAATAACCAATGTATTGATGCTTTTGACATACGTACACTATATACTCTGATGATATACAGGGTGTCCCATTATTCTGTGTATATGGAGCTAGCATAGGTTATTGTAGTCAAAATAGGTCAATTTAAGTAAGATCATTAAAAAAATTGAGACTTATTGTAAACATGTATATCTAGTAGTGATAGACAGATAGATAGCGATAGGTAGATACATATATTAATATAGCCTCCCAACTAGCAATTTGATGTTTTGTAGAAGCTGAAAGAATGTTTACAGAATATTTTTTATAAAACAAGTTTGTTGATATAAACATTTTCAAAACGTTTATACAACGCTTATAGTCGCAAAGTGAGCACAGTAGTTCTTTAATTTATTTTATTACGGCTCTCACATGTGTTATAAAATAATTGTATAAACGAGTTCGAGAGGAATAACATATATCGATTCCAGCGAATGACACCGGGAGTGGAGCCACACCCCTCATAAAAATGAACATAACCTAGAAAGGGTTGAGTTACTAAGAAGCAAAAACATTATTTTGGCCTCTTCCATGCAAATTTTGAAGAGCGGAGGGGGGGGGGGGAGATTTATCTGCTGCACAGATTTTTACCCTCGCTCGAAATTTTTGAAGAACGGGGGGGCGGCGGCGATTTCTCTACGCATTTCTTTCCCTCTCTCAAAATTTTGAAGGGCGGAGGGGGGGGGGGAGATTTTCGACGGTTATTCACTATTGCACAAACCGAATCCGGTCAACCACACTGCGATGCTACACTTGAAATTATCCGTTTTTTATCCGATTTTTAACAGGATAAGAAAAATATCCTCCGCCTTCCTAGATTATCCGCAAATCAGATAATTATCCGCCAATCGACAACACTGATTGCCATGTTGGCAACGTCGTCAAAATAAATTTGGTAGGCATTTCCAAAATCCCCGATTTTACCCTCTCAGTCATTTTACCCGCCAGATGGTCTAAAATACCCGACATTGGCAACGCTGGGCAAAACTGACGTCGGATTCGGTTTCAGAGCGCAAACATACTAAAACCATAGTCTGGTTCATGGCGCAGAATTTTTTTTTGTGGGCCTGTCAGCGTCGGACTGGGACCAAGAGGGCTTACCGGGCAAGCTGTTTTGAGGGCCATATATCAAATTTTTTAATATATTTTTTTTACATACCCATTCCCTAAGTACTTTTTTTAAGTTAGGTGTCCCCTTGGAAATAAAATAGTCTTTTTTATTTCTTTAAAAATGAATACGGCTGTCCCAAGCAGAAACACAGTAATTGACAAATTTATAAAAATTGAGTTTTCTAAAGTATTGGACTTACTGTGTCCCAACACGTCTTGTGGAACACTTATAATTGACTAAATAATGAACATTTAAGAGTTATTCTGTGTACAAAACACAATAAGTGACTCTGAATGAGTAGCTGTACCTGAACAAAACACAGTATTAGCCAAATACCATTGGAAAACACAGTAAGTGTAAGTACTTTGGCATTACTGTGTTTTTGCATGGTCTGGGTAGTTACTTTGGTTTGAAAATGGTGGTCAGATCACCCGTTCCATAATTACCACCATTTACTGTGTCAAGTGCAAGGATGGGCAGCATTCGATTCAGTTATTTAAGAGATTTTCATTTCTAATTAAAGATCTATATGTGTCTCAATTGTCAATTTCCTACGCCCAAACACACATACTGTATAACTAATGTTTACTTTTTAAGTATCTACCAGTTACAAATACAGTAAATGCAGTTACTGTGTTTTGTATATAAATAATTATGTATGTACAGGTTGCAAAGCTACTTAAAAACAAAGTATAGGCTGCTAATCAAACATTTTTAAATATATTTTTACTCTGATAATGGAGAATGACTCATCAAGTCATTTACGAAACTTCTGTGAAAATGTATGTTAATATCTCTTCAAATGTTGTGAGGCTAACATAATTCATTAAAAATCAATTTTCCCGATATTTAGCTCGACTACAATTATTGTGTTTCTACTTGGGACAGTCGAATACATTTTTCTGTTAGGTACGTAACATGATCAAAATAAAATATATTTAATAGTAAATAACAAAATAAAAGATGAATTCTTAATTTAAAGTTAGTAAAAAACGTAAATCTACATTCCTTGTAAGCAGCTTACAAAATAAAAACGTTATAACGTTTTTATTTTTTAAACTGCTAATAAACAAAAGGTATATATACACAGCTTTCAAAATCTATATAAATTTTTTTATTAAGAACCTATGGCAGGTCTATTTTCCACTGTTGTCACGTTTTTCGAGTTTCGAAATTAAAGTGATTTACTGGACGCTTTGATATTGGGATTTGCAAATGTCCAAATGTCACATGGGGCAAGTGGGTCACATTTTGGATATATAGGGGGGCCACATTTTGGGTCTTTGGAGGGGCCTACCGGGCATTTGCCCGATGCCCCAGTCCGACACTGGGGCCTGTGAAATTAATTAAATTTCAATAATAACATTTATGTACCTACATTTTATCTATATTATATTAAAGATTAATGCATGTTTGTGCGATAAATTATAATCTCCGTTCGTAATGATGTGACAATAATCCTTGATAGGTGTAAGCAACAAGCAAACAAAAAATTGTTTACTTTTAAAAATCCACAGTATATGGGTCGATAATTTAGACTTTCGATTTTGAAAAAAAAAATACTTTTGGGTACAGGTCAGCATGTATATGTGCTAATGGTGATGTGGACAATTTCAGGTGTCAATATGAATGCAGTTTGATACTTTATCAAAAAGATTGTGGCCCAAACAAAAAGAAGTTCACACCTAAAAGCTAGACCGACCTACCAATCTTTATGTACTTTGACCTCATGAATTCGATGTCGTCATAAGAATTTCATTTTATCGTTGAGGGGACGGTAGCCCAGTGGTTTAGCGCGTCTAGCTTGCATACTGGTATACCTAGCGAAGCAGGTTCAATCCCTGCTCACCGCGAAATAATTTTAATTATAAAATTATCCCCAAGATGTGGTTCGGACTCCGCTATAAACTGTAGGGCCTCGTTTCTCTTTACCTTACACAAAATCATTCTGGATTTTCAAGGAGTTACCTCGGTGACTTGAGAAGCGGTTAAGAAAACATTTTACATTTTACAAGCTTATTTCAGCTTTTATCTCTGAAATAGCATTTTTATATTTTAAAATCTATAAGATAAAAAAAACAGCGAAACAATGAAATTGTGATGCCGGCATCGAATTCAGGTCAAAATACATAAAGATTTGTAGGTCTATTTTCTGGGTCTGAACTTTTTTGTATGTGGCTGTGTAAGTGTGTAATTGTCAAAGTATCTCTCTTTAATAAATTAAATCGGGCAATTCATATTGTGAAAATTAAGAATTAACGTCCCTCTGTCGCTCTGTAAAGCCCGCGAGCTAGAAAAAACACTTTTACATTATCAGAATAATTCGAAAAGCAAGCCTTCGCTGCTGGAGAATATACACAAGCCACTCTCCCCTACCGATCGAATTTTCGGGAACGGCGAACAATCTGGAACGTCTAGAACGACTAGAACGCCTGGAGTCTTCGATTTTCGAACACTTCCAGAAGCTTTCATTTATCTTATATAAACCGAGACGCGCTCAAGGCATTCAGTCGAGTACAGTCGAGTAAAGAGAGTCGAGTAAGTAGAGTCGAGTTAGTCGAGTCGAGTCAGTCGAGCAATTCAG
Organism: Stenurella melanura; assembly: GCA_963583905.1. Classification (NCBI taxonomy): domain Eukaryota; kingdom Metazoa; phylum Arthropoda; class Insecta; order Coleoptera; family Cerambycidae; genus Stenurella; species Stenurella melanura. The sequence goes on from OY757312.1 coordinate 150,593,236, forward strand.
TCAGTTCGGGATCCAGCCACGCGACAAAACAACAACAACCAAAGGCAAATTTCTACTCTAAAGTGTTAATATTCAACATAATTAATTACATCAAACCTATTTAGTGATAAACAAATGTATTGTTAGAACGTGAATAGAATATATCGCTAATTTGACTCCAGAAAATTTGACTTTTAATCATTCGTGTAAAATCGATACAGGGTGTTACTTTGTCGCCGAGCCAAGTAAAATAAATTCATTCAAAATTAAATGGTGCAGTGTTCTTGTGCACGAATCTGACTAAAACGAAAGTCACGTTCGTGTTCATAATCAGGCTGGTAATAATTTTTTTCATTTTGTAATTTTTCTGAACGAGAATGAATCAAACTAAAGTATTAGATCTGGTTTGACCATATTGTTACGTATTTCCACCTCTTAGGAAACACCCTGTATGAATCTGTGGGTTCTAAATAATTTTAACAAGGGGTAAACCACTAACACTTTATTTAATAATTTACTGACTATGCAATACTTCAAAATAACCTTTACACTTTGTTTACTTGATATTGAACCTCACTTTTGTTACCGAACGTCACTTTCCTAAAAACTTCTCCACGTTTATAAAACTTCTCCTTCTGCGCCGGTAATCGCGCCTTATATACTCTGAAATTGCCTCTAGATCAATCAAGAATCTTCTCTCATCACACTCTAGAAAAATCTATCTCTTTCTACAAGTTTCCAGTCACTCCCTATTAGGCATAGGCGTATCAATATCTAGTTTCAAGGGGGTGTAATACATAATATGTTATGCAGACTGACAAAAGTTCTATTTATTTTTATCTCTGAATATTTTGTATGTCAAACAATTGAGAACTAGACTAGTTCTAGTTACAAATTCTTTTTGTGAGAATTATATTGAAATATTTCTCTTGATTCGTGATTGAAATGAAATGTCTAGAGAGCAGTGTTCGTTCCTTCTGAAAAACCGATGAAGAGGGTGAAAACCGTTTCAAAAGCTGAACGATTTCTAAAAAATAGAATACAGTGGGGGTGAAATTGATCCACTTTTATTGGTTTTTAAGGTTTCAATGGTTAAAATGCCAAGTAAAATGAACAAAAACTTTGAACAAAAATTGTCACAATTAATATAGTAATTTTAAAATAGTCTTTTATTTATTACGAATCTTTTTTGAGCTATAACTTCTCAGAATTTTTTTTTTTTAATTTTGGAACAATCTCACCCGGGCTTGGTGAGACATTGTTCCAATTCTTAAATACTGTATTTATAAGCAGGCTAGCTGCTCTGGATCAATGTCAACCTTTCTCAGGGTAAGATTATACACACTAAAAGAAAACTGTATTAAAAAAACATGGGTTGAAAAAAAAAAATAGGCACGAAATAAATCAAAATATAATTATGTAGTTTAATTTTAAACAAAAGGGACCATTCTAGTTCTTTAAATCTTAATTATTTTTATAATAAATCTAAAAATTAATTTTTAACAAAACAATTTAATTCTGAGACATTAAAAAAACCTCTTTTTGTCAACAGTTTAGGAGGTGCAATTTTTCTGACGATGTCGGACCATTCGTATTCCATTGCATCTTCCTTTTCTGGCCATCTCCAACTATTTCCACATTTCTGCATACAGCTAACAATAGGTCCTTTCTCATCACCAGTGGGTAGTTTCTTAACAATACCTGGATATTCTTGTTGATCATAAAGTACTGTTATATAGTCATCCTTCTTTAATTCTCTTCTTTGTTGCAAGGTAAAGAAAGGAGAATTTATATGAACGGTTTCATTGTCATCTAAATCACTAAATGTTTCGCTCAATGTATCAGATTCTAATTCCATTTCTTCATGCTCATTTTCTGAATCATCAGTTTCTAAAATGTCTACTTCATCAATCGGCCTACACTTTTTTTTCATCTCCTTTGCCTCCCTCGACTTTTCTTTTTTATTTGCTATATCTGCCGCTTTTCTTACCTTTTCTTCTTGTTTTCTTGTTTTTTCTTCTGCTTTCTTTAAATCTTCAATTTTGATACTTTGACCAGCTGGCACAGTTAGTTTTTTCTTTCTTTTCCCCCCAATATTAACACCTTCGACATCTTTTCTTTTTTCCACTAGATGTTCTAGAAAAGCTTCTCCTATGGTATTCACATCTGCCTCTTCACGATCATACTTTTGAAATCTGTCCAGCAACACATGCTTGTTTAATGGATATATACTGCATTTTCTGAAACCGGATTTTAAATTTTCCTTTATGTTATCCGTTATTGCATGTATTAATTTATTTAGAAGTGAAGGAAAAATATCTTTTGGGATTCCAGCCACTCGGGACCCCCTATCGCTATCTCTCCATTCTGTAAGTATGCGTCGCCATGCTATCTTTACAGGCCTGAATACTGCTACATCTAATGGCTGTGTTAGATTGGTAGAATTTGCAGGTAGACATACAAATTGAATGTTAAAGTCCTCACATGCTTTTAGAACAGTTTCACTAATGTGAGAAGCAAGATTATCACCAATTATCACTTTGGGACCTTCCAAGCGCTTCAACCTTGGTAACATCTGTTTCATAAACCAGTCTTCAAATGTAGCACTGTCGAACCAACCGTTACTAGTTCTGTTGTAATGGCAATTTTTTGGTCCATTTTCTGTCCATGTATCCCACATGTGTTCACTCTTATACACAACATAAGGAGGCATTAATTCCCCACTGGCGCTACCAGCAAACATGAGAGAAGTCGATGATTTTGTTGTGTTGCAAACGCGTTCTAAATATTTTGTCCCTCTACGACAGATTACTTGTTTCTGACCTGGGTCATCTCGCATATTAGTTTCATCGTAATTCCAAATATTCTCTGCAGGAACGTCTTTTATAACTTTTTCCAAATTCTGAAGGTATTCTTCTATGATTTCTTTGCTGACAGCAGCCCTCACTCTCTTAATGTTAGAGGAAAAACGCTTTGTCAGTTTAGGATGCCGTGCTATAAATAATTTTACCCAATCTGTTCCTGGCATATTATTTTTAAATTTAGAAACGTTTCTGCCACTCTTGAGCAAATAATTTTTAACGCAGAACCTTAAATCCAGTTCAGTAACAGGAAAACCGAACTCGGCAAGCTTTAATACATGGTTCTCGAAACCCTGTTCCTCTTGGGGAGTAGAGTAGTATTATTATGAGAAGATGCTCGGGGCGGAGCTAACGTGCGCGAATATTTTTACCAGTGACACATCATCTGGGGTAGAAGGATATATAATAATTGTAATCAAATTTTCGAGGTCGAAGAGCTGTGTAATGTAGAATATTAAAGCTTGTCACACTCTGGTGTTTACGACGAAGACATTCTTCACTGAAAGTAAGGTTATATCACTTAATTCATTCAGAAACGGCGAACACAACAAGTATATCGCAGCACAGATCCTGTGACAGCAGGTTGACGGTGCCACTGGCTTCGACGTCAAATATGACGCAATTCGCTCTCATTGGCCTAGAACAATGGAAGCACACAAACTCGTTTCTGCGCATTATTTTTTGCGAGCATCTTCTCATAATAATACTACTCTAAATACAGTAGGTCCTCCAATAATATTGCTGCATTTACCTTTTAATTTATTGATTATGGTGCTTCTTGGAATTTTATACATAACTGCAGCTTGGCGCTGAGTGAGGCGCTTATTTCTGACATCGTCAAGACATTGTTCTAACGTTTCACGAGTATAGTCAACATACTGACGAGACCCGGCAATTCGTTGGTGTTTTCTAGCCATTGGGAACTGAAACAATGAATGAAAATAGGTACCAGTTTCAAATAACTTTCTTTTGGCAATTTAAACTAAACTGGGGTGTCATTGTTCCAGGACCAAAGTCACCCCATTTTAACCTTAAAAATGTACTTTTCTACTTATTTGTTAAATTCTGGCGATCTAATGCATTATTCATAAAAATAGATACTGAATCTCCAACAGCACGCCATGTGACATAAAATGTGTACTTACCGATTATTTGAGATGATTCTCTGCTGGTTTTTTCACCTAAAGTACAAAGCTATAACTTATGTCACAAAACTGTCAACTCAGAATGAATAAGTGCTGCCCCTAGTCAAACTTTTCTGAAACACTAAAAGATCTACCAGTGTGGCCAACATAGGTTATAGAACAGATGGAAACATACAGATTTAAACTGTGACGGTTAATAACGCGGGAAATAGAATATATTTAAAATTACCCAATATGGAACAATGTCAACCTATAGGACCAATTACACCCCCGGTGACGGTAACTTCAAGGTGAGTTCTTTTAAACCTAATTTTTAAAAAAGTCCTCCATTTCTCAGTTTCATCCATATGTCTGTTTTTTATATATATTTTGTTCGGTCATTACAATGGAATGGCTTGAGCGATTTGTATGAACACCTTTGAAAACTGTAGAGTATGGCTCGTCTTTAGTGCCATATTTCATCAAGCTCTCTAGTCTGAAATGAGCAAAATTCGGCGGAGAAAAATTGTATTCGAGAGTCGTAAGTTGCACTCAAATTGGTAGTTAATATTTTCGGGGCAGCTGATACTGAATCTGATATCAGAAGATACACTTAAAAAAAGCGAATCTAATAGGGCTGCGGTGTTTGCAGAACTTTTGCATTACTTTATAGACAACATATAATGCCACTCAAAAGGGCGAAAAGAAATTTAAAAAATTGAACCGCTTTTAAAAACGGCCACAAAAAATTATGAAGCAAAATTTCACCGTTGCAGGTAGAGGAAGGATAGTTTGCAAAGTTTGGAATATGAATTTTCGTATATTTTCCATGGCCAACCAGTTAGTATTGTATGCGAAGCACGATCCTATCCACAAACATTGAAGATAAAACACAATTCTATTGTATGCTTAAAATTCTATTTTTATATGCACTAAGGAGTGGCTAAATATTAATATGTACACATCAAATAGTCGCAATACTTTAAAATTGAAAGAGAAGTGAATTGTTTTGTTGTTTACAACAATAAGGAAGTATTTGGTAGGGCCGTTCCTGGGTCTTTTGCCACCCAAGTGGAGGGGGGTCAGGAGCGGCTTAAGACCCGGGGCGTCGCGCCGGGAAAAATTGGAGAAAAGAACTCAGCGGGCGTAGGAGTTTGATCCCGGGACCTTTCACGTCATAAGCGAGAGCGTTACCTATGCGCCAACCATCTGACTGATGATAAACACTAGGGCAAGGAATAAATAGTCACATAAATAATATCACGTTTTGCGTATGCACGAATATTTGCAAAATTGATGTACCTAGACGCTTTTGTACTTCTGTACTTGTATTATGATGCGTCACGTCAGTCTCACGTCGAGTGTTCGCAGCCGTATATTAGTAAATTCTGGTAAATCTGTCTGAAAGAAAGAAGCATTCTGGTCCATTTTGATAGAAAACTGCGTTGATTTACAGTTAGCACTAACAGACCACTGTGACATCGAAAGTTACCAATTGCACCAAGAACTGTTGGTGCATTTATTAAAGATTTTGTGACGTGCTTTCTTCCAGTTGCCTAGCGCATAGGCAAGTGGAAGCGTCACTTTGGCGCTGAGCTTATATTTCGGTTAAATTCGGTAATCTCGAGCGCCACCTTTGCAATTTTTACGTGGGGCAAAGGTCCCACATTAGCCTCCTAAACGCAGCCTGTTGCAGTAGGGCTGGGATAGCTACAGTGGAGACACGGCATGTCCAGGGGTCTGGACGGCAGATTAGACTTTCACTCACATTCAACAGTAAAAGGCGGATGTCGGTAAATAACAAAGTTTATTAACACACAATGAAATTTTTACAAAACAATAAAAAACGGTTAAGTACCAAAATACGGAGTTTCGGATAAATGCAATAACAAAAACTTAAGATATGTCATTTTAGTCTAACTTGAATTAGGTAGGGCGCCATTTTGTGACGTACGGGTAACCAGGCGGTGAGAAGCTAGTTAGCTACTAGTTACTCATTAATACGGAGGCAAGCGGTGGTAAGCAAGCAAACGATGAAAGCGGTGGAAAAAACAGCAGCAAAGCGGCATATTAAAAAAAACAGCAAACGGAAAAAAACTACACAAGTAAGTAATTTAAAAAAAAAACGGACAGCGTGCAAATACCAGGCAAAAGCAAGCAGTTATCAACAGCAATAATCATGCCTATATGGACGGTCAGAGTGTAAGTGTGAAGAACTTGGCAAAACTAAATAAGGCTGATACCAAATAAATAAAACGGTTGTCGGATTCGGTGCGGTGTGTAACCTAAGTCACACTCGGATCGGAAAATAAAACGGTTATCGGATTTGGAGCGGCGTGTAACCTTGGTTACACTCGGTTCGGAAAATAAAATGGTTATCGGATTTGGTATCAGCTTACGGCGGAGATTATTCTGCCTAGACGGACAGACAGTAATAATCAGAACGGCGGTATTTCGGTTCGGTTCGGATGTGTTGAAATTACATCAACACTTGATGCGGTGTTTGCCAAGCGCCTCAAACCCCACAGCTGGGTGCCTTCATTAAATGCATTTCGGTTTGGCCACGTGGTATCTTGTCGGATTGCGGAAAATGTCTATGTATCAGAATATAATGTTAGTTAATTTATTTACGGTAGCCTAGATTCTATTCTCAGTTCCCGGACTATAATAAATTTCTATGAATTATTTCAAAGTAAGGAATTTTGTTCCATTTCATATCAGTACAAAATATTGGAAACAAAATGAACGGTAAATTAAACAATAACACTACAATAAATTTTACAAAAATAATTTTTGCAAAGACATATTTTATTTTGCTACGCACTAGCTAAAATAAAATATACGGTACATATAACTTCTACACATTTGGTAGAACAACATATTATTTTATCGCAGTACCATCACACATGGTCTGGATTAAAATAATATAAACGGTAAACGGTACGGTACACATTTTCTCTCGAAATATCATCCATGTTCTTTTTTCCATTTGGAAATTCTTGCGAACATGGCTATTTGGATAAAATCGGAGAAGTTGACATGTCCTAACTCGGACTCTCTTACTATACTGTAATAATTTAATAAATTTATTTAATTTCGGCTAAGTCGGGAAATAATAATTATATTCTGATATATTTAAACGGAATCGGTTTCAAATTATTGCTTTAAAACACACATTTTAGTGAATTGTTCTTATCGGTGTTAATATAAAAAGATCGACAAGAAACCAGCGGCGGTGATAAAACGGTGTACTTACATGTTGTGAATATACGGAACAGTACCCGACTGGGCTGTTTGACGGATCGGACAGAAGTGCTTTCAAATGTGCTCTAATGAAACTGATTTACGTAGCTGACTTACCAACGCCCCCAATATCAAATCTTGTAATTAATGTTAATAATATGGACAGCCCTCTCACTGCCAGGTTTATCAAATTACCTATTTAAAGTAGAAATCTGTTTCGCGGATTCAGCTAGCTAAATTTGGGAGAAATCTATAATAATAATTTACAATACATATGATTCGAATGTAAGCGGAGCAAATAACGAAGTATATTATTAATTTAAACTGCATTTTTGGCAACGGAAAATTTACCTCGTTACAATTTTGCAGGTAAAAGAGCTCTCAAATGTTTTTTTGTAATTATTTTTCAGTAATTGTTGTTATTGCCAATAATGTACATTAATAAAATTTTGAAATTTAATGTTAAATTTGTTCTAATTTATTGTCCGACGGTGGGGTGGATGCAAATTTTACCTTGAGCCGCCCTTGAGTGGGGCATACACTATTTTTGTAGAAATGTTAAATTATAAATATAACGTATTAATTAATACATTGAACAACATTGTTCTCATGTAAAGTATGTTCTGCCATGATTAAAATAAGAAATTAATGGAAACACACACGTTTAAACTATAATTTTAAATTTTTTTGATATAGTTAGTTACCCGACTCTACTACCAAAAATATTTTAGGATGTAACGGTTTATAGCAGATATGTAAACCCTACACACGACAGAGCCGAACTTAATATTGTCAGTGTGTCATGGAATAGCGAATTCATCAATGTTCCACAAATATATATGATATTATTCCTATCTTGACAATAACTATTTTAAATATTGTTAGGGCAGAATAAAACGCAGAAGTCTCCTTGTGAATACAATATATTGGAGTGATAAACTGAATGGGAATACAAGTAAACACAGTTACATATAAAAATAAGAACAAAGGGCGCCGAGAGCGTATATACTGACAGCGCGGTCTCCACAACGGTCGGACTCATACTGACACGATTTAGCGTAGCAACCCGCTAGCTTAGGCAGGGTAGCGGGGCGAGAAGGCGCAGCGCAAGTCCGATTCACACACTAACATAAATTTCTACAGTTATTGTGCACAAAAATTTGAAGTACGGCTCTGTGGGACATCACTCATGCTAACGAGACAAAGATTTACGGTCGGCTTTTATGGCTTTTTTATGTGCATTAAATATGTATAGTCAACTATGCCTTCTCTTTGAAATAAATTTGTATATAACAAAAGAAATGTTTTGATAATCAATGTTTACAATCATTATTTTGAACAGGTTGGCCCTGAGCTCCGATTTATCGAACCTGCTTAATGAGAAGTAAATTGTATTTAAATATTTGAAGAGATAATATTTAACAGGTGCTTGTAGACCGATTTTTAACAATCTTTACTAAGTCGAGGTCTCGTAATTAAAACTATCCTAATAGGTATGCAAAAATATTCAGGTTGTTCCATTTAAATTTTTATTTTTTTACTTCCCTCGCATACCGAAGGGAAGTATTGTATTCGAGAAAAAATCACCCTCCGAGATTTTTTCGGATTCTGACGTTTCAGAACACGTAGATTCCGAAAATATAGGTTTTTCAATTCCGTCAGTCTGTCTGTCTGTCTGTCTGTTGGTGCATTAACTAAAAAACTACTTGACGGAGAGCAGTCAAATTTGGTAGGTAGTTAACGCTACTGTCAGGGAAGAACTGGTAGAATTTTCACTGAAAAATATACAGGGTGGACCGTCTAAACGGAATAAATAGTGAAAAAAATTTTTTTTTGCTCAAATTTAAAATTTCCACGTTTCATGACGCGCTAAACCTATTTCAGAAAAAAAAAATTTTTGAAAATTTTTTTCATTTTTGAAAAAATTTTTACCACTAAAAAAAAAATTTTTCTTTGTTCAAATTTAAAATTTCCACGTTTCATGGCATTCTAAACCTATTTAAAAGAAAAAAAAAAATTTAAATTTTTTACCATTTTTGAAAAAATTTTTACCACCAAAATAGATGAATTTTTTTTTTCTCAAAATTTAAAATTTCCATGTTTCATAGCGTTCTAAATCTATTTAAAGAAAAATAAAAAAAATTTTAAAAATTTTTGAAAAAATTTTACCACAAATACTTAGATGGAATTTTTTTTCCGATTTAAAATTTCCATGTTTCCATGGCATTCCAAATTTATTAAAACAAATTTAAAAATGTTTTAGAAAAATAAAAAAAAATGAAAACATGTTTTAGTAATCTATTTATCACCATTATAGAATAGACGAAATATTTTTTTGCTCAAATTTAAAATTTCCACGTTTCATAACATTCTAAACCTATTTCGGAAAAAAAAATTTGCAACATATTTTCACCAATTTGGAAAAAAATTTAACACTAGAATAGACAGAAAATATTTTTGAAAATTTGTTCTATATTTTAATCACCACTATACTTCCACTCCATTACGTGAATGTGGGATTGAAAATGTGAGAGATGGCAATAATATTTGGCATATCCTATTATATACTTTTATTGAATAATGGCATCCCAAGAAATAATTGAGTCATGGTGGACATTTATAAAGGTATTTGCGCAAGCCCTCCATATTTGGCACCTGTTATTTAGTATATTGAACTTTTGCTGTTGGATGAACACTCTGTATATTTTTTTGACCAAAAGTTATCAGGTTTTCTTTGTAATAATACCAATAATTATATTCCGATTATTATTCCCAATGTCATTTCGTAATTAATAATTTTTTTGAGTGACTGTCATGCACAAATAACGAGGGAAGTTCTGTGTAAATAACTTTACCGATTTTTTTTGTAAATTTTTCGATACCGAAAGGTAGCGATTTTAGCTCTTTACATCATACTTTACGAGGCAGCCGTGCGAAGTCTCTTGGTCTATACGTGCGCTCGTTGCAGGCAAAAATCTTTTTTATTAAATGGTTTTATTTAGCTTACTTTGTGTCTTGTGTGGGTCAAATCTAGTAGGTAATTGAAATATTACCCCCTTCCTGTTGACCGATTGATCTGAAATTTGGTACACACCTTTAGTTCTGATGACAATACAATTATGTATATTCATTATCATTGTAAATCCAAGATGGCCGCCGCCACAAAATTGCAGATTACATTTTTTTTCCAATCCTCTCAATAAACACGGTACACTTTAGAAGTAACTAAAATAAAAAACTAAATAACTAACAACTTGAAAATAAAATAAGTAAAAAAAAACAATTTTTAAGTTAAACGGTTTTATTGTAAAGAAACATAATAATGATGCAAATAATGTACTAAAAGCTAAAAAATAATTAGGTAGGTACCAGATACCAGTCATCACACCACTCTCCTCATCAATCTAGAGCATTGATCAGGTTAAAATAAAATCATGGGGCATAGGTAACTTGAGTAAATATGTAAATGATCGAGGCCGACATAGATTTTCGAAGCGTGCATAGCGTGGCTTCCTCGGAAGGTCTGTACGCATCTTTATATATGAATATTAATAATAATAATAATTTATTTATATTCAAATACATTACATTTGTTAAAGTACAACTTAGTCAATACATATACCCTGAATGTAAATAACAGAATTTGCTGTTTTCACCAAATTTGAGTGCGATATTATAACCTGACTAGAGAAAATAAGTGTTTACTTTGTTTTGTGGTAAACAAGAAAGATCGCAAGAATGTTATAGTGCATGTCACAACATAGGATTAGTCAGCGAGTATTGATTATAAGAAATACCAACTTTCGTGACACGGGTGTTTGTACCGTCACGATAATTTCAGGAAAAGGGATAAAACGTGATGAATTGATATGAAAAAAGCTGTAGTAAACTACTTGTGTGCCATTTTATTTTTACACTTTTATAGCTTGGTAAATTGAGGCGAATTAAGATTTAATCTAAAACAACTACTACCTACATGAAATTCTGTTAGTACAGTTCACTCCATATTTATATGGCACATAAAAAACTCAAAGCTGCCGACCGAGACAATATAAGGGGAGACCGGGGCATGCTTTATTTTTGTACCCTATATTAAATAATAAATTTAATGTACAGTTCAAATCACGGATGTTGTCGTTTACGTCATCATCCTTTAATTTGAGAATCAAATCGACTCAATTCTCGCCAAGCGACAACACTAACTTCAGCGTTCGGATAGACTAACTACAAAAGCAACTACGCCACATACTTACTTTTGGAGTACATACAGTGAGCACGTAAAGGTTGGAATAAATTCATTAAAATAGTTACAAAACAAGAGACAAAAATTCGCTCAGACCCGTCGATTTTTAAATACATTTCTCAATCTGTTTATTTAAAAAAAAGTGCTGCAAATATTTTTTAAAAGTTATGACGTCATCGTCATTTTTTTTTGAAATGGCAACCCCCATTTTTTAAAATGTCATTTGAAAGAGCACATTTTTCTGCATACAGTACGTTAAATTCTAAGGACTATTGCATGACGAAATTATCGAGAAAAAACATTTTAACATTAATAGAACACATTCATTACGTATCGTCGAACCTTTTTACAACTTGTATTTACGCTTTTTTTCATTTACTTAGCAACGCGGACCTGGCTCTAACACATTAGTTGGTTACGGGCCTTGTAGTATTATACCTAGAAAAGTATATGTTTTGAATTCTATATGGTAATACTAAGAAGTTTTTTTTTAGCTAGTTTTTATTTTATAACGCCGTGTGGGTCGAGCGCGACCCGCATAGAGACAGTAGTATGATAGTAAGTAAGACAATAGTCACTTATGCCGCAGAACGCTATAATTATTTATCAGTGATAAGTAAATTATAATTGTCCTTTCTTAAATTAATTTAATAATTGTTACGTTAATTGTGTGTGTCGGAGATTTGTTCCTTTTCCTTTTCGTCCCCTTTTGTCCCTCCTATTGCCGTCGACGACGGAGAATCCATCTAACCTACTTCGTAAGTTTCCGACAGTTTCTTTTTTTTATTATACCTAAATACAGTTCACTAAATTATATTAGCCTCACCACGCTGAAAGGGGTAGGCCCATTCATTAGTATTTACTTGTGATATCGTATTGAAAGTGCTGATAATGCAACATTTAAGTGAGACAGAACGAATTGAAATTTTGATAATGATTGGCTATGGAGACAAGTCCCGAACACAAACTATGGTTTGTGAATTATTTAATGGTAAATACCCTAATCGACCTATTACACAATCATCTGTTAGCAAAATAGAAAAGAAGTTCCGAGATTGTGGTCATGTAAGAGATAATTTCACGAAAGGTCGTCCTACAATTTCAGAAAATAAACAGTTAGATGTTTTACTGACAATGCAGGAGAATCCTCACAAACCTAGTCGCGAAGTCGCAGCAGAACAGTCAATTAGTCAGTCGACTGTTTTAAAATATTTCAAGAAGAATAAATGGCACCCATGTAAAGTGAATTTAGTGCAAGACCTTAACGAAGATGATTTCGACCGCAGAGTAGATTTTTGCGAAACCATGATGGAATGATGTAATATCAATCCACATTTCTTAAGTCGAGTACTTTTCTCTGACGAGGCCACCTTCTGTTTAAATGGCACTATGAATAGGCAAAATTGTCGATATTGGTCACGTGAAAATCCACACTGGATGGTGGAGGCCCATACTCAGTTTCAACAGAAAGTTAACGTGTGGGCTGGAATTGTTGGGACTACAATATTGGGTCCATTTTTTATTCAAGGTTCATTAGATGGCGAAAAATATTTGGAGCTGCTCCAACAAACCATAATTCCAGAACTTGTCGCACTGTATCCAAATGACGAAAACCCTAATGTACCGGAAAACTCCATATGGTTTCAACAGGATGACGCACCGCCACATTATTCGGTAATAGTGCGTAATTATTTAAACGAAATTTTCCCACGCAGATGGATTGGTAGACGCGGATCAATAGAATGGCTAGCTAGATCTCCGGACCTAACCTCATTGGATTATTTTTAATGGGGTTACCTTAAATCCAAAGTTTATTTTAATATACCGAACAATATTGAGGACTTAAAAGACAGAATTACTTACGAAATTGGAAGAATTGGACCCGAAACAGTTATTAACGTTTTGCGAGAATTTCAGTTTCGACTTGGACATTGTCAAGAAGCAAATGGCGTGCAATTTGAACATTTAATCTAATTATTTTTTGCTGTATTCTTAAATTCTTGTATTTTTGTTTTATTACATTGTTATAAGTAGTTAAGATTTTTTTGCTCTTTCAAATGACATTTTAGAAAATGGGGGTTGCCGTTTAAAAAAAAATGGCGATGACGTCATAACTTAAAAAAAAATATTTGCAGCACTTTTTTTTAAATAAACAGATTGAGAAATGTATTTAAAAATCGACGGGTCTGAGCTAATTTTTGTCACTTGTTTTGTAACTATTTTAATGAATTTATTCCAACCTTTACGTGCTCACTGTATTATAAACTGTATCCCCCACATCCATCTTCCTTGCCTCCAGCAAGTCCTTAGTTTTATTTTTCTTTCAGGGTCCATTTTGCCTGCTTCTCGCGCGTTTCTTTACAAATCGGTTGCACCGTCCGCAATGGGTTTTAAAGGGTAGTTAAGAGTAGTTTTATCCATAAGTGTGGATTAAAACAATTTTTTATTGTTTAAAAATGGCCATTGATTCGAATCAGAAGCAAATAATAAAAAAAAAAATTAAACAGGCATTTTTCATTTTACATCATTAGGGGCAGTTTTCACCCTCTCTAATTAACCCTTTTAATAAAATTTGGCTCAATTTATTATTTACGATTAATATTCAAATTATTGCAAAAAACCCTAAAACGGGCGTTTCTTCCATATTTCGGGGGTTGTCCCATATGTCAGGGGTTCGAAACTACGATTTTTGGAATCAACGACCCAAGAAACCTATACACTAACTTTAAAAAATATTTATGATAGATTTTTGTCATCATAATTTAAAAATATTTTAATTTTTAAAAATATTTTGCAACTTTTAACAGAATTCCTAAACTCAAAAAATTAATAAGTAAAAAAATTAGAGGCTTACGTGAAACTGATGTTTCCTGAACATTTAAAAAAGAAATTATTTAAATATCTTAAAAATTGAACCGGAAAACAATGTTTGTCCATTTTTATATGTTTTTATCCCACTGTGTGGTACCCCTACCCACTTACGTTTCTGGACAATTATTCGATTAAAAAATGACAAGTAAACGAAAAGACTGCATGAGCAGCAGTAACGACTATCAACGGGCAATTGATAAACTAGAAAAAATCGTGTTTTGAAGGCGTTTTAATTGCGCCACCCCCATCTACTCAGGTTTCTTAGACAAATTTGTAACTAAAATTGACAAGCAAATGAGGAAAGCGCATAAACAGTAACAAGAAAACGATGAGCAGACAAACAGCACGAAGAAATGTGCTAGTTAGGTAGATTTAGATAATTCCCCCTTTCATTATTTTAGTATTTTAGTTGTAAATAATAACGAGTAGATGAAAGTAATAGACGAGTAAACGAACTGGGCACTCAAGTCCAGGGGGAGGGCACTTGAATCCGATATATGACAACACGTTTTTCAGAGCCATCTGTAGGGACACATCACCATATTTTTCAATTCCTTTCTTGTCCAAAAGATGACGCAATGTTGTTTCCAAACTGACAGATCTCAGATCTGCCATATTTGAATTTCTCGCCTTAGTTTTGGGTTTTGTTTTGGTGTACGTTTTGGAACGTATACTGAGCTGTTTGGTGTTTTGTATAGTTTGTTAGCAGAATAAAAGATATAAGTTTTTAAAAGGTATAAGGTGTGTTTTTTTTGTTAATATGTGTTGTACAAATTGTATGTACTTTTATTTAATTTCTGACAGCATGACTACCCGAATGAGGCCTTGTGTTCCAAGGAATCAAGACTTGTTGACCGAAATGAGTGAAATTTTTTGTGAAAGCCACAGGAAATTAAAAAACATTTTTGTGGATATAACTATTAATATATGTGTGTTTATTATTATGTTAACATTGTTAATAATATTGTCAATGGCAAAGTTAATGGTCGTAAAGATTTAGACCCCGTGTGTAAAATTGCATACAAAAAACGTGTTCCTAAGTACAAAAGAGTAAGAGAAATCTCTGTAAATTAAATAAAAATTTTAAATATCATGCTATCATTGCTTTTTTTTTAAGTAGTTAATACATTTTTTGTGGCTGTTACTTTTTTTTCAGTAAAATTAGGTACATAAAGACGTCTCTTCTACCTCTGATTAGTTATCTATTCGGTACATTATTTGACAATGTGACAATAAAAAAGTTGTTGATTTGACTGAGAATGTAGCGACTAAATATCTAATTATTTGGTGATGAAAAGACCAGGTCAAATTGTACCCTCTGCCAAGGTAAAGGCCACCTCTTATGCAAATATATATTTTTTAATTAACTGAACTGAATCTGCGGTAAGGTTCTTGGTGAAACGTACTAAATAGAATAAGGATTAAAAACAATTGGTATTACTGTTTCACAATTATTATTCAGATTTCTCTGACATATATTTCAGCCTTTCGACCATTATCAAGGAGTTATAACAACTAACCTAAAAGTGACCATTACAAGATATTTATAGGATTTGGGAGGCATAGATAACTTAATTAACATTTTATTACTTATTTCTAATATAGGTACTACTAGGAAATACCCAGAACTAGTAATTAAAATTTAAATTAAATTCCGAGTAGTACCTATATTAGAAATAAGTAATAAAATGTTAATTATGTTATCTATACCTCTCAAATCCTATAAATATCTTGTAATGGTCACTTTTAGGTTAGTTGTTATAACTCTTTGATAATGGTCGAAAGGCCGAAACATATGTCCAGGAAATCTGAATAATAATTGTGAAACAGTAATATCAAGTGTTTTTAATCCTTATTAAATTTTTTAAACTTGCCGCTTTGTGTGGGCTAGAACCATTATTACAGTGTTCTGTAAAAATCATACCTAGTAGTTGTAGGTAAATGGGAGAACTGCAAATTTTAATTTACACATAGTAATGTGTCCCTGCAAGGGATGTCGCTACTTGATGTTTTCGGATTCAAAATTTTAACATTGAGTGTCCTATCTATAGTGTAGTTTATCTATGCTCAAGTCCCTGAATTGTGCAAAAATCTACCTTCTTTAGAAAAAGACGACCCACTTGGTATTTAGGTGGGTATTTATTGGGTTTTTCTAGGCAATTGTGGTTTGTTCTGGGTTTTAGTAAAATTCAAGTTTCCCGCCTGATTTCCCACCTTTCATTCGGCGTTGCTTTGACAATATAACATGTGACAACATCTGGACTGTGTGGGGAACATTCTCAGTTATTTAGTTGCAGTCTTGGGATTGATTGATGAGATGTGATGTAAAACTCGAAGAGTGATTTTTTCATTATAATCTAGTCTTAATAGTATGTACAAACTGAATAAATTCAAGAAAAAAGATTGTACAGCTTCTGAATCAGAAATACAACGCTATGTAAATCTAGTAAATATGTGCGATTTTTTTTCCAAATTGCATAGTCCCGTTTTTAATGCAGCAGTGGAAATAATTTTTTCTATATTCGGTTTTATTTGGAACAAACTGAGGAGTAAGCTTGGAGTTGAAAAGGCATCAATCTAGTTTAAGATTTAAAGGCATTTAAATAAAACAAATGCATAATGCATAATTTTCTGAATCCAACGATGCCAAATAAGTGACATTTCAAACATCAATTTTTTTTATAATATAATTTTTAGTTTTCCATTTAAGTGTGCCATAGCGGTTCCGATTTATTCTAAATGACCCGTGTAATGCTACAAAAATTGAAATCCCGTAAAACACCAAATTACGTGATTTATGAGCAAATAAAATTCACCAAAATTGTATTTGGGGCAAAACTCAATTTTTTCAAATGAAACCATGTCGGTACCGTGGTACCATTTATTATTACCATTAATAAGGAATTTATTCATATGTCGTATTAAAATGTGCGATAAATACAAACAAAATTACAGCTAAAAGAAAATAAGAAAATACAATTTTGTTCTAATTAAATGTTAAGAAGTAACTAAGGTGGCTATGAAAACAACGAAATATTTAGCTTGTCAAACATTTGTTGGTTTAACGGTGTTTTTATTGTGTCTTTAAAAATTGTTTAAAATTCTTGTTAATTGCGTTCGCTGCTTTATACAAGAGATGAAAAAGTGGACATGTTAATTATTTATGGGGAAAGTAAAAAAAATGCAATTGCAGCTATCGACCTTTATGGCCGACGATATCCTGATAGAAAATGTCCAGCGAAAAATTATTTTAAAACCAATTCCGAAGAGAGCCCAACAATGATCCCGAAGAAAACTTCACTATTGACGAAGGAACGGAAATGAATGTTTTGGCTCGAATAGAAGTTGATAAGACTGTTTCTGGTTTGAATCAAACATTAGTCACCAAGCAGTAAGCCGAATTTTGCACAAATACCACAATAAATCTTTTAAATACCAATTGCATCAGTATTTGTATGAAAGTGATTACGAACGTAGGATGGAATATTGCAATTGGATTTTGTATAATAACGTGCAGCCAAACAATGATTTTTTGGGACTGATTTTATTTTCGGACGAGTCAAGGTTTACAAAGTTGGGATTATTTAACCGACAAAATACAAAATATTGGTCACAATAAAATCAAAATTTATTATGGGAGGGCAACTTTCAAGCGCGGTTCGGTTTCAGTGTTTGACTTGGAATAATCGGTAGTAGAATCATTGGTCCAATAATATTTGAAGGACCTCTGACTGGTACCAGATACTTGAGATTTCTGGAAAATGAGATTAAGGACATTTTAGATGAGTTACCTTTAGAATTAGGACAGGGAATGTATTTCCAACAAGATGGCGCTCCTCCATAATTTAAGAATAGTAATTGATTACCTTCAACGGAGATTTGGAGAAAACGTAATATCGACGAATGGTCCTGTGAGGTGGCCTCCAAGGTCACCTGATTTAACGCACCTTGATTTCTTTGTTTGCAGTCATTTAAAAAATATTGTCTATGCAATCGCCGTTACAACCCGTGAAGACCTGGAACTACGAGTAAGACGAGCAATTAATAGCATAACGGCCCAGCAATTGGCGAACGTTCTTCGAGAAACATTTATGCGAGTTCAGAAGTGCATTGACGTTAATGGACAACATTTTGAACAACTGTTGTAATGTTTTGTGTTAAATTTTTGTATTCCAAAACCACCTTATGTGTAACAAGGTAATTAGAATAAAATTGTATTTTCTTATTTTCTTTTAGCTGTAATTTTGTTTGTCTTTATCGCACATTTTCATTTTAATAAGACGTATGAATAAATTCCTTATTAACAGTACTAATAAATGGTACCACGGTACCGATATGGTTCTATTTGAAAAAATTGGGTTTTGTCCCAAAAACAATTTTGGTGAATTTTATTTGCTCATAAATCACGTAATTTAGTGTTTTTAACGGCATTTCGATTTTTGTACCATTACACTGGTCATTTAGAATAAATTGGAACCGTCATGGTACACTTAAATGGAAAACTAAAAATTGTATTATAAGAAAAATTTATGTTTGCAATGACACTTATTTGGCATCGTTGGATTCAGAAAATTATGCAGAATTCAAAAGTGCAAATATATAGGGCGTTCCATTTAAAAAAAGTTAGTGTCTGGCTTCGCCGAAAGTGAAAAAAAAATAAATTGTATGTCAAAAAGTGCCGCTTATTATGCATGTAATATACAGGGTGTTTCAGTTAAAAGTCCCCAGGCCATTATCTCTAAAATTAATAAAGATATTTTATTTTTGTAAATGGCAGATGATTGATACCAAAGAAAGGTTTAAATAACGGTGATTAGAATTTTTCCTCAACAGCACACAGAGATGGCGCTGCGATGCAAAACTATTTTTTGATGGCTGGAACCTTGAAACATAAGTCATGTGATTAAACAATAATTTGTGAATAATTTTGATGGTATAGAGAATTTACAAAAAACAAGCTGTTTTTGAGTTACATGAGTTTCTTTCATTAATGCCAGTACACGTGAATTTTGATAAATCCCTATAATTTATTTATTATTTATTATAGAATATTGGTTACCAAACACTTTTTTTCAAGATAAGGAAAGTGATATAATACACTATCATAAAATTATGTTTACCACTTCCGGCCAAACCGGAACTAACATGATGAACCAATATCCATATGTTCCTACATATTATATTTTTTTTTCTAATAACGCTATAATAAAACGGCTCCCAAAACTTAAAGTAAGTAAGACAACAAAGAAAATACACACTAATTTAGAATGGTAATGAAAAATCTACATAAGAGATATTAGTAGGCTTTGATTTAATTTTAAGTTTGACAGTTATTAAACAAAGTTTGTAGTTGGTGCATTTCAATCATAGTTTCAAACAGAAATAGTGTACTTAGAAACAATTCAAAGCAAATTAATCCAAATAAGGCAATAAAAAAAAATAAATTTAAAAAATGGTTAGATACACCAATGAAGATAAGTTAAATATGATTTTAATATACGGTGAATGCAAAAGAAATTCCCGACAAAGCAAAACGATTGTTTTGTTTACGATTTCCAAATAGACCTACACCCGATAAAAAAACATTTATCATGCTGTTTAAAAATTTAAGAAACTGGGGTAGTTTTAAGAAAACTATTCGTAACAGAAATAGGCCAGTTAGAAACGATGAAAATACAGCCTTGGTGTTAAATAGTGTTGTCAACAATCCTCAATGTTCTCTCCGGAAATTGGCATCGGAAACTAATCTGTCGATATCTTCGTGCCATAGAATATTAAAATCAAATAAATACCATCCATACAAATTAAAATTGATCCATCATTTAAGGCCTGGTGATTATGAACGAAGATTACATTTTCTAGCTGAATTTTCAGTTCTTTCTGAAGAATGCCCAAATTTTTTTAAAAATGTGCTCTGGAGCGATGAAAGCCGTTTTCACAACAACCGAGTTGTGAGTAAGCATAACTGCCGATACTGGTCACAAAATAATCCTAGATGGATGAGAATGAGCCGAAATCAGGTAACTTTTGGAGTTAACGTGTGGTGTGGAATATTAAATTCATATATTATTGGACCATATCTATTTCATGGGACTTTAAATGGAAGAAAATATGAGATATTTTTGAGAAATGTATTGCCAGGATTATTAGAGACTATCCCTCATAACCAGGAGAATATTTGGTTTCACCAAGATGGTGCACCACCCCCTAACTCAGTACTAGTCAAAGATTGTCTTAATGAAATGTACCCTCAAAGATGGATTGGTACTAATGGAGTAGTCAGATGGCCAGCACGATCACCTGACTTGACTCCATTAGATTTTTACCTTTGGGGGTATTTAAAAAGTGTAGTGTACATTGAGGATATGGCCGATTTGTATAATAAAATATATGCAAGTGTTGCTGCTATAAATAGACATACGTTACAAAAAGTTTGCAATGAAGAGTTACTGAAACGGTACAATATGTGTATTCATGAAGAAGGGAGAAATTTTGAACATTTAATATAATAAGCACCTACTAATAAGAAAGAAATTAGTTTAATTTCATTTTTAATAATATTTCGATAGTTTTTAAATGTTTGTTTATAAAACTTTTGTTTACGTTCTTTACTGAATTGTTAGTATAAATTTAGCCCATTCTAAATTAGTGTGTATTTTCTTTGTTGTCTTACTTACTTTAAGTGTTGGGAGCCGTTTTATTAGAAGCGTTACTAGAAAAAAAAAATGTAATATGTAGGAACATATGGATATTGGTTCATCATGTTAGTTCCGGTTTGGCCGGAAGTGGTAAACATAATTTTATGATAGTGTATTATATCACTTTCCTTATCTTGAAAAAAAGTGTTTGGTAACCAATATTCTATAATAAATAATAAATAAATTATAGGGATTAATCAAAATTCACGTGTACTGGCATTAATGAAAGAAACTCATGTAACTCCAAAATGGCTTGTTTTTTGTAAATTCTCTATACCATCAAAATTATTCACAAATTATTGTTTAATCACATGACTTATGTTTCAAGGTTCCAGCCATCAAAAAATAGTTTTGCATCGCAGCGCCATTTCTGTGTGCTGTTGAGGAAAAATTCTAATCACCGTTATTTAAACCTTTCTTTGGTATCAATCATCTGCCATTTACAAAAATAAAATATCTTTATTAATTTTAGAGATAATGGCCTGGGGACTTTTAAGTGAAACACCCTGTATACTAAATTTGAATCAAATTTCATTATCTTCAAAACTAAAGGAGAAAAGGGGTATACCATGATCCTGTTACACGCGTTATTTATCTTTTGCCTTTCACATTCCAGTTTAAGGAAAATGTGTTAAGTTTTTGTTATTTATTTTCAAGTTTCTATTTTTCTCAAGTTTGTTATTTTATTATTTTATTATTTACTAATATATTGGCACGTTACATTTTTGTTATGGTTTTGTTGAAGTATTTATTAGGTAAAAATGGAATTTTTTAATAAATTTTCCTGCAAAAAAAAAAAAGAAAATCAAACAATAACTCAGATGGGTTTTTCTAAATCAAAAACCCAGAAAGAAACACCCATTTTACCCACTGATTTTTTTTTTCTAATGGTGGGTTTTGGTGCGAACTCTGACTCAAGTTTGAAATGTTCGATAATGGGGAGGGGGGGGCTGTTATCAGTATCAACCCCGTCTGTGTTTCTCCTATTTTAAGCAACGAGCAAACGATTAACATTGAAAAATATGCAATTTCAAAAATGGGGGAGTTGACTTCATAGAGCCATTATTATATTGTTAATAGTTGCCGAAAACGAACGAAACGTCGGTAAAAGAACAGAGTTGATTTATTGTCCTGAACCGACGATTTTTTCCCTCCATTTTCATATCCAAGGACACAATCTTCCTATCGACAGTTGCAAGTACAGTTTTTCTCTTGTTTCAGTACTTACCAATGCCCAAGGGCAGCAAACCTCACCGACCCAAAAATTAGAGGAATACTTCTACCGGAAGTGTTGGGATAGGACTTATAACTTAACATTTTACCAGAAACTCTACGATGACACACTGGAATTTTTGAATCGGATGGACAAGGCGACCCAGTTAATACCAGATGATAAAAAAACATTTTGTGGAACCGAGAGAAAACATCTTGCCACCAGGATAGAGCAAGTTGCAAAGGACTTAAAGCCATGTCTGCCTCCCAATGAAGAATATTTATCGGATTTTGTGGAGACTGCTGGCAAGGAAGCCCTCCACTTTCTGTGCCACAATCATGGGGAAAATATGGAGCGTGAGTATATAGTGATAATAAGTTCATTTAGTTCCGCAATAGAATCCCTTTCGCTTAAGGTTTGTCAACAGCGGCATAGGTTAAGGTGGCCATTACCTAGAGAGAGACATTCGATATGGAAATATTTATTATTTTTGCCCATAACTTTTTTTTTAGTACCTTATATTTGAAAAAAACTAAGAGTACCTAAGTAGAACCATAACAAGACTATTACTATGAATTTTCACTCAATAATTTCAGTGGTTTGCAAAATAGCTAGCAGTGGCGGCTCGTCAGGGGAGGCAGGGGAGGCTGAGCCTCCCCTTGGAAGAACCACCATATCTTCAAAAGTAATATCTTAAGAAATTTCTATGAGGTATATCTCAATTTTCAATATTTTTTATTGTTTATTATTCATTAATTAATTTTCAGTTTATATATACCATTTTTGCAT
Organism: Stenurella melanura; assembly: GCA_963583905.1. Classification (NCBI taxonomy): domain Eukaryota; kingdom Metazoa; phylum Arthropoda; class Insecta; order Coleoptera; family Cerambycidae; genus Stenurella; species Stenurella melanura. The sequence goes on from OY757312.1 coordinate 150,616,257, forward strand.
TTCCTTTCCACAAACATACCTATAACGTTACAGTCCGGATAGTCTTTGTATGCATATTTCCCGGTTGGCCGGTCTTTTACTGAATGAACACTGCGGTTCGCTGGAGGCTAATACAAAATAGCTTCCAACTTTACCGCATTTACTTATAACATGAATGACCTTGAATTTCTTTCCGCTGTGTAAAATAGCAACACTTGGAATAGCCAAGTATGAGGCTAGCTTCAGATGTCAGTTCTTTATAGCGCATGTGCACAGGTCATTCAAGAGTCAGGTGATTCACAAAGAAAACGAACTGCGTTTAGCCGGTTAAGAACAACTTGACGTATAAATACATAAAACATTTGATAGGCGGGCTAGAAATAAGTGCTCTAGGTGAAAATATTCCCAACATGTCTTGTCCAGACGTGGTGGATTATTTGTTATTAAATGGATTTACTACTCTTATTTATGACGAAAAGGTAAGAATTAAAAGAAATGCCAGGCCTACACCAGCAATGCTTTCGTTAGTTTTTAAAACAAAACAGAGGGTTTTGTGATAACAATTATAAAAAAGTCGAGTGGTTAACGGCATCAACAGTTAGAAACAAATTATATTGTTGGAGATGTTTATTATTTACTAATGATCAATCCTCAATTTGGGGCAGGGCCGGGTTTAACAATTTGCAAAATTTGTCGCGAGGTTTAGAAAGGCACGAAAAATCCCAGAAGCACATTTCATCTTGCATTAAATTCGAAATGTTTGGTAAACAAAATATTGTAAATTTCTTGGATTCTGCACATAAGAGAGAAATAGAAAATGTTAACGAAAAGGTCCGTGAGAATAGGGACATATTAAAGAGGTTAATAGATGCCGTTATATAGTTATCTTCACGAGAAAATTCTTTCCGAGGACATGACGAAAAACGAGAATCGTGCAATAAAGGAAATTTCGAACAGCTGGTAGATTTTTTAAAAACTTATGACCCAAAATTAGAGAACTTTTTGAATAACGCCACTATTTTTTGAGACAATTCCGGTAAGCTTCTGTAGAATGATCATTTTCAGCACTTAAACGCATAAAAACATTTTTACTAGAAACAAAATGAGTCAAGACTGCCTTTCAAATGTATCGCTTATTTCAATAGAAAAACGTTTTTTGTCAGAATTGAGGAAACGCGATTCATTTTATGATGAAATAATCAACTATTTTGCTAGTTCCAAAAATCACAGGTTACCACTCATTTATAAAAATATTCAGGCTTTAAAGCAGAGATTAATATAGGTAGTTGTTATTTTAGAAAAAATATTTATTTGTGTTATTTATTTTTAAGAAATATTTTTTATAATTCTCCATAATATAGAGTTCCGCGGTTATATTTTTTTTATATAACTTCTTTCTCAAAACTATTTTAATTTCTATTAAAACTTATAATTTTACACGCCTGGCAGTGATAATGAATACAATTTTTTGTTTGTAGAAAAACACTTTAATTTTTTTACCAAAACTATGTTTATTTTTATTAAAAGTTATATAATTTAATTACAAGTGGGATAGTAGGACTCCTTTGGATACAGATACTCGAGTCGTAGGAACGAGAATTTCATGAGAATGATTTTTTCATCTCATCATATTTTCTATTTCCTTTTCATTCTATTCTTTTATTAGTTCTATTCTCTCAAGTCGTGAATCGGTATCCTGGCGAACAACCCACGGTAAAAAAATGTAACGCGCCGTTGTAATACCTCAGGGGTGGTGGGGAAATGTACAAATTGTAGTCATTGCACATTAGTTGTCTTTCAGAATATCAAGCCTCCTCTGCAGACAATATCACGAGCCGCCACTGATAGCTAGATTTAAAACTACGAAATAGGAAGACTAACATAATTTTTAAATTTAAATCTAGCTATTTTGCAAACCACTGAAATTACTGAGTGAAAATTCATAGTAATAGTTTTGTTATGGTTCTACTTAGATACACTTATAGTTTTTTTAAATATATATACTAAGAAAAAAAGTTATGGCCAAAAATAATAAACATTTCCCTGTCGGATGTCTCTTTCCAGGGAATGGCTACCTTAAGGATGCTCTCTAAATTAAACATTTAAGGTATTTTTAATAAATCAATTGATTCTCTCGTTAACGAATAAACATTTTTCGATGAAAATTGTTTGGTAACTTGAAGGTTATAACGTATAAGATACATATTTTCTGAAAGTTGCACGGATGTAAGAACTTTTTTCACGAAATGAAATATACTTTAAAATTTTTGAAATTTTTGCCATTATTTAAAGAAATAATAAACCAATTTGGGTCAATAAGGTCTTAAATAACCGATTTTTATTACTTACACATCAGAAACAAACGGATACTTCTATTGACAATAGTCTTGGAGCTACTTTTTAAAAAACCCATTTTTATTTTGCACATTTAAACGTCGAATTAACAATGTTCCCACTGCTTATTTAAAATGGGATAAAATCCAAGGCTATGTTCCCTGCTAGTAAACCTATCCATTAAACCGTGTGGCTTCCTGTGGCGAATTACGTCCTGCTAGGTGGACAGATTTCCTATGAATAAGTACATAAAAAACTGTGAGTAAGTACTACCACAAACATAGAGGGAGCTACTTTTCATATAATTGGTTATCAACTTGCATAAAAAAGTGAGGATTTTCCGAAGCATAATAATGAAAATTGTGCCTATTAACAAATCCATTTTTATGAAAGTTGCCTTATCGGTGAATAAAACAATATAGAAGAAGTTGACATCATCTTGCATTTTACCTCTGGCCCAATTACAGAATTGTAGGCGCTTTTGAAAATCGTCATCAGATAATTCCTGGTGCATTTGAATATGATATGCATGCAACTTATTTGTTTTTAAGATTCGACCCACAGACTTATTCCTACTAATGAGCTCACTTCTCTTTGACTAACATGGGGATTCTCAACCGTTGCCAGCACCACAAAAAACTCATTTTCTTCGTTCACAACACGTCTTATTCTTTCACGTTTTTAATATTCTACATTTCGAGAAGGTTTTCTAAGCTGCTAACATCAGGAATCCTTTTTTCAGGATAACGTTGGTGATAAAATTCTATTGGCAAGTAATCAATTTCTGTCTGACTCACCCAAAACAAAAGTCATGTCTACAAGTTCCGCTTTATTAAAATTCACATTTAGAGGAGCGAATTCGAGACTCTATCGTGCCGTTTTTTTTTTCTGGCGTAGAACCAGGTCAAACATGGTAGGTTTTGTTAAGCATGTCACTGGGCATATGAAATCGTATTTCACGACATTTTTCCGTGGTCTGGACCTTCTTAATTTAAAAAAAGGGAAAATATTGTATTTTAAATAAAATGTGTTTTTTTTGTTTCCACCGTCATATCTTCAAAACTAATGTTGCTATCGACGTTGTTTTTTTTTCAATTAAAGTACACACAATAGCGCTTTTAACTGTACTAATGGTTTTTACACAGTTCGCATTTTCATTTCCTTAAAAATTAGGAAAACTAGATATTTGAATTTTACGTATTACAATTTTCACCAATCGATAAACTTTTTTATTTTTGAAAATTTTTATATACATACAGTGAAGCAAATGTAGCCCAAACATTAGAAAAGTTTTTTATATAATTATTTTTTTTCCAATGTGTATCGTTTGGCAACAGCGATTTTTTTTAAAGCGCACTAAATTAGTCAAATGTATTATTGCGGCTCACAATCTAGGTACGTACACCGCGTATGGAAGGTAGGAAAAGATGCGTCTAACTAATATACTATTCAAATGTATTGCCCCTCACCTTAACCGCGAATATCTTAAAAACGGAGGAGCGGTAAAAATTGAAAAAATTATGTGTCTATTGTAAATCATTCACTGAAATTTGTATAATGTACATTGGACAGTTTTGAAGTGCTGCTAAGTTATATTGAAAAATGTCCTACTTTTTAAGGATATTTTGACAATACCAGTTTTAAATCTATTATATATTTGAAAATATGCCTACTACATAAATAATATTTTAGATGCCGATAAGGCATGGTACTTTTTGTACGAGGAATTTTTTTCATAATTTTTTGTTCTAAAATTTTGCAAGTAGGGCATTTTTCAATATAACTTAATAGAACCTCAAAACCGTCCAATGTACATTATTCAAACTTCAGTAATAATTTACAATAGACACATAATGAACAAATATTTTTTTCAAATTTTCTCTGGTCCGCCATTTTTGAGATATTCGCGGTTAAAATGAGGGGTCAATACATTTGAATCGTATATTAGTAGTTTGCGGGATTTAGAGTATACGTATAAATACTGTTAAATAAATGCGATGCTGTAGAATATTCGCAATTTAGTTTTCTAAAATAATGGAGTGCATTATTTGTACGAAAATTGCGCGGGATGATGACATATCTGTGGTACCAAGACCTAGGATACAAGGTTTGTTGTCACCAATATCTAGTGCTGAAAAGAGACGACATCGCGGAAATATTGTGTCAGAAAAGATAATATTTTAAATGACGAAATTTAATTAAAATATCATATAGACTGTCGTATAAGTAGACATGTTTTGAAAACATGAACGTTTTTTGCAATTATGCAGTGCCGCCGCGCCGCGCCGATTTGCAACAGATTCTGCACAGTACTTAATCGAATACGAAATGTTAATAATAGATGGAGGATTTAAATTAACAAAAAAAGTAGTTTCACTACATAAACGTCATTCAGAAATGACCAAAAATCTATTTAGCAAACAGGAAGATACCAGGATGGTTTTGCATGCAATGTACGAAACTAAATTTTGGAAACAAATATTGGTGAAGTCAGTTGATACAGATGTATTAATTTTACTTACTTTGACTTAAATGGAACTAATTTATTTATGCAACTTGGACACGGCACTAGCAGACAATTTTTGTCAATATAGAAGGTAGTGCAAAGTTTATGAAGTACAGTTTGTTCTTGTCTTCATTGTTTTACTGGTTGCGACACCACTAATGGTTTTTTAAAAATATTTAAAAAATATGCGTTTGATGTTCTTAAAGAATATTGTTGTTTTTCAAAAATTATCGGAACTGCCATTGCTGTCTAAAGACGAAGCTTTAAAAATCTTTACAAAATTGATTCTAGTACTGTACAAAAACAAAAATAAACAAATTCAGATATTAAACGACCTAAGGATCAAATTAGCAACAACAACAAACGGAGCTTCCTTCAACTGAAGGTACCTTTTACCACCCCTTCTTTTAAGGTAAACATATATATTTAAATAATAGATTTCCTATCTTATACATTTAGTTAACTATTGCAGGTTTATGTATCAACTTAGAATATCGTACAGAAGCAATATGCCAACTACACTTATAAATGCACATGGTTCAGGACGGAATTTAAGTGACGATGTTTGGACAAAATTTTCATTAAGTATTTATTGTTCAGATAAAAATTGTGAAAATCGAAAATATGATTGTGTTAAAGAAGGCCTAAAATGTTGTAAGGAGTGTAAATGTCGTTCTTGAAATAGTTATTTAAAGGTTTCGATGAATGTACAGACGAACTAGAATGCTTTTAACGCAGTGCCTACGTAATTAAATACTCATTTGTCAATAGAAAAATAGTTGCAAAAAAATAAAGTTGTTTTATTCCTGCGTCTTGGTTTAATTCAATCAAAAATGTGTAATAACCTACTTATTAGGTAGGTACTTACTTTATAACAATGATTTATATTTACCTGCTTTTAAATATTTTTTCCTTAAAACAACAAAAGGTAGGGTTATACCTTAGGTTCGTACCTATTTTGGAGCTGTTAATGAAAGCCCGATTAGTACACATGAACCCAACAACCGTAGTCCGCAGGCGTAAGCATCATAATGAGAGCCGGGCGCGCAAGAATATGTTTTAAGCCCGTTTTAAAAAAATCGCTGACTACGTACTATAACCTGCACATCAAAAATTATGATTCTAAAAACTGTTTTCATATATTGGCTTCAATTTGTTCACAGCATGTATATAAATATTTTCATAAATAAAAATTTTTGTCGATTGCTGAAAAATACATTCACGAAAATAACAACTTTAAGTTTGCTATTATTTTAACGATTAAAAAATATATATTTTATAATCACATTGTACATAGTTAGAAGCGTTATTGTGTCTATTTCAATTTAAAAAAAAAATCAGTTCTATAGCACAATTATTTTTAAAGATATAACGGTGGGGACGTTAAAAAACATGTTTCATGGAAAAATCATTTTTTTACAGTTTTTTCGAAATAAAAAAGTTCCTGACCACCAGAAAATGTCGTGAAAAGTGGTTTCATGTACACGATCACCTAATTAAAGAATCGAACCAAGTCTGGTTTGGTTCTACGCCAGTTTTTTTTCTCGGAAACTAAGCGTTTTTGTTTCCCAATTCTACTCGTCAATGTAAAATTCCAAATATTTTAAATTCAACACAAATTGTAACTAACGACCGATAAGTGTGATAAATGCTCCGTTGTACACAATTTATACCAAACTGAGGTTTTATTGCTTGTCGAATAACGAAAACGGCAAAAAAATGTACAAAAAAACATTACAGTAAAGGACCCGTTAAATACTATTTACTCATTTCAATGGATTGGAAGAAATGGTCCCACTAAATGGCCTCATTTCAAAATTGCATAAAGATGTGTGTGTCAATCAAAATGGGCAACACGTCGAACGCACCTATTATAAATTTTTCTAATGAATTATTTGAGGGAACCTCTTTTTTCGTTTATTCTTGAATTTGACACTTATTTATTTATGAAACGAAAATGGTTGCAATTAGCCATAGGGAATTACTTACAAAAAATGTTCGTTTTTAATTTCTACATCACATTGTTGAAAAATATACAGGGTGTTCCATTTGAAAAAATTGAGAAAATATAATTTAAAAAGTTGTTAATTGAAAAATAACTTTTGGCCACTCTGTACAGTTTCAGGAAATGAAAATGATTCTAAAACATTAATTGGATGTCTCGTAACTGGTATTCACATAAGTTTTTCTTAAAACCCATAACGGTGACTGTGGTGATTTTTTTAATATCCATCTGCAGATTATTTCAACAAAAAAATTCATTACATCCAAGTGGTTGGGATTCAATGCTAATATAGGAACGAATAGAGCCTAGAAAGAGGCTTCAAGTATGTACTGATACACATAGCATTCTATTTAAAAAAAGGCATTTGGTCCTGTAATTCCGTCTTGGCTCGCCTTGTATGTTCGAAAATAATTTTCCGTTATAGATTTTTTTATCTAGTTTACTTGCAATTTTTTTAAAAAATTTCTAACTATCTTAGAACTGGAGATATCGAGGTCCGACGCACTATTGCCCCACCCTGTATAATAGTAGGTGTTTAGAAGATAAAATAACATCTGTGCATTTTTCGTAAGAATCTATTGTACCTAACGATGTCGATGAATACGTTTCAAACTGTACAATGCTACTATGTATAGGTACGGTAATCAATTGATATTACAAATTACAAACCCATTTGAAACTCAATGTGACCTTCATATTTTAAATTCTCGACACCAGTAGTTAAGTTCGTTTGTAAGTGAAGCATTTTTTAGATAACAATTTTGTTTGGTATTCTCGTTAGCCGGTTAATTTTTGTGGCATATGTTATACAGGATGTCTCACTTTTCATGACTCCCATGTCACAGCTTACTTATTAACAATTCGATTTTTAAAAAAATTGGGTGGGAGATACTTACTTACTCATCAGGAGATCGTTTCACGGTAAAATATTAAAAATCCACCAGTGGCGTTCGTCCTTATGAAGAAAAATGAACCTAATTTTCCAAAAAAAGGTACTTATTAGACAAAAGTTTTAACTGTGAAACAGTCTCATAATCTTATTCGTTGTTATCAAGAACTCGCTAATACCGAATTTGAATAAGATAATTTACATGGCGTTCATGTAATAAAAAAAATCACAGATTTCGCAATTCTTGCAACCATCGGGGACATTGGAAACGATAACACCATAACATAAAACATAAACTTTTTCCGGACGAGGCGAAGCCGAGTCTGGAAACAGCTATGAATCACTCTCGATTGCGACACTGCTGTATTTCGACCTTAAGTGAAAACTTGTAACTTGATCCCCTGTGATATATGCAACCCATGTTACAATTGCATATATCAGCCGTTGCATATACGACAGTCTCACTCGACCGCGACACCGCTGTCTTTTGACCTTGAACGAAAACTGGTAATTCGACCCCCGTATACGAACATGAACATTTCCAATGTTAAAAATTCCTTGCTCCAAAGTTATAGACAAATTAATTTTTTTTTTGCAAAACGTCATATTTTGCAAAATTTTGCACACCGGGAATCTGTTTGGTAACCATGGAAGTGTATGCATAAAAATTTTTAGTTATCTAATTGAAGACTTCATATAGTTACGCAACTTTGAATACGGAACTTAAAATTTGCAAAAATTCACCAGTTTTTGCTATGTAAAAATAGTATTAGCATTAGCAAATATCATTACTAAGTGCAATATCAAAAATTTTCGAGCGCATCATCAGCAATAGGGTAATAATATTTTTAGAAAAATATAATATATTATCAAATTCTCAACATGGTTTTAGAAAGGGTAGATCAGTTGAGAGTGCGTCATCTAAATTGTTTGATTTTATTTATAAGGAATTGGACAGTGGTAAGTATATTGTGACAATTCTATTTGACCTCTCAAAAGCTTTCGACTCTGTTGATAAAGATATATTAGCTGATAAGTTACTGAGTGTTGGTATTAGAGGTAAGTTACAAGAGTGCCTGATTTCATTCATGCAAAACAGAACTCTGCGTGTAAACTGCAATGAAGTGCAATCGGACATTTTTGATATTCTCTTGGGAGTTCCTCAGGGATCTATATTAGGCCCATTGTTGTTTTTGATTTATGTAAACGATCTTCCAAATTTTATCAAAAATGGCTTCACCATTATGTATGCGGATGACACCACCATAACCGTAACTGCTACAAACCCGGAAGAACTATCCAATAAAATTCATATTGTATTGAGTGAGATGAGTACCTGGTGTGATCGAAACAGACTAATGCTGAACGAGAATAAAACAATATTTCTAAATTTTAACTTACGGCGTATGGTTGCTTTACCTGATATAATTTTAAGTGATTACTCGAAATTTCTTGGCACCTTGGTAAATAGCAACTTATCTTGGGAACAGCATATTAATCACGTATGTAAAAAGCTTAATCAAGCCTACTTTGCATTATTGCAACTTAAAGATATGCTAAACGAAGTTGGACTCACTAGTGTTTACTATGCGTTAGCATATTCACACATGTCGCTAAATATTTGTATCTGGGGTCGATCGTCCCATGCTAGGCGAGTTTTTATTATACAAAAGAGAATATTGAGATTCCTGTTTAACTTAGACTACAGAGAAAGCTGCAAAGCTACATTTATAAACAAACAAATCCTGACGATGCCATGTATCTATATTTATAAATGTCTAATAAACGTCAAAAATAATATTAACGCTTTTGAGAGTCTGTCTGAGCATCATTTATATAATACCCGAAATAATAATATTCTAACAATTCCCTTACATAGGACATCGACTTTCAAAGAGTCACCTCAATATAACTCTATTGTATTATATAACAGATTGCCAAATAATATCCAAAACATGAGCATAGGCAAATTCAAAATTACCATTAAAAAAATCTTTGTACAAAAAGGATACTACACAATAGATGAATTCCTAAGCGACGTCATTACGTAAAATACTATATAATTGTATTTATTTATTTGTTAGACATTTTACACAATTGTATGTACTATTTCTCTTCTGATTAATTGTTTTGTTATAACCTACCTCTTGAGAGTTGATTATCTGCTTTGTACATATATGTGTATTTAGTATTTATGTATGTGTCTATGTGGGTATATATGTGTATATTATATAGGTATGTTTATATTTCTGATGTATGTAAAATTATCGTTAATGTGTTCTCTGATGATGTGTTGGTTTCATTCATTTGTTATTTATTTATTTCATTGTTACTGTTGTATTATTTATTTTATCTATATTTCTGACTTGCCATATATACAAAATTTGTATCATAACAAATGGTTAATAAAAATAATAATAATTATTATTATTATTATTATAATGGAACCAACTTCGATAACTTCGTTTAAAAGTACATGTATTCCCCAGTAAAATGACCTTTGGAAACTTCAAATCGGACGATTAGAACGAAAGTTATAAAGAAAAAGGCTTATAAACAATTATGAATTTTGTGGTAATTTTGCAATAACAAATTTAGCGGCAGGTGAATTACATGAAGAGTATTTTTCCCGCAATATGGTTAATTTTTTACTATTTTAACAAAAAAAATCGGCGTGCTAAGAGAAACAACACTTTTATAAATTAAAGTCACTGGTCTATTAGTAAAAATAAAATCTTCATATCAAAGTCAACATCCTTCAAATTTGAGATAACTTTTCTGTCATTGCTAATTTTACTACTTTGTGAAAGCAGAAGTAAAACATAGCAGTAGATTTAGCCGAATATACTCGAATGGGATTATACCATTTCAGTATATTAGAAAGTGAGATTTTCTTTAAGTTCTAACAAGCGATTGGAGTTCCATGAGTGCAATTGCAACAGTAAAATGTTTGATATCCAGGTTTCATTACATTCCTGAACTCATGAATGATCTGTAATAATATTTTATTGTGCTGAAAATAATAATTCAATGTCAATTAATTCGTCTTACCGATAACATTCAAAGAAAACTTGTTTTCCGCTACTTTATCTGATCTCCCTGATGACAAAATTAGTTTTTCTGTTTCCTTGTAAAGTTTCCTGTTTTTTATATTGTTTTAATAGCAACTTCATTTACTATTATTCGTTTCAGGTTTGTTCAGTGCTCAAGGAAAGAGGTGTACCGCAAGTATAGAAGAGGATAACTCAAATGAACTTAGTAACTGCTTTGGGAAAATATTTTCACCTGCATCAAGTAAATACGTCACGAAGAGAGAATTATGCGAGTAAGTACAATTATATAGTACCGAACAAAAATTACGAATGATATATTATTGATGGTTTCATCAATATTTTTTGAGAAATTGAAAAAAAATAGTTTGGGCCCACGACTACCCTTCCGGGGATTCCCATTGCCTTCCCACACTAGCCGAATATAGTCCCCAGCTTCCATCAACTTCTCAGTCATCTTCCCCCCTGCCTGTCTCTAACTTGTCTTACTTTCTCATTATCCTCCCTCACTTCTTCCCATCACTATTCCCATTGCCGGAATATTCACTCTAAAAATACGCAAAATTTTATGAAAATATATTGAACCGTTTTCGAGTTATGATGGAACAAACATTCAGATAGAAAAGGAGTGATTGATGCAACACCGTTTATTTTTTTGTTAGTTACCCAAATGAAATTCATCATTCGCTGACGAATTGGAAACTAAAACTTGTTAATCACTTTCGCTGTTTTTTCGGAAGCAACGGGTTTTTAGTAAAATAAATGACATGTTGCCTACGAACAACTGATGCTAAAACTACATCCCCTCTCCTCCAAATTGTATTGTTCGTTTGTATGCTTTAGTGCCAAGGAGTAACCCTTTAAAAGAGCTTGCATTTTTAGCGCTCCTAGGCCTCATGTCATTTTAGGATGATTGTGTAACATCGAGAACGAGGTACGCTGTAGATTCATTAAGGTGTCATTCAACTTGTTGAAAATATTTCCACGTACATTTGTTCTAATTTGACTGTGCTATCCGTAACTTTTAATTTATTTTAATTACTATACGCCTAAATTGGATGTGACCATTAGAAACTAATATTGTTGTAGGGATGTTATGTTACAATCATTTTCTGTCTCATTTTGTCTCATACTAGTTATTATTTAACAACGTAGTTTAATGTTTACGAATAGACAAGTATAGCTCATTCATTTACAGTGTGGCTTGTAATAATGGTCACTAAAAAGAAGAAATAGCGTAAGATTTGAGATGATGCCTTTTTCAAATTATTTTCAATTAGTTTTATGTATTTAATTATTTATTACGTATTTATTTAAAATCTTCACGTATTTATAAAAAAACTTATGAACAAATTTTTAGGAAACATTTTTTTTTTCAACTTTTCGAGTTTCACTAAGAGGCAAAGTGCATAAGGCTGTTTGGATTAACCAATGCCACTCAGTTAATCTTATACAAATTCCGGTTAACAAAACCTTTGGACTGCAATATTGTATGTTACTAATATTACTTCCGTCCAACATTTTTTGTATCATTTTTTTTTTTATAAATATGTATCGGACTTGGCGATTTTAATTGATTTCACATATTTTTGAAGAGATCACATTTTCCCATTTCATGTTTCTGTAGAAAGAAAAGATTGTTTTTATTGGTACCCTATTTTGCTTATTTAAAGTACGCCTCAGAGTGTTTAAATTCAACTTTTAAAAACGCGCGTGTTTTAAAGTTGCCATGGCAACAACTACAACCCGAGTCAAAATGTCAACTTTTTAATTATTGATCTACAGGAATTTTTGCGGTATTAACGCAAATCTGCTTTTCTGTTTAATTAATCAATGTTAGAACTCATTTTAAAGCAATATACAATCAGTAACAACTGTAGTGACAATAATTAATCATATGGGACAGATTGCAAATTAATTTTTGCATTCCTCATTTGACACTGACAGGTATCCTGAAGTCACATCACGAATTCAACCATTTTACATTTTTAATTCTTATTTCCATTTTTTGTAGTAATGATACCAGTATTTATCATTTCAAAGTGTACCAATAAAAAGAAAATAGCGTAAAGTATTCGTAGATAACTGGTCTTTAAGACACTTGCTCTATTTCGAGCACTCCGGCTGCGCCGTCGTGCTCGAAAAATCGCGCGTGTTTTAAAGACCTTAATATCCACTTATACTTTAATATACTATTTTTCGACGAGTGCACTTGGCGCTATTTTTATACAGGGGATCTGTTTTTATGGGCATATTCATTTAACCAAAAGTTTTCATATATTCCAACAAAAAAAAAATGTTTACATAATTGTGCAAAAAGAACGTAAACGAAATGCATCTACTTGAATCTGTATTTTTTTTTTCCTACCGTGTAATAACATTTTGAAACTAATATATGTTTCTACACTGTCAAACTATACATTACAGAAGAATGATATGAAAGGGACATAATATAAAATGAGAAATAAAAACAAATTATATTAATTATTTATTATAATAAATTTTGTGTCGCGAAAAAGTAAGTAACACCCAGTATAATAAAGCGTTAATTTTTCTGTTTCCTATTAGTCCAGATTTCTATCGCCGCGCCGATTCGTAAAAAACAAAATATGGTTATTCTCCTTTCCTTTATTAAATTCCAGCAAAATTATTTAAAATTGAATGAAGATCCCAACGACCGCAAACATCATAGTCAAAGAAACATTTATAAACGTGAAATAGATAAAGTTTTCTTCATGTACTTAAAGCAAAGATTAGAGAATTAACAAGATAGGTCAGCCGGCGGAAAACATTTTATTTTTTAGCAATGGCGCCATTGACCTCAACATTTAAACTGGAGTTCTCGCGCAGTTGCCACAATGTGACAATCAGACGGAAACGGTAACATTAGAAAGAGAGGCCAATAGTGAACAATGGACAACACTGTCCTGATAGAACGATCGAACTCAGCTGACTGTCAGTACCCAAAGTCATTAAAAAACAGGTTGCTTTGTAATATGTCACATGAAGTAGTTCTATGTTTATATGTAAGGTATCTATTTGGTTAGGATAGAATTGTACATTGATAGAATAGCTTTGAACCTTTTTTCTATAAAATGAGGAAAAAACAGCCACACGCAGCTGTCTTCGAGGTCTATACGTGACGTAGCACTTGTCGATTCTAATGAGCTAACCTATCTTTTAGCAAGCTTGGTCAAATTCATTTAATGCGTACCGGACAAATCTCGAAACCGTTTCCGCTTAATGTCGTGTCCCTTTAAATTGGAGTTCACAACTGTCTTCGTCTATTTTGTCTTCTCCGTCTGACTGCCCTATCTTGTTAAACTCAAATCCAAAACATAAGGAGCATTTGCGGCTCCCTTTATTCTTTTTTTACTATTGTCTGGAGGTGTGACAAAAAATGACCACAAATTAAATTAAGTAGTTTTTTTATAAACTACCACAGAGTTAAGTAAATAAGGTACGCCCACTAAATCTGATTGATGGCAAATTCTGCTACAGATCTACTGATTGGTCGAATTTTATTATGCGTATTAGTCTAGTATATAGAGTCCACGTTGACTTGCAGAGCCGGAGTTAGAATTTCAGAGTTTGGCAAGTAATGAAACAATGAAAGTAAAATATTCCCTGCTTTCATAAATGTCGAATTTCACAGTTCTACCTATTATTAAATAAAAATACAACAACCCTACATTCATTTTATCTAGGATTTAATTCTAGCATTATATTGAACCTACCTAACAATGGCATTTTTCACCGTTTTTTTTAATTCAATTATTTCAAACTTTCGCGTCGATGTAGTTGGTCTTTTCTCAGCTTGTCGCGAATGGTAAGAGGCATATTATCTAACACTATGACCGAATTTGGCTTTATGTAACGCAATAGTTTTTCTGCAAACCATTTTTCAAAAAAAGTGGCATTCATATCTTGGTGGTAATCGGCCGATGACTTTGCTATGTTTTTTGCGGAAAGCATTAAACACCCTTTTACAAATCCATCTTCATTAGAGGTGTTTCAAATTCTCATGAGCTGTGACCTTTATATGCGCAGAGACATAATCCCTCCTGTGGACTCAATTACACTTCTTAAAAATATTAGATTTATTGTTTACAATTTATCCTAAGCTCTTGTTTATATATAAAGCAAGGTAGCCCTCAGTGTTTTCAAAATTCACTTATAACCCAGAACAAACTTTGCCTTTTGCGCATTTCGCAGTTCATAAGATTCTGAAACACCTCTACCCGCTTGTACTATTATTATACGTTTACCTCTCGAGGAAGGTACATTTGGAGAACATTTTAAAGTGTCATCCGACCAAAAAAAGTTTTGAATTTTTTTTTCTGAAATAGGTTTAGAATGCCATGAAACGTGGAAGTTTTAAATTTGAGCAAAACATTTTTTTTCCATTATTTATTCCATTTAGACGGTCCACCCTGTATATTTTCCGGTGAAAGTTTAACCATTTCAGACAGCAGCGTCAGCTACCTACTAAATTTGACTGTTCTACGTCAAGCAGTTTTTTTAGATAATACACCAACAGACAGACAGACAGACTGACTGACTGACGGAATTAGAAAACCTATATTTTCGTAATCTACGTGATTGGGAAATTCTGAAAAAATGTCAGAGAGTGATTTTTTCTCGAATGCAATACTTCCCTTCGGTATGCGATGAAAGTAGCACATTTAAAAACAAACATACTTGACAATAATAAAAGAAATGCTAAAAAGCTGAGTTCATATTTATAAAGCACATACGATGACTCCTTTGACGGCAATTTTTTATTCGCTGAATAAATATGAACCTAATTTTCTATTATTCTTTTGGTGCGTGCCCTTTCTGTTGAAACTGCCGATAAGAAGAAACCAAAAAACTGTAGTGTAGTGCTAGTATTTTAATGAGATTAAATTGGAAAATTTGCCAGTAGTGTTTTTGTGGTAATAAATATTTAAATGGAGAGTTGTCATGCGACAAGTAAAATACGAATGTAGTCATAAAAATTTTGAATCCGATTCTGGACGCATTAAGCAGGTGTTCGTTTGCAAGCGCGTGGCTCTCTGTGATGCAATTCTTAAGGGATGCCGCTTTGAATGTTATATTTTGGACACAACTTTACTTTTCTAATCTTTGCTTAAGACACATAAAAAGTGTCGGCGTCTTTAACTTTGCGGTAAAGATCAAATACCCCGACATTTTTTATTTGCTTTAAATACATGAAGAGATCTATATAAGAGTTATGTTGTTATCATTGTTCGTAACTTATTTTAGTTAATATAATATTCGAGTAAGAGATGTGGATCGAAAAATAAAAAGAAAACAAAATATTTTTGCTGTACCTACATATAGGATTTGAACTATGGACCTCCAACATTTGAAGTATTTCTTTCGCCTCTACCCTATTTGACGTCTGAAA
This sequence comes from Stenurella melanura, assembly GCA_963583905.1. Taxonomy (NCBI): domain Eukaryota; kingdom Metazoa; phylum Arthropoda; class Insecta; order Coleoptera; family Cerambycidae; genus Stenurella; species Stenurella melanura. The sequence continues at coordinate 150,632,433 of OY757312.1, forward strand.
ATGCGAGCTTTGTAGAAGTAAATAAATATCAACTTAAACGGCAACCACTTTAAAAAATGTAATGATGCTCACCCCGTCGACGTCCTTTAGCCATACAGGCCATTCCTTCTTTGGGGAGATTTAAACTAACATTTTAGCATATTTACAGCCCTGTGAAAATGGGTATGTTGTCGAGGCCAGTAGAAATTGCAGTAATTTTATTTAGATGTCAATGTTGTTATGTGATAAAAAAACTGCGAAGGAGTTTTTCAAAGTAAATTTCACGAAGATAGCGTAGCTTGAAAAAAATGTTTCGGCACGTTCAATCCTGAAAAATCGTGAAATTAAAATTTAGATGTTTATGACTTTTATGTAAACAAAAGATACGAAGAATATCAGGATTTCGATTTTGTACGATTTTTTTAATATTCCATTCATCTCCTAAACGTCATACGGTTTTTACAGTCAAACTATCAGAAATAGTTTAAATGTATGACTTTTTTTAGTAAAATTTTAAGCTCTGCAGTTTTTATCTGAAACTTTTTTCTATATCTCTCATCATTCTCGAATTATACGCAAAAATAATCTATTTTATTTTTTCCTACCCTTAAGAGAAGGGTGGGAATAGTACTACATTAGACTTTTTGTTTCATCTTATAGTCCAGTCCATAAAGTAAAAAATACAGATGCTCGCAAAAAATGTTAGCTGATATTTTCCTACCGTTAGTGCGAGGATTAAACATCGTAAAACCACAAAAATCAGTTCTGGGGGTGCCGCGCAACCCCCCCCCCCCCCAAAAAAAACCACCCCTTTGGTGAAAAAAGCCTTATTTTACTGATAACTCGTTAACCGTCGAAGATATAAAAAAATTGCTCATTATAAAAAAGAAAGCTTGACTAATTGCCTAAAAAAGTTCTCTTGTTAGTTTTCTTGTATATTCCATGGTTTTCGAGAAAATTGATAGACAAAAATTGCAAAATTTATATTTTTAATGCGCGCGAATTTTCGTTTTTTTGAAATTTTTTGCGCGCGGCCTATGGAAAAAATTTAATTGCTCGAAAACCAAACCAGCTAGGAAGAAAAATCAAACTGGGTTTTAAAGGGGATATAAAATACTCTCTTGTGTTGCCATTTTTGAGGTTTATTGATATTTATTAGTATATAAAAATAACAATATAATATAGTTATCTCTTGATTTTTTGTGCGTCTAACTATTCACAGGCCCATAAAAAATAGCTGACTAGAATATAAGTTATAAATGCATTATCTTTTAGTTGAAGGTAGTACTTCAATGCAGAAGTACTACCTTCAGAAAAAGTAGGAATAAAAATATTCACATTTAAAAATTTTCCAGCATGTTAAAGTTAGCCTAAAAAATATCCAAAAAAGGCTGCATATTCAATTTTTTGATGATGTTTTTTTGATACAATTTTTTAACTATTAAATGATTAGAAACAAGAGATATATGATATATAAACGAAAAAAAAAATTTTTTTGAGCTAAATTTTCAAGATGTTTGGGTCTTTTTTTTATTTTTAGGAAACTAAACAATTGGCCAAAATTTGGCCTAACTTATCCTAACTTTTTCTGCATTGAAGGACTACCTTGAACTAAAAGATAATGCATTTATAACTTATATTAAAGTCAGTTATTTTTTATGGGCCTGTGAATAGTTAAAAGTGCAAAAAATCAAGAGGTAACTATATTATATTCTTATTTTTATATACTGATATCGACAGCCATCATCAAAAATGGAAGTATTTTATATCCCCTTTAAACCCCATTCTGATTTTTCGTTTCTAGCATGTTTGGTTTTTGAGCAATTCAATTTTTTCTATAGGCCGCGCGCAAAAAATTCCAAATAAACGAAAATTCGTGCGCATTAAAAATACAAATTTTGCAATTTCTATCAATATCGATTTTCTCGAAAACCATGGCATATACAGGAAAATTATGAGAGGTGGTTTTGTGATATATAATCCCTCCACTAACAGTTACTGAAGGAAAATCTCAGATTACATTTTTTGTTATGGACATATTTATAATTATTGGACTATTAGCCCAATACAACTTTTCCTGAAGAGATCACCCTTCGGTCACATTTTTGCGACTTTACCTATCTATTTGCTTGGACTATACGCTTTTGAAAATATTTCGCTCATACAATTTTAAGCACTAATTAATAATATTACATAGATTCAACTAATTAGACGGTCTAGCATTTACCCTGGCTTGCGCTGAATATCTGAGGTTGGGTTTTTGATTGATTATTGTTGTCCCACAACAGCATGTTTTCAGCCTTCGCAGTTAATTAATTTTACATATTTTGATGTATATAAAAACTGTTTTCTATTCACTTGAACATCCTGATCGTTAGTTATAGGCCTGCGGTCCATCACGATTTAAACGCTTAGAAAATGAAAGGGGGTTCTACATTTTTTGAAACAAGTAATGTGGATAAAACCTTTTGGATTTAGTTCCTTAGATGTCCTTGACAATGTTTACGGAAAAATGTTTTCGATTCATGCGGGTCTTTAATTATTGTTATAAACAATTAATTTGTTCACTAAAAAAAATTTTTTTTAGTGACTAAAAATTATTTTTTAGCTGAAATCGGCCAAAATAAACACTTTTTATTCTTTATTATTTTTCATAAAAATGTTTCCTAAAAAAATTATGGCTAATTTGATGTCGAAATAACGCGAAATTCTCCGACTTTCAAAAATGTTTTTTCTCGCTCATTTTTACACGTACAAAAAACGAAACAAAAAAACAGAATTGTAGAGAATTTCCCGAAGAATAACGCAATATTTTTTGTTTTTTGATTCCATTAATGGGAGCATGAAAAAATTTCATTCAAAGAATTTTTTACAGTGAATACTAAGATCAAAAGAGGTACCATTTTTCTAGCGTGGCATGCACTGTCATTATATATTTTTTCGAATTTTTCAATTATTGAATATTGCTAAATAATTTAAATTGAGGGGTGCGAAAAAATTAGATTATATTCCATACGAACTGTGTGACAAATTTTCAAGGCATAAATAGCAATAATTCCGAACGTGTGCAAAAAGTACAGCTGCTCGAGCAGCTGAGCGGCGCACACAAACGAGTTTTTAAAAAATAAAAATTCACGTTCTTCGAATGAAATTTTTTCATGCTCCCATTAATGGAATTAAATATTGCGTTATACTACGGGAAATAGGATGTGTGCACTATTTTTTTTTAATCGAAAATTATAAAGTACTCATGGTATTTAGTATAGCTGAAACTATTTTTCGGCAAAAAAAAGTTTCAGCTATAGTAATTTTAAAAGAAATTTAGTTTTGAATTAAATATTCGCCACCAAAAAGGGCAAACCTATATCCTATACATATGTGACATCACTCATCATATATGTCAATCTACAATCTGTCAAAACACGTTCTACGACTGAATTGAAGTTAGCAACGCGTTGCCAGCATCGCATTACCAACTTCACCCTTTCAATTTAACTTGGCAATGGAAATAAGTTTTGAGTTTGATGATGTCACTGAACTGAATTTGATTGAATAAAAACTTTTTATTTGGACTAATATTATTTATTATTTATTGGCGAAGTTAACAATATCATTGGATACGAAACATTTTCCTGTTGAGGAAGCTCTGTGTCTCACATCGCTTTTAATTTTACGTGTCACATATTTACTACGAAAGAATGGTTTGGCCTGCACCCCCACACTTTTAGTCTGTATAATTTGACCTATGTCTTGTTCTAACACATGTTTGTCTGCATCTAATCTGACCTGATCAGTGCTCGTACTGGGTTGATCAAAATTTACAACTGGTGATAAATATTTCTGTTCATTATATATCGTTTCCATATTTTTAGCCAGCCCAATTTGAATATCATCTTGTTGATAAACATGTTTCATCACATGTTCGTTTAATCTGACCTGCTCAATGCTTTTGGATTGATGACAATCTGTAACGGGTGATACATCTTCTAATATAATGGAATTCGTGTCCTGCATTAAAGCCTACTCAACTAACTGTTCTCTTTGCCGCTTTAAAGGGAGAGATTGTTCTGGTGAAGACGCATCTCTTTTTGTTTCTGGTTGGTAGGTAAATATGCGTGGAACTACATCCTCCTTCAAAATCATATATCCTCCCATAAGTTTGTATCGCATGTAATTTTTCATGTCTTCCTCAAGCTGAAAATAATAAAGAAGCATATTTATATCTTGTAATAATATATAACATAGGTGGGAGTTCACAGGGTTAAATATAACTAAGTACTTAATTAGATTATTAGTTTCAATTCAAAATACATATCATACCATTACAAGCATAATTCTAAGGAAGTATATATCTAGTATGATCTATTTACAATATTAAGGGTAATGAGTCATTTAGCTATTGTCGATTAGTTTCTACCATGATAATAACAAATAAATTGTACTTACATTAAAATGATCTTCACAACAATAAAATGCCCATTTCGATTTGGGAACATTGCGATTCTCTGCTTCAAATCATTTCATTCTTCGTGATAAAGTTATTATTTGGGGCATTTACAGAAGTATTTCTGCATGTTGGCACGAAACACCACTTATTTGCTACTCCACTCATATATCTGACTTATATTAATGACATTAATAATATCTGACATTGCTTTTAACATTGGCTCAAAACTTATTTCCGTTGTCTCCTGTTGACGCCACGTGACGTCATCTTCTATATCAATGTGTGTGTGAAGTTAGCAACACGTTGCCAGCAAAGCGTTGCTAACTTCACACATAAGATGTATGACGTCCCATGATGTTTTCGAAATCATTCAAATATTTGAATTTTAGGTCGATTTGTTTATTAAATATTTATTTTAATCTTATGATATGATTAATATGAATGCTTAGGCTTTCATATTTATGTATTACTTGATATTAATGCATCATTTGAAGCGAATTGTTATATAGTGCACACACCCTATAATTCTGTTTTTTTGTTGTTTTTTGTTTGTGTAAAAATGAGCGAGAAAAAAATTCTTGAAAGTCGCAGAATTTCGTCAAATCATAAAGAATAAAAAGTGTTTATTTTGGCTGATTTTGACTGAAAAAATTATTTAGTCACTGAAAAAATTTTTTTCTTAGTGAACAAATTAATTGTTTATAACAATTAAAGCCCCGCATGAGTCGAAAAAATGTTTTCATAAACATTGTCAGGAACATCTAAGGAACAAATTTCAAAAGGTTTTATCCATATTACTTTTTTTTTTAATTTAGTCACCCGATGAACGCAAAATTGCGATGAACCGCAGGTCTATTATGTTCTATTCGTGCTTCTGCTCCAGCAAAAGGAGCAAAACTGTTTATTGCTGTGTTAAAGAATCGGCAGTACTCGAACAATGCCAGGAACCATTAGATATGTTTATGGTTAAGGCCCGTTCGATGATGTCAACGGAGCCGAGGGGATTTGACGAAAGGAACAGAAATGAGGACACTTGGTTCCATGGTAGAAACATATATATTCTACCATGCTTGGTTCCAAACTATCGATAGATACGCATGTATTAATATTTTCTCTTCAAATTGTGTTATTTCTTTACTTCGCGGAATATGTTGCTATTTTTCTAAAGTACTAGTTTTATTATCATTTCTAACAGCTGTTTGTTTTCCAATTCCAACTCGTCTCTGCGCTGTTCAGCCTTTCAGCTATTAAAAATTAATTAAATCGGAATCATCACCCATGCAAAAATATATACATCATTTTCTCATATAATTATTTTGTTAGCCGTCTCAAGGCCGTTAATGTTAAAGAATAAACCGTGCCATTTATATATAATATCGCGCGGGGAACTAGACGAACGACGCCGCGCCGGTCGCAACGTAAAAGTCAATTTGGTCAGTAGGCGCCAGTCAGAGCCTTGCTTGATCGCTATCTATCATGTAACCTAAGCTCAAAGTAATGTTCAAGTGTGGTCAAAATAACTCATTAAGAATGCACAGAACAAAAATAAATATATTTGAGAATGTTGTAAGCTGACATATCAAACATATGTCCGCTTATGCGCTCCTTAGGAATTCATTTTATCTAAATTGTCTTTTCGATTAACATTTGAGAAACAAACAGGGTGGCCCCATATTCTGTTTACATGCAGATACCATAGGTTAATTGAAATATTATTTTGGGTGTTTTGCAGACAATTAACATCAAGTATTTACTATTAATGTAGGCAAATTAGCATTTCTGACCAAAAAATTTACCGAATGAATGGATTTTCACGAATTTTGTGGATTCTGTTCGTTTTGATGTCTAGATTCAAAAAAAGGAAAAAATTGCCGCTATTGCCTCGCAATTGTAAAACTTAAAAAGTTTCAAGCCAAGGGAGAAAGATAAAAAATACAAAGTTGTAGAATATACTAGGTACCTGAAATTGATTAAAAAATAAAACTAGCAAATACTAATTAACCCTATTTATTAATTAAATTCGAGCATGAGACATCAGGGGTGAGTGAATAACAAAACACTTTCGTTATATAAATATACAAAAACCATACAGCATAACAATAATAGCCCGGGAGGAAGAGATACATATTTTGCGTTAATATCTATAAAGCTAGATTTTTTTCCAAAGAGAGTTTAGATAGTATCTATAATGAAGGTGCAATTTTACCAAACGATTAGTGGTGCATAAATGAGTAAAAAATTAAGCATGCTGCAAAAAAATAGATAGACGAAAATTTTTGAATTGTCAAAAAATGACGATTCGCCTTGTCTCCTGCCAGCCCCAATTTTCGATTTTGACTTCGCGATTCACATTGTGTGGTCATTGCCAACCTTCTCCTCGCCATCGATACATAGAACGGGTCTCCGATCGCCGTATTTATTCAGTTCTTACGTTTAAAAAATTGACTTGCGGTCGTGCTAATCGGCGACTATTTTTAAATTGTTTCCCGAGTTCGAATTCCGCCCGGGGATACTTTTTTTTCGTATTCAATTTTTCGGCAGATATTTTTGATTCTATAATTGCTATTCGCTCCGTTCTATTGCATTTCTCGGAGAAGAATGGTGTACGTTGGTTAACTAGGTGGAGTAGTACAAAAGCCATCTGTAATTGCTGACTACAATAAATGCAAAGGTTTCATAGACATTTCGGACCAAGTCCTACTCGACTGCATTACGAAAGTCGATAAAATGGTATGGTAAAATAGCAATTGAGTTGCTATTTTACCATATATATTTTAAAATGTCACTTATTTGGCATCGGTGGATTCAGAAAATTATGTAGAATTCAAAAATGCAATAGTATACAGAGTGTAATCAGTTTCATGTCATTAAAAAAAACTGATAATGGGGACCGACTAGACAAACAAAAAACCTTTATGACTTTTCCCTCTAGGGGCACTTTGAAAAAAACTGACCTAGGTCAACTTATTTAATTTTTATTTTTTTTTAATATTAATGTAGAAAATAATTGAGAACCACTGCTTTTCTTGGTCAATGAACTTGTAGTTCCCAATTATACAACTTTTAAATTGTCATAAAAAAGTGCAAAGGCCTTGGATGATCGACCGCCTTTGATGGACCGCCTCAACCGAACTGAGGCCATTATAAAGAGGTAAATAATTCGTTATCTTTTCCTGCACAACTGCAAGCAAATAATGGCCGTAGAAGTTTAAACAGAGCATTTCTTTACATGTGTGTCTTTTAATTTGGAACAAAATATTGGATTAATGTTTATAATTTAGAATATTTAAATGTGATTTATTTACGTTTGTAACATAAATGAGTGTCCTGGGTTAAAAGCTTACCTAAGTAAATTATTCGAAATCTGCATCTGCATCAATACACAGTTCGATACGTCGAATTAAGGACATACGTACTCCGTTCAACACTAAACAATAAACTATCAACTAACGTTGTCAATAAAGAAAAATAAAAGAAAAACTTGGTCCAAAGTCCAAAACCGAATACAAAAAGAACGAACAAATAAGTTGTGTCTGTACGTAATCAAGAATTTAACGACTTGAACGGTAAAGTCAATAAAATAAATCTTTACTATAAATACACAGCGACCCGAAATTCAAAAATAACAAAAACAACGAACGGCGGGTTGGACGTGTGTACATAACGAAACACCCACAGAAACTAAAATATTGCACAAGGGAAAGTCAGAGTATAGTTTTCTAGATCAGATCTACTGAACACTCAGAAAACGTCGACGTCTTTCATCTTATTTACCGCATCGCTAAAGACCGCCACCATTTTATAGCTATCTGCACAAATATTGAGTATTATAGGCAAAGACGCGCGCGACGATCTAAACCTACCTCAATATTCCAGCAGTTCTCAAAAGATTTTATTGAAAATTTGCGAAATTTTTGTTTATTTTTTTTTCTCCAAAACTATGAGCTTTAGACCCCATGTTATATAAGGTTTTTTTGTTTGTCTTGTCGTTCCCTACCACCAGTTTTTTTTAATGACATGAAACTAATTACACCCTGTATAGGGTGTTCCATTTAAAAATCGAAAGTTAGTGTCACTTCCGGCGAAACCGGAAGCGAAAAAAAATCAATTGTATGTCAAATAGTGCCGCTTATTATGCATGTAGTATATCCTTAATTTCAAACAATTCTCTTCAAAACTGAAGGAGAAAAGGGGAGTATACCATGATCCTGTTACACCTGGTATACCTCTAAATATCAAAAATCCTTTGTGTATTGACCTATGTTATCATTAAATCTAAAATTCAAAAATATCTGTAAATAAATGTATATAAAATTAATTGTAATTTCAGAGATGTTGTGCATTTTGTGATATAAGAAAATGTAGGTATATTTTTGGTCGTGAAAAACTGTTGAGACCTCGGAAAATATACACATTACAAAAAAATGACAAGTGACTCAAATTTTAAAGAATCAATTAACCTATACGTCCGAATTTTTCCTTATTTTTAAATTTCATGGTTTACGAGATTTTCCATTTTCCGAGAAGGGTCTCTTTTCATGATTTTTCGGAAAAATTTGGACAGAGTGCACCTTAGGAAAAAGTCATAAAGGAAAAGAGGTCTTGTATTTAAATAATACATTCAACAGAATTTTTCTGGATATTTTTTCGTCACTTTTTGTTCCCCTCCCCCTTTTTGGAAAAATGCAAATCGCTATATCTCGGAAAATAAGCATTTTCTCGAATATTTTACAAGAGAAAAAAGTTGTTATTTTTCGTCAAATTATCTAGAAATATATTTTGTTTTTTTAATCTAGTTACCTAGTAGTAGTAGTAATTAGTAACAAAATCATTGTTATTAACAATTGCGGGGCAATAGCGGCATTTTGTTTTAGTTTGATCTAGACTTTAAAACTAACAGAATCCACAAAGTTTCCTGAAAATCCATTCATTCGGTAAACATTTTCAAGTTTAGGTCGATTTTCGTCTAATTTGCCTAAACTATATGAAAAGCTAGAGTAAAAATTATACTCTTCGCAGACTGATTACACTTTTTATATCATTGTTGCACTTTCTATGGTATATTCTTAGTTTTTTGTAAGTAATGTTAGTTTTAACCATTTTTGATTATGTCCTTTTGTTCAATTACAAAACAAAAAAACATTTGTACATTTGTACAACTGTACATTTTATATAATTGTTGCACATTCTATAGGATACTCTAATAAATGTTAGTTTTAAAAATGAATTATTATTTGTTTGCTTATAATTGTATTGAAACATATTCTTTATAGGATTTTGCAAACAGCAGAAAAAATAACTATCTATAACTAAAAGAAAAACTCTGTGTAAAAATATTAAATGAAGTCTTTGCATTCTTTCGATAACCTGAATTCTGGTTATGCTAGCAAATTAAAATCCTAAAATGAATTTGTCTAATTTCTTATCTGATAATTCTCATTCTAACACTAGCATCCACACAGTCCCCTACGGCCATGCAGATTAAACTAGTATCTACATAACCCCCTACGAATGATAGATTTCATGAAAATGTAATCCATTAGAATGAAAATTTTTTAAGACAAGATAGATACATAAATTCATTTTAGGCCCTTGTTCTCATTTTTAACTGAATCCTCATGATCGTAGGGGGTTATATAGATACTAGTTTAATCTTCATGGCCGTAAAGGACTGTGTGGATGCTAGTGTTAGAATGAGAATTGTCAAATAAGAAATTAGACAAATTCATTTTAGGATTTTAATTTGCTAGCATAACCAGAATTCAGGTTATCGAAAGAATGCAAAGATATTTTCTTTTAGTTATAGATGGTTATTTTTTCTGCTGTTTGCAAAATCCGATAAAAAATATGTTTCAATACAAATGTTAGTTTATATTAGCGAGTGACCTCTTGGTCCTTGTCTACTGCAAGATGAGTTAAACCGCCAAAGCTTGGTTCATAATTTTATCGCGTTTGTGACAAATTTATTAGGTACTTTCAAGCATATAAACAAATGGGACTATTTCATAACTTATCCCTAGCCGGTTTTGCAATATAACAATATTCATATCTAAACTTTAAAATTTTCTCTATAACAATCCCTCACAAGGACGTTGGATTGTTTTCGTTTTAGACATTTTTTGTTTAATTATAAAAGATAAAAAATAGATTAAAAAAAATTAAATTTTTTATTAAGTAATTAATTTTTAATTGTTTTTTGTTTTAATTGAAAGAAAAAATAGCAGGCAAAAAGATATTTATAAAATTATAAAAAGAGTAATTAATATCACCCCATTGTATACACGCTAGGTGAATGCTATAATTTCGTTATATGCCTTTTCATTAATAAAGAGATGTGCTAAATTTCGTCTTTTTCAGATTTTTATTTTCAGATAAAAGTAAAAAACCGTTTTTTGCACGCCCCGTTTTAAGGAGGTGCAGCTGGGCAGGAAAGGCTTATCTTGAAAAATATATGAAGAATCCACCTCCATTTTCGATAAGGAATTGGTGGTAGTTAAATGTTGTGCACGTTATTACGGGACACCCTGTAGTGATATGAAATTTTTTTCTCTACAAGTGATATTGCCGGTTTTTAGAAATGTGCGAATCGAATGCAATATACTCTTTGTTTTGTATTTTCGAATTCTATTGTGTTAAAAAGTCATAAATTAAATGCTCATAAAGGATCCTACTCAGACTGCATCATATATACAGTGTGTTTCAAGTTGAAGTTGCATGTATTTATATCTCCGTTATTATAAAAGATAGAGAGTTGGTTAAATAGACAATGTTTTAGATAACTTCTTTGGACGTTTTAATGTTACTAAATCTAGTACCATAAAATCTAAATGATTTAATTTTTTTAGTTGTGGAATAATTGAGAAGAACCACAATTGTAAATTTCTGAAAACCTTTCATATTTTTTGAAACATATTCTTTATAGAATTTTGCAAACATCAGAAAAGATAATCATTAATATTTTTACACATAGCTTTTCTTTTAGTTCTCATAGATAGTTATTTTTTTCTGGTGTTTGCAAAATCCTATAAAGAATATGTTTCAATAATAATAATAATAATAATAATATATGCTATATCGTAAGAAAATTCTTATCGTTTTAAAATTCCAAGGTGGATAGAGTGAATTCTCTCCCACCCGGCGACAAAATCTAATTCCGATAACATCGCAAATCCAAGGGATAGGTCAAAATTTTCCAGCATTAGGCTGAGATGTACACTTAATAATAATAATAATAATAATAATAAATTTATTGATCTTTAGAAAATATACATTTTATAGATACGTCCAGATGGATAGTGAATCTCCATTTCGAATAAAACTTATGAACTAAAGTTAGGGTGTATCACATGTAAAAAGTAACATACAGAATATGGACAAACTTTTAAGTTAACAAACAATACAATACACACATATTCATAAATACATCAATAATTTATTTCAGCGTACTGTATTTCCAACTATAAAATTGCTTCCATTTTCATTCACAACCTGGTAAAATTCTTCAGTGTTGTATAAACAATTCTCAGTTAGAATCTTTTTTAATCTTTTTTAAAACACATGCAGTGGCAGATTACGAAATGTCATTGGTAGAACATTTAGCATTCTAACTCCGATGTTATTGCTTGTCTGCAGTTTGTTTTGAGGTGTTACTAAGTTGCTTTTATTTCTGGTATCATGTTGATGAACGTCAGCGAATGTAAGATATTTATGCAAATTTTGTTTAACAATTAGAATATTAAAAAATGCTATTATAGAAGAAACAGACATTATTTTTAAAAATGTAAATAGGGGTCTACAACTTTCATCCCATTTAGCACCAGCTATACTTCTTACCGCCGATTTTTGCAGTATAAAGACTTTTTGTAAGTGTAGGTAAGTTGTGAGTGGAAAAGAGAATAATAAGTTGTCGCCGCTTGCACATTCACGGTATTTTTTATTTTTTTTATAGCAAAAACGGACTTCGCCAATTTGTTACAGAGTAAGTCAATATGTTCAACCCAAAACAAATGTATGTCAATGTTAACCCCTAAAAATTGGTGTTATGGGTAAATTCTGTATGTTTCAAACTTACTGCATTTGACTTACACTGAAATGTTAATGTTACAGTTTTACTCTCATTCAGCAACAGTTTATTAAATGCAAACCAAGCCTTGGCGTGCTCAAGTATATGGTTAAGGATATACTGCCTGTCGTCTTCAATGTCTATACTTGTGCCAAATGTTGCATCATCTGCGTACATTATTGTTTGTACATTTAAGGTACTTAGGCTGTTTGGCAAGTCATTTATGTAAACCAGGAATAATAAAGGTCCCAGTACTAACCCTTGTGGCACACCTCTCTTTATCTGCATAACAATACAATTAAGCAAACAAATAATAATTCACTTTTAAACTTTCATATTTTTGTTATGGCTATTTTTAAATGGTACATTGTACAAATGCAACTTCCGCCTAAGATTACATAACTTTGCCGCTAGAAGATAGAACGAGAGGTAAGTCACTAAACAATAGACGTAGTCTTAATATATCATTTTTGTGACTTATCAAATGTGAACATATTTTTTCATTAACCACTTCTACTAGTGCACTAATGTGCACTCATACACATGCTTACACACACATTTTTATGACATTGCCATTACTTTTTCTCATATTCCCGCCATCAACCACGTTCCAGTACCACTAGATGGCGCTACTTTTACTCCAAGTTAAGTTTGTACATGTCAAGTACATGTATCCGTTAATTGTTGTTTACTACTGTACATAATGTATTACTAGGTACTAGGTGATACATTATATAATTTTACTACACGTCTCTTTTAATTACCTGTGCCCTCTTTTCCACCTTCTTCCCTTACCCTCTTCTAAGTTCCCACCACCTTCCCCCCCTTCACACTTGCCCCCAATCATCCCCTACCTTCTCAACCCCAGCAATATAAAGCAGAGTACTGTATCCACCACGAGGGTAAGCGAATCTATGCGAAGATAGTGGTATAGAAACAGAGTGTAATTATTATACCGCTTGATCGTGCTGAGCTCCAATAGGTCAATTATGTTCCCCTATAGTCCTCAGCGCTTGTCACAACTCGTGGCGGATACATTCAGTAAGGAAAGATGATTATTACACATGCACGAAATTTTATCTTTATATGTTGTCCAAAAACGAGATATATGCGCCACTTTGTTTTAGAACAAATTTTTTTAATTTAAAAATGTTGTTTTTTTACAAAATGCTCTTTATCCCATTTATGTCTGCTTATTTTAATTGTCTAGTTGTCCATATCTGCCTCGTTTTTATGTCACTAAAAATTTTTCATTTATTTTCAGCAATATGAACGTCGCCCAGAAGTGCTTCAACATCGTCTTGAATAAAAAATGTCCACAGGCCCAGTTTATGCATGAATTGAATGAAAAGTTCTTCAAATATGTCGGTAAAACCTGCTCAGGCTGCATCACGAATTATGTCAGTACCTTGCTATTAATTGTGTCCATTGTCTTGCCTTTTACACTTAACCTAAAGAATTAAACAAAGTTGAAATATTTATTAATTGGATAGAAATTTTGGATGCACATAAGGTTTCTTACAAAATAGAGAATTATTGTTGATTGTTACTATAATCAAACATTTTATTGTTATTAGTTTTATATCAAATGTATTATTTTATTTATATATACTCTTACTAGTTTATGTAGTGATATTTCCGCGCACTAAAAAGGCATAGAATCATTCTGGCTATGTTATACGAAACCTAGAACATGAATCACGAGAAGGGATATGATTCAGTACAGGCACTTTAGTGGAGAATGTAGAGAACCATACAACTTTTTTATTATTTACCATCACTCTTGTCTGTGATAATAATTTTTTACCTACCAGGACATAAAATTTCAATAAAAGATTTCTACAAAAATGTCACAAAAATCTGTTTCTGAATGCTCTGGAACCAGAAAGTTCTGTCTTAAGTGTGTGTGTAAGTAGGCCTGGGTGGTTCTTGAAAAATGTTTACATGTACCTTATACCCTAAAACAACCTTATTGAAAGTTATCCAAATAACATTTTAAAACAAGCACGGATCCACCGTTATGGGCACGGTGGGCATGCCCAGAACCCTAATTGAGGTCTACAGGCCAATGTTATATCCAATGCCTTAATAAAATAAAAGAAACAACGCAACACATTACACACGCACACACACCTTATCAGCCAGTATATTGGTACATTTTCATGATAGTCGCTAGTTCGTAATTGTGAAAAAATGGAAAAGCGAGTCCGTGACCACAACCTATTTTGGGAGCTGGATCCGCGCCTGTTTTAAAAGGCAAATAGTCCTTCCAAACTTTAATAAAAGTTTTATTGTAACTTAAATATTAACAATTGCTCTATTTACTCTAAAGGCCCGTCTCCATTATCGTCGACTTTGCCGATCGGCATGGCCGCCCGGCATTTGTTGGCAAGTGGGTACGTACAATTTGGCTTATGCCGGTTAGCATGAAAAGCCGATCGGCATGGCAAAACATTTACCACCTGTTGTCGGAAACTTCAAAAGAATCCAAGCCGAATATATTAGTGGGGACGTAAGCTGGCCGGCTTTGCGCCAATATTCTTGACTTTGATGACGGTCTCGGATGATTAGGGGTCGAGCTTACCGCTCTTTGCCCCAATCATCGCTGTAGACCTGGACCGGCCTCGTAAGAGGTGGGCCTGCTTTTTACGACTACCCCACCTGCAAATGCAGACGGTGTAGGCGAAGTTAGCAGACCTCCCCCGGTCCTGGCTGTTGGACCCTGCCAGCTGGGTCGTTTCTTCTGGTGCTCTTCTGTCTTGAGTTTCTTTCTTCGCTAGCATGTCGGCTCCCGGGAGCGTTTTTCGTCTGTCGTGAACAGCCGGCCGGCTTTGCTCGCGACTAACTGAACTATAGCACTAGATGATGCCTTTGGCTTCGATTTATATGTGGACGTGTTAATGAATTCGGCAAAGCCGAGCAACAAAGCCAAGCAGCAATGCCGATCGGCAAAGCTGACCATAATGAAGACGCGCCTTAATAGATGCAAATATTAGGTACTTAAAGGCAACAGTATTTTGGTGGTATTGCCTTCAATTTTAAGGGAGAGATAATGGAACAAAATGAAGGAGATGAGGGAAGGGGGTTCATCAAAATTTAGTTCAATCTCTTATTCGTTTAAGGGAAGTTTCATAAATGCTACAAGGTGTTACAAAGGAGAGGTAGGGGGTTAAAAATTGCTCATTTTTAGACAAGGTAGTTTTAAATGGCCCCTTTATAAAAAATGTCTTCATTCCATACTAAATTTAAAAATCTACCAGCTTGCAAATGTATATTGTTCCCAATTATAATACTTTATTAATTGGCAGCCAATGCTGTCTTGATAAGGCCATTGATCTTAAGAAGCCATTAAAATCAGGACATCTGTAGTAACAAATAAATTGTAGGAGATCCTCAGCAGATTTCGGAGCAGGCCAATTTCGATGTTTATAATTTACGAAAATATGCAAGATGGTTCGCATGCATAGTTATCTTCATTTGTTTAGCGCACATAAAGAAGGTCATAAAAACCGGCCATGAAAATATTAAAGTCGGTGCTATTACCTGTTGACAAAGTACTACACAGACGTATTTCAAATTTTAGTGTGTTAAATGAACAAAATAATCCTAGAGATTTAAAAATCATGTTTTCAGTAGAAGCTTAATGGAGGTTCTGGTAAATTAAAAAATCTTACTCTGTTTTGCGTCAAGATAGATCTGATGCATTGGCGGGCGCATCGCCCATACTTCGCGACATCGACAGCTAAATTCAAAGTACGGCTCTGTTTATCAGTTCCCTGGGTATGCTGTTCTAATTATAGATGATTTGCGTAACTATATCTCAAGAGTTAGAAGCGTTAGAGGCGTGTACACATTTATTTCTTAGTTTAATCATGTCAGAATATACTTTACATAAGAGTAATAATATTTTATCTATTAAGTAAAACATAGGCGTGTGCTGGGCTACCGGGCACTTCCTGGTAGGCCCCTGGCCAGCGGGTCCTTCCGCGGATTCTACGATACGAGATCAATTATTTCAAAAAGATATTTTTTTTGCCTGAAATTCTCTTCCATCTGCCCCCCCCCCCCAGCCCTTAGATGCCCGGTTACCATATAGGGTCCCAGCACGCGCCTGTAATACATTATATTTATTATTTAATTATAATATGGAGTTGAAATTTCTTCAGGGAGTGGTCAAATATCCCTGGGAGATATCGGGCACCCCCCTGGTTACAGACCTGAATGCAGTATGATTTTAGTCCTCGCTAGTTATTTTTCTTTTTAACGAATTACTTAATACTATTTGCTCTGATACGTAGTATTTTATAAAACTACACAGCTTCCCTAAATGATCGTAAGACATGATCCTATGAAAAAAAAATAGGGTTTTGCGCAGCAATATCTCTGCCATGATCACTTGATGTTATGTCATCTGCAGATAAAGTATTCCTACTGGACTATTTATGTGTGTATTTTATGGCGATTATCTACACATAATGTTTTACTTTCTGACTGTTACAAGATATGTGGGCCGTTCATATGATAGTGATTGGAATAACTTGAAATACAGTAATTATAGGCTACTGGATTTGGTAATATTAAATTTCAATTAGCAAACTAGTTTTCTCAATGTAAAATGATAGTTTGGTCAAAATGAATGTCTAAAAACATTGTGAGTGTCAACCTCCTGTGCTTACCTCACCCACCATTTTTAGGAATATTTAAATCAGTTTACCTTAAATAACAATTTTTCTATTAATTTTATGGAAAAATTACAAGAGACTGTTCTGAATTGAATTTTCTTATGCCTTTACATTTCTTAATAAGTTTATGTTATTGGTGAAAGTGAAACAAATAGAAATAGAATATTTTCAAAATGCTGTCACCAAATTTATCCAATTGTGTTATCTACATACCCCGGCTCTGAGGTAGTTATGATATAAAAACCAGAATGGGCTTTAGAATTCCTTACGTTATAGTGCCTTATATTATGTGCACAGATAAAAATAATATTTTATATTAAGAATCGTTTAATATTGTTGGGAAGAAACATAATATAGGAGATGTTTACATTCTCGTTATTGATACAAAAAGTTGAAGTGGCGTATGCCGGTGAAAGTGCCGAATTTTTTGTTTTCGGTGGAACAATCAGACCGATGCTGTAGGAATAATATGCGGTGTTTTTTTATTCACCAGTTTCAGTACATATCTCTTACATCTACTTGCCCAACTATACCAAATAAATAATTTCTCCAAGTTTCTAATAATAAATTATTTATTAGTTTATGAGTTTTATACTTTTTATTTCTTACCACAAAAGTATTTGTTTCCTATTGCACAGTCCCCTTGTACAAAATTAGTGAAAATATGAATTGAGAACCAAAGTGTTATAATTTATTTGGGGAGGTGATTTATCCTCACTTGTGGACGGCAGCTTATCGCCGGTAGAGTGTCGTGGATAAGGAAGTAATTTTTGCGTAACTTTAAACATAACGGTACAACGGTGCCACGCAACTTAAAAAAAATAATGTAAATTATATATTCAGGTTTATGTTTTGTGAAGTTGTGGAATACAAAACATAATGAAATTAATGAGGATAAGATGTATCTAGATTACAATAAGTACTGTGGACAAACGAGCAAAAAAAAAAAAGAAAATTGTGTAATACATTTGACGAAACAAACATTTATTAGTTAATAATTAAGACATGTATATACAAAAACTACAAATGTTGTGATAAAAAAATTCTATCAATGCTTGGATATTCCACTAAATCATGGGCCTTAACAAAATAATAGTGCACCAGATGCCCTGTACGTCCCGATATGAGGGAAGGTACAGGGTGAAAGTTTACCAGATGCCTGCAGAAATAACGGTCAAGTAACTTTGGGGGCTGTGTGGGTAGTTTTTAAGAAATTACCATAATAACGAATACTTGTGTCAGTCTAGAAAGACAGTAACTAACGCTATTTAGTTTTGTTAAACATTCACATATTTCTTTATTATCCATTCTACATTCAATAGTTGTAAATAATTCAATATACAAAGTTGTTACGAACCCGGTGTTTTATTTTAACGATTAGCGAACTATTATCTACATTTTGGTGCCGAAACCCGGGAAGCTTTGTTCTGTGTGATTTATACCGAACTTTTGAGTTAACGTACAAAATGGATCTAACGTTAAGACAAAATTAATTAATAACGCTAACGAACTTTTTAACTCAAATATAATGGACAAAAGTGAAGTTAATGTGCTGATCAAACGAATTAAAGCCGCAGATGAAAAACTTAAAAGTATAAACGAAAAGGTTTTGCCGACTATAAGTGAAGAACAGTTAGAAAGTGAGTGTGTGAAGATGCTACAATATGAGGATGATGCAGTGGCAGCAATGGCCCATCTTGAAACCTGAGTAACATCGTCAACAGAGCCATCTGAAGTTGAGCGTCACCCTTCTACCCCCGTACAGGTTACCACACAACATAAAAAGTCGGTGAGATTACGTAAAAATAATTTAATTCAATTTAATAGCGATCTAAAAGCATGGATGCCATTTTAGGAGCAGTATCGTACTTCTGTTCACGAAGATGACGAATTAAACGATCGCGATAAATTTAATTATTTGCAAACTGTACTGACCGGGAAATGGCAATAACGAACGTATCATTGATGAATATTTGCATCAATTAATGTCATTAATACCGATAAAAAATCGTAACGATGCAGTGTCTTATTATTTAATATGACATCATCTACAATTAGATCGCTTTCTGCTCTAGGTGTACCTGCATGTCACTATAGCATGATGGTTAAATCGGTTATTTTAAAGACAATTCCATTACATTATGCGTGTAGAATTTCAGGATTGCCCTCATCAGCCGATTCTAACGATAACGGTTCAAGCTATGAGAGACAAATATATAAATTGTTGGGTTTTATTAAATTAGAGTGTGAATCAGTAGAACAGGTACAAAGTGTTTCATCAAATTCGGATAACGCAGATAATACGAGACCTAACAAAAAGAAGAGTGTTTTCGAGACATAATGACAATATTGCAACTGCAGCTGCAGCCGGAATGAATATTGTTTGTTTTGTAAATCGTCATCGCATAAATTAACAGACTGTAATAGTTCACTAACTTTGTCACAACGAAAAGACATTTTAAAGGAAAATTCGCGATGTTTTCGGTTTACCGGTAAATACCACAACTAGAAATTTTGCAAAACGAAAGACTTCAAGTGCGAGAAATACAATGGGAAGAAAGTTTCTATTATGTGTGATCCAGACTATGTTCGTGAGAGACAAAATACGTGAGCGGTTAGTGTACACGAACAAACTGAACCTTTTTAGCAGCAATAAAGTGAACACTGTATATTTACAAACCACGCTAGGTTATGTAAAATCAAATGAAAATCGAGTTCTCTTCCGAATGGTGTTTGACGGAGGAAGCCAGCCAACGTTTATAAAAGAGTGCAGTTCAAGAAGACTAAATTTACCAATGAGCTTGTTCGGCTCTTTTTTTATTTCATAAATTGAAAGTTTAGGCGCTACGTCACTATACCCATAGACTCGGCGACCTCAGTCGACTCGATGCTATTTAGTTGTTATTATATAGATAATAACGATAACACGATAAGTATATAGATACTTATCGTGTTGATCTGCGATCAAAGGCTTTTTCGTGAGGGCGGTTTTTCGGGAAGCAGCCGGTGTCATTCAATTAGGGAATTAATTCTACATTGTTTAGGATACATTCGGAGGCATCTTTTTAATGGTTTTTGAGTAATTAACTCGCAAAAGTCGGCTATCTCTCTCGCCTCTTAAATTTAGGAACAGGCAGTTGAGGAATTGTAGGGGAATATATGATTTGGCGAAATGTTACCAATGAATTTTCGATTTTTAAGAAAATTGCAAATTTTTTTCCCACAGACTTTGCCGAAATTCCGATTTCCACTGTGACACTTACGATGTCGATAAAATGCCAATCTTTTTTTTTAAATAGAGACCAATATCGATTCTCCCAATATCAGCTCGTTCTTTAGTTTAGGAATAGCTTACATAGTACTTTCAAAGTTATCTAATTAATATAATAAATAAGATTAAAGAATAAATAGGGATGTTTACAAAGAAACCAAATCCTGTTTATAAAATGCTCAAAAATATGAAACGGAATTTATTTTCGTTTTTGAAAAAGTATATGAAAAACCAGAAAATCTATCTACATTCTTCTGAATGCGCAAAACAGTGTTTAACATCTTTGCTTGGTGGACAACTTGCTTATATGTGGTACCATTCATAAGTGGCTGCTTGAGAGAATATATTGTTGTTTACTAATTTTTTTGAGAAAAACGATAAAGATTTTAAAAAGCTCATTGATACAATTTGACAACTGTGGACATTAAAAATGGTGTGAAATTTTTTATGCAATATGCAACAATTTTAATCAGCTGCAATTTAGCAATGTGAAGGCACTTTCAAACATTTAAAAATAATAATAATAATAAATACTCTTTATTAAATATGAATACATATACTCAAGGCTTTCATCCGAAGTATTTCAGCCTGTACATAATATGAGTTGTTTATTTTATAAATTTAATTACATGTAAAAATCAATGATCGTTAAGTTAAATATGTATATATGTAGAATAATCTTGTAATTATTGTTTGAAAAAAAACCTGTAGTTTCGAAGTTCACTACTGTATCTTCTCCCATTGTTATAGCTGGGTGTCTGTCAGTGGCGGCCCATGAAATTTTGGTAAGCTATAACTCACTAATGGAGCATGGGACTGATGCCAAACTTCAATGGATCACTACTAAGGCCAAACGGAGACATTTTGTGGAAAAAAATATTTGATTGGAATTTGCGAAAGTTTTTTTCAAAATGTGCAGTGCCCATCCTGGAATCTGGAGAAGTACTTGTAAAATATCTATAGTGTATTTTTTTTCGAACAAGGAAGAAAAATATAAGGATAGGTTTTTAATTTTATCAAAAAATCTTCATGTTTTATTAAGTTACATCGTCTTGAAATTTTATTTTTCACTGATATTTAATTTATAAAATTTCAGAATGATGTAACTTTATAAAGAATGAAGATTTTTTGATAAAATTAAAAACCTATCCTTATATTTTCTTCCTTGTTCGAAAAAAAAATACACTATAGATATTTTACAAGTACTTTTCCAGATTCCAGGGTAGGCATTGCACTTTTTGAAAAAGAATTTCGCAAATTACAATCAAATCATTTTTTGCACAAAACGTCTCCGTTTGGCATGTGTCCCATACTCCATTAGTAAGTTATAGCTTACCAAAATTTCATGGGCCGCCGCTGATGTCTGTAGTGGTTTCTAAATTGGTAGTTTCTAATATGAAAGTATTTCTTTGTTGAATATTTCCTTGAAGTTATATGCAGTTTGGTCAGGCGCTTGAGTTATGTGGCAAACTAATTGCTAGTTGTCAAGAAAATGTATCCAAATCATATGTAAACAGATATTTTTTTTAACTCGTACATTTATGTCACTTGCTGCACTCATAAATTTCCTAATTGTTTTACTTTTACACATTAGGTATGTAATGTTATTTATTGACACATCCAAAATTTCTTTTCATATAAATTTTCTAAACTGTTCGTACCTATATATACAATATTATATACCGTTATGTGTACTTTTAACTAGTTAGAACAGTAGAACACCCTGTTGTCATTTTATATAAATTTTATTCTGGACGCTTTTTGGCGATTTTAATAGGTTTGGACGATTTTACCCAAGAAGATATTTTTGTATTGCGCTGTAATTATATGTACTTATATATGTATGTAATTGTATTTTATTGTTATTGATAAAACATGTTATATGCATATTGGAAATAAATAAGTATAACTCTTCACAATTGTTTTTTCTTTGGTTCATTTTGATGACAGTTATCTTAAAATGAATAAAATGCTTCTAGTTGCCTACTCACAATATTAATTTCAACAGAGTACAGTGGAAGTGATGCAGAGTTTTCATTGACGTTGTATGAGTTTCTCTAGCAAGGGATTAAGAAATCACACTTAGAAGTGCAGTATATGTTATATATAAAAGACAAAAAACGCCTTTATGTAAATATTTTGAAGGTGCACTGAAAAACAACAGACATTTTTTCCAGAAGCGTGATGATATCTGAGTAATTTTAAGATTCTATACTCTACTACTTTTTAAATTTCTCAGGATAACCCAGAAGATTGGAAAGTAAGCTAAAATTCTGGAGAAAGTGCACTAAAATACGAATATTAGTGACAAAAAGCTACTTCTAAGTTAGAACGTTTTTTAATAATTCTGAAGTGTGGTTTCATCCATCAACAAAATAAATGTTTTGAGGTAAAGCACCTGATAGCTTTCTGGATCATTTATAATCATACCAAGGAGCATATTTTTCATCGAAACTTGAAAAATGCAACAAAATGTAGAAAAGGAGTATGTCTCCATACACGCAATCATTATAACTATGCAGTTGGAATCAAACATTCTCATGATCGATTTAAAACTTATTGCTATGTGTGTTATGCAGATTTGATTTGTTTTATACAGTTATTCAGTTAGGCATTAATTTATTTTATTTTTACATTTATATCTACTAACTGAACTATACAATCGATATACACAAAAAAAATATTTTAACATTTTCGCAATTCTATTTTGCATCAGTTATATAAGTACTAATTTTAAAGAATTTCATAAAATTCATCCCGATGTCAGTTCAGGACCGCATGCTCAGTATAGAAGCTAACAGTTAAATTCTAAAAGTTTATAAGTAATATTAAGACATAAAAGATCAGAAAGTGCATTAACGGTATCCAATAATTATAAAGATTTCCATAATTAAAAATGTTATCTGAGATTTTCTTTCAGTAACTGTTGGTGGAGGGATTATACACCTCAATACCACAAAAATCAGTTCTAGGAGTACCGCGCAAGCCCCCCAAAATACCACCCATTCGGTGAAATAAGCCTTATTTTACTGATAATTCGTTAACCATTGAAGATATAAAAAAATTGTTCATTATAAGAAAGAAAGCTTGACCAATTGCCTAAAAAAAAGTCCTCTCGTAATATTCTTGTTTTTCGTTTATATGAAGTTTTTTTCACCGAAGGGGTGGTTTTTTGTGGGGTTGCGCGGCATCCCCAGAACTGATTTTCGTGGTTTTGTGATGTTTAATCCTCGCAGTAACAGTTAATTACGGAAGGAAAATCTCAGATAACATTTTTTGCGAGCTACTGGTGTATTCTTTAATTTATCGACTGGACTATAACAAATACAGAGGAGAATGATATAATTTAGGGTAGGTAGAAAATGTTTTTATTTCTTAATGTTAGGACTCAGGTCCGGGGGTGGTGCGAAGGGCGCCAGAATGCAACAATAGATCGTCTGCGCAATAACCCAAGCACCTTAATGCCACTTAACCCTACCCACCAAAATAAGAGTAGAATTATAATTTTTTTCGGACGGACTAAAAATCAAACTTTCTACTGGATTTATTATTAAATAATAGCATCAGTGTTGAAAAAAGACAAGTAATAACTAATAATTCTTTGGTGTTCTTATGTTTCGTTATAGAGATATCTGCACAGTGTATTTTACCGAACAGCAGAGAAGGCAGTGACCCTTGAGGTACCCCCTATGGCCCCTACCCCTATTCAGATATCAAATGTCCAGAGAGTGTAGTTAATTTTCTACTATCAAGTGCATTTCTGATTTCAAGACAATATCTGATTTATGACCTATTATTATTTTTTTAAATTTGTTGGTTGTAGGTTATGGTGGGAGGGTGTGTATGTGAATCCGTGTAGGTGGTGTTGAGTTGATACTTCATTTGTGAATCCGAATTAGAAGCGTAATGGCTTAGGGGCGATTTAACAGATATTCTATTCTACTCCCACCCTCTAATCCACCTTTGTTACACTAACATTTTGCAGACCGCTCTTTACACAAACGCTCATCATTTGCAAACTCCCCCTTCCCTTTACATTTAAGGATACAAGATTACCCTTTCTGTCAAGTTAATTTAACATTAAGTTAAATTTTGCCTAAACCAAAACAGTAGACGCTAATAACACATATTTTTTGTATATAAGTATATTTGTCTCACGTCACTAACCAAGTTGGCGTTACCGGGAGATGGGTGAATTCAAAGCACTTTGGCATATTCAAATTCGGTCCTGAAATTAAACAATCTGTGTTACATATCATGTACGTATACCTAGTTTAAATCAGAAACAATCCTTTACTTTAACCTCATTTAATATTTCGGGTTTGTATGTCTTTTTGAGTTGCTCTTGTATGATATTTACCTCAACAGCAGATAAGTGACCTCATTCATTATAAAACAGCAGCCAGAATGCTGCAACCCACAAATCACCTATGTGTATGTTGAATTGCATACGCAATTATGACTAATTTATGACGCAAAAATAAATAGAAACCAGAGAACATGTGTATGTTCTCTATAGAAACATTTAATTCAAAGGGTTTATTGTTTAGATACTCAATGTGCATCACGCTTAGCATGGACAATGGAGGGAAGGAGAAAGCACGCTGGTGGAAATACTCACCTTGTACATGTTTGTACCATAGAAATACCGAGAAGACATATGAAACGAAATGGTAGGCACCAATGCAACGAGAACAAGCGATATATCTAATTAATAAATGATTTGTGTATTTCTACGCATTCAAGGTCCTATCTAAAGATTAGGGATGGCAACCATGTATCAATATAAGATTAATATCGATATATTTATCCTAAAACATATCATTTTTGTTGCAAAATATCGGGTTCAAATATCGATATTTTTCGAAATATATCGAAAGGTAACTGTATGATTATTCTAACGTCTGCAAATACCCTACGTGGAGGAAATTTCTCTAGTGAAAATCTGTGATACTGAGAGGGATAGGTGATGCTACTATGCCTGTTATGAATAATGTAAACGTTCAATGATAGGGTTGAATATCTAAGGGTTTTACAAACCAAGAAACGAAAATATGGTATTTTTACATCACTGGTCCTGTATCATTTTTTTACAGATATAGTGGAAATACATCGTGCTTACTTACTCCTTGTGTCTATCTTCATGGCTGCAAGTAAGTTTTAGATTTGTAATATTGGCAACATGTCAACTTGTCGAATTTAAAATGTAGGGTGACATTCTGTTACTTGTTAGTACTCATACTTATTCTTAATTATTAAGCTAAACTTAATTTAGTGAGTGGTAGTTAAATAGCTTTTCCAGTAGATATTACATCAGTTTCATACGAATACTTTGGAGAAGTAATATATCGAATCAAGATCCGAACATTATGATTTATAAAGGTTAGTGATTTCTTTTTATAATTTAATAATTGTTTATACAAATGGTCATCAATATCATATTATAGAACGTATTTACTGTATACGTGTTACACATATCTAAGCATAATAACATTATACGCCAAAATAAGACACAATTCTCACTTATGTGCAGGGCCGGATTTTGAAATTTTCTGCCTGTAGGCAGATTTGAATCTGACGCTCTTTTTCAGACAAAAACCTAAGCAGGTATTTGTATATACCATAATTTGTAGTGAATAACAATTACTACTTTTCTTTAAAAATCATAAAATGGATAATAGTTATGATTTTGTTATTATTCTTTAAAAGTTATAAAATCTTTTGGCGGCCTGCCGCCCCAAAGAATTTGCCGCTCCTAGGCAGCTGCCTACATTGCCTATTGGGAAATCCGGCACTGCTTATGTGGTGCTACTGAAATTAACTTCTCTCGCTTACCGAAGGGTTGTATATAGGTACCTATTGTATTCGTGAAAAAATCACCCTCCAAGATTTCATAGGATTGTAGACTGTCGAGTGTCGAGTAACCACCCTGTATAAATAAAGAGGTAGTTGATGCTACCGACAACGGAGAAATGGGAAAATATACAGGGTGGACCCCTTAAAAAAGAAAAAAATATGAAAAAATGTGACCATGTGCAGTATGTGTCACTTTTCACGGTTTCCATATATCACAGCTCCCTTATTATTAATAATGCTCTCTTTTTAAAATTTAGGTGGAAGAAACCGACTCATCAGGAGATTGTTTTACGGTAAAATATTTAAAAATCCACAAGTGGTGTTCATCCTTATGAAGAGAAATTAACCTAATTTTCCAAAAAAAAAAAGATATTAGGCAAAGTTTTAACTGTGAAGCAATATCATAAGATTATTTGTTGTTATCAAAACCTCACTAACGCCAATTTCAATAAGATAGCGAACTTGATATTCACGTAATGAGAAAATAAATATACCTTTTTAAAGTACCAATTATTTTTTGAATCATAACGTTATTTTCGGACATAATGGAGTTAATTAAGCTGGAGGAAGACAGGCTTTCCATTTATAATTAATCACGTGACGTCAGTCAGCTTAATTAACTCTAAATCAAATAATAATTGACTTGAAAATAAAAAGAGTTCAGTTTTAAACAAATTTAATTCAAACTTGCATACCTAGATTACTAAATTACAGTTTGCTCAATAATTGTCATGGCCAACTTATGTTTTAAAAAGGTACCTAGATGTTATACAGAAATGTAATCATCCCACTCTGAAACATGCTTTGCTATTATCAGTATGATTTTAGAAAACATAAGAAATTGGATATCTATCTAATCTCGTTAAAGTTGCACATATGGTGCTTATTATTAAATTAAGATTTTTTAAATTTCCTAGTCAATTATTGTTTCTGTTTGATTTAGGGCCGGTTTCTCAATGTCCAACTAAAGGTGCCTGGTAGGTAGCTGCTAGTTACGCTTAGCTGGCAGTTATATCGTTGGTAGTGTTTATCAATAGCAATTTAACTGCCAGCTACATATCCATGAGTTCAATTATTTCTTAGCTATGTTAGCTCTACTGATTCTACCTGAAGTTTCTTTCAATTGGTTTAATTCAAATTCCGCGCGCATTTTACTGACAGTTTATCTAATTTAACCTCAAAATTCATTGCGTTTTTGTCTAGCGTGTTAATTGATGTACTGTTTTTGATTTTGCGTTTGTGTGTCTGCAATAATTGCAATGGAGAGCGTAAGAAGCATTGTGAATGCTGAATACCCCTACCAGTCCGTAATGGTTTCAATTTCTTCCTCTATCATCTCAATGATTTGTAAAATAGTTTCTTTACACCGTCGAAATCGAATAGAAAAATATTTGTCTTCATAATTCTTAAAATTATTTTCTCGTTACCTTATGGTATAGGGTCTCCTTCATATTCCATAAATTCTATAATTTCGTCGTCATCATCACTCATATTCAGAATATTATTATTATTATTCATTATTGGCAATAATATATTTAATATAAATCCCAAATTAAAAACTAACGCATTGTTGCGTCTTTTCCACCTTTTAGGAAACACCCTGTATGAATCCGTGGGTTCTAAAATAATTTCAACAAGAGATAAACACTAACACTTTATTTAATAATTTACTGACTATACAATACTTCAAAATAACCTTTACACTTTATTTACTTCTATTTAACCTCACTTTTTACCGAACGTCACTTCTATAAACTTCTTCTTCTGCGCCGATAATCGCGCCTTATATACTCTGAAATTGCCTCCAGATCAATCAAGTATCTTCTCTCACCACATTCTAGAAAAGTCCACTTCTTTCTATTAGTTTCCAGCCACTCACTTTCAGGCATAGGCGTATCAATTTCCAGTTCCAAGGGGGGTGTACTTCATAACACTTCCCCCTCCTTAAGCTTCATGGTCCCGATCAGGCAACTCAGACTCATCGATGTATTTCGCCAGTCTGTCCAAATGCACGATCTTCATCTTGGACTTTTTGCTTCGTTGAATCCGATAGACGTCATTAATTCGGGTAATAGGTAACTGTCTTCCTTTGTCACATCGTTCAATTTTCGGTAATCGACACAAAATCTTAACGTTCCATCATTTTTGGCAACCAAAACTACTAGCGATGACCAGGGACTCGTTGACTCCTCAATGACTCCATCTTGTAGCATCTTATCTATTGCCGAGGCTTCTTCTTGTTTTGCTAGCGGAAGCCTCCTAGGTTGTTGTCGAATAGCGGGTGAGTCACCAGTATTTATCCGATGCTGAACTATGTCTTTGGTAAGGGCTTCTGTATTCTTGGCAAACACTGAACTTTCCTTTTTCAGGAACTTGATTGCTTCCCCTCGTTCATTCGTAGATAAATGCTCTAACTGGGAACTCAGCAAGGTCAAGACTTCCCGGTCCATATTCGTAGATAAATTTCCCTTGGTTTGTTCCTCACACCTTGCTACCCATGTGACCGGTTCATAGGAGCCAATCGGTTTGCCTTCTTTGATTGTCACTGAGTGAGAATTTAAATTAACAACTCTTATTTGGATTTTGTCTTTAGTCCGGGTTAAGGTTCTTGCCACAACAATATTGGTTAGGGGCTTAATCGATTCGTCACCTTCCACCAGGTCAACACGGTAACCTCCAGGATTTCCTTCCAAGGCAGCATCGATGATCTGTTCCGAATGAGCAGGAATCTTAATCGTCTGTGTTGTCAATAACCTTGCTTTATGGAATTGGTCATCTGCGGTTGGCAGGATAAATTCCTCATTTCCAATTTTCAAGACTCGCTCCCCTACGTCAACAATAAACCTCTGCTCTCCCATGATGTCCAGTCCCAAATGAAATCATCTGTAATGTCAGCCACAATGACCTTGTAATTGAATCTCAACCGTCCAACCTGCAGTTCCAAATTGACCTCTCCATGGACCGCAGCCCTGTCTCCCGTGGCTGTCCGAATAATTACTTCATTTTGCTTCTTCTTAATCTGCAAGCACTATTGATGACGTAGCACCTGTGTCAACAGTAAACACGCTCTTTCTTCCATTCACATATCCTAGCAACAGCAGACTACTTGGAATTCTTCGCAGCTGGGAAATCTTTATTTCTCTGGGGCACCGTGTTTCCTAGCCAGCACAGTCCCCTTGGTGCTGGCTTTTAGTTTTCCTGCTGCTCTTCTACATTAACAGCATTTACTCGTCTGTCCGAGTTCTGCTGTCGACAGTCTCGTTTCATATGTCCTATCTTGCCGCAGTTGTAGCGTTTAATGCCCCCGCTTGGCTTCTCTCTATTTTGTTGTGATTCCTGTCTTTTCGGAGGATTCGATTTAGCTAGTAATTGACTGATCATTTTATTCGTTTTGAGAATCGCGTTCAAGATAGGGTTTTGGTCTCTCTCTTCTGGTTGCGATTTTTCGAGCGTCATGGCCAGCACTCTTGACTTTGGAGTATCCCTATAGACGGCTTCTACTTCTAGTGCACGCACCAAGGCTTCACTACTACTGTTATGTCGGGATAGCCTGGGGACTCGCCTGATCTCCTCGTCCCTTATCCCGTCTAGGAATGCCCCCACTGCCAATTGCTCTTTAAATTCTCTTGGCGCATCAGGATATGCTAAATGTGCCAGTTTTTCCACCGCAGCTTCAAATTCTTGCAGACTCTCTCCAGCTTTCTGAACGCGTAACTTCAGCTAGGTCTGGTATACTTGAGCAAGGTGTTGATCGCCATATCGTAGATCTAAGGCAGCTTCTAAAACTCTAAAGTTCCGTTGTTGGTCTGCCGGAATTGTCTGGAGCAACTCCAACGCTTGGCCTCTTAAAGCCACGATTAATGCCTTAGCCTTCTCTTCGTCATTCCAGTTGTTTGCACTCGCTGCTGCCTCAAACTGTGTCTTGTAAGTCATCCAGGAACCTTGACCATCAAAGGAGGGAAGTTTTAATCGCTGGCCTGATGATACCACTTGCTGGTTTCCTCTTTCCCTCAACTGTCTTTTAAGCTGGTCGATCTCTCCTTTGATTTCTTCTTTGAACTTGTTTACTATTTCCTCGACCTTATCCGTTTTTCCTTCAACCCGATCTACCTTTTCTTTGACTTCACTTATTTCCTCCTCGACCATTTTTACATCGATCTTATTTTTGAGTTCTTCGGTGGCTGAAATAAAGACATTCTGCTGTGTCTCGATAACTTGCCTTAGTTCATCATTGTCCTTTTGACGTCGTTCCTCCTCTTCTTGATGTCGTTTCTCTTGCTCTTGTTTTTCCTCTTGGCGTCTTCTTTATTGATCCTCAAAAATGTTTCTTAATTCTTCTTGACGTTTTTGTTCTTGGTCTATCATCATATTTTGCATTTGTGCCCTAAAGTCCTGCATTTGTTTTTCGGATGCAATGCTTCTGGTTGTTATCGGCATATAATTATCAACAAAATTTAATAATCACGTCAATATCGGTAATGAAATTGTCCAGAGAAATCGCGAAACAGCACGAGAAAGTCTTTTATTTAAACTACTATTCAAATAGAAAAGTTCTAGAAAGTTCGCGAAAATGTACTTAATTAACTACACGAAAAAGTCTTGTTCAGAGTCTTTAATATCTTCTTAGTTCAAAGGATTTAATCACTATCACTAATGTCCTAATAAAATGTGCCAAAAATGTCCCAAAAATGCACTTAACACTATTTTTCTGTTCGAAAATAATCCTCGAACAATGTCCAGTAAATTAGTCCTTCCTGTGTTAGCACTCCGAGAATACTGTCCCAGTCTTCTCAACACTTCCGGAAAATTATCTTGTCAAAATTCCGCGTCTGACACGAGTGTTGCGTGTTTTCCACCTTTTAGGAAACACCCTGTATGAATCCGTGGGTTCTAAAATAATTTCAACAAGAGATAAACACAAACACTGTATTTAATAATTTACTGACTATACAATACTTCAAAATAACCTATACCCTTTATTTACTTCTATTTAACCTCACTTTTTACCGAACGTCACTTCTATAAACTTCTTCTTCTGCGCCGGTAATCGCGCCTTATATAATCTGAAATTGCCTCCAGATCAATCAAGAATCTTCTCTCACCATATTCTAGAGAAGTCCACTTCTTTCTATTAGTTTCCAGTCACTCACTTTCAGGCATAGGCGTATCAATTTCCAGTTCCAAGGGGGTGTAATTCATAACAGTATCAATCAATCACATTGGTTTTTATTTTAGAATGTTTATAATTGTCAGGAATTGAACCAAATGCGCATGTGCAAATCCACTAACAGTAGAATAAATCCTTAACTGGCACTTTCAACTCTCTGCCAAATTTACTTTCAGATAGTGAGTTTAACCCCCCGGTAAATTTTACCTGCACATTGAAAAACAGTTTATCTGCCAGATAATTTTATCTGACAGTTCAGCTATTTAACTGGACATTGGAAAACCGGCCCTTAGACTGTTAAGTAAACTGACTGACGTCACGTGATTAATTCTAAATGGAAAGCCTCCAGCTTAATTAACTCTTCATTATGTCCGAAAATACGTTATGACTGTAATAATTCGTAGTTTAAAAAGGGAAATTTTATTTTCTTATTACGTGAACACCGAGTACACTATACATCTTATTGATATTTGGTATTAGTGAGTTTTTGATAACTGCAATTAGCAATCGATTAGTTAACTTTTCCTCTTAAAATATTCAAATTCAAATTTATTCCAAGAAAAACAAATTAGGTAGAAAAAATGTCAATTAATCTTCGTTCCTTTAAAGCCGGTGTGTGCATTTATAATTATTAAATTAATAGGGATATCGCAAAATAGAAAAAAAAAAAAGTTCTTATCCTCGATATAATTAACACTGCAGCAAACGGTGATGCACACGGTAATATTAAAGCAATAATAGGTACTATTTTACCTGAAACACAAAGTAGATAATTAATTAGCAACACCGCTAAGCATACAGATCTCAATCAGAAATTCTGACGAGCTAAAAATCACTCCCAAGGCTTAATTATTTTCTGTTCACCCCTGAATGAGCCGCTTCTAAGCGAAAATTACTACAAACCATTTTGTATCCAAATCAGAGACAGATGGCAGATGTTTAATTTTACCTTCAGCTTTAGATAAGAATCCATCCGAAAGCTGTTGTGGACGGCCATATGACCAAAGCGATTATATTACAGGAAAGGTGTTTTTATTCTTTTTTCTTCAAAATACCATGTTGTTTTGTTTCTGTATTATGTAACGTTTATCTAATATAACATACAATCATATTTAAATTTGTTCCCTTGACCGTAACATAACGACGACAGCTAATAGTCAACTAAATGTATGTTAATGGTTGTATTTACATACCAACAGTGTTAATATTAGGGAAGTTGACGGTAGAATGAATTTATCATCAGTAATAAAACAAGTTTCTTAAGTTTTTATAGTAAATTTTAGCCGGACAGACGGTTGCTACGCCAGGCATAGGAGTTAAGTAATATATGGGCACCTTCACCCTACAACTATTACTTTATCCTTTAAGTGTACATACAGGGTATGAAGAAATAACGTATACTTTATAGAAAAAAAAAATGAGAGAATTACCCACCTGGGGGATGAAATAGGGATGACAGTGCATTTCTGCTCGCGTTTTAGTAAATTTGTAATTTATATGCGGAGTCATGTCGTTTAGAAATAATTCCTACAACAAACTGTATGTGATCCCAGATAGCAAAAACATAAACTTATGTTATTCCTAAGATATTCCTACAGAATATTTAATTATTCTTAGAATAACACGAAAATAATTATTATCTTTTAAGGATATTCCTAGAAGTAACAAACGATACAACTATATGTCTCTTTAGAATAATTTCGGAATAATTCGCACAGTATTCTCTGGAGAATCTAGAATAGTTTGAGAATATATTTTTATGGTTAATCATAGATTATTATATTTTCAAGTTATCTTTATACTAACGCCAAACTATATGTGCATAATATTAAATTATTCTTAGGATATTTTTATGTTTAATCTTGGATCATATTTTCAGGTTAGCTTTATATTAATGCAGAATAACATGTAATATTTTTGACCATTATTTTTTTCCTTAGCACGTACATTTAAAAAACTATAAGACTACCTAAGTAAAACCATAACAAGACTATTACTAGAGTTTCCACTCAATAATTCCATTCGTTTCCAAAATTGCTAGATTAAAAACTACGAAATAGGAAGATTAGCATACCTAATCTTTAAATTTAAATCTAACCATTTTGCAAACTAAAATTATTGAGTGAAAATTCATAGTAATAGTCTTGTTATGGTTCAACTTGGGTAGTCTAATAGTTTTTAAAATACACGTGCTAAGGAAAAAAGTTTATGGCCAAAAATAATAAAGATTTCCCTATCGCATGTTTCTTTCTAGGAAATGACCTACAAGAGTAACTATAAATATTTTCATTTTGGAATAATATGTTATACAAAATGTTTAAATACGGACATTATTTCTAACTTATTCTTTAAAAAATGCAATAATTACATTTCAGGCAGTTTATAAATATTTTAGATAAGGAATATATAGATTACATAAAAGCAAAATAAGACACTCCTAATAATTGGGTTAAAGATTTATTTATTAAATATTTACTCTCGTAACATTTTCTAAAATTCCAATAACGGAACAAAACTTAAATAGTAAATTCGGTCGTTAGAAGAAGAACGATATAATAAATATACACTTCAGTCCATGTAGGTCTCTGCTAGCTTATTTGAAGAATGCAAAGGCTACTACTTACTAGCGGTTCTGGGTTTTCTTTCTTTTCTTTAGTTAGTCATAAACTTCAATTTGTTTTGAAGTGACCTCAATATTATTTTTTTAAACTGCATCTGAAATTGAACATATACCATATACCCATACATTTTATAGCATTAGACAATTAAGCAGTGTAGTATAGAGAAATTGGATATGTCAACTTTTGTTTCATAATGCCTCACACACATTCACACTAAATAGAACAGAAAAAAATATGTGCATATAAAACCGTAGCCTTACCAATTATCACATTGCATAAAATAGAATCTCCAAAGGTTTTCTCCAGTCTCTATGCCCATGTAAAGTAAATAATATTAAAACATCCCCTGAGATAAGTTTTGTCAAAAATCTTCTCCACCCTCAATACGTTCCACCACCCAATCTCGCCAGATTGTTCACCTGTTAATAAAAAAACAGAATTGTTTATTACTTTACTATAACTTTCATTTATAGACATGTGCTAATGGTACTTTATAAACCACGAGCAAATTTTTAAAAACAACAATATACGCATCTGAATTTAAGATTCCAGCACGGGACAGATAACGTCCAAACTGATTAGTGGGTCATTCTTTGTATTTGTTGGTTTTTTAAAATAATAATGCGTATGCCAAGAATAAATTACGTACCTAAAATATGTAAACATTAAAAGTGACACTGAGCCAAAGATAAATCGGAAGCGTACTGCTTATTTTCAGTTGCATATAATACTGCCTACCATATAATACTACTTTAACAGACACATATTTAAAAAACCGCTGCCTAAGGAATCACTACTTCCACATCCAGATTATTCGTCCAAGTCACTTTAAAGGAAACACCTTGACTATATTTGTACTCTAGTATGTGGAAATTATTGGTCATTGAATTATAATAATATTTGGGGTAGATGTCATAGAAAAGTTTGAGGAGTTGGTTTCTACCATATACGTTAAAAATGAAGTTTCTAGTTTACCGTACTTATTTTCCACTATTTACAACCTACCACCTCAATGGAGTCATCTCAAGCAGATGTCACTACAATACATACTACGTGTACTAACTTTCAAGTAAGTATCTCAATTTGATGTTATCAATCCCATTAATAATGAAGCGGAGGTGGTAGAGTTTGAAATATATTAGAAAGAAATCTGAGGCCTTGGTTTCTAGTATATACACCGAATCCCAAATTTCTGTAGTCTTACCAGCTTGCTTTACTTATTTTCCCCTATTTGCCCCTATTTAACCCCCAACCCTTCAACGGCATCATCTCAAATTATGATCTAGTTTCAGACGTCGTTATAATACATACTTGTACCAAATTTCAAAGGAATATCTCAATTTTATTTTATCAACCCTTTTCATATTGGAGTAGGGGTGGTTGGGTTGAAAAATATTATAAGAAAATCTGACGCTGTGGCTTCTAGTACATACACCGAATCTCAAGTTTCTATAGTCTTACCAACGTTTTACTTATATTCCTCTATTTACCCCAAATTAACCCCCAACCCTTCAACGGAATCATCTCAGAATATAAACTAATTCCAGACGTCGTTATAATACATACGTGTACGAAATTTCAAATGAATATCTCAACTTTATTTTGTCAACCCCATTAATGGGGTAGGGGCGGTGGGGGGGTTGAAAAATATTATAAAAAAATCTGAGGTCTTAACTTCTTGTACATACACCGAATTTCAAGTTTCTGTACTCATACCAGCTTGCTTTACTTATTTCGCCCTATTGACCCCTAAATAACCCCCAACCCTTCAACGGAATCATCTCAAAGTGTAATCTAGTTCCAGATGTCGTTATAATTCATACGTGTACCAAATTTCAAATGAATATCTCGATTTTATTTTATCAACCCTTTTAATAATGAAGTATGGGTGGTGGGGGTTGAAAAATATTATAAATAATCTGAGACCTTGGCTTCTAGTACATACACCGAATTTCAAGTTTCTGTAGTCTTACCAGCTTGCTTTATTTATTTTCCCCTATTTACCCCTATTTAACCCCCAACCCTTCAACGGAATTATCTCAAAATATAATCTAGTTCCAGATGTCGTTATAATACATATGTGTAGAAAATTTCAAATGAATATCTCAATTTTATTTTATCAACCCTTTTCAAATTGGAGTAGGGGTGGTGGGGGTTGAAAAATATTATTAAAAAATCTGACGCTTTGGCTTTTAGTACATACACCGAATTTCAAGTTTCTGTACTCTTACCAACTTGTTTTACTTATATTCCTCTATTTACCCCAAATTAACCCCCAACCCTTCAACGGAATCATCCCAAAATATAATCTAATTCTAGACATCGTTATAATACATACGTGTACGAAATTTCAAATGAATATCTCAACTTTATTTTATCAACCCCTTTAATGGGGTAGGGGTGGTGGGGGGTTGAAAAATATTATAAAAAAATCTGAGGCCTTAACTTCTAGTACATACACCGAATTTCAAGTTTCTGTACTCTTACAAGCTTGCTTTACTTATTTCCCTCTATTTACCCCTATTTAACCCCCAACCCTTCACCGGATTTCCTCAAAAAACAATCCTGTTCCAAATCTCGTTATAATATATACGTGTACAAAATTTCAAGTCAATATCTTAAACCGTTCCGGAGAAAGCGTGCGGACAAAAAAAGTTACAGACAGACCGACAGACAGACAGACAGAAAAATTTGTTTCGCTCAAATTTAAAATCTCGACGTTTCATGACATTCTAAACCTATTTCACGAATAAAAATTTTTGAAAATTTTTTTGCGATTACTATACTTCCAATCCACTACGTGGATGTGGAAGTAAAAAGGATTGTGGTGTAAAGAAGTGAAGTTTAATACCTATTTTCTTCCTAATAACGGAAACAAATATTCATTTTAAAACCAGCTAAAATAGCTTTATAAAGTTAGGTTAGATTAATTGATGTTGATGGCGGGACAAAAATGATTTTACTTTTTACTATATCCAAGATACATATATATTTAAATAAACAAAAAATTTATCGATTCACTTACCTTCTTTAATTGTTTTTTTGATTGCACATCATCGCAAACATAACGAACAATGAAATAAAACAAGCAAACCCCAAATTGTCAAACACGAAGCACGCCATATAAACCTACGATTTACACGCCTGAGCAACATTTCGCGGTACTTTTGAATAAAAAGTTCCCTTGTGTTGGTGTAACTACAAAAAGTGATATTTTATTTTTTTACTTTTATTTGAATAATACTTTCCTGTAATAATTCAGATAATAACAAAAAATTCGAATTTATGTGGAACACTCATGAATATTATAAATTAAACCTGCTGTATGGGTAGGTACATCGGAAAATTTATGAAACAGCCTTATTTAATGCCTTATTTAAAAAACGTACATATAAAAACATATAATAGGTATATACTTATAATACCTACTTGTTACATAAGTCATCGAAAGTAAAATAATGGATATAAGACGACATAAACATTTTACCATACTTTCTATATACACCTACATTATTTTCAAAATTAAGTTAACATATTAAATTATTTATAAAATATATTTCAAACATATTCTATACTTCTCTTATTAAAATATTTTTATCATATTATTTTATGAAGTATTTTTAGAATAATAATCCAAAGATAAGTTTTGCAATTATTCATAAAATATATTCAAAATATATTCCATACTTATGTATTTCAATTATTCTAATGTTGTTCATTAGAAGATATTCTAAAAATAATAATAAATTATTTGGTTATTCAGAGTATAATTTAAAGATATTTTTTATAATTAATCGAATAATATTTTTTGGGAAGATTTTCAGATTATTCTTAGAATATCTTGTGCTATCTGGGATAGTACCTAAAATAATACAACACAAAAAAATGACGTTGCAAGTATCTCCCTGACGTAATACCGTAATACACTGATGTCAAAAATATAACATTTACAGGTATGTCATGTATTCGTCGTGCGATATCATTGACTAATAATTACCCAAGGTATTGGCTTATATTTGTTCATATAATAGTAGTCGAGTGGAATTAGGTTTTCTGCTTGGAAACCCGTCTATAGTGAATTCCGGGCATCCATGGAGGTTCGTTCCAACACGCAGCTTTGGTCGTCCCTCGAACACGCCCAACGGACGGACAAACCGCGTGTCGGAACCAAATCTCGGATGTTTTATATACCGCCGGACCGGCTGTATACGCCGGGTTGGACATTGGACATGCTTGTTGTCAGCAGCGAGAGCCGCATGACGCATAGGGTGGGGATATAGGATGGGAAGTGTAGGTGTTTGTGAGATGCTTCTTTTAAGTTTCCATCTATCGTCATCTCCTTATTTTTCTTCTATGTTTTCTGTTTCTTAACCTGGCAGCTTTAATTTTTTATTTTTTTTGTTTTTCTTTTGTTTTTATTTATTAACCGTTCGACAGGTAAATATCCATTTACAGTAAAGTTGCAGGGAAGGGCCCTATCTCACGGTAACAATATTTTTTTTGCGCGTTATGAGAAAAAAAAAAGAAGAAAAAGAGGTCCGAAGGGATAGTTTGCTCACCCTGTATGTCGTTTCTTTGAGACAATCGGTTTCAATTTTGGCATTCCATTAATAATAAAATATTATGTTTTGAATCAATAAATCGAGTTGATAAAAATTAAGATGGTAAAAATCAGATAGAAAGATAGAATAGAATAGTATCAATTAAATCAAATAAAATAAATTAATTTATAGCTTATCTGTCTTTCTGCAGCGTCGCTGTTTTTTTTATTTCCTTTCCTTTTCTTTCTTGGGTTGAGTTAATTTTGTCCATTTAAGAACTTTCCACTGTATACAATTACTTTAGGTCACAACACAGCTATATTGCTTTGTAAACATATGTACCTCATTTTGACACAGACTATGCTATTATTTATTGCCCATGAGCCACTTAAAAAGTATCTTGTTGGGTCGTCTAAGGTGTACGTAGGCACCCTGCACTTCACTTGAGCCTGTTTGCTTTATTTGATTAAGAACCGGTTTTTTCAATGTTCAGTTAAAAGTGCCAGATAGGTAGCTGCTAGTTACGCTTAGCTGGTAGTTATATCTATGGTAGTGTTTATCAACAGTAATTTAACTGCCAGCTACGTGATCATAAGTTGAATTATTTCTTAACTATTGGCACTACTGATTCTACCTGAAGTTTTTTTCAATTGGTTTAATTCAAATTACGCGCGTGTTTTAGTGACAGTATATCTAATTTAACCTCAAAATTCATTGCATTGTCTAGCGTGTTGATTGATGTTCTGTTCTTAATTTTGTGTTTGTCTATCAGCAATAATTGCAATAGAAAGCGTAAAAAGGAAAAAGATGCTAACTACACTTTAAGTGATTGGAGAAACAGAATTATTCCTGCAACTTCCTCTATGATCTCAACGATATGTAAAACAGTTTCTTTACGCAGTCGAAATCTTATTAAAAAATCTTTATCATCATATTTCTCAAAATTATTTTCTCGTTCTCTTATGGTATAGGGTCTCCTTTCATACTTTATAAATTGTATAATATCATCGTCATCATCATTCATATCTAGAATATTATTATTATGATTCATTATTGGCAATAATATATTTAATATAAATCACAAATTAAAAACGAACATGTCAATCAATCACATTGGTTTTTGGGTTAGAATGTTTTAGAATTGCCAGAAATTGAACCAAATGTGCATGTGTAAATCCACTAATAGTAGAATAAATCCTTAACTGGCACTTCAACTCTCTGCTAAATTTACTTTCAGATAGTGAGTTTAACCCTTCGGTAAATTTTACCTGCACATTGAAACAGTTTATCTGCCAGATAAATTTTATCTGTCAGTTAAGCGATTTGACTGGACATTGAAAAACCGGCCCTGAATATTATTAGAAAATCTTGTAATTATTAATTCCATATAAACTCTGCGTTTCTATTGAGGAGCTTCATTTCAGGCAGAATTTCTTAATCTACCGGTGGCTGAAATTTTTTCGAGTTTAACAGAGTTTTTACCGCTTTTTAACCGCTTTTTAAAGAGCATCTTAAAAACACGTCTGTTCACGACGACGTTTAACTCACTTTCCTCCTAGTATTCACTGAATCTGATATATAATCAAATTTTAAGAGAAAATGTACAATTTTTCATGTAAATTAATATTTTTAAGTTTTAAGATTTGATGCTTATGATTTTAGCTTTAAAAAATTTGAGACCATTTTTCGTAAATAACTCAAAAATCTTACATTTATGGAAAAAATTGTATGGTACAAAAATAAGATTATGAAATTACAAATATTTGATTTGTTGTTTATTCCTGTACGATGAATAGTTCTAAAATTATGATTGATTAAAAATGGATCTTTAACGTTTATCAGTTGAGATATAAGTAGTGTTTAAATCTCAAATATGTCAGAAACAATCAGTATTATGTTAAACATACATAATAGAAGACGAGGATGCTGCAAATAATGTTAACGAACATTTTATTAACTCAATAAAAAATCATAATATACAGAGAGATTTTAATTTTCTTAGATCTAATGTACCAGTTTGTGAAAGGTCGTTCTTTGTGTCACCAGTAACAGAAACAGATGTACTACCTTTAATTAACAACCTTAAAAATTCAAATGCGAATGGATACGACGAGATATCAAATAACTTGATTAAAAATTGTAAATTCGTGTTATGTAATCCATTGGCGTACATTTTAAATTTGTCTTTTCAGAATGGAATATTTCCTAGCCGATTCAAATTATCCGTCATCCTGCTTATTTATAAGAAGGGAGATCCCAACGACTATGCAAACTATAGAGCCATAAACCTATAACTGAGCCTTTCAAAATTATTTAAACTGAGTGTGAAAGAACAATTGGCAGTATTTCTAAAACAAAACTATATATTGTCGCCCACGCAACATGGCTTAACCAGAGAAAAAATACCGAAACGGCTTTATGTGCCTTTCATGAAAAAATCGTTGATGCTTGAGATAATACTGTTACTCTAGGCCTATTTGTAGACTTTTCCCGAGCATTCGACTGTATTGACCAGGAATTATTACTAGAGAAATTAAATATATACGGAATGCGAGGTATAATAAAAGTTTTTCAGCTTATATCTGGCAAATGTTAAACTTAACAACGTTTTTAGCAATAATTATAAAGTTGATAAGGGAGTACCTCAGGGTTCTATTTTGGGGCCTTGATTATTCATAGCATTTTCCAACGACTTAGCTAATTACATAAAAAATGTTTCCGGCTTACACCTTGTTTCCTATGCCGACGATACCATTGCTCACTGAAAAATCAGTAGAACTTTTGGAACTCCTCACCCAGAAAACTTATAAAATGGTAACTACCTGGGCAGAAAAAAGAATACCTATTTAAATGTAAATAAGTATATTTACCTTTTTCTATACAAAAAATAATTCCGTTAATGTTATAAATAGATTTTCTGTTAATAAAGATATCATCTCAGCTAATTCAACAAAAATTTTTGGAGTTTACTTCGACAGAAACTGGTAATGGAACCACCATATAGAGGCATTAACTAATAAATTGACAAGTTGCTGTTACGGGTTACGATTTTTAGGTAACCATTGCGGCCGTGATATTCTGGTAACGTTATATTATGCAGACTTCCACTCTCATATGAGATACGGTATAATCAACTGGGGCAATAGTGTTCACATTTATCATACATACTACAAATATATGGCTAATGACAGCAAGAGAACGTTTTATTTAAAAAAAAATTACAAGGCACTCATTATTTTGCATATAACATCGTTATTCTTCAAGCCGTATGGATAGAAAAAAAATCTACGAAAGAGTGCTCCAAGCCCTTTAATTCCTATTATATGTATTTTTAATATCATACTGATTGTTTCTGGCATATTTGAGATTTAAATATTATATCTCAACTGACAAACGTTCGAGATCCATTTTTAAACTATCACTTTTTTGTAATCAGTATTATAAATTCAAAGCAAAAAGTTTCCTGAAAATCCATCCGGGATTTTTTACTTGTTATGTCTAATTGCCCTCGACTGTGTGTGGTTGACGTTTTCCTAAATCATTGCCCGTTGCGTAATGTGTATACTTCGGTATGTGACAACTTGAGGTACCTATCTAGTAAACTGGATATTACCCCCCCTTTATTTAAGCTTTAAAGTTTGTTGGTATTTTATAAACGAATTGATATAATCACAAATGTGTTTCTTTGCCTAGATAACTGTAGTGTGCGAAACCCCCAACCTTCAACGACATCTGGAAAATAAAAATTAATCATAGCAGGTTCTTATCTTAGGACGACTAAATAACCCAAATCTAACGCCCAATTAAACTTGTTTCTAACGTAGTATAGGTGACACATAAGTATCCATCCATCATTGCCCTTGCGCTTTTTCTAATATGAAAAGCTGTAATAAATTTAGCGTATCTTTAGCGCACTAGACTAGATTATATCCAGCCTTACTTGAAATACAAGGGCCGTGATATATGAAGAGGAGCTATTTATAACAATCAGGCATGTATGTAGTTGACAATACTATGTGGAAAATAAGTATTCCTGGTGTACCATTTATCTCCATATACAACCTATAATTTTACTTAGTAGTATAATAGTAAACATTTTTTTGAGAACTTTTTTTCTCGTACACACATTAAATCATAATTTTATTTCTTATTACTTATTTACCCTCAACTCTTCAACAAAGTAAGCTCAAAATATAATCTAGTTCCAGATCTCGTTATGATATATACGTGTATGAAATTTCAAGTCAATATTTCAATTTTGCTTTGTCAACCCTTTTAATAATGGAGTTGGGGGTTGTGATGAGGATGGCAAATATCATAAAAAAATTGTAGATCTTGGCTTCTAGTATATACACCAAATCCCAATTTTCTGAACTCTCAGTGGATTGCTTTACTTATTTACCCCCATACTACATATAACCCAGTTGTCGGAAACAGAAATTGATAAAATCCGGTCACTAGATGTTATATGACTAAATTTTTCAGAATAAGTGTTTTTGTAAAGTTTACAGCCGGAAAGTGAGAGCAACGCTTCAAAAAAATCGAATATATTGGCCGAAATTCGATTTTTGGACAATAACTTAAAAAATAAATAGAATATCAAATAACTAATAGCACTAAGCGATAGAGGGGTAAATTTCACATCAAAAACGCCTATGAAGTTTTTTTGTAGATCAAAAATGAAGGTGTAAGGACCTCGTTTACTACTGGGCGTGTTTATTTATTTAATAAATGTAAATAACAACAGGTTAGCACTCACCGTTTTGCCGAACACGTTCTTAATCTCCAAAGCCCTTGCCAATCTAAATTTAAAAAGGAAAAAAAGACGTAAGTGCACAACGCCTTCTAATCGAGAACATGCTCAACCACTTAGTCCGAGAGCTGGCAGTAAAAACAACTTCCTCATAAGTTACCAAAGGTTTGAACTGACACGTCGGTTCTACTTTAGATTGTAATTTTAAAACCACCCGTCTGCCGGGCGAAAGTGGTCGCTTTATTAAATTTAAAATTAAAAAAAAAATTAAAGTAGCTCATAACTTCCCAATTATTACCAACATAAATGTTTTATGAAAATGGCCTAAGATCTTAACTAAATTGATATCGTAAGCGTCTGCCATTGGGAATGATCGCTACTTCGGAGCAGACGCTGTCAAATATTAAAAAAAAAAACGCCATCAACTTCCTCACAGGTTATCACCGTTATTTT
Source organism: Stenurella melanura (assembly GCA_963583905.1). NCBI lineage: Eukaryota > Metazoa > Arthropoda > Insecta > Coleoptera > Cerambycidae > Stenurella > Stenurella melanura. The sequence goes on from OY757312.1 coordinate 150,676,265, forward strand.
TGTGTCAAAATATTACTAAATATGTTATTAACCGAAGTTAAAAAAGAAATTTTTGGCAGACGGTCGCATTCAAACCGTAGTCGGGATTTTATGTTGAAAAGTAAAAATAAATTGTTTCGACTCGAACAGCTAATCTTAGCTTATAAAAGATATTTATTTGAATTAAAGAATATTTTTTATTGTGTAGGTAATGAAGACGTATAAAGAACACTTCGGCAGACGGTCGCATTTAAAGGACAGACAGACGGGACTGAATTGCTATCAATATATTAAAGCCAATATATTGGCGTAATATAATATTATATAAACGACCTCGGGAGTATAGAGCCCCTTAATCAAAAATTTTATGTAAAAAAGAAGCTAGTGATATAATACTTATTGAATATTTATTTAATTTTAAACACCCAATAAAAACAGAAGAAATAGAAACAGGAAGAAAAAAATTGAAGCAAGAATAATAAAACACAAACAAAATCTATGTAGCAAGCGACAGAAATAAATAAATAATATTATGAATATGACAATAAAAATGCAAATTTAATGTAGGTGCATCTTCATCACTACTTGCATTGTAAAATACGTCATCTTCATCAATGTCCGGAGCTGGGATTTTGCAAAATTCTTCGAGTGTAAGGTTTTTGTGGTCCAATAAACCATACCAGTTGGTATCTTCCATCGACTAAAAGCCAGCCATGTTCTTCAGGATTAAAAAAAATTGGATTGGCCTCTGTTGCATAATTCCTGATGGCGCAAACTTGATTAGCTCTTTTTATTTTATTTATTAGTACCATTCGACAAGGTGGCATCAAGCTCCAATCAAAATTTTTAACTTTATCTAATGGATTTCTTCCTTGGGACACAATACCACCATGATTTCTAAGAAACAAATCTAGCCTTGCTTCATTCACACTATTAGCATTGTGCCTACCATACATGCCTCATACGAATTTCTCAATGCCTTCAATTTGCTCATCCGATATATTTTGGGAATGGCCAAAAGAAACTAAAATTTTGGCAATATTTGAATCATTCTCAATAATGTTAAGAGGCTTTATTTTACCTTTTCGAGCAAATGATGCGGTATAGTCACTGCCTGTTAAAGCGTGATAGGTAGGTAAAGCTTAAGAAAGGATGTCTCCTAAACTTATGTATTAACAGAAACGTATCTCAAAGTATTCTGTGACTGAAGTCCAGTTTCTATCCAAATGCACTTTATTTGTTAGCTTGTGCATATTTCCCACTGCAATTATTAATATATCAGTACATTTATACTTTCTGGTACTTTAGATGTATGAAATAAATTCTATTATCAGCTTCATGATGACTACAATATAAATTCTCATCAATTTCACAATTCACAAGTCCATCAATCTCATAAAACATGAAACAAATATCTTCACAATTTACTCTAAGAATTTAGCCTCACAAAATACCCGGAAAAATACTTGTTTTCCAGTATTTCACTAAGAACTTCACGAATTCGGTTTTAAGAGTCACTTCTCAATGTTTTAAAAAATCGTTAGGCCGCTTCTGCGCTTCTCCAACAATATTATACACATTATCCCTTCCTGATACCCCTGCTCTTCTGTCTCTTTCGATGTCTTTTAATGATGGCACTACACACTTGTCAAAAATTAGGTCTATTCTTTTGCTTGATGTTCTGCATACTTTCTTAATAATGTATATAGCCAATCTACCATAAGTAAGAGGATCACATAAGAGATGCAAAAAGAAGAATCCGTCAACAATCGTACAAATCTATTTGACTTTGACTTGAAGAAGTTGATACACGATTTTCTAATAACTTGTTTAATTTTGATTTAGCTGTTTTATTCATACTTCCGTCGAGATGACTCAGTGACAACGGAACGGTTGTCAAAGAATACGAAAACACATTTAATAAATCAGTGTATTGTTCCAACGATAATACTAAAAGTCGTCCCAGTAGGTTTCTTTCGACTTCCGCTTCGGCTGTTTTTCGTTAATCAAGTTTGCGCCATCAGGAATTATGCAACAGAGGCCAATCCAAATTTGTTTAATCCTGAAGAACACGGCTGGCTTTTAGTCGATGGAAGATACCAACTGGTATGGTTTATTGGACCACAAACCCCTTCTACACTCGAAGAAATTGGCAAAATCCCAGCTCCGGACATTGATGAAGATGACGTATTTTACAATGCAAGTAGTGATGAAGATGAATAGTACCTACATTAAATTTTGTTTGTGTTTTATTATTCTTGCTTCAATTTTTTTATTCCTGTTTCTATTTCTTCTGTTCTTATTGGGTGTTTAAAATTAAATAAATATTCAATAAGTATTATATCACTAGCTTCTTTCTTACATAAAATTTTTGCTTAAGGGACTCTATACTCCCGAGGTCATTTATATAATATTATATTACGCATACTTTAATATATTGATAGCAATTCAGTCCCGTCTGCCTGTCCTTTAAATGCGATCGTCTGCCGAAGTGTTCTTTATATGTCTTCATTACTTACACAATAAAAAGCATTCTTTAATTCAAATAAATATCTTTTATAAGCTAAAATTTGCTGTTCGAGTCGAGACAATTTTTTTTACTTTTCAACTTAAAACCCCGTCTGCGGTTTGAATGCGACCGTCTGCCAAAAATTTCTTTTTTAACTTTGGTTAGTAACATATTCAGTAATATTTTGACACAAAAATAACGGTGATAACCTGTGAGGAAGTTGATGGCGTTTTTTTGAAATATTTGACAGCGTCTGCTCCGAAGTAGCGACCATTCCCAATGGCAGACGCTTACGATTTCAATTTAGTTAAGATCTTAGTCCATTCTCATAAAACATTTATGTTGGTAATAATTGGGTAGTTATGGGCTACTTTTATTTATTTTTTTTAAATTTTAAATCTAATAAAGCGACCACTTACGCCCGGCAGACGGGCGGTTTTAAAATTACAATCTAAAGTAGAACCGACGTGTCAGTTCAAATCTTTGGTAACTTATGAGGAAGTTGTTTTTACTGCCAGCTCTCGGACTAACTAGTCTATTTCCACAACCCTAGACATTCATTGTCAACACATTCAAGGCCATTCCTCGCCATAACCCACAATTACAATTAATGTCAGAGGTTAACAACTTTTAACTTATCAAAACGTTCTAGATATCTGTTAGCACCTACACTAAGCCTAAAACCAGCTGGCAGCGTTCCAATTGACTTTGACTGTACTAATATACTGTCAAACACGCCCAACGGACGGCCAAACCGCGTGCCGAAACCAAATCTCGGATGTTTTATATACCGCCGGACCAGCTGCATACGCCGGGTTGGACATTGGACATGCTGGTTGTCAGCAGCGAGAGCCGCATGACGCATGGGGTGGGAATATAGGATGGGAAGTGTAGGTGTTTGAGAGGTGCTTCTTTTAAGTTTCCATGCTTCTATTAAGTTTCCATTTGTTACTATCGGCTGGGGTGTGGTGCAGTTGTTTGCGACATGCTTCTTTTCAGTTTCCATGCTTCTTTTAAGTTTCCATCTATCGTCATCTCCTTATTTTTCTTCTCAGTTTTCTGCTTCTTGTGTCTCTGAATCTGGCAGCTTTTATTTTTGTATTTTTTTCCCTTCTTTCCCTTTATTTTTTTTATTTATTAACCGCTCCACAAGTAAATATCCATCTACGGTGGGATTGCTGAGAGGGGCCCTATCCCGCGGTAACATTTTTTTTTGCGCGTTATCAGAAAAGAGGCGCGAAGGGATAGTTTGCTCACCCTGTATGTCATTTTCTTGAAAAAGTCGGTTTCAATTTTGGGCAGTTTTTCCATTTCATCACCTGTATATTATGTTTATTACCTATATATTATGTTTAATATCTTTTTAATTCTGATCTCCAATTCTGGTTTAAAATTTAATAAAGACATCTGGCGTTGCTTATTTTGTATCACCCACTTCAAGAAGGGACGAATCCAGGTATATATTTTACGAATCAAAAATCTCCTGCCTTAACCGGTAATCAAATAAATAAATTCCCCATATAAAACTAATAACTCTGCAGCGAGAAACAACAAGTTTATAGTAAATAAATTATTTCTTAAACAAAAGTACCCATTCCACATGAAGATTTCATTCATTCGCGTATATGTGAAACAATGGATTTCCGAATCACAACATTCTTCCCATCTGTGAAGGATTAATAAATATGTCTGAAATAAATAGAAATAACACTTATCCTTCATCCTTTGCTTATGTTACTACGTCCACTCGTTAGAAGCCAGTCCGTTGCATTTCACTTCGTACTAGCCATTTTGCGGAGGGTCGGTCGTCTTGGGTACATGCACTTGTGGATAATTTACGAGTTTATGACCTAGTCCCATTCAACCTGTTTATTATCTTTTTATCCGAGTATGTTGCCAGATGTCTGTACCCTTTGTCGAGCTGCCCATATACGCCTTTAGTTATGTCATAGTTAAATATCAAATAACAGCTATATGAATTAGCCAAATTTATGTTAATATCTAATCATCTAATGTAGGATTTTCCACTCTTTAATTCAACACATTTTTTCGCGTTTTCGCACCGTGTTTACCCTAGTTTTTCGGGATTTCATGGGATCCACTTAAAAACGCGTCTGCCTTTGTCGACGACCGAACTAAACTCCTTGTAATGGTTGTTGTATTATAAATAACAGAGAACTGCATTTTTGTTCATTTATTATACGGGTACTATGGTACTAAATAATTTTTTGTCCATCTGTAAGGACGACAGTAGAGTCAACATTTTTCTTTGCATTAGTGCAATAAAGAGTCACCACTTTTTATACTGAAAATTTTTCATTCTTGCTTGATGCATTAATAAACATCATTCTCTCCTGATGTACGCGTTACGCATTCCCAGAAATAGTCTAGGATAGGTAATTTATTTCCGTAGCAAACAAACGTTTAAAAAATGCATAAATTAAACCATCAACTCATCACTTATTACTTTGAAATCTCCATCTGATATCTGACACTTTAATTATTATATACATTAAATATGCATGCAGATGGCTAATTTGAATTTTACAATATTTATTTATAGTATTACACCCATGTAACATAATATAATATAGATCTATCTACTGCTTCTTGAATAATAATCAGGATATTAAGGCGAACATTTCCAGCAAGAACACCTTGTATCTTGACTTCCATCATAAGTTTCTGACAGGAACTTGAGTGCCTCAATGAAAGGTAAATAGGGGTATAGGGGTATTTTAGAAATCAGGATCGTAAGAAAGGTATTCACCGTGATTGAACACCGTTAAAATCTCGCCGTAATAACTTGCTCATGATAGAGTTGGTAGATGTGAATGTTCAAAAGTAGCGCACATGTTTTCAAATTTTGGCATTCTTTATAAATATGTTAATAATGGAGCAACAATATAATTGAAAGGTCGAGTGAATAACGGAGATACGTGACAGAATTACATATTGCAGAAAATTTACTTCAGTTTTTATAGTAGACAAGAAGTTGTATACATACATGGAAATGTTTATTAGTTTTTTCTACTTCCCTTATGTATATTTGCTGTTTTCTGTACACTCTGTAGAATGGATGAGTAGGTAACTTCAGTTATCTGAACGGATATATTTCATATCCTATCTAGGATGGATATGAAACCGACCCACAGTTCGTATATTAAGTACACAGCCAACTATTCGTTAAAAAAATCAAGTTAGTGCATAAGCTGTCAAAGTAATTTTCAGTGTGTGTGTTGATTGATTGATTTGCCAGTGTAAGGTGGGCATTGCTGCCGATTCCGGGCATCCATGGAGGTTCGTTCTAACACGCAGCTTGGCCGTCCATCGAACACGCCCAACGGACGGCCAAACCGCGTGCCGGAATCAAATCTCGGATGTTTTATATACCGCCGGACCGGCTGCATACGCCGGGTTGAACATTGGACATGCTTGTTGTCAGCAACGAGAGCCGCATGACACATGGGGTGGGAATATAAGATGGGAAGTGTAGGTGTTTATGAGATGCTTCTTATAAGTTTCTATGCTTTTATTAAGTTTCCATCTATTGTCATCTCCTTATTATTCTTCTTCTAACTTTTCTGTTTCTTCTGTTTCTGAATCTGGCAGCTTTTATTTATTTTTTTATTGTTGTTTTTTCTTTGTTTTTATTTATTAATTGCTCCACAGGTAAATATCTATTTACGGTGGAGTTGCTGGGAGGGGCCCTATCTCGCGGTAACAATGGTGGAAGTGCCCTATCTCGCCCCCCCCCCCCCCACCAAGCCCTACTCCTTTATTAAAGGGGTTGATAAAATAAAATTGAGATACTTGCTTGAAACTTGGTACACGTATGCATTAAAACGACATCTGGAACTAGATTATATTTTGAGCTGATTTAATCCGTTGAAGAGTAGGGGGTTAATTAGGGGTAAATAAGGGAAAATAAGTAAAGCAAGTTGGTAAGAGTACAGAAATTTGGGATTTGGTGTACATACATAGAAGCGAAGGCCTCAGGTTTTTTTTATAAGATTTTCCATGCCCCCACCACCACCACTTCCTTATTAAAAGAGTTGATAAAATTAAATTGAGATTTTGAGTTGAAATTTGGTACACATATGTATTATAACGACATCTGAAACTAAATTTTGACAGGATTCCATTGAAGGAGTGGGGGTAAGTAGAGGTAAATGGGGAAAAAGAAGTAAAGCATGCTGCAAGAGTACAGATATTTGGGATTAGGTGTATATACTAGAAACTAAGTTTCTAGATTTCTTTCTAATATTTTTCTATGACATCTGCCCCAAATATTATTAAAATTCTATGACCAGTAATTTTCATATACTAGAATGCAAATATAGTCAAAAATGTTTTATTTACAGTGACTAGGATGAAGAATCTGGATGTGGAAGTAGTGATTCCTTAGGCAGTGATTTTTTCAATACGCTTAAACCATATCTTTTCTTATTATTTTATTTGGCTGACATACCTGTCAAGTAGTGTTGAACTGTGAGATTTATTGAAATTCTGTTTCCTAAAGTTATTTACCCAATTCCGAATAAAATTTCTTGCGAGAAATACAATAAGAATTCGATTGTGATTGTGATACAATTTTAAATGAAATCGTCTTATTTACATGGTAAATGGTTGAAGCAGTAATTGGATCTGCAATAAATATTTGTGTAGACATAATAATACGTTTTATTTTGTGGATATAATGTTTCATAGGAATAAACGAGTCGTAAACAAGGACTTGGTATACTTACATACTTATTAATGCCTTTTTAAACAGATTGGATTGCTTGTTGATGATCTTGTTATGGAAATAATAAAATCTAAGCATGTAACATGATACATGTATTGTATTTGGAAATTTTATTCTACTCATAGTTTGTTTTAGGTTTTAGCAAATTTTAGAGCGTAATATGTTACACAGCCACACACAAAAAAAAATAGTTCTGGCCTGTGAATCTGACCATGTTTACTATATTACTGTTTTTGGGGTCGCTGAATCTGAATTCGAGGTCTATTTAACTCCATCACGTCAGGATTTTGCCATAACCTCAAAAAACCCATAATTTAAGCGATTTCGACATATTTTCACATAAATCGCTGTAACTTTTTCTAGACAAAAATGACCACCTCTTTTTTGTACTACATCGATTGCAAATTAAAGTTCCAATCTGACGATGTGGGGCACGAGATTTTCCCGGAGCTTCTTAAGAGGAATCCTCGCATGCGGGAAATATACGTGAAATATAACAAACGCGCTGAGCTCTAGCAGCTTTATTTTTACAAGTATCACACTCATTTTTTTTTTTTAGAAGAAGTTAGCTACTAGTTCTACAATGTGACCATTGCTTTTTCAAATCCGGTGAACCAATCTTAAGAAAAAAAATCACAAACTTTATCATTTGATTGTCTGATATTTATTTAATTTTCACATACTTCTAGATATCATTCTCAAAAAAGCATCGGTCAGATAATTCTATCATCTTTTGTTTACACATTCGTTTAAACATAATTCAAAAATGTCAATTCTTTAATGAGTTATACTTCAGGGCAATTACGCATGTAATTTAAAAATTGTTTAGGCATGTTTTCCATCTCCACCTAGCCAGAGAGGCGGATCATATACGCATTGGCTCTTTGTCTAACTTGACTTCTCATTCTCCAGGCTTTGACTCTTACTACAGTAGAGAAATATATAAACTGAGATTGTTGCGTACCTATTTTAATTCAATTTTTACCGGAACACATTTAATCGCGTAATGGGTATAAACAATAGTTAAAGGCGCAAAGTGTATCAATATGGTACAAGAAAAAAAAGAGGAATTACTTCCACATCCACGTAGTGGATTGGAAGTACAGCAATCGTAAAAAAAATCAAATTTTATTTCTTGAAATAGGTTTAGAATTTCATGAAACGTCGAGATTTTAAATTTCAGCGAAAAAAAAAATTTCTGTTTGTCGGTCTGTCTGTCTGTAATTTTTTTTTGTCAGCACATTTTCTCCGGAACGGTTTAAGACATTGTCTTGAAATTTTGTACACCTATATATTATAACGAGATCTGGACTGGATTGTTTTTTGAACATATCCGATGAAGGGTTGGAGGTAAATAGGGATAAATGGGGGGAAATAGGTAAAGCAAGCTGGTAAGAGTACAGAAACTTGAAATTTGGTGTATGTATACTAGCAGCCAAGGCCTCCAATTTTTTATATTTAGAAGCCGAGGCCTCAGATTTTTTAATAACAAATTTCAACCCCCCACCCCCCTACTCCATTATTAAAGGGGTTGATAAAATAAAATTGACTTATTCACTTGAAATTTGGTACACGTATATATTATAATGACATCTGGAACTAAATTATATTTTTAGTTTATTCCGTTGAAGGGTTGGGGGTTAAATAGGGGTAAATAGGGGAAAATAATTAAAGCAAGCTGATAAGAGTACAGAAACTTGAAGTACGGTGTATGTATTTGGAGCCAAGGCCTGAGATTTTTTTATAATATGTTTTAACCCCCCACCCCCCCTACTCCATTATTAAAGAGGTTGATACAATAAAATTGAGATATTCGCTTGAAATTTGGTACATCTGTATTATAACGACAATTGGAACTAAATCATATTTTGAGATGATTCCGTTGAAGGGGTGGCGATGTAAGTATAGGTATATGAATAGGGGAAAATGTGTAAAAGCAAGCTGTGTAGAGTATAAATACTTGAGGTTTGGTGCGCACCTATACGGGAAGCCAAGCCCTCAGATTTCTTTATAATATTTTTCATCTGATATCTAAATCTATGTTCTCGCATTTTTACGCCTCGACGCCGGCCGACGCCTAGCGTCATTTTTGTAAAACTCGTGTATTTGATAAATTTTAATTCCTACATTCATATTCTTACGTCTCGACGCTGACTGATGCCTAACGTCGTTGTTGTAAAACTTATGTATCTAAATCTATGTTCTTGCATTTTTACGTCTCGACACCGACCGACGCCTAGCGTCGTTTTTGTAAAACTCGTGTATGTGACAAATTTCGATTCCTAGATTCATTTTCTTGCATTTTTACGTCTCAGCACCGACCGACGCCTAACGTCATTGTTGTGAACCTTCTGAATTTGATAAATTTTAATACTGAGAATCATATTCTTTCATTTTTTCGTTTCGACGTCGACCGACGTCTAGCGTCGTTTCTGTAATATTCTAATTTTAATAACAATAGGTATGGATATATTAAATACCATGTGACAACAAGACTACCTTGTTTGATTTACCAATACTTTCATTTTAATGAAAATCAAACTAGAAATAACCTTAGAAAAATGCAATGGAATATAATTAGTCAACCGCCCAACCGCACTAACACTACGACGCTGCGCGACGTGGTTGTGCGGTTGGCTCCGGCAATGTTGTATATTTTAATTATTGAATAAAATATGTTAAGGCAGTATTTTTTTTGTGAGATATTTTTTAATATTTTTCACTAAATGCAAATGTGAGCTTTGGCAATTTAAGTAATGTCCGGCGGCTTATTTGAAATATAAAAAACATTTAAGAAAACGGTAATAAATTAATTAAATTGCGAAAACTGACATTTGTTTTGGGTAAAAAGAATTTAAAAATACATTTGGGATAAAAATACTGGACATTTGCTAAGTACATATTACACTTTTTTTTAACAAGATTACGAAAAAATGAATGTTTAAATCAAATACGTCCTGTACGTAATTTCTTAAAAAATAAATGCATAAGTGAGGACGTCCCTGTTTTTGCTGCCACCTGTCCTGGTAGGTGTATAACTGTATAATATGTTGGTAGAAAAATGTTAACATTCTTTTTCATAACTATAAAAGCAAATTTCCGGGTAATTTGTAAAAATTTTTATATTCATGCAATAAAATATTTAAATGGGGGAATGCCACTCAATTCTGGTTTTTGTTCAATAATAGGTATGAAACAAACAAATATTTATAGAATGATGTATTTCAGGATACTGAATAAAATATAAAAGTTAGTATCTGGCAATACGGTAAACTTTCGTAAAAAATTCTTTATAGTATTTTATATCTTACATAAATACCTATAATGTTTTTTTTATATATAAATCCCTATAACTTTTCTACAAACAAATAAGAAAAAAAGCAGAAGGCACTAGGTTTTGAACCCAGAACCCCGCGATTGAAAGTCTGATGCTACATCAGACCCACCACCTGTTCGTGTCCAGTAGTTATCTGTTTACACGGTTTTCACTTCAAATGTGATCCGTATCATTTAAATTATAGGTTCTCAGGTAATAATGCTATGAAATAAATCTCTTGCCCTCTTCTCACTGCGCCTGCGGTTGAAAGAGAAGACGTATCCGTTTTCTCTTCACTAGCAAATAAAATGTAAAGTTATTTCTCCTACAAATGGTGTTGCCGGGGATAAACTAAACGGTAATCCTTGAAACTTCGCAGGGGAACTACTAAGGGCATTCCTCTTAAGTGAGATATCGGCCGCCAAAGTGAGGGGTCCGAGGATTTTGCTTCTTGAGCGACATGGCCCAGCTTTGTGGGCCATTTCTGTCAAACGGAAGATAGAAAAAATCTGGAAAAAATCAGGGGTATGTAGAAAGACGTAAGAAGTCGCTTGGCGTAAATCGGAGGTCGGTGTGCGTCTTGGTTTTCGAGATATGGCCGTTCGAAGTTACCGGGAGGTAAAAATTGAATTTTGTTACCGTTTCCTGGGGCTACATCTCGAAAATGAAACGAGATACAAAGCTGCGGTTTACGCTACTCGATTTATCTCGCCTTCCTACACATCTCTGAATTTTTTCAGATTTTTGCTGGCACCTTAATTTTTTTGCAAAATTTCTAATCTAGAAAAATCCAGAAGTATATAAAAATACGAGAGAAATCGAATAGAGTAATAGAGTAAACCGCTGCTTTGTATCTCGTTTCGTTTTCGAGATATAGCCTCAGGAAGCGGTAAAGTTATTTAGCTAGGTTAGAATTATTCCATGATCGATGCGATCAAATGCTTTAGCAAAGTCGGTGTATAATACGTTTGCCTGGCCATGGTTATCGAGTGTATTAGCCACATATTGGTAGAATATTGTTAAATTTGTTATGGTGGAGCGTCCCTCCATAACACCATGTTGGTGTGGTGAGATTAAGTTTTTTACCGCAGGATAAATATAACTATAGAGTGATATCTCAAAAAGTTTTGCAAAATTACAAAGAATAGAAAGAGGTCTATAAACAGTTCATTTTGAAGGATCGCCAGATTTAAGTATCGTACATATTCTCGCAGTTTTCCAAATGTCAAGAAAAATGGAGGTTTTTAAAATAAGATTGAAAGTAAAGAGTAAAGGAGTTATAAAGGCGTATCTACAGTCTTTCGTTAAAATACTAGGGATTTGATAGTGACCTGACGTCATTTTATTTTTCAATTTATTGTCAGAATTCAGTAAGTCCTTTTCGGTAAATTCACGTATAGTAAAGACATCTACATAATTAAAACAATTTAATTCAGCAAAGGTATTAGGCCTAGTTGATGTTGAGTAAACGCTACTAAAGTAATCGCTGAATCCATCCACAACAGGTTGAGGACCATCAAAACTACATTGTCATTAACTACTTTACCTGGTATTCTAGATTGTTGTTTTCTTGTGTGAATATAATTCCAGAAATACTCAGAATCATTTTTAACATTACTCTCAACTCTATTGAGGTATAATTTATATGCTACTTGGATGTTTGATTTAACTAACGATCTTAACTGTTTAAACTGCTCCAAATGTATATCTAGTCTTGCTTGTTTGTGTTTTTTACGGTAGTAATTTTTTAGTTTGATATTGTTGATTATTGCAGGGGTATACCAGGATGGATATTTACGTTTATAGCTAACAAAAGTTGGCACATGCTTATCAAATATGTCTGTCAGTCTGTCATAAAATATTTCACATGCTAAATTAACGTCAGTACACGAATTTAGGTTGTACCAATCGGTTGTTAAAAGTTCAGCGTATAAGTTAGGATATTCAGGTTTACGGAAATTAAATGTTTTAATATTATTATTATTATTACCGGAGGAAGTTAACACGATGGTTGTCAGTAGGCAGTGTGTTGATACGTAAAGAAGGGTGAGATACACGGTGTAATAAGTAACATATCAACATATTCATTAGATGTGAACAGTGACGGCATATTTCTGATTTGAAAATGAAATAGAGTCTTAAAATTAACCTGTCAGTGAAACTGTCACAGAATAACAGTCAATAATTTCTGTTTTGTATGTATTCAACGCCAACCTTATTAGTTTAAGAAAATGGAACATTGCTGAATCAAGATTAAACCGTTGATATATTGTAAGCCGTTAATGATCGGTATAGGACTTGATTAATAAAATTTCTTAGGAAATAAAAGGATAATCCAATAATATAACATGTACAGGGTGTTCCGTTTGAAAAAGTAAAGTTGCACAACCTGCTACATTTTTAGGTTTTACACTTTTTAAGGCGGCTTGTACTTTTGAAATTAAAATGATTAAATTAATATTTTCTAACAATAACTTTTCCATTCAACATTTCTCTCTATGTCTCACCGTTTTCCAGATAATGCTTGTCTGAATAGAGCTAGGACACCGGACACCCTGTATAGCATTTTAAAACCATTTAATACAGCTTTATTAATAAAGTATAGATTTAGATATAGTTTTGTAAAAATATGCTCTCTGTGGATATTAATCACCACACAATATTTCAAGTAAAAATATTTATTTAAACGGTCAAGAAACCACAGGGTTTTTAAACGTCAGAGAAAGAAGTTTTTCAGGGTCTTTTTATTGGTCTTGATGCGAATTTCGAAAATTTTAACCACTTTTTCTGCATTTTAAATTTTTTAAATTTGTGTATGTGCTTGTATTTCTTCTTCAGAAATAAAATCTTCTAACCTAGTTAAGAAATATATAAAAAAGCAAAAATTCCAAAAATAAATGTCGTTAATAAACCGAAACGTAAGAAAATATAATAACTTTCATTTATACTGACCCAGAATTCGTAGGATACACATCAAGCCAATTTAATATTAATGGCAAAGAAATAAAAACGTCTAAGTATATGTAGGTAATATTTAAGATTTATTCTAAAATCTGCCTTTGATATTCCCATCAATCAGACGGGAATGAAATAACTCCAAATACCACTTATGTTTCGTGGAACAGGAAAAGTAATAAGGCACACGGAGATGTTGTTTCGAATCGTTTCGCCCTATAAAACTAAAATTTATAGCTATTTAAGACGAAGTTTCGGAAAGTGCCCCGATCTCCCGTACCTAGGTAACTTTAAACATCTGCCATCTGCTCCTGCCCTACCTCGAGGACTGAGCTTTAACTTCTTGCACTCTCAATCTTACTTAGTAATTGACCACAGCAAGAAACGCATTGCGGTTTTGAAAAGCAATTAAAGCATCGCAACGGTTAATGTTTGTTAGTGTTGTGTTGTGATTGGTGATTTTAATTATTTCAAACAAAAATTGTTAAATCGGTAAGTGATTTGAATGTTCATTTGTCTCTTGATTTTTTACTTAAGAAATGTTAATAATGTAATTTAACGACGACCTCATTAGTCAACGGTAATAAACCACCAATTATAGCATAGTTAAGCTTTATACAGACTGTCTATTTTACGAGGGCCACACCAAATATCTCGCTTAATATCTATTGTAGAAGAATAAAGTTTTAGAAACAGTTATCCCATTTTTTGTGAGCTATATTTCAGTAAAAAGAAATTTGAAATCCATAGCCTACTTTATGAGATATATTACAAAAACCTGAAAAATAGGAAAACCACAAACGGTTATAGCTTCCTTATTTGAGGAGATACGAAAAATGTTAAAGGAATGAAAGTTGACGGCAAAGACAATAAGAATAATAACGTGTAACAAAAAAATCGAAAAATGCAGTTGGCTTTGACATACGCTATTGTGCAAATATGAAAAATACGTATCTCAAAGTAGGCCATGATGCCATTAATTCCGTTATTTTTTTCTCATTCCAACGATATAAAACATGTCACAGAAATTTTAACCGATAGTGTCAATATTTAATATTTTACGAATAACACAATTCATATAATTGAATCATAACAATCAGCTGTGCCATAATTAGTGAAAAACAATGTATACAGTTATTAATAAATTTGACAGATTGTCACTGTTGTATGTTGTATGTTGCGTTGTCGAGTTCTAAGACAAATTTTATATAAGTAATTATGGTGTACACCAATAATAACAAATTCGATATGATTAGCATTTATTGTCAGTGCAATTTTGACGCTGAGATGGCAGTCACGGTTCACGGAGATAGATTCCCAGATGCTCCGCAGCCAAATCGAACTATGTTTAGGAAGTTAGTTCAAAATCTAAAAACGCACGGTTCATTTTCAAAAAAAGTAGTAAGGCGAGCGCATGTTGCGGATAATGTAAGAAAAGTGAATAGAGTAATGAATTATGTTAACCAAAATAAAGAAACCTCTTTGAGACAAATTCAGAGAAACTGTCGCATAAAAAAAGACAGTGCAAGAAAAATATTGAAAAAAAAAAACGGATTTCGATGCTACAAGATGAGGAAAGTTCAACATTTAAATGAGGGAGATAAGCAATGGAGAGTAAGATTTTGTAGATGGTTATTAAATAAGAAAAGGAATGACGCGCTGATATGTAGCAAAATTCTTTGGTCGGACGAATCAAATTTTTCTAATAATGGATTTTTCAATAGAAATATGCATTATAAGTGGACAAGAGAAAATACACATTAGTGCAGAGAGACTGCTTTCCAAGAGAGATTTTCTACGAATGTTTGGTTGGGTCTTTTAGGGACTAAAGTAATTGGACCTTATTTTTATGATGGCAAATTAACCGCTCGTAGATACCTTAATTTCCTGCAAAACGAATTTCAAGATTTTCTTTATGAATTAACAGTGACAGAAAGATTAAATTATTCATATTTTCAACAGGGGCTCCACCTCACACTGCTGTAATATGTACAAATTATTTAAATCAAGTTATGCCAGATAGCTGGATAGGCACCTATGGACCCATTCTATGGCCAGCTCGATCACCAGATATTACTCCCTTGGATTTTTTCGTCTGGGGTTACATTAAAGACAAGGTATTTCAAACTGCCCCTGAAAATATTGAGGACATCAAAACCAGAATTCGAAACGCATGTGAGGCAATTACTCCTGAAATGCTCCAAAATGTAATGCGTGACGTGTCTCGTAGAGCACGTTTATGTGTCAGAATGCATGGTACACAATTTGAGCATTTGTAGTTAGAAAAATAAATACACACAATTTCTTTTCAATATACTTAGTAGTAGGTAGTACTGTTATACATAGTTTTTCGTTTTTTTCTTTGGATGTTCGTTTTGTACTTGTATTTTTATTTATGAGATATTTATTGGTTTGTATTAAATTGTAATAAATAATTACGGAATTATAATTATTATAAAGTGAATTTTTACTATTATGGCACAGCTGATTGTTACGATTCAATTATATGAATTGTGGTATTCGTAAAATATTAAATATTGACACTATCGGTTAAAATTTCTGTGACATGTTTTATATCGTTGGAATGAGAAAAAAATAACGGAATTAATGGCGTCATGGCCTACTTTGGGATATGTATTTTTCATTTTTGCACAATAGCGTATGTCAAAGCCAACTGCATTTTTCGATTTTTTTGTTACACGTTATTATTCTTATTGTCTTTGCCGTCAACTTTCATTCCTTTAACTTTTTTCGTATCTCCTCAAATAAGGAAGCTATAACCGTTTACCAACGTGAAAACAGCAGCTAAAGATAGCAGCCAATTTATACGATCATGCACGAGCGATACCATCGATGTATAAAATACGAACTTGAATAAATTTAATTTTCAAATTCAAATTAATAGTTAGCCTGCAGATTATTGTTTATCAATATACATAATTCTTTGCAACCCACATATAAGGTTAAGCCACCCATAAATATATAAATAAAACTACTAAGCCAATGATGAAAAAATTATGTGCCACACTGTGAAAATAATTACCCACCATACACCCAAGGGCTCAAGCCACCCTTAACATGAAAAAAAATTAATAGATAACAAACGCCATGAGGTCTGAATATTTTAATTACTCAAAAAAATGTGACTTATTAATACTAACATTACATTGTAAAAATATTGACTCGAAAGTCACTAGCAAGAGCACAAGTCATCATTTAATATTAAGAAAATCAATTATTATAAAACGACATTAAGATCCAAGTTACCAATATATAGAGAATTAACTTTTATTAATACTAACATTTCTCTGTAGAAATATTTCCTTTCAAGACATACGCAAGGGTGCGAACCAACCCCAATAAGAAAAATAATACCACAAAACGGTATGAAATTCGAACTTACCAAGTACTTAGAAAAATACTATTTATTAACGGCAACATTCTAATGTGAAAATAAGTTCTTCCAACCCACACGCAAGGGCACAAACCACCACCTTTAATAATGAGAAAATTAATTGTCACTAAACGGCATTGAGTACGAAGTTACCACTACATAGATTAATAGCTCTTACTAATACGAATATTACCCTGTAAATACAATTTCTTCCAGCCCGAAGGAAAGGGTACAAACCAACCCCCAATTATAAAAAAATTAATTGCAACTAAACGGCATTAAGATCGAAGTTATTAACTACATAGAAAAATATGAACATTACCCTGTAAGTATAATTTCTTCCAAACGAAACGCAAGGGTGCAAACCAACCCCCAACGATAAGAAAATTGATTGCCACTAAACGGCATGAAGTTTGAAGTTACCACTACATAGAATAATAGCTCTTACTAATACGAATATTACCCTGTAAATACCATGTCTTCCAACCCGAAGGCAAGGGTACAAACCAACCCCCAATTATAAAAAAATTAAATGCCACTAAACGGCATGAAGTTTGAAGTTAGCAACTATACAGAAAAATAGGGTTTACCAATGCGGACATTAACCCGTCAAAATAATTTCTTCCAACACACACGCAAGGGCACAAACCACCACCTCTAATAATAAGAAAATTAATTGTCACTAAACGGCATTAAGTACGAAGTTACCACTACATAGAATAATAGCTCTTACTAATACGAATATTACCCTGTAAATACAATTTCTTCCAACCCGAAGGCAAGGGTACAAACCAACCCCCAATTATAAAAAAATTAATTGCAACTAAACGGCATTAAGATCGAAGTTATTAACTGCATAGAAAAATAGTGTTTACTAATACGAACATTACACTGTGAGTATAATTTCTTCCAACACGAACGCAAGGGTGCATACCAACCCCCAACTATAAAAAAATTAATTGCAACTAAACGGCATGAAGTTTGAAGTTAGCAACTATACAGAAAAATAGGGTTTACCAATGCGGACATTAACCCGTCAAAATAATTTCTTCCAACACACACGCAAGGGCACAAACCACCACCTCTAATGATGAGAAAATTAATTGTCACTAAACGGCATTAAGTACGAAGTTACCACTACATAAAATAATAGCTCTTACTAATACGAATATTACCCTGTAAATACAATTTCTTCCAACCCGAAGGCAAGGGTACAAACCAACCCCCAATTATAAAAAAATTAATTGCAACTAAACGGCATTAAGATCGAAGTTATTAACTGCATAGAAAAATAGTGTTTACTAATACGAACATTACACTGTGAGTATAATTTCTTCCAACACGAACGCAAGGGTGCATACCAACCCCCAACTATAAAAAAATTAATTGCATCTAAACGGCATGAAGTTTGAAGTTAGAAACTATACAGAAAAATAGGGTTTACCAATGCGGACATTAACCCGTCAAAATAATTTCTTCCAACACACACGCAAGGGCACAAACCACCACCTCTAATAATGAGAAAATTAATTGTCACTAAACGGCATTAAGTACGAAGTTACCACTACATAAAATAATAGCTCTTACTAATACGAATATTACCCTGTAAATACAATTTCTTCCAACCCGAAGGCAAGGGTACAAACCAACCCCCAATTATAAAAAAATTAATTGCAACTAAACGGCATTAAGATCGAAGTTATTAACTACATAGAAAAATAGTGTTTACTAATACAAACATTACCCTGTAAGTAAAAATTCTTCCAAATGAAACGCAAGGGTGCAAACCAACCCCCAACGGTAAGAAAATTAATTGCCACTAAACGGCATGAAGTTTGAAGTTAGTAAATATACAGAAAAATAGGGCTTACCAATGCAGACATTAACCCGTCAAAATAAGTTCTTCCAACAAACACGCAGGGGTACAAAGCAACACCTCTAATAATCAGAAAATTAATTGTCACTAAACGGCATTAAGTACGAAGTTATCACTACATAGAATAATAGCTCCTACTGATACGAATATTACCCTGTAAATACAATTTCTTCCAACCCGAAGGCAAGGGTACAAACCAACCCCCAATTATAAAAAAATTAATTGCATCTAAACGGCATTAAGATCGAAGTTATTAACTACATAGAAAAATAGTGTTTACTAGTACGAACATTACACTGTAAGTATAATTTCTTCCAACACGAACGCAAGGGTGCAAACCAACCCCCAACTATAAAAAAAATAAGTGCAACTAAACGGCATGAAGTTTGAAGTTAGCAACTATGCAGAAAAATAGGGTTTACCAATACGGACATTAACCCGTCAAAATAATTTCTTCCAACACACACGCAAGGGCACAAACCACCACCTCTAATAATGAGAAAATTAATTGTCACTAAACGGTATTAAGTACGAAGTTACCACTACATAGAATAATAGCGTATACTAATTAGAATAGTACGCTGTAAATATAATTACCTTCAACTCAAAGACAATGGTGCAAACCAACCCCCAATTATAACAAAATTAATTGCCACTAAACGGCATGAAGTTGTAAGCTAGTAACTGCATAGAAAAATAGTGTTCATTAATGCTAACGTTACCCTGTAAAAATAAATTCTTCTACACCAAACGCAAGGGTGTAAACCAACCCCAATAATAAGAAAATTAACCGCCACTAAACGGCATGAAGTTCGAAGTTAGTAATTTCATAGAAAAACAGTATTTACACATACGAACGTTACTCCTTTAAAATAATTTCTTCCAACCCATACGCAAGGGTACAAACCTCCACCACTAATAACAAGAAACTTAATTTCGACCGAACGGCATGAAGCTCAAACTTTAAAACTATTCCGAATAATATTGCATAATAATATTAACGTTCCGATGAAGAATAATAATAATTTCTTCCAACCTACGCGCAAGTGTGCAAACAAACCGCGAATAATAAGAAAATTAATTCGCACTAATCGGCATAAAATTCAAACTTACTAACTACTTATAAAAGTATCGTTTATTAATACAAACTCTTTCACCCCGCACGTAAGGGCTTTATTTTGGTTTTAATACTTTTTGCATAAATCGCACATGTTATGTACTAATTTATTCTTATTTATCTGAATCATTAAACATTGAGGATGCATAATCCTTAAACAATACATACATTGAATGATTTTCTCTCCTTGCATGTCTTGCAAGCAGAAAAAGCACTTATTTTTCATACTATCTGATCTATACAATATCCTGTATTTTAAGTCATTTCTGTATGTTCCCATATCGTAAAAGTTGTCTGTCTTATTGTTTGCTATAACATTTTGAAAATAATACAGTACATAAGGCCCACAATTGTATCCGTCTTTTTGAATTAACTGGTCGTCAATTTGTATTGACCATCCTTCTACATCGAGTGGTTTTCTATTGTAAGTAACTCCACGTATCTCGAAGGTAGTAAAATTGTTATAAAACTTTAGATATTTTAAAAACCTATCTAGGAACATTTTACTTTTTAACTTATTGGTTCCGAACGGATCCATGTATCGAAAGATTTTCTCTTCTGTGTTTAGAACTGCAATGCACCAGTGGTTATTATTTAATAACACGGGCATGGCTAAATTAATTTTAGTAAATACCACGTCTTTCACGAATAGGTCAGAGTGGAAAGAGTCTTCGCTGGAAAATATTTTACTTGCATATCCAGACGAGATAACTTGGTATTGACCATTTTCATCTAAGATATTTAGTAAAATATCCATTCCTGTGTTGGTCAACCACTCTTGACCAGTGAGAGAATGATAATCGTCTGTTATCACTTCTTTAATATAGCAATTTAAATTGTTAAACTTCGCAACTGTATATCCCTTCCCATTACTGAAATATTTATAATAATCTATATCATCTACCAGACCATTTCCTAAAATATTTAAAGTCTTGCTTGTCGTCCACTTTCTGTCTTCAATTTGAGGGATATCTACGGAGGGAAGAACAATTTTTGGGAGAAGGTAGAAGTTGTAAAAGTATCTGAGACTCGGATATACTCTTTTGAATAAATTGCTGTCTCTATAAATTCTTTCTACTTTTATTCCTCGGTATGTGTAGATTATGAAATCACACCATACTCTGTCGGTAACTTCAAGAAGACCCTGAACTTGAAAATAATAATTATGTACCCGTTTCAGATTTCCATTTTTGTCTAAATAATCTAATTTTGCATTTGCGGGATGAACGTTCCTGGCACTGTACGGGCATTTAATTTCAATTAGTCCATCAACTTCCACTGCACCGTCTGGAGATGCGCCCAGAAAAGGATAAGTTTTGTGAATAAACAACCCGACTTGCTGGCATTTGTTCTTCGTAATATCTTCGTATTGCTTTAGAGCAACTTCCTCGTTACACTTTCCATATTGTATAGCAGCTGTACTTAAATTTGAATTGTCTAAAAGCTCTTTTACAATTCTGTTGTACGTAGATGGGCCTCTGGCTTTGTATATTCTGCCAAAATTGGAAGCCGTAACCCTTTTACGCCTTTCGATATTCCATAGGGGGGTCTCGCTTTGACCTCTCGTTTTATATTCCAGTTCTTGTCTGTCCGTTTCATTGAGAGTAATAGATTTTATGTATTCTGAGCACATTATGTGCAGTTCACCTATCTCTTCTTCCCCATCACACGTCACATTCAATTTCTCCTGAGATCTGTCTTCGTCACTATCTGCATCAACGATTAGTATTGTACATCTTTTACATACAAATCGGCCTGAGTATGATTTTTCTACAGACGATTCACATTTTTGATGCACGTATCCATCACAAATATCGCACTGAACCCAGTCGGCAGTTTCGTCTAGTAAACCGTGACCGCAATAAACACATTTCATAAACTCTTCTTTGCATAACCCTATCTCTTTCTTCGTAGGTGAGTTATTAATTTGTTTTTTCAGATATCGTCCTAAAAAGTGACTGTTTTTTGATTTATACTTCCTTTTCCACATTTCCTGAGAAAGAAATTCGGAAGAGTTCTCCTCAGCTGCAGATTCTCTCTTTCTTCTGATTGTTAAGTTTGATTTTGTAATTCCTATCATAATTTCTTTGTACAATGAAAGTACGTCTTCCCTAAACACCCTGATGCCTCTAGAGCACCTTATGTTCTTACCCCCTTTCAATAATTGATTCTTTACGTAACCAAAA
This sequence comes from Stenurella melanura, assembly GCA_963583905.1. Taxonomy (NCBI): domain Eukaryota; kingdom Metazoa; phylum Arthropoda; class Insecta; order Coleoptera; family Cerambycidae; genus Stenurella; species Stenurella melanura. The sequence goes on from OY757312.1 coordinate 150,698,344, forward strand.
TGATTTTCAATTACTGAGTTACTTATACGATCAATCCGATACCCCGAGAGGTGAAGCATTATACCACTCCACAGCGGATAGAAGGGAAGATATTTAATTAATAATATATTTAAAAATTCAGGATTGTAAAGTTTGTTCTGAATATCAGTTTCCTCGAATCGATGAGTATTATGCTTGGTGAGTATAGTTTTAAAATGTTTATAAAAACGGCTTGATGCATATAAACTGTCAGGTCGTTTTTTTGGATCTTCTGGTTTTGATGTGTCAGTACTCTTAACATCAATATCTATAGTTGTACTTATTGGTTCCTTCGATATTATTTGCTTTAGCGATTTGTAAGCGATTTTTACTTCATTATTGTAATATGGACATGACAAAGTAACCGAAAAGTGTACGAACCATTGCTCCACTTTCGCAAAGTCAAGATTTATAATAGCACCTGCCATAATATCTTTAAATATTGATTTCTGTTCCACATTTTTTGATGTTAAATCTACATCTTTTGCCACCATCTTCATAAAATGGGAACAACATAAGTGTATAGTGATAAACGTTTTCGTTTTCTTTTGCCGCTCTTTAATAATAAAATAACACGTTTCTAAATATGCCAATAATGACATATTATTAAAAGCCCTTGAAGCCGCGTGTAAAGTTGCAAAACTAAAGTCTGTAACAATTCCTCCGAAGATTGGCCATTTATTTCGTTCTTCACAGAACGTTCTAAAATCATAAAATACCCGATAAATAGACTTGGCAAAATGTTCGCTCGAAATCATTTGAAAAACTGAGCATACTCTCTTTGTTTGTCTTATTCTGGTCACTGCAGCATAAAGATATATTTTCTTTTCTACATACTGCGGATTTTCGAATATTGCTCCTGTAGAATCGAAATACAACAGAGGAAATAAATCGCCTATTTTTTGTTGTTCAAGAATATATAATTCTTCGCGGCTATACAGTTTTATGTTGAAAGGAACGCATACTTCCTTTATGTATTCTGGATGGTCAAAATGCATTTTAATCAGATCCGTAATTTGGTCTTTGTCACGATCCAACTCGCTTTTGGCTTCAGATCTTATTTTCCGTAACGTTGGATCAGATTTAATGTCCTGTAAATTTCCTCTGTTAATTATATCATTTTTTGCATTTAATATGCTTTCTTTTTTATATTCTAATGGTTTTTTATTACGCAACTTTTGTTTTAAAATAGAACGTTCTAACCCTTTGACATAACCGGTTAGTTTGCTTCTGTGGGAGTAATTTATAGACGTGCTAAATACCGTAACCATTAGCGTGGCTATTTCTACGGACACTTTAAATTTTTTGCAACACCGATTGTTATGAATACATTGGGCAAACAGATAAATTTTTTTAGACTTTTTTAAATATTTTACAAATTTAAATGCCAATTGGCAAGTGTTGTTAATTTTATTGAAAATTCTGTTTCTAAAAAAGTACGGATAATATTTACCAACTAATTTATTATTCGTATACAGAATTGACCAGTATTTATTAGATATCCGAAATTGACCTTCTACAACTTTACAGTCTCTAAAACTGAGCTTTCCCAAACGTTCTGGAGAGTTTCTAGATTTTTTTGGCAGCACTTCGTGCGTTGAAGAAGTCGTCATATTTAAGAAATCATCAGGTACACCAAAACTTTCGCGACTTATATTAAATTCTTCTAACGAATTTGAATGTCTTTCTTCTGATTGTTTATTCAGATCTATTATCAAAGAACTTGTGGAAGTAATTTCAGTAGCTTTATTAAGTTGTTTTATTTGCGTTTGCTCCAATATTGAATTATCTGTGAATATATCTCCCTCAACGGTTAGGTTTTTTGAAATGTTCTCATTTAACTCATTTATAACCACGCTGGATCTAAAATTGTGCGACATACCAGATATCTGAGCATCTGCCAATTGCAAGATTTCTGTATTTTGAATAGGAGAAATACTTATTGCACGAAAACTATCCTTGTGTACTTTTGTGGGTGTTGAACAATCCCACTTGCTAAAAGTAACGTTTTCAGCTTCGACTAAAGAATCATTTGATATGTATGTTTCAGTTTCATTTACTGAATTCACTGCTTGTACGCCAGTGTGGTGCTCCACTGTGTTTTTTTTACTATTAAGATCACAAAATATACTTTTAAATTCAATTTTACTTCTACGCAGTAGTTGACGTACTTGGCTCGGATACATCTTATGCTTAGTATTTGAAAATAATTTAGACACTTTCTTGAATACTTTGTGACTAGCACTTAAATTTTCCAATTGCTCGTAAGTACAATTCGGTAAATCCTGTTGAATAATACTTGCAATTTTAATTTTAGTACTCATGTTAAGAACCATCTTGAGAAATAATTGGCTACAAAAAGACTCCAATGGTAGTTCTCCACCAAAAGTGGAATAGATGTATAATTTAGAATTATTGTAGGAACTTAAACCGGACAACCAGACAAAATTAAAATAAATTCTTAAATGCGAAATAAATCCAAAGCAACGAAAACTTAAAAACCACTTATACTTATAAACTAATTAAATAATTGTATCCTGTTACATAATAATATATGTACTTGCTCAGTGCAATCGTAAAGTGTTGACCGAGAAGTTGAAAAATATCCGAAATTGAAAATAAATTCTTAATCGCTAAATAAATAAAAATCAAACAAATACTAAAACATATTTACAATTAAAACTAAATAAAATAAGTAATGTCATACATCGAAAGATAACAAAAGCTATTAAAATGAGTACTGAAAGAACAACACTTTAATTAAATTGGAAATGAAAAATTCGTTGATTCCTAACAATTATTGCTTGCTATTCCAAATAACACAGAAGCACGCCTTACTTCCAACTAATAATATTAAGTTGCGCGATACACATGAAAGCAGCCTCGGACCGATGCGAAGGCGAACGGTTTTGGTATATGAATTTTATATTAAAGTCGGTGTTAGTAGACCAAGCGCCAGAGAGGAGAAAGACCAAAATTGAGACCGTTGTATTGAGGTGAAGATTGCTGGTTTTTTGTAATCGCTAGATTTTATGTTTCTAAATAAATACTTAGATTGACGAGTAAAGATCTCTTCTGTTTATTTTTTTACAGTCACAAAAATTTTGAGAGACACGTTTCTTTCACTTCAAAATTTCCCTAAAATTCATAATTTTTAAAAAAATAGTACTTTTACCAGCGGTTTATTAAATTTATTTATAATAAATATTTCAAGCTTTGGATTTTCAAAATTCGATCAGGAAAACCCCAGATTTCAATATTTATGAGAAACCACCTATTATGTAAAAAGTTTAATAACGTTTTGTCAAATGTTATAAAGCACACCCCACGGATTAGAAAATACTGAACTATATCAATTATAGTCTTTGGGAACTACCTTTTTGTGGCCAATTATTTCCCAAGATGGTTCTGAACATGAGTACTAAAATTAAAATTGCAAGTATTATTCAACAGGATTTACCGAATTGTACTTACGAGCAATTGGAAAATTTAAGTGCTAGTCACAAAGTATTCAAGAAAGTGTCTAAATCATTTTCAAATACTAAGCATAAGATGTATCCGAGCCAAGTACGTCAACTACTGAGTAGAAGTAAAATTGAATTTAAAAGTATATTTTGTGATCTTAATAGTAAAAAAAACACAGTGGAGCACCACACTGGCGTACAAGCAGTGAATTCAGTAAATGAAACTGAAACATACATATCAAATGATTCTTTAGTCGAAGCTGAAAACGTTACTTTTAGCAAGTGGGATTGTTCAACACCCACAAAAGTACACAAGGATAGTTTTCGTGCAATAAGTATTTCTCCTATTCAAAATACAGAAATCTTGCAATTGGCAGATGCTCAGATATCTGGTATGTCGCACAATTTTAGATCCAGCGTGGTTATAAATGAGTTAAATGAGAACATTTCAAAAAACCTAACCGTTGAGGGAGATATATTCACAGATAATTCAATATTGGAGCAAACGCAAATAAAACAACTTAATAAAGCTACTGAAATTACTTCCACAAGTTCTTTGATAATAGATCTGAATAAACAATCAGAAGAAAGACATTCAAATTCGTTAGAAGAATTTAATATAAGTCGCGAAAGTTTTGGTGTACCTGATGATTTCTTAAATATGACGACTTCTTCAACGCACGAAGTGCTGCCAAAAAAATCTAGAAACTCTCCAGAACGTTTGGGAAAGCTCAGTTTTAGAGACTGTAAAGTTGTAGAAGGTCAATTTCGGATATCTAATAAATACTGGTCAATTCTGTATACGAATAATAAATTAGTTGGTAAATATTATCCGTACTTTTTTAGAAACAGAATTTTCAATAAAATTAACAACACTTGCCAATTGGCATTTAAATTTGTAAAATATTTAAAAAAGTCTAAAAAAATTTATCTGTTTGCCCAATGTATTCATAACAATCGGTGTTGCAAAAAATTTAAAGTGTCCGTAGAAATAGCCACGCTAATGGTTACGGTATTTAGCACGTCTATAAATTACTCCCACAGAAGCAAACTAACCGGTTATGTCAAAGGGTTAGAACGTTCTATTTTAAAACAAAAGTTGCGTAATAAAAAACCATTAGAATATAAAAAAGAAAGCATATTAAATGCAAAAAATGATATAATTAACAGAGGAAATTTACAGGACATTAAATTTGATCCAACGTTACGGAAAATAAGATCTGAAGCCAAAAGCGAGTTGGATCGTGACAAAGACCAAATTACGGATCTGATTAAAATGCATTTTGACCATCCAGAATACATAAAGGAAGTATGCGTTCCTTTCAACATAAAACTGTATAGCCGCGAAGAATTATATATTCTTGAACAACAAAAAATAGGCGATTTATTTCCTCTGTTGTATTTCGATTCTACAGGAGCAATATTCGAAAATCCGCAGTATGTAGAAAAGAAAATATATCTTTATGCTGCAGTGACCAGAATAAGACAAACAAAGAGAGTATGCTCAGTTTTTCAAATGATTTCGAGCGAACATTTTGCCAAGTCTATTTATCGGGTATTTTATGATTTTAGAACGTTCTGTGAAGAACGAAATAAATGGCCAATCTTCGGAGGAATTGTTACAGACTTTAGTTTTGCAACTTTACACGCGGCTTCAAGGGCTTTTAATAATATGTCATTATTGGCATATTTAGAAACGTGTTATTTTATTATTAAAGAGCGGCAAAAGAAAACGAAAACGTTTATCACTATACACTTATGTTGTTCCCATTTTATGAAGATGGTGGCAAAAGATGTAGATTTAACATCAAAAAATGTGGAACAGAAATCAATATTTAAAGATATTATGGCAGGTGCTATTATAAATCTTGACTTTGCGAAAGTGGAGCAATGGTTCGTACACTTTTCGGTTACTTTGTCATGTCCATATTACAATAATGAAGTAAAAATCGCTTACAAATCGCTAAAGCAAATAATATCGAAGGAACCAATAAGTACAACTATAGATATTGATGTTAAGAGTACTGACACATCAAAACCAGAAGATCCAAAAAAACGACCTGACAGTTTATATGCATCAAGCCGTTTTTATAAACATTTTAAAACTATACTCACCAAGCATAATACTCATCGATTCGAGGAAACTGATATTCAGAACAAACTTTACAATCCTGAATTTTTAAATATATTATTAATTAAATATCTTCCCTTCTATCCGCTGTGGAGTGGTATAATGCTTCACCTCTCGGGGTATCGGATTGATCGTATAAGTAACTCAGTAATTGAAAATCATTTTGGTTACGTAAAGAATCAATTATTGAAAGGGGGTAAGAACATAAGGTGCTCTAGAGGCATCAGGGTGTTTAGGGAAGACGTACTTTCATTGTACAAAGAAATTATGATAGGAATTACAAAATCAAACTTAACAATCAGAAGAAAGAGAGAATCTGCAGCTGAGGAGAACTCTTCCGAATTTCTTTCTCAGGAAATGTGGAAAAGGAAGTATAAATCAAAAAACAGTCACTTTTTAGGACGATATCTGAAAAAACAAATTAATAACTCACCTACGAAGAAAGAGATAGGGTTATGCAAAGAAGAGTTTATGAAATGTGTTTATTGCGGTCACGGTTTACTAGACGAAACTGCCGACTGGGTTCAGTGCGATATTTGTGATGGATACGTGCATCAAAAATGTGAATCGTCTGTAGAAAAATCATACTCAGGCCGATTTGTATGTAAAAGATGTACAATACTAATCGTTGATGCAGATAGTGACGAAGACAGATCTCAGGAGAAATTGAATGTGACGTGTGATGGGGAAGAAGAGATAGGTGAACTGCACATAATGTGCTCAGAATACATAAAATCTATTATTCTCAATGAAACGGACAGACAAGAACTGGAATATAAAACGAGAGGTCAAAGCGAGACCCCCCTATGGAATATCGAAAGGCGTAAAAGGGTTACGGCTTCCAATTTTGGCAGAATATACAAAGCCAGAGGCCCATCTACGTACAACAGAATTGTAAAAGAGCTTTTAGACAATTCAAATTTAAGTACAGCTGCTATACAATATGGAAAGTGTAACGAGGAAGTTGCTCTAAAGCAATACGAAGATATTACGAAGAACAAATGCCAGCAAGTCGGGTTGTTTATTCACAAAACTTATCCTTTTCTGGGCGCATCTCCAGACGGTGCAGTGGAAGTTGATGGACTAATTGAAATTAAATGCCCGTACAGTGCCAGGAACGTTCATCCCGCAAATGCAAAATTAGATTATTTAGACAAAAATGGAAATCTGAAACGGGTACATAATTATTATTTTCAAGTTCAGGGTCTTCTTGAAGTTACCGACAGAGTATGGTGTGATTTCATAATCTACACATACCGAGGAATAAAAGTAGAAAGAATTTATAGAGACAGCAATTTATTCAAAAGAGTATATCCGAGTCTCAGATACTTTTACAACTTCTACCTTCTCCCAAAAATTGTTCTTCCCTCCGTAGATATCCCTCAAATTGAAGACAGAAAGTGGACGACAAGCAAGACTTTAAATATTTTAGGAAATGGTCTGGTAGATGATATAGATTATTATAAATATTTCAGTAATGGGAAGGGATATACAGTTGCGAAGTTTAACAATTTAAATTGCTATATTAAAGAAGTGATAACAGACGATTATCATTCTCTCACTGGTCAAGAGTGGTTGACCAACACAGGAATGGATATTTTACTAAATATCTTAGATGAAAATGGTCAATACCAAGTTATCTCGTCTGGATATGCAAGTAAAATATTTTCCAGCGAAGACTCTTTCCACTCTGACCTATTCGTGAAAGACGTGGTATTTACTAAAATTAATTTAGCCATGCCCGTGTTATTAAATAATAACCACTGGTGCATTGCAGTTCTAAACACAGAAGAGAAAATCTTTCGATACATGGATCCGTTCGGAACCAATAAGTTAAAAAGTAAAATGTTCCTAGATAGGTTTTTAAAATATCTAAAGTTTTATAACAATTTTACTACCTTCGAGATACGTGGAGTTACTTACAATAGAAAACCACTCGATGTAGAAGGATGGTCAATACAAATTGACGACCAGTTAATTCAAAAAGACGGATACAATTGTGGGCCTTATGTACTGTATTATTTTCAAAATGTTATAGCAAACAATAAGACAGACAACTTTTACGATATGGGAACATACAGAAATGACTTAAAATACAGGATATTGTATAGATCAGATAGTATGAAAAATAAGTGCTTTTTCTGCTTGCAAGACATGCAAGGAGAGAAAATCATTCAATGTATGTATTGTTTAAGGATTATGCATCCTCAATGTTTAATGATTCAGATAAATAAGAATAAATTAGTACATAACATGTGCGATTTATGCAAAAAGTATTAAAACCAAAATAAAGCCCTTACGTGCGGGGTGAAAGAGTTTGTATTAATAAACGATACTTTTATAAGTAGTTAGTAAGTTTGAATTTTATGCCGATTAGTGCGAATTAATTTTCTTATTATTCGCGGTTTGTTTGCACACTTGCGCGTAGGTTGGAAGAAATTATTATTATTCTTCATCGGAACGTTAGTATTATTATGCAATATTATTCGGAATAGTTTTAAAGTTTGAGCTTCATGCCGTTCGGTCGAAATTAATTTTCTTGTTATTAGTGGTGGAGGTTTGTACCCTTGCGTATGGCTTGGAAGAAATTATTTTAAAGGAGTAACGTTCGTATGTGTAAATACTGTTTTTCTATGAAATTACTAACTTCGAACTTCATGCCGTTTTGTGGCGATTAATTTTCTTATTATTGGGGTTGGTTTACACCCTTGCGTTTGGTGTAGAAGAATTTATTTTTACAGGGTAACGTTAGCATTAATGAACACTATTTTTCTATGCAGTTACTAGCTTACAACTTCATGCCGTTTAGTGGCAATTAATTTTGTTATAATTGGGGGTTGGTTTGCACCATTGTCTTTGAGTTGAAGGTAATTATATTTACAGCGTACTATTCTAATTAGTATACGCTATTATTCTATGTAGTGGTAACTTCGTACTTAATACCGTTTAGTGACAATTAATTTTCTCATTATTAGAGGTGGTGGTTTGTGCCCTTGCGTGTGTGTTGGAAGAAATTATTTTGACGGGTTAATGTCCGTATTGGTAAACCCTATTTTTCTGCATAGTTGCTAACTTCAAACTTCATGCCGTTTAGTTGCAATTATTTTTTTTTAGTTGGGGGTTGGTTTGCACCCTTGCGTTCGTGTTGGAAGAAATTATACTTACAGTGTAATGTTCGTACTAGTAAACACTATTTTTCTATGTAGTTAATAACTTCGATCTTAATGCCGTTTAGATGCAATTAATTTTTTTATAATTGGGGGTTGGTTTGTACCCTTGCCTTCGGGTTGGAAGAAATTGTATTTACAGGGTAATATTCGTATCAGTAGGAGCTATTATTCTATGTAGTGATAACTTCGTACTTAATGCCGTTTAGTGACAATTAATTTTCTGATTATTAGAGGTGTTGCTTTGTACTCCTGCGTGTTTGTTGGAAGAACTTATTTTGACGGGTTAATGTCTGCATTGGTAAGCCCTATTTTTCTATATATTTACTAACTTCAAACTTCATGCCGTTTAGTGGCAATTAATTTTCTTACCGTTGGGGGTTGGTTTGCACCCTTGCGTTTCATTTGGAAGAATTTTTACTTACAGGGTAATGTTTGTATTAGTAAACACTATTTTTCTATGTAGTTAATAACTTCGATCTTAATGCCGTTTAGTTGCAATTAATTTTTTTATAATTGGGGGTTGGTTTGTACCCTTGCCTTCGGGTTGGAAGAAATTGTATTTACAGGGTAATATTCGTATTAGTAAGAGCTATTATTCTATGTAGTGGTAACTTCGTACTTAATGCCGTTTAGTGACAATTAATTTTCTCATTATTAGAGGTGGTGGTTTGTGCCCTTGCGTGTGTGTTGGAAGAAATTATTTTGACGGGTTAATGTCCGCATTGGTAAACCCTATTTTTATGTATAGTTGCTAACTTCAAACTTCATGCCGTTTAGTGGCAATCAATTTTCTTATCGTTGGGGGTTGGTTTGCACCCTTGCGTTTCGTTTGGAAGAAATTATACTTACAGGATAATGTTCGTATTAGTAAACACTATTTTTCTATGCAGTTAATAACTTCGATCTTAATGCCGTTTAGTTGCAATTAATTTTTTTATAATTGGGGGTTGGTTTGTACCCTTGCCTTCGGGTTGGAAGAAATTGTATTTACAGGGTAATATTCGTATTAGTAAGAGCTATTATTCTATGTAGTGGTAACTTCGTACTTAATGCCGTTTAGTGACAATTAATTTTCTGATTATTAGAGGTGTTGCTTTGTACCCCTGCGTGTTTGTTGGAAGAACTTATTTTGACGGGTTAATGTCTGCATTGGTAAGCCCTATTTTTCTGTATATTTACTAACTTCAAACTTCATGCCGTTTAGTGGCAATTAATTTTCTTATCGTTTGGGGTTGGTTTGCACCTTTGCGTTTCGTTTGGAAGAAATTATACTTACAGGATAATGTTCGTATTAGTAAACACTATTTTTCTATGCAGTTAATAACTTCGATCTTAATGCCGTTTAGTTGCAATTAATTTTTTTATAATTGGGGGTTGGTTTGTACCCTTGCCTTCGGGTTGGAAGAAATTGTATTTACAGGGTAATATTCGTATTAGTAAGAGCTATTATTCTATGTAGTGGTAACTTCGTACTTAATGCCGTTTAGTGACAATTAATTTTCTCATTATTAGAGGTGGTGGTTTGTGCCATTGCGTGTGTGTTGGAAGAAATTATTTTGACGGGTTAATGTCCGCATTGGTAAACCCTATTTTTCTGTATAGTTGCTAACTTCAAACTTCATGCCGTTTAGTGGCAATCAATTTTCTTATCGTTGGGGGTTGGTTTGCACCCTTGCGTTTCGTTTGGAAGAAATTATACTTACAGGATAATGTTCGTATTAGTAAACACTATTTTTCTATGCAGTTAATAACTTCGATCTTAATGCCGTTTAGTTGCAATTAATTTTTTTATAATTGGGGGTTGGTTTGTACCCTTGCCTTCGGGTTGGAAGAAATTGTATTTACAGGGTAATATTCGTATTAGTAAGAGCTATTATTCTATGTAGTGGTAACTTCGTACTTAATGCCGTTTAGTGACAATTAATTTTCTCATTATTAGAGGTGGTGGTTTGTGCCCTTGCGTGTGTGTTGGAAGAAATTATTTTGACGGGTTAATGTCCGCATTGGTAAACCATATTTTTCTGTATAGTTGCTAACTTCAAACTTCATGCCGTTTAGTGGCAATTAATTTTTTTATAATTGGGGGTTGGTTTGTACCCTTGCCTTCGGGTTGGAAGAAATGGTATTTACAGGGTAATATTGGTATTAGTAAGAGCTATTATTCTATGTAGTGGTAACTTCGTACTTAATGCCGTTTAGTGACAATTAATTTTCTCATTATTAGAGGTGGTGGTTTGTGCCCTTGCGTGTGTGTTGGAAGAAATTATTTTGACGGGGTAATGTCCGCATTGGTAAACCCCATTTTTCTGTATAGTTGCTAACTTCAAACTTCCTGCCGTTTAGTGGCAATCAATTTTCTTATCGTTGGGGGTTGGTTTGCACCCTTGCGTCTCGTTTGGAAGAAATTATACTTACAGGGTAATGTTCGTATTAGCAAACACTATTTTTCTATGTAGTTAATAACTTCGATCTTAATGCCGTTTAGTTGCAATTAATTTTTTTTATAATTGGGGGTTGGTTTGTACCCTTGCCTTCGGGTTGGAAGAAATCGTATTTACAGGGTAATATTCGTATTAGTGAGAGCTATTATTCTATGTAGTGGTAACTTCGTACTTAATGCCGTTTAGTGACAATTAATTTTATCATTATTAGAGGTGGTGGTTTGTGCCCTTGCGTGTGTGTTGGAAGAAATTATTTTGACGGGTTAATGTCCGCATTGGTAAACCCTATTTTTCTGTATAGTTGCTAACTTCAAACTTCATGCCGTTTAGTGGCAATCAATTTTCTTATCGTTGGGGGTTGGTTTGCACCCTTGCGTTACGTTTGGAAGAAATTATACTTACAGGGTAATGTTCGCATTAGTAAGCACTATTTTTCTATGCAGTTAATAACTTCGATCTTAATGCCGTTTAGTTGCAATTAATTTTTTTATAATTGGGGGTTGGTTTGTACCCTTGCCTTCGGGTTGGAAGAAATTGTATTTACAGGGTAATATTCGTATTAGTAAGAGCTATTATTCTATGTAGTGGTAACTTCGTACTTAATGCCGTTTAGTGACAATTAATTTTCTCATTATTAGAGGTGGTGGTTTGTGCCCTTGCGTGTGTGTTGGAAGAAATTATTTTGACGGGGTAATGTCCGCATTGGTAAACCCCATTTTTCTGTATAGTTGCTAACTTCAAACTTCATGCCGTTTAGTGGCAATCAATTTTCTTATCGTTGGGGGTTGGTTTGCACCCTTGCGTCTCGTTTGGAAGAAATTATACTTACAGGGTAATGTTCGTATTAGCAAACACTATTTTTCTATGTAGTTAATAACTTCGATCTTAATGCCGTTTAGTTGCAATTAATTTTTTTTATAATTGGGGGTTGGTTTGTACCCTTGCCTTCGGGTTGGAAGAAATCGTATTTACAGGGTAATATTCGTATTAGTGAGAGCTATTATTCTATGTAGTGGTAACTTCGTACTTAATGCCGTTTAGTGACAATTAATTTTATCATTATTAGAGGTGGTGGTTTGTGCCCTTGCGTGTGTGTTGGAAGAAATTATTTTGACGGGTTAATGTCCGCATTGGTAAACCCTATTTTTCTGTATAGTTGCTAACTTCAAACTTCATGCCGTTTAGTGGCAATCAATTTTCTTATCGTTGGGGGTTGGTTTGCACCCTTGCGTTACGTTTGGAAGAAATTATACTTACAGGGTAATGTTCGCATTAGTAAGCACTATTTTTCTATGCAGTTAATAACTTCGATCTTAATGCCGTTTAGTTGCAATTAATTTTTTTATAATTGGGGGTTGGTTTGTACCCTTGCCTTCGGGTTGGAAGAAATTGTATTTACAGGGTAATATTCGTATTAGTAAGAGCTATTATTCTATGTAGTGGTAACTTCGTACTTAATGCCGTTTAGTTACAATTAATTTTCTCATTATTAGAGGTGGTGGTTTGTGCCCTTGCGTGTGTGTTGGAAGAAATTATTTTGACGGGTTAATGTCCGCAATGGTAAACCCTATTTTTCTGTATAGTTGCTAACTTCAAACTTCATGCCGTTTAGTGGCAATCAATTTTCTTATCGTTGGGGGTTGGTTTGCACCCTTGCGTTTCGTTTGGAAGAAATTATACTTACAGGGTAATGTTCGCATTAGTAAGCACTATTTTTCTATGTAGTTAATAACTTCGATCTTAATGCCGTTTAGTTGCAATTAATTTTTTTATAATTGCGGGTTGGTTTGTACCCTTGCCTTCGGGTTGGAAGAAATCGTATTTACAGGGTAATATTCGTATTAGTGAGAGCTATTATTCTATGTAGTGGTAACTTCGTACTTAATGCCGTTTAGTGACAATTAATTTTCTCATTATTTGAGGTGGTGGTTTGTGCCCTTGCGTGTGTGTTGGAAGAAATTATTTTGACGGGTTAATGTCCGCATTGGTAAACCCTATTTTTCTGTATAGTTGCTAACTTCAAACTTCATGCCGTTTAGTGGCAATCAATTTTCTTATCGTTGGGGGTTGGTTTGCACCCTTGCGTTTCATTTGGAAGAAATTATACTTAGAAGGTAATGTTCGTATTAGTAAACACTATTTTTCTATGTAGTTAATAACTTCGATCTCAATGCCGTTTAGTTGCAATTAATTTTTTTATAATTGGGGGTTGGTTTGCACCCTTGCGTTCGGGTTGGAAGAAATTATATTTACAGGGTCATATTCGTATTAGTAAGAGCTATTATTCTGTGTAGTGGTAACTTCGTACTTAATGCCGTTTAGTGACAATTAATTTTCTGATTATTAGAGGTGGTGGTTTGTGCCCTTGCGTGTGGGTTGGAAGAACTTATTTTCACATTAGAATGTTGCCGTTAATAAATAGTATTTTTCTAAGTACTTGGTAAGTTCGAATTTCATACCGTTTTGTGGTATTATTTTTCTTATTGGGGTTGGTTCGCACCCTTGCGTATGTCTTGAAAGGAATTATTTCTACAGAGAAATGTTAGTATTAATAAAAGTTAATTCTCTATATATTGGTAACTTGGATCTTCATGTCGTTTTATAATAATTGATTTTCTTAATATTAAATGGTGTCTTGTGCTCTTGCTTTTGTGACTTTCGAGTAAATATTTTTACAATGTAATGTTAGTATTAATAAGTCACATTTTTTTGAGTAATTAAAATATTCAGACCCCATGGCGTTTGTTATCTATTAATTTTTTTCATGTTAAGGGTGGCTTGAGCCCTTGGGTGTATGGTGGGTAATTATTTTCACAGTGTAACACATAATTTTTTCATCATTGGCTTAGTAGTTTTATTTACATATTTAAGAGTGGCTTACCCTTACATGTGGGTTGCAAGGAATTATGTATATTGATAAACAATAATCTGCAGGCTAACTATTAATTTGAATTTGAAAATAAAATTTATTCAAGTTCGTATTTTATACATCGATGGTATCGCTCGTGCATGATCGTATAAATTGGCTGCTATCTTTAGCTGCTGTTTTCACGTTGGTTAACCGTTTGTGGTTTTCCTATTTTTCAGGTTTTTGTAATATATCTCATAAAGTAGGCTATGGATTTCAAATTTCTTTTTACTGAAATATAGCTCACAAAAAATGGGATAACTGTTTCTAAAACTTTATTCTTCTACAATAGATATTAAGCGAGATATTTGGTGTGGCCCTCGTAAAATAGACAGTCTGTATACATAAGTTATAGTTAGATAAACATAAATATACAAAAGTACGTGAAATTTTCATATGTCATCTTAACAGTGTCACTTAAAAGTGATTATAATAAATATTCTTAACGTGAATGATAAAAAAATGGCAAACAATATTGTCTAAATGTGCTTTCTCTTAATTTTTCTTTTTTTATTTTTGTGATTTTTTACCACACTCAGTGTGTCTCCATCTCTGGCCTACACACCCTCGTATCTTCTCCAGTTCTTTCAGATCAACTTAAAATTTTTGTAAGTCATAATATGCAATCAACAAAACTGATAATTTTTTTCTTGTTATATTGTTAGGTTTGGGTTGTAATTTAATAAAAATACCAATTTACGTTTTACCATTTATTTCGTGTTTAAATCTCGAGAGTGAAGGTGGAACTAATTTAAAATATTCTAGTTTATTAAAATGGCCTTTTAAAGTGGATACTTGAGACTCAGCGTGTTATTCTTAACTAAGGTCTGTTACTAGACCCATAAATTTAAACCGATATTGTAAACTTTTACGCTTCGTTGTCGTATGGTTTTTGTAAACATAATGAACTATCAATACGTAATTTCGACATGTTTGCCTAAAAAATTAACTTCGTCGATCCTGGCTTACTGAGAACGGTTTAAAAATGTGATAGTTTAAAAAACATAGTAGACTTTGTTTGATCAAAAAATTAAGATACAAGGTATCCATTGTACCCTTCGACGATTTACTGCATTTCTTATTTAATTGTTGCATACTTATATGATACACTTCGCAGTTTTTTTACAAAACATAAAAAAATATGTTTTTTCCTAATTTAAATAATATTTCTTGATCAATTTTATTAGGGATCTTTCTCTAGTTAACACTAATCTGCTGTTCAAATTTAAATACAATCGGACTTTTCATTCTTAAGCTATCGTGCTTAATAGAAACGTGACGGACGGACAAACAGATATTTTGAAAGTTATTCAGAATTCGATCACCAACACAGCGATCTGAAATTATTTTCTCTAAAGCGTATATAGAGCTAGAGTAGATTTACAGATTTTGCTGATTGCTACGATTAAATAAATTCCCACATATTTTAGATTAGTTCAGTTAATTCCCATTTTCTATTCGTTGGGAAGTTTATAATTTCCTATGCCAATCAGGAATAAGAGCAACTAAAATATTGAAAAATACTGTCAAAGAAATATGGCATATTATTATGGTCATTTCAATGGACAGTACACTATTTATTGCTCAATCTAATGAGTTCTATACATTCAAGGGAATAATTAATAGAACCGGGATATCGTCTCTATAGTTTGGATAAAGCATTTTTATTCTCAGAAGCATACAATCCACCCAATAGTCTGAGAAAAATTCTTCCTGCTCATTATTATACTCTTGGCAAATACCAAACGAAGAGTATATTGCATTCGATCGGCACATTTCGGTCCCAAGGGTCATTTTGGGGCTCTATAAAAGAGTCTCCTGAGGCTTTAATTAAAAAAGGAATGATTAATTTGTGTTCTCTCGACAATTCTGAAGAGGAAACTTGTGTGTGATTTTTATTACACAACATTTTGTCGATTCTATCGCAAATTTACGAAAAAATGTCTTTTACCCATAAGAAATACATAGGGAAATTCACCCTTTTTGGGGCACGAGAAGGAGTCGAGCCAACCACTCAAAATTTTGTGATTTTCTTCTTCTTATATTAGAGCAGAATGAGTGGGTGGGAAGACCACATTTAAAAAAAATCACACCTATAGCTAAGGACCACCGTAATGATTAGCTTGTTACTACATTTTGAAAAAAAAAAAAAATGTAGTAGGTATAGGTTTTGCATTTTTCCGGTGGTCTATCGAAACCCGAAAAAAACGTCGGATCGAAATGAAAGTCATATCTATCGACTCGAGAGCGAATTTAGAAAATTCCAACCGTCGGTCTGTCCGTCCGTCCGTCCGTCCGTCCGTCCGTCCGTCCGTCCGTCCGTCCGTCCGTCCGCCCGCCCGCCCGCCCGCCTTTCTGTCTGTCTGTCTGTCACGCGCAGCCCCCCTAATCCGTTTTCGGATTTCAATGAGACTTGGGTGGTTAATAGGAGGTCTTTAGAAAACCCTAACGCCGGAAGCTCGGCTCCGTTCGGAAACCGTAAGTACCCGATATAGACGTTTCGAGTTTTTCGGGAAAAATTGAATAACTCGGTAACTGGTAGTCGGATCGAGATATTTCAAAAAGGAAATGGTGCCGCTGGCAAAGCTCTACAAATAAGTATACCAGAGACTATGAGGAAAAACAAATGAAAATTGAATTTTTTTTGCAAAAAACTGGTTTTCTTGAAATCGGGATAGGAAGCACAATAACTGTCTAGAATATTGATCGATATCGATGACACTTGGTGGGATCAAAGGTACACGGCCACAAATGAAGCCTATTGCTGACGGCCCGAATCCGTTGACCGCAAGTATTTTTTTCAGGGCCGAGTATGATTTTTCAAAGAAATTAATAACTCCCGAACCGAAGGTCCGATTTTGATTTTCAAAAATGGCAGTTGTAGGGCTCGATTAGGTCTATTAGGTGACGTTTATGAGAAATTTGACAAAACAAAAGCAAATCTACAAATCCTGGAAAACTTGATTTTTTTGATTAATTCTACAAATTATATGGCATGAACCTTTTTGGGCAAAAAATCTGGAATAGAGTTTTTTCCAAAAATTTAAAATAAACGAGTTATATACGAAAATGCATTCCATAGAATTATTTTAAAAAATATTACAAATTGATAAATTCTCCTTGCGATATAGGTGCAAAAAAATAATATTTAAAATATCATCATTCATTTCCTTATTTTCATTTACTAAATAAAAATAGAACCGATGCCCTTTCTGTGTTTCAAAATGTAGTTACCCTTTACTTTAGTCAATGCAAAAAGAAAAAAAAAAAGAAAAATAAAACATGTCAAAATGTACTGAGTCATCTTGCGACCCTCTGCTGAAAATGTACTGAATCATCCCAACAGGGATAAAAAGCATATCAAGATGTAGTTTTTTAGCTTGTTATTATTATGTTTCTTCTACTCTGAATGTAAATTTTTGTTACATTTATAGAATATGTATTTAATACTATACAGGTTTCAAAAAAAATATTTGGTATTATTATCTGGTCACTTTAATCTAGTATCTTATTTATATTTTTGCGAATATCCAGGATTAAGCCAGATTAAATTAGAGATTTATTTATGTAACCATAATATATCAAATAATTATAATTCGCAAAATGTTTATAAATAAACTCTGTTTATAGATACAGCGTCGATTAGCTAAACAGTCAGTTAAGTTTACATCATAAAATTAATAGTTAAAACAAAGAAGGGTAATTTTATCGATCCTTCAGAAATATTTAGAATAAACACACGTATAGGTACTCTTACGTTTTATATACAGACTGAAAAGTTATACACCTACACGGGAATTAAATGTAAATCGCATGTTGTTCTCATGTAAATTAATGGTCACGGTTTAAGCAGAGCCACATTATTTCGGTTTATCTTCAATCTAGAGTTTAATTTTAAAAGGCACAATACCGTAAAAACAAGGGAAAAACTGGGGACTTGTGAATTAGTTCATCTTGCAACCTTACAAATTAAATATACATAGGAATAATGTCAGGGGCGGTCTTGACTGGGACATCTGAAACAAAGTGGAATAAATTATGGAAATTTTAAGAGCTGATAAATTCTAAACACATCTGTATTTGTGGAAGGTTATAGTACTTCCCTATAAATGTGAATGAGTTTATCTTATTACAGATTTATTTGTCTCTGGAAGTTTCCATAAACAGCAATACCACAGTACCACACACTTGAATACTACACTCGACTGCTAATACTACCATGTTGGCATCAGGAGGTGATTAAAACTTAATCATCTGCTGATGATGCCAACGTGGTTTGCGAAACGTGTATCAAGTGTTAGTATTCGATGGTAGTGTCCAAATTTTTTGGCATTTGTATAAACTTTTTCAGATACTTTTTGATTGATTGATTTGCCAGCGTAAGGTAGGTATTGCCGCCACTTTTGGGCATCCAATCTGGATGTTTTTATATACCGCCGGACAGGCTTCATATGCTGGATTGGATATGCTTGTTATCGGCAGCATGGCGGGGTAGAAATATAGGATCGGAGTGTAGGTGTTTGTGAGATGTACAGCTTATATTGCCAGATATTTGTGTCTCTTTTTCAAGTTGTTTGTATACGCTTTCAGGTGATGCCACATTTAACCGATATATCGTAATCAAATATTAACTACACGAAATAGCCATACTCACGGTAATTTATATCAATTAATGTAGGATTGTCCACGCTTTAATTCAACAAAATTTCGCACGATTGCTCACAGTATTAACCGAGTTTATTCGAGATATCGTAGAAGCTATACAGGCGTGCCTGCCTCCGGCGCCATCCGAAACCAAACTCGGTGTAAACTGTTCCAGATGCTTTTTGTTTTAAACAATATTGTTTTAAGCAATATCAGGCAAAGTTACCGTTTGATAATATGAATGTTCATAATCGGTACTGCCAGCTGAACTGATTCCAACATAAAAAATCAATGTTTTTTTAAACGAATGTGCCCATACCAGCAAGTCTAATATTAAAAATTCAGCTCACTATGAATTGTTTTCAGTATATTTTATTTTTTACTGCATTATACAGGGTGTTTGGCAGATGGTTTACCAAACGAAAAGGGTGGATAGGTGAGGCCCTTTAGAATATATTTGGCCCAAATAGTCTCTATACATGGTCTTACGGTTTTCGAGATATTTTTTCTTGTTATTTTTGGAATTTTCTATAATTCAGCCTTTCAGCTGTGTTATAACTCATTTTTTTGTGGTTCTAACAGTTGGAACTAGTTTTTACCAGTATATTCGATGTATCTTTGTTCAAATGAAATAGATAATTAACGATGATAAACAGCAAAAAAACATGAGCTAACAAAGTCACAACAATGCAATGGGTGGACATTTTTTTAAAATAAAAATTTGTGTTACCTTAAAATATGGCTTAAAGCTGTCAAGATGTTCAAATGCTTTTAAAATGTGCTCTAGTTTATGTCTTTTGTAACATTTCATACAAACTTTTAAAAAACTTGAGACAATTGGTGATAATTTTGAACAAATTAATATCTCGAAAACTGTGAGACTCTATATAGAGGTCATTTGGGGTAAATAGTTTCCAAATGATCTCACCTATTCACCCTTTCTATTTGGCAAACCATCCGTTAAACGCCCTGTGTATTATTTATTTATCTATTTATTTATTTATTTAACAATACACTACCCAACAAGGCATTCCAGTTACAGGGTAGGATTTTATAAGTACTTACGAATATATAACGTATGAGAGTAGAAACAAAAGAATAGAAAATAAACAGATTAAAAAAAGGTTAAATTATGCAGTTAATCTTTTATCGTAGCTACGTTGCAGTGGAATATATCAAACTGGTCTTGCAGATTATTATAGTTGTCACACATTTTGTATAATGGCGAAAATTTCTGACGTTAGTTCTCTGAGCCGGTAAATGAGATGTCTAGAACTAGGTCTAGGTGTCCGAAAATTTAGTAAGCTTAAGATAGCGCCGCAATCTGTAATATTATGTGTTATTTCAAAAAGAAAAATTTGCTGTGAAATAGTTCCGCGAGTCTCCAGACCCGAGAGTGAAAATCTATTTAACAGTACAGTCTGAGGAAAACCAATAGCAGGATAGACACCATCTTCTTATGACTCAAAGTCTTTAAAAAGCGCCTCTGAATTCTCTCTATGGTCTGTATATGTATGTTACAATGGGGCGACCAAATAATTGACGAATATTCCAATTTGGATCGAACAAAAGATTGATATAGAAGTTTCAGTATGTCAATGTCATTAAAATCGCAAGACCATCGTATTATGAATGTTATTCTAAAACTTTCATTAGTGATGGCAATTAAATGATAGTTTGGTGTCAAATTTTACACCTAGGTGGCGGAATGTCATTTACTTTATTGTATAACTTGATATCGTCTGCCTATAAAAGACAATTGACAGTCAATTCCTCTGCGATGTCGTTAACGAAGATTTTGAAGAATAATGGACCAAAAACAGAGCCTTGGGGTACACCCGAGGTAGATTCGAATGCCGCAAATCGTTGTCCACGGTATTCAATATGGTGATGTCTGCTTTCAAGATAAGATTTGAGAAATAACAACAAATTTCTTGAGAAGCCAAATTTTTGAAATTTAGAACATAAAATACTGTAATCTAGTCTGTCAAATGCTTTAATAAAGTCTGTGCAAATTACGTCAATCTGTGAGTTAGCATAGTATTAGACATACATTGAGTTGATATAAGAGATTAGTTGACGTAGATCGTCCCTTGAAGAAACTGTGCTGGTATTCAGTAATACGGTTCTTTGCATAAGAAAATGTTTGTTCATATAACATAATTTCGAAAGCTTTTGAGAAATTGTTGATACCCGTTATAGGTCTGTAATTCTCAATATTATTTTTCTCACCTTTTTTGTATCCAGGAATTATTTTAGAACATTTTAGTCATCAGGAATATTAAATATAATGGCTAAATTAATATTTATGTAAGAGGAGTTGTGAGCACACTAGCACAATCATGTAGTATGAAGGCTGGAGTTTTGTCAGGGCCCATCGTGTGTTTAGATTTGATTTTTCTCAAAGAATTTAAAAGTATTTGTTCTGTAAACTGTTCGATTGTTAAAAAATCTGTTTCTGCGTCTGCAGGAAGGTCCTCATAGACTCAAGGTAATATATGAGCTACAAAAGTATTCAGTGAAACCATTAACAACTTCCTTGTTGTCTACATAATGTTTATTCTCATAGAACATAGCTGTTGGTAAATTATTATTATTAGATTTGTTACTGTCGATAAACTGCCAGAATTTACTGGAATTGATTTTAATATTACTTTCAACGTCACGACAATATTTTTTGTATTCAATATCAACCTACTCTTTGATATATGTTATTAATAATTTAAACTCTTCGAGTGCAAGAGGATCTTCGAGGTTCTTGTAATCATACCACGTTCTATGTTTTAATTTAAGGCTAGTATATTATGTCAAAGTGTCAAAAGTATGTGGTAAACTACATCGAACATCTCTCAAATATTTCACCTGCGATATCAGCGATAAAATTTTATTCGCCTAATTGGAATCGGCAGCTGTAGACCGACTAGTTTATGGTATTATAAGAATTTTATTATTATTTTACTATACCTTACAGTGTTCATTTGTCACTGATTACGCAAAGGATTGCCCGCGGTCGTACCTGTACAGATTTAAATTCCCGGCGAGGCATCTGCCCGTGTACATTTTTACCCAGCTGTTCCGCTCAATTTCATAATTACCAAGCCAATGATAAAATCGCCAGATCGGTTTGAAAATGGATATGAATTAATGAATACAATTAAGATACAGAGTAATTTACTGTGAAAAAGCGGTCGCCAGACGAATGAAGGGATTAAATTTACGGTTGATAAAATGTCCAAAATTGTTCGTGTGATTTAATTATTTGTGATTTCCTCTACTTGCGAGGACGGGTGTAATATTGGAAAGTATAGGTTCCAATATAGTGATGAATTAGAAAAAAAATATAGTACCTTGAATGTACTGGGTGATGCATAATTACAGTAACAAACGTAACAGACCGAGCAACTAAGAATTGTTGGTAACATTGAACTGTGCAAGTTGTTTTATCCAATAACCGCTATGCGTATATCAATTGTTCATTTGACAATTTTTTCCTCATGCAATTTTCTCGAAAAAAGTTGCTTTTGTCTTTATTTCCTCTCAATATACTTGGTGTCTATTTGAAAAAATAAATAAAATGAAGTTTCCTACGTGCTGTACTTACCTTTCTATACTTGCCACCAAATTTTGGTGGCCAAAGGTGTTTGAGATTAGGGCAGTCAAAAAAATTATTTTTTCGACTAAAAATAATTTTTATGCATGAAAGTGTTACTCAAATTAAAAAAAGCATATTGTTTATTTTTTGTTCAGAATAATGTACTGCACTAATAATGATTCAAATGTATTGATCCCTCACTTTAACCGCGAATGTCTCAGAAATGGTGAAGCAGAATAAATTGAAAAAATTATGTGTTTATTATGAGTCTATTCCAAATCATTCACTGAAGTTTTGATAAGTTATATTGAAAAATGTCCTACTTTTTAAGAAAATTTTGACCATACCAGTTTTAAATCCATTGTATCTTGGAAAATATGCATACCATATAAATAATATTTTAGACACCGATAAAGCACGAGATTTTTTGTACGAGGAAATGTTTTCATAATTTTTTGTTTTAAAATTTTGCAGTTATTCTCGAAAACGTGACGTCATGTTTATTCGGTTATTTATCAATGTATTTAAAAATCTTTTGATAAAATAGTTAATTATATAAAATCTAAGCATTTTCAGAAAAAATAATTGGTATGTATCAAATATTAATTTAGTTATCAAGCGAAAAGGATAATATCATTGCAAGTTTGCAATATTATCTATTTCGCCTTATAACTAAGTTAATATTTGATATATATGAATTGTTTTTTCTGAAAATGCTTGTATTTTATATAATTAACTTTTTGATTGAAAAATTTTTAAATACATTTATAAATAACCGAAAAAACATAGAATCACTTTTTTAAGACTAACTGCAAAATTTTAAATTAAAAAGTTATGAGAAAACTTCCTCGTACAAAAAATGCCGTGCTTTATCGGTGTCTAAAATGTTATTTACATAGTATGCATTTTTTCCAAAATATAATGGATTTAAAATTGGTATGGTCAAAATTTCCTTAAAAAGTAGGACATTTTTCAATATAACTTATCAAAACTTCAGAAATGTTCAATATACATTATTTAAATTTTCAGTAATTGATTTGGAATAGTTTCATAATGAACACACAATTTTATTAATTTTTTCTGCTCCTTCGTTTCTGAGATATTCGCGGTTAAAGTGAGGGGTCAATACATTTGAATCGTATATTAGTTTGAATTGATTTTGCAACAAAATAATTATTTATTTAAGATAGTCCAGGCGGTGTAGCTAATTTTGTTTATAAATCTCAAACATGTTCGGAGGCAGATGATTCATTTTTTTATGAGTTCTCTGAAGTGAAATTAATAAGATCATCTAAAGCATGAATTTCAGTCCGCCAACGTTAAAAAAAAAATGAAAAATTTTTTTTTGGGTATTTTTTCAAACTTTTTAACATGAGTCCATGTATGGGAAAATAAAAAAAAATATTTTCACAGAGAGCATACATTTCTAAGCAAAAAATGCCTCCTCATTTTTTTTTATTAAAGTCAAAAGGTGCTTTTTATTATACACCTAGACAAATGTGCTTCTCCACTATATTCTATGTATACGTGATACTCTTGTCTGCTTATTGCAAGTATCAGCATTTATATTTCTTAGCGAACTACATTCCCGATATCAGTATTTTTGCTTATCACGATATAGATGCACTGAAAATTTAGAAAAACCTGTAGAATTACATAATTTTTTGTTGATTATTTCCGTTATAACTGAATTTGTTTTATGTATCTAATTAATTTTCAGATAACGTGTATATACATTTGTTCCACAGATTCTGAAATTACGAAATTATAATAATTTCAGAAGCAGTTTATTTAATGAGGAAATTTTCAATTTTTTTTTTCTTGAAATAGGTTTAGAATGTCATGAAACGTCGAGATTTTAAATTTGAGCGAAAAAAAAAATTCTGTCTGTCGGTCTGTCTGTCTGTCTACCTGTAACTGTTTTTGTCCGCACGTTTTCTCCGGAACGGTTTAAGATATTGACTTGAAATTCTGTACACGTATATATTATAACGAGATCTGGAACTGGATTGTTTTTTGAGGATATCCGGTGAAGGGTTGGGGGTTAAATAGGGGTAAATAGGGGAAATTAAGTAAAGCAAGCTGGTAAGAGTACAGAAACTTGAAATTAGGTGTATATACTAGAAATTAAGGCCTCAGATATTTTTTATAATATTTTTCAACCCCCACAACCCCTACCCCATTATTAAAGGGGTTGATAAAATAAAATTGAGATATTCATTTGAAATTTCGTACACGTATGTATTATAACGACATCTGGAACTAGATTATATTCTGAGATGATTCCGTTGAAGGGTTGGGGGTTAAATAGGGGTAAATAGAGGGAAATAAGTGAAGCAAGCTGGTAAGAGTACAGAAACTTGAAATTCGGTGTATGTGCTAGAAGCGAAGGCCTCAGATTTTTTAATAATATATCTCAACCCCCCACCACCCCTACTCCATTATTAAAGGGGTTGATAAAATGAAATTGAGATATTCACATGAAATTTGGTACGCATATGTATTATAACGACATCTGGAACTAGATTATATTTTGAGATGATTCCGTTGAAGGGTTGGGGGTTAAATAGAGATATATAGGGGAAAATAAGTAAAGCAGGCTGGTAAAAGTACAGAAATTTGGGATTTGGTGTATATACTAGAAGCGAAGGTCTCAGGTTTTTTTAATAGTATTTTCCATCCCCCCACCACCCCCACTTCCTTATTAAAAGAGTTGATAAAATTAAATTTAGATCTTCGCTTGAAATTTGGTATATGTATGTATGTAAGTAAATCAAGCTGGTAAGAGTACAGAAATTTGGGATTTGGTGTATATATTAGAAACCAAGGCTTCAGATTTCTTTCTAATATTTTTAAAACTCCACCACCTCCGCTCCATTATTAGTGGGATTGATAACATAAAATTGAGATATTCACTTGAAAGTTAGTACACGTATGTATTGTAGTGACATCTGATTAAGATGACCCCATTGAAGGGGTGGGAGGTAGTAGGTTGTGAATATTGGAAAATAAGTAGGGTAAACTAGATACTTCATTTTTAACGTATATGGTAGAAATCAACTCCTCAAACTTTTCTATGACATCTGCCCCAAATATTATTAAAATTCTATGACCAATAATTTCAAGATACTAGAGTGCAAATATAGTTAAGATGTTTACTTTAAAGTGACTTGGATGAAAAATCTGGATGTGGAAGTAGTGATTCCTTAGGCAGCGGTTTTTTAATTTGTGTAAATTTTGTTTGTCTAAGCAAAGGGTTTTTACAAAACGCGCGTTTGGGTGCGGGCAACCTTGCAGCGCGCTTCATCCAATACCTCTTACTTCACTATTTTTTTATGGAAAATCCATGATATTAGACGAAATTTTTGCAGATACATACATACATTTTTGCGGGAAAATATATGCCCTTTCTGAAAATATTTTTTATTTTCGCCTACCTCGACTCATTTTCGATATTTTGGATAAATACCGGAAAAACAAAGTTTTAATATTACCGATCTGAAAATCATGCAAACCTTACGTAATACTATCCAAAGAACTCATTAAAAAAAATCGTCCGCCTCCGATTTTGTTTAGAGGTAAATATCTGGGCTATAAGGCAAAAGTTCTCATTCCTACATACCTACCATTTATCTAACAACTAATTTTCAATAAGGACCTAAGTTGGCCGTGAAAACAAACGTTATTGCAGTGTCAATTTGATTATTTTTAAAGTGGATTTACCTGTAAAATCCAAACTAGTACAATACATTATTCTGAACAAAAAATTAAGAATGCGTTTTTCCATTTGATTTGTTTTTTGTTCCATTAATGTCACTGGTACGTTAATAACCGAAAGACCCGGAAGAATAGGGAGATTTTAAATATAAAAACAAAATCGCCAAAACTGCACCTTGACCAATGTCAGATTTTAATAATTTGAACAATTTTCTTACTACTTTACCGACTTCTGGCAACGTCTTATCCCCGACCTTGACTTCTGATATAATTCTGGCAGGATTTCTACAGTTAAAAAGTATAACTACACAAAATTTCAAAGATGCACTCAAAGATTTTATTTTGATTAAAAATTAACGCGTTTGACTGCCCTCCCACGCTTCCGTCGCCGGGATGGACTTCTGGCAGCAGGTGTGTGTACTGTTCAGCTAGTAAGGAGGGTTTTTACATAAACATTTTTACTACACATTATCATTTTTAATTTCCGTATCCAGCTCTTAGGCTAATACGCGTGTGAAGTGTTCTTTCACCGCTACAACACTTGAAAGCTCATGTAAACTTTGGTTCTAACGCCACTAAGAGCTGAAAAACATGGATTTTCTAAATAAATATTTCGAGTGGAAGCTCGTTCTATGTCTCTATCGAAAGAGGAAGATCGGCGATGTATCGACATCGTAAATTGCAGGATCAAAATCGAAAATTCAGCTTGGCACGAACGAAAGAAAATGTGCATTTTTTGACGTCTAGTGAATTTTGCGCGGAATGAAAGCCATAGTGTTTATGCAGAATGACGTCACGAGTCGGCGAAGCGCTTTGTACTAAAACCTAATTTTTAACATTGAATATCTAAGGATTGGATATACTTATGAAGCTGCTAGTTTAACAGCTTATCTAGATGACCGACTACTATTGAATACCATAAAAAAAATAACGAAAAAATCATCGGTAATAAGCCCATTATCGTATTTCTTATTTTTTATTTCTTAACCGCTTCTCAAGTCACCGAGGTAACTGCTTGAAAATACAGAATGATTTTGTGTTAGGTGAATGAGAAACGAGGCCCTACAATTTATAGTGGAGTCCGAACCACATCTTGGGAATAATTTTATAATTAAAATTATTTCGCGGTGAGCTGGGATTGAACCTGCTTCGCTAGGTATGCCAGTATGCAATCTAAAAATTTATTTCGTGTCAAAGAAATACGAAAGTACGCAGAATGTTCAACAATTCTAAAAAAGCTTCAATGAGCTGCAGAAAAGATTAATACTTCCAGCTGATGTTCATTTTAAATCTAGTCTGATTATTTATTACCATCTTATTTTGGTGAATTTAAATTGAATAGAAACAATAGTAAAATTACCAACGCATCTGCCAACTTTACACAGCAGTTTAAATGCGCGCTAACCAACCATATCATTTTAAACTTTTTTATGGGCAAATGCAATTTTCTACCTCGATCACAAATTTTCATGAAGCGGAAAAGGTGTTTTCTCGGTTCACTTCGTTTATCTATTTTCACGTACACACACCCCACATACATGCCCCTATAGTAGATCTTGATACGACTTAACGCTGATATTGAATTTTACGTAAAATAGTACAGGCATTGGGTAGAAAGAGGAAAATTTGTTTGATAAAATATTTCACTTATGTTTTTTATGTATAAGATGAAAGCAAAAAATAATATAGGTAGATTTTAATTGTTCAGAGATTAGAATTTTTTTCACCAAATACTCTTCTGTTCGTGTTGATTAGCCTAACTAAACAGGGGAGAAATCAGATCGAGAAATAATTAAGTTTATTTGAATTTGTGCGCCACTAGCCACTTACTAGTAAATTCTGATAATTACACACAGAGATATTTCTATAACTATTTTTAATTGCGTAGGTATTCTGCTTCTTAATGATATAGCCTCAAAGGGAGATACAAGTTTTTACATAAAACACTCTATGCCCTTACAAAGATGGTAGCAGTATAATTACCAATCTACTTTTGAATTAAGCTCTTCTTTTACTAATTATCAGAGTAAAATTAAATTTGGCCTAATTGTGATATTTTACTGACTCGCCGTTTTATTGCTCTTGTTGTACCTTCATCTGTCAAACTATTATTGCAAATAAAACGCTCTTCAGTTACAGACATATTTGCCTCATCAAGCGACCTCATTTTCCTGTAATTAATATGAACTTGTAAAACTTATTAAAACACGAACTAGCACGATTTATAGACTGCTTCACAATACAGACTCTTCTCTTAAATAATAGTTAAAGAACAAATAAAATGTCAAGTTTTTAATATGCAAAATTTATTTTTTTTTAAAGTTTACAAAATGTCTGTACAATATGTCGTATTCCTTAAGACTCAAAGAACCATTGTGATTTCTTATCCACTATAAACGGCGAAAAAATTAATTAATAATAACTTTTAATTGCAATTTTAACTGAAATAATTGCAAAAATTAGCTTTGGCTATCTTAAATGTTAATTTTAGGGCGATAGGTTTAAATAGTTTTAGTAATTAGATGATATAAAATCTGAAACAATAAAAAAAATCAGTGCATTAATTGTAAAACCTCTTGCTCACTTAATTAATAGGTCAATAAATCAAGGAAAAGTACCATCAGTATTTAAGGTTGGAATTATTAAACCACTCTATAAAAACGGAGTTAAAGATGAGGTAAGTAATTACAGACCTATAACCCTTATATCCAATTTTGCGAAAATATTCGAAAAAATTATTAAGAAAAGATTATTGAGTTTCCTAAACAAATATAAAATAATTTCGGATAGACAATACGGATTTAGGGAAAATAGGTCTACCCAAGATGCGATATGTGACTTAACCTCAAAAATTTATGAAGCCTTAGATAAGTGCGAACCCGCTTTGGCAGTCTTTGTCGATCTTGCCAAGGCGTTTGATACTGTATGTCACACTAAACTTCTCCAAAAACTTGACGCTGTTGGTATCAGAGGGCAAGCTCTTTCACTGCTAAAAAATTATTTAGAAGATAGAACCAATTATGTATCAATACAAGATATACATAGTAATCCCAAGACAGTCAGATATGGAGTCCCACAGGGGACCGTACTGGGTCCACTGCTATTCTCCGTATACATTAATGACCTATTAAACTTGAACGGTTCAGGAAAAATAACAAGCTTTGCTGATGACACGGTTATTTTATATAAAGGTAAATCTTGGAATTCTCTACAAACCGACATACAAAAAGACTTTTGTAAAATAATTGCGTGGTTTAATAATAACACCTTAACACTGAACTCGGATAAAACAAAATATGTGGCATTCAGCTCTTACAAAAGCGGCCTACCTCAATATAAATCTATATCTGTCCAAATAAATAATGATGTTATAAATCTAAAGGAAAGTGATACCGTCAAATACCTAGGTGTTATCATAGACTGTCACCTAAGATGGGATAAACAAATAAATTACATAGTTAAAAAGATCAGGGGCATTATCCCAAAATTAAAATATCTAACCGACTTCTTAGATTTCTGTGACCTGAAAACCATATATTTCTCACTAATCCATAGCCACATAAACTATGCAATTTTAGCTTGGGGGGGAATTAATAACAACTACCTACATTCATTAAATACAATACAAAAATGGAGTTTAAAAATAATCACCAAAAGAAACTATACATATCCATCTGATTTATTGTACAAAGAAGCGAAGGTACTGGATGTACGTCAGTTATTTGGCCTAGCCATGTGTACGGAAGTATTTAAAAATAAAAAACTTCTTGAATTTACTGAGCATCATTACGTCACGAGAGCAAAAACTTCAGCCATCCCTAAAAATATAAAATGCACTAAAACAGTTGGTCAGAGATGTTACACCTACCTGTGCTCTAAAATGTACTCCATATTACCTCAAAATATTAGAAAATTAAATACAATTTACTCGGTAAAGAACCACATTAAAAAATGGATGTTCGATAACCCCAGAAATGTAATACATGCGATAATAGATAAAACATATTACTATAACTAAACTTAACTTACAGCTGTGACAGTTGTTGCAGTGACATATATTGAGAAAATCTGCCTTAATCTTGGCATCTTAATCACCTAGATACTACAAAATAAGTATTGTTTACACAGTTAAGAAACTAAGTAGGTAATAAATTAAGCATAAATGTATAATGAGAACTATATTATTAGGAAAGTACACATTATAAATGTATTATCCAATGAATAACCATCTTGGCATACGAATTTTAACTCACAAACAAGCACTCACAGTCCTGGACGAGTGAGTACTTCGTGAGTTCTTGTACGTTTGTTTATTGTTTGTTTATTTTCATAAAAATGTAATTAATGTTACTTTATATTCTTTAGATGAATAAACGTTATTATTATTATTATATAATTAATGGACTTGTATTATTAACTCTAACATTGTGAGCAATAGTACGTACTCCTTAAATTTTCTCATTGACGTTTTAGAGTTTTCTCACAATTTTCAGCTTAAGGTGGCCATTCTCTAGAAAGAGACATCCAATACCGAAATATTTACTATTTCTGCACATAACTTTTTTTTCTTAGTAAGTATATTTAAAAAAACTATAAGAGTATTTAAGTAGAACCATAACAAGACTATTACTCTTAGTCTTAATAATGAATTTTTACTCAATAATTTCAATGGTTTGTAAAATAGCTAGATTTTAAACTACGAAATAGGTAGATTAACATAATTTTTAAATTTAAATCTAGCTATTTTGCAAACCACTGAAATTATTGAGTGAAAATTCATAGTAGGTAATAGTCTTGTTATGATTCTACTTAGATACTTTTTTTAAATATACGTACTTAGAAAAAAAATTATGGCCAAAAATAACAAATATATCCCTATCTGACGTCTCTTTCTAGGGAATGGCCACTTTAACATATGCAGAATAAATGGTCATAGTAAAAACCGCTGCCTAAGGAATAACTACTTCCACATCCAGATTTTTCATCCAAGTCACTTTAAAGGAAACATATTGACTATATTTGCACTCTAGTATGTGGAAATTATTGGTCAAAGAATTTTAATATTTGGGGCAGATGTCATAGAAAAATTTGAGGCGTTTGTTTCTACCATATACGTTAAAAATGAAGTTTCTAGCTTGCTCTATTTATTTTAGCCTATTCACAACCTACCACCTCCCACTCCTTCAACGGAATCATCTCTCTCGTCATTACAATACATACGTATACTAACTTTCAAGTGAATATCTCAATATAGTATGTTATCAGGTATATGAGCATATTTTCCCTTTAATTCTAAGTTATTATATGTGTATAGTGATGCTAGTTACATACTTTTTGCATAGTATTTACATAATTTATATAGTTTTTTATAGTATTTCTTTAATTTTTTTGTTTTTTATGCCTTTCTTTCCACTATAATATTATTTAATTAACACTTATAGCAATCACAAGACGCTGCAGAAAGACAGATAAGCTATAAATTTATTTATTTTTATTTCTAATTGATATTATTCTATTCCATCTTTCTATCTGATCTTTACCATCTTAATTTTTATCAGCTCGATTTATTGATTCAAAACATAATATTTTATTATTAATTTGGAAGATGGAAATTGAAACCGATTGTCTCAAAGAAGCGGCAATTGAAAAGATATTAAACATAATATATAGGTAATAAACATAATATATAGGTGATGAAATGGAAAAACTGCCCAAAATTGAAACCGATTGTTTCAAGGACACGACATACAGGGTGAGCAAACTATCCCTTAGGACCTTTTTGCTCATAACGCGCAAAAAATAATAATAATGGTGATAATAATGATAATGTTACCGCGAGATAGGGCCTTCCCCAGCAACTGCACCGTAGATGGTTATTTACTTGTGGAGCGGTTAATAAATAAAAAAAAAAGAAAGGGAAAAAGGGGAAAAAATACAAAAATAAAATACAAAATTAAAGTTGCTAGATTCAGAGACACAAGAGGCAGAGAACTTAGAAGAAGAAAAATAAGGAGATGACGATAGATGGAAACTTAAAAGAAGTATGGAAACTGAAAAGAAGCATCTCGCAATCAACTTCACCACACCCCAGACGATGATGACAAATGGAAACTTATTAGAAGCATGGAAGCATCTCTCAAACACCTACACTTCCCATCCTGTGTTCCCACCCCATGCGTCATGCGGCTCTCGCTGCTGACAACAAGCATGTCCAATGTCCAACCCGGCGTATGCAGCCGGTCCGGCGGTATATAAACACATCCGAGATTTGGTTCAGCACGTCGCGCGTCGGGCGTATTCGACGAGCGACCAGGCTGCGTGTTGGAACGAACCTCCATGGATCCCCGGAATTAGCAGCAATACCCACCATACGCTGACAAATCAATCAATCAATCAACACTTATATATGAAATAATGCATGCATATGTATACATGCATGCGTGAACATGTATGTGTGTGTATACGTCTATAAGGACACCACATTACTCAGTCTTGGTGCTGTAGAATTATTTGCATGTACGTGATAATCAACCTGGTTCTACAGTGTCAAGGCTGAGTCATATGCCCACCTCCATAGACAGACCCCGGCCGGGCTTAAATGGATTCTTATATTTATTTACGTCTTATTCGAAGGTGAACATTTTAAGGAATAGGCAAAACAAATGGACTCTTTGAGACTTTCAGTCGATACCCCATTTGCCTGACTCAAAAACATTTTTTCTGTAAGCCCCACGTTTTGACCTACAAAAGGACATTAGACAATATTTTTCTAGCATCGACTTCTGAGCTATCTGCGCAATATAAAACTCTATCTAGAAGAGAAATTGTGTGAAATCGTGTTACTAGCTCCAATGGTTTTGGTAATAAACCGCTGTGACAGACAGATGGACGGGAAAAACGAATTCGGAATAGTGTTTCATTAAATCAAGAATTTTGTCTTAATAATCACTTCTTAGCTTTGTCTTATCTTGTCTTGACTTTATAAGTCAAGGGTAACTTTTACTCTTCACTCATCATTGGAAAACCTTGGAACCATTGGAATAATCGCATATTCTACGATTTTCTTTTTCATCAAGAAATTATCAGGAAATCTTGAACATCTGAGAAGTCTTAATTCTTGATATAATATTGACTCTTGTCTTGATTTATGGGCCTCTATTGTTTTCTTGTTTTGAAGATCAAAAAGCAGTCTGGATTTGGTGAAATACTAGTTCGGAACTCCCAACTCTAAGAACTACATCAGCATAGTATTAGTATTTTCTTATGTAAAAGTCAAGCAACGAAACTGAGTAAAGCAATTAAATGATCACCTTGTATATACCTTTATAATTTTGTTGCCGGTATCCCCCATCGTCAACGTTTAATTGAATATTATCGATGTAGATTGATACTGGACATCCGTGTAATAATAAATTATACTTTAATTTTATTTATATATTCCTTCCTGTTCACTTGAGGTTCAGAATGTATGTGGGTATTTGCAAAAACAAAATAAGTAATTAGTAATATTAAATTCGGACTCAGCGATACCCTCAAGTTTCTTGCGACCGTTGATTACTGACCGTATCGAATCTTGTTTTTTTTTTGGCACATTTCTGTCTAATAGCAATAATTCCATGGGAAACAATTCTTTAGTTTCAAATGAATTTTAAATGAGAAGTGTCGGGTAAGATAATGTAGCAAGCCAATGCAGCGGCGTGTGGACTGTGCATGAAGCTATTTATGAGAAGGGGCAGAAGATTATGTAAATAATTTTCAAGAAAAGAAATTGTCATTGTCTATAAGTCAATTTTTCATCACTGAAATGTTGCCACCTTTTTATTGTCCAGGCAACAGTTTATATTTTTTTTTTTCATTTTCTTAATTACTTTATTATTTACTTTGTTGTAAAATTAATTCAAACTGGCCCTATACATCATTCTGAACAAAAAATGATGAATACATTATTTTCATTTGAGAATCCTTTTACAGATAAAGCCTGTTCGCTGATGGAGTCCTCGTGTGACATCACGAACGTCTGAACTAAGATACCGTAGGCTTTTTGGTGTTTTCGAATGCACAGTGGCGTCGCTTTGTCTCATATTTTACTTGATGTATTTAATTAGATCTGTTTGAAAGGAAATTGAATTATAAGCATATATACTATATCTGTTTGCAAATTTATAGTAATTTATGTTAAATACATAAATTGTAATATGTAATGTTTCAGTTTCAAGTAAAAATATGATAGAACAGATATACAAAATAAAAACACTTAAATAGTTGCAGCTAAATCTTTCTTATTAATTAATAAAATTTTGTCAAATAGGTATACGTAATCTTAAAATAAAAATATATACTTAATACTAATTATGCCGAACCCTATATAAAACAAATACGGCACTAAAATACCAATACCTAGTATAGGCTAAATAAATAAATTTCGTTTTCTTCGTCAGTGTCTAATTCTTCCGAGTCTTCATCGTCGCTTTCATTATTAACACTTATAATGAGTAGCATAACTTCTTCACTATGAATCTCTTGATCGCATGTCTCTAAAATCAATTTATTCGTGTGATTTACACACTTGAATCAAATTGAGCTCGACACTTGAGATAAAGCCTCGTTCCACATAGCAAGAACGGCTTCGCCACTAAAACCATCTTTCCCGACGTGTTTGTCAAAATACTCTTACAGATTCCCCAATCAAGTTCTATTGGGTTTTGGGTTGAACTGACAGTGATATGGTGGAAACTGCAGTACTTCATGTCCATGCTCTCAATTTAATTAAATTGCCGACAACGTAGTGTTGTCTGGAGCTGAAGCTAATAGTTAGCTCCAGCAATTCTGCTTTAAAGTATCACTGAAATCTATGTTTTTGGTCTTTAACCAAGTTTGTAATTTTTCTTTAGTCGAAGGTCGGGCTGGTTGTCTTTCTTCATATACAACTTGAGAGTGGTATTTAGCATTATTTAAAACAATGTGCTTGGATTTTGTAACCCCGGCAAAAGTCTCTCTGTCAGCCACTTTTCAAATTTTCAGAGTTCATGTTGTCATGGTAATCTGCTGACTTATTCTTGGTGGAGAAAACCAAAGTCGCATCTTCAGCAAAGCCATGAATAGATCCTGCATGTACAACTGTAAATCTTTTACCTTCTGTAGCTAAGGAAATATGTTTATGATCAGGCACCATATCGTAAATAACATTTTTTATTTCATGTTTTACAGTATCCTGTAACTCTGTTTTGGACTTTTTACGATTCCGCTTAACCGAAGCCAAGCTTAAGGTTTCACATTTTCTTTTACGTTTCTGCTTATTTTCTTAGTCTTTTCATCGATTTTTAAAGTCTCACCCACTCGCCTTTGAGCAGCTTTTATTGACAATAAAGGTCTACCATTTTTATTTTCCTTTTGAAAATATTCCAATAAATTCCAAAATATTCATGCATTTGTCAAATAATTTAAATACAATATGCATTTGCCTGTATTTCATGTTAACTACTAAACTTGATACGATATTTTAAAAATTGTTTTGAGGATTACATAAATATTAATGTTCTGTGTCCTATATTAATTTCTGTTAATACTTTTTTTGTTAGCTTAATTTACTTTATTCTTTTTAATTGTAGTAAAGATTCGAAGAACTGGCTGAATTTTTGATCGTGTTATTTAATCATACTTCTGTCTACGGCAAGTATTTATTTAAAAAAAAAATGTTTTTATCATTATTTGTTTAGTTGTAATGAATAAATATGGCATGTGATATATCGTTGAAACGGGAGGAAAATACTCCATTTAATTCTGCCATTTCCTGGCCGTTTCAAAGATTTTTTTTTAATACGTACCCTAAAAGTAAATCTCAAAATGCAGCGACTCCCAACAAAATTAGATATAACATCTTTTTTTTTTGCAAAAAATTGTCGCCTTAGAATGTTCATCGCATTTCTTCAACTAACGGAGATATCTTGCTTAGACATATTCCGGCCTTTTCTATATTTTCCGTATAACTCTTAAAGTTGGCCATACATTTCAATAGTTTTGTAGCTTATAAAAATGGGCACAATTTTCGTAGAAACAATATTTTTGCATGACCGATATTAAGTGAGATATTCTCGAGAGCCGTGATAAAATGTACAGCCTGTATATTAATTTCTGCACCACTATTTATTTTAAAACTTTAACAAACATGCTTAACTACAAAAATCAAGAAAGCTTTTAACAGAATTCCGCACTATCTATAAAAGTATTTCAGAGCCTACTTCCTAGCACTAATTGACCTTGATACCAGAAAACTGCCACGAGCCACCCCATTTTTCTCCATAGTAAAATTTTAACGAGTGCCCTCAAAGCACACTTCATAAGTACACCTCGGTATTGTTCGTTCAATAACCATCCATTGACATCCCTTCTTTCAATCAACCCTCCGCCGCTGTGTACGGCGACAGGTGTTTGTAAAGAGAGCAGTGATTGGCCGCACATGGTGCCCAAGAAGGTTTCTCCGAGCAGCTGCAAATGCCGACCAGGTACCAGATTTCCGTAGAGGTTTCATGGGCCGATCCCGGTCCAACTTAAGACGAATACTTTGTGATTCAGAAAACACCTGGCATCATTGACTTGAAACAATTTATTTATTTACATATTCCGAGAGCGGTTTTTATCTGCCGTTTACCAACGTCAAGGGGTACAGGAAAATACCGTTAGCGAATGTAATTCTTCTACTTTGTGTCCTGCGTCTGACGTTCGCATATTTCGTTGTGTTTTTTTTTTTTGGTAAAATCTTAATAACTGGTTCGATTTTTGTAGCTTGTTGCATATAAGAAGTTAAATTTACCTTATAGGACAGCAACATTAACAGTAAAACCATACAAAGGAGATGATGGACATTAATGTAATTTCAGGAAAATGTTAATTTTTAACAGACCCGTGACTCGAGAAATCTCAATTAGACCCTTATAGTCAAGCGCAATTACGTTTTTATTTTGGAACCCAGTTATAATAAATGGATTTTCACGATTTTTTTTGCATTGAGTTTCTAATACTGGGTACAAAACAGTTTACCCTTTAAAAATTTCCGCTTTTTACTTGGGGGTGGTCCTCCCCCCCCCCTAGTGGGGTAGGCAAAAAAGTAAAATAGTAATTACCGAATCTCATATAATCACATTGTATGAGAAAAAGGTGGTTCACAATTATTCATGAAAATTTATATTTTCCAAGCTATAACGATTTAAAGATTACGGATTTTAGCTTTAAGAAGTTGTACCTTGAGAATGTTTTTAGTAAATAACTTAAAAGTCTTACATTTATGAAAAAAGTGGTATGGTACAAAGAATAAGATTATGAAATTACAAGTAATTGTTAATAAATTAAACACTGCTTTTAGATGAAACAATCAATATATTATAAATACTCTACATATGTTTCGGCTTATTAGGCCTTTATCAAGAGTATTGCATAGTGAATACTAAAGTTTCCGACGTGCTTATTCGATTTATACCTAAAAGTATTTATGTCTTAATCTATTTATGACTTAAGCTATTTAAGATTTAATTTAACATCTTTAATTATTTGAATGTTTGGAGTGGACCTAGGCTGATTATATAAATCAAAAGATATTTCTTAACAATTGGTTTATTATAGGGGTGTTTAGGAAATTCTGCTGGTCATTTGTGGTACAAGGGTTGTACTTGAAAGAAAAAAAATCGGTAAAGGTATTTACACAGAACTTCCCTCGTTATGTGTGCATGGCGGTCACTCTAAAAAATTAATAATTACGAAAAGACATTGAGAATAATAATCGGAATATAGTTATTGCTATTATTACGAAGAAAACTTGATAAGTTTTGGTCAAAACAACATACAGATTGCTCATCCAACAGCAAAAGTTCAATACTAAATAGCAGGTGCCACATATGGCAGGCTGCGCAAATACAAAATGTCCACCATGACTGAATTATTTCTTGGGATGACCACCCTTTACATTTTTCAATAAAAGTATAATAGGTGCATATGCCAGATATTATTGCCATCTGTCATATTTTCAATCCAACATTCACGTAATAGAGTGGAAGTGTAGTGGTGGTTAAAAAATTTCATTTTTTTTTAATTTTCCAAAAATTTTGGGAAAAAAAAATTTCAAAATTTTTTCTTCTGAAATAGGTTTAAAATGTCAAACGTAGAAATTTTAAATTTGAGCAAAAAGGAAAGTTTCCTTCTATTCTATAGTAGTGGTAAAGAAGTTTAAAATTTAAAAATTGCATATTTTTTTAAAAATAGGTTTAGAATGCTATGAAACGTGAAACTTTTAAATTCGAGCAAAAAAAAGTTTCCATCTATTCTAGTGTTAAATTTTTTTCCAAACTGGTAAATATTGCAAAAATTTATTTCCGAAATTGGTTTGGAATGTCATGAAACGTGAAAATTTTAAATTTGAGCAAAAAAAATGTTTTCGTCTATTCTGTAGTAATGATAAATAGATTAAAAATGTTTTCAATTTTTTTTTTCATTTTCCAAAAACATTTTCAAATTTGATTGAATAGTTTTAGGATGCCATGGAAACATGGATAGTTTAAATCTGAACAAAGAAAAAGAAATCTATCTTAGTTGTAATTTTTTTTAAAAATGGTAAAAAAAAAATCTAATTTTTCTTTTAAATAGATTTAGAATGCTATGAAACGTGGAAATTTTAAATTTGAAGAAATAAAAAAAAATCCATCTATTTTAGTGGTAACATGGTAAAAAAAGTTTCAAAGAATTTTTTTTTTGAATCAGGCTTAGAATGCCATGAAACGTGGAAATTTTAAATTTGAAGAAAGAAAAAAAAATTATTTCATTTTAATAGTAAAAAATTTATCAAAAATATTGGTGAAATAAATTTTCATTTTTTTTTTCCCCGGAATAGGCTAAGCATGTCATGAAACGTAGAAATTTTAAATTTGAGCAAAAAAAATTTTTTTTCATCTTGGTAAAAATTTTTTCAAAAATGTTTGAAAAAAATTTTCAAAATTTTTTTTTCCTGAAACAGGTTTAGCGCGTCATGAAACGTGGAAATTTTAAATTTGAGCAAAAATAATTTTTTTTCAACTTGGTAAAATTTTTTTCAAAAATGTTTGAAAAAAATTTTCAAAAATTTTTTTTTCCTGAAACAGGTTTAGCGCGTCATGAAACGTGGAAATTTTAAATTTGAGCAAAAAAAATTTTTTTTCAACTTGGTAAAAATTTTTTCAAAAATGTTTGAAAAAAATTTTCAAAATTTTTTTTTTCCTGAAATAGGTTTAGCGCGTCATGAAACGTGGAAATTTTAAATTTGAGCAAAAAAAAATTTTTTTCACTATTTATTCCGTTTAGACGGTCCACCCTGTATATTTTTCAGTGAAAATTCTACCAGTTCTTCGCTGACAGTAGGGTTAACTACCTACCAAATTTGACTGCTCTCCGTCAAGTAGTTTTTTAGTAAATACACCAACAGACAGACAGACAGACAGACAGACAGACAGACAGACAGACAGACAGACAGACAGACCGACAGACAGACAGACAGACAGACTGACGGAATTGAAAAACCTATATTTTCGGAATCTACGTGTTCTGAAACGTCAGAATCCGAAAAAATCTCGGAGGGTGATTTTTTCTCGAATACAATACTTCCCTTCGGTATGCGAGGGAAGTAAAAAAATCTATAATAAACCAATTGTTAAGAAATATCCTTTGATTTATATAATCAGCTTAGGTCCACTCCAAACATTCAAATAATTAAAGATGTTAAATTAAATCTGAAATAGCTTAAGTCATAAATAGATTAAGACATAAATACTTTTAGGTATAAATTGAATAAGCACGTCGGAAACTTTAGTATTCACTATGCAATACTCTTGATAAAGGCCTAATAAGCCGAAACATATGTAGAGTATTTATAATATATTGATTGATTCATCTAAAAGCAGTGTTTAATTTATTAACAATTATTTTCAAGATGTTTCACAAGGTACCTACCACAAGTTCAGTTCAGTGAAATTACAATTGTTTTGTTTTTATTTATTTTTGTACGATGATTAGTTCTAAAAATATGATTAAAGATAGGGCAGTCGAGATATAATGTTTAATTCTCAAATATGTCAGATACAATCAATACGATGTTAGAAATACATACATATAATAGAAGTTAAAGGCCTTGAAGCAATCTTTGATATTATTTTTTTGCATGCTTTGTAATTTTTTTAAATAAAAAATTTACGATTTTCCTGCTGTCATTGGCCATAGAATTAGAAATTCAAAAATTTATGCCAGTTTTTATTGATATATTACCAACACGCTTTAATTTTGAGAGCTTCAATTTATCAAAAGTTTCCAAGAAATATGAGATTTAAATGTACCTACTTCTTTGCTACTAAAAGTTCAAACCCCACATTTCATATTTCGGAAACTATTAGTTCTACAAATATCATTATAATCTTACGTATCCAACAGACAGCAGTATTTCGATTTCTTAGGTTCGAGGTTAGAAACTAAAACAGTAGACATTGGTGTACCCCAAGGTAGTATTTTGGGACCGCTACTTTTTCTCCTTCACATTAACTACTTGGATAATTATGTAAATGAATTTTATTGCCCCTTTGCTGATGTCGTAGGTAGCAAGAACATACAAGAACTGATTGATAAGTTAAATTCTACCCTACTTAATATAAATAATTATTTCTCCATAAAAAAATTGGTAATGAACCAAGAAAAACATTATCGTTACAGTTTCATCCTGTTAGAGCTCATTACATAACGAGCTTGCTTTTACAGATTAATGGTAAATCCATTGAACAAGTGTTAACTTTTAAATTATTAGGTCAGTATATTGATTTATCACTGGATTGGAAGACACATGTATCCTATATCTGCAATACATTTTCAAGTTATTGTTTTGCGCTGAAACGATTACGTCACATAACCAATGTAAAGACTGTGAAGATACTTTATTTTGCTAATTTAGAGTCCAGACTGCGTTATGGTATTATTTTTTGGGGAAACTTACCGTCATCAAACCGTGTGTTCTTGCTGCAAAAAGAGCTATTTTTAATATATTTAATTTAAGCTATAGAGAATCCTGCAAGCAGACATCCTGCAAGCAGACATTTTTTTGTTTTCTATGTTATCTTTGACTTCTTATATATTTGTTAATTATAAATTAAACACTGCTTTTAGATGAATCAATCTTAGATTGATTCATCTAAAAGCAGTGTTTAATTTACAATTAACAATTATTTTCAAGATGTTTCACAAGGTACCTACCACAAGTTCAGTTCAGTGTTTTATATATTTAATAATGTCACTTCCTTTATTGATCTGATTCAGTTCAGCATTCAGTGCCTTAGACTGGTCCATGTATCTTTCGTAGGATCTTTATCTCGAATATTCGGAGTATTTCGTCGTTTCTCTTAGGCATGGTCCAAGTCTCATTCATATTGTTGTGTTTATTCACCTTTTTAGAAAACACCCTGTACGAATCCGTGGGTTCTAAATAATTTCAACAAGAGATAAACACCACTAACACTTTATTTGATAATTTACTGACTATACAATACTTGAAAATACACTTTGTTTACTTTAACCTCACTTTTTTCACTTTCCAACTTGTTCACTTTTATAAACTGCTCTTTAATAAACTTCTTAATAAACTTCCCCTTCCGCGCTGGTAATCGCGCCTTATATACTCCGAATTTGACTCTCTAGATCCATCTAGAAACAATCAAGAATCTTCTCCAACAACATTCCGGAAAAGTCCATTTCATTCTGCCAGCTTCCAGTCACAATTAGTAGGCATAGGCGTATCATCTCCAGTTCCAAGGGGGTGTAATTCATAACAATATGTTACTATAGGTCTAATTAGGGTTTTGCATATTTTTGTTCTCGTGTTTTCATCTAATAGTTTACTTGTCATTAATTTCTTACTGCTACTATACTATACTAACTATTATAAGGCCATATAGCAAAAATGTCATCTACATATCTCCACCATACAATGGGTTTATAAGCTAGATTATTAATATTATTTTTCTCAAAAATTTTCATGAAAATGTTACTTAATATTGAAGATAATAAAGAACCCATGGCCATTCCAAAGTCCTGTTGATAGAAGTCATTATTTAATTGAAAATATGTTGTTTTACTGCAAAGTGTAAGTAATTCCATTATAGTTCTTAACTTAGTTCTATTCGCCAAATTTCCATCTTGTTGCAATTTGTTTTTAAATATTATTAATATTTTATCTACAGGAACATTTATAAATAGGCTTACTACGTCAAAACTGACCATTAGATGATTATTGTTAAAATGATTTTCTGACAGCTTTTCCAAAAAGTGTTTGCTATTTTTATTATAAGACTCGGAGGAACCTGATAATGGATTTAGGATTTTTATAAATATTTTGAGAGTTTGCTACATGAGGAATTAATTGAACTCACAATTGGTCTTAAGGGAATGTCAGGTTTATGAATTTTTGTCAAACCATGGAAATGAGGAGGTTTGTTGTGATGTGGAGTTAACATCTTTCGTTCAATATCTGAAAATTCGTTTTTGTGCTTAAATAAGACTATATATTTTGTTTTCTAAAGAATTTGTAGGATCTTTATTTAATTTGGAATAATTTCCATCATTTATCAAGTTCGTAATTTTTGTATCATATATAGCTGTATCTAAGATTACAGTGGCATTGCCTTTATCAGATGGTAAAATTTTAATGCTATAATCATTTTCTAGAATCGTTTCTCATCGGATGTTAAATTATCACTAGTCTTATATTGTTTCTCTAATTCAATTTTAGAATGAATTCGGTATTCATTACATCGTCAAAATTCAAAAAATTGTATTTATAGTGTTCCGCGTGATTGCGGAAAATATTACGTAGATGAATCATCTAGATCTTTCAACGTAAGGCTTGGCGAATATAGAAATTATGCTAGAAGGGGAGAATTTGAAAAATCCAAAATTTGTGAACACGCGTGGGATAGTAATCATAGGATTTAATGGAACTCGGCGAAGATTCTGGGAAAAGAGAGCAACGGAACTAAAAGAAAACTTAAAGAATCCGCGATTATTTTATTAAACGAGGATAGATGCGTTTCAAATTATTCAATAGATTTTCGTACTAGTTGGTTGCCCATCCTTAGAGACGAAGTAAGTAAAAATAAGATAAATATTATACATTAAATAATGTCTCACGTGACTATGGAAATACATAAACAAAGAACTGTCATGATTGATGGCCAAAAGTTTTGAGAACGGAAGTAGATTCTCTTCCGAAACGTTAACTGCCTATAGCTTTCATTTTCATTTTTTAGTTTACCTATAACATTCTTCTAGTTTATATATATTTAGGTGTGAGACTTTTTAAAACAATCAAGTATTCAGGAAATTTTTTAATATTTTTCAGGGGCAAAATACCCAACAAAAAGTAAGAAAATTAAGTAGTAATATTAAAATATGTAAAAATTAAAAAAAAAAAACAATTTTAATAAATTTATTTGGATTTGTTGTTTTTGATTGTTGTTTTGTTTGTGACTCTGTTAACTATAA
Organism: Stenurella melanura; assembly: GCA_963583905.1. NCBI lineage: Eukaryota > Metazoa > Arthropoda > Insecta > Coleoptera > Cerambycidae > Stenurella > Stenurella melanura. The sequence continues at coordinate 150,741,964 of OY757312.1, forward strand.
TTAAAATATAAGCGAAAGTAACAGGTAACTTTTATCTGTATCCTTTCTCAAACTTCGACAATACCACCTGGCGTCTACAAGTCTCATCTGTATTATGATCTCACAAAATCTTAAGAAAAATGGACTATTGTTGTAACATCAGGTGTGTTTTGTACCTTCAAGAACTGTTCTGATGCTATTAAATTACATACAAAGGGATATTATTATGTAAACCCTAGAATGTGTTAAAGTAAGAATGAAGAAATATTTTAAATATGTACATACATATAAATATAGGGGTAAAAAACATGAAATTATATAGTATTAATAATAATAGTAATAATTAAAACCTCTATTTTAGAGAGCGAATTTTGTCTTTCACCTAAGCCTGAAATGAAATAATAATATATACAATAATGGTATGAAACCTTCCTATAAGCGTGTGTTTGGATATGCTTCCTAAGGGAGCTACGGCCCTCTGAATATGGCGCATAAATAGAGATTTTAATCGATTATCTCGGAAATGCTGTGGGACAACTTTACGCGTCTTGGTTGACTATTTTGCATTGAGTAGTACTAACCAAAGTTTTATCCATAGGCGTAGAAAGACCTTAAAGTTTAGCCTTCTACTACTAAAAATATAAACTATAAAAAAAGAGAATAATGTTTAACTATCCGGAAGCATTTCCGAACACATAATAGGATGATTTCTTACTATTTTTGCATGTAGAATCAGCATCTGCACTGTAATGCAGAAATTTTGGGACACTGCATAATACTAAAAATATAGGTGTCAGGAATTATGACATCATACATTTTATTGGATAATTTTTATGGCCTGTAAGCGGATTATTCTGAATAAATTAATAATTGTTGAAAATTTCAAATCTTTCGTATTCCTAACCAAACATTTTTCCCCAGAATTTTATTTAGCCCGCAAAAAAAAATGCGGAGTTGGTCTTTGTTTGCTGTATACTACGACCGACAGCATTCCGTCATCTTTCGTAGTTGCTTATTAGGTGCACGGCCTCACCAAAGCTATTTCCCACTAGCTTTTTATTACATTATCCCAACGCTTTGGAATAATTTTAATTCAAAAACTAGGTTTGAGTTGGAAAAAGAATGTTTACTTTTTCAGCCAATACATCATCGTGTAAAATATTTGTTCGTATACACCAGACACCCTCCTGCATCCACAATGTTATATAAAATTTATACAGTGGATGTGTATAGGGCGTTCCTGGACTATAGTACAAGTATTGCCCCATAGTCCAGAGACCCTCTGTATAGTACTAGAATAATATTCCTAGTCTGGTAACTGGTTACAAATAAATAAATATACTTAGTGCAATCACCTCTAATAAAGAAGTTGAGAAAAAGATTGGAGTCGAAAATAATCGGAAGGGGTAGAAAACCCCTTTTATCATGAGTTGCGTAACTTGTAGAAGTAGGTCAAAAATGAAAAAAAAAACACCGTGTTAACTTTTTTTGCCCAAAATAATATGTTTTTACTGTTGTGAATTTTTTCGAAAAATGCGTATTTGGCGAGATATGGCCACTTGAAAATTTCAAAAAGCAGGGGAGAGGAGATGTAAAAGTTCAAAAATAAATCTGAAAAAATTCAGATGAATCGATCATCGAAATACAAGACCTTTTGTTATTTGCAACTTTCACCGAGTTTTTTCAGAAAAACATGAAGAATTGCCAGGTATGCATTGAGGCATTCTAAACATTTTTTGTCTCTTGGAATTTATATGTAACTTGCTAATTTTGCCTGAGTTCCAGACAGTTTTTCACGATAATGTACTACATTTCTTGCACATTAAGAAATACAAAAAAATTGGAAAAATGATTTTTATATATTATTTAAAAGAAATATGAAACCTATATAGTTATACCATTTGTAACGGTTTAATACAATTTCTAAATTAAGAATGTGCAAAAAATGTAGTGCATTATTTATCGGAATTATCGAGTGGTCATATCACGAAAAATATGCATTTTTCGAAAAATTCACAAAAGTGAAAACATCTTATTTTGTGCCAAAAGATGTGTTTTCTACTCCTTCCTATCATTTCCTCATCACCCTCCGAGATTTTTTCGGATTATCACGTTTCAGATCACGTATATCACGAAAATATAGGTTTTTCAATTCCGTCAGTCAGTCTGTCTGTCTGTCTGTCTGTTGGTGCATTATCTAAAAAAACTGCTTGACGGATATTAGTCAAATTTGGTAGGAAGCTGACACCACTACCAGCGAAGAAATGGTTAGACTTTCACTGGAAAATATGCAGGGTGGACCGTCTAGGGAATAAATAATGAAAACATTTTTTTTTGCTCAAATTTAAAATTTCCACGTTTCATGACATTCTAAACCTATTTCAGAAAAACAAATTTAGAAAATTTTTGAAAAATTTTTCACCACTAGAATAGATGGAAAAAATATTTTTTTTGCTTAAATATAAAATTTTTACGTTTCATGACATTCTAAGCCTATTTCAGAAAAAAAAATTTCAAAACAAAATTTTTTTATCAGAAAAAAAAATGGGAAATTTTTTTTGCTCAAATTTAAAACTTCCACGTTTCATGACATTCTCAATCTATTTCACAACAATTTTTTTTCAAAAAGAAAATTTTGAAAATTTTGTCAAAAGAAATTAAAACAAAAATTTTTTACTACGATAAAAACATTTCCGTCATATAGATGGCAAAGATATTTTTTGCTCAAATTTAAAATTGCTACGTTTCATGACATTCTAAACCTAATTCAGGAAAAAAAAATTCAAAAGCAAACATTTTTTGAAGTCTTTTACTACAATTCCTAGAATAATTGGTGAAAAAAAATGTGTATGCTCTTATTTAAAATTTCCACATTTCATGACATTCTAAACGTATTTCGGAAAAAAAAAATCAAAACAGAATTTTTTCAACAGTAAGATGGGAATTTTGTTTTGCTCAAATTTAAAATTTTCACGTTTCATGACATTCTAAATCTATTTCATAAAAAAAAATTCAAGAACAAAAATTAGAAAATTTTTTTCAAAAAGAAAAATTAGAAAATTTTTTAAAAGAAAAAAAAAATTCATACTGTAGAGCACATGACGCAAAATTGTTTTTGCTCAGATTTAAAATTTCCACCTTTCACGACATTCTAAACCTATTTTAGAATAAAAAAATTTCAAAATTAAAAATATTTTGATAATATTTTTACAACTACTATAATTAAAATAGATCATGGAAAAGACATTGTTTTGCTCAAATCTAAAACTTCCACGTTTCATGACATTCTAAGCCTATTTAAAAAAAAAGAACAATTGAAATTTCTTTAACCACTATTATACTTCCATTCCATTCCACTGGATATGGAACTGAAAATATGACAGATGGCAATAATATTTGACATATAGTTTACGCACTTGACAAGGAAGACACCTATTATAGTTTTATTTAAAAATATACAGGGTGGTCATCTAAAAAATAATTCAACCATGTTGTAAATTTGTAAAGGTATTTACGCTAGCCTTCCATATTTGGTACTTTTATTTAATATTGAATTTTTGTTATGGGATGATCACTCTGTATATTTTTTTGACTAAAAGTTATCAGGTTTTCTTTGTATTAATGCCTTCCGATTATTATTCCCAGATATGTGGTTTCGTAATTAATAATTTTTTAGAGTGACCGCCCGGTATGAACAAAGAGGGAAGTTCTGTGTAAATACCTTTACCATTATATAACGCCATTACAAGCATATTGCACAAGGTTTCATCAAAATCCATTCATTAGCACTCAAATTAGAGATTTTGGTTATTTTAGCGCCCCGCCCCGTTGACTGGACTAACTGGAATATTTCGATCTGGGATCTCTAGATTTAATTATGTGTTTAAAACAATGAATATTTTGAAAACAATAATGTTTATCCAATGACCACTGTATACACACACATGCCGATATTGGTAAACTCTGAAACTTCTGTTTTAGTTCAATGTAAAATAAATAGTTTTGTTTTATATTTCTGAAGATAGGATTAAAGAAACATATAAATATTGGCAAATCGAAATTCAGACCGCTTGTTTATTTACCTTGAGCAACATTAAAATGAGGAAAGGAACGACTACTACGAATGAGATGTACTAAAAATGATAAAAATAAAATATTAACCAACACTTCGGGGAAGAATAATATATATAGAGCTCAGCCAGCATCTGCATACGCTCAAATGCACATTTGCTGACTATTTTATAAATATGAAAATATAAAATGTGGCTAACATAAAATTTTATTTTTACGATAATCAAACATGCAGTTCTCTATCTATACAAATGTTCTTTCATTCTAATGGTTGCAAAGTATCACATCGTACATTTTTATCTTCCGAATAAAATTTATCATTACAACTAATGGTCCTAACAGTAAAGGAGCCAGTGTACTTATTGCCTGACACATTAATCCTGTCCCTTAGAATAAGGCAGACAATGAAATTCTTTTAGTACTTAGTAGAAACTTCACTAAGCAACTTGATGTATTGATGCAAGTAGTTGTCTCAAGCGAATTTTTTTTATCGATTATTTTCCACTTCAATACAAAATTACGATTGGCATACCTCCTGGTTAGTGGAGGTCCAGAGGCAGATTTTTGAAACTGCTAGGTGTCTACTCTCAAGCCATGACCAGTAAATATCAAGCTGATTATTTTTAAACGATTAATTTAATTTTTAAATTAAGTTTCCACCATTTGGCAAAATTCCCATATCACTTTTGTTGTCTGCCGGATCTAGTTGATTTAGATTTAGACCATAATAGATAGAACCATGGGGGTCGCCGTGGTCAAGGCCAATCAGTCGACTTTTCATTCCTAAATCTGTATCTAGTTGATACAAATATGTCAAGTAACTGCATACTCGCGCCAATATTCTTGACTGTGATGACGGTCTCGGATGATTAGGGGTCGAGCTTGAGCTCTTTGCCCCAAGCATCGCTGCAGACCTGGACCGAGTCTGGCTCCTAAACTATAACGACTAAGGGCGATCATACACGAGCCACATTTTGCGGTTGTGCATAAGGTATCTGATATATTTCTTATTAGTAAACATTTACAACGTCGTGTATATGAACATTATAATAGTAATATATCATTATAACAGTGGAAAAATCGCAGTTATATTATTTATGTTTTTTTTTGATAGTCAATATTCATAAGTACTTTATCTGTGGATCTCTGAGCAACGATTTTATCTCAGTTGTGTTTACAATAGGGCTGATTTAAACAAAGCAATCCGCAGTTCGTTAGAGGGAAATCCCAGATGACATTTGTGATAGCGGTCTGAGTAGATATCCATGTTTCTATATGTGCGTTGTTCTTTCCACAACTAAAAATTTGTTTTTGCATATTCGTAACCTTTGTCAATTTATTACGACGCTAAATAGTAAGTAAACAAGAATGTCCTGAAAACATTCTTTTTCTTTTCGATTGATTACCGGTGAATGAACTAACCACATATATTACATTTTATTGGAATCGCCATTTTGCATTTTAACTTTTGACATTAGATTCATTATCAGCTTCTCTTAAAATACCTGAGTACCGCAGCAGCACACTTCATTGGACCAATATGTTTAGTAAATATTGAGAGCACATGTAAACGTCATATTGGCCCTAAAAGTGTAGCCTATTTGTTTTCTTTATTGGAGAAATATTGTGCGTTTGATGACGTAGTTTCCACATACACCAATAATCTTGGATGTTAACACACGCGTTTCGCCAATGACATTGGCGTCATCGGGAGATGAATAAAATCAGTATGTATGGAAAAATCATTTTAACCTAAAAAATGGCAGTAAACTCATACTACATATGTTAACATACCAGAAATAAGGAAAAAGGTAATTTCGAAATTAAAAAAGTTTTAAATTATTTTATAAAGTGTTGCTAAATATCATTTGGCAAGGTAAGTACCTTGCGCTAAAATTGTACAATATATTACCAGACACCATAAGAAATATTAAAAAAAATCGGTAACTTTCCTTTTAATTTACAGGGTGGTCACTCTAGAAAATTATGAATTAAGAAATGACGTTGGAGATTAATAATCGGAACGAAATTATCACCATTGCTACAAAGAAAACCCGATAAATTTCCATTAAAATAATATAGACAGTGGGCATCCGACAGAATAAATAAATAATAAACAAAAGGTGTCAAATATGAAAAGTTTGCGTAAATGCCTTTACAAGTTTCCGTTATAGTCGAATTATCTCTTAGGATGACCACCCTGTATATTTTTCAATAAAAATATAATAGATGTCTTCCTTGCCAATTGTGTTAACTAACAATTTGCCAAATATTATTGCCATTTGGCACATTATTTTCATTATTTATTCTCTATAGACGGTCCACCCATATATTTTCGAGTGAAGGTCTACTCATTATTTCACTGACGGCAGCGTCAACTACCTGCCAAATTTGATTATTCTCCGTCAAATAGTTTTTTAGATATAGCCTCTACAGACAGATAGACAACAGATCTCACTCCTTCCTTGCTTACTTCCTCGCTTATTGAACAGAAGTATTGTATTGGTGAAAAAATCACCCTCCGAGATTTCTGCGGATTTTCACGTTTCACGTTTCAATCATGTAGATTACGAAAATGAAATTCGTTCAATTCCGTCAGTTTGTCAGTCGGTCCGTCCGTCTGTCTGTCCGTTCGTCCGTCACGTTTTGGGTAAGCACGATATCTTAAGAACGAAAACTCCGATTGTGTTAAAATTTGTACAGTAATTAGCTCAAGCTAAAGTTTTATAATTAAACAAGAGAATGTCTAAAACTAACATTATTTACATAAAAATGCGGAGAATTTTCCATAGAATGTGCAACTATAGGGTCATTTAGTCAGATTTCGTTTTGCATTTTTTAGTACGTTTATACGACGTAATCGTATATTACTCACACAATTCGTGTCGCTTTATATGCATTTATATCAGCTATTAGCAAAAGCACACTTTGAGATATATTACATTACCATAAGAGTAAATGGAATAAATTGGTTAATTTTGAAGTCTATACCTAGAGACTGTAGAAAATTCTAATTTTTTGAATTTCGCTATAAAATCAAAAGATCTTTCAGAAAATATAATAAAAAACCGCTGCCTAAGGAATCACTACTTCCACATCCGGATTTTCCATCCATGTCTCTTTAAAGGAAAACGTCTTGACTATAATTGCACTTTAGTATGTGGAAATAATTGATCATAGAATTTTAATAATACTTGAGGCAGATATCATAATAAATCTTATTAGCTTGCTCTACTCATTTTCCCCAGTTTACAAAAACCCCCCTCGACCCATTTAGCAGTATCATCTCAAACAGATGTCATTATATTGTCTGTAATTGTTTATTTGTGGCATATTCAGATTTTCTTACTTTTTATTGGGTATTTTGCCACTGAAAAATATTTAAAAATTTTAATGAAAAAACCTCTGCGCTAAACGGATCAGACAGAGGTTGGTTCTTGAGTACTTGACTGTTTCAAAAAGTCTCACACCTAAAAATATATAAACTAGAACAATGTTATAAACTAAAAACTCAAAATTAAAGCTATAGGAAGTTAACGTTTCGAAAGAGAATCTACTTCCGTTCTCAAAACTTTTTTGGCCGTCAACCATGACAGTTCTTCGTTTATGTATTTCCATAGTCACGTGAGACATTAAATTATATTTATCTTATTTTTACTTACTTCGTCTCTAAGAATGGGCAACCAACTAGTACAAAAATCTATTGAATAATTAGAAACGCATCTATTCTCGTTTAATAAAATAATCGCGGATTATTTTATTAAAGGAGAATAGATGCGTTTCTAATTATTCAATAGATTTCATTCAATTGTTTGTGTTTTGTAAATGTGTATTGATATTTTCATAAAAGAAATCATTCATGTATTTATCTATTTTAATTATTACATGGTAAAAATGACGGACAGTGGGTTTTTACGGGGCCAGAGTGACAATTTGCCCGTTGTTGATGTGTTTATGATGACAAACTTTTTTGCTACTAATACTGATTTTATTAGTGCAGAAATTGGAGGTACTAACGCAACAAGGTATGTGTCATTCATTATTCTAAACATTAATTCAATTGTGCCCATTTTTGTCCTTTTACTGTAGTTGAATATAACAAATTATTTATGTACCTAACCTCAAAATAGGTAAACAAGGCAATGTTTTAATGTTATATTAATTAATATTTTTCATCTTAGAATGCTTTACTTTTTTATATAATAAATACCTCCCATCACTTACTAAGTACGTACTTTTAGGTATGTAGGTACATTAATAGTAAAAATAACTGTTGACATACATAGGTATATATAAATATATAACTGGATAATATGTAGAACGTCGAGAAGTTACATTATTCCCACCGTTCTTATACATTTATACATTTTAATTCAAGGTTCCTATTAACAGATTAACTTTTGTATTCCTACAAATGGAAAAGTGACCAAATTCACCATGATATGTAAACAAATTGTCACAATAATATTAGGGTTAGGTACATATTTTCATAATATTATTATAAAATAATTAGTTTTAATGGGTAAATTCACATCAAAATGATCCTGGCAGCAATATAATCTTGAGGATGACGATAATTCTGCATTTCGGTCGTCTCGTCTCATAGCTCTGCACCATTTTTTCCTAACTTTATCGCGTCTAGGCACATTAAAAATTAACTTTTCTGGAGTTTTTATTGTAGTATTTGTACATTTGGGCACAATACAATATTTATAGCTAATTTTCTTTGTATTTTCCATAACACAACATAAATAATGTGTACACATTAGCAATCACAATACGTTTTCCGTCGGTGCGATGTGCCCGATGACGTCACACACAAGTAGCGCGGAAACTTCTCCATTTAAACGTAGTTAAATTGACAGCTGCAGTAAACAATTTTTTTAACCTTTAATTAAAACATAAATCAAAAATAAAATACTGGGAAAATAGTGTTTTTTAGTGATCTATTCATCTGTGATGTTTAAAAAAATTATGCATTTTGCTCATTCTATTTTATCAACCCCTTTAATAACGGAGTGGAGGTGGTGGGTGTTTGAAAAATTGAATAAAGAAATCTGAGACCCTGGCTTCTAGTATATACACCAAATCTCAAGTTTCTGTACTCTTACCAGCTTGCTTTGTTCATTTTCCCCTATGTACCTCCATTTACTCCCCATCCCTTCAACGGAATCATGTTAAAATATAATCTAGTTTCAGATGTCGCTATAATACATACGTGTACCAAATTTCAAATGAAAATCTCAATTTAATTTTATCAACTCTTTTAATAAGGGAGTGGAAAAATAAAGAAAACGAGAGGTCTTCCCTTCTAGTATATACACCAAATCCCAAATTTCTGTATTCTTACCAGCTTGCTTTACTTATTTTCTCCTATTTACCCCTATTTAACCCCCAACCCTTCAACGGAATCATCTCAAAATATAATCTAGTACCAGATGTTATAATACATGCGTGTACCAAAATATGGATGGAAAATATTGTAAAAAAAAATTGAGGCCGTGGCTTCTAATACATAGACCGAATTTCAAATTTCTGTACTCTTACCAACTTGCTTTACTTATTTCCCCCTATTTACCCTCCACCCTTCACCGGATGTGTTCAAAAAACAATCCAGTTCCAGATCTCGTTATAATATGTACGTGTACAAAATTTCAAGACAATATTTTAAACCGTTCCGGAGAAAATGTGCGTACAAAAAAAAAGAGTTAAAGGCAGACTGACAGACCGACAGACAGACTTTTTTTATGCTCAAATTTAAAATCTCGAAGTTTCATGACATTCTAAAATTAAAAAATTTCTTTACGATTACTATACTTCCAATCCATTACGTGAATTTGGAAGTAATATGCTAAATGAGCCCATCTTTATAAAAGTTCAATAAATCAGCGAAGAGTATAATATTTACTTTAGTTATTATTATTATTATTATCGCGTCAATTAGTATGCAATTCCGACGAAATTGTCACTAGCGCATCCGCCAAATTCTGGAATAGAAAAAACGTTTGTCAGATTCTTGCTCACACTAGACATAGTTGATAAAATTATAATGGAACCACCATAGAGCCATCCATACTCTACTGTTCTAAAAATATTTCATAGAAATCGTTTAAGTCAATTTAGATTATATAGTTGACACTCGCATATATCCGATTGCTCCAATAAGAAACGAACGTTATTGATCTGATCTAATATTTGTGTGAAGAAAAGTTATGAACGATCTATTTCGCAATATTTTTAGCTGTAATTTTCATATTGTAAGGGTTACTGACCCCTCAGTGTAGACTTGTCCTGTTTCGGTAATAGACAGTGGTCTTGGAAGTCTTATTTATAAAAGAGGAAGCAAAGGTATGAATATTTCAGTTTGTGAAAGCCGATCTCCGGAAGATCCTAATCTAACTAAAGTCCCTTCCGAATTAAACTTTCATGCAGTTTTAGTACTGTTTTAGAATGTCTCTGATGGAAATATTCATTATTAAAATTAATATGACGCTTAAAAACTCACTCAAATATATTGCCCTAAAATGAATACAAAGCGATTCATAATTATTAGTGTATCAATAGAAGTGTACAAACATACAAATTATTACACTTTTCGCAAATACAAACCGAAGTGTATATTGCATTAGATTGGCATATTTCTAAAACCAGTAATATCGCTCGTAGAGAAAAGAAATTCATATCACTGTGTTGGTGACCGAATTCTGAACAACATTCAACATGTCTGTCCGTCTGTCCATCGCGTTTTTTAAATACGATGAACGAATGGGTGGTTGAAAGAAAACTCCGATTATATTTAAATTTGGACAGTAAATTAATGTTGGCTAGACGAAAAGCCATTGTTTCTTAACAACATCGACCAGTAAATAAAGAAGTTAATTATTTAAATTCTCTTGAAGTCAACATTTTTTATGTTCTGTAATTAACAACAAAAAAATGCCTAAACAAAAACAATGCCAGCCCGTGGGGAGGGTTGTTTAAAAAATTTAGACAAATTAATAATAAAAAAGTAATTAGAAAAGATTTGAGAGTTGTTGACGTATTGTAGGATGCTCCCGAAAATAGTGCTAAAAAGAACGGTAAAAATCCCGTTAAACTCGATAAGCCACCGGTAAATCAAGAAATTCTGCGTGAGGTGAAATGCCATAATAGAAAAACAAAGTGTGGAATGGAATGGAATTAATAATTACTAGTACGGTGTTTTTTAATAGTACCAAATAAAATAAACAATTGCAAGTGCAGTGCCTCTACCTGTACCCAATATGACCCAAGACCCTTTTTAGTGGTTTGTTACGACAAAGAAAGCTGAGCAATAAATATTTATTGTCAAACGAGACAATGTGTTTACAAAGCAATATAGACATACTTACTAGCTGTGTTTTGACTTCAAATATACATGTGGAGTGGAAAGGTCTTAAAGTGGACGAAATCAACTCGAGAAAGGAAAGAAAATGAAACAGCAATCACAAAATCAGACGCTACAGAAAGATTCGCTGTAAATTAATTTATTTTGTTTTACTTGGTTTTATTCTATTCTATCTGATTACTTTAATAATTTTACCAACTTAATATCTGTCAACTTGATTTATTAATTGAAAATATAATATATTAAACAGTTTCTTATGCCAACATAGGTAAACGGACGAAAAGATAAGTTCATATTTGTTGGTTTATTAATCTTTGTCACTTGGTCCATATATTGGGCTTATTTACGAATGCAAAAATGTCTCTCAGGTTGGGGAAGTTGAGGTCTGCTTCATATACAGGGCGTCCCAAATGTTCTCCTCGATCTCTTTTTTATTTTTTACAGATTTAAGCTTTTATTTTGCTTTACCTTGGCGGACCGGTATACAGTGGTCTCAAATGTTTTCTCAGGGCAGTTTCCTGAACTTCCACCGTAAATGGCTATTTACCTGTGGAACGGTTGACAAATAAGAGCTTTTTCCGGCAAGCTAACGTATGTCTTGCCGGACAAACGAAGTGGACGCACTTATGCACGACGTTGAAAACGAAAACACAGATTTCCGTATATGGACGCAAGCGAAGAAATAGAAGACTCAGAAGAAGAAAAAATAAGGAGATGATGATAGACGGAAACTTAAAAGAAAGATGGGAACTTGAAAGAAGCATCTCACAAACGTCTACACTTCTTATATTCCTACCCCATGCGTCATGTGGCTCTCGCTGCTGGCAATAAGAATGTCCCGTATCCAATCTGGCGTATGGCCGGTCCTGCGAGATATAAAAACATCCAGACTGGATGCCTGGAAGTGGCAGCAATACCTACCATATGCTGGCCAATCAATCAATCAGTCAAAAAATAATTAGAGACAATTTTAAAGTTTAGATATGAATAAATATTGTTACATCGCAAAACCAATAGGCTTTAATGTTTATAAACATGTAATAAATATGTTACAAATGCAATAAGATTGGGGACCAGGCTTGACGGCTTAAACAAGGACTAACATTATTTATGATATGTGTAATGTAATTTAAAATACATAAGAACGGCTACACATACGAATTTCCTTTAATGAAAAATTGGTACAAATTTTTGTGGTCCTTAATTCTGCAACTTTTTCAATGGTTTTCTTTAGCTCGAAATGTTGTGTATGTATGTATCTATGTTCAAATCTGCTGATCGAATTTTTTACCACTTCCCGATATCCAATCATGCTGAAATTTTGCACACAACTTTGGTTCTCAAGACAATATAATATAGTAAATTCAATATTATTGTAGATCCAATATGGCGGCCACCACAAAATGGCAGATTACCTTTTTCTGGACAACCCCCTCGACATAGGTATCAAATGAAACGGTATATAAAGTAGAATACCATAAGCTATGTGACGTCATTCTAAATCCAATATAGCGGCCTGCACAATATGACGGATCACCTATTTCTTTACAACCCCCTCGGCATGGGTATCAAGTGAAAGGGTATGACAAGTAGAATACAATAAGCTATGTGACGTTATTTTAAATCCAATATGGCGGCCGAAACAAAAATGCAGATTACCTATTTCTTTACAACCCTCTTGATATGAGTATCAAATGAGAGAGTGTAACCAGAAGAAACGAAATGATGGCGTCTGAATAAAAAAAATGACAGACAGGAAACTAAAAACTAAAAAATAAATAAATTTAAAAAAATCTTTTTTAAAACACTGGTTTTCCTTTTGCTGTTATGTATAAAACTTACTATTCATAACGTTTTAACACAATGCTGATTGTTGATAAAGGTAATATATTATATTTTATTAGCGTCCAATGGCTTTCTCTTTCATCATAATTTTGTAATTTAATCACCGAAAAAAAATAATTTTCTGCCTTTTAGTGCAATTTAGTTTTAAAAGAAAACCATTGTTTAAAAACCAATTTTTCTATTTTTCTATTTTGCGTTCTTTAAGTCAGTTAAAAAACATTTAAGTACTCTGACGTCACTTTGCCTTATGCTGAAATTACAGTAGCCTTGAAAAGTATATTTTCTGTTAGCAACAACCTACTTCTATACAAAATTTCACATAAGGATTGTTTTATTTCAGCTCAAAACGTCTGGGGATTGAACCAGGTCTGTAGGTCTGCCAAAGGTAAATATACAAATACACTTTATTGTTATATAATATAGACTCTTTTGATGTGAGCCATTATTTCTTCCACAATACGGGTATTATATAAATTAGTTTTTTTTCTTAATTTTCATTCCTTCGCCTATCGGAGAGAGTAGCAAATAAATAAATTTGTATGAAAATCGACAATTATAGTTGCCTACATATAGTTAAAGTACATAAAAAGTGTCGGAGCGTTTGACTTTGCGGTAAAGATCCGACATTTTTTATTTGCCTTGAATATATGAAGAGAACTATACCAACAGGTCGACATTTTCTTTCACAAAACTTTTTTTTAAATAAGTAGTGGTGAATTTATAGAGCTATTGCGTACTTCCTGCTATACCCTGTATAAGAGAGCAAATAGATAGACATTTGTTGACATAAATATTCGGTTATCCGAAACTTGAAACGGTTAGTAACCTGTTGTCACAGGTTATTTTTCTCATTATTGCGAGATAGTTTTCATCCGAAATACGTTTTCATATGCCTTGTGTATAAATTATTGTTTGTGTCAACCCTCAACAACCCCTACAAAAAATTAGACAAAAAAATTTTGACCCAACTGTACCGTGAGGCACTAAAACATACGAAGAGAAACATGATTACAAGCAGTGATATATTCCACAACTGTGAGCTATTATACTAATTGATATACATCTTAAAAAGCAGTAAACAGCAGAAATCACGGAATATAATGGAAGAGGCAGAAGAATAACTATATGAACGGTAAAACGAGAATAATGCATAAACGCATAAAACACCTTTGCGAGGCACTTCCGACTTCGATGCAAAATCGATAGGAGCCATCTGCGCAAGTACCCTAACACCCCCCAAAACGAAAGCATCAAAACTTCCTTCCACAGACGCTGCCGCACGACGTCCACGTCGTTTAATGAAAGCTCTTGAATACGCGGAAGAGTAGAAACGACGCATAGTACTATGTGCCGGTATTTCATGCTCTCGCAATAGTTAAGTCCGTGACGGGAAGCGGTGTGGAATTAAAAATAGTTTTTTAGACTGACATGTAATTGAGGTGCCGGGATATGAGATTTTTAGGGACGATGGTAAGATTTTTCAAATTAATTTTCAAATTGTTTCAACGTTTATCCCCCACTTTGAGTGTATGCCAAATGTATCGGCATTCAACAAGATGCGAAGCATCTTTTTAATTGAGAGTTAAATTTCCGTTTACCGAAACTGTTGAAAACTTATTTCTAAAGCTCTTAGGCAACCAAAGAGGGTATTCGCAAACTTTCAGCTTGACGGAAAACTATGACAATTTATTATAATATAGTAACTGAGCATGTGAAATGTTAACAAACTTTAAATCAGATGCTTCAGTTATAACAAATGAAGATGAATATTTGTTTAATTCTCGTTTTTAATGTGTTGCTTTGATAACTTTCAAATTTAACATAAATTATAAGGAATATTTTTTTCCTTCCTCATGTACCTCACTTTATATGCTAAATATTATTGCTGAAAATATCGTTCTGTTATGTTTTGTTTGATCTCAACTGGTTTACATCATTCTGGAATATGTTACTTTTTTATTTCTGTCCAAATATTCACTAGCTGACAGATGATGATGTTAGTAGCTTCTAAAATTAGTTAAATACTAGAGGTATTGCTGTTATAGCGTTTCAAGAAACGCTATTTTGGATTTCCGTGTATCGGAAATATTTGGTTCATATGTATACGGGATACAAAAATATCTTCGCACAAGTTGTTCTATCTAAATGGTAATTGAGTTTCAACGCACCTGAGACCGGCGTTGCTATTGTTGTCTCTGTTTATAATGGAAATATCTTTCTGTAACTTCATGCGAGGACGATGAACTTAGTGTATTGAGTTACCTTCCTCCATTGGTATTTAGCTGGAAATTCTATACAGCCAGTTACTGAATTGTCTGTCAGTTGGGTATAATAAACAATGCCAAAGTTGGCACAGAAAGGGCATTGTTCGACATATTATGTTAAGAAATGAGGTAGGCTAAGATATTAGATCGAACAGGAGGCTAGGTCTAGAGATAAATCTGCGGAAAACTCAACAAGCTTTTTCGGTCAATAACAGAGGTCACAACAACAAAAAAAGATCCGTTCCATAGATTAAACCTATCATGCCTGAAGTTCAATTTAGAAAAGTTTTGCCACGTAGATTTCGAGTATATCCTGGTTTTTACTGTCAAATACCGTATTTTGGCAATAAAAACCGACATTTACTCAAAATCTACGAGGTAGAAAATTTCTTAAATTGAAAATTTAGTTTCAGCACCCAAAAATATTTAAGGCATGATAGAGAGGTTGGTTTAGTCTTTGGAACGGAACATTTTCTTTTTGTTGACTTGTGCAATGGACAGTTGCAGTTTGCATCGTGGTAACTTTGAGGCTGTTCACAGTTAATGAGATTTTAAGAATATGTCTCAGGTTCGCAGAGAAAAAATATTGATCTTGAATTGTTCGTTATAGCTCGCTCTTAAGGTCGCCATTCCGATAGGGAAATATTTATTATTCTTGCCCATAACTTTTTTTTTTTAGTACGTATATTTAAAAAAACTATAAGAGTACCTAAGTAGAACCATAACAAGACTATCACTATGAATTTTCAGTCAATAATTTTAGTGGTTTGCAAAATAGCTCGATTTAAAACTACGAAATAGACTGATTAACATAATTTTTAAATTTAAATCTAGCTATTTTGCAACCCGCTGAAATTATTGAATGAAACTTCACAGTGATAGTATTGTTATGGTTCTACTTAGGTACTCTTATAGTTTTTTTAAATATACGTACTAAGAAAAAAAAGTTATGGTAAAAAATAATAAGTATTTCCCTATCGGACGTCTCTTTCTAGTGAATGGCCACGTTAAGCCATTATTAAACTATGTATAAGCAGGGTTGGATACTATTTTAAACTAATATATTTAAGATACAATATTTGAAATATATTTGTACTTTGTCTGTCAAATGCCCGAAATAATAACTTTTCATTTTGTTTCAAATGAAATCTGAAATCTAGGCACTCATTTCTGAATATACTATGCGCTCATGACTAGATAAGGCTTATATATTTGATACCGTCAGCAACTCCCAAATGTAACTTCCACTGGTCTCGTCATAGTCTTATCAAAATTATTAAAAATTCACATGAAATTGATAGACCCTCATTTTTGTAAACTTGTATACAATAATCCAGTCAGGGACAAAAATGGCCTTGTACAAGGTAGGATAGAGAGCCTTTTGAAATATGTTAGTTAGATTAGGACCCTGATAAGATCTAAAAGTTTTCAATCTTGGGAGGGGCGAGAGGGGGGAGGGGTGCGTCAACGGTGGCGTGCGTGGTCTTGGACAAAAGTGATCGTTATTTTCAAACAAATCCTCAATGGTTGATGCAACGATAAAAAGTTGAGCAAGACAAAATTACCTACAATTTTTGTAACGAGTCACACCAGTGGAAAGATTTGCATTTCCCCCAGTTCAGTTATATAAATTTAATAATTTTGAATCTCAAAGTAAACTTATTTTCACACCAATATGAGGTAGAGTAATGACGTAATTTTTTATTCCGGTATCCCCAATAAGATTTGGGTGCCGGGCTCTCTGTGGTTGTTTCTGAAGCAAGCCCTTTGGTACCAAGTTTATAGCGCCAGTCTTCTAATTTTTTTTATTCTACGCTATTTTTGAACTTGATGATGTCTTAAACACATAATATCGTTCCACGTCCTCGGTTGGTGGCAAAGAAGTAAGGTTAAAGTTGCTTCTTGTTCTTGATTTTGCTAAATACAGGGTCTAATCAGATTCATATCTTTAAAACAAAAACTGGTAATGGGGACAACTGCAAGCAAATAATAATGGCCATAGAAGTTTAAACAGAGCATTTCTTTACATGTGTGTCTTTTAATTTGGAACAAAATATTGTATTAATGTTTATAATTTAGAATATTTAAATGTGATTTATTAACGTTTGTAACATAAATGAGTGTCCTGGGTTAAAAGCTTACCACCTAAGTGAATTAATTATTCGAAATCTCTGCATCTGCATCAATACACAGTTCGGTACGTCGAATTAAGGGCATACGTACTCCGTTCAACACTAAACAATAAACTATCAACTAACGTTGTTAATAAAGAAAAATAAAAGAAAAACTTGCTCCAAAATCCAGAACGGAATACAAAAAGAACGAGCAAGTAAGTTGTGTCTGTACGTAATTAAGAATTTAACGACTTGAACGGTAAAGTCAATAAAATAAATCTTCACTATAAATACACAGCGACCCGAAATTCAAAAATAACAAAAACAACGAACGGTGTGTTGGACGTTAGTACTTAACGAAACACCCACAGTAACTAAAATATTGCACAAGGTAGAGTCAGAGTATAGTTTTCTTCAGATGAGATCTACTAAACACTCCGAAAACGTCGACGTCTTTCATCTTATTTACCGCATCGCTAAAGACCGCCGACATTTTATAGCTATCTACACAAATATTGAGTATCACAGGCAAAGACACGTGCGGCGATCTAAACCTACCTCAATATTCCAGCATTTGTTTATTTTTTTTTTCTCCAAAACTATGAGCCTTAGACCCCATGTTATATAAGGTTTTTTTGTTTGTCTTGTCGTTCCCTACCACCAGTTTTTTTTTTAATGACATGAAACTAATTACGCCCTGTATAAATATGAGTTTGTTTATTAAATAAGGCGTTAAAAGACAAAAACGTTGGTATCATACTTCTTCTAAGATTTCCTCTTCCACACCGCCGTCATACAAAGCAACGTGAAAGCGTGTTCCAGCGTCTGCGATGTATTCTGGTTTAGTATCCTGATGTTTGAAGATGCTCAGGATGGCATTGCTTGTGGTGTTTTTTTGAACAAATGAACAAAATGTTGTTTTTCCTTCGTTGAAGAGGGACGATATTGCATGGAGAAACATAATGTTGTCAGCTACTTCCTCATGTTTCAAGCTATTCGTGGAATACAATGTTTCAGCAGTTTTCACTGTAATTTGAAACTGATATCCCTATATGCTTTTATTTTGGTGTGGAAAAACGTTAAAAGTAATATTATGTAATTTGTTCTTACAAATTTACCAGCAAAAATGGAATTTGCCGATTTTTTGGTAAATTGTCCATCTTTTCGCTGCTATAATTAATTACATATAGGACGTCCGAAAAAATGCAAGAAAAGTCCTCGTCTTCTTCAAGTTTGTTGTGGAATCAACTCCCTCTCCGAGCGTTCATTACCCCTGACCATTTTAAGAAAATTAATGAAAAACTATATTCTTATGAAGCTCCGAGCGTTGGCCACAGCTAACTGTTTTAAGAATAATATTTAAAAACTGAATTTTCTGTTATGTTTATAGGTACTTTTTTCTTATATTGATGTGTATTATACACCCATTATTCGTGGACCTCCTGTATAATAACATCGTCGAAAATTAACGTTCGTAAATTATTTCGAGACATTTGATTAAGAGTGTCAATTATTTATCTAAACATTATAAACGGTTTACCATTATAAATGTCATAGTTTAGTACGTAAATTTCGAACCGTGGAATTTCTACACATCTATAACTCCTGCAAAATGTCTTATTTGGTTTCCTAATTTTCCTCTTTGAGTATTCATAAAGTTCCTAGTAATGCTGAGTTTAATGAACCATTGTGAAGTTCCTAAGATTTGAATTATTCACAAATTGAGAGTAATTAATTTTCATCGTTTAATTAGGAAAATAATTAGAGATGAATGAAATAAATTAAGTAATCACTTAGCTTTGCCATAGTATACTATTCAGTAGTGAGATTATACTTTCCTCAGTGAAAAATTATTAAACGAGTAAATATAAAATTATTGGAAAAAGATGCTGGAAAAATTTTACCATCTTCAGGAAAATCGTTCATAAAAATTATGAAACAAACTTCACCATTGTTCAGTTAATTGGAGTTTATTATCTAATGTTGATATCGAAGTTGGTTAAAGATACATTTGATTTGTGATTTGTTCATTTTTAGACTGACCTCAATATCGATATTAATTAAGCAACAAGGTCCAATTGGCCGGCGACAATTTTATTTCATAATTTTTGGGTGACGTTTTTTCCAATTTTTGTTTACCCTTTTCAATAATAAATCTACTGTTAAAGTTTGTGCTGGCGATTCAGCTGTATTCTTGTGCACAGTATTTAATGTAGCATTGGAAAGAAGTTATGTCCTAGTTGCTGGAAGAGGGCCAAAATTTATTCAGTATTTAAGGGCCGTGATAGAGATTGTTGATGATTATAGAGCTACTTTCAATCTTTTGAACTTTTCTAAAGTCTGAAATTGTCTTGTATGGTTGCATTTACTTATCTGTGCGTAATCAGATTTCAACTTACCAGCAAACTTAGCTACTTTTACCCCATATGTCTCAAATGTATTTGAAGATAAAGGACAAGTGGATGTCGTTTGAATGGTGCATAATTCTCTCGTATAATTCTTCTCTTGTCTCTACTGGTGTGGCATATACGAGACTCTTTAAATGCTCCCACGGGAAGAAATCAAGGGGATTTAAATCGGGTGATCGGGGAGGCCAAGAAACAGGCTCACCCCGACCTATCCATCGGTTTGGATATACTCTATTCAAATGATCCCTCACTATAAGATTAAAATGCGCGGACGCCCCATCATGCATAAACCACATGTTCTCTCGAGATGCAATGTCAACATCTTCTAAAAGTTGTGGTAATTGCTGTAGGACAAATTCAAGATAAAGCTGCCCAATTAATTGATTGGGTAACACGAATGGGCCCAACAAGTACCGGCCAATAATTCCGGCCCAAACATTAATATGAAATTGCCTTTGATGGCGCGTTTGAATTGTGGCATGTGGGTTTTCCTCGGCCCAAACGTGTAAGTGTAAGTGACCTTATTTTCACTAGTTCTACCCAAATCCGAGAGATTGGCCACCATTTTCGGGACACCCTGTATATTACTTAGTCGAAAGTTAGGAGTATTAGGAGTATTTCTCTAAGTGCTATAACATATTCTTCAAAGTAAATTATAAAAAGCATTAGATTCTTGAATGATTTCGCCTGTCTTAACCGGGATTTGTTTTTAAGAGTTATTAACAACTGTGAGCTGAAGCTTACAAGAGTTTTAGAAATTATTATAGTCTTTAAGCCTTATTTTCACTCACCCGTAGGTGAGTTGCGCAAGATTGCTTTTTAAGTGCTTTTGTAGACAGGTTGCAAGAAAAATTGATTTAATAAAGAGGGAGCAATAATTTACACAGCGCACACCTACACCTCTACATACCACCCTTAGCTGCACCTTCACGTAACGTAACGTTTTATCCCATCTATATAATCGTTTTTGAGGTTCCCCTTAACGGTTGTTAACTTCTATATTTATATAAATATCATTTTGTATGATTTAGTTGGTGAAAAGCGCTCGTTAAAAAATTTTGTTGGTAATTTTTGAAATAATTGACGAAAATAATTTTGACCTGGCCAACTACATTAATTACATTGTTAAAATTTAAATTTCAGATACTTCGCCCGGAAAATATCACCTGCCATATCCACGATATGTTTTATTACCTCAAAACTAAATTTATGCGATCGTGGAAATATTCAAGCTAGTTCGCAAGAAGAGCGTGCTTACATTATTTCACCGATATTTTTAGTTCGTCAATTTATAAACCGCAAAATTTAAAATAAACTTAATTATATGTGGAATTTCCGGAAAAAATTCACCGAACCATAAAAGAGTTAAGTTTAGCACTAGACTTAATGCAGAAATTAGAGACAGTGGATCCGTATCTATTATAATACTCATATTAATTCCATTATGAATATTCAGGCGTTTTAGTTTTTTTGTTAACCATTCCTTTTTAGCCAAATATTTCAGATGTTACTTGAGTTTGTAAGTACCACATACTGTTTAATGACACGTTTAAAGGTATATTTAAAAAAAGTTGTTCAGCATTTTTAGTGCATGTTGTTTTATGTACTTGCTACACAGTTAAAGAAAATATCTTCTGTCGTTTTGACGTTTAAATTCTAACATGACTCATTATCAGAGTAATATCTCACATCAGGTTAAAGATCAGCTACTCCGAAAATACCTGACTACCAATTTTAATCAAATCCTGACGAACTAGCGCATTCGCCAAATTGTCGAATAGAAGAAACCTTCTCGATTCTTGTTCACCTTATATTAAACATAACTTAATGAAACCGATATCCGACCATCATCGAGCCATTTTCTAAGTTTGCAATAAATTTCATAACACTTACGGCCGGTTACTCAGTCCTAATTTAAACCAAAAAGCTTTGGTTTATCTGAAAATTTTACGGGTATCAGTTTCTCAGTACGCGTTTAAATTTAACCGCTATTCTTGACCAACAAATTTTAATCCACGCAGATGAGGTGGTTGGTGGTTTAAACCAAATATCCTGGTTTACCTAACGTCACTTATTTGACACGTGTCGTGTTATTTCAATCGTGCCCATCCCGTTTGCAGTGCTGTGCATTTGTCGCAGCGCGTATTGTTACATTATTTTTAGCGCATTGGTCCTTTGCCCCATTAGGACATTTTGCTCTCACACAAACAAGTTTAATTCCAAATAACTGTTTTTTCAGGTGTCATATCAAAAATTAGCTTGACAGCATTGCCAATCACACAGATACTCGGGTTAGTTAACTTGGTTTAAAATGCGGGTTAAAATCTAAAGTCGTTTAGTTAATCCAAATTTTTACTCGGCACTGAGAAAACAGGCCCTTTGTGTCAATAAGTATTGTTCAATTTCGTCCACAATTTATGAAAACGTTAGGCACGTATAGGTATTCTATATACTACTCATATAATTTCCCGTTGTCTGTTGATTGCTATCAATACACTTCTCTAATTTTTCTCTTAAAATGAACACTTTGGACATGCTTAAATATAACCTCGTTAGTTTCTGTGTAGAACCGGGATCCTGATGGGAAGATTTTGTAAAATTCATTAAAATGTGTTATGAATTGGAGCCGCAACCAACTAAAAACTTGGAATGAAAGTAGTCAATAATAAGATTTGAATTAGATATTAATATTTATATTTATTATTTAAAAATGTTTAAGGTAAAACACTCAAAATCAATCTGGGTAATTGCATATAATACAACTCAGATTAGCATATACCACCCATGGTAAGTGGAACACATCTCGAGAATGTATGATCACAACTTGTTACAACGGCGATGTATATAACAACCGACTGGCACAAATAGATTCATGTTCTCTGAAGAACATGTTTGTAAATTTGTTTTGTTAAAACTAAAGTAGTTTTACTGAGTTCTTTGACAATAACACCTAATAAACTTAAGTACAGATTTACAAAAATGAGTGCACATTATTGCCACATCAGGCAAGCAACATTGTTTAAAGAAATGTGGATTATTTTCATATTAAACACACCGTAGTTGATAAATCACGTTTTCAAGAGGTCAGCTCTAAAGGTATAATATTTTATCCAGAAACATATGCCCTCAACGCAAGTCTCGCCTCAGCTTTGAATATTGATGGTCTAAACAAAAGGGATAAGGGTATGGGTCGCCTATATCTTTCCCTTTAAAAAATATTCTAAGCCAGAACGTCTATAACAGGATCGAGCCGACGTTTTGCTTATGTTTGTTCAAAAATTCATATTTCTCTCAGGAACGGTTTTGCTATTGTGATGTACGTACATAAAATATACATCTGTGAAGTAGAATATTGAATTGCTACTGCTTGCCCGATAGTTACAACCAGAGGGTCTTGACGGTAGTTGAATGCAGAATTATACAATTCCGCTACTTTCCAATAAATAGGTAAAAGCAACAAATTCAAAGTTATTACTTTTATCTTGAATTGTGCACGAAGAGCAGTTGATGTTTTTATCAACTTTTTAATGATTTATTTTTTATTACGGATGAAATTATTACTTATTCATTATATATACTGCGATCTCTTTCTGACCATGCAACTATACTTCAAATGTCAACCAATGGCATCATTCTGAAATTACAATAGGTAATGCATTTTGATCCAAAAGACAATACTGGAGGCATCATATCGATTAATCAACAGCAAAATAACAAGAGCTTTTTTTGTCGGATAAATTTCTCTTTGTAAAGAAATAATTATCAGTGAGTTTATAAGAAAAACTGACATGAATAAATGGTGAGAGCAAATGTCAGTTTTTCGAGCAAAATTACTAACTGGCAAAATTTTGAGTTAAAAAGAAATTTTATCCATAAAAGAAAAGCTCGAGTGTTTTTGCAAGATGAATTAACGAGAGAATATGTGAACGAACAACACCAATAATTATCTTTATTTATACAATTATTTGAAGGAACAGTTATTAAAAACACAGTTGTTATAAATTGTTTGGTTTGGTGTACTGATTTCAATATTCTCATCTCTAGTTTCCACACATGTTGAAAATTCGTTTTGACTTGTTTTATTCGAGGCTCGTAAGTTGAGATTTTCGTGATGTTCAGGGTCATTTTGGAGGTAAAGTTTAATTGATGATGATGATGAGTGTTCGGTTATCTTTATAAGTTGTTGGTCACTTATCCCTGCTTTAGCTAAATGGGAAACTGTACTGGCACTGTTTGAATGATTGGTAATTTTATTATTTGTGATGTCCAGTCCAATTTTAGCTGCAGAATTTTTGGTCCAAGTCGATATCGTATTAATTCCCAGTGGAACATTTTTATACCAACCTTTAGAATTTGTGTTTTTCCACAGAGGATTTGGAGTTAAAAAAATTCATTCGTTCGGATGTTATGTTTTTGTTTCTTTTTTCTAATAGTAATTTTAACAATCTAACGGGACAAATACTTTTATCCGTGACATACTTTGTCATTCATTTGCTGTCTGCCAATTTTTTAGACCCACCTTGTGCCGTCTTTGAAAAATCGAATTGTATTCTATTCTCCCTGTTGAAGTTCTATCTTGATATTTTTCTTCAATAAAATGGTAAATTTATTTCCAAAAAAAAAAAAAAGAAATTTCAAATTTTTTTTACTAATATTCTTGAAATTTTTTTTACCACTAGAATATATGGAACAATTTTTTCTTGCTCAAATTTAAAATTTCATTGTTTCATGGCATTCTAAACTTATTAAAAAATAATAATAATTTGAAATTTTTTTTCTTTACCAACACTTGAAACATTTTTTACTACTAGAATAGATGGAAAAAATTTCCCTGTTTCATGGCATTCTAAATCTATTAAAAAAAATTTTTGAAAATATTTTCGAAAAAATTTGTAATCTTTTTTTACCATTACTATTGAATAGAAGGAGAATTTTGTTTTGCCCGAATTTAAAACTTCCACGTTTCGTGGCATTCTAAGCATATATGAGAAGAAAAAAATTTAAAAAAATTATTTTACCAATATTATTGAAAAATTTTTTACCACTAGAATAAATGGAAACAAAATGTCTTTAAAATTTCATGTTTCATGGCATTCTTCTTTTTTACTACCGTACAATTGATGGAAACATTTTTTTCTCGCTCATGTTTAAAATTTCCACGTCTCGTGACATTCTAAGCCTATTCCAAAAACTTTTGAAAATAAAAAAAAATAAATAAAAAATTTACAAATTTTTGCCCACGACAAAATACAAAACAGATGATGGAAATAATTTGTTTTTGCTCAAATTTAAAATTTCCACGTTTCATAACATTCTAAACCTATTTCAAATAAAATTATAAAAAAAGTAATTAAAAAAAAAATGTTGAAAATATTTTAACCACTACTATAGAATATATGATGAAAAATTTTTTAACATTAAATTAAAAGAAAAAATATTTTGTTTGCTCAAATTTAAAACTTCCATGATTCATAACATTCTAAACCTATAAAAAAAATCAATCGATCAATAGTATACTTCCAGATATTGTCTGTAATTGTTTATTTGTGGCATATTCAGATTTTCTTACTTTTTATTGGGTATTTTGCCACTGAAAAATATTTAAAAATTTTTAATGAAAAAACCTCTGCGCCAAACGGATCAGACAGAGGTTGGTTCTTGAGTACTTGACTGTTTCAAAACTCTCACACCTAAAAATATATAAACTAGAACAATGTTATAAACTAAAAACTCAAAATCAAAGCTATAGGAAGTTAACGTTTCGGAAGAGAATCTACTTCCGTTCTCAAAACTTTTTTGGCCGTCAACCATGACAGTTCTTTGTTTATGTATTTCCATAGTCACGTGAGACATTAAATTATATTTATCTTATTTTTACTTACTTCGTCTCTAAGGATGGGCAACCAACTAGTACAAAAATCTATTGAATAATTAGAAACTCATCTATCCTCGTTTAATAAAATAATCGCGGATTCTTTAAGTTTTCTTTTAGTTCCGTTGGTCTCTTTTTTCAAAATCTTCGCCGAGTCCCATTTAATTCTATGATTATTGATTATTATCCCATGCGTGTTCACAAATTTTGGATTTTTCAAATTCTCCCCTTCTAGCGTAATTTCTATGTTCACCAAGCCATATACTTCCACTCCACTACGTGAATGTGGAACTGAAAATTTCACAGATGGCAATAATATTTGGCATATGCACCTATTGCACCTATCACAGTTTTATTGAAAAATGTACAGGTTGGTCATCCCAAGAAATAATTCAACCATAGTGGACTTTTGTAAAGATATTTGCGCAAGCCTTCCATATTTGGCACCTGTTATTTAGTATCGAATATCTGCTGTCGGATGACCATTCTGTGTATTTTTTTGACCAAAATGTTTTCTTTTTAATAATAGTGATTCAATGTCATTTCGTAATCATTAATTTTTTAGAGTGACCGCCATGCACAAATAAAGAGCGAAGTTCTGTGTAAATACCTTTACCGATTTTTTTGTCTTGCTTAAGCGTTTGAAAGCAAACTATACTTGTTAATTTCTGACAGCACTACAACGTATCGGTAATAAAATTGATATTAGTGCACACTTTGATATCTGCAGGGGTTCCGGTAAAAGAAACCACCCTGAGTAAATTTGTATACAATCGATTCTTGGAAAGTCGTAGAGACATGTCAACAATATTTCAGAGGGGGATACATTTTATCACATTGTAAGCTTTCACGCTACATCATCCTCCAAACCCCAGCCACTCTAGAAAATTTCCAATGTATAGAGAGCGAGTGACACATCTTTTGAATAGATTTGAATTATTTATAAAACAATGAAAAAATAATTATTTGTATGGGATCCTTTCTGAAAATTATTTATTTCAATTTCAAGCTTAGAAAAAATAATAATACAAAGAACTTTTTAAGCCTTTTTATTAATAATAATAATAATAATAATAATAATAATAATAATAATGATAATAATAATAATAATAATAATAATAATAATAATGATAATAATAATAATAATAATAATAGACATTGGATGCCCCCTAACAAACAACTTGCAGAAGACGGAGATGGAAAAGATAAATAAATATCAAAATCTGGCTATCGAGCTACGACACGTATGGAGAGTAGAGGAGGTGCGAACTATCCCGGTCATAATATCAGCTACAGGTGTAGTGACAAAGAGGTTCTTGAAATATGTGGAGCAGCTTAAGTTACCCAGCACCATCGTAAGGATTATTCAGAGGACGGTGATTCTCCAGACATGTCACATCACGAGAAAGTTTTTGAACGATGGAGGATAGGCATCTGAACCATCCATTGGACTAATGGGATATGATGAATTTCATCCCCATTAACCGAGCCGAATCCCAAAGGCGCGCGCGAGGGATCGGTAAATTTTTTCCAGCCTTGGCTGAGAAAGTGAATCGCTTAATAATAATAATAATAATAATCTGGATGGAGCCTGTAAGGTCATCAAGAGTTCGGACCCCCTCCTGTGCATGGTTTGTGACCATGAAAACGCAGGGGTAGGAGCATTTTTGTGTAAGGCAGCACAAAGAGCAGCCGATGAACTTGGTCTCGACTTCGACACTGGGCGGATAAATTCAAGCTCTGTCATCGAGCTGGAACCTGCCCAGCTGAAAGCCCACACAAAAGCAGCAGAGCAAAGAAAATTTCTGCAGCTGCATAAAGATAAGCCCTTACACGGAGTCTTCTACAAGAACATTGAGAACCGGGGCTTATCGGAGAAGCTGACCTTTGCCTTCTTAAGGTCAGCTGGGCTGAAGTCTGAGACCGAAGGGTTCATTATGGCTTGTCAAGACGGTGTCTTTAACACACTCGTTTATCGAAGTCATGTCTTGGGTATGGAGGTCTCTGATATAAACTGCAGGGCCTGCCGAAGGGCGCCGGAAACGCTTATGCACCTGTTGTCGGCTTGTCCGACATACGTAGTCTCAGCCTATATTCACAGACATGATGGAGCACTGCGAGTGCTGTACTATCATCTACGGCACTCGTATGGGATTGACGAGACACCAGTGCTGCCATATGCTCCGGGGGATATTGATTCCGTTGTGGGGAATGAGCGGTGTCTGATTTACTGGAACTACTATTTTCATACCGTCAGGCAAATACAAGCTAATAAGCCTGACGTAGTCCTCCTCGACCACCAACTCAAGACAATGTTTGTTATTGAGTTTTCCGCCCCAGCGGAGACAAACATTGTCTAGATCTTCTC
Source organism: Stenurella melanura (assembly GCA_963583905.1). Taxonomy (NCBI): domain Eukaryota; kingdom Metazoa; phylum Arthropoda; class Insecta; order Coleoptera; family Cerambycidae; genus Stenurella; species Stenurella melanura. The sequence continues at coordinate 150,770,251 of OY757312.1, forward strand.
TACGAACTCCGCAGACTCTACCCAGACCACTCTGTTAAGTTTGTCGTATTGATAATAGCATCCCTCGGTGGAGTGAGGCACACACTGCTCTCTGAATCGAGAAAAATACCGGCATGCCGAAATTCGGCAGAAATCTTAGCCGGAAAAATGCAGAAGTCCGTCATTCTTGGTTCGTTGCGCCTACTCAGAGCACACGATTCGCGAACCCAGTAATCACTGACTCTACGGCGTAGAGAGTGGTTACTGGTACTACCAGCGTACCCTTTCTGGTTGCATCGGAGACAGAGAGAAGGGCGACTGGCTTTGGAAAAAAGAAAAAAAATAATAATATACTACAGGCCACTTCTGGCTTTCGGGGATAAAAGGGGTTGTACCTTTTATCCCCGAAGGCCAGAAATCACTTTGCTGGAGGGAGCTACGCATTTGCAGAAAAATACCGCACACCCAGCATCCGTGTATACTAGGATTGATTTCTTTTCCGAAAAAATCTCAGTGCCACGATCGAGAATCGAACCCGAGGGCAAAATGTGCTGCCTCTCGACCACGAAGGCATTAAGTACCAACAGTTATCATCACTGATCTCCATACAGCGGAATCGATTTTTGAAAGACTATCGTGCATAGTTAAACACTACTTGCTCTGGGAACGACATTCTTTAAAAAAATTGAAGTTTTTTAGTACGATCAAAAATGTAGGCTCCAGATCTTTTTGTTTAACGCACGAAAATGGAACGCAGCGACACGTAAGTACGGCGCGCGAAGCGTGCGTGATCACAGACACGCTACGCTAAATTTGTTATTACTTTTGAACTAATGTTGAGAGTATTATCTCCTCGAAAGATAAACAAAATGGTGGGCCGGCAGCAGTGGCATGTAACCATTTTTTTCGCGATAAAAGGTACTTTAAATTTTTGTATATTTTACTGAAGTAAGCAGCTAATTTTTATGATTTTCTTATTCCATAAACATTTCCCTAATGTTAAATTGTGAATCAGAGTTACATCTCTATACACACAAACTATTTTCATATTTTTGTTTTGCTACCTTAACATTCGCGATTGTATTACAAACGTATAGTTAACATTTATTTTCCATAATAAGAAATTAAAAAAAATTAATTTCAATGCATAGATAAAATTTTACATATCTTCAGGAGTAGCCTCCATTGTTTTAGTCAAAGACACACCCTGTGATAACAAAAATTCACAACACACCAACATTGAGTATTTCTAAATCGATTCTCGTATCTTTACGGTGGCCAAGTCTCGACTGAGGTAGAACGACAGGTATAAAGCTGAAACTGAAATGACATCTACGTAGGTATCTGTTGTTTCAGTTTTACACGTAAGGAACTCTGCTTTACAAAACTATGTGAATTAAAATAGAATATAACGAACTTGGTTTTTCGATTTTTGGTCAGGATTTTGTGATTCTAGCCCACCGTGGCGACGTCACTTTGACATTTGTCCTTTGACATAAGAATTTCTTTATTTATTGCATACCTAAGACGCTATTTAAAAATTTACCTAGTAAACGGTTTATTGGCCTTTTGTTCATTAAGGAGGGTGATTGTGAATAAAATAGTACACAAACCTTGGTGAGTTTCAACTCTCTCGACAACAATGAAACTCTTTCCACCTCGGTTTGTAATATACTATTATGTCCTTTTTCTTCCCTCGCTTACTGAAGGAAAGTATTGTATTCGTGAAAAAAACACCCTCCAACATTTCTTAGCATTTCCACATTTCAGATCATGTAGATTACGAAAATTAAGGTCTTTCAATTCCGTCAGTCTGTCTGTCGGTTTGTTGCCTGTCTGTTGACGCTGTAACTAAAAAACTACTTGGCGGAGAATAGCTAATTTGGTACGTAGTTGACGCTATGGTCAGCGAAGAAATGGGTAGACTTTCACTGGAAAATATACAGAGTGAACTATCTAAAGGAAACAGATAATGAAGAAAAAAATTCTCCCAATTTTAAAATCCTCACATTTCATGACATTCTCAACCTATTTCAACAACAAGGCATTTGAATTATTTTTACGATTACTATACTTCCACTACACTACGTGAATGTGGAAATAAAAATGTTATAGATGGCAATAATATTTGGCATGTAGTTAACACAATTGGCAAAGAAGACACCTATTATAGTTTTAAATGGTCATCCTAAGAAATAATTCAACTATGGTGGAAATTTGTAAAGACATTTACTCAAACCTTTCATATTTGGCACCTTCTATTGAATATTTCTTTTTTGCTGTCGGAGGACACACCACTCTGTATATTTTTTTGACTAAAAGTTATCAGGTTTTCTTTGTAATAATAGTGACAACTACATTTCGATTATTATTCTTATATGGCGATTCTTAGTTAATGATTTTTTAGAATGACCGCCCTGTATAACAAAGAGGGAATTTGTGTGTAAATGCCTTTACCGATTTTAATTACTAAAATTGTTTGTTAATTGCACAAACATTTTAGATAATGCTTGTAATAACGCTCATTTTAATTCTAAATTAATTGTTCTCTTAAACTATTGAATAAACCATTAAGAACGGAGCTAAATATGTTAACATATAAATTTCGAAATTGCCAGAAAATATCTCTATAACGTTAAATGGAATAACTCTCAGCTCTCAACAGAAACCTTCTTGCCTTTTCACATTGTCAAACAATCGAGAGGGTATTTCCATCATGACTTGGGTTGATTTTACTCTAAATCTCTGCCTTCCGTTTGTGTAACATCCTTCGTTTTCCTTTCCGTTACTACCCGCATATCACAGCATTAGTAGCTTCACAAAATAAATTCCATAATTCAGTAATGCGGCTTAAGGATCTTTCCTCAAAAAGGAACGTCTTATTTTTCCTGCACGGCTAAAAAATTATTTCTGTTGAAACCTTAAATATATTTAAATTTTTTCGCTTTGACAGTTTTACTAAAATCAGATAATGTGCAAAGCAAAAACACTCTCTGTGTTTCGTGTTATTTAAATAACGATGCATGCATGTATTGATTATTATTTTCATGTTGTTAAGATGGCCATTCCCTAGAAAGAGACATCCGATAGAGAAATATTTATTATTTTTGCCCATAACTTTTTTCTTACTACGTGTATTTAAAAAAACTATAAGAGTACCTAAGTAGAACCCTAACAAGATTATTGCTATAAATTTTCACTCAATAATTTCAGTGGTTTTCAAAATAGCTCGATTTAAAACTACGAAATAGGAAAATTAACATAGTTTTTAAATTTAAATCTAGCTATTTTGCAACCCGCTGAAATTATTGAATGAAAATTCATAGTAATAGTCTTGTTATGATTCTACTTAGGTACTCTTATTGTTTTTTAAAATATACGTACTAAGAAAAAAAAGTTATGGCCAAAAATAATAAATATTTCCCTATCTCTTCCCTGTCTCTTTCTAGGGAATGGCCACCTTAAATGGCTACCAAGAGCTGGTTTTAAAGCAGTCTTATTTCAAGCTATACCGAGTATAGTAACATAATGTAGATTTAGTACTCTATATTGGCATTATGTGAAATGAAATAAACATTTACATAAATATGATGTATCCCAATAATTTGCTGACAGTTTTAATTCCGTTTGTCAATTATGATAAATCATGAAAATATAAATGCAGAAAATTATTCTTACATTCAAAATATATCACAGTAAAACATAATTGAAGCACTTGGTAAACTTATTTATCGTCCAAGGAGAAGCTCGTTCAGTGGTGAACAGGCTAATGCAAGGCTCGTTGTCTGCAAGGCAACAGCATGGAACAGAGCACCACAGGTTATACGCGGTGTAACAGGATTATGGTAAACCTCCCCTTCTCCTTTGGATTTGATGATAATTGATTGACATTTAGGATATACTACATACTAATACTTTTTCTGAATCCAACGATGCCAAATAAGTGACATCTCAAACATCTTTTTTTTATAATATAATTTTTAGTTCTCCATTTAAGTGTGCCATGACGGTGCCAATTTATTCTAAATGACCCGTGTAATGCTACAAGAATCGAAATCCCGTTAAAAACACTAAATTACGTGATTTATGAGCAAATAAAATTCACTAAAATCGTTTTTGGGGCAAAACTCATTTTTTTCAAATGGAACTATATCGGTACCATGGTACCATTTATTAGTATTATTAATAAGGAATTTATTCATATGTAGTATTAAAATGTGCGATGAATATAAACAAAATTACAGCTAAAAGAAAATAAGAAAATACAATTTTATTATAATTACCTTATTACACATAAGGTGGTTTTGGAATACAAAAAATTTACACAAAACATTACAATAGTTGTTCGAAATGCTGTCCATTAATGTCAATACACTTCTGAACTCGCATAGCTCTGTCTCGAAGAACGTTCGCCAATTGCTGGACCGTTATGCTCGTCTTACTCGTAGCTCCAGGTCTCCACGGGTTGTAACGGAGGTTGCATAGACAATACCTTTTAAATGACCTCAAACAAAGAAATCAAGGGGCGTTAAATCAGGTGACCTTGGAGGCTACCTCACAGGACCATTCATCGAAATTACGTTTTCTTCGCATCTCCATTGAAGGTAATCAATTACTATCCTTGAATTATGGGGAGGAGCGCCATCTTGTTGGAAATACATTTCCTGTCCTAAATCTAAAGGTAACATCTAAAATGTCCTCAATCCAGGAATCTCAAGTATCTGGCACCAGTCAGAGGTCCTTCAAATATTATTGCACCAATGATTCTACTACCGATTATTCCAAGCCAAACATTGAAACCGAACCGCACTTGAAAGTTACCCGCCCGTAATAAATTTTAATTTTCTTTTGACCAATATTTTGTATTTTTCGGTTAAATAATCCCAAATTTGTGAACCTTGACTCCTCCGAAAATAAAATCAATCCCAAAAAATCATTATTTGGCTGCATGTTATTATACATAATCCAATTGCAATATTTCATCCTACGTTCGTAATCACTTTCGTACAAATGTTGGTGCAATTGGTATTTAAAAGATTTATTATAGTGGTATTTGTGCAAAATTCGGCTTACTGTGTGGTGACTAATCTTCAATTCAAACCCAACTTGTCTTAAAGAAACAGTCTTATCAACTTCTATTCTAGCCAAAACATTAATTTCCGTTCCTTCGTCAATAATGAAGTTTTCTTCGGGATCATTGTTGGGTTCTCTTCGGAATTGGTTTTCAACACGTTTAAAATAATTTTTCGCTGGACATTGTCTATCAGGATATCGTCGGCCATAAAGGTCCATAGCTGCAATTGCATTTTTTTTACTTTCCCCATAAATAATTAACATGTCCACTTTTTCATCTCTTGTATAAATTTGCGGCATTTTGAACACATTTAAGCAGAACTTTAAATAATTTTTAAAGACGCAATAAAAATACCGTTTAACCAGCAAATGTCTGACAAGCTAAATATTTCATTGTTTTCAAAGCCACCTTAGTTCCTTCTTAACATTTAATTGGAACAACATTGTATGTTCTTATTTTCTTTTAGCTGTAATTTTGTTTGTATTTATCGCACATTTAAATACGACATATGAATAAATTCCTTATCAATAGGACTAATAAATGGTATCACGGTACCGATATGGTTTCTTTTGAAAAAATTGAGTTTTGCCCCAAAAACAATTTTGGTGAATTCTATTTGCTTATAAATCACGCAATTTAGTGTTTTAAACGGGCTTTCGATTTTTGTAGCATTACACGAGTCATTTAGAATAAATCAGAACCGACATGGCACACTTAAATGGAAAACTAAAAATTATATTATAAAAAAACTGATTTTTGAAATGTCACTTATTGGGCATCTTTGGATTCAGAAAATTATGCAGAATTCAAAAATGCAATAATATATAGGGTGTTCCATTTAAGAATCGAAAGTTAGTGTAACTTCTGGCGAAAATGGAAGTGAAAAAAAATCAATTGTATGTCAAAAAGTTATGTATGTAATATGTCTTAAATTTCAATCAATTATCTTCAAACCTAAAATACAACACAGGGCAGAACGCAAAAACGATTCACTAATATTGGAGCAAACGACCTGGTATACAGTCGGTTCTAAGACAGGACGGGAGACGGAGCTGGGATTTACGAGATAAGGTCAAGAACAAAAATTTCGATAAATCTAGGAAGATGCGCACAGTATTTTAAGATGAAGTAGCCGCAATATAGTGGTGTGCAAAATCAATTATTGAACTGTCAACCAGTCGATTGCCATTTCTTTCGACAGTTAAGCAGGTCGCAATAGAAATAATTCGGAGGAAGATTAGGATAATGCTGGGTCTTTTAATCTGACACGCCCATATTATTCTCGTTTTTACGAGTATAACTCAAAAGTATATAAGGTGCTCGAAATAATTATCTATAAATGTATACATACAAACATGGAAGGTAAATTACATAGGCCTCAATCCGGATTCAGCGAGAGTCGGTCAGTCGATCGATATTTGATCATTTACTTTCGTAGTTTCCACAGCAAATGCCGTGGCAAGTAATAATCAGGTGGACGTTATCTACACCGATTTTGCCAAGACATTTAACAAAGTTGATCGTTATGTTATTTAGGGAAGTTAAAACAATTTCATTTTCCCAGTGGGAACAGTTTGTTTTCTCGTACTTATCAAGCAGAAACAATAATTTGGAAGAATTGATAATTGTGAATCTGACTCGGGTGACCCTCAATTTTTATAACCTCCATTTTTGTGTCACCAGATCAGGAGGCCGTAAGTTATTAGTGGCGCTACAACTTTTTTGTACAACCCGTCGGCTGCGCCATTTTTGCTTGTACTCCCCAAATATTTTTCTCATCGTGCTTCTGCAAACTGTTAAGCCATGTGGCCTTGGGATTCACTTCGTCTAGGAGAGCTTTAAAATCCGATTTAGTATCTAATGTCAGTCCCAAATATTCAGACAACATAAGAAAACAGTAAAACTATGGTGTGAGTGCACATAACAAGAAATGATTTAAGTATTTAAATATCTTTCAATACTTCTCATTGCAAGCTAAGATATTTTTTTATAGAAAATTTGAAATTAGTCGAGCATACATATTTAAATCTAAATGGTCTTACCCTAGTACGCGTGGACATTTTAGGTAAAATTCCAAATTACCATTTTGCTTTATAGGCCATAAAATGTCTGAGTTGATATACAGTCTAGCTGTTGGTAATGCGTCCCCAGGGATAAAATAAAGGGGGATTTCACTGCGGTATATCATTAAGAAACCTTGATTATTTCAATAAAGATTACATAAGCGACGCAAGGCAACGTAAACTATTTGTATTTGCAGCACTGAAAGGGCATTTCGTTTTAGTAATGCCACGCGAATATTCAGGAAATACATAAGATGACTGCGGTTAAACATTGCCTCATTATGTATATTACATAAGTTGCATCTGATTGTGAGAATATTCGTTGGATAGTTTAAATACGTGAGTGAATAACTTGAGATCTGCAATGGTTAAAAAAATATTGCTTCAATTTGCACGTTTACTAATTAGTAAATAGTTCAAATCTTGTAAGTCAATTTCTACTCACTTCCAATTGATGTATTGCTTTTAAATTTTGTGCAGTACAATGTTATAAGCCAAAACCCATAGAAAATGGAATATATAAGTCGAAAAATGAAGAAAAAAGAGGTTGTGTTCGTACCACCGGCGACTCCGGAAAGAATTCAACAATGATGGAGAAATTGGATACAATTTAGATGACATGCTAGGTTTCTAGACTCTTAATTTAGAGTCATCAACATTGATAAAATGACGTAGTAACGTCATTTTATCGAACCAGTAGGTTTGATTCGGTAATTTTAACCTACCTTTATTAATATCCACTCACTCGCACTGGGTCCACTTATTGGACCACGGCCCTGTCCCAATAAAGTCACGTAATATTTATTTTATTCGTTCTCGTACATTCTAATAAAAACTTATTTTGGAAAAGTTTTTTACTTCTATTTTTCCAGTGTCATCCTTTATATTAGCGAACTATTTAACTAATTTCTAACTTGGTTCAATTTTATTGTCTGAATTTACTATTCACTAACTTTTTTGTACACCAGTGTAACTATTAATAAAACCTCAAAATCTACACATTATCAGTAGGTATATTCTTTTAATATCAATAAAATTCTTGCAACTTTACAGGATAGTTGTTAGAGATTCAAATTTATCTGTATTATGTTTATGCAAATATACTATGCTGCTTGTGTGATGTAAGCTACTTTGAAATTAATTGTAGACTGTCACTGTCATACCATGTCGAGTTATTTTAATTTTGTATCCTTTTCGCATGCAGTGTTACATGTTACAAAGAATTATATAAAGCAGAGTTCCATTTACACTTAAACAGCGCTAATTTCGTGGTATAGTTATCAACTGATAGCAAGGTTTAGAATAAGCTATTATGGCTGAGTTCTTAACAAACTTTGGTCCTTCGAACCGGATTCAACTTTATCAGCAACCTTGTAGTTTAATACTGTTACTGATCTGTCCTCTGTAAAGCGTCATATATCGATGTAGTTGCTATAATATGTAAATACTGTTCTGCTGAAATAGATTTGTTGCAATTTTTTCTGGGCCAGGCAATTTTTCATTCATTACATACATCTATTTATTAATAATAGTTTTTAGTTAATTTTAAATCTTTACCATATAAAAAGTGCAAAAATATGTAGAATTTTAATTATTATTTAAAAGTTTAAAAAATTTGCTATGTAGCTAATTTTACCTTTTCATTAGTATCTCATGCGCATAGTTTATTCTTAAAGGAGGAATGTGGCAGAGGAGAAAAGTTTTTATAAGGCGTGAAATAAAAGTAAACGATACTCTTAGAATACAAAAGGCAATTTTAGAAGCACATATGTTTTCTGTTTAAGGTGAAATATACTGTTCCATTTCACCGCGAGGTATTTTCAAGCATAATTTATCATGTCGAAACGTAGACGCCCTCCGACCGAGACACATCGCATCGCATCACATACGGAAATCCCACATTTTATATTGATGGAAATGGAAACTAAGCGAAAAGGGATAACGGCACACCGACCGGTCACATGCACCTTTTCCTTTAAAACCCGTTTACAGGTCGTTTTATATATTTTCCACATGTCTCACGCAAAATCTCGAGACACCCTTTTTACTTTTCCCTTTAATATATCCGTATGGACACATTTCCACTGTGATTCTTACGCAGTTTGTAATGCTTTTAAAATTTCTTTAAAGTTAGTGTTATAATCTGTAAACTGTACTATCAGTTTGTATGGTACAGAAAATGAAATCTATGTATTTAATTTACAAACAACCTTCACCCTACGTATTCCTTTATTTTAGAAAATATTAAGTAAAAAGGCTCTGACCATAAATATTAAATATTTCCTTCAAGGATCACTCCCTCTTATTTATGGCATCTTTAGCAAGAATAAAATGCAGAAACTTGTCCGTAGCCTAACCAAAGATTGAAGGGGAGCTGAAATGAATGTAATACAACTTGACAGGAACGAGAAACAAGGCTGACGACGAATCAATATCACAATGCTACTTTGCTTCTAACTTTCATAAAAAATACAACTTCTAGACATACGAAAACTGGCACGTAGCGGTTCTAAAAACCGTCTAACTATGGTTTTATTTTTAAAGAGAGTTAATTAATTTAAAATTTCATATTTTCTAATTTTTGGAATACCTTGTATAGTTTATGATTAGTTTAACAACTATTCGTATCTTCTTAAGACAATTAAAGCTTTTTATAAACAATGACTTCTTCTCGCAAAATAGAACAAATTTTCAAAGTGCAGTACCCTATCTGGGGCACATTGTATATTATGTAAATATTTTCATAATCTACTACATAGTCAAAGACAGAAAAATTATGGATTTGTCTATTTTTATTAAAAACTTTTATTTAGCTTACAATAAGACCCATTCTGTAAGGCAAAAGTTAAAATTTAACGGAACTTTAAAATTTTAACCGTCCTAAATGTGGTTTCGTATTCTGCAACAGATAAAGTTAAAATTTAAGGGGATATTCAAATTGTAACCGCGCTGATGTGGTTTGGTATTCTGCACAATATTTTTTTGGTGGAATCTTTAACCTGCTCCATTAATGAAACATATTCTCTATAGGGTTTTGCAAACAGCGAAAAAAGAACTATCTATGAGAACTAAGAGTAAAGCTATATTTAAAAATATTAGTGAAATCTTTGCATTCTTTCGATAACCTGACTTCTGGTTATGCTAGCAAGTTAAAATCCTAAAATAAATTTGTCCAATTTTTTATTTGACACTCTCATTATAATACTAGCATCCAACATAGTTCCCTATGGCTATGCAGATTAACAGTATCTACATGACCCCCTTACGGTATGAAGATTTAGTTAAAAACGAGAACAAAGGCCTGATATGAATTTATCTACCTTGTCTTATTATTTTTTTCTTTTTCATTCTAGTGGATTACGTTTTCATAAAATTTCTCAAATGCTTGGCATTTGAAACGTTTTTCGCCTCTATTCTGAGCTCATCAGAAAGGCACAAAGCCACTCATAACGATGTTTCATGCAAAATCCAATATCCATGAATAAGTATGAAATATTTATATTTGACATTGACTGATAAAATACAACAGATCTTCGCCTCTCTATTAGCTAACTAGTATTGGAGCCTTTGTTCTCATTTTCAACTGAATCTTCATACCGTAGGGGGTCATGTAGATACTAGTTTAATCTGCATAGCCATAGGGGACTATGTTGGATGCTAATGAGAGTGTCAAATAGGAAATTGGACAAATTTATATTAGGATTTTAATTTGCTAGCATAACCAGAAGTCAGGTTATCGAAAAAATGCAAAGATTTCTTTAATATTTATACATATAGTTTTTGTTTTAGTTCTCACAGATAGTTTTTCTTCCGCTGTTTGCAAAATCCTATAATGAATATGTTTCATTACTATAAGGAAACAACTAATAAATAATTCACTGCTCCATTAAATTCGCCAGTTAAAATATTATTTTTAGCGGTGGATGAACAATAACCCTTAAAATTTAATTTTGACTTGAGAAATATGGTTTGATGGTTTATTTCATTTTTTAATAGTTAACCGCGCAGAAAATGAATTACAGAGGCAAGTCAAATAGATACATATGTCCTATTTCTATACTAATAAATATTTCAGTAGTAGACAGATATATTAATATTATATGAGAACATAACCTCACTATCTAAATCTCTGTTTTGTTTCGTGGGCATTTAACCAAGATATATTTTATTTCATATTATTTTGCAGTAGTGAAGTTCGAATCCGGCAACGAAAATTACGAGATATGGGTGATCCCTTTAATTAACCATAAACACATAAACACATCACACATTATAGTAGATAATCCCCGAAACCAAAGCTGATGCTGTTAGGAAGAGGTTACACATTCGAAAAAACGCAGACAACATCCACTACCCACCAACATTGCTATTGTCGGAGCTAGGGATCGAACCGAGTACACGATAGACTGTCTGACTAAGCGCGCTTGCCACGCCACTAAGATGCTTAGCCGGCTGAGCTTCGGTGTCGGTGTCCAAACGAGATGTTTCTTAAACTGTTCAGACTCGATAAATATTGCTGTCATGAACTGATAAACAGTATAGTGCCCTATATGAATAAACCACATAGGCAAACAAGAATACCCACCCATTTGCGAATTTATCATATATTCTTTTTGTAGTTTTGTTAGCCTTAGGCCCCGCGATTTCTTTAAGTCATCGGGCATCGAGATCGGGCATTTTATCTCGGTGCCAGACACGACTCTCATATAGACGTAATATTATACTGCAAACATTTACGGAAAAATCGTACTTTTATGTTTTTTACTTATGCGGATGTATCTCCTTTTTAATCATACGACGTCGCCTAAATTGGGAAACATTTCAAAATCGCTTTTTACCTAGACTGTGGCAGTAATTGGAATTTACGTCAACATTTAATAAATGCAAAGAGTAGACCGTCCCAGATCGCAGTTTTTCAAATCGTAGTATAAATCTAACCATATGTATGTACATATGTATCTTCAAACCTAGTGTAAAATTATACAGAATCGGCGGTATACAAAAATGTCTAGTACTTCTCAGGCTGCAATAGACTTGCAATTTGATGGAACAGATCTTTTTTGTAATAGTTGCAACAAAACAATTTCTTGGACATCTGAAACATATGTACTATATAAACTTTGTTTTCCTATTATGGCATTTCCCTTCACGCAGAATTTCTGGATGTATCGGTGGCTTAAATTTTATCGAGTTTAATGTGGTTTTTACCGCTTTCTTTCGAGAATATTTTAAAGCACGTCTATACACAAGGCTAGCCCAACGCCTCTTCTTAATAATTGCGTTATCAATTTTTTTTGCTGTCTCTGAAAGCGTAACCATATAAATACAGAACTTGTAATCACAATTAGAATCTACGATAATATACAAAACTTGAAAATTTAAATTTGTTATATGAGGAACAAGATCAAGGAAAGTACAGAGTGTGTGGCCTTAATGAGAGCAGTCAGCACTGCCCATAGGCAGTACTGCAAAAAGTGTGCTATGTATTGTACTTTCCCACCTGTGTTGATCTTCTTCCTCATGTAATAACATTATGTAAGCTACGCTAAGCTGATGAGGAGCAGTGACTCTGAAACACGTGTCCGTAGCCGTAGTCTTGTTTCTTACTGGGGATATAGCGTCAATTCTTGATTTTGTTTTTTTATCTGAGCCCAAGAATTCTTTTATTTATATAAGGTGTTTTAGATTTACAGTGACATACTGTGATGGAAGGTAGAGCACTCTTTGTTGAGTGCATACTCCTTATTATAAAAAAAATAAAATCAGCAATTACCTTATTGTGATTACGACAACGAATACAGTTATATAATGTACAAGTCTGGAATTTTTATTATATTATTCTCAATACTACCTGGCTTTATTGTATTAAAATTAACTGAAAATAAATAATACGTTATGTATTACAAAAAGCCTAAATATAAATTTTGTTAAGATACTATTTTCAACATCACTTTAATTATATATTCTTTGAAGTCTAAAATAACAATAAACACATGTTTTGGAACTAAATCCATCGAGGGCGGTCTTTCAACGATTGTACCATTTTTAAACATGCAAGTCGGTAACACAAGAATTCTGAAATTTATCATTTCCGTCTTCTTACAGTTTCTCTTATTAAAATCGTATTTCGCCGTCTTTCTACAATACAAGGGACCATGCACGTGATTCGTAACTATTGTGCCCAAGCAACGCGAACCTTTTGAAATTGAATCTGCATGACATATTGCTGAACATTTTAGAAATTTTGAATAATATTTCCAAGATTGTGAAAATGCGTTAAAAGAAATTACGGTAATTATTTAAGTTTGTTTCTGTACTGGATCACAATTCAGACTGAGGAAAATAGTCAATTAAACTTTCCAGATAACAATATTGAAAATCATAGTAATCACTTAAAAAAAATATTTGACACCTTGGCTTTTAGCATATACATCAAATCTCCAGTTCCTGAACTCTTACTATCTTGCTTTACTTATTTACCTCTATTTATCCCCCAACTCTTCAAGCTCAAAATATAACCTAGTTCCAGATCTCCTTATGATACATACGTGTATCAAATTTTAAGTCAGTGTCTTAATTTTATTTTATTAATAAAGTGGAGGCAGGGGTGGTGGATTAAAAAAAGTTTGAGCTCTTACTGTCTAATCTTGAATACTTAGTGAGGTGTTCCCAGGCTGATGGATAGGCAGAAGAGGATCAATGGAATGGCCAGCTAGATTTCCTGACCTTGCACCCCTCAATTTTTATGAGGTCATTTAAAAGGTTGCGTCTATAACAATACACCAAATAATTTGGAAGATCTGAAAGATAGAATCCGGGTGGAGATTGGTCGAATACTCCAAATGACATTCCATAACTGTTTAAGACACTTTCAACTGCGACTAGCTGTTAACAGAGTTCAGTTTAAATATCCTGTAAGGTAATTTGTTAATTAGTTTTCAATAATGAAGTTCGTTAATCTTTTTTTCCTTAAAAAAATGTTTTATTGCAAATCTGGAAGCAAATCGCTCTGATGGATTTCGACTTTCTTTACGCCATTAAATAGCTTATTAAAATACCATTCTTTGAGGTATCATAAACGCGTAATGCGTAATTGATTGATTTATTGATTGAGTAGGTAGGCATGGCTGCCACTTCCGGATATCCAATCTCGGTATTATTATATACCGCCGAACCGGCTGCATACGCCGGATTGGATATGGGGCATGCTTGTTGACAGCAGCGAGAGCCACATGACGCATGGTGTAGTGTGTCCATTTTGTTTGTGTGCCAAGACATATTAGCAAGGAAGTGCAAGGAAGAGCCTTGAGAGAACATTTGAGACACTTTGTATACTGATGTGCTTAGGCAAAGTAAAATAAAAAAGTAAAATCTGCAAAAAATAAAAAAGGGATCTTGGAGAATATTTAAGACGCTCTGTATATTAAGCAGACCTTAATTATTTTGACCTGAGAAGTGAGAAATATCCATGTATTTGTAAATAAGTTTAATGTACGGACCACGTGACAGTTCTTGCCAGTTGAAACCAACACAAGCAGTTTTAAGAAATTCAATTAGGCTTAATACTTAATGAAGATTAATAAATCTAATAGAACTTATCTCTTTCGTCCGTGTCTATATGTTGGCAGTTTCCTTCTCTCTTCTGTAGGATTCCCACAATACTTTTAATCACTGCACTCGTCGTTTCATCCTTCTTAGAAACCAGCTTTCTGTTATTCACTGAAGATAAGTTTATGGAGCACAGTTTATATTATATTGCCAGATGCTTGTGTCCCTTTTTCAAGTTTAATACCCTTTTAGGTGATGTTATATTCAACTAATATATCTCAATCAAATATGAACTATATGATATACTAATTTATATCAATTAATATAGAATTATTCACACTTTAATTCAACACAATTTCGTACGATTTCTCACAGTGTTAACCGAGTTTTTTCGAAATTTCGTAGCAGCTACAAAAACGCGCCTGCCTTTGACGCCATCCGAAATACGTCTCTACATCTTTCTGTGTGTTTTTTTTTACTATTAAAAATATGATCCTATTACAATATACCTATTTGGTTCAATTAAATAAGTATAGAGAATAAATGAAAATACCGATTCGGCTTTAAAGAAACGGCCATTAAAAATTATAAAATTATATTTCGCCATCGAACGTCGCGTCATCCGGTTAATTAAGCCTTATTACCTAATATCGACATTAACGTCTGTTAAATCTTCGTTCGATTTTGCTGTTTGGTCATATTTATATCGAGTTCAGTGGTCGTCGGATTTTTCCGATTTTTGATCATTATTATTATAGCCAGTACCATAAATAGTGCCAAAAGGATCCATTAAGTGAAGGATACTTTATGTTTAAAGTAGAAAATTAAATTATCTATAAGTTTTTATTTTTCACCAACCCCTCCCTCTTTTTGCGATATTCAAGGTCAAAGTTTCATAAATATGGTTTTTCGCGAATATCTCACGCCAAAAAATCAGATAGCAATAAAGTTGACAACGAGTTGTAGAGAATTCAATTATCTACAAGATTGATATCTTACATTTTTTCCCAATACCTCGCTATTTTCGAGATATGCAAGGTCGAAGTTTAACAAAACGTTTTTTTGCAAATATCTCGCGTCCTCTACGCCGATACGTCCGATGCATAGGAAGCGAGATATTCGCGGAAAGCAGTTTCTTTAAACTTCGATCTTGAATATCTCGAAAAGGGTGAGGTTCTGGGACCTTGAATATCTCAAATGGGGGAGGAGGGTTGGTAAAAAATAAAAAATACAACTTGTAGATAATTTAGTTCTCTACAACTTTCGCATTGACCTCATGGGCATCCGATGCATAGGACGCGAAATATTTGCAAAAAACTTTGACCTTCAATATCTTGGGTAGTCATGTTGGGATTTCTGTGATTCTTGTGGATTTGGGACACCTCAAGGATCGTCTGATTTTTTACTAATTTTGTCCAGGTTTCCTCATTTTTTGGTTGATATCCGTGGACTGTATATTAGATATAGTTTATTGAAACGAGTATGGAACCACCGCCGAACCATATTCTATGGTTTGCAAAGAATTTCATAGAAATCACTTAAGGTAGCCATTCCCTAGAAAGAGACATACGATAGGGAAATATTTATTATTATTGCCCATAACTTTTTTCTTAGTACGCATATTTAAAAAAACTATAAGAGTACCTTAGTAGAACCATAACAAGACTATTGCTATGAATTTTCAATAATTTCAGTGGTTTGCAAAATAGCTCGATTTAAAACTACGAAATAGGAAGATTTACATAATTTTTTAATTTAAATCTAGCTATTTTGCAACCCGCTGAAATTATTGAATGAAAATTCATAGTAATATTCTTGTTATGGTTCTACTTAGGTACTCTTATAGTTTTTTTAAATATACGTACTAAGAAAAAATGTTGTTGCCAAAAATAATAAATATTTCCCTATCGGATGTCTCTTTCTAGAGAATGGCCACCTTAAACTAGTTCAAAGTTCAGATTGAACAACCATAAAAGAAACTTGAGAACCAACATTTTTTAAAGTCGGTTAATAAATGAAGCTGATTGTATCTTCTTGTGCTTGTGTTTTGTCTAGACTTTTTACAACATAAAATAGGAACTTGTTATCGAGTAAGAAGCTTGACTAAATACGTTCTCCGTCGACATTTGCTTGAAAACAAAACATTTGAAATTTAATTAAGATCCTGAAGTAAGAACATCCTCCAGAGACAACCACCACGAGAGATGCCAGCATACAAGAAATATGGGATTGAGAACAATTTAATTACTTATGGTACAGAAATAGTCAACAGAATTATGTATTTATATACAACTGCATCATTTCAATTTCGTACCTTTTGGTACGGGGTATGTTAAATATTCATCATATTTTTTTATTAACTTTCTGATTTCTAATTGAATTTTCTCCGAAATAGACAACTGATATGCTGTCAATTTTGTGGTGGGATTACTTCTTAAATCAGAAATTCCTTCGAATTTGATTACTTAGTTCAAATAAACTACAAGGAAGATTACATAGACAAGAATATTGAGGCACCTTCAAAAAGAGAAATCCAAC
This sequence comes from Stenurella melanura, assembly GCA_963583905.1. Taxonomy (NCBI): domain Eukaryota; kingdom Metazoa; phylum Arthropoda; class Insecta; order Coleoptera; family Cerambycidae; genus Stenurella; species Stenurella melanura. Next base: position 150,787,453 of record OY757312.1, read on the forward strand.
GTCGTAAAATCTAGAGATCTTTATGTAATTTATAGGTTTTAGGTTTGCGAAACGTTAACATTAGTTTTGGCGTACCACCGGTCCAGCATACATAAAAATATTCAGATAGGATATCCGAAAGTAACAACAATGCCTACCTTACTCTAGCTAATCAATAAATCAATCAATAAGTATAAAATTTGAAGGTGATTGAATAGGCCTCGATTCCAATTTAATGAATTGAAAATAGTACAGTGAATGAGTCGGAAGAATATGCTAATTTGTGATGCAGCCACGAAACCTACTTTCTTCATGGAAACACGAAAAAAATAGCCAAACAGGTTTTCAACCCCCACCGCCGCATCCTCCACAAACGAGCAGAAACCACCCTTCTTGACCGTTTTTCCGTGGTAATGCTCGGCAGTACTTGTTTGGGGGAAAATAATTTGGTATTTCATTGGGGTCGTTTAGTGACAAGAGAAGTGTTATGGAAGGGGGAGGGCTTTAACAACACTCCCAAAGGAGCGGGCAATTGTTTTTCTTTCAATCGGAATATAGGGCCAGAGGGAGTAGTCATAATTAACCGATTTTTAACGCACAAGTAGGTTGAACCTACTAGTACAGTAGATATAGGTTTTTGGGTGGAACTAATTCCTACAAGGACGGGGTTTGAATTTTTTGGTTCGTTGTTGATATCTTTTTCAACATATTAAAAGTCTAGAAAATTCTGAGTGTGCAAAATGTGTTTTTTAGCCGCCATCTTAAATTTAAAAAAATGGTATCAGATTATAGAAAATTTCACGCTGAAAGGGATTGTGATTGGTTTTAAAAAATAAAAATTAATAACACACTAAAAGTCTATTCTCCAGTCACTTTATACACAAAAAAGGGGTTGACTATGCAAAAGGTCATGTAGCTCTAATTTTTTAATATGTTGTTAAGACTTATGCCAATAGTAAGTAGGTCATATAAAATGAGCAACAGCCAGCCAGATGTGCATGTGAATGAAACATAAGTTTTTGTACTTTTAATCTAGTTTAGCTCATTAATGATGTCTATTTCTTTATTTAAATTGAAAAATTAGAAATTAAAATTGGAAAGATCTTTATGTATTGGTTTATTAATCCTTGTCACAGGACAGTTTATTAAACAACAGAAAAAAAAAATTAGGTAATGAAATAGAAAATACCCTGAATTGGAAGGCGGCAGTTGAAAATCATTACTGTAAATTGAAACCGATTGCTTCAAAGAAACGGCATACCTACAGGGTGAGTAAACTATCCCCTTGGACCTTTTTTCTCATAACGCGCAAAAAATATTGTTACCGCGAGATAGGGCCCTTTCCGTAACTCCACCGTAAATGGATATTTACCTTTTTCGCTGACAGACCAATTCTTACGTATGAAAGAGACCTCAAAACATTAAGGTAGTGTTTTGACGTGACCATTGTAACAGCTTATTTAAAAAAAAACGTTGTCACGGCGCTTCAAAGTTAAATTTGACATGGTGAAACACATTTTTTTCAATGATAGACAAATTTTTATGCCTAGAGAAGACCTTAAACTTCAGTAGTTTCTTTTTTTTTAGGAGGTGTTGAGATGGCAGTGATTATTCCTGATACATTGATGCTGCACATTCAAAATTAGGTCTGTTACACTAATTAACAAACATTCTCAGACAGACTAGTTGTAATAGATAGGAGAAATCTTAAACTTCGTTTTAAAACAGAGATCAAGGAGATGTGATGAAGTGTACTTTCATAAAAAAATGCTCTATAGAAAATTAACTCTGTCACATTAGTTAACAAAAATTGTCAGACTGGCCAATTTTTTTAAAAATGATTCATTATTTATCACAATTTGAGAAAATTTCCAACAGGCGCTTTTTGAAATGTAAAATCTTTTTTTTTTACCTGAATTCAAAAATTCATAAAAAATAACAATTAACAAATTTGTAATGGTTTGGCGGGCGTAACATGATATTGACATGTTTTGCAACCATTTTTACCTTTGAGGCGTTCGTTGGGGTACCTCTTTTGTCATGAGAGCTCGGTCTATATGAAATGTTTCACAATCAAGGTGAAGGAAGTAAATTTAAACAAATACTTATAAAACACAACGACATTTAATGTAGAGAAAATACGTGTATCAATGCCTACTTATGCTCTAAGTTAATGTAAAATTCATAGTTGCAAAAAACGTTGTTTGAGGACCCCAATCGTCGAAGAGATTGGATTTGTTCAAAATTTCGAATCCCGTAACAGATTATTATAACACCCTGTATGAATCCGTGGGTTCTAAATAATGTTAACAAGGGGTAAACCACTAACACTTTATTTAATAATTTACTGATTACAAAATACTTCTTAATTAACCAAATGAACCTTTACACTTCGTTTACTTTATGTTTAACCTCACTGCTCGCACCTCGCTGCCAAATTTCACTTTTATAGACTTCTCCTCTGAGCCGGTAATCGCGCCTTATATACTCTGAAATTGCCTCTAGATCCATCCAGAACACAATCAAGAATCTTCTCTCACCACACTCCAGAAAACTCTATCTCTTTCTACAAGTTCTCACTATTAGGCATAGGCGTATCATAGGGGGGTGTAATGTATAACAGTACTCTTCGCAAATACAAAACGAAAAGTGCATTCGATTGGCACATTTCTAAAACCGGTAATATCGCGTAGAAAAAAATTATTCATATCACTGTGTTGGTGATCGAATTCTGAACAACTTTCGAAATGTCTGCCCGTCACGTTTTTTGTAAGCACGATAACTTGAGAACGAAAAGTCCGGTTATATTGAAATTTGGACAGTAAGTTAGTGTTAGTGCTAGAGGCAGAGTTCTATAGTTTTTCAACAAAATCGGCTAATAAATAAAAAAGTTATTAATTATTTAAATTTAAAAAATGCGTTGTAATTTGACAAAGAATGTCTAAAACTAATTTTATTTACAAAAAAAACTGCGAAGAGTATCCTATAGAATGTGCAACAATTATATAAAAAGTGCAGTAAATCGGCGAAGAGTGTAATGGTTAGTTTGTTTATTTTATTTATGGTAGCCAATGAAATTTGCGACTACTCTTTATCAATTAACCGAAAGCTACATTCAAGTGATTGGAAAGCGGACCCAATTTTTATTCAATTACCGATTATAGTCCATAATTATAATTTGTCGAGAATTACAAGAGAAACCAAGTAAATTTACCATTCTGCCCCGCCTTTCTTAATCCAACTAATCGAAAAACGCAGTAGATATACTATCTTAACATAAGCGATTACACATCTGTTTAACGTCTAATTATAGATAACAATCTATCAACTTTTAACCACAGCGTTCCGCAAAACCTGCTGGTACAATTTGCGCCTTTAACAACATAAAACTAAGTTGGCTAACTACAGCTAGCTAGTGCCTACGTTATAATTTGATAAAACAATGTCAGTTAATTAATTATATTACCTAAACTGGCAGCGTTTCATGCAAAAGCAACAAAACGTTTTCGATGGATAATATAGTTATTCCCTGGGAACGTTATTTAAAAAAAGTTAAAACCCCTGCACATTCACGAGTTTTCGCGTTATCTCTATGGAGTGATCTGTGATCAGATACGGGAAACAATAGCAAAGTCATTACGATTGTTCCGCGATAGTGTATAATTAGGGAGAATAACATGAAGCATGTACTCACATAAATATGAGGTGCATTTAAGTTCAATGAGTTTTAAAGCAGACGACGTTTAAAAAACGAATTGTTAGGTAATAACATTGACATTGTTGGGGACTTGGATTCCTCACTCAGTAATGACAATAGAAGTTGAAGTCAATGGGTGCTTAAAAAGGTCACGACAGTTTGAAAATGACACCCAGAATCTGGTTCACATTCTTCTTTTCAAAAACTATTTTGAGTGACACTAATGAAATTTCATACAAGAGGTGCATTTCTCACCAGCAAGGTAAGGGTGTTATCAAAACAGACCGTAGGAAATTCTAAGCGTACGAACCGCGGGAGGAGGTCTATAATAATAATAATAATAATATACCTATTGGTCAACGTTAGATACAAATTGTATATGTGACAAGTCAAGAAGAGAATAAAGAAAGAAAGAAAGAGGTATAAGTGCAAGTATATGTCGGCATTATTGAAATATAATATTAAGATTTAAAATAAGGAACAAGTACAAATTAATATAATTATAAACTAGAAACAGAGCACAAACATGACTAATTGTAAAAGAAGCGTAACAAATAAACAGATAGTAAGTAAATATCCGGATATGTTATGTTATTACAACATTGAGATAGTACTGGTTAAAACCATTTATCGCTAAAGAAATCTGATACCCTATAGTAGCATTCTCATATAAATAGTTTCAATTTATTTTTAAATTTCGCGAAGTGCGAAATATCTCGGATATCACTGGGAAGAGCATTATATAGAGATATGCGGTTGTAAGAAGGCGATCTCTTATAAATACTTTTGTGATGCATTGGTATACTCAAGAGATTGCTATGTCTTGTGGGGTACTCGTGATAGTTTGACCTTCTTTCAAATAGGTTTAGATTATTTTTAGCATAGGTTAGACATTTATAAATATAGATAGAAGGAGCGGTAAGAATACGATTTTTAATAAAAGTGTCTCTATAACTGACATTTATTTTGAGGTCAAAAATGAGCTTTATTATTCTCTTCTGGCAGATAAACACTCTTGCACAGTCGGAGGCTCCACCCCTCGCGAGAATACCAAAGGACATGTGAGTATAGGCCATGGAATGGTAAATGATCATGAGGCTAGCCTGATATAGAACTGACTTCATCTGCAACAGTGCAAAAAATGATTTGTTTAGCTGACTACATACATGGTCAATATGTTTCTGCCAGGAAAATTTATGATCCAAGAATACACCTGGTAGTTGAACTGAGTCAGAAAATATAACTTCCTCATTGTTCATTATATTTATAGAAAGCGGTTTTTGAAGGTGAAAATTAAGACAAACAGTTTTTTTTTCATTTAGTGTTAGCTTATTTCTTTGGCACCATGTACTTAGAGATTCTGTTGTGTCTTTGACCAATTTATAAAGTTTATCCGGTGTATCGGCTGACACTGTAATAGCGGTGTCATCCGCGAACATAGTTACGTAGCCTCGGTCTATGAAGTAAGGCAGATCATTAATGTACAGCATGAACAATAGCGGACCTAGCACAGAACCCTGTGGAACTCCAAGTGTAACATTAAAAGTTTCAGACGTTACTCCATCTAAGCTTACTCTTAACTTTCTATTTTCCATGTAGGAAATTACCCAGTGGAGAATATTTCCCCGAATGCCGATGCGATATAGTCTTTGGCTTAAAATGTCTTTGTTGACAGTATCTAAGGCTTTGGAAAGGTCAAATAGCAGTGAAACAACATACTGTCCCTTGTCCAAGGATTCATAAACATATTTAAGGTGACAGGCTGCCGTCTCGACAGATTTATTTATCCTAAAACCATGTTGCGCAGTCGATATTATGTTATATCTTTCTACATAGTTGGAAATTCTATTGTAAACCAGTCTTTCAGGTATTTTAGAAAGAATAGAGAGTTTTTATTTTTGAGTTGTATTATAATATTATGTATTTCTTACAGGGTAAGGAGAGGTTGGACCCAAAATGATCAATAATTTTTTTTGGTGCAATAGTGGCGAAGTGGTGTCGAAAGGCTGCCATAACTTCGGTTTTGTCACTTATAACGCAGTCATTAACCTTAATAATGGTTTTGTCCTTGTTATCTTTTTTATTTCTATCTAGTATATTATTAACAATCTTCCAGGTTTCTTTGTGTTTGTTTGAAGAATTTATTTTGTTGTGGTAGTAGGTTTGTTTAGTTAGCTTTATATTTCTTCTGTATTTTCTTTTTTCTTTATCATAGGTTTTCTTAAACTTGGTGTTATTTTTTCGTCTTAATTTTTCTTCGATATTTTGGGCAGTGGTGTTGGATTTTTTAGAAAATATTAATAGTCCAGTCCACGGAATAGGTAAAAAATACACAAAAAATTATAAATTGGTAACCATAAGATTTTTTTAATAGTCTTGTTTCAGGAATAAGAAGAACAGTAGTCTGAATATCCCCGAGGTTTAGTATAGTATATTTAGAAAAAAGTTTTTGAAAAAATGCACGAATCGAGATTTTTATCCAAAGTGAAAGGGGGACGTGGGTGGGTAGAGTCTAAAACCAAAAACTCGGGACTGTACCTGCTGGCTTCCGGTCGCCGTCTTGGAAAACGCGAATGACGTTGTATCCCCGTTCCCGTTCAGAAAGTTTATAAGAACTAGAGAACCGTAGAATTTGTCACAGTTACAATCTCAACAGTTGTTATTATTTTATGACAGGAATGTCGAACGCGCACCGACAAGAAATGCAATGGAGGGGCAATATGGGCTCGAATACTAATTTGTGACGAAATACTATGTGAAACACCCTGTAGATGGAAAAATAATTTTAGAATATGCCGCTTTTGATCTCGTGCAATTTTTATCTAACACATTTTTTTTTAATCCTAAACGGCTGAGATGTTGACCGCCCAGTGATTCACTCTGTATTTCAGATTCAATTTGTTTTATTTTTATATGGATACGTTTTGACTGTGGCACCTACATTTTGCGAAAGAAATTCTTTCAAAGCAGAAAAACAAATTAATACTTCGATTTATCTTACATTTATAAAATAAGCTCCTGGCGTTGACTTTTCTAGGGCAGAAATGTCCCGTACACACGTTTTGTTGAATGCAGAGCGAATGGCAGGTGTCGTAACAATAAATCAAAAAAAGTGTACAGCTAAACGCGAAGTTTTATAACTCCATTACGTTGAATTTCTCTGTTTATGAACTCCAAGTAATGCCTTAATGTCAACGAGCCGGCTTCTTTAGTAAATGCACTCGAATACTTATCGCGAATGAAAGTACCCAGTTACGAGTGACTTTACCATTTTCTTTTTCAATTAACGTTTATATGCACGAAGTAAAATCACTATGAGCGGATTCTATTATTCATTTCTATTCGCTTGCCTCATGCAATTTCATTCTAGATGTCACCAGCACTCACAAGACATTTTCATTCAGGTGACACTAAATTCCGAAAATAAAACCAATAGGTACCTACCAAAGAATTAGGTGTTTTCACTATGTGCAAATTTGCTTTTTTGGTATTATTAAAATGAAGTACTTGTTATACTAAAGCACTTATTGATATTTAAACAGCATTCTGTCGTCCATCAAATTAGAACTTCAACAAATAAATTGTTACGGTTGCTTTTGTCAACTTTAGGTAGTTCATTGTTTAAAAGGATATCATCATTTAGTAATAAATAAATAAAGGGTCTTGTGTTAATAATGAGTTGTCATATATTAATAGTATTTCCATTCACATTTCAATACTTTAGTAATCCTTTTGATTCTTAAATTTGCTTGATAAAATTGTCACATTTATCGACTGTCGTCCAGCTAACTTGTGTCTAGAAATAAACATAAATTTTAATACAAATGTTTCGAGTATAATATATAAATAAGTACTTTACCTTAATCAATCAGAGTGTTGTGTGGTACATTATTATTCCTTGTAACTTGCTAGTTCTCATACATAGTGTGGTTTCTGAAATAAATAGGAACGATAAACAAACCTATAACATAACCATAACTTAAGTAATTCAGTCTATGACAACGACTAGTTCAAATGTATCACTTACCTTCTGTGCCTTTGTTATTTGCTTGTTAAATTTCATCCTCAATAATTGTTTATAATAATAAATAGAGAGAACATAGGTTATAGGAATTGACAGCTACCGGTAAACAGCTGATTCATGATTGGCAGAGTTCGATTCAGTCTTAACCGAATACCGCTCACTGAACAGTGCTGTTCGGAGTAGCTCGATTGAATGTTTTACCTTAATAGTTTTGCTTTAATAAGTTAGTATTTCTTCAATTAAATTCATTTTAAAACAATAATAAGAGGATAATTTTTATAGTTAAATTGTCGTAATATTATATCACTTCTTATTAAATCTCCGATCAACAGGTTGATCTATGTCAGGGTTGTCTTAATCGAAAGGGACGTCTGTAACAGAACTTCTCGAATTCTATCCAAATTACTTTTCGATAGTCTTCTGTTCAAGGTCGAGTGGTATCATGAAAATTCTATTCTTTTTTGTGTCGTTTCGTCTGCGTAGTACGACTGCGCTAGGCACCTGTCCTGTAAGGGGTCAGAGGTTCTCTAGTACTTCCTTCTTGACGTGACCTTTGAGGCGAATAGACGTTGCACGTAGCTTGGTAAATTTGGTGAGAGTAATCTTTATCCACGTTTTGGTTATTTTGTTGAATATTTGTAATCGTGGGATTTTCGTATTTACCAATGATAATTATGATTTGTGAAAAATCTGATCAGCATGATTGCTGGATATATGGCTACAAAGCACGTGTTAGGTCGAACACATGGTCGACATTTTGTTAAGCCCTAAAAGGGTGAGTTATTAAATTTGTGAAAATGTAAATAGTATATTAATTTGGATTTTAAAACTTTTAGGCTTTTTATCGTTAGATTTTTATTAAGAAGCGTTAGTAGTACTAGATGTAATTAGTATAGAAAAATTGGTTGAAAAATTTTGGAGCTTATACCGATGATGGATGGTTTTGTTTCTTTTTGTTGGTTTCTTTTCATGACTTTGAGATGGTTGTAACTGGTTATAGTTTGAGCTGAAATTTTGCAGAGTCAATCGATTACCCTAGAATACAAGAAGACCGTTCAACTCTCATACCTTTCCACTCCTGGGAGAAGTTCAGCGTTCTCACATTTTCTTTTGGAGTATTTAAAAATTCAACCGTAAGTCATAACTTGTATAAATTTTGTTTGTATATATATGTGTATGTATTGTAATTATTTCATAAGTTGACGATTTAAAATACCTACCTTGTTTATAGTAAAGTCAAGAACTGGCTATCTAGAAAGAATATAGTCCAGATCTAGGTATTTGTTATTTGTTATAATATTAAATTTTCTGTACCCATAACCACTACTTTGAAAAGTCTGTAAACTGCGTGCAATTGCATTTGGTATTATTATTGAATTTCATGTGTTAATAAATTTTATTTAGATTAAATCATTTGTCACTCATCACTTTTTGATATTGCTAACGAAAAGAAAATTAATTGATACTTATAAATTTGAAGCATTTCTTTTATTATTGACTTGGTATATAAATGATATATAAATAAACAAATTTGTTATAAGCTCCACTCATTGGGTTTTCTTTCTTGTACTATAAATTAATTTAACAATTTATTAATCTATTGTTCACTTAGGTACCTAGACAGTTAGTTAGGCTGTTAGGCAACCAGTACGTCTGTATGTATTGGGAACTCACACTGAGATTAAAGGAAGCTAGCCGAGGACTGATAAGGTGTGGATGTTGAACTGGTTGTATATGATTATTATATCGAGGAGCAAAACTCCACGTACCACATCTGAGACACTCAAACGTCTCAAAATAACAAAGTTGTAGTAATTGAACGAGTACGTAAAACACTCAGTGACGTCATCGGTTATATTAGTTTCTTAAATCGCGTTTAAAAATTGTTAAACACAACATTTTATTCACCTTATTTACGTTTTACATGTGATTAAATAAGTAACGCCTACCTAATACGGGATTTGCAAAAGCTACTTTAGAAAATTTATCTGCAAAATAACTTGTTTATAACACAAAATGACACTGACAATATAACTGATGACGCCATGAGTGCGTAGTGAATTGATGAAGTGTTTTTGGCGAAAAAATTTCAATACAAAATTAAAATGGCTTATTTTAAGGTATTATTCGACTGTTTCTCAAAATTTAAGTGTTTTTGACTATAATAAAGCATTATCTTCACAGAGAAAGTGAATTTAAAATTTGTGAAAACACCTAATTTATATAAATAGAAGCAGATACACATTTATAAGTGTGTTGACAACATCTCGTACTCAAGTTCAGACATTACATTTTATAACTATCTCTTTCTTTATGATAGAAATAACTATAGCCCCATCTTTGTTGCAGTACTACTGTTTTTAACGTGACAAATAAATGTAAGACAATAGGCTATTCTTATCCTCAACTACACTACAAACAACACATTTCTTCACTATCTTTACGATTCAACGAGAATAATTCTTTAAATTTACAAAACACGAAAATAATTTTGAGGTTAGAGTAGTTAAAACAGATACAGTTCTTAAATTACTAAATTCCACATATGTCTATGCTACACTCATACCACGGTCTTGGAGTGATTGCAACAGAGATAGCGTCATAGGCAATATTGTATCTTAGAACGAAATGGTGAGAAAAAGGTATGTTGGACATGATGGCAACAGTATCGTATGACTTTTACACTTTATCTCGGCTTCTATTTATATAAATTCTTTGGTACGTATGCATTGAAATTTTATTTGGAATGGTGAGTAGGGTGGTATACTTTGTGTATGTGAGGATGGTCTAGAATGTTTGCAACATATGGGAAAGTTGTTGTTTCTATCTATCTATCTATCTATACTTGCAATATAGGGCTTTATGACATATGATAATTTTTTCCTTTTTCTTTTTTTTTCAATCTTTCGTTTTTCTTCTTTTTTCTTATTTTATTAAGATCGGTATTTTCCATGTACTATTTTTTAAATATTTGTTTTATATATGTTTTATAATAATAATATAATAATATAATAATAATAATAATAATGCTTTTATTGATGAACGATTACAGTGACAACTAGCTAGTTAACAACGGTATAATATGAATATTCATCAAACGGCAGAGTTCAAAATTTCTGTTCGAAAACATAATTTTGAAGTGTCAGCACGCATAAGCAGTAACATAATAGTAAGTTACAAAAATTCCTGCGTATTGACACTACATAACGTAACATGATAATGATACAATATTCACTAACACTAAAATATAAGAAAGTATTAATTACTCAATATAACAGTGCCTAAAAACAAATCTTTTTTTAGTTTTACTTTGAAAGAAGATGCTGGTAACTTTTTATGAGATTCGGGTATCCTATTGTACAGCCAAGCAATGTAATATGAAAATGAGCCCTTATACAAGGATGTTCTGTGTTGCGGTGCAGTCAACTGTGTCTTAAAACGAATGTTTACATTATGCACATCCGTGCGATATCGAATTTTATTGTAAAGATAGGCTGGTTTGTGAGAAGTTATAATTTTATGAAAGAGAGTAGCAGCGTGAACTATACGCCTCTTTTCCATGTTCAACCATCCGATATTTTTTAATTTCACACTAATATGATCACGTCGCCGAAGTCCGCAAATCAGTCGAACACAGGAATTTTGAATACGTTGGAGTCTCTCGGAATCTTGTTTCAACAAACTAGGGCCATATACAACGTCCGCATAATTTAAATGCGATAGAACTAAACTATTACAAAGCATAGTTTTACATTTTCTGTCTAGTAAATGACGGTTCGCGCATATTAACTTTAAATTACAAAATGCTCTACGAATGACAGCAGTAACATGTGAGGAGAATCTAAGGGAGCAATCTAAATAGAGACCAAGATTTTTACAACTATCTTTTAAGGATAATAATTCATCATCGACTAAAATTCTAACTCGATCCTTACACCGATTACGCGCAAAAGTCCTTCCAAACAGAATAACATTAGATTTAGTTGCGTTGATAGATAGACAGAAATTCTTAGATAACATTACAAGTGCACACAAATCATTATTTATATTTTCGCAGGCTTGGTCAATACAATTTTCCTCGAAAGTGTAGTACAGTTGAGCATCATTGGCATAATAATGAGAGTTGCAAAACTTTAAGCAATAATGGAATTCACATGTATATAATAAAAATAAGAGAGGTCCTAATATTGAACCCTGAGGTACCCCATTCTCAACAAGGACAAAATCAGATGCACTATCATTGACAACTACAGACTGATATCGCCTATATAAATAAGATTCCATCAAATTGACAGCATTGTTTGAAAATCCTAAGTAATGTAAGAGCGCCAGGAGTAGCTTATGGTTGATTTTATCGAACGCTTTACTGTAGTCAAGAAGAACAAGTATGCAAAGTTTATTATTATCTATGGACTCGTGAATATCGTTCGTAACTTTTAGGAGAGCAGTTATGCAGCTATGCGCACTACGAAATCCTGATTGTTGTACTGGCAAGATATTGAAATTGTCGGTATAGGTACGAATCTGTTTATTGATTAATTTTTCAAACGCCTTAGAAATGCAGCATAATATGCTTATAGGTCTTAGATCTTTGAAATTCTCGGGGGTATTTATCTTGGGTAAAGGAATGACATGGGCACGTTTCCAAATAGAAGGATATATATTATTCTCAATGCAAAATATTATTCTCAATGTTTTTTAATTTTTTATTTACTTTTTGTTTTTTTGTTTTTTTGTTTCGTATTGTTTTTTTTTGTTCTTTCTTTAAGGATATTAACGAGGACCACAAGTTTGTCAATGGGCCCGTCATGACATCTACATCACAAAAGTTGTTATTTCATCTAAAATTTCTTCCACCTCTCTATTTTGAAAATTGAGCTAATCATATACAGGGTGTTCCTTAATGACGAGCTAATATTTCAGAGTGTGATTGCTTAGGCCATTTTATAAAGAGAAGTTCATATGAACATATATCCGCAACGGCTTAAATCTTTTGCTACAGGGTGTTTTTTTAATCGTTATTTTTTAATATCTCAGAAAGTACTTTGGATATTATTTTGCATATGCGTTAATAGGAAATAAAACCACATATTTTAGTTGGAAAAGTTACTTTGTCGCTCCACCAGTGGCGTCCTTGCGAACATGTCCTCTGATATTTTTTACCAAAATAGTGGTGCGCCACTGATATTTTTCCATGTAGATTTTTTTTTTCAATAGCTTGGTCAATTAACCAAGCTATTCAAAGAACTGTGCGTCTTCTTGACTAAAACAATTAAATTCAAATTAAAACTAATTACACACATAAAGTTGTCGATTCAACGGACCAGACCAATAATTTCCGGTGTATTTTGGTTTGCTAAATCTGAATCCGGTGTCAGTTTTGCTCCATCACGGTACAATTTTTTGCTGTCCTCAAAAACAGCAACAACAATTAATTGCATTTTCCTAATTGTTTTTTATATATCCGCATGGAAAAATGATAGTGGCGTAGCACTTTCTCGGTAAAAAATATCACAGGACATGTTCACAGGGACGCCACTGGTGGAGCGATAAAATAAATTTTCTAACCAAAATATGTGGTTTTGTATTTTATTTATTTTGTTTTCTGTTTTAATGGCTTATTTATATTAACGTCCTGGCGGAGTACAGCTATTGCTGCTCTACCACTCATATACCAAAATTGAAAACAATATCTAAAGCACTTTCTGAGATATTAAAAAATGACAATTTAGAAAAATTTCAACACTCCGTAGCAAAAATTTAAGCCGTTACGGACATATCTTCATAAGATGACCTAAGCAATCACACTCTGAAATATTCGCACGTCATTAAGGAACACCCTGTATGTATGATCTTGATATATGTTTTGTTATCATTGATATCCATGCATTATCCTTGCTGAACTCCCTTTACTGTGGGGCACGTTTGGCGGGATTACGCCATTTATCGCAGTTGTCTGTTAGGCACACGGCCTCATGAAAGCCATTTGTCATCAAAGTTTTGGAGGGAGTTCTTCGCCACTTGCCACCAAGTTTTCTATCAAGCACTTTACATTGTTCCCTTATCACAACTCTACTTAATGCCTTTTCCAGTTTTACGCCTTCGCCACACAATATTTTATTTTCTTGTTTTCCTAACCGCTTCTCAACTCACCGAGGTAACTCGTTGAAAATTCAGAATGATTTTGTGTTAGGTAAAGAGAAACGAGGTGCTACAGTTTATAGTGGAGTCCGAACCACATCTTGGGGATAATTTTATAATAAAAATTATTTTGCGGTGAGCAGGGATTGAACCTGCTTCGCTAAGTTTGCCAGTATGCAAGCTAGACGCGCTAAACCACTGAGCTACCGTCCCTCTTTGCACTTTCGAAAATAGTGTTTTTTTTTGTCGAATGACGTTGATCAAAGGTGTTTTTACGTCGTTCAATTTTTTGTGTAGTTTGTGACAATTTAATTTTTTCACAGTTTTTTGAAGCATTGTTTTTGCATGATTTTCCTGAGATCATTAACAATATACCCAAATATGTGAGAGGAGCCTGAAAATGCTCTATTAAAAGTTTTCAAGTTATTTATTGCTCACTTCATAGTGTAAAAAAATCAATAAAATACTGTGCATTTTTAACCGTGCAACATGTACTATTTTACTGACCATTTCTATGCGAAATTGTGTTAAATACTACCGACATATTAGTCCAGTCGATAAAGTTAACAATACACCAGAAGCTCGCAAAAAATGTTATCTGAGATTTTCCTTCCGTAACTGTTCGTGCGATGAGGGTGCCGCGCAACCCCCCAAAAAAGCACTGCTTCGGTGAAAAAAGCCTTATTTTACTGATAATTCGTTAACCGTTGAAGACATAAAAAAATTGCTCATCATAAAAAAGAAAGCTTGACTAATTGCCTAAAAAAAAGTCCCCCATGTAATTTTCTTGTATATGCCATGGTTTTCAAGAAAATCGATATTGACAAAAATTGCAAAGTTTGTATTTTTAATGCGCGGAATTTTCGTTTATTTGAAATTTCTTGCGCGCAGCCTATAGAAAAAATTGAATTGCTCGAAAAACAAGCTAGGAAGAAAAACAAAATGGGCTTTAAAGGGGGATATAAAATACTCTCTTGTGTTGCCATTTTTGAGGGCTATTGATATTTATGTGTATAAAAATAACAATATAATATAGTTATCTCTTGATTTTTTGTGCATCTAACTATTCTCAGGCCTATAAAAAATAACTGATTATAAAATAAGTTATAAATGCATCATCTTTTAGTTCAAGGTAGTACTTCAATGCAGAAAAAGTTAGGAATAAAAATATTCATATTTACAAATTTAGCACCATGTTAAAGTTAGCCAAAAAGAAATCCAAAAAAGGCTGCATATTAAATTTTTTTATGATATTTTTTTAATACAATTTTTTAACTATTAAATGATTAGAAACAATAGTAATATGATATGTAAACTCAGAAAAAAAAATTTAAGCTAAATTTTCAAGATATTTGAGTCTTCTTTTATTTTTAGGAAGCAATACAAAATTGGCCAAAATTCAGCTAACTTTAACATGCTGGTAAATTTGAAAATGTGAATATTCTTATTTCTAACTTTTTCTGCATTGAAGTACTACCTTGAACTAAAAGATAATGCATTTATATAACTTATATTAAAGTCAGTCATGTTATATATTTATGGGCCTGTGCATAGTTAAAAGTGCAAAAAATCAAGAGGTAACTGTAATATATTGTTATTTGTATTTACTAATAGATATCGATAACCATAAAAAATGTGAACCCAAAAGAGCATTTTATATCCCCTTTAAATCCCATTTTGATTTTTCTTCCTAGTATGTTTGGTTTTCGAGCCATTCAATTTCAAATAAACGAAAATTCGTGAGCATTAAAAACACAAATTTTGAATTTTTTTTTTCAATATCGATTTTCTAGAAAACCATGGCATATACAAGAAAATTATAAGAGGACTTTCTTTTAGGCAATTAGTCAAGCTTTCTTTATTACTTCCACATCCACCTAGTGGATTGGAAGTATAGTAATCGCAAAAAAAATTTCAAAATTTTTTATTCGTGAAATAGGTTTAGAATGTCATGAAACGTCGAGATTTTAAATTTCAGCGAAAAAAAAATTTCTGTCTGTCTGTCGGTCTGTCTGTCGGTCTGTCGGTCTGTCTGTAACTTTTTTTGTCCGCACGTTTTCTCCGGAACGGTTTGAGATATTGACTTGAAATTTTGTACACGTATATATTATGACGAGATCTGGAACTGGATTGTTTTTTGAGGAAATCCGTTGAAGGGTTGGGGGTTAAATAGGGGAAAATAGGGAAAAATAAGTAAAGCAAGCTTGTAAGAGAACAGACACTTGAAATTTGGTGTATGTACTAGAAGTTAAGGCCTAAGATTTTTTTATAATATCTTTCAACCCCCCACCACCCCTACCCCATTAATGGGGTTGATAAAATAAAGTTGAAATTTTCATTTGAAATTTCGTACACGTATGTATTATAACGACGTCTGAAATTAGATTATATTTTGAGATGATTCCGTTGAAGGGTTGGGGGTTAATTTGGGGTAAATAGGGGAATATAAGTAAAACAAGTTGGTAACAGTACAGAAACTTGAAATTCGGTATACGTACTAGAAGCCAAGGCGTCAGATTTTTTTATAATATTTTTCAACCCCCACCACCCCTACTCCAATATGAAAAGGGTTGATTAAATAAAATTCAGATATTAATTTGAAGTTTGGTACACGTATGTATTATGACGACATCTGGAACTAGATTATAATTTGATATGATTCCGTTGAAGGGTTGGGGGTTAAATAGGGGGAAATAAGTAAAGCAAGCTGGTAAGACCACAGAAATTTGAAATTCGGTGTATGTACTAGAAGCCAAAGCGTCAGATTTTTTTTATAATATATTTCAACCCCCACCACCCCTACTCCAATATGAAAAGGGTTGATTAAATAAAATTGAGATATTCATTTGAAATTTGGTACACGTATGTATTATAACATCTGGAACTAGATTATAATTTGAGATGATTCCGTTGAAGGGTTGGGGGTTAAATAGGGGTAAATAGGGGAAAATAAGTAAAGCAAGCTGGTAAGACTACAGAAACTTGAAATTCGGTGTATGTCCTAGAAGTCAAGACCTCAAATTTTTTAACAATATTTTTCAACCCTTCCACTACCCTTACTACATTATTAAAGGGGTTGATAAAATAAAATTGAGATATTCACTTGTAATTTGGTAGACGTATGTATTATAACGACATCTGGAACTAGATTATATTTTGGGATGATTCCGTAGAAGGGTTAGGGTTAATAGGAGTGACTAGGGGAAAATAAGTAAATCAAGGTGATAAGAGTACAGAAATTTGGGATTCGGTGTATATACTAGAAACCAAGGCCTCAGATTTCTTTCTAATATTTTTCAAACTCCACCACCTCCGCTTCATTATTAATGGGATTGATAACATCAAATTGAGATATTCACTTGAGATTAGTACACGTATGTATTGTAGTGATATCTGATTGAGATGCCTCCATTGAAGGGGTGGGAGGTGAATAGTAGAAAATAAGTAGGGTGAACTAAAAACTTCATTTTTAACGTATATGGTAGAAACCAACTCCTCAAACTTTTCTATGACATCTGCCCCAAATATTATTAAAATTCTATGAGCAATAATTTCCACATACTAGAGTGCAAATATAGTCAATATGTTTCCTTTAAAACGACTTGGATGAAGAATCTGGATGTGGAAGTAGTGATTCCTTAGGCAGCGGTTTTTTTTTATATTTTCAACGGTTACCGAGTTATCAGTAAAATTAGGCTTCTCACCGGAAGGGTGGTGTTTGGGGGGGGGGGGGGGGTTGCGCAGTACCCCTAGAACTGATTTTTGTGGTTTTGTAATGTATAATCCCTCCACTAACAGTTACTGAAGGAAAGTCTCAGATAACATTTTTTGTTATGGAAATCTTTATAATTATTGGACTATATAATGTTGTACTAAACAAAATGGAATTAGTTGTTGAACAAAATGGAATTACTTGCTGAACAGTTTATTATCGCCCAATATTATACTCTTCGCAAATACAAAACAAATAGTATATTGCATTCTATCGGCACATTTCTAAAACCGGTAATATCGCTCGTAGAGAAAAAAAATTCAAATCACTGTGTTGGTGATCGAATTCTGAATAACTTTCAAAATGTCCGTCCGCCTGTCTGTTCGTTCGTCTGTCTGTCGGTCTGATAGGTAGTATTGAAATTTGGATACTAAGTTAGTGTTAGCTAGAGCAAGAACCCTATTATTTTTAAACAAAATCAATCAATAAATAAAATAGTTATTAATTATTTAAATTCTATAAAGTCATATATTTATATTATATAATGTTACATTGTAAGACCGGCATGGTTCCTATTCAGATATCATGTCAGCTTATCAACGGCAATTTTGTCACAAATGCGATAAGATTTTGACCAAGCTTTGGCTGCTTTCATACATATTTTTGTATGTATGATAAAATGCGAAGAGTACACTATAGAATGTGCAACAATTATATAAAAAGTGCAGTAAATCGGAGAAGAGTATAATGAATGGTTACCTTGTTATTTCCTTCGTTAGTTGAAATATCAGTAGAGAAGACACTGCATTATTACTGCTAAGCTTTATGAACTAAATTTAAATTGATTCTATAGGTGCGTGATGAGAAACTAGGTCGAAGTGACATATTAGGCAAGCGAATAAATATTTAACGTTTTCCTATACTATCCCCTTGTCTACACGTGTAAAACTAGAAATGACTTTCGTTTTAAATCGATATATTGAATATCTCGTTATTGAATAAATTATTGTTTGATAAAGTGGGTTATAATTTAATTGAATCAACCGCCGCATTGTTTGATTTATCGTTCTACAACCCCAGCCTTCTACTCTAATTGGGAGAGGGAAAATAGTAATCATAGATACATGGATATTTTACTCGTGCTACATTTTGGTGTTGTCGATGAACAATAAAATAGCCGGGAATTTAAAAAATTATAAAAAATAGATAAAAATTACTTAGTAGAGCTTCGCCATTATTATACGTAATGTCTTATAACGAACAGCTGGATATTGAGTACTGTGATCAGGAAAAAATAATAGTGTACGAAAACTCACGCGATTTAATGCGAAAATTATTCTACAATGTGAACCTAAAGAAACGCACAAAATTCATATCTTTGGTATGTGTCATTTGTCAAAAAAATCCTCGAACAGGTCGATTTCAGTTTTGTAAATGCTACATTTTGTCACCATACCAAAATTTATGACGTCATTGGTTTTTGAGTTATGACGTCATCATAATTTTTTTTAATGGAAACAGACATTTTTGTCTACTATTTTTGGTGGTATATTCCTTTAGCTTTCTGGTGATATGAAAAAAAAAATGATATTACCTAAGCTATTCTTTTGGAAAAAAATATTTTTATTGATTGATACCTTACATAAGTAATTGTAAGAAAAGAATCATCTCCATTGCTGAAATTGCCACCCTTCAACCATTTGGCATTGACCAAGACGAGTGTAGACACATTGCACGCTGTTCTGAATCATCTCATGGGCAATTCGTCTCATCTCCAAGCCAATTATGTCTTTCAATTATTCTATGGTATCCGTTCTGTTAAAATACGCCCTTGACTTTAAGTAGCCCCAAAGAAAAAACTCTAAGGGGGTTAAATCCGGTGAACTCGGGGGCCATTCAATCGGACCTCGACGAAGACCTTCCAGTAAAAGCGTCATCTAAAAACTGACGCACTGCTATCCCAAAATGAGGTGGGGCCCCGTCTTGCTGAAGCCAGACGTTTTCAGCAGGAATATCTTCATCAGCATTGTTCGTAACGTAACTTCTAAGGCTGACACTAACTCAACTCGCAAAAACTGTAAATATCTTGCAGCCGTAAGATGTTCTTCAAAAATGAAGGTCCCAATAAACGATCACCAATCATACCTGCCCACACGTTTATTTTGCCTCGTGGGTATGTATGGGCTTCTTGAGTCCAATGAGGATTTTCGCGTGACCAATACCTACAGTTATGCTGATGTACAGTTCCCTTTAAAGAAAATGTAGCTTCATCAGAAAAACAATGTTCTTTAAAAAATTTGGGTTTTCATCGCTCAAGGTCATCAACTGTTCACAAAACTGTAAGCGCCGGTCTGGATCATCCTCATTCAATTCGTGGATTAATTGCACTTTGTATGGATAGTTTTTTCTTTTTTTAATAGACGTACAACAGAAGTTTGACTCACGTGTGTTACTACATTTTGAAAAAAAAATATAGTATAGGTTTTGCGTTTTTCCGGTGGACCATCGAAATCCGAAAGAAAACGTCGGATCGAAATGAAAGTCATGTCTATCGACTCGAGAGCGAATTTAGAAAATTCCGTCCGTCGGTCATTCGGTCTGTCAGTCCGTCCGTCTGTCTGTCTGCCTGTCTGTCTGTCTGTCTGTCGGTCGGTCGGTCGGTCGGTCGGTCTGTCTGTCTGTCTGTCACGCCCAGCCCCACTAATCCGTTTTCGGATTTCAATGAAACTTGGGTGGTTAATAGGAGGTCTTTAGAAAACCTTAACGCCGGAAGCTCGGCTCCGTTCGGAAACCAGAAGTATCCGAAAAATTGAATAACTCGGTAACGTGTAGTCGGATCGAGATATTTCAAAAAAGAAATGGTGCCGCTGGCAAAGCTCTACAAATAAGTATACCAGAGACTATGTCGAAAAACAAATTAAAATTGAATTTTTTTGCAAAAAACTAGTTTTTTCGAAATCGGGCTAGGAAGTACGATAACTGTCCAGAATATTGATCGATTTCGTTGAGACTTGGTGGGATCAAAGGTACACGGCCACAAATGAAGCCTATTTCTGGCGGCCCGAATCCGTTGACCGAAAGAATTTTTGCCAGGACCGAGTATGATTTTTCAAAGAAATTAATAACTCCCGAATCCAAAGTCCGATTTTGATTTTAAAAAATGGCAATTGTGGGGCTCGATTAGGTCTATTAGTTGACGTTTGTGGAAAGTTTGATAAATCAAAAGCGAATCTACAAATCCTGGAGAACTTGATTTTTTTGATAAATTCTACAAATTCCGAACACTTTCTTAATAAAAATCGAAAATTAACTATTACGTCGATCAATCTCTATAACAAGTATAAGGCACGGACCTTTTTGTACAAAAATCTGAAATAGAGTTTTTTCGATAAATTTAAAATAAACGAGTTATTTACGAAAATGCATTCCATAGAATTATTTAAAAAATATTACAAATTGATAAATTCTCCGTGCGATATAGATGCAAAAAAATAATGTAATTTTATATTTAAAATATCACCATTTATTTCCTTGAGGCCTTTGATTGTGTATGTCATGAAATACTTCTGAACAAATTAGAGTATTACGGATTTTTACCAAATGCCATTTGTTTGATGACAAGTTATCTCTCTGAACGCCATCAGAAAACTTTTTATGACAATAAATATTCAGGGCCTCAAAAAATTAAATATGGGGTACCTCAAGGCTCACTGCTAGGTCCACTACTGTTGTTAATCTATATAAACGATTTACCAATTGTTGGACCTGGCAGTGAATGTGACTATGTGTTGTTTGCTGATGATGCTACGGTCACAAATGTCGACTCAAATTATGAAACTGTTTCCCGAGCTATGGCAAAAGCAAGGTATGATGCAGGACAATGGTTCTTATGTAACTATTTAAAATTAAATAATGATAAAACTGAGGAAATGGTTTTCATCTTAAGGCATCAAACAATTAATAATCCTAGTAAAGTAAAATTTCCGGGGGTCATGTTGGATACTACACTAAAATGGGACCAACATGTTGACTATATATGCAATAAATTATCCAAACATCTATATTTGCTAAATCCTCGACTCAAATTACTTCACGTGAGATAACTCTGATGCTCTGATCCATTCCACCTTAAGCTACGCAATACTTGTATGGGGCCACTCTGCCCACAGTGAAAGGGTTTTTAATATTCGGAAAGCTATAAGGCTGGTACTAGGATTGGAATATAGGTCAGATGTTACAGAATATTTTAAAAACCTTGATATATTAACTACACCAAGTCTGTACATTTATCAAAGCTTAATTTATGTTAAAACTAACATCCATAAATATACTAATGTATGTGAAGTACACAATCACAACACTCGTATAAACTCCAACATATACATTAAATATTTAAGGTTAAAAAAATCAAGAAATAGTGTAGATTATTATGGTCCATTGTTTTATTTATTTAAAAGAAAAGTTAAATCAATCCTAGTAACTTCTGCATTTTATAGTTTGAATTAATTCCTAGAGATTAATTTGTAGACCGACATTTTCTGTGCAGTTGTCAGTTTTGTTTAATCTCACATCAGTTGCCTTATTATGTTAATTAGACAAACACAATTTAAGTGTATTTTATTATTTTTGTTATTGTATTGTATGTCTAAAAATATTTGTAATGTTGTATTGAATTTTATGTAATTTTTTTTGACTTGCGTAATGATTATTTTCTATTCAAACACACCAATAAATTCTATTCTATTCTATTCTATGTCATCTTACGACCTTCTGCTGAAAAGTACTGAATCATCCCAACAGGGATAAAAAGCATATCAAACTGTAGTTTTTTTTAATTTGCTTATCCTTGTTTTGTCTCAGGACCAATCATAATAATAATTTAAAATTCTCCCACTTTCTGTTAAACCCATTTTTAATAATTTACTTCATTACTTCAGCGAATCGAAAACCTTTCATATCCATTTTGCATTAATACCATTTCAAATGTATAATTACTTTCGCGATTTCCTTATCAAATAACTTTTGTAATTTATTATGGAAATACAGGTAACTGGATTACTGAACGTAAAATACCGCATTAAAAAGGGCTTACTTCTGATTAACAACTTCACAAAATCCCCTCTGCTGAAACGGAGATTATGAATATTAAATATTTTATGCATATTTTCCTAAAACTTTTGCTTAATTAACAAACAATGTGAAGTAATTTTAATAAAGATAAGCGCGAAATAATTGCCGATTATTATCGAAATACAACAATTTTAGTAATTACAATCAAATTACAGCAAAGTTAAGAACTGCTACGTTGTATTAATCAGAATAATTTTTTTGTAATAAAGGCATCAATCTGCTGCACAAAGTTAATAAAGAAAAAACTTTAAATTTGTTAGAAATTCTTGAAACTTCTTGAAAGCTGTCAAAAATGGAAAACTGGTAGCAAATACCTAAATTGAATTTGGAGTTACCCCCATTACATACAGCTTTATTAAGATTCAAATCATAATACACATTTAATTATCTGTATTAATATATAAATTGTTATTAGGCGGAAAATGTCCGTTCAAATTTTTATAGAGTTCCATACATACTACTTCAACACAAGAACCAGCCCATTTTTATTTACATGTTAATTATTGTTTTTCGATCGTATAGCAACCTTGAAAACTTCCGGGAGAAAGGAGTTTTTTCTTGATTTGGGTATAAACTGTCCGAAATAGTTTGAAATTCCCAGGTCGCGATGAGGCTAAAAATCCTGGTCGAGGGCTCCCGTATTACAATGGTGGAAAGACAAACATGTCAGATGAATCTGAATAAATTTTGTGAAACTGAAAAACCAAGTGGTTACTTTTTTAAATTTTGTTTATTGGGTATGCTTCACCAAGAATTAACCTCTCAAAGTATACAATTTATAATTACAAGCAATTTATACATTATTTATGTAAGTGGTTTTATGATAGTACAAAGATAGAAGGTAAATAGGGCTACTCCTATGTTATTATACTTGTCTTCATCTAATATTGAAGTGACCCAGTGAAGTAACTCGAGCGAAATTGACCTGACCACAATAAGAATAACAAGGTGAATCAGCTTATCAATAAATCAACTTAAATCCTGTTCTTCACCGAGTCGTAGTCTTTCACAATAACCAAACAAGAATTGACACTGATAAGTTGCAAGACGCTGGAGTTTTTGCAAACAGTTACTTTTCTGCTTAAGGACAGGATCGAAATGTCAAAAACTCGTAAGCTAGTACTTATGTTAATCCTAGATGGCACAGTGTGTATCTTATTTTATTTTATTGGCAAGTTTCAATATTTGTCGGAATGTTGTCCGCATTGCCACATGTACAAAAATTTCTTTAGTATAAGATATAATAAATGTTACAAATTATAATTATAAATAATACCCAATTACATAAATAGTCGTAAAATAGGTAGTATCAGGTTAGGTAAATTCTAAAATGTAGGTGTGCATAATTTATGCCATGTACAACTAATATCATATAGGGATATTGTTTAAATTTTAAAATGAAATAGTTAACCACATTATTAATTTCGAACTAAACAGTAAGAACCTTTTATCCAAATTATGGGAACATATCAAAGTTTTAATTATTGCAAATGGCAAAGACAATATCTATTTAAATTTGGCAACTGTGCATCATCTAATTTTTATTGGACCTAACAGTTGTAAATATGTCCTTGAACGTAGTATGTGTGACTGTGTGAGAAGCATTCCTTGTTCTAGCGTTCAACGTCAGCCTAGTGGCTAGTGCGTAGGGTCCCTGGTTCAAACTCCTACGTCCGCTGATTTTTTTTTCTTTAATTGTGTAATGATTAATATATTTTTTCACTAATTCTTTTCTACGATTTCTTTACGTTAGGTTAGAGGTTTTTATTCTGCTTAAAATAATTTCATTATTTCGTGTGATTTCTTTAGGTTAGATTAGTAGGTTTTTATTCTGATATCTAATTGTTATAATAATAATTATTAGCGCCGCAGGCAGTATAATCGTCGCTGATAAAGAAATGGGGGGTGCGGCGGTGTCCCCCGCCTTGTTTTCACAAAATAACAGGAAATACTTCAATTTCGACAATTTCTCAATTTGTAGAATTTATTACACATTTACAAGGTAATGCGCATGCTCGAAGCTCCGGACTTTCGGCAAAGATTAAGGAATTAACAAGATAGGACAGCCAACGGAAAACCTTGTATCTTTTAGCAATAGCGCCATTGACGTCGACATTTAAATTGGAGTTTTCGCGCCAATAATGAAAATTGGACAACACTGTCTCCTGATAGAACGACCGAACACAGCTGACTGTCAGTAGCCAAGGTCACTAAAAAACAGGTTGCTTAGTAATATATGTCACACGAAGTATTTCTATGTTTATATGTAAGGTATCTATTTGGTTAGGATAGAATTGTACATTGAAAGAATAATTTTGAAACTTTTTTCTATAAAATGAGGAAAAAACAGCCACACGCAGCTGTCATCGAGGTCTATAAGTGACGTAGCACTTGTCGATTTCGATGAGCCAACCTATCTTTTAGTAAGCTTGGTCAAATTCGTTTAAAGGTGTTTCAGAATCTCATGAGCCGCGAAATGCGCAAAAGGCAAAGTTTAATCTGAGTTATAAGTATGTTTTTGAAGACACTGGAGGCTGCCTTGCTGTATACATAAACAAGAGCTCGGGATAAATTGTAAACAATAAATATAATATTTTTAAGAAGTGTAACTGAGTCAACAGGACGGATTATGTCTCTGCGCATATGAAGGTCACAGCTCATGAGGTTTTAAAACACCTTCTAATACATAACCGACAAATCCCGAAACCGCTTCCGCTGGATGTCGCGTCCCTTTAAATTGGAGTGCACAACTGTCTTCGTCTATTTCGTCTTTTCCGTCAGACTGTCCTGTCCTATCTTATTATAGGTCTCTAATCTTTGCCTGACCTCTAGATATAGTGTATCATTATCCTTTTTCCCAAAAAAATTAACATACTTTTGCACATATCTAAGAAAAGAACATAACCAATATCCGAGTAAGTATATTGGGTTAATCATTCTTACACAATAAAAATTTGCCAAAACTGGCTGATTGAATCCGTAACTTCAGGGTTTAGGTTACACGTTGTTTCCTCTCGGTGAAGCAGTCACAAAATGAAATATAAGATACTCTTTTCTGTGGAAGCATAAACGAGATAAAGTTATGGACAGTTGATGAAAACACTAATGCCATGAACCATATTCGAGGTTCAAACATAATTTATATATTTACATTTCATTGAAAATTCACCTAATTTTTGACAAAAATGAACAGAATTTATTGTATATATTGTATACTTGGAATATAGTGCCATTTTAGTGCTTGAATACAGTTGCAAACTGTTGACCATTTAATAATACTTTCATTGTTTAGTTTATTTAACAAATTTAAATTTGCCACTTTTGATTTCATTCATAAATCAAAATCATTACCTCTTTTCATTCATAAGGATATTGGCGCCATCTTCTAGTTACATGATGAACTTATTCTAAATATTCTTTACAATTATTCTGATGACTCATCGATTTGTGTTAAAAATTAGTTTCATACATTAAAATGTACAAAAGCAATTTTATGCAATGTTTTACTGAGATATGAGATAATGACTGTAATACGCATCAAAACGACCTAATTAAATGTACCTAAATAACTCTGATTATCTAATATAGCTACAAATGTATCGTCTGATAATAAGGCAATTTTAAAAATTTATTCCGATTTTATCGTGCACTTAAAAAAGAAACAAACAGGTCAGTTGTCTTTGGCCGACTTCTGTTATAATACTGCCCACTTTAAAACTTCGTTTGAATTACTTATAAAAAAGTTATTTATGAAATACCAAGTGTCGATTTGACGGAATTTTAATGATTATTAGGCAACCACATATACACTTTATGACATTTCTATCCTGACCTTAAGTGGGTAAGCCAGATTGTTTTGACCCGGGCACGAATAACAGTTTATACAAATCTTGATATATTTCGTTTCCTGATTTTCAGAGCGATGCGGAATTAGTAAAAGATCTTATTGAGGTTATCAAATAAGAGTCATTCAAAGAGCAGTGATCTGTATTACTTACCATATGTATTAAATAATAACCCTCAAATCCGAAGCCTATGCTGTCTGGAAGGAGTTACGCGTTTGAGAAAATGCAGACCACGTCCATTACCCATCGACATTGCTAGTGTTGGAGCTGAAGCTCGAACCCAGTACACAATAAGCAGTGTGAATCAACATGCTCGCCACTGGCCAGACTGACATCAGCTGGATTTAATTAGAGAGTCAAGAAAAGCGTCTTGCTGTTCCTAGCGGAGGGTCTTATTTAATCGCTTTTTTTTAATGCAAAAATTGTTTCCTTAGAGGTTATGGCGTTGAGGAAGCTTATACTGTCATGATTCCATTATAACTATAAAAGCCAATGTATGATCGGTAGGATCTTCATTATCTCTTCTGGTGTAGAATATCTCTCAGATTTAGGAACTGTAACCATGGGAATGCCGCAGGGGAGTAGCTTGGGTCATTATTTTTTCTGATTTACGTAAACAATCTTAAGAAAACGATAAAATACATAATTCTAGCAGAACCATGTAATATCTTTGAAGCAAGTGAAAATATATTTAATTAATATGCAGCAATATATTTCTTTAACTGCACAAATTATTTTGGTATCTATTTTGTCTTTTGAATGTTCATGTTTGTGTAATATTAAGTGTATAGGCTGCTTTCGTTTATTTCCTTCTTTTGTATATATATACAGTGTGAACCTAAAGAAACGCACAAAATTCTTGTCTTTGATATGTGTCATTTGTCAAGAAAATCCTCGAATATATAATATACTATACTATAATACTTGACTGCGTTGATCATGCAATATTACTCACGAAGTTAGAAAGATATGGTATAAGGGGTGTGCCACACAAATGGTTTTTGTCATATTTGTCAGAACGTTACCAGAGAGTTATTGTTAATGATGCAATGTCTGATTTAAAAGCGATAAATACAGGAGTACCACAAGGATCTGTCTTAGGACCAACTCCATTTCTGTTATATATTAACGATATGCTAAGCTACATAGAAAATCCATCAAGTATCATAGCATCTTACGCAGACGATACTAATATATTAATAACAAGCAACAGTCTCAGCGAAGCTGAATCCTGTGCCGTAGACATATTTACAAAACTAACTATATGGGTCCAAAAAAATAAGTTATCTGTTAATACTGACAAAACAACGTGTGTAGTGTTTAAGACTCTTCAATCAAAAATTGTTTCTGACAGCAGCATAACATTTGACACCTCAAATATTAATTATTCATTTGAATCTAAAATGTTGGGCTTAACAATCGACTGTCACCTAAAGTGGTCTAGTCACATTCAGAATGTATGCTCAAAGTTGGCCAAGAATTGTTTTGCACTCACTGTAACAGCTAAACAATGTAGTCAGGCGATCGTCAGGCAATTGTATTTTGGATGTTTCCATAGCACTATTAAATATGGTATTGTACACTGGGGTCTTTCATATGAAGCACAAAAAGTGTTTGTACTGCAAAAACGAGCTGTACGTATTATTGCTAATATAAAATATGGTGAATCATGTAGAGGGGCTTTTAAATCGCAAAACATTCTTACTTTAGCTTCTTTGTATATTTATGAAGTAGTTTGTTTTGTATATAAGAATAAAAGTAAATTTGGTGATAATAAAATTAATCATTATAATACAAGAAAAAAAGATTATATGCTACCTCCTAAACATGACACTGCGTTATTTCAAAAGAGCCTTCTTTTCAATGGCTGTAAGTTATTTAATGTATTGCCAGACCATATTAAACATATGTCAAACTTTTTTAAATTTAAACGTGCTGTAAAGGCGTTACTTGTTGATAGAACTTGTTATACAGTGGAGGAATTTATATCAGTTTTTTAAAGTATGTATATATAGGACGTTATATTATATGTATGTTAATAGTTTATAATTTGTGACTTGACCGTTTTACATTATCTTTTGTTACATACTTACTCTTATATTTTGTTCCATAGTCTATATTTTTCTGTTTTTTTCTGGTTTTTGGTTTTTATTATGACGTAATTTTTTAAACAAATGTACTTTGTGCTTTGTTTTCTAAAATTAATAAAGATTATTATTATTATTATTATTATTATTATTATTATTATTATTATTATTATTATTATCGACCTGTAGTTTTGTAAATGCTACATTTTGTCACTATACCAAAATTTATGACGTCATTTGTTTTTGAGTTATGATGTGTTCATATATATTTTTTAATGGAAACAGACATTTTTGTTTACTGTTTTTGCTGGTATATTCCTTTAGCTTTCTGGTGATATGAAAAAAATTAATATTACCTAAGCCATTCTTTTTCAAAAAAAATATTGATTGATACCTTACATAAGCAATTGTGAGAAAAAAGTCACCTCCATGGCTCAAATGGCGACTGTCCAACCATTTGGCATTTACCAAGACGGGTGTAGACACTTTGCACGCTGTTCTGAATCATCTCATTGGCAATTCGTCTCACCTCCAAGCCAATTCTGTCTTTCAATTCTTCTATGGTATCCGGTCTGTTAAAATACACCCTTGACTTTAAGTAACCCCAAAGAAAAAAGTCTAAGGGGATTAAATCCGGTGAACGCGGGGGCCACTCAATCGGACCTCGACGACCTACCCACCTTCCAGTAAAAGTGTCATCTAAAAGCTGACGCACTGCTGTCCCAAAATGGGGTGGGTCCCCGTCTTGCTGAAATAGGACGTTTTCAGCAGGAATATCTTCATCTTCATTGTTCGGAAACATAACTGCTAAGGCTGGCACTAACTCACTCTTTTGTAAAAAATACTCGGAACAATAAACGAGTGCTATTAGCTTGTTTTCCTCCAACCTCTACTTCTGGTATATTATCAAGTTCAAGTGTGGCTTAGTAATCAACTGGACCCAGAACACTGGGGTTGGAAGTTAAATGACAGTACATTGGAACCAACCTAGACTTTACTCCCACCTGCACCTCAATACAATTTTTTGCAATTGCAAAAAGGGGTGTAGTGCTAAGTGCGGCTGCAAAAAAGTTGGATTGATTTGTTGTGGCTGTTAAACATATGGAAAATCGGTTTTTCTCAGTTTACGCGCAATAGGGGAGACAGACAAAAAATATTTCGGATAAATAAGAAAGGTCTCCACAAGCCGCGTAAACTGGTTTTTGGTTTTTTAAAATCGGCCAATTAGGGCCAGAGATATAGCCGCTTGAAGATATTGAGTTTCAGGGTAGTAAAGAGGATCGGACAGGAGGTATGAGGGGTGTTTAAGAGTTAAGGGATTGGGTGAGGATGGTAATTTTTTTTCCTATTGTGGGTGGTTATAGGAAGTCGCGGGGGGAGCTCTCTAGGGCAATTGGGGAAGGAGAGGGAGGGGGGAACGTGCAAAGAAGGAAGATGGCCATATCTTCGGTTCTAATAGGGCGATTTTAAAAAATAGAAAAAGCGTTTCTTCCTTTTTTGACCAGCTATAATGTTGGATAGGTAGGAAATAATTTTCGCCGAAAATGTAAAAATGGGGGGCAATAGAAAAAAATGTTTTTTTTTTC
Source organism: Stenurella melanura (assembly GCA_963583905.1). Taxonomy (NCBI): domain Eukaryota; kingdom Metazoa; phylum Arthropoda; class Insecta; order Coleoptera; family Cerambycidae; genus Stenurella; species Stenurella melanura. The sequence continues at coordinate 150,817,654 of OY757312.1, forward strand.
AAAACGATTTTTTTTATTAAGGGAAAATGTCGGACTTACCTTTCTGACCTTCGATTTCCCTTTGTGTGTGTCTGAGTGAGAGCAGCGAGTGAGTAGAGAGGGTAGAGGCCACGCCTGCTCTCCCGCCGCTGCAGCTGCTGAATGAAAAGAAATAAACTTATAAGTCTAACTCGCGCACGTAGCGCAAGTTGCTGGCCGATCGAATTTTTTTTGTTTTTAATAAAAAGAGCAATTTGTTCTCTTTAAAATGAGCTCTGGCAGAAGGGCGTAGGACTTTCCTTTGCCCTTCTGCAGGGCTTAAACTTCAAGTTGTCGCCCTGCCTGTAGTAATGAAGGAATTTGAAAAATTCTTTTTTCATTTCAAAGGGGATGAAAATCCCCGTTCATTAGGAGCATTTTATCCCCCCCCACTCACTCTCTTCATAAAAAAAAGTTTTGAAAAAAAAATTTTTTTTCTGTTGCTCCCCATTTTTACATTTTTGGCGAAAATTATTTCCTACCCATCCAACATTATAGCTGCTCAACGAAGGAAGAAATCCCATTTTGATTTGTCAAGATCGCCCTATTAGAACCGGAGATATGGCCGTTTTCCATTTTTGCACGTTCTACCCTCCCTCTCCTTCCCTAATTGCCCTAGAGAGCTCCCTCCGCGGCCTCGACCTCTTCCTATAACCACACACAACAGAAAATTACCGTCCTAACGCCATCCCTTATCTCTTAACCACCCCTCGTACCTTCTGTCCGACCCATTTCCTACCCTGAAACTCAATCCCTTGAAACGGCCATATCTCCAGCTCTGATTGGCCGATTTTAAAAAACCAAAAACCAGTTTACGCGCCTCGGGGAGTTCTTTTTTGTCTGAAACATCTTTTTGTCCGTCTCCCCGATCGCGCGCAAACTGAGAATAACCGATTTTCCGTATGTTTAATAGCTCCCGCTCCCCCCGCACCATCTAGATCTCGGATGTGAAAGTGTCAGGGAAGTGGGGGAAGTCGTCCTCTATAAGATGGGAAATTCTTTTTTTTGAAAAAAGGCACTTGTTTTTCACCCCCTTTTTTCTGCCAGATCTACTCCACTACAACATTTGTACCAATTTTCAGCTCTATGCGAATTATTGTAAGCTTACCCCTATTTTTTGAGCTATTTTGACCGGGTGATAAGTCTGTTACATTAATAATTAACAAAAATTGTCAGACAGACCAGTTGTAATAGATATGAGATCTCAAACTTCATTTTAAAATAAGAATCAGGAGGTGTTATGAAGTGTACTTTTGTCAACAAAAAGTGCTCTATATATAAATTAAGTCTGTCACATTAGTTAACAAAAATTGTCAGATAGACCAATTTTTTAAAAAGTTATTTATTATTTACCACAAATTGAGAAAATTTCACGGAGGTGTTTGGAAATGTAAAATCATTTTTTTAGCTAAATTTAAAATTTCATGAAAAATAACAATTAACAAATTTCGTGGTATAGAATTTTTTTTTGTGTGGCTGTATAATAATTATAATAATTACTTGTATTCATTGCGATATTCCAAAGTTGTTGGAATCAGTATACTTGGAAACAATAAATAAACATCAAACGTCCTCTTCCTATAACTCTATGATTGACTTTAGTATTAAAATCATTGGCGCTAAGTTCCTAAAAAAAGCAGCCTGTGGGCAACAAGTCGATGTTTAAATTGCATAAACAGCGTTTCCCCAGGTTTTATGTATCATTGGCACGTTTTTGGGTTGGGTATATGTAATCGATTTTTATAGCTGGGATAAGGTTGTTGCACACTTTTTATTCTTCGATCAATTACAGTAATGGATTCCTTGCAAGTTTCTTGTAAGTACCATTACCAATCAATTCTCTACCCTTTCATCCTTTTCCTTTTCATCTAAGCTTTGACCTATACATTCTTATAAGATAAAAAGCTTTATTTTAACTTATCTGTTCTATAATTTTAGCACCGCAAAATCTTGCTAGATATGTCACACCTAATACTTTCGACTATAAATCGCAATTCAAAAAAAATTAATTAATAATGTTAACATTTTATAAACATTGTGTTGTAAACTTTTTCCAGTTTTTTAAAGTAGGAAAGGATAATAAGCTTTTTTCTTTGAATTTTTCCAAAACAAAACATATGATTAATGAACGAACTATTGATTAATATAAAGCCTTGCAGTCTCTAATCCCCTTTATCATATTCAGCACACATTTTACAAGGAAAAACTGTTGAAAGCTTCCATCATAACATAATAAAATATCTGTGTAATAAATGACTGTCCTCACTATCTCATTTTCAAAGGTCTGTGAAAAATTATCCCGGCTTTTTCGAACGCAAAATGTATATAATTTAGACGTGAGCGAGCGTGGTGTATTAAAAAGGTTATATAAGTACATTATGTTAATTTTTATGAAGCCGTTACGTGAAAGCTGCTGCTTTGCCGCGAAGCTAAACCTATTAATATATCATAGACTACATAAACTAGCATTTCTTCTGTAGGAAATGGCGTAATCAAATTTCGTCCGGATCGAATTACTCTGCCAAGGGGCAAGAACTACCTTTATTTACGGACACGTAGAGACGCAGACTCAAATTACTGTTTAATCACAAATTGTGTTAGAATCGATTTTACATGGAACTTCACTTATGGTAGGTCTCGCCGCACAGTTAAATCCTTCTTATTCTCTGTATTATTCTAGAGACAGACATCGTTGGAAAATATTTTTTATCTTTAGACACAATTTAGGGATGTGTGGGAGCAACTAAGAAGTATTAAGAAATTGTTGAAATATTGGGAAATTGTTCCTTATATCTTCATAAATCACTACAATAAATTTCAATTCGATTCACTGAACCGTTTTTGATTTATAACGATTTTAATTCTTATGGGAAATGTAGTGTTATTGCATATAATAGCTCAATAGGAGCGATTTCAAAAACGCTAAGAAATTAATAAAATTTTGGGCAATTGTTCATTGTGTCTTCACAAATCACTCCAATTTTCAAATCAGTTCGGTATACCGTTATTGATTTATAACGATTTGATTTAACATGAGTGCTTACGGGGGATGTGTTATTTATTTGTTTATTTATTTATTTATTTATTTATTTATTTATTTATTTATTGCATACACTGTTCAGCAGGTAAGATACCCAATTACAGAACAGGAATAAAGGCATACAAAGCATTAACACAGAAAGAAAGTAAAATGAAGAAAAAAATTACTTAAATGTACGAACTACGAATAACTAATGATACGAAGAGAGAGAAAAAAATAACATGGAAAATGTTTAAATATAAAAACTATATATACAACACATATGTGATTCAAAGTAAATTAAGAAAAACAAAGACAATCACTGGTTATTTAATTTAGAATATTTTGTTTTATGTCACTAAGGCTGCAATTAAAAATATCGAAGTCGCTACATAATTTGTTAGAAGTACTGCAAATCGTATATAAAGGTGAAATATTTAGTACGTTGGTACGCGGCGTAGGTAAATAGAAAACTTCATTGTGTAGTAATTTAAACAAAAATACTTGAGAAAAGTACGTACGCCTATCCTCAAGGGTAGTCATAGATTATCTTTTAAGCAAGTTACTTTGCGGAAAACCAATCACTGGATAGGTACCGTTGGATTTGAACCACAGTAATTTAAGAAATCTACGTTGAACTGCCTCCAAGTTATTCTTGTGAACATCATAACTGGAACTCCAAATTAGCGATGCGTACTCAAGTTTCGATCTGACAAAGGATTGATAAAGAGTATCAGTATTAGTGAACTCTCGACTAGTACGAACCATGAATCCAAGGGCTTTGGAGGCTTCAGACACAATGGTATCGATATGATCAGTGAAGGATAATTTACTATCAAGTTACACCGAGGTCGCGAAATGTTATAGGTCTTTGAAGCATGACATTATCTAACCTATGATCAAAAATAAAAGGTGATGTTTTTAAAGAAAAGGACATTACGTTACATTTACTAGGATTCATGAATAATTTATTTACTATACATCAGGTGTTTATTTTGTCAAGGCAAGTTTAAAGTTGAAAACAGTCATCGATTTCATCAATGACTGTGAAAATTTTTAGATCGTTGGCATATAAAAGGTGAGGCAAATTAATTTCGTTCACTATGTCGTTAATAAATATGTTAAAAAACAAGGGCCCCAGAATAGATCCCTGGGGAACTCCAGATGTGGCAGCAAATTCGATCGATTTGAACCCATTTAATGCAACGCACTGACTCATATTCATTAATTAAGATTTAAACAAAAGGAGCAAAGAATATGAGAAGCCGATTTTTTCTAATTATTAAGTAACAACTTGTGATCAAGTCTATCAAACGCTTTGGAGAAATCGGTATATATGACATCTGTCTGCCCACGTTCATCTAAGGATTCAGAAATATATTGAGTTACACAGAATAAATATTTGAAATATTGAATATAACAGTTTATAAATCATTGAAAAAATATTAACCTTTTCCAAATTTTATGCAACCAGATTAAGATCTTAATAAGATAATTGCAAAGTTTAATTGCCATTCGCTAAACGGTATACTCGAAGGTATGTATGAAGCCTACACTGCTCTCAGAACTGAAGGCCATACCGGCCTGTCAGAAATCATCCGATTGGCTGGCAGGCCAAATGCAGAAGGCACTTATCTTGGGGTCCCTTCATTTACTTAGGACACTCGATTCAGGAATTTACCGTCACTAACCCCACAGGTCGTGGGGAGTGGCTGTAATTATCGCCGGCGCAGCTTCCGTGTGGTATCGGTCGGAAGCCCTGTCCGACCACGGATAAACCGAAAATAATAGTAGTACTGGGTATGGCATGCAACATCCTAAGGAGCTCAGACCCGCTTCTGCAAATAGTGAGAGATCACGAAAGTGCAGGAGTTGGTGCAGGATTGTTTAAGGCGACAAAAAGAGCCGTAGATGAACTTGGTCTCGTATTCGACGACAGGCGAGGAGGCCGGCGCGGTGCTGACACAGAGTCAGTCACTGAACTTCAGCCACCTCGCTTGAAGGCTCAAAAAAAGCTGCCGAACAGGAACGTCTGTTTAGACAGCATGTAGAAACTCTGAGTTTATCGACAAGGCTGACATTCGCCTTTTCAAGGCCAGCTGGGCTAAAGATAGAGACCGAGGGATTCATTGTGGCCTGCCAAGATGGTGTAATTACCACTTTGATGTACCGAAGCCGCGTAATGTGTGTAGAGAGTCCTGATAATAACTACAGGAACTGCCGTCAGACACCGGAATCGTTCATGCATTTACTTTATGCGGTATATGCGATTTCGGCCTATATCCATCGCCATAACGCGACGTAACGGGTGCAGTACTATCATCTACGGCACTCGTACAGAGTAGACCAGACATCAGTGCTGCCTTACGTTCCCGAAGTCATTTAGTCCGTTGTTGAGGACGAGAGGTGCCGAATTTATTGGAACTTCTTGTCCCCGACAGTCAGACTGATTCACGCCAACAAGCCTTATATAATCCTCCTTGACCATCAAAACAAGGTGATGTTTGTGATTGAGTTCTCGGCAATTGCTGAGCCAAACATCGCTTTGAGAGAGGATGAAAAACGGACCAACTACCGTGACCTCCGGTACAAGCTCCAAGTGTACCCAGGATATTCGGTCAAGATGGTCGCCCTAATAATTAGTGTACTCGGAGGTATGAAACCTACGCTGCTCTAAGAATTGAACATCATACCGGCCTGTCAGAGGTCAGCTGAATGGCTGGCAGGTATTTTAAACCGCTATTAGATAATATCAAAAACATGTAGAAATATATTTGACATAAAAAAGTTAATAGTACCTCCGGTTAAACCGGGGGTGAATTTTTGGTTTCGTTTATGTCAAATAAATGTATTTTCGTGTCCAATATCCCTATATTCAAATGTTGATCTTGAAAAATGGTGGGAGAAAAGTGGAGGTGTAACTGATGTTGCGGGCGCCGGGTATAGTTTCAAAATCTTCATATATGTTTTTAATTTGGCTGCTTATTCAAAAATTTTATTATCATCTGGCTCTAAAATTATAAGTTAATGAAGTTTAAACGAAACATGATTTTTTACACGCCCTGGCGATCATCTTCTATAACGAATATGATCCAGTTTAAATAGAGAATATTCTATCATGCTATATTACATAAGTACGTGCCAAATTTTAAATAAAAATGTTGGGTCTGAAAGAAATTATCATATTTACAAGAAACGGTCTACACAATACATACATACATCATACACGTTATACCTGTGGTTATACACGTATGCACACATACATATTGATATTCTCTATTCCATTATTTAATTTTGATTTGATCAAAAGAAATAGGTTTTGACCACGGACGGAAAGAACATTTATCAAGTTTACCACTAAAATTATTTTGACTCAAATCATGTCAAAATTGAAATAGTCGAAACATTTTTAATACATTAATTTATCTCAAATTACAATTATTGAAAATGTCAATGCACTTGTTGGTTTGTCTTATAAAATAAAAATAAAATTGATTGCAGCTGACATACTTGTCCTAGACTTTGAAAGATATGATATGTACTCCACATCGAATTTTCGGTTTTGACTTTGTCATTATGTAACATAAAATCAAATCCAAAATCAATACACATTTCCTTCCTTTGACTACAAATACATAATGATTTTACTCGCACCCACAACACCTCTGGTAATTAATAATAAATCAAAGCCACCGAAACTACCCGACAATGCCTGGAAATAACGAACGGTTAGATGCATTTCAACGCTTCTGGGACTTATTGGTGCAAACCAGGAGACAAATGACAAAAGAATAATGGAGAAAAATGGTGTCTTTTACCTAGCCAGCGGAAGGATTATAAATACAGAAAATTACAGGTAACCGTGTTCCCACATTTTTGATTTACTGTTCGTCGTTCCCCAGAGTCACATTTATCAAGCGCTATCCCCAAAGCTCATCTGCATGCAAACTTCTATTTAATAATTATTTATATCGATGGCTTATTCCCAACCTATCTATTATTCAAAGGATGGATATATTTTATCAAAATTTATTTCTAGCTATATTGTTTTCGTTCACTCGCGTAAGTGAAATTTAGAGATTGGATTACAGAACTAGCGCAATTAAATAAGAAAGTACGCGATTTGGGGAAATGTTCATTTTTACTCTCTATATAGCCGGGGCGAATTACACCTAAAATATTGTCAAATCTGAAATAGTTTTAAACGTTATAATTTTTTGCTTGAAAATAAGTAAATAATACAAAAATAACCACCCTCGAGTCCAGGGTTGATAAAAATCACGATTAAAAAAAAAATAAAAATCGCGATTTAAAATAAATAAATAAAAAAAAAATCATGATTTTTTTTTATTTTACCGGCACGGTAGCTCAGTCCGCTAAGTGTCTTAGGGGCGAGCGCGCTTGGTCAGACTGCCCAAGTTTACTGGGTTCGATCCCCAGCACCCGCACCGGCAATGTTGGTGGGTAATGGATGTTGTCCGCGTTTAACCCCCTTCCGGACAGGCTATAAGAGGCTTTGAATTTAGGGGTTGTCTACTATGTGTGGTGTTTTTTATTTATTATTAATCAATATTCTTACTTGAAACTTGGCATGATGCAACTAGAATGCTTTCTTTATAAGTGCAATTATTCGATCCATTTTTCAATTTTCATTGTAAAAGTATCGATTAATGAGTGCGCAAAAGCGTACGGTGCGAGAGACAGCAGAGCGACCGAGAGAGAGACGACATGGCTCGCTGCCGTTGTAACCGCGCTCGGACTTCGTAGACTCTTAGTTGCAAATTAGATTACTCGGCTTAGAATATACGTGGTTTCATCTTGATCCGTTTCTTTTGTCAAAACGACAGCCCTTCCAATTTTCGACTTTGGAAATTTGCAATAGGCCGGCAGTTTGGATTGAAGGGTCGGTGTGCACACTTCTTAGGCATACCATTGGCTATCTTCTCTCAAAATTTCATTGGGTTTCGATGACAATTACTTTAATTATTGCAATTTTTCATTTCTTCCCCTGTGTTGCCAATTTTGCAATAGTAAACAATTTTCGCGAATTTTCGCAATATCCAGAAAATTTTCTTAGGAACAAATTTGCTCAATATACCTCGAGTCGATTAGAGGCTTATTCCACGAGATACTTAAGAACAAGTAAAAAAAACAACTTGTTATGCCAAAACAGCACAAAACGTAGTCCGATCTCAACCAAAACCTTTTCAGATCTTCTGGAGCACTAAAGAAACCCCCACGAAAAGTTTCACTCAAGTCCGTTTAGTAATTTCGCCGCTATCGTGCACACACACATAGTCACACACAAACATTTTTTAAAAACCACTTTTTTAGGTTCCTGGAATCTCAAAACGTAAAGCTTTATGTTATCTCAAGTTTCGATTTTGGGCCAATTTTAGTAACCTCCACATTTTTTTCTGAGGAGGTTAAAATTGTAACGTTTAAAAAGATTTCAGATTCAAAGTCTGATTCTCCTCGCCTAATAGTACTTTTTCTGATTTAAGCGCACTTTATACTAAACAAACATTGTTTGATGGAACAAATATGGGACCACCGCACCGCCGATTCAGACTCTAAAATTTCATAGAACCTACATACTAGTCTAGGTGCCTGCGTACAAAAAATGAATTTATACTCTTGTTACTATTAAGGAATCTTGAAAATATCAGATGGTTATCAATAAATTTGTAAAAGTTGTTAATTTCTAATTTTTATAAAAATTCCGAATTAACAACTTTTACAAAGTTATTGATAACCAGCTGATTTTTTCAGGATTGCTTAATAGTAACATGTAGAATCCAATTGTCGAATTGTCCTACAAAATAGATTTCCTACTTTCGAGTACAACGCGACGCGTGGAAATCTTTCGGAAAAAGAGGAGGAGGAACGCCGCGTTTTCGAAAATTATCGCAGAGGAAAAAGTTGTAGATTAGGCGCAATTACGCCATACAAGAAGTTACAAGAATATATGTAAATGTAAATTCATTTTTTTGTACGCGGGCACCTAGACCATACGCGACGTATTGACAACTTTCCTTTCTTCTTCTTACAATTTCTTAAAGTCGCTTGGAAACACGTTTTCCTCAAAGTAAATAATACCCATTTCAAATGAGACGAGTTACAAAGAATGTTATTCCTTAATGATACCCACAGATTGAGTTGTTTATAATAAATATCTTTATAGCTATTATCACATTGTTGTTTACTATTTAAGTAACATTTTAATGGATTAGGAACTAAGCGAATTATTATCTAAACAAAATATCAAGTGGCAATAACGTATTTTGGTGAATCTAAACATTGACTAATTCTCAAAACAGTTATTATGTAGCCCATTCATAACGTAGCCTGGAAACTATTCTAAACAACAAAAGTTCAAAATCACGAACAAATGTAAATGCAAACATTGTAAACTATCTTTGATCTCGATAAATATCAATGTTGAAACTCTATAGTAAAGCAATTTATTGGCTAATTATCAAAGTAGTTCTCTTCATTCATTATTATCTTCAGAAGCTATCATCGCAAACTCTCGTTGAACCATAGAGCAGCTATTTGCCAGTGGCAGCGTTAACGAGAATTTATGAAATAAAACCGAATTAAAAAGAGAATGTTCACGCAAATATTTATTCTCGGTTAGTATTCAGTTTCGCTGATAAAAATTATTTTTATTTAATTAATTCTGCAAGGAATTGATATTAATTATGAATTCAAGAAGGAGGAAATTCTAGTCTAAATGGTACCATTTTATTACAAGCTTTTAATCAGTTTCACATTTGTCAGTGAGGCCTCAGTCAATTTAATTCAAATCTTGCAGATCAATTTTGAATCACTTTCAGCTGATTTATTGCTTTGAAAATTTGTATACATATGTAGTATCGATGATAATATAATATTTTAGTATAGAATTCATAAAAAGTAGGCAAATGAAAATAAAGGTACTATTTGTATCACCGGCGACTAAGGCAAAAATTTAAAAGTCAAATGATAGCGTAATTGGCAAAGAAAGGAAAAATCCTGTTTTCTGATTGATGTTTCCATACAGCATGACGTTAACGTGATGCTCAAGGAAACTGATAAGTTTCAAGTACCAAGGTCTCCATATACAGCGTGTCCCATTTTGCTTGGAACCCCCATATAAAAAGTTTATTTAATGTCCGACATTTTTTTTAAATACAGATCTTTGAAAAGCGGATCTTTGTGCTATATTAAATTTTACAAGCCATAATAGCGTGGCCTACTATGATTGTTTTCGGGTCAGAAGATGGTGAAATCTTATTAGCGATTTTATTAATTTTAAATCTGAGTGCGCCACTGGATTCGGCAACCCCCCAAAATGTGTTTGTACCGAATTAGGTTAAATGAAGTCATGTTTTTTTATTTTTCCTAAGAGAAATAAAAATTCACAAATTTTCGAAGAAATTTAACTGTTGCATGGGATTGTGTATTTATGAAAAGAGTGCCTTGACTGAAATAACTGTCAAATGAATGATTCATTGTTGAAAAAACAGTAATGCTCAAAAATTTTAATTATCAAACAATTTTTATGCCTTCACATTATATGACTAACAAAAAAATAGGTAATTAAAAAGAAGTGACACAAAAATTTTTACCTAAAAGCATAACAAAATAAATAAATAAATAAATAAATAGAACAACTAAATGTTCTTTCTACTAAGCAGCCTTCAATTTCTACACATTTATCTATCGTCTTACGGTTATTACGAACGACAATTCTAAGTTTTCCTTCGAGATTTCTTGACAAGCTAGTTTAATTCTGTCACATAGTTCCTGCCTTTTCTGTTGTCGAGATTTATAAACTTTGCTTTTAAGAGTACCCCACAAATGAAAATCATGGGGTGTTAAATCCGGCGATCTTGGAGGCCAGGCTATCAACGGACTACTACATCCAATCCAACTATCAGGAAAATTTTGATTGAGTCACGTCCTGGCAATTACTGCATGATGTGGAGTACATCAATCAAGTTGGAAATCTAACTGTTATCTTCCCTGCAGGATTTGAAACTCGTTACAAAACTGGTTTCTCAAGAACTCCAGAAAATTTACATTATTTAAATTTTCATTAAAAAAGTAGGGTCCAATTAAGGCATTTATTTTCTGTAAATATTGACTTCTGCAATTGATTACCGAATTGGGATTTTTATCTGCCCAAAAACTACAATTCTGAGAAAACCACACCATTGGTGGTGAATGTATCCTCATCGTTATAGATGATAAAAAATCTGGGTCATTCAAATACTCTCCTTGATCCCACAAGCAATACTCAAACCTTCTTTCTTCGTCAAATACTTGCAAAGTATGCAAAAATTTAAGTTTGTATGGTTTTGGGTTATGATTTTAAAGGCACCTCCAAATGGCATTTCGAGACTTGCTTAAATTTATAGCGGCATTCCTCAAGCTTCAACGAGGGTTTTCTACGAAATATGCCAAAATAGCGAGATCATTAAGCTGCCTCTGGTGGCCAGATCCTCTACAATTTGTTTCTGAGACACTACCGGTATCATTATAATATTTTATAATTTTTCGAACGGTGCTGTCGTTAATGGCCCGGAAGGCAGCGACAGATTTTTCGCGTTAACATCCATAAAGCTAGATTTTTTTCCGAAGAGAGTTTAGATAGTATCTATAATGAAGGTGCAATTCTACCAAACTCTTAGTGGTGCATAAATGAGTAAAAAATTAAACAACATGTTGCAAAAATATAGATGGACGAAAATTTCGTTTTTCGAATTTTCACGAATTGTCAAAAAATGACGATTCGCCTCCAATCGCCCTATTTATTCAGTTCTTACGTTTGAAAGACTTGCGGTCGTGCTAATCGGCGACTATTTTTAAGTGGTTTCTCGAGTTCGAATCCCGCCCGGGAATACTTTTCTTTTTTTAATTTTCACTTTTTCGGCAGATATTTTTGATTCTATAATTGCTATTCGCTCCGTTCTATTGCAACTTCTCGGAGAAGTATTGCATTTTCCACAGAGGAATATTAATCGGCACTATTTTGATTAAAAATCACATTCTATAGGGCGGCTAAATCTTTGGTAGACGTTGCAAAAAAGGCAATACGTAGTCAAATCACGACAATTATATTCCTCATTAGTATCAATGAAGAGATAACATTATTCAGATGTATTCAGTGCGACAGATTTTACTGCATTACGTGTTTTTGTAATATTCATAGTTATAATATATAAGCGATTTTTGATATTAGAATTTTCTTTTTTTGTATATTTTTTCACTTATAATTGGCCGGGTATACGTTTTTTATTTATATGTTTAGAATACATTATTCTGTTTTTTATATTCAGAAAAATTATAAAAGTCTGTTTTTTTGTACTATAATGTAATGTAAAATACAGTACTTTCAAAATTTTGTTTTACCTACGGTCAAAAATAAATGAAATTTATTCAAAATAATTTGTGGTTCTACTCGGCATAAGCTCGACAAAATCAGCGGCTAAACTCATAAAACAGTTATCCAGGCCACCAGAGAATATGTCCCATAAGCTTATACTGCTCTCGAGAAGCAGCGTTGTACCACGCATACCGCGATATTTCTTTCATTAAAGGATGAGAATCAATGGTGCTTCTCACGGCCTAGCTATATTAAAGGTATCTGAAGCACACTTGCTTCTCATGGTAGTCAACATGTTAATAATGGGCGCAAGTAAAAAAACGTAAGTAAGTTAACTTTTGCGCGTACTCACCAACAATAAATCGTTCATTTGACAGTTATTTTAGTCAAGGTACTCTTTTGATAAATACACAATCCCATGCAACAGTTAAATTTCTGAATTTTTATTTCACCCAGGAAAAATCCAAGAATACGACTTTTTCAACGAAATTTGATACAAACACATTTGGTTTGCTGAATCCAGTGGTACACTCAGATTTGAAATAAAAAAAATCGCCAATAAGATTTCACCATTTTTTGACCCGAAAAAAAATCATAATAGGCCACGCTATTGTGTTTTGTAAAATTTAATACAACACATAGATGAGCTTTTTAAAGATCTATATTTAAAAGAAATGTATCTAAATTGGAACATTAAATAAACTTTTCATATGGGTGGTTCCAAGCAAAATGGGATACGCTGTAGAAGTTAATGGAATGTAGAATGTATGTAAGCTCACAATTGTACTAGTAAACGGAGGAGCCCTTGGAAATATTCGGAAGGGTCCGGAGTCTACGACAACAGCACTGCACTATTGAGAACGGCGCATATATTTAATGTAAAATCTTGAAGTAGGAGTCTTTGTGGTCCCGGTCTAGGTGCCAACGTACAAAAAATGAATTTATACATATCCTCTTGTAACTCCTTATATTTCTTAATTGCGCCTAATCTACAACTTTTTCCTCTGCGAAAATTTTTGAGAACGCGGCGTTCCCTCTCCACTTCTTCCGAAAGATTTCCACGCGTCGTACTGGAAAATCGGAAAATCTGTTTGTCGGACAATTCGAAAATTGGATTTTACATGTTACTATTAAGCAATCTTGAAGAAGTCAGCTGGTTATCAATAAATTTGTAAAAGTTGTTAATTCGGAACTTTTATAAAAATTATCTAACTTACAATATACTTCTCGTATTTCCTGAAGTCTTTACAGAAGACTGAAAGAGACAACATTGCCTCAACATCATTATAAGATACATGCTTTCGAATTTAAGAATAATAACATTGTATTGCATTTCTTAATCCTAAAATCGATACCATATATACGACTTTTAGACCCCCTGGTTACACCAGAGTGAACTGTTTAGATGAAAATGTTAAAGATGCAGTGATTGATGCATCCAAAGCTGCGCAAACAAAAGAAATTAAGGCAATCTCACAGACCTATAAATATATCCGTCAGATAATAACATTACAATCTCCGATATAGACACGAATCGGTTCTGTTTACGAAAACAAACATAGCATGCAATCTATTAGGAAAAGCATTTTGTTTCGCTCGAAAGTGGCACTTTGGCACTGATTCAAGACCTACTAATGCTAACATAAAAACAAAAGGAGTAATAAAACCACAATAAATCCTCAATATATCTGTAAGCTCATAATACACACACGACTCAAGCCCATTTCCCAATACAAATAACTTATTCAATACACCAGGCAAACAGAAAGCCCAATATCATCTGGCACCACGTGTCCCCGTCTTACACGTGTGCAACATCTCACCCTCCGGGGTGGAAATGCCATAAATTAACATCCTCCGTAGTAACTTAATTTCATATATTTCCGCACACCTCACAATTTTAGGGTTTCTTTCCCTTATTTCTCATGCCGGTGTCGTTTTAGGGATTTATTCGTCACTCTTCAGTGTCTACCATGACCTCACTGCATGTTATAGAGTAAGATTGTAAGATGTAAGAAATATTTTATTTTAACGAAAGTCTAAATACAATTCATTGTGGTTATAATTTTGTATAAAACTAATCAAAATTTATTTTGTCTGTTCGCGGAGATACGAGAGAAAGTTACCCTTTGTTTAATTTTTTTTCTAGTTTATATTTTTGGCAGTTTAAGACGTAATTATGATGGCCCGATATTTCTTATAAAGACCCTCTCGGATATAATTTCTATGTACGTGGTGGTTCCGACGCACTTCAATGTAGGAGTCCAAATATTTTCCGAAGCTCCAAACCGTTAAAGATAAAGCAGTTGAAAACGCTGTAGTTGTCTTCGTTTAATGCACATAAAAAACCTCAAAGCTGTGCCGCTTATACTTGACTACAGCATTGAGGGGAGATCAGGGCATGTCGATTTTCGAGCTAACTCCTCTATAACATATTAAATATATTATACTACTTAATACATAGAACATCATTATTCACATATAAAGTATGTTCTGGAACGTTTAAAGTAACAAATTGACGAAAACACACCTCTTCCAATTATTTAATTTATTTATTTTGTTTATATTTACCAACTCGCCCCTACGGAAAATATTTTTCGACCTAGCGGGGACCACAGAGTCGAACTTTTAATATTGTCAGTGTCACGGAATTTCAAATTAACCGCACCACTTAAGAATATATTTGTATGTGCTTTATAAAATAAATATAGTTTGTGATCTGTGTTTACATTACATTTAGATTGTGAGAGCTTAAAAGGGTAATATACTTTAACAGGTACATAATATTTTCCTTTGTGTTTTAGCGTATTTTATGCAATTGTGTTTTTATAAATATTTTGGCGGGTAGTGAATTATTCGGGTGTTTTGTGTTTATAAGTGGGTGTGATAAAATAATATCATGAACATGGTTAGGCCTTGGGAAGGCTCTTTACCTAGCACTAGCAGACAGGGAAGTATGGGGATTATTAACAGCTCGCAAATTACAGAGAAAGTTTCTGGACAACATTTATGTGAACATACCCAAAGAGTATTTTTAAATTTTTATAAAAATATAAAAAAATTGAAGGAGAAACCGGAGCTATGGAAAAAGCCGCCTACTTAACAGAAATTCCAGAACAAACTATTTATAAATTAATTAAGGAAGGACCATATAATCGAAAAGCAAAATGGGACAAAGGAAAGTCACGAGCATTAGATTCGTCTGTGGCGAGGTTGTTAAGAGATTCCATTTACAGTGAGTATAAGGAAAATGAGATACCAACAGTACAATCAGTACATATGGGACTGAGAACAACAGGTGTAGTGTCATTTAGTGAACACGCACTTAGGCGATGGTGATTAAAGATAGGATTTAACTTTAAAGTGATTCATAAAAGAGCAAGTATTATGGAAAGCTACAGAATTGTACTGTGGCGTAATGAATGAATATTTGCAACATATTAAAAAATTCCCATCCCAAGACATAAATAAAAATGCTGAATTTCGTTGCGGATTCTCATATTGTATGGCTTCTCTTTACAATGACATTTCTGAAGATCTCAAGGTACCACCATATACAAAATTTAAAAAAAAATTGTTAAAAAAATGTAGTAACGCTTCTAACGCTAGGCTTGCAGTTGAAATACGGAGGTATATAAAAATTAAACATTTATTTGGCTATTTACTATTATTATTTTCTCTCTGGGTTGAGTGGAAAAGTAGAGAATTAATTTTAAATTCACTGAACTCTGCTTTTTATAATCAATTTGTCTCTTATTTTATAGTATTGTAATATATTTTTCTGGTTTATAATAAAAACGATAATTATTATTATTATCTCGCTATGTTAAATAATAATTAAAGTTATGATTAAAAGTACGTGTTTCAGAATATTGACGTAAAAAGTTCTATAATGGAATTCTGAAATTACCTTCGTTATTATTTTATAAATGGCCTGAAATAATATAAAAGTGAAGCTCTTTAATTATTATCTACAGAATATACGGAATTATATTCCATTTTACTCGCCTGTTACCCATCATAATTAAATGTGTTTATTTTAATTATTATGCATACGGAGATGTACATATTTAACAATATAACAAAAGACATGTGACCACATATTAATTGCATGATATTAGCGAGCGCTGAAAGACAAAAGCTTTTTGTAACATGACGTGACTTTTTATTCTTCAATATTTAATAAAAGTAGAACATAAACGGACCATAAAAAAAAGCATTCTTCATTATACTCGATTAATAAATTTGGAAGATATAGTATTGCTATTCCCAGTAGAGTACAGTAGCACCATATTATTATATGACTAACATAACCTCAAATTTTACGATTTTGATAGTTTATCCTCATTTTTAATGTTTATAGAGAGAATTTATTAATATTGTTGATTTTAAGAAATGTGCTTTGTTATTTACAGGTTGGAAATCCAACCTATAATTAACGGTCCGTTTTTAATATTCAACGAGATTAGAAAATTATATTTATTCTATACGAGAGAGTTGTCTGTAAAGTTGTCTGCTATTGATTGATATTTTCTCTATTGTTTCAACAAACAGTAACAGTTCTTTGAAGCTTTGTTGGTATTAAAAAAAAGTTGTTTCACGAGGTAGGGAAACTTAAATTAAGTCCTGGAGGGGACGGAAACTTTTTTTGTTGCAAGTTTGGGTTTACCTGAAAGCCTCGTATCGAAATTATAACCGCAAGTCCTGTTTCTTAACTTTTCATATCAAGTATGAGTGTAGTAAAGACATGGGCTTTCTGACAGTGCTGTTGGGAGTCATTGGAACATCTATCAAGAAGATTTACGGAGTTTGCTTTTCAGACTGCCGAAAGGTTATGGTAGGAGCTTGAGGGGTAAATTTTTATATCTCATGAAAGAAGTAGACGTTTGATAACCGATTTATTATAAGTATCATAATATACTCTCGCGTTATTAATTTCCTAGAGGAGCGTATTCGACACTGACATTTTGATATTTTAATATTTGTGAGTGATGGATTACTACAATCCAACTTCTTTTTCATATTTTTGTCATCGTTAATTTCCATCGGAAACGACAATACTACACAATTGCTTCCAAATTGTTTCCAATGTTATTTGTATGTTCGTTTGTAACATATTTCACAATATACTTTATTTTTCCTGGATATCCGTACCATATATCATAGCTCTTGTCAATGTATCTGATAAAGAGTTATGTTATAACAGTTGCTGCTATCATTTATTGTTCGCCAAAACAATTTATTTGCTATTTTCCGCAACTAATGAATATCATTCCATTTTTCTGTAAGGCTCGTTGTAACCATTATTGACCACAACGTTTAGTAGGTACCATTTAAAAATGAAAATGTTGCATTTTGGATTAAAAAAATAATTTCTCTATCTCGATGAGAGTTTATAGTATATATTTTATAATTAAAATGTTACTAATTTGAATTTATCGGTAGTTTCCGAATATCACTATAATAAACACAATTATAAAGAAATATACTAAGTATAAATTATTTATGTATACGTAATGATAACTAATAAAAAAAAATCTGTGAAGAACGCATTAATAATTCGTAATAAATATTTTGGATCTTTCTCTAAATACATTTTTACATTCATATAACGTCATGTCAGTCTGAAAATTTATTTATGTATAGAAATCACACGGAACATCAGATGGATCTAACTTCTTTCAAAGTGATCAATATTTATTAGAAAAGTTTAACTTAACAGAGTTTTGTATTCCTCTTCAGTCATTTTCAAATCTGTTTCTAATGAGACTAAACTTCAGTGTTCTTTTGATAAATGATTCTTAGTTGAACAGTTGTGTATTGGTTTAGTTTTCAGCAATTTCAGTTTTTACGTTATTTTGTAGTAAAATATTTGAATTGATATTGTTTTAAATTGTAAAGCAATATTTTAGGTAATTTGAACAAAAATCTTGAACATTTTTTAGGTATATAATAGAAAATAAAATACATTCGTTCTTTCAATAACAATTTATAACTCCATCACTGAAAATAGTAGTACCTATCTGAATTATTAGATAATATTCCTGTAGCAACATCAGACAATGCATAGTTAATTAATTAATATTGGTTAAATTGTTTAATGTAGAATACACCAACATTAAATAGACAGTATACAACCTACAATATATCAAGTACATTCACTGTGCACGTTGTTTACTGTGTTGCGTGGTTGTTCTAAAAATAAATTGCAAATTTTCAGGATTGGTCAGAGATTCACCATATAATAACTACTCTTTAGTTCAGCACAAAACATGTGTTGAGGTTGTCCAGTATAATATGCGATTATTCATTGTACAAAACACTCATGTGTACTAAAGTTTGTACCGTATACTTCATCAAATGCATTGAGTTTTTGAAATCGTAAAATCTCTGAACTGGCTGCAAATTTCAAAGGATATTCTCAAAAATGGTAGAAATGATAACCTTAAAAGTTTGCCAACAAATGTGATCTTTTATAAATAAGTTCGCTAATTTATTATTATTTTTTTTGGAAAATGGCAAGAGGACAAAAAGAATGAAGAGGAAATTTTACAGTGAAAATGTTTGTATTCCTTTCTTCATTTGACAAAACTGTCGGAGCCTAGACCTTTTGCAACTAACGCTCGAATACAAAATCTTATAAAAATTTATTTTGTAGAAAACAGCCATTTGAAAAAATCATGTTTGGCTCTCATACAGTAAACTTGTTCTAAAATAATATATTCACATTTTTCAGGATAAGCGTCAACGTTTAAATGGTGTGCTATTAAAATATAACAATCTAATTATTAGTTTCAGGAAATTCGAGAAATAAATCGGAGTCAAAAATCGTATGCGCTATATTTATCAATCTTTCAACATCTTTTAACTTTGTCAAACCTTTAAAAGAGAATTCGACACCATGTACAATATCTTGCTACCGAAGGTCTCAAGGTATCTTTTTTTTTTCTTTAAGTGGGATATAACTCAATATCGCGTAAAAGTTCCGACATTTGATATAGGCGAACATTGCCCCAAGTTATATTTATTTATTTATTTATTTACACGACTCAACAGGAGGAATCTCTCAATTACAGAGTCGTAATACTAACAATAAATATTGTGCTATAACAGAAGTAGGTATTATAAATTATGTCCATATATGCACTTTAAATCCTTAATTCAACAATAAGATTCTTAGTTCTTCAATAACAGAAGCATTACAAATTATGTTCATATATATTCTTTAGATCCTTAATTCTACAATAAAGAATATCAATATTATTCTGTATATGATTATGATTCCTGCATATGACATTAATAGGTGAATACATTAATAGATTGGTGCATGGGGCTTTGATGTGAAATGTTTGGTGGAGTCGAGTTGATTTAGAAGGATCTCGTAGATCAATGAGTTTTAATAGATCAGAGCAGTCGAGTTTATTGTTTAATATTTTAGACAGAGTTACAATTCCGTCTAATTCTCGGCGAGTTTGAAGTGAGTTAAGTGAGAATCTATTTAACAAAATATCATTACTAATTCCAACAGGTGGATAAGTCTTGTCCGGTGTATCTTAAGTATTTTAAAAATTTTCTTTGAATATTCTTCATTTTATTAATATGAAAGATGTAGTAGGGACTCCAGATTACGTCAGCATACATCAATTTACTTCTGACAAACGAGTTCTTGAAATCTTTGGAGTTTCTAACTAAGAATCCTAATGATTTAAAAGCTGAAGGTGCGATGTTATTTATGTGATAAATAAAAGTCATCTTGCTGTTAAAAGTACCACCTAGATCCTTAAATCTATCAACTCTTTTTATGACACTATCGTTTATTTTATACTCATTAATAAAAATATTATGCCCACGTGAGTAGGTGACAACATTACATTTTTCAACATTTAGAAATAGTTTATTTTTATTGCACCAGTTATCAATATTTTCCAAATCTGACTAGAGCAATTCTATATCATTTCAGCTAACGCTGTAGTAAATTTTTAGGTCATCGGCATAGAGTAGATGTGGGCACTGTAAGTTTATAACTATGTCAGTGATGAAGACATTGAATAAAAGTGGACCAAGGACTGACCCTTGAGGGACTCCTGATTCGGCATTAAATTCGACAGACTTGTGTCCATAGTAATAAATATATTATAATCCATTGCTTAAATATGAGGTAAAGAATGAAACAAACTCAAATGATAATCCAAAATTTGTTAACTTATTTAATAAGATACCATGGTAAAGCCTATCAAACGCTTTGGAGAAGTCTGTGTAAATAACATCGAATTGACCACCTCCATCCAAGATTTCACAAAAATACTGAGTCAAGCACAACAAATTTGAAGTTGTGGACCTACCTGGAATGAACCCATGTTGATGGCTTGATATTTTATTTTCTATGTTAGGAAAAATATAGTCTATATCCTCGATATTAACTGGGCTACACGTTTCTTCGAGATTTTTAGAATTTTGTAGTAAGTACTACATTTATATAACAATTAAATTCAAGATTAACATCGTTGGTGAAATTAGAACTGCACACCTCGCAAGCAGTTTTATTAAATAATTGCTATGCGAATAATATCATATTTGGTAAAAAAAATTTACATGTGCAATTTGCTTGATGTAATTTTGAGACATTGTATTTATTTATTTATTTATTTATTTATTTATGTGCTAAATATATCTAAAGGATATAATCCCAGATGATAATAAAACAATATAATGCCATGTTGTAAAGAGAAAACAAGATTGACAATGTACATTATAAAACAACACATATAAGTTAAGGACAAAACAGAAAGAAAAAGTAAAAGCATACTAAGCTAGATTATTATCAACGGAGATACTGTGACATTCAAAATTACCTGAATGCCACTTGTTAATTTTTATTCTAATAGCAATGAATTTTTGTAGTCTTAAACCACAATTCAGTAAACTTATTATTTAATTTTTCAGTCCAATCCCAAAGCCCTAGTCTTACTGAATCTGGAAGAAATTGTGTTCGTCAATCCAACTTTAAATTATAAATTAGCATACAAGCGCCATCTGTTACTTCTCTTGATAAACACCTACAAGTCATCTGGTACAACAAATATTTAAAAGAAGAAATCTGTATAAGTGAATAAATCCCAAAAATCAATAAACAAACTTATAATTCGATAATTCTGATTAAATTGGAACTCATGAGTGCATAAGAATGATACAGTGCAGTAATTGTGTAGATTTGTATTATATTTAAAGAATGATTTATGTTCCCACTACCAGCGACATCTCGCGTATAGAAGTGTAACTAGTTCTTTAGAGATCAAACACGGTATCCGAACAGTTCGTGATAGCCATTTTCCTTTTGACTTCGAGCGATACAGACGTGCTGTCCGATTAACACCTCATCCAGTGTGGTATGTTAATAGATAGTTAATAATATAAATATAATTACCTTCTGTAGCATTTGTTGTACATGTCTTTGCAATTTAATTGTTGAATTTATCATAATTAAACGCGATGTTTGTTGATCACAAATTACCTTCATTCGCGGCGCGTAGCTTGAAAGAGACGCGGTCATGTTAATGTATGAACGGGGTATTTCGAGACATGTGTTTAACTCAGTATTAAGATATATTTAGAAGTAAATTTTATTAATGAGTAATTGAGGTTTAATAAGGGTTTAAAGACAGTTCGAATTTATTAAATTACGTTTTCGTAACCTTGTCGAATAATTAAAATTCAAAAGAATTTAACTCGATATTAGTAGGGGCGAGAAGGGCATGTTAATGTAATTTATTTAGAGATATACCAGTAATGCATTAACGTGGGGATTTTATCAAACGCACTAAGAGTGCCCACTAATAAACAAGTAACTTCAAGTGTAGTAACAGATGATAACTCTTGTAGGAATGAGGTGTTAAGTTGACCCTTCAGATTTGAAGTTAATCCTTAAATTGGGAATTTTACCATACATTTGGCTTAACTGTGTGCCAGGAAAAATTGGGTAGCTGCTATAATCCAGGAGAACCAGACTATTCGCCAAGGAGTTTTGTAATCCAAGGTTGGAGTGGCTTGGTATGGAATAGTCCGCTGGATGAGAGCACCAAGTTGTTTGGTTTGGTAACAGTTCCGACGTCTAAATTCTTGGGATCTCTACGGAGTCAATAATCGAGTGGTGGCAACACAAGAGGATTCAGTAAGACGAGGACCAGGGTTGGTTACTGCAGAACCCAGCCGGTGGTAATTGTATCAACTGAATTTGCTTTTCAACATTTCTTTTCAACGTTCAACTTTCAACGACATTATTCAACATTCGACAAACTTTTATACATTTCTAAATTGTTTTATGTTATATATTGCCTTCAGCTAATTATTAATTTTCTTCCATTTAATTACTTAATCACCGCTTAGCAATAATTTGTCATATTTTGTAAATTTTTTGGTCTTCAACCTAATCAAACTTATTAATTAAATATATAACTTTCTGTAAGGAAGTAGCTACATCCAACCATAAGGTGTAACATTTCAATTAATCAAAATTAAACCATTTCAAGTTTTATAATAGAGTCAATAAACCAGATATTTTTACTTAGTGTTGATAATTTCATGAGTATCTATAACATTAATTATCTCTGAGTAGTCACAGTCGTACAATTAGACAAGTACGTTATAGATGCTTTTTTTAATATGACTACTGGCGCCTAACAAAAAAAAAAAATAAAAGTTTTCTTGAATAATTTCCGAACCACGACCCAGTCTCCACTATCTAAACGAGAACCGGGCAACCTCAACTTCCTAACCTGCTGGGGGCAGAAGTTGGTGGTACAATACAATTTAAAAATTTTGTAAATGAACAAAAGTGAGCATCCATATTTGCTGGTAAATTATTAATAGCCGATATGACTCTTGAAACAAGACAATATGACGAATAAAAATTATCAGCATAAAATAAATCTTTATTTCTCGTACTAGGTCTAGGAATTCTAAAATTAAATAATTGCGAAATTTCTGAGGAATCTATTTTATTATTGATAACATTAAAACTAAATTTTTGTATCATTTTAAGACACCTTTTTTTAAGAGATGTAACCCAGCAACTGAAGTCTTTCTTCATATAAATAATTGGTTTTATCAATATACAACTTAAATAGAATGAAATTTACCATTTTCTTTTGTACACTTTCAAGTCTGTCAATGTCAGACTGATAGTGTGGTTCCCAAATAATACAGCAGTATTCTAATATTGATCTAACAAGTGAATTAAATCTGTTTATAATACAAGTTATATCATTGCATTGTCGTTTAATAAAACCACACAGTTGGTTCCTTCTTCTTCTTCTTCTTCTTCTTCTTCTTCTTCTTCTTCTAGCGGGGCGATGAAAGGTCGCCGCACTTAGGCCTTGTGGCCTATTGTGCAACCGCTAACTAAATTTATTGAAAACCCCCATTCAGGCCGGACTCTAGCCCAAAGGCCAAAATCCTTCCTATGGGGGAATTTCGTATTTCCTCCAGCACTGGAAAGCCAATGCCGAGGTGTTTGTGCCTCAGGTTCAACAACCTAGGGCAGGAAGTCAGGACGTGGATGAAAGTTTCCTCCTCGTCCCCGCAAAACCTGCAGTCGGGGTGGTCCACCACCCCCATGGTGTGCAGGTGTTTCCTGAAAGAGCTGTGCCCGGTCAAGAGACCTATCACGACTCTGACTCGTTTTCTGCTTAGTTGCGGAATTTGTTTTGTTCTCTCTGGCATGGGCCCTGAGATGAGGAGCTTAGTCCTGGGTAGGAAGCCCAGTAGTCAAGGTTTGCTTGCTTCAAAATGTTCTCAATATGCAAGTGACATTACGTAGGTGAATGATCTAGACCTTTCAACGTAAGGCTTGGTGAACATAGAAATTACGCTAGAAGGGGAGAATTTGAAAAATCCAAAATTTGTGAACACGCGTGGGATAATAATCATAGAATTAAATGGGACTCTGCGAAGATTTTGGAAAATGAGACCAACGGAACTAAAAAAAAACTTAAAGAATCCGCGATTATTTTATTAAACGAGGATAGATGCGTTTCTAATTATTCAATAGATTTTTGTACTAGTTGGTTGCCCATCCTTAGAGACGAAGTAAGTAAAAATAAGATAAATATAATTTAATGTCTCATGTGATTATGGAAATACATAAACAAAGAACTGTCCTGGTTGACGGCCAAAAAAGTTTTGAGAACGGATGTAGATTCTCTTCCGAAACGTTAACTACCTATAGATTTGATTTTCAGTTTTTAGTTTATAACATTGTTGTAGTTTATGTATTTTTAGGTGTGAGACTTTTTGAAACAGTCAAGTACTCAAGAACCAACCTCTGTCTGATCCGTTTGGCTCAGAGGTTTTTTCATTAAAATTTTTAAATATTTTTCAGTGGCAAAATACCCAATAAAAAGTAAGAAAATCTGAATATGCCACAAATAAACAATTACAGAGAATATATGCAAGTGATATCTTAACCCGGCATTCAAAGTAATGCCCAGATCACAAATAGAATCTAATATTTCAAGTTTTTTTTAATTTAGAGAATAACCAAACAAAATAATGCTATTCTTCTTAGAGAATGTTATCTTACATCATCTATATTGATTTGTTTGTTTGTTTGATATGTACCATCAGTTTTCCAGTTTAAAAATTTCAGGAAGCGGCGCTGAATGTTTTCCAATTTATCATTATGAGTATTATACCCAGATTGCCAGATAAGTGAAGCATATTCCAGTTTAGACCGACAGAAAGCAAAATAAAGCATCTTTAAGGTTTTCGCATCATTAAAATCATGGCTGATGAAGGGAATTTCTTATTTCCTCCAGCACTGGAAAGCCAATACCGAGGTGTTTGTGCCTCAGGTTCATCAACCTACGGCAGGAAGTCAGGACGTGGATGGAAGTTTCCTCCTCGTCCCCGCAAAATCTGCAGTCGTGGTGATCCACCACCCCTATGGTGTGCAGGTGTTTCCTGAAAGAGCCGTGTCCGGTCAAGAGAGCTATCACGACTCTGACTCGTTTTCTGCTTAGTTGCAGAATTTGTTTTGTTCTCTCCGGCATGGGCCCTGAGATGAGGAGCTTCGCTTGCCGGAGTCCTGGGTAGGAAGCCCAGTAGTCAGGTTTTGCTCGCTTCAAAATGTTCTCAATATGCAAGTGATATCTTAACCCGGCATCCAAACTAATGCCCAAATTACAAATAGAATCTAATCTGTCAAGTTTTTTTTAATTTAGAGAATAACCAAACAAAATAATACTTTTCTTCTTAGAGAATGTTATCTTACATCATTTATATTGATTTCAAGACAATTAAATTTTAATCACAAAAGCTGTCAATATCACACTGCAACCGCTCAGTATCATTTATGGTATTAACAACTACAAACAACTTCAAATCATCTGCGAGAAGTAGAATTTTGTCAAATCCAAAATTGTATTACATGTCATTAATAAAAGCGTAAATGAAATCGGAGAAAGATGACCACCCTGCGGAACTCCGGAAGTCACATTGATATTTCTTGATTTATTTTGCCCTATTTTTACAATTTGAGTTCTGTCCATTAGGTACGATTTCATCCAGTACAGTAAAGTGCCCTTAATATATAATGAGAGTTTTTGAAGAAGAATATTTTGATGGACAAAATTAAAGGCCATTTTTATACCAGTATAAATTGCATCAACTTGGGAGGCATTTTTAAATGCTTCATGTTTGAATGATGTGTATAGGAAAAGATTTGTCTGCGTACTACGACCTCTGTAAAGACCGTGCTGACAAGACATGATCACATTTTTATATAAATTAAAAATATTATCAGCTACCTTCGGTATAACAGAGCATGTTGAAATACATCGGTAGTTTTCTATATATCAAAATCTGTTTGAATTTTTTAAATAATTACTTGAGTCGTAGCTATCAGAGTTACAATTTCTGCTAAATACTGACTTTTTGAGTTTTATCAAATTTTATTTACTTGTATACATTTTTATTGAGTGGTTTCGTTCGGATTCGTGAAGTTCAAAGCATTTCCTCAATAAGGCACCTCTTTCATCCAAATACACTGGACTATGCCCCACAAAACTGAGAAATGTTCAAGACGCCCTTATTATATTATTTCATTTCATCCATTAACGTAAAATTTTCTTTGCAGGCGTCTGTGCGGGGATCCCACCGCGCGCCCACAAAAGATCTCTAAGTGATGCACTCGAATTCAAGCACTCCAACCAAATTCGATAATAACAATGAAATTAAAAAATCAATCGAAAAAATGAGCGATTCCAGCAAATCGAGCTACCAAGCAATCAAATCGACGGAATCGCTACAGCCTACAAAGAAAACAAAAAAGAAGACTGGAATCCACCTCAATAACCTGTGGTCAATATGGTACGGAATATTCTGCACGGCGTTACAAGCTTACGCAGCCTTCAAGTGCTTGAAGAGGATATTAGGTGAGTCGGTAGGAAATAGGCTAATTAGCTTAGGAATTCTATATTTTAGATTTAATCTGGAAAAATAATTGCCTTGTCGCACGCTAGCGGAAAAATATCCCGGGAAGTTTCAATAAATTTATTAAGCTCTCTGGAGGGGCGGTAATCAGATTGAATATTTTTCGAATGCCGTTGGAACTTGTTAAATTGCCGACGTGTGTTATAGCTCTTTCTCATTTCAGTATTTCAAGTATTATCAATATTAATGGAATTTTTGCCTTTGGAATATAAACGATGCATACTTTCTTGATATATAGTATGAGTGCAAACTATGTGAATATTTAAAATCTTCAACTGTAGCAGCTATGTTTAACATGGTTAACAAGAATCTTATTGAATAGATGTGGTCAATAAATATGCTTTCATTTTGTGAAACAAGATTGGAATTAATAATATTTCACCAAGTCATAAATTATATAAATTCAAACATTGTAGCTATCAGTCGGGGTTTATAGGTAACCACACATACGAAACTTAAGCCGTTAAGGACCAAAATTAGGACGGGAGTACTGGCACTCACCTTATAGAACTTGGATCTTCCTAGGTTCTTCTTGTTCCGGACTCCTGGTTACTGTAGACTGTAGAGAACTTTGTGTGGCACACTAATTTTGGTTAACATTTGTTACAGGTATTTTTGATATAATGAGTTATTTTATTTTATTATTCAAAGTGAGAAAAGTATCTTTTAGCGATGGTTACAGCGATTCTCTTGGCTTGGCTTGGGACCATATAGGTAACCACACATACGAAACTTAAGCCGTTAAGGACCAAAATTAGGACGGGAGTACTGGCACTCACCTTATAGAACTTGGATCTTCCTAGGTTCTTCTTGTTCCGGACTCCTGGTTACTGTAGACTGTAGAGAACTTTGTGTGGCACACTAATTTTGGTTAACATTTGTTACAGGTATTTTTGATATAATGAGTTATTTTATTTTATTATTCAAAGTGAGAAAAGTATCTTTTAGCGATGGTTACAGCGATTCTCTTGGCTTGGCTTGGGACCATATCTCTTCACCATCTCTTCACGTCTGCGGCGTAGGTTAAGGAGGATGCAGAGATGAATATGAATTAACAAAATTAACTGAATGTAATTACTAAACTAAATATTACTAAATTATTATAAAACGACAGTCTTGAACAAAACTGCTTTTCGATTTATGATTTCTGATAGCTACATAAAAATAACTGGAAAAGTGTCTGCGTGCATTATTTATAGATTTGAAAAAGATTAGATTAAATTGGCTAAGATGAGCTGCCTGATTGATTGGCTTTCACCATCGTGACCTCTGTGGATCTATTGTTGCGCTTCTTTTCTAGATTTCCTGAGAGCTTCTTATCCAACTGTGTCCTTTGTGTTAGACTCTACGGCCTTTATAATGACCTCTTAGTATAGATATCAGCTCTTGGTTTAAAATTTTCCAAGTAGTTCGACTCTCAGCCTCGGTAGGCCTTCACAATAACAGTACATGGACTGAGGTTTCATCTAGCTCTTGGCTGATTTTGCATGTGGCGTCGCCACTGGATGCCAGATGCATTGGACTCATATGTCTATTAAGTCTGCAGTGTCTAATTAGAATACCCACTACATTGATAGATAAGATACCACTATATTCGTCTTCCTTTTCTATAACAACAAAAGAGTCCCACAAGAGAGTGTTCTTGGTCCTCTGCTATTCATTCTTTATATTAATGATTTAGGTAAAGTATTAGTCAGTTGTAAAATACATCTGTTTGCAGATGACATGCTAATCTACTTTAGCCACGAAGATTATAAAATTTTGATTTCCCCGGTTAATGAAGATTTAAACAGGCTTACTCAAAAATTTAATGCAAACAGGCTAAAAATAAGTGAATCAAAATCAAAGTATATCTCTATAGGATCTGAGTGGGTGTATAGAAACTTTTGAAATTTACAATAAAAAAAAAAATGGGCGGTAAGGATTTGGATTTTAAAGATGACATTAAATACCTGGGATTACTAATAGATAGGAATTTAAAATTTAAGAATCATGTGGATTACATTTCTAAAAAAATAGGATGCTTTTATAGAATTAGTAGACATATTTCTATAAATACTAAAACTATATAACAGCATTCTTTTACCCCAGTTTACCTAGTTTACCTACTATTTGTCAGTTATATATGTATCTCAAGCAAACTGTTACAGGCTACAGATCTACAAAATAAGGCAATACGTATTATCTTAGGTGTAAATCAATTTACACATATTAACACAATGTTGGAAACATTAAGTAGGCTCGATATAAAAAAGAATATGTATATTCAAACAATGTTATTTATTTGCAAAATATTAAATGAGATGGTACCAGATTATTTATCCTCGAGGTTTGTGACTGTAAATGAAGTTCATTCCTATAACACTAGGAATAAAAACAACTGTTGTGTAAATAGCACAACTAACACTCTCACATATAATAGCTTGTTTCATACAGGTAATATTGAATGTAACTCTTTACCCAACCACCTGAAAACTGTTGATAACATTAGCTTATTCAAATCAAAGCTTATTAAGTATGTAAAGGAAAATATGTAAATATAAATATAGATATAGGTGCAATAAAATACATGTATGATATTCGTATGCTACTTATATTACTACTTATTATGTTTGTTTAAAAATGAATTATTATTTGTTTGCTTATAATTGTATTGAAACATTCTTTATAGGATTTTGCAAACAGCAGAAAAATTAACTATCTATAAAAGAAAAACTTTGTGTAGAAATATTAATGAAATCTTTGCATTCTTTCGATAACCTGAATTCTGGTTATGCTAGCAAATTAAAATCCTAAAATGAATTTGTCTAATTCCTTATTTGTCAAATAATTGGTAGAAGCGTAAAATTTTATATTTTCTCGAAAAAATTCGCAGAAAGTTCTATCGATCTGAAATTTGAATGTTAAATTATCAAAAAAACCACATTGCTTTTTAAAATAATCTTAAAATAAGTAAATGTAAAAATAATTAATTTAAAAATTGTACAAATAACTAAATAAAACACACTACTATGTTTTCTACCACTATGTATTTATAAAAATTGCAATTTTTATAAATACATAGTGGTAGAAAACATAGTAGTGTGTTTTATTTAGTTATTTGTGCAAAATGATTAACTACCACAGAGTAACGGCTCCTTCAATCAATTTTTTTAAAAATTGTATATTAAGAGAGTTGCAACTATTAATAAGATTCCACCAAAGTAAACATGCTGTATGGTGTATTGACGAGCATTTCGTCAACAGAGCTCTCATTTCTGGGAAATTGTTAAAATTTAGTAATTGTTATATCTAAAAAATTTAAAAATAACTGTCAAAATACTGCGGGGAGTGTGCTATAAAATGCTCAGACATCATGTAAAAATTCACAGACTTCGCAATCCTTGCAATCATTGGGACATTGGAAATGATAACATCATACATAAAACATAAAGTTTTTCAACTTTTTCAACTTTTTCCGGAAATAGCACGATCCACTACACCGCTGTATTTCCATCTTAAATGAAAACTGGTAACTTAACCACCTGTGATATATGCAACCCATGTTACATTTGCGTATATCAGCCGTTGTATATACGCAGTCTCACTCGACCGCGACACCGCTGTATTTCCACCTTAAATGAGAACTGGTAACGACCACCTGTGATATATGCAACCCATATTACATTTGCGTATATCAGCTGTTGCATATGGTAGTCTCAGTGGACCGCGACACATGACTTTGAAATACAGAGATATTATTATTGTCACTCAATTTGTACAACAGACAACCTATATCAGTTAGTTGCAATTCACACACATCATTTATTTGCAAGCAGGCACCTATTTGTAGCAAGATGTACACCTTTGTGTTCTACTGTCAGCATCGCTGTACAAATTTTAAGTAATCTCCCGACACGGTAGGTAATGTAATTGGCAAGCGCAGCAGCTTAATCGATAGTAGCGCAGCATTTTCGGCAGCCGTGTACAAATTTTTGCTTGAATAATATAGTCATACATTTTCAGTTTGTGACGTCAGACGCGGATGTTATGTAATAAATTTAAGTAAAGGCAGGTCGAATTTTAATTCGCTACTTAATCAGTAAACATTAAATTTAATCGCAAAATAAATCATCTGCCAAGGATATCTTCGAACAAAAATAATTTAGTGTCATTGTAAGTGTTGGCCAGTTTATTAGCATTTTCTAGCTCGAGCAGTGTATATGTAGATGAGCGTACAAATATCGGATGCGCAGTGGATTCATAAAAAATAAAATCGATTATAACAAATCTCAAGAGTAAGTGAGTCTGCTGGTCTTCTCTCTACTGTGCCGCGACACCGCTGTCTTTTGACCTTGAACAAAAACTGGTAACTCTACCCCATATACGAAAACATAAACATTTCCAATGTTAAAAAATGTAATAAATTGACGAGGAGTTTAATTTCACATGAACTAATGCAAGCAAAAGGTAAATTAAATATTTTTATGTACTCGACAGGTATTACGTATTCAGTAGATGTAATGTATTCGAATTGAATTTATTGACGAGTACACCCAAAAATTGCAATGAAACTGAATATCCAACGTTAAATTCATATAACGAAACCTTGTTTTCGAATGTTTTGTTTTTTGACAATGAAATCGAATATTTTACATTTATTTTGATATGAGTTTTTTTATTAGCATTTGTAGCCTGGGGGGTTTCACTTATTTAAGTTTTTATTCATCCAGTTGCATTACTAGTATAGTGATTAAATTTAACATACACCATTATTACCAAATTATAGTTGTTAAGTTTTCCGTCCGAAATTATAGCAATCTTGTTGGTACAGTTAAATTCCTCAGGTTTAGCACGTCGTTATGTCCATAAAGTTATATAAGTATATATTATTCAAGATGCAATTCACTTTTTTTTCTGATAGGTACAAAGCAAATTATTAGAATTATTAGAAATCAAAAAAATGTATACCTTAGCTGAAAATGGACGGTATTAGAGCGTCATCTAGCATAATTTTCACATTCTTATTCATCCGTTGAATTTAGAATAGAATTGCTTAACAACTTTATTGATATGTTACTTGCATCTATTTTTCTGATCAATCCATTGTCGCTGTTCTACCACATTATTAGAAAATATTATAATTAAGCATCTTGCTACATTGATTCGAGCAATAATCATTACATATGTCTAGTAATGTGAAAATAATTTGAGTGATTTTTACAGCTTCCATCTTGTATTTTATTGGTCCCCAAACTTCTGTGCAATTGTGAATCAGCAGTATGAAAATGTACTTTTCACAATTCAGGTGTTAATAATATATAGCAAAGGCCTTGATTCAACATTTTTAAAGGAATAACTTTAGTTGTTTACGATAATCTTTTGTTTAGATTATTTAAATATGCGGTGTTGAAATTGCGTTAAATCTGTAACATTTTAACTTTGTTGGAAGTAGCTGGTGGTTATTTGTATCAGAGGCTACGTATTGAGAATCAATGCCGTAACATCACTCTTATCTGTGACTGATACGATGTCGTTTACAAATCCATGCAATGTAGTAAAGTAATTGTGTTCTCCAGATTAAAATGAAGGATAAAAATTATTTACTTCGAAATAATTTCAGATTTTCTCTTAAACCGCTCTTTCAGTTACCTTACAAGAAGAACACTAACAGGTCTCTAGAATTTTCGAGTTTGGCTACTTTAGGTATACTAGCATTCGCCAAAATATATGGTAATCGATGCAGAACTCTCTACAGTATCTAAATATATAATCAAATACCTCTTAAAACTGATGATAACCCCCTTCTTTTAAGTGAAATGCAACTACTTCCTTTACAATTGATTTGTCGGGGAAACAAAACGTGTGATTTTTGGGAATGTCAAAATTAAAAAATGTCTGAGCTTCATGCAACTCGTTCTCGTCATCCTTATTCCAAGTATTTTTTTAAAACTTTAAATATATATTGATACAATTTCGTTCATAGTGTTTTCTTTATTGTTTGTTTTTTGGCATCTATAATAATTCTTTGCCACAGAATATACAGGGTGTAATCAGTTTCATGTCATTAAAAAAAACTGATAATGGGGACTGACTAGACAAACAAAAAACCTGTATGACTTTTCCCTCTAGGGGCACTTTGAAACTGACTTAGGTCAACCTTCTTAATATTTTTTTTAAATATCAATGTAGAAAATAATTGAGGACCACTGCTTTTCTTGGTCAATGAACTTGTAGTTCTCAATTATACAACTTTTAAATTGTCATAAAAAAGTGCAAAGGCCTTGGATCATTGACCGCCTTTGATGGACCACCTCAACCGAACTGAGGCAATTATAAAGAGGTAAATAATTCGTTATCTTTTCCTGCACAACTGCAAGCAAATAATGGCAGTAGAAGTTTAAACAGAGCATTTCTTTACATGTGTGTCTTTTAATTTGGAACAAAATATTGGATTAATGTTTATAATTTAGAATATTTAAATGTGATTTATTAACGTTTGTAACATAAATGAGTGTCCTGGGTTAAAAGCTTACCTAAGTAAATTATTCGAAATCTGCATCTGCATCAATACACAGTTCGGTACGTCGAATTAAGGACATACGTACTCTGTTCAACACTGAAAAATAAACTATCAACTAACGTTGTCAATAAAGACAAATAAAAGGAAAACTTGGTCCAAAATCCAAAAAGGAATACAAAAAGAACGAACAGGTAAGTTGTGCCTGTACGTAATCAAGAATTTAACGACTTGAACGGTAAAGTCAATAAAATAAATGTTCACTATAAATATACAGCAACCCGAAATTCAAAAATAACAAAAACAACGAACGGCGGGTTGGACGTGTGTACATAACGAAACACTCACAGGAACTAAAATATTGCACAAGGGAGAGTCAGAGTATAGTTTTCTTCAGATCAGATCTACTAAACACTCAGAAAACGTCGACGTCTCATCTTATTTACCGCATCGCTAAAGACCGCCGACATTTTATAGCTATCTACACAAATATTGAGCATCATAGGCAAAGACACGCACGACGATCTAAACCTACTTCAATATTCCAGCAGTTCTCAAAAGATTTTATTGAAAATTTGCGAAATTTTTGTTTATTTTTTTTCTCCAAAACTATAAGCTTTAGACCCCATGTTATATAAGGTTTTTTTTGTTTGTCTTGTCGTTCCCTACCGCCAGTTTTTTTTTAATGACATGAAACTAATTACACCCTGTATTATGTTAAAAGAAAATGCTGAAGAATATTATTCATTTCTTATTTAATAATTTAAATAAGCTTGTTTTAAAAATTTATAGTTGCAGTCATAATTTGTGGATTGTTAGGCACTTAGTGAGTTAAATTGACTAGGAGTTGAACATATAAGCCTCTTAGATGGTTATATAAGTTTGAAATAGCCGATGGTTACCACAAGCAAAAAATAAATGGTTTAAGTTACGTATGGAATTGTGATCACATGTGTAGCACGGTGACTCTACGACTCCTAATAGAGATGTGTCGGAAATGTACCGTGGTTTAGTTTTAACCTGGTTATAGATAGACATACCTTGGTACATAATAATCGAATATGTGAGGTATTGAATTAGGTAAGGAACGATGGATGAGAGCATAGAGACTATTCAAGGATCTCGTTCATAACAGTAAAAAAATATATATAAAATAAGGTTCTCGACCTCGATATCAGTAAATCTCGAATTTCAATTCTCGATCTCAAGGTCGGGATTCTCATATCTCGAGTTTTAAATACGTGAGTACGAAATGTTGTCTATTGCGACGGTGCAAGCGTATGTTCCGTGCTCAGTATTAATACCCGAGCAGTCGTTACACGTTTCTGTTATGAACAATAAGTGTTTTCGTTTCGCTGTCGTGATTTGTAGATTCGTGAATATCATGAAACGCAAACATAAAACATAAAAGCAACTGCTGATAATATTTCAATGAAAAGCGATACAAATGCAATGAAAGATGATGGTGATTCGGTGAAAGATGTTGATTATGAGCATAGTGGAATGGAAAGAGAATCGGTACCATCAACATCAACGTCTAGCAGTAGAACTAAAACTTCTAAACTAATAAAAACTAAGGGCTTTAAAAGAGAAGGAGAAGAGAGTCTAACGGTAGAAGAGCCTTAAGGACTATTCGAAGATCACGTTCATAATAGTAAAAAAATACATATTTTTAAAAGTTATTTAAGGTGGCCATTCCCTAAAAAGAGACATCCGATAGGGAAATAATCATTATTTTTGCCCATAGCTTTTTCTTCTTGGTACGTATATTTAAAGAAACTAAGAGTACCTTAGTAGAACCATAACGCGACTATTACTATGAATCTTCACTCAATAATTTCAGTGGTTTGCAAAATAGCTAATTTAAAACTACGGAATAAATTTTTAAATTAAGTGCAAATTCAAAGTAAGAGTCCTGTTATGGTTGTACTTAGGTACTCTTATAGTTTTGTTAAATATACGTACTAAGAAAAAAAAGTTATGGTCAAAAATAATAAATATTTTCCTATCGGATGTCTCTTTCTGGAGTATGGCCACCTTAAAATACAAAACTGTCGTGACAAAACAATTTGCTGTCAAAAATATTATCATATAGATTTTTGTTAATAGAAATAATGAACATAATGAAATAAAACTAACCTGTAAACAGGAATTTGCAGTTAACGCTGAAAATACTTTCTCTTGCTTTATAACCCACATTACTTTGCTTGTTTAAATGAAATTGAAACAGTTAATCACTTTAAGCGCTGCAACATGCATTCATTATTTTTTGGGATGAAAGGTTAAATAACATCAGTAATTAATGAAAGTGTTTCAAAGAGAACTTCAGAAACATAAAAATAAGTTCAAAAAGAAAGCTGTGATGACAGAGAGTGTAAGTAATTAAAATAAATACGAATTTGACTAATGAGAATATGTATAACCGAATGATTTTTCAAGTTTAGTCGGCTATGGCGTATGTGTTTTAACTCGAGTAGTGTAATTAGTTTCTTATATTGAACAAAAAATAGTGTAATATTAATTATATTAATATGCATCCACAGAGTGTCCCAGCTCTATTCGAACAAGCATTATCTGGAAATCGGTGACACATAGAAAGAAGTATTAAATAAAAAAATCGGTAAAGGTGTTTACACAGAACTTCCCTCTTTATTTGTGCATGGCGGTCACTCTAAAAATTATTAATTACGAAATGACATTGAGATTAATTATCTGAATATAGCTATCACTATTATTACAAAGAAAACCTGATAACTTTTGGTAAAAAATATAGAGTGCAAATCCAACAGCAAAAATTCAATACTAAATAACAGGTGCCTAATATGGAAGGCTTGCGTAAATACCTTTAGAAATGTCCATCATGGTTGAATTATTTCTTGGGATGATCACCCTGTACATTTCTCAATAAAAGTATAATAGTTGCATATGCCAAATATTATTGCCATCTGTCACATTTTCAATTCCGCATTCACGTAGTGGAGTGGAAGTATCAGCAGTGGTTAAAAAATTTCATTATTTTTGAAATTTTTCAAAAATTTTGGTAAAAATTTTTAAAATTTTGTTTCTTCTGAAATAGGCTTAGAATGTCATGAAACGTGGAAATTTTAAGTTGGAGCAAAAAAAAAGTTTCCGTCTATTCTATGGTAGCGGTAAAAAAACAAATTAAAAAAAAAGTTTTTAAATAGATTTAGAATGTCATGAAATGTGAAAATTAAAAATTTGAGCAAAAAAACTTTTTTGCATCTATTCTAGTGTTAAACGTTTTTTCCAAAATGGTAAAAGAATGTTCTACATTTTTTCCGAAATAGGTTTAGAATGTCTTGAAACGTGAAAATTTTAAATTTGAGCAAAGAGAATTCTTTCATCTATTCTATAGTAGTGATTAAAAATTTTTTCAAAAAAAATTCAATTTTTTTTTCCTGTTCTTTAAATCATTAAGATTATTAGGTTTCTCAACGTATACAACGTGTTTTAAATGACCCCATTAAAAAAACCGAGGGGCGACATATCAGGTGGTCGTGCAGGTCACTTAACAGGTTCCTAATTACCAATCCAGTTCCCCCGAATGTCTCATTCAGCAAGCGTATTACACTGTTCGAATTATGCTGCCACTACGTAGTGAGGCGCTCATTTATTCGAATTGGAACATGGAGGATTCAAGATTAAACCGTTGATATATCGTAAACCGTTAATGATAGTTATAGGACATTGTTAATAATATTTGTTCGGAAATAAAAGGTGGATCCGAAAATATCTAAATGGAGCTGGGACACCCTGTATATAACAGATTTTTATAAGTTAGTAAATTAAGTTTTCACGCCTACCAGTCATAATTATTTGAAAATAGTTAATGGACAATGTAGAAAAATATTTGCAATTTGTTATTGTTCCCAATTTTCGAACTTATTGCTTGTCTGTCCACACCGCTCTAAAAAAAATGCGTGTAATTTTGTATTATTCGGAATTAAATATACTATCACTCAACGCGCATATCGCCAGGCAAGTTGACATCATCAGTTGATTAAAATTGAGGTGAGTATAATCTAATTTTAATGATCTCCCTCCAGGTTATAACTTTCCTCCGGTTACGTTACTTGTATATTTTTAAATTTAAAACCCTGTAAAAACAACCTTCTGGAAAGTTGGAAAACGCCAGGGATGAACATTTGCACCCCCTTGAACTACGATATTGACTGCAATCACAGATTTCAATTTAATAAAGACGATTTTAATATATTTTATCAAGCGAATGTTTTAATACTCGGTTTTAATTGTCTTAAATCTTCAAGAATACTTATACAGTAGAAACTCATTAAATGTTTCGAAGTAGACATGCTGAAAATTAAATTAAATGTTACACCCTTATCTCGCAATTAGAACGTAATAATAAGGCTTAAACTTCCAATGTCTAAACCATCTAGATTACATCTTGACGGCTGTGCTAATTCTTAAAAGCCGATACGACCACATTTCTGGGGCAAAATGTCAAAGTAAATGGATGCTGTTAGTAGAAGGTTCGTGTCACTATAACACCCGAGAAACATTTTATTGCAGATCAGCTCGAGTGAAATAGTATATTAAAAATGGATGTTATATCCGCCTTGAATGGTGTACACAGTGTCCAAAAAAGGTAATACTCATACTGTGTGTACACGTGTACAGGGTTAGTTCACTGAACTCTATCTTAATTATATGAGAGAAATTCATATAATTGATAGACTTCACTGTTACTTGGTGAACATACATATCATCACTACTTAATTAAATAAAAACACTAAATTGTATTTTACGTTTTCACTATGTATATTGAAAAAATTATGAATTCGTGTGTACCTGCAATACTTCACAATAAACAATTAATAACATGAATTAATTAATTTTTCGTTTTGTTATTCAGTAGAAGTGCGTTTCCACTTATGATGATAAACCTACATACCAATGTCTTCGTCGTCCACATGGGTTATAGAAACTGCATGTCATTTCTTTTGAATGAGTACTAAGTGTGGTACGCCTGCAACGGTATACAGGGAGATGTAATTTATTTATTTATTTATTGCATACACTGTTCAACAGGTAAGATACCCAATTACAGAACAGGAATAAAGGCATACAAAGCATTAATTACATAATATACAACAACATAGAAAGAAAGTAAAATGAAGAAAAAATTTACTTAAATGTACGAACTATGAATAACTAATGATACGAAGAAAGAGAAAAAAAATAGCATGGGAAATGTTTAAATATTAAAAACTATATATACATATATACACATATGTGATTCAAAGTAAATTAAGAAAAACAAAGACACTCACTGGTTGTTTAATTTAGAACATTTTGTTTTATGTCACTAAGGCTGCAATTAAAAATATCGAAGTGGCTACATAATTTGTTAGAAGTACTGCAAATCGTATATAAAGGTGAATTATTTAGTACGTTGGTACGCGGCGTAGGTAAATAGAAAACTTGGTGATTACGAGAGGTTAATCTGGGAACGTGAAAATTAAGCTTACTGATTATTTCGGGTGCGTCAAAATCATTGTGTAGTAATTTAAACAAAAATACTTGAGAAAAGTACGTCCGCCTATCCTCAAGAGTAGTCATAGAATATCTTTCAAGCAAGTTACTTTGCGAAAAACCAATCACTGCAAAGGTACCGTCGGATTTGAACCACAGTAATTTAAGAAATCTACGTTGAACTGCCTCCAAGTTATTCTTGTGAACATCATAACTGGAACTCCAAATTAGCGATGCGTACTCAAGTTTCGATCTGACGAAGGATTGATAAAGAATTTTCAGAGTATCAGTGTTAGTGAACTCTCGACTAGTACGAACGATGAATCCAAGGGCTTTGGAGGCTTCGGACACAATGGTATCGATATGATCAGTGAAGGATAATTTACTATCAAAAGTTACGCCGAGGTCGCGAAATGTTATAGGTCTTTGAAGTATGACATTATCTAACCTGTAATCAAAAATAAAAGGTGATGTTTTTAAAGAAAAGGATTCATGAATAATTTATTTACTATACACCAGGTGTTTATTTTGTCAAGAGAAGTCTGAAGTTGAAAACAGTCATCGATTTCATCAATTACTGTGAAAATTTTTAGATCGTCGGCATATAAAAGGTGAGGCAAATTAATTTCGTTCACTATATCGTTAATAAATATGTTAAAAAACAAGGGCCCCAGAATAGATCCCTGGGGAACTCCAGATGTGGCAGCAAATTCGATCGATTTGAACCCATTTAATGCAACGTACTGACTCATATTCATTAAATAAGATTTAAACAAAAGGAGCAAAGAATATGAGAAGCCGATTTTTTCTAATTTATTAAGTAACAACTGGTGATCAAGTCTATCAAACACTTTGGAGAAATCGGTATATATGACATCTACCTGCCCACGTTCATCTAAGGATTCAGAAATATATTGAGTTACACAGAATAAATTTGTTGTTGTTGAACGCCCTTTCATAAATCCATGTTGATTAATAGAGATTTTGGTGTTAATTGAATGATATATTCTATCATCAATATAATATTTCTAAGACTTTACAGAAGTTACAAATTACAGAGATTGGTCTAAAGTTCTCAATATCTAGTTTGTTTCCCTTTTTGAAGATGGGACATACTTTGGAATATTTCCATAGGTCAGGAAATAGGCAGTTTTTTAAGATTAAGTTAAAGATTAGAGTTAGAGGATATGCAAAGATGATAGCGCAATCCTTTAATAAAAAAGCAGGAATGGAGTCAGGACCGGTCGTCATTTTGGGTTTAATTCGTTTTAGAGCCCGAATAACCTCATCTTCACCGAAAGAGTTTATGCTAACAATAGGGTTATTGTTAGGTATATCGGTCTCAATGTGATGTTCCTCGATATCTAATGAGGACTCATTATAAGATTGACCGAAATAGTTGGCAAATGCATTTAGTATATCAGAGGGATTGTTTAGCGAAGATCCCTCAAAGAACATCTCTTCAGATACACTGGCGGACCCTTTTCTACTTTTGATGAAAGCCCAAAATTTATTGGGATCATTTTTTATATTATCTTCAGAGTTCTGTACGAAATTTCTGTAAGCTAAATTGGTATCATGTTTTATTTCCCTTCTGATGTTTTTGAGGTTATTGTGTATAAGTGGATCACTGGTTCTTGCATACTGTCTCCTAAGACGTTCTTTAAGGCTATTTTTTTTTATGATGCTGCCATTAAACCACAAAGGATATCTGCCGCTACGAGAAGTCGATTTCTTAGGTACACAAGATTCAAATACAGAATCAAGTTTGTTGTAAAAATGAGTGCATGCACCATTGACGTCATTAAAAGAAGAGAGAGAGGATCAGTCTATGTTGAGAAGGTTTTCATACAATTTGGAAAAATCACATTTGCGGAAATTATAACTAACGTCATGATTAATTGGAACATTATTATTAAGGTTCTTAACAGTACTTATTTGAGTTGAAATGATCAGCGCAGGGTGATGAAAATCTTCATTAGTTAACGGATCAGGAGATTGAGATACATCACAGTTTTTGTTGTGTAATACTAGATCAAGAATATTGTCATTGCCATTAAATATTGAGTTGTATTGAGATAAATTATTAGTGTCTAGAAAGTTATTCAAGGCTTTAATTTGGGCGTTAGATTTTGAGTCTTTTAGGTAAGATGCATATTTGGGGATATTAAAATCGCCCAAAATGACTATATCATTATCATTATTTTGTAAATACTTCAGGGTACCTAGTGTCTCAAAGAAATATTCAAAATCGGCAACAGGTATACTCGGTGGTATGTAGATGACAAATATGTAAAGAGACTGATAATTATTTGAAATTTTTATACCTAAGATGTCGATGGCAGGTATGTTGTTAAAACCTGCAGTATCAAGGCTTAATAAAGAAGAAGTATATTTTATATTTACTGCTAATAGTACCCCTCCGCCTTTAGATCTATTAATGGCAGCAATATCTCTATCTGAACGGAAAACATTGAATTTATTGCTGAATAGTTCGCTACTAAAAACGGAGGAATCTACCCAGGTTTCGGTTAAAGCTATCACGGAATATTATAATAAATGATTTGGCACTCAATAACCATTCACTCGAAAAATGAACAATGCTTAGTAGGATGTTTTGCAAGGTAAAAATTTACTTAATATTGGGCATAAATGTGACGTCTTAGTCATCATGAACTAGAACTCGAATTAAACTAAATTACCATCATAATTGATCTATTGGAAATATTGACAACATGGAAGTTTAAATGTCATCGAAAATGTACCAAGAAGCATATTTGCCCTCTTTGATATTCTAAAGCATAAACTATTTTTAGGCTCCCATTTGTACTGCTCTTATCTAGTAGGATGGTAACTTTCACACTCAAATTAGTTTGCTTTTTTGTTAATACTGTACAAACGTGTTAAAAATAAAGTATGTAGCATATTCAAATGAAGTTCAAACTATATGACTATTCTGCAACTGAAACATATTCTTTATAGGATTTTGCAAACAGCGGAAAGAAAAATTATCTATGAGAACTAAAAGGAAAACTATGTGTATGCTTAGCCGTAGGGGACTATGTTGGATGCTAGTGTTATACTGAGAATGTCAAATAAAAAAATGGATAAGTCCATTTCAGAATTTTAACTTACTAGCATAACCAGAAGTCAGGTTATCGAAAGAATGCAAAGATTTCATTAATATTTTTACATGTAGGTTTTCTTTTAGTTC
Source organism: Stenurella melanura (assembly GCA_963583905.1). Lineage (NCBI taxonomy): Eukaryota > Metazoa > Arthropoda > Insecta > Coleoptera > Cerambycidae > Stenurella > Stenurella melanura. The sequence goes on from OY757312.1 coordinate 150,859,781, forward strand.
TCATAGATAGATAGTTTTTCATTCCGCTGTTTGCAAAATCCTATAAAGAATATGTTTCATTACTATAAGCAAACAATTAATAATAAATAATTCACTTTTAAAAATTCTGCAACTGTTATAGAGTTGTGAAGGAAATTGCTGGATGTAAAAGATTGTGCAAGATTCATTCAAGAGAATGTAAAAGCAACTGACGGCATTTTCTAAAAATAGTAATTTTCTCGAAGAAACTGACAAGCCAGAAGGACTGATGATTTATGTCATAATTATAATACTTCTGTCGATGATGAACCTAACACCACTGAAAAGGTAATAAACTATATAACAGCGAATTGACAGAATTTCGACTAGTAATTTGTTAAATTTTGGTTTGGCGCGCGACAGTCATTCTCTGAACACCCAGTAACGCTAATAGTTAAATCAAGCGGCAAATCCTCATACATAAATGTCATACACGAATGTCATTAAAATTACCAACTAGAAACATTTGACCTAACAGTAAATAAATACAGAGCTAATTCTCGTATTATATTATTTACTTTAATACTTACTTTCCTTAATTAGGGAATATGGACAGAATTTACTTTATTTTCTTTCCTCGCATTGGATTTGAGAACAATTTCAAGTGAATTTACCCTTATTAAATTGGTAAATCAAATATTGTAGCTATTAGTTTGTTCAGTTGATGTAATTCTGGCTGTAAATGTTGGCTAGTCACTATACGAACTGTAAAAAACGCTTTAGTATTATTACTTACGCAAAATTACTGGTTTTCCATGGATATGGCATATAAAATGATGCCATAAATCAATAAAATAGATGCATGTATGTATGTGTATGTAGCAAGCATTATCACTTAATCCCAACTATGTTCCGACATATCTGTGTTGAGATTGATGCTGATGCCAATATTCCATTGTATAGATTAAATCCCCATACTAAAATAATATGCAGCGCTGCGCGCTGTGGTGAATATTAAAATATTATTATAACTGGAACATAAATACCAATTCAGATTAAATCTAAAATATGTTTTCCACCACTCGCATTACATTGTATTTTATACCTAACACTTACACAATATACGTTTTTAGGTTACTCAATACTAGCATGGCCAGAAGGCCTACCATACCTAGAATTAAACTGTAGTTTAGGGTTAACTGGCGCTGCTTTGCTACTGCTACCAATTTTTTTAGCTGTTGCAATTTTAAAGGTAAGTCAAAATATTTTTTTTTATTGGTGTTGTGGTATGAAAAATCTAAAAAGTAAAATAAAACACAAAAACAGGCAGTATTTATAAGGGCTATTTTCCAATATTTTTAATCCCCTACCTTCCTCTTGTAACACTTTCAAATTTGTGAATCTCTTCTTAAACAAGCGTTCGTAAAGTTGTTCCATTAAAATTAAAAAAATATATTTTCTGTTGTAGAGTTTAAATCACTGTGATATCTAAAATTATCAGATGTGGCCTTAACTAGAACGTATTAGAAAGTATACCGGGTGGCCACGAGTCAATGTACACCCCCAATATTTTGGTTGTTTTTGTATTTAAAAATTTGGTTTTTGGTACACATAAATTAGACAATAATAAGCTACTAACAGGAATGAAAATATCACTTCCGGTTGAACCGGAAGTGACATCAACTTTTTTGTTTTAAATGGAATGACTGACTATATTTTTTTTGATGGTTTCTCATTAAGCATAAATTTCTAAGTGCAACAGTTTATTCAGATGTAAAAAATTCCAAAGAATAAGTGAGATACGAACAATTTTTTAATTTTTTCAAAATGGCCGCGTCAGATGAATGCGATGTAAGAAAATTACTAAGTAGGCTATAGAAATTATTAGTAAGGTTGTAGACTTGTCTGTAAAGAAGAAAATAGTTGTTTGAATTACTGATAGGTACCAGTATTTTTAGTTTCTTTTCAAAAAAACGGAATTTCATTTTCATTTTAATTTCCGTAGGGGTCCTATGGAATTTTTTTTAATGGAACTGTGCTATTTCTTTTATTAATCAGAAATAATGATTCATAAACTATAATTTTTTTCGCCATTAATCATTTCTTAACGATATCCTTCGTAATAATAGAAGTATTTTTAAAAAGTAAGCGTCAACAAATTATTTTAATAAGGTACCTATCTACATTTAAATCAAAAAATTGCAGATAGCCATGAAAATGACACATTCGCAACAATTGAATTAGTCTTGACTTACTCACTAATTTTCTGAAGCAAGTGTATTAAAGTTGTTATAAACAAGAAAATTAATATAAAATGGCTGAAAATTATTCAAGAGATGAAAAAGTTGACATGATCATTATTTATGGAGAGACTCGACGTAATGCAACTAGAGCACAAAGTCTGTATGGACGGAGATATCCAGAAAGAAGACAACCTCCGAGAAATTATTTCGCCCGGTTGGAGCAACAATTTAGAACTGAACCTAATGTAGAAATTGAAGAAAGATTTATTGTGGATGAAGAAACGGAAATTAATGTATTAGCTTTAGTACATGTTGACCCAATCATTTCGATAAGACAAATTGAACATGAATAACCAGTTTCCAAAGAATCAGCCAGAAAAATTTTAAAGAAACACGGCTATCGTTCTTATAAATATCAATTGCATCAATTTTTGTATGAGAATGATTATCAACGAAGAATAACCTTTTGTAATTGGTTACCGTTACTTCAATTAAGAAATGAGAATTTTATCAAAAACATTTTGTTCACTGATGAATCGAGATTTACAAACCTTGGGATATTTAATCAAAACAACACTCGATATTGGCCAATTGATAATCCTCACATTATGAGACAGGGGCGGTTTCAGGAGCGATTTGGCTTCAATGTTTGGTTATGCGTACTGGGCGACCATATCATAGGTCCAATAATTTTTAACTAAACTCTAACTGGGTCAAGATATCTAGAATTTCTCCAAAATATAATAGTTCCACAGATTAATCAAATTCCCATTACCAATATTGACGAGGGTTACTTCCAACAAGACGGGGCTGGACCACACAATGCTATTATCGTTAGGGATTACTTAAATCAATTATTTCCAGATCGTTGGATTGGGACCTATGGTCCAGTCAGATGGCCTGCAAGGTCGCCTGACTTAGCCCCACTCGATTTTATTATATGGGCGCGTTTGAAAAATAGAGTCTACATGACTGCTCCAACCACAAGGCAAGATCTGGAAGAAAGAGTTCGACATGAAATTGCACAAATAACACCTCAATTACAAAATGTTAGACGTGCAACGATAATTCGCGTTATTCTGTGTATTAATCATAACGGTGAACAGTTTGAACTATTTTTATAATGGTTTATTATAATTTAGATTTTAAATAGTTTTGTTATTCTTGGTAATTTATTCATGGTTGTAACGTTATACCTATTAAAATTATTTCGTGTTTAATTCGTGTTTACTTTTTAAAAATACTTCTATTATTACGAAGGATATCGTTAAGAAATGATTAATGGCGAAAAAATTATGGTTTATGAATCATTATTTCTGATTAGCACAGTTCCATTACAAAAAATTCCATAGGACCCCCCACGGAAATGAAAATGAAATTCCGTTAAAAAGAAATACTGGTACCTATCAGTAATTCAAACAACTATTTTCTGCTTTATAGACAAGTCTACAACCTTACTAATAATTTCCATATCCTACTTAGTAATTTTCTTACATCGCATTCATCTGAGGCGGCCATTTTGAAAAAATTAAAAAAACTGTTCGTATCTTACTTATTTTTTGGAATTTTCTACATTTGAATAAACTGTTGCACTTAGAAATTTATGCTTAATGAGAAACCATAAAAAAAATATAGTCATTCCATTGAAGAAAAAAAAGTTGATGTCACTTGCGGTTCAACTGGAAGTGATATTTTCATTCCTGTTAGTCTAAAAATAGCTTATTATTGTCTAATTTATTTGTACCAAAAACCAACATTTTAAATACAAAAACAACCAAAAGATTGGGGGCGTACATTAACTCGTGGCCACCCGGTATACATCAAATTTTAAGTATCTGGGCTCTTACTAGTTTGCTTTACTTATTTTACCATATTTACTCCCATGTACCCCCCATCCCTTCAACGGAATCACCTCAAAATATCTCCAGATGTTGGTATAATACATACGTGTATCAACTTTTTAGTGAATATCTCAATTTTATTCTGTTAAGTCCTTTAATAATAGAATGGGGGTGGTGATGGGGAGTGCGGTACCCCTTTCGGGTACACACTCTGTATATGCAATGAACCATAGTGCGAGTTCTCGACCCTAGCATATTTCTACATAAATTGATACGCCGCTGGCGGTAAATAATTCATCCCAGTTAATCATGTACTGTGAGGCCTTGATATTTCCAATTTCTCAGCGATGAGTGAAATCTTGAGAAATCGATCTGCAATTTACCCTCAACTTATTTATCTCGTCTTCCGCACATTTCACTTCTTATAATGTGGTGGGTTGTCTTCTGTATAATGTGAGATCAGTTAATCAAATTTATCAGAATATATTGTCAATATTAAATGAGTGACAATTCTAACTAGTCGCAAGTTAATTATGTTATAGAGTTTATTATCTGTTATACGATATTAGACGACAATTTCGAAAAGAAATGCAAAGGATTAGTTTTGTTAAAAATTTGTTTATCCATATCATGATTATTTTACTTCCACATCTAGGTAGTGGAGTGGAAGTGATCGTATAAAAAAATGATTTCTTCTTTGTTAAAATAGGTTTAGATGTCATGAAATAGTCCAAGAGCTGGCTGCAAAGAACCTGGCCAATCGAGTAACGGGATGAAATGTTTTTTAAATATTAGGTACTTACAGCGACCATAACAAAAATGACTTTACTTTACTTTATTAGCTCCCCCGCCTTGCGGCTTTGAGCAAACTTAATCTCTATGCTACAAATTATCATCATACAATGTTTATATATACATATATATGCACAGATATACATTATCTATAATACCTGGAAGGCAACCCTCACACATGCAATTCTTCAGTCATCATCACTCTCTCTGCCCACTCGTTCCATTTCCTCACTTGTTCCTCTTGTACTACCTTATTTTCTCTCATTTGTACTTCCAGATGACTCCATTCATTCCTCACAAACCTTCCCCCTTCTTCCCTATCCATTCTTTCACATACAAACCTTACATGCTCACTATTTTCCTCTCCTCTTCCGCATTCGCACTGCCCATCCACATCCCTCAGGCGAAACCTTTTAAGGTACCCCAGAAAATTTCCATGTCCTGTCGCCATCTGCACTCCTTTAAAGAATAATCCCAAGGCGGTATAACCCACTTCCGAACATACCCCGAAGAGGGTTCTTCCAGTTTCACCATCTTCCCATCTTTTCTGCCATTCCTCTATTACTCTTTGTCTCGTTCTTGCCTTTCTCCCTCTCCGATCAATCCACATTTCTCCCCCTTCTATTTCTTCTCTCATTTTTGCACTTTCATCCACCATTTTATTCTTTCTATTTTCCTCACCCTTTCTCCTCCACATGATAATACATTCAACTCTCATCCTATTCAGTCTCTTGATACTCAATTTTATCTCAACTATCTCTCTTTCTTTCGCCCCTCCTTTCTTCAACCTCTCGAGAGTTTGCAGGCTATCCGTGACGATGGATTCCTGCATTCTCTCTCGTGGCCTCATTCCCTCCTCATCCACTCTTCTCTCAATCATCTGGATGGTTTTCCCCATGGCAATGGCTTCCGCCACTCCCACGGGGATGCCATCCGCAATTCTCCCTTCAAATCTTCCTTCTCCAAATATTCCCTCAATTACTCCAGCTATTCCCACTCTCCCTTCTTCGTCTCTACTCGCGTCCGAATAACCCACAATCTCACTCTCATTTTCGATTTGTTCCTCCCATATCCTCTCTGTGCTCACCCTAAACGCTGGGTGTGGCCTTAGTGCTCCTTGTGTTTCTTTTCTCGTCATCTTTTCTGTTTTATCGAGGTGAAGGACCCCCGCTAGTACCTCAAGCGGCGGTATGCCACTTAGGACCTCCAGAGCGGCTGTAGGAGTTGTCCTATAAGCCCTCTGGAGACCAAGAAGTACCATTCTTTGGGTGGCCCTTAGGTGTCTCACTATTCTGCTGTCATTCGCTCTACTCCCCCAGATCTCAACACCATACATTATTGCCATTCGCATCACCCTTTCATATATAATTTTTATCAAATTTTCATTCGCTCCGTATTTCCTTTTCAGCATCGCACTCGCCCTGGTACAGGTCTCTCCCACTTTTTTCCTCACACTCTTAACATGGTCGATGAATCTGAAGGTCCTGTCCATCACGATCCCCAGGACCTTCACTGCATCTCCCATATCCACAATCCCGCCTCCCATTCTAATCCGTGGTTCTCTTATTTTTCCTTCCTCTCATTCTCACAAACATCGCTTCGGTTTTTTCCGCAGGGGTGTCTGGTAGAATTTGTGCACAAGTTTGGTATGTGTCCTCTTCAGAACAAGTTTCGAACTGCAATTGTATCAATGGAGTAACAGCTTGAAATTACTCTTAAAATTTAATATTTACAAAGTAAAAAATAAACATTTTTGGGTGCCTAGTTAAATCTTGTGCTAATGCCTTGGCACCCAACTTTTTAAATTTTCTTTTTTGGTACATTGCTCTATCTATCAAGTAACAGCTTCAAACTACATTCAAATTAAAGTTTCAACATTGTTCTGTTGTAAAATCATGGGTGCCACGTCTATGCCTATGCCAAATACCTGGCATATAACTTTCTATTTGTTAAAGTCTTAGGCTATTACTAATGTAGCTTATTACAGAAGTGTTTAGGAATAAACAAATAATCATTCAATAAACAATCATAATGGTTTCAAATAAATAATTTTCATTTATTTGGATATTTTACAAAGTACAAATACATGATACAATAAAAATTTTCTCATACATACCACAATGAAATTAATAAAATCTTACATATTTAGAAACATACATTAAAACATACAAATCTTTGTTATCAAACATCATCATCATTACCATCATGATCATCATCATTATCGTCATCAGAATCCTTATTATCATCATTAATTTCAATCTACTTCATCAAGCTTTACCATAACAATGTTCTCAACTAGAAGTGGTGTTGGGTCACCTTCGAACCAAAGTGGTTCAATTTTATTGTCATTGACTGTCCATCCGCATTGTTCTGGTAAGAAATTGACGCAGTTTGCTTCTGTATCATTTTGCCGCATTGAAGTTACATACATTGTTCGCAAAATTTTGTTATGATGCCATCATAAATTTCTTAAAATGGAAACAGACATTTTTGTTTACTGTTTTTGGTGGTATATTCCTTTAGCTTTCTGGTGATATTAAAAAAAAATGATATTACCTGAGCCATTCGTTTGGAAAAATGACATTTCATGTAAAAATAGCTTACCTTTCGCAAATTCACGAGTAATGTTCCACTTTCTTATGGACTGATAAATATTGTTGCCTACATTTTTATTTTAACTGGCATGAAAACATTTGACATAAAAATAAAACAAAGAAAATCATAAAAAAACAATCACATTAACAACAGAGGGGTACAGGCCTTTTTGTGTAAAGTATCGATAACTTTTTTATTCCGTGTAGAACCTCAGTTTTCTGACATTTTTGAGACAGCGAAAGAGAACGCGTAGAACTTTTGATGATGGTTGGATATGGTGATAGGCTGAGAACTCATCAGGAATCACGTGATGTTTTCAATGTCAAGTATCCCAAAAAGCAAATTTCTAGATCCACTGTAAGTAGATTGGTGGCTAGATATGATGAATCTGGCAGTGTAGCTGACCTCCCTCGATCTGGTCGCCCTAGCACAAGTAACGAAACCAAATTAAATATTCTTCTAGAAAGTGAGGAAAACCACCATCTTTCGACAAGGCCTGGCTTTAAATCATAACGTGAGTCAAACTTCTGTTGTATGTCTATTGAAAAAAGAAAAATACCATCCATACAAAGTGCAATTAATCCACGAATTGAATGAGGACGATCCAGATCGGCGCTTACAGATTTGTGAACAGTTGATGACCTTGTGCGATTAAAACCCAAATTTTTTAAAGAACATTGTTTTTTCTGATGAAGCTACATTTTCTTTAAAAGGGACTGTACATCGGCATAACTGTAGGTACTGGTCACGCGAAAATCCTCATTGGACTCAAGAAGCCCATACACAGCGACGAGGCAAAGTAAACGTGTGGACAGGTATGATTGTTGATCGTTTATTGGGACCTTTGTTGCGAAGAAAACCTTACGGCCGCAAGATATTTACAATTTTTGCGAGTTGAGTTAGTGCCAGCCTTAGCAGTTATGTTTCCGAACAATGAAGATGAAGATATTCCTGCTGAAAACGTCTGGTTTCAGCAAGACGGGGCCCCAACCTTATTTTGGGATAGCAGTGCGTCAGTTTTTAGATGACACTTTTACTGGAAGATGGATAGGTCGTCGAGGTCCGATTGAGTGGCCCCCGAGTTCACCGGATTTAACCCCCATAGACTTTTTTCTTTGGGGTTACTTAAAATCAAGTGTGTATTTTAACATACCAGATACCATAGAAGAATTGAAAGACAGAATTGGCTTGGAGATGAGACGAATTGCCCGTGAGATGATTCAGAACAGTGTGCAAAGTGTCTACACCCATCTTGGTCAATGCCAAATGGTTGGAGGTCCGCAATTTGAGCAATGGAGATGATTTTTTCTCACAATTACTTATGTAAGGTATCAGTCAATAAAAATATTTTTTTCCAAAAGAATGGCTTAGGTAGTATCAATTTTTTTCATATCACCAGAAAGCTAAAGGAATATACCACCAAAAACCGTAAACAAAAATGTCTGTTTTAATTAAAAAAATACCTGATGATGTCATAACTCAAAAACCAATGACGTCATAAATTTTGGTATAGTGACAAAATGTAACATTTACAAAATTAAAATCGACCTGTTCGAGGATTTTGTTGACAAATGTCACATACCAAAGATATTAATTTTGTGGTTTCTCTAGGTTCACACTGTATATCATCTAATAATATAATAATAATAATAATAATAATAATGTTTAATTGCTTAAGGTATTACAATTTACAATTTTGTTATGAGTATTAATTTTCATTCACAAATAAACGAAGACCACAAAGCCTAGGGCTGTCCGTGGTGTAATTTATTTATTTATTGATAAATATAATATAATAACAATAATGTAAATAACTATATTAACCTACTGGAACAAAACCTACCTATTATAAAATAACTAATTTATTACTAAGATAAATTTAGATGATATTAAAATAAAATTTTAATATTAAAATAAATCTAGGTGGATGGTAGATATGATATTTTAAAATAAATTCTAAATTCTAAAAATTGATTTCTATTTTTAATTAGTTACTTCATATACTAATTAGTCTTACAGAGATTCATTAGAGTATTCATAAATTTAACAGACTTAATTGACAAATGCGTTACAAATCTTGGTGTTTTTAGGTTGGTAACTTGGCAAACGATGGCTACAAACTCGGGAGACAAATGGGAATGTGCAGCAGAGAGTCACCTGAAATATTAAAGAGTGGAGGATGCGGCCTGTTTAGATACGGGGGACCTACAGCCCCGTTCATACACATTGCCATATCGTTTTGTTTACTCATACCTAAATTACTCATGGAGGCGAAACTCATCGAGGCTGGATTTTTAGCTCAAGGTAAGTAGAAACTAATATAACAACTCCCGACAAAGTGAAAGATTCGCGATCCGGCCCGCAAACTAATATAGCCGATATTAGCCGGCGGTATTGGGAAGATCTGAGTCAGCAAAAAGTGCAAGCGGAAAAACTGGGGGAAGTAGGACGCGGCGGAGAAGTTAAAAGTTGGCCTAAAAGTATTAATCACGACGCTTGTAGCTCCGTCATGTCCGATCTGAGCCAGAGCCCATTTTAATAAAGTCGAGAAGACTGGGAATTGAAATCAATACATTTTTCTCGTGTCTGTTCATTGGGAATTTATTTGCATGATTGCACAGTAGAACTCTTAAATACTGCAAATAAACTTCTAAAATGTAGTCATTTAATAATACATACCAGTGCATAGTTTAGTATAGTATACACATATTAAATGCACATAATTGTCCCTTCAAATTAGAAGAAAAATCACTGATTTTGGGAAATTTTTCCTACAGCTAAGCCACCCGTATAGAAAGTTGTCGGGGTTGTGTTAACATATTTTTCACCAAGCGCATGAAAAAAAAGGGTTGTTTTTTAGATGATACATAAATATGTTTTTTGGCCATTTTGGCGGTTTTTGGCATTTTGCTGGAAAACTATGCATTTTTGAGACTATATGACCTGATTTGATATTATAGATCTAATCATTCTCTACAATTTTTGTTGTCTTCATTTTTTGAAATTCCGCTTAGTTGCGCCGCTAGAGCGCGCTGAAGTTTATGTAAATGTATAAATTTTTTTGGTGTTTGATTTTAAGCCAAAACTATGCATTTTATAAAAAAATATCAAGAAATCAAAGTTGTAGATAAAAAAATTTTCGACAAATTTTGTTGTTTTTTTTTTCAAAGTCGCGCGGTTTTGCCGCTAAAGCGCGAAAAACATTTTTTCAATACTCTTGAGCGGGAAAAAAAATATAGCGCATATATTTTTGATATACAGGCAAAACTGTGCATTTTTTTATAGTACTCGTCGATTATATAAAAATTTCGAGAGCAAAAAAAAGTTATTATTTTTGAAACCCATCGTTCACTTCTTAACTTAGCCGGTAAAAAATATTGAATAGAGGGAGGAAAGGGGCAAAATACTACAGCTGTTCACGATGCCTATATTTTTTTTAACCGCTCAAGATTACTGAAAAAATGTTTTTCGCTCTCTAGAGGCAAAACCACGCGACTTTGAAAAAAAAACAGGAAACAAAATTTGTCGAAAATTTTTTTATCTACCACTTTGATATCTTGATAATTTTTTATAAAATGCATAGTTTTGGCTTAAAATCAAACACCAAAAAAATTTATGCATTTAGATAAAATTCAGCGCGCTCTAGCGGCGTAACTAAGCGGAATTTCAAAAAAATTAAAAGAACGGAAATTGTAGAGAATCGCTAGATCTACAATATCAAATCAGGTCATATTTTTTCAAAAATGCATAGTATATCTAGATCTAAAAAACAACCTTTTTTTTTCATGCGCATGGTGAAAAATATGTTAACACAACCCCAAGGCAACTTTCTATGTAGGTGGTTTAGCTGTAGGAAAAATTTTCCTGAATTTTCCTAATTTGAAGGGACCATAAGAAAGCCACAAAAACTGACTATAGATGTGTCTCGTTAGTATAAGGGATATCCCACAGAGCCGTGCATAAAATTTTTGTGTAGAATGATAGTAGAAATTTAATAGTTTTAGTGGAGAATTGACGAATTTTGTCTTTGTCGAATAAACTAATTTAAAATACCAACTGTTATTGCTCAGTTTCGCCAATAATAATTTAATATATTGGATTTTTTTATTATTGCCCAGCAAGGACCACGACTTTCGTCCGTTATTTCCATGGCTCCGGTTTCTCATTCATTTTCCTTTATATTATAAATATTTAAAAGTACTTTTTGAGTCTATTCACAAATGTTGTCTGGAAACTCTCTCTGTAATTTGTGAGCCATTGCTATTCCCAATATCTTCCTGACATTCTCTGCCAGTGCTAAGTAGAGAATCCTCCCAAGGCTTGAACATTTTCACAATATTATTTTACCACAGCCACTTATAAACACAAAACACCCAAATAATTCACCACTCACCAAAATATTTATAAAAACACAACTGCATAAAATACGATTAAACACAAAAGAATATTTCGTGTACCTGTTAAAGGATTGCATTCTTTAAGCTCTCACGATTCAGATATAATGTAAACCCAACAATCACAAACTGTTTTTATTGTATAAAACACATATAAATATATAACTGATGTGATTAATTGGACATTCCATGATACACTCACTGACAATATTGACAGTTCGACTCTGTCATACCCGCTAATAACCGTTACCTCGTAAAATATTTTCGGTAGGAGCGAGTAGGGTAAATATATCAAAATTCAAATTATAGTTGAAACAAGTGTGTTTTCGTTAATTTCTTATTTTAATTATTCTAGAATATACGTTACATGAGAATAATGATATTCTATGTATTTAGTAATACATTATATTTATTATTTAACATACTGCAGAGGAATAAACATACCCTGCTCTCCCCTTAATGCGCAAGCGGCGAAGGTTTGACGTTTTTAATGTGCACTAAATAGGTGTAGTAAAGTATAGTGTGTTGTTTTGAATCTTTATTTTTCATAAGGATAATAACCAGACCGTAGATCAACAACTATTCACCGAACTATGTCTCTCTCCTATCGCTGGATTACGAATTGCGAGCCTGGCGCGTTAAGCGTAAAAAGATATATTTTAGCTTGGTTTCGATTGCAGCAAATACCATCCGAAAGATTTATTTCTAGTTAAAGGAACTCTCGTACCAGCCATTTCAAACCACTTGCAGACTGAAGTTTCGAGCTACTCGTCAGTGCAAGGTGGGTCTGTGACGATTGGCCTGAGGCTTCCTCACACCTTATGAGCATTTCGAAGTAATAGACCGAGCTCCCATAGCACAAAAAGTACCCCATCGAACACCTCAATTAAAAAATTACCATTACAATCTATTAAAACCATTAAAAATTTGTTAATTGTTATTTTTTATGATTTTTTTAATTTAGCTAAAAAAACATTAGAAAACACCAACTTGAAATTTTCTCTATTTGCGATGAATTAATAATTTTTGAAGAAATTGATCTGTTTGATAATTATTGTTAACTAATGAGACATGCTTAATTTTTTATAGAGCATCTTTTTTGATGAAAGTACTCTACATAACACTTTCTTGATTTTTGTTTTAAAATGAAGTTTAAGAGTTGTGATATGGGAGTCATGAAATGTGAGACATACTGTATACATACTGAAAACTTGAATAAAATTTACATGAAACATGTCTATAAAAGTAATATTTTTAGTTTAAGTGCAGTACGGATTACTTAATTTTTGCAAGTTTCAAAAACTTTACGCATTTATCGAGATGTTGGCTAAAATGCTTGTTTAATTTTACATCCTGCTTAACTGTTTGCACATACGATAATTATTTTAGTAAATTAAACGTATCCATCATATTCATACTGTTACGTTTTAAATTGACATAGGCATCAAATGTTATAAACAGAATTACCATTTAATTATTATCTATAAAGTTACATAGAAAGGAAATATAGACCGTTTTATGCATGTGACTAACAGGGAAAAAAGTATACAAAGAAATGCATAACAATGGAGAATGGAGAATTAGGACAATACTAGTAGTATTGTCCTAATTCTCCATTCTCAAGCAGTGTCTGTCAGCCTGCAAGGGAATTTAAATGACTCGAATATTGTTGTTGTTTATTATCTGGCAAACACAGACGTTCATGAAAACGCCTTGTACTTTATTTGCATCTAGATTGGATATTGCTTAGTTACCAGCTGGAGCTCGGGCAAAAAATGCCAGGATTTCAAGTTTAGTGTCAGCTCAGATAAGAAAAATGATATATGTTGTGAAAATAAGAGAATGCTAAGAGATATTTTATTGTTTATGTTTTGTAATGTGTAAACAAATCGCAATTCTCTTCGTGGTCATGAGCGGTTATGATTTCTTCAGGACATTCGACATTTATTTTTTAGTTACCCACTTCACTCCACAGTGTACAATGCACTCTGTAATAAATCTTTCTAGATCCTATTTCAGAAAAAGATGTAAGTCTAAAATAGAAAAATTGAAAATCTCTGGTTATGACATCCTTTCCAATAATTTAATTAAAAAATGTGAATTAAATTTTTGCAATCCAACATTTTTATCTACAACTTTGATATCATGATATTTTTTTATAAAATACATAGTTTTGGCTTAAAATCAAACACCAAAAAAATTTATACATTTACATAAACTTCAGCGCGCTCTAGCGGTGTAAATAAGCGGAATTTGAAAAAAATGAAAAGAACAAAAATTGTAGAAAATCGCTAGATCTACAATATCAGATCAGGTTATATTTTCTCAGAAATGCATAGTTTTGTAGTAAAACGTAAAGAACCGCCAAAATGGCCAAAAAAAAAACATATGTATGTATCCATATCTAAAAAACCACCCTTTTCTTTTCATGCGCTTGGTGAAAAATATGTTAACACAACCCCAAGACAGCTTTCTATACGGGTGGCTTAGCTGTAGGAAACATTTCTCAAAATCAGTGATTTTTCTTCTAATTTGTAGGGATTAATTCTTTGGGCGTCAATTAAGCCTTCAGGGGTCCTGTAATACACCCTAAAATATTTTGCCAATCAGATGCAGCGTTTCCAAGTTGTGATGTCTTTCGTGTCTTTTTTGCCAATTTACAAACATTTTTTTGACTGCCATATCTCCGCGATTTATTAATTGTTTCTTCTAAAAATGTACGACGTTTTTTGATATTAATGTATTTACTGAAAAACATTTTTGTAATAAATTATTATTGTACCGGATGTCCAAAATATTTGTTTGTATTTCTTGATATTTAATTCCAATTTTTTTTTAAATGGAAATCCTATAATTTTCTTTAATGGATAAATAAACCATACAATTTCTCACATTTTAATATCATACACTTTATTTTTATTTCAAACTGTTTTTCAGCTATGATTATTTCAAATAATTTTTGCGTAAACTAATTTACTCTTTAGTTTAACATTAAAATCTACTATGGCTTTAGTATTTTGTTTTATATTTGTTTCAGTTTTTTTAAATGAAATGCTTATAATTTTTTTACATGAATCAATAACGCATACAAAATCTTGCAGTTTGAAATCGTATACTTTCTTTTAATAATTATTATGAACGACTTCTTAGAAATATTTGTTTTCATGACATTAAAAGTAGCGTAACAGTTGCTCAAAATGTCCACTATTTTGATCCACGCAACACTGGTAAATAAACGCCTTACATTGTATAACACTGACGAATCCTTTCATCATATCCTCTCGAGTCGTTGATTCTATTTTATTAACGTAACAAATCCCCAAAAGAAAAAATCCGTTAATGTCAGGTCGGGTGACCTAGGTGGTCATGCAATGGGATCTAACATAATTTAATAAAATAATAAATTATATATAATTTAACAGTTTATTAAAATGTCAGACCTCCTCTTCCTATCCACCTTTCAGGAAAGCGGTTATTAATGGCCTGACGAACATTTCTACTAAAAAAGAAGACTGCAATAACATAATCATGTAAAATTCCTCCCCAAACATTTGATCTCCAGTTGTGCTGGTACAACATGAGGGTTATCTCTGTCATAATAATGGAAATTGTACTTATTTACAAATCCATTACGATGAAACGTTGATTCATCCGTGAACAACACTTTTTCTCCAATTTGGTTTTGAACCCACTAGCAAAAATATAATCTACTATTTAAATCCACATCCAAAAGTTCTTGATGCAGCTGTACTCGATAGGGGTGAAACTTATTTTTACGAAGACATAAGGAAACACTAGATTTACTGACATTTAAATACCAACTCCCGTATACTTGCCATATGATTTTCAATTTCCATCACATTTCACCAATAACTTACAACATAGATATGAAATCTTGTTGACAATAGCTATAATTCATATTTTTAAATATTGCTTAACAATATTAACTCCACTTAACAGTTCCTTGTACGGTCACCGGTTTAGGTACACTGCAGCGTACATTTTTAGAAAAAACAATTAATAAATCGTGGAGATATAAACATAACTTGGCAACGCTGCATCCGATTGGAAAAATATTTTAGGGTGTAATACAGGACCCTTGAAGGCTTGACGCTGAGAAAATGTAGGATATTCCATTTAAAAAAATCATACTTTCTTGTGTAACTCACTTTTGTGACACCCTGTATAATTAAAAATAATTTTACCTTGTAGTAGACGAAACAAAGGAAAGTTTTTTATAAGAGGAATCACTAACTGGACACCCGGTATAGGTTCTTTTACGTATATTCAGCAATTTCTTTGGAAATGGCTTAGGGATTTCTACGAAATCTTTTGCAAATTATAAAGTAAGACTTGGCAGTGGTCCCATATTATTTTCATCAAGCTATGTTTAGTATAAGGTGAGCAAAAATAGTAAAGACATGTTAGTAAGAAGTATTATAAAACATTTGAATTTTTGGCGAAGGTGCAGGTACTTTCAATTAGAGAACATTCGAAGTTATGGCGGGGGAGCGGTCACAGGTAAATAATTATTTTCGAAATGAAAAGCTCAAAATGATGAATCCAGTAAGGCCGGTATAATTGCTTAACTTTTGTAGATTTGCATGAAATTGGGCCCACTAAAAACGGCGAACAAAACTCTGTTTTGTAGTACGTACATTTGTTCATAACCTTAAAAATTAATTTACTGCTACTCAAATGAGTGACAGCTACGAAATCGCTACACTTTGCGTCAAAATTAACGCATCAGTAAAAAGTGGTCACAGTTTCAAAGTTGGTTTTCTCACCACATCATAATAATATCAAAATTTCATTTCTTTTCTTGTTTTTTTTTTTTTTATTTAAGGTTTGTTTGTTGGTATCGACGCCATTGTAGTAATTTTCATTCAAATTAACATTTTAAGTATATACCTGGTGCAAGAATAATTATAAGTTTTCCTTTCGAAATTTGGGACACCCTGTGGGTTGTACTAGCTACAGCAGCGGGTCTGTTATAATCTCATTGTAGCCCCACACATCCATAATTTTTTTTTGTTTGTTTACTGTTTTTGGTGGTATATTCCTCTAGCTTTCTGGTGATATGAAGAAAATTAATATTACTTAAGCCATTCTTTTGGAAAAAAATGTTTTTATTAATTGATACCTTGCATAAGTTATTGTGAGAAAAAAATCATCTTCATTGCTCAAATTTCGATCCTCCAACCCTTTGGCACTGACCCGAGACGGGTGTAGACACTTTGCACGCTGTTCTGAATCATCTCATGGGTAATTTCTCTCATCTCCAAGCCAATTATGTCTTTCAATTCTTCTATGGTATCCGGTCTGTTAAAATACACCCTTGACTTTAAGTAACCCCAAAGAAAAAAGTGTAAGGTGGTTAAATCCGGTGAACGCGGGGTCCCCTCAATCGGACTTCGACGACCTATCCACCTTTCAGTAATAGTGTCATCTAAAAACTGACGCACTGCTATCCCAAAATGACGTGGGGCCCCGTCTTGCTGAAACCAGACGTTTTCAGCAGGAATATCTTCATCTTCATTGTTCGGAAACATAACTGCTAAGGCTGGCACTAAGTCAACTCGCAAAAATTGTAAATATCTTTCGGCCGTAATATTTTCTTCAAAAAAAAAAAAGGTCCCAATAAACGATCGCCAATCATACCTGCCCACACGTTTACTTTGCCTCGTCGCTGTGTATGGGCATCTTAAGTCCGATGAGGATTTTCGCGTGACCAATACCTACGGTTATGCCGATGTGCAGTCCCCTTTAAAGAAAATGTAGCTTCATCAGAAAAAACAATGTTCTTTAAAAAATTTGGGTTTTCATCGCACAAGATCATCAACTGTTCACAAAACTGTAAGCGCCGATCTGGACCGTCTTCATTCAATTCATGGATTAATTGCACTTTGTATGGATGGTATTTATTTTTTTCAATAAACGTACAACAGAAGTTTGACTCACGTTATGATTTAAAGCCAGCTGCCTTGTCGAAAAGATGGTGATTTTCCTCACTTTCTAGAAGAATATTTAATTTGGTTTTGTTGCTTGTACTAGGGCGACCAGATCGAGGGAGGTCAGGTACACTGCCAGATTCATCATATCTAGCCACCAGTCTACTTGCAGTGGATCTAGAAATTTGCCTTTCGGGATACTTGGCATTGAAAACATTCTACGCATTCTCTTTTACTTAAACGTGGCATTACATTCACTAGTTTTGCTCTGTCTCAGAAGTGCCACACAACTGAGGTTCCACACGTGCCAGGAATAAAAAAGTTATCGATACTTTACACAAAAAGGCCTGTATCTCTCTGTTGTTAAGGTGATTGTTTTTTTACTATTTTCTTTGTTTTGTTTTTATGTCAAATGTTTTCATGCTAGTTAAAATAAAAATGTAGGCAACAAGATTTATCAGTCCATAAGAAAGTGGAACATTACTCGTGTATTTGCGAAAAGTAAGCTATTTTACATAAAATGTCATTTTTAAAATTAAAATCGACCTGATCGAGGATTTTTTTGAAAAATAACACATACCAAATATATGAATTTTGTGCGTTTCTTTAGGTTCACACTGTATATTCATGTTTGCAATAATGTGTTTGTAGTAATTGATTCGTGAAATTATCTGATAAAGTTCCAAAGCATACATTGTAGCTATTCGAAACAGCTCTTAATATCAAACAAATTTCACCGAAATCCACCACATACAATAATTATTAATGCAATATTAAGTAGCGCCATTAGAATTAATAGACTCGAAAGTTATGTTTCCATGGAGACCAACTTTGTAAAGGCTGATTCCAAATT
Organism: Stenurella melanura; assembly: GCA_963583905.1. Taxonomy (NCBI): domain Eukaryota; kingdom Metazoa; phylum Arthropoda; class Insecta; order Coleoptera; family Cerambycidae; genus Stenurella; species Stenurella melanura. Next base: position 150,878,408 of record OY757312.1, read on the forward strand.
AATTTCCGTTTTGCTCGTATGTTAATAATTGGCCGCTACCTGCACCGCTAAAAACTATTTTCCCGCTTCAACAAGTGAAACGAGTTTTCCTTTTGTTCTATCACAAAAAGCTATGCACCGCGGAGACGGAGAGAAAGCATGCACTTTTTAACAATTAATTGACTCACAGGCTACGACTCATATTAACGTAATATGAGGTTGAGGTAAAAGCCCATATAATTATGGTTGAAAACCGGAAAGCTTTGAGAGCAACTTGAAAACAAGCCCTCCAAAAGGTTTGCCCTAATTACATTTCCAGCAGACATAAAATACACAATTAAAAGGGTGTTCAATAAATGGAAATCAACTTTGGGGAAATTTGAATTTTAAACCGTAACATCCGCAGAATAACAATTTTTGTTTTTCCAAGAAATAACATGAAACATTTTAAAATAAGGCGTTTTGTTGAATTTCCTTTGGACTTTAATCGATTGAAATGATTTGGATATTATTAACTTAATGGGTATGGTACTGATTACAAATTATTGATCCTGTGTAATAGGCTTCGCTGAGATTTATTCTTTAATTAATATGTAATATTTCCAGGCTTTCGTTTGAAAACATAAAAAGTCAAATATGCAGAGACGATATATAAGTTCTTCTCATCAAAATTCGTCAGAACGTTCATATACATAAGGCTTTAGATATGTAAATTACATTTGTTTTGAGTTAATTTTCCTTAAGCGTAGCCATCCTGTTGAAATTATTTTTGATTGATTGATTGATTGATTTGCCAGCGTAAGGTGGGCACTGCTCCCGATTCCAGCATCCAATCTGGATATTTTATACTGCTGCATCTGCTGGATTGGATATGGGATATCTTTGTTGCCAGCAGCGAGTGCCACATGACGCATGGGGTAGGAATATAGGAATGGAAGTGTAGGTATTTGTGAGACGCTTCATTTTATCTTTCCATGCTTCTTTTAATTCTTTTTCTGAGTCTTCTGTTTCTTCTGTTTCCCAATCTAGATGTGTTTACCTCCTCCTACCCGCTTGCGAACATATACGGTTTCATATGTTTCACCAGATATCCCCGTTTTGTCCTGCGTCAGTGCGTCCACTTCGTCCGTTGCTAAGACATTAATGAGCTCGCCACAAGAAGATGTTATTTATTAACCGTTCCAAAAGAGATCTAGGACAACGTTTGAAACGCCCTGTATATCCATCAGAGACCATCTATTTACTGTATACACCCTGTATACCGATCTGCCAATGTAATGCAAGGTAGAAAAATAAAATCTGCAAAAGTAAAGAAGAGATCTAGGACAACACCTGGGACGCCCTGAATATTCAGCAGATCCCAGCTACTCTGACCTGAGAAATATTCTTGTATTCGTAAATAAGTCGTGACAGCTGCCCGTCGAGATCTTCCTGTTGTGTAATAAACTAAACTAATAAACTAATGCAATTAATAGACTAGACTTATCTTTTTTGGCCCCTTTATATTTATGTTGGCAGCTTACCTCTTTCTTCTGTAGTATTCGCACACTACTTGCACTCGTTTTCATCCTTCCTTAAAATCAGCTTGTTGTCATTCACTGAAGAATTTATGATGCACAGTTTATGCCGGATGCTCTGTTCCTTATCAAGTTGTTTTTATACACTTTTATGAATCTATGTTCAACTAATATAATTTAATCCAATATCAACTATATGAAATATCCATACTCATGCTAACAACACTATTTCGCACGATTTCTCACAGTTTTAACCGCCTTTATTCGTGACTTTGCGGAGCTACCAAATACGCGTCTGCCTACGAACCCAACCCACTTTGATCTCCTTCTACCGAAATTATTTTTGCAGGAAAATTATTCTGTTGATGCCAATTGATTACTATATTATACTCGGATGATTACAGCACACGCTGTAAACGCTCTCATATTGTAAACTTTATATTATTGTCAAATAATTGTCGAAAATTCATGCCGAAACATTCACTCTAAATTTTTTCTGATATACTATCTACATAGATGTTTTTATTTTCTTGGCCGTTGATATCAAATTAACCTGATGTATATCCTGACATATATCCTGATGAAACGAAAGGAAATATAAGAATTTTTCGTGTAAACTGACCAAAAAACCTCAGGATATACATCAAGCTAAAATGATATAATATCTCAAATATACTGTTATGAATTACACCCCCTTGGAACAGGAGATGGTACGCCTATGCCTATTGATAGTGACTGGAAAGGCTCTAGAAAGAGCCAAGGACTTTTCTAGATTATGGTTGGAGAAGATTCTGGATTAATCTAGAGCTAATTTCGGAGTATATAAGGCGCGATTACAAGCGCGGAAGAAGAAGTTTTATGAAGAAAGCAGTTTATAAAAGTGAACAAGTAGAAAAGTGGAAAGTGAGGTTAGATAAATAGTAAATAAAGTGAATTTGAAGTATTGTAGTCAGTAAATAGTTAAATAACGTGTTAGTAGTGTTTAATCTCTTGTTGAAATTATTTAGAACCCACAGATTCATACAGGGTGTTCCGAAAAGGTGGAAATCCGTAACATTTTGGTGTCGGAAGCGGAATTTTGACAAGAGGATTTTTCGGAAGTGTTCGAGAAGGTTTGGCAGTGTATTCTCGAAGTTGGTGCTAACACGGAGGACTAATTTACTGGACGTTGTTCAATGGTTATTTTCGAACAGGAAAATAGTGTCAAGTGCATTTTTTGAGACATTTTTGGAACATTTTATTTGGACATTAGAGGTTAAGTGACGAAGACTCTAAAAAAGACTTTCTCGTGCTGTTTTGCGATTTCTCTGGACAATTCCATTACCGATATTGACGTGATTAATACATTTTGTTGATTTTATCATAATTATATGCCGGTAACAACCAGAAGCATGGCATCCGAACAACAAATGCAGGACTTTATGGCCCAAATGCAAAAGATGATGATGGATCAGGAAAGGAAGCGCCAGGAAGAGAAAGAAGAACAGGAAAGAAAGCGCTATGAAGAGAAGGAGGAACGGGAAAAAAGACGCCAAGAACAAGAACAAAGACGTCAAGAAGAATTAAGAAAAATTTTTGAGGATCAAGAGAGAAGACGTCAAGAGGAAAAACAAGAAGAGGAGAAACGGCGTCGAGAGGAAAAACAAGAAGAGGAGAAACGCCGTCAAAAGGAAAATGACGACTTAAGGAAAGCTATAGAGACGCAACAGAATGCCTTGTTTACAGTCGCTGAAGAACTAAAAAACAAGATCGAAGTAAAAATGGACAAGGTCGAGGAGGAATTAAGTGAAGTCAAAGAAAAAGTAGATCGGGTTGAAGGAAAAACGGATAAGGTCGAGGAAAAAGTAAACAAGTTCGAAGAAGAAGTTAAAGGAGAGATTGACCAGCTTAAACAACAGTTGAGGGATAGAGGAAACCAGCAACTGGTATCGTCAGGCCAGCGATTAAAAATTCCCTCCTTTGATGGTCAAAGTTCCTGGATGACTTACAAGACACAGTTTGAGGCAGCAGCGAGTGCAAACAACTGGAATGACGAAGACAAGGCTAAGGCATTAATCGTGGCTTTAAGAGGCCAAGCATTGGAGTTGCTCCAGACAATTCCGGCAGACCAACAACGGAATTTTAGAGTTTTAGAAGCTGCCTTAGATCTACGATATGGAGATCAACACCTTGCTCAAGTATACCAGACCCAGCTGAAAGTGCGCGTTCAGAAAGCTGGAGAGAGTCTGCAAGAATTTGAAGCTGCGGTGGAAAGACTGGCACACTTAGCATACCCTAATGCGCCAAAAGAATTTAAAGAGCAATTGGCAGTGGGGGCATTCCTAGACGGGATAAGGGACGAGGAGATCAGACGAGTCCTCAGGCTATCCCGACATAAAAGTAGTAGTGAAGCCTTGGTGCATGCACTAGAGGTAGAAGCCGTCTATAGGGATACTCCAAAGTCAAGAGTACGGGCTATGACGCTGGAAGAATCGCAGTCAGAAAAGGAGAACCAGAACCCTATGTTGGCTGATATACATAAAATGTTCAGTCAGTTACTGGCTCAATTGGATGCTGCAGAAAGACAAGGCACGCCAAGCGGCGGTATTAAATGTTACAACTGTGGCAGAGCAGGGCATATCAAGCGAGACTGTCGATATCGGAACTCGAGGAAAGTGAATGTTAGAAACATGGAAGGGACGCAGAATAGACAAAGTAGTGGAAGGCCAAGTGGACGACGGAGTATGAAATGTTACCGGTGCGGAGAACTAGGACATATCCAGCTTGAATGTCCACGGAGAATATTGGAGAAAGTAAAGGCCGAAGAAGCTGTGAAGCTGAGGGGAAAATCAGAGGAAGCTGGTACCAGAGAGACTGTGACAGATAGGGAACATGGTACCCCGAGAGAAGTAAAGATTTCCCAGCTTCGAAGCATTCCGAGAAGTCCACTACTACCAGGACGTGGAAGTAAAGTGAAACCCCAGAAAATTTCAGATATTTCATCCGGAAGAAGGTGCAAGGAAGATTGCAAGTACTGCCACCAGGAGAAACTGCAGGTCACGAGAGCAGTTAACACTGTCAAGGTGGAGGTGCCGGATGACAGGACCGATGAAGCGCTCAGACAAGAGCAATTGAATGATGTGGAAATTGGGCCTATATTGAGAGCCAAAGAAAGGGGAACTCGTCCAAAATGGCAGGATGTTTCGGACAAAAGAGTGGGACTGAAGGCACTATGGGCGCAGTGGGACTCACTGAAAGTCAGGAACGGGCTGTTGCGGAGAGCATGGGAAAGCCCGGATGGAAAAAAGGTGGTTATGCGTCTAGTGATTCCCAGGTGTCGAGTAGCGAAGGTGCTTCAGGAAGTGCACGATGGAACATCCGATGGACACTTCGGTGTTAACAAGACCCTGAAGAAAATACGAGAACGATTTTATTGGATAAGAAGTCGTCAGGATGTGGAGGCTTGGTGTCGCAAATGCAAGATTTGTGCAGCCAGTAAGGGACCACAGACTGGAAGTAAGGGTGAAAAGAAGCAGTTCAACGCCGGAGCTCCTTTCAAGAGGTTGGCTAACGATATAGCGGAGCCATCACCAGCCAGTAACCGAATGAAGGCTCGATACGACCGGAAGGGTAATTCAGAAGGGTTCAAGGCAGGAGACCTGGTTTGGCTGTACAACCCACAGCGGAAGAAAGGAAGGTCACCGAAACTTCAATCACCTTGGGATGGACCGTATACTGTTATTACCCGAATTAATGACGTCGTCTATCGGATTCAACGAAGCAAAAAGTCCAAGATGAAGATCGTGCATTTGGACAGGCTGGCGAACTACATCGATGATTCTGAGTTGCCTGATCGGGACGATCTAGGCTTAAGGAGGGGGCAGTGTTATGAATTACACCCCCTTGGAACAGGAGATGGTACGCCTATGCCTATTGATAGTGACTGGAAAGGCTCTAGAAAGAGCCAAGGACTTTTCTAAATTATGGTTGGAGAAGATTCTGGATTAATCTAGAGCTAATTTCGGAGTATATAAGGCGCGATTACAAGCGCGGAAGAAGAAGTTTTATGAAGAAAGTAGTTTATAAAAGTGAACAAGTAGAAAAGTGGTTAGATAAATAGTAAATAAAGTGAATTTGAAGTATTGTAGTCAGTAAATAGTTAAATAAAGTGTTAGTAGTGTTTAATCTCTTGTTGAAATTATTTAGAACCCACAGATTCATACAGGGTGTTCCGAAAAGGTGGAAATCCGTAACAATACTATGCGGATTTTCATCGCTCCACAAATGATTATTTTGAAAATTCACAATACGCTTTCTCCTGAAGTAAGATTCGTCAATTAATAACATACCAGATAGAACAAAGGATTACTCACATATTATTATTGTAGCTAAACACAAATTTTCGGTCTTGACTGAAAGTTACAAGAAAGAGGTAGCTTTGCAATATAATTGTGAAAGCTACAGCCTGAAACATAGCCCAAGGCTGCTCACACAAGTATTGTAGTCTCACGTTCAACACAAATTTTATATCTAATACAAACAATACAAATAAAGCCAATTTTAATTACAACTAGTGCAGTTTTCCACTTTTTGTTTTAAGAACTGTACAATTTAATAATAATTTCCACAAGACTATAAATAATTAATTACTTCACAGTTGCCGAAAATGATGAATGCATTTTTTAGAGGGGCTAACAATACGGCATATAAATGATGTCATTTATTACACATTCACAGTGGTTATCATCTGACAACCCGATCTAGTACGCGCCCTATATTGGGCTTTGTTTAACCCCATCACATTGGCTTCACCCTCACAAATTAAATAGCGTTGAGAGAAATGTTGAAACATGTAATATGGAAAAAAATCACGACTGTCATTATAGGCCTGATCAGTGATCATGAATGAAATACGAAATCGTTATTAAAACCAAAGGTGGCACTCCCTACAAGTTGGATTATCCAATATGTGTTATGCGTATAACATTAGTTCATTGGTCAAATTTTTCCATTGTTATCTTTGATTTTTTCTTTATTGATTGATTTGCCACTTCCGGATATCCAATCCGGATAATTTTACCGCCGAATATACATGACGTATGTGGTAGGAATATAGGATAGGAAGTGTAAGTGTTTTAGAGTTGCTTCTTTTAGCATTCCGTCTGTCATCATCTCCTTATTTATTTTTCTGAATATTTTGTTTCTTCTGTTTCTGAATCATCCTCCTGCCCACTTGCGTCCATACATGGTTTCATGTTACCCAGAAATCTGTTTTCGTTTCAACGTCCTGTATCAGTGCGTCCACTTTGTTTGATTGCCAAGACATACATTAGCGCGCAAGAAGCTTTTAATTATTAACCGTTCCACAGGTTAATAGCCATTTACAGTGAATGTGTAAGGAAGAGCCCTGAGAGAACATTTGAGACACAATCCGCCAAGGTAATGCAAAATAAAAAGCAAAATGTGCAAAAAATAAAAGAGGTCTAGGAGAACATTTGGGATGCTCTGTATATCAAGTAAGCCAACCAAACTAAGTATAAGGAGATCATTTTTTAGAAGTAGTTTAGTTCTTGTTTATGTGCGAATGTAACTTTTTCATCGAAAAAACTTTCGAGCAATAGTTGTAGGCATTTAAAATACCTACAAAGTGGCTCCCGCTGAATGAAAATCCGATTATTAGATTTCTCTAAAATTAAAAAAAACATCGAAAAATTACATTTTTTAATGTTGCATTAACTTTTGCAATAAGTAATTTATGGTATCAACAAGCTCAGAAAATATACGTCATAATGTGCTTAAAAAGTTACCGTAACCCGAATTTCGACGATTAATAGTTTCCGAGAAATTCAATTGTTTATTAAAAAAGTGATTTTAGTAACATTTGACTTTACCAAAATAAGGAGGTCCGATTTTAATTTTGCTAACAGCTTTCTACTCTTCAAGAGTTGTACTAAGCCGAAGTCAAATATTTCAATTAAGTTGCTTAAAGACGCCGTTGAAAATGATGCATATTTCTTCGATATAAACAAATGTACTTAATAGCTTTGTCAATTGTTCGTGTATCGAAATGTAAAGTATCCGCTTTCCGCGTAGCTGGCATTTTTATACGAATTAAAAAAATGGAGTTCCTCCAACCTTCAGTACTGTAGATAATTTTTTTTTTCATAAAATTGCCAAGACCTTATTTTTTTACTTACAGCGCTGAGATTTGCAGGTATCGCTTAAGATGATTTTTTTAGATACACTAGAAACCAAGACGATTTTGCTAGCGCGAACGATTTTGAACGGTGTGAGTCAACATTTCGACGTAGAGAGACACCGCCGACGCAGGCTCTCCCTCCACTCTGCCAGCGCACGGTGGCTCGACTAGCTGGTGCGAACGCCTCGCTTCAACAAGAACTATGTTATAAAAAAAGACGGTGAAACAATTGCTTATATTTTTCAATTGAAAGTTGAAGTATTATTTAAGTACAATACCTGCAGTATCGGGAAATTTTTTAAAAAGAAAAATCTCGAGTCATCGGAGGATGTTTTTTTTAAATTCGTATAAAAATTCCAGCTACGCGAATGTCCACCTTACATTTCGATACACGCAAAATTAAATGACACAGTTATTAAGTATATTGATGATGCTATATTCAAGCGATATATCTTAATCAAGTATTAATTAGTTGAAATAGCCAGACTCATGCTAATTTATATCAATTAAGGTAGAACTGTCTCCGCTTTAATTCAACCCAATTCCTTACGATTTCTCACAGTTTTAACCGAGTTTATTCGAAATTTTGTAGGAGCTAGACAAGCCTGTCTGCCTCCGACGCCGAACTCAAATGTTTCAATTATTGTCTTTATTTACAAATTTTGTTCGTACTAATATCTATCTTTAGTGTACTACTTACAATTTCAACAAATTGGCAACAACTTTTGAGAACTCGGACTGTTCCCTTAAATTGAGTATACCATGCCGTTGGAATTTCACCAATCAGTTCGGCACCCTGTACAATGGCCACAGAAGGCAGTTAAACTAACGACTCGTGATTTACTGTAATTTCTCATCACAATCGGAATTTATATAATTATCGTGGCACATATCCAATGATAAAGTTATGACTGAGGTCTGCTGGAAGCTGGAAATTTAATTAATAAAGCAACCTATAAGTTGTTAAGAATTTCAGAACTTGTACGGATTGGTAAGCACTTTAGCTGCGTATTAAATCTTTAGAATCACGTTTTCCATTATGGTTACAGTTTTCATTGGTTCCAACGTCGTAACTGTTTGATTGCTATAATTCAGGTTGAGTGGTTGTGTGAACGAACATATACGTGGGTAATTTCAGGAATGAAAGAGAAACCGACCAAATAGCATTCCTGAGATATAATCCGCAGTATAGGATTAAATAGATGTATATCTGTTAAGAAAATTATTAAAATAGACATTTAACACCACAAATAGACATTCATTTCATACTGGCTAATGCCAACGATTGTTAAAGAAAAGCAATTTAGATAAACGGCCAAATTATGCTATCAATTAAAAAATAAAGTTCTGTATCTCAATTTTTATATTGATTCAAATGGTAGTCTATTTGTTAACAGACTACTTCAATACAACGTTTGCTCTATCGATAGTTGTGAAGGATAGGATGGTTTTTAACCTTTAAACAGTTTCTATAATATTGACATTGAAAGAAAACAATGATAATGACTCCTACGACGATAATGATGACGATTAAGATGATGATGATGACGAAGACGATGATGAACCCACATATTCTTATGCAAAGAATCGCATTACTGAATACCAGCACGGTTTCTTTAAGGGATGATCTACATTAAATAATCTCTCTTATGTAACTCAGTATATATCTAATGCTATCTACACTAACTCACAGGTTGACGTAATTTACATAGACTTTACTAAAGCATTTGACAGACTAGATAACAGTATTTTATGTTCTAAATTAAAAAAATTTGGCTTCTCAACAAATTTGTTACTTTTCAAATCATGTCTTGAAAATAGACATCACCATATTAAATACCATGGACAACGATCTGTGGAATTCGTATATACCTCTGGTGTACCCCAAGGCTCTGTTTTATGCCCATTGTTCTTCAATAGTTTCATTAGTGACATCGCAGAGGAATTGGGTGTCAGTTGTCTTTTGTACGCAATAATGAGTGACTGTGTGGTATCATAAAGTGCCCGTGATAAAATTAATGAATGGTGTAATTTAAACAAATTACAATTGAGTATAAGAAAGTGTAATATTTTAACTTTTACTAATAAACACCAATATGTAGAATTTAATTACCATATAGAAGATTCAGCGCTTACACGTCCATCAACATTCCGCGATCTAGATGTAATATTTGACACCAAACTATCATTTAATTTCCATATAAACTAATACATAATACCATGTTCTCGCGATTTTAACGACATTAACATACTGAAACTTCTATATCAATATTTTGTTCGATCCACACTGGAATATTCGTCAATTATTTGGTCGCCCCATTGTAACAAACATATACAGACCATAGAGAATTCAGAGGCGTTTTTTAAAGACTTTGAGTCATAAGGAAGATGGTGTATATCCTGCTATTGGTTTTCCTCAGACTGAACTGTTAAATAGATTATTCACTCTCGAGTCTGGAGACTCGTAGATCTAATTCACTGAAAAATTTTCTTTTTAAAAGAATACATAATATAACTTGATTGCGGCGCTATCTTATTAAGCCTACTAAATTCTTGGATATCTAAAATTGGTTCTAGGCATAATTCATTATTCTATTTACCGACCAAAACTAACGTACAGAAATATTAGCCACTATACATAATGTGTGAGAACTATAACAATATACAAGACCAGTTTGATATATTCCACTCCAATGTTGCTGCGATAAAAAGATTAACTGCATAATTTAAAAAAAATGGTTTTATCATTTTTTTATCTGTTTATTTTGTATTCTTCTGTTTCTACTCGCATACGTTATATAATTGTAAATACTTATTATTTCCCACCCTGTTATTGGAATGCTTTGTTGGGTAGTGTATTATTAAATAAAAATAAAATAAAATAAAATAAAAAATAACGGTGACGATGACAATCACAATGATCATGATCAAAATAATGAGTGATAATGATAATAATAATTTATTATGTATAAGAAAATGTAGATCTTATACATAATAGACGACGTTTAGACTTAGGCTACTTTTACCCTTAATCTCTACCTAAACCTAATAAAATATGATCTGTTTACATGAAAGAAAAATGCTTGTAAAAATTTATATAAAAAAAATGTACTTTGTCTACAATAACTACTTTCATTGCTAGAAAGGTGTAATTGAAAATTATTAATTGTATCATACAACATAATATTCTATACTAAGTATGGTATAAAACATAATGAAAATAAAGTGATGCAAACAAGAATAAAGTATTTACTGTTACCAACATCAATAAAAAAAGTCACTAAAAAGTAACAATGCGTTCACTAACATATAAACTTATCTTTTGTTATAAATAGGCCGTCAGAAGTAACGATTTGAGATCGATTTTCGACAAGTCTTTTGTCCATCAGATTTTATTGGATAGAATGATATATTTTAGTGCCTGGGCCAGCAATGAAATGGACTTCATGATTATAACCCTTTTAAAACCTATTCGGGGGGATTCCTTTTGACGAGTCTACCACGAATATTCATATCGCCCTATATGGAAGCGGCGCTTTAACCCTTACGCACCCTTCAAACACGTCATTTTTCAGCCTTTAGGGTTTGTGATAAGAACCCGTTTGTTTTTGATTTTAATGAGAAAATTATATATAAAAACCCCTATACGGAAGCTATTGTCCGACAAAAAAAGTGACGCGTTCGCCCAGTCCGACACCCGAAACATGTCAATTTTGAGCCTGATGGTTTCGTGACTATAACCCTTACCATTTTTGGCACAAAGTATAAAAATTGAATGTAAAACATCGTGGTAAACTTGTCCGACAAAAAAAATGACGCGTTCGCCCAGTCCGACATCCGAAACATGTCAATTTTGAGCCTTATGGTTTCGTGACTATAACCCTTACCATTTTTGGCACAATTTTTGAAAATTGTATGTGAAACACCATGGTAAACTTGTCCGACAAAAAAAGTGATGCAAAATCTAGAAAAACTGGAAAAAAGAATTTTTTTTATGCAAAAATGTTTTTTAATGCGTTTTATTATAATCTTTACTTTAAGATCATAGGAGGTTCTAAATTAACGATCAGTTTTTATTCAAATTATGAGAATTGATTAATCAATGTCCTAAAAGTACTCAGTTCAATTTTTGTAGCCCAAGCTTGTGTTTGATTTGAGTTATAAGTATGTCTATTTTTACGTGTTTGGCACGGTCTTAAATGGAATTTAACGGAGGGAAAAATATAGATTTTTTCATGTTTAATTAAACATATCTTTGCTCAGTTTTCATTTAAATGTGATAAATGAACAACGAATAAAGAACTTTCTATGCGAAAAATTGTACTAGCATGTTTCTAGAAATCAAAGAAGTAATGTCATAATTTAGAATAATTTAGATGAATTAATATTCATTAATCAAATAATTATCTCTTTATATTTCTTTAACAAATTCAACTATTTGATAATAAGTACTTTTCAAGCTATATACTTGTACCCGTAATTTATTTTTTCTATACTAACAAAATAATGACAATATAGCTTTTCCTTGGGAATTTAAATTTCCGCGGCACGGAGTAGTATACTAATACTACTCCGTGTTCTGCGGTGATCTCTCTTCCAAGAAAGTCGTTCTACAGTCTACAGCCCATGTACAAATGAAGGAAAGGGAGTAAAAAAAGAAGGAAGGGCATCAGCTGCTCTGTTTCATTAGTATATTATATACATCAGTTTTGTTCCATATTATTTCACGTGGTCGTAATTTCGTTTTTACAGTATTTATTGAAAGGTATTTACAGTATTTATTGAAGGGTAGTAAACAGTTATTATTTTGAAAATTATTTTGCACTTGTTCAGTAAAATTTAATTACAAAACTTTTATCTCTTTTGAACTTTTCACTAAAACTAGAAAATAATAGTCAAAAAGCCATTTTTTTCGGAATTTTACACAAAATTAATCACCAAAAATTTAGCTAAATTTTTCAGGCTGCGAATTCCTCAGTTACTGTTCTTTATGTTATTCTTAAGGATTTTTCAAAAAAAATTACGTGCCCTTCATAACAGCCAACTGAAAACAGATGCTTCCTAGTCTATAAATATTCTGAAAAAAAGCACCACTAATAAAACATCTTTTTTGCATTTTTCTTGTCGGACCGTCCATATTTTTGTCGGACATAGATATAAATGATTTAAGAAAGTATTAATGAATCACGTGGTGCCTTTGTCCGACAGGTTATAGTCACGAAACCATAAGGCTCAAAATTGACATGTTTCGGGTGTCAGACTGGGCGAACGCGTCACTTTTTTTGTCGGACAATAGCTTCCGTATAGGGGTTTTTATATATAATCTTCTCATTAAAATAAAAAACAAACGAGTTCTTAACACAAACCCTAAAGGCTGAAAAATGACATGTTTGAGGGGTGCGTAAGGGTTAAAGCGCCGCTTCCATATAGGGAGCTATGAATATTCGTGGTAGACTCGTCAAAAGGAACCCCCCCGAATAGGTTTTAAAAGGGTTATAATCATGAAGTCCATTTCATTGCTGGCCCAGGCACTATTTAGGTGTAAATAACAATAAAATCATAGTGCGTACGCACAGTTTTGGCTGTAAGATATATTTAAATGCACTTTTATGCAAATAAGTGCATTTTTCGCTATTTTTTCGGATTTTTCGATAGTTTTTCAAATATAATCGTTTAAAAATAATTAATATTGACTAGAAACTTTTTATTTCATTATCACATAAACTTTATTGTGCATTAGAGTAATATTTAACCCCTCAGATGCAATTTTTAGCCCTTGATTACATCCAAAATTTGCTTTAATATTAAATATATCTCTCTAAAATTTATACTCGGGGTTTTTTTCATAGTCGCTAATTACGAATCTGACATGAAAATTGGAAAATTCAAAATGGCTGACCGGAAATGGCGCGAAATTTAAATAAAAAAGTGCTTCTTTCGTTTTATTTTCACTTAAAACGTAAGGAAGACCATACAAATTGCATCTGAGAATTTCCTATTACAAATTTTTATTTTTTTGACCTAATATTGCTCATAGAGAAAAATATTTCATGTCACAGTGTTGGTGATCGAATTCTGAACAACTTTCAAAATGTCCGTCCGTCCGCCCGTGTCCGTCTGTCTGTCAGTCTTTCTGTCCGTCTGTCTGTTTGTCCGTCGGTCTGTCTGTCCAATTGTATTGAAATTTGGACAGTAAGTTAGTGTTAGGTAGAGGAAGAACCCTATTGTTTTTGAGCAACATCGATCGATAAATAAAAAAAGTATGTATTTTTTGAAATGAGAAAGAAATTTTTTTACTTCATTTTTCGAATCGGACGCCTTATTGTATATTTTTACATTATTGAAATCTGCGACGTTCCGGATGCGGTAACATTATTTTTAAAAAATTGTACAAACGCCGAACTGTATAAAAAATTGCGACTTTGGAACTGACTGTAATCTTAATTTCCATTGTATTTTACAAATTGAATACCTATATGACCGATAAGATTTCAGTTTTTATTTAAACATAAAATACATCCAGTTATTCTGGGAGCGGTTTTCGTTTGGTTTGCCTAGCAAAACGATATTGTCATCAACGGTCTAATTTATCTGTGTGTATAAATCCTTGGCAAATAATATTACTGACTACCTCCCTTGCGTACGAGTTATTATTAATGCTGTTGATTTTCCACTGGAAAGATTCTGAGAATTGACTAGTTTGTGTTGAATTGGCGAAACTGGAAGCCTGGACCCACAACTCTCTAACGCTACCATTGGCGGATAATAAAGATTTATTGTAGTTGCCTCAGGACTAGTTATTTCCAAGTTGCACTTAGCCCAGCCATATCAGAACTTCTAAAACCAAAAGGAGCTATCGCTCATTTGATAATGTCTCGTCAGCTCTCCCAGGGCTTAATTTTACTTTAGGAGAATTTTTTACTCTTTATTGGGTATTCTGCCACTTCTGTAATATCCACAAAATGGCTCTCCATTTTCCATCTGTGAATTAGTGAAAAGCAAATTAGAACTGCAACTGTGTCATTCACTGAATATAAATTGTGATAATGGAATTCTCAGCGCCATTTGAAATATTTGTTTTATCTTCATTCTGAAAGTATTCGTACGTACATTTTCAATTATTATTATTATTATTAAAAAAATATAGTAACAATAATAATAATAATAATGCTCTATAGTTAGATGAAAATCTAGTCACAAGATTTTATTAATGTAGGTACGGAGAGCTACCAATAAAAGAAATATATTGATAGCCTAGTCAACAAAATCCATGTATATGTAATAGTTATAAAATAATAAAATACGCTTTTTTTAAGATAGCAAAAATACGACACAAAAAATAATGAAACATATTTATAGAATTTTGCACACAGCGGAAAGAAAAACTATCTATGAGAATTAAAAGAAAAACTATATGAAAAAATGTTAATGAAATCTGCATTCTCTCCATAACCTGACTTCTGGTTATGCTAGCAAGTTAAAATTCTGGTATAAATTTGTCCAATTTCTTATTTGACGTTCTCATTATAACACTAGCATCCAACATAGTCCCCTACGGCTAAGCAGATTAAACTAGTATCTACATGACCCCCTACGGTATGTAAACTCAGTTAAAAGTGAGAACAAAGGCCTGAAATTAATTTATTTACCTACCTGGTCTTTAACTTTTTTTTTTCATCATAATGGATTACATTTTAATAAAATCTCTCATTCAGTTTCTTGGAAATGCTTAGTCTTTGAAACGTTCTTATTCTGAGCTCATCAGAAAGGCACAAGGCCACTTATAACGATATTCCATGCAAAACCAAGGCAATATCCCATGAATAAGTATGAAATATTTATATTTGACATTGACTGATAAAAAATAACAGATCTTCACCTATCTATTAGCTAACTAGTATTGGGGCCTATACAGGGTGTTTCAGTTAAAAGTCCCCAGGCCATTATCTCTAAAATTAATAAAGATATTTTATTTTTGTAAATGGCAGATGATTGATACCAAAGAAAGGTTTAAATAACGGTTATTAGAATTTTTCCTCAACAGCACACAGAGATGGCGCTGCGATGCAAAACTATTTTTTGATGGCTGGAACCTTGAAACATAAGTCATGTGATTAAACAATAATTTGTGAATAATTTTGATGGTATAGAGAATTTACAAAAAACAAGTTACATGAGTTTCTTTCATTAATGCCAGTACACGTGAATTTTGATAAATCCCTATAATTTATTTATTATTTATTATAGAATATTGGTTACCAAACACTTTTTTTCAAGATAAGGAAAGTGATATAATACACTATCATAAAATTATGTTTACCACTTCCGGCCAAACCGGAACTAACATGATGAACCAATATCCATATGTTCCTACATATTACATTTTTTTTTTCTAATAACGCTTCTAATAAAACGGCTCCCAAAACTTAAAGTAAGTAAGACAACAAAGAAAATACACACTAATTTAGAATGGTAATGAAAAATCTACTTAAGAGATATTAGTAGGCTTTGATTTAATTTTAAGTTTGACAGTTATTAAACAAAGTTTGTAGTTGGTGCATTTCAATCATAGTTTCAAACAGAAATAGTGTACTTAGAAACAATTCAAAGCAAATTAATCCAAATAAGGCAATAAAAAAAAAAAATTTAAAAAATGGTTAGATACACCAATGAAGATAAGTTAAATATGATTTTAATATACGGTGAATGCAAAAGAAATTCCCGACAAGCAAAACGGTTGTTTTGTTTACGATTTCCAAATAGACCTACACCCGATAAAAAAACATTTATCATGCTGTTTAAAAATTTAAGAAACTGTGGTAGTTTTAAGAAAACTATTTGTAACAGAAATAGGCCAGTTAGAAACGATGAAAATACAGCCTTGGTGTTAAATAGTGTTGTCAACAATCCTCAATGTTCTCTCCGGAAATTGGCATTGGAAACTAATCTGTCGATATCTTCGTGCCATAGAATATTAAAATCAAATAAATACCATCCATACAAATTAAAATTGATTCATCATTTAAGGCCTGGTGATTATGAACGAAGATTACATTTTCTAGCTGAATTTTCAGTTCTTTCTGAAGAATGCCCAAATTTTGTAAAAAATGTGCTCTGGAGCGATGAAAGCCGTTTTCACAACAACGGAGTTGTGAGTAAGCATAACTGCCGATACTGGTCACAAAATAATCCTAGATGGATGAGAATGACTCAGGTAACTCAGCTAACAGGTAACTTTTGGAGTTAACGTGTGGTGAGGAATATTAAATTCATATATTATTGGACCATATCTATTCCATGGGACTTTAAATGGAAGAAAATATGAGATATTTTTGAGGAATGTATTGCCAGGATTATTAGAGACTATCCCTCATAACCAGGAGAATATTTGGTTTCACCAAGATGGTGCACCACCCCATAACTCAGTACTAGTCAAAGATTGTCTTAATGAAATGTACCCTCAGAGATGGATTGGTACTAATGGACTAGTCAGATGGCCAGCACAATCACCTGACTTGACTCCATTAGATTTTTACCTTTGGGGGTATTTAAAAAGTGTAGTGTACATTGAACCCATTGAGGATATGGCCGATTTGTATAATAAAATATATGCAAGTGTTGCTGCTATAAATAGACATACGTTACAAAAAGTTTGCAATGAAGAGTTACTGAAACGGTACAATATGTGTATTCATGAAGAAGGGAGAAATTTTGAACATTTAATATAATAAGTACCTACTAATAAGAAATAAATTAGTTTAATTTCATTTTTAATAATATTTCGATAGTTTTGAAATGTTTGTTTATAAAACTTTTGTTTACGTTCTTTACTGAATTGTTAATATAAATTTAGCCCATTCTAAATTAGTGTGTATTTTCTTTGTTGTCTTACTTACTTTAAGTTTTGGGAGCCGTTTTATTAGAAGCGTTATTAGAAAAAAAAATGTAATATGTAGGAACATATGGATATTGGTTCATCATGTTAGTTCCGGTTTGGCCGGAAGTGGTAAACATAATTTTATGATAGTGTATTATATCACTTTCCTTATCTTGAAAAAAAGTGTTTGGTAACCAATATTCTATAATAAATAATAAATAAATTATAGGGATTTATCAAAATTCACGTGTACTGGCATTAATGAAAGAAACTCATGTAACTCCAGAACGGCTTGTTTTTTGTAAATTCTGTATACCATCAAAATTATTCACAAATTATTCTTTAATCGCATGACTTATGTTTCAAGGTTCCAGCCATCAAAAAATAGTTTTGCATCGCAGCGCCATCTCTGTGTGCTGTTGAGGAAAAATTCTAATCACCGTTATTTAAACCTTTCTTTGATATCAATCATCTGCCATTTACAAAAATAAAATATCTTTATTAGTTTTAGAGATAATGGCCTGGGGACTTTTAAGTGAAACACCCTGTATAGTAAGGTTATCGAAAGAATGCAAATATTTCGTTAATATTTTTATATATAGTTTTTCTTTTAGTTCTCATAGACAGTTTTTCTTTCCGCTGTTTGCAAAATCCTATAAAGAATATGTTTTATTACTATAAGTAAACAAATAATTAATAATTCATTTTCAAACAAAAAAATAATATAACAATATTTGTCACCAGTGTTAAAGAGTAATTGACTGATCTGTCAGCGTAAGGTGGGCATTGCTGCCGATTCCGGGCATCCATGGAGGTTCGTTCACAGCTCGGTCGTCCGTCGAACATGCCCAACGGACGGCCAAACCGCGCGCCGGAACCAAATCTTGGATGTTTTATATATCGCCGGACCGGCTGCATACGCCGGGTTGGACATTGGACATGCTTGTTGTCAGCAGCGAGGGCCGCATCACGCATTGGGTGGGAATATAGGATGGGAAGTGTATGTGTTTGAGAGATGCTTATTTTAAGTTTCAATGCTCCTTTTAAGTTTCCATCTATCGTCATCTCCTTATTTTTCTTCTTCTAAGTTTTCTCTTTCATTTGTCTCTGAATGTTGCAGCTTTTATTTATTAATTTTTTTAATTTATCAACCGCTCCACAAGTAAATATCTATCTACGGTGGAACTGCTGAGCTCTATCTCGCGGTAACAATTCTTTTTTTAGCGTTATGAGAAAGAGGTCCGAAAGGTTGGTTTGCTCACCCTGTATGTCATTTTCATGAAACAATCGGTTTCAATTTCGGGCAGTTTTTCCATTTCATCACCTATATAATATGTTTATTACCTATGCATTATGTCTATTATGTTTAACATCTTTTCAATTTTGATCTCCATTTCTTGTTTAAAATTTAATAAATAAACCAATGCTAATGCTACATAAACAAAAACTTATCTATTTCACTCACACATCTGGCTGGCTGTTGCTTATTTTATACCACCCACTTCAAGAAAGAACTAATCCAGGTATGGATTTTACGGTCAAGCACTCAAGCAGTACACTTTTCTCGGGTTGCTTATGTACACTATTTTGTGTTGCTTTATTCAACCAACATAATTTAATCAAATATCAACTATATGAAATAGCCATACTCGCGCCAATTTATAGCAATCAATGCAGAATTGTTCACGCTTCAATTCAGTACAATTTCGGCGTTTTGTTGCCTTTATCTGGATTTATCTCGATATCCCATATTAGCCACGAGTCATGCGCCTCTCTCCGAACTCGACACACTTTAAATCCGTCGCCAGTGTTAAAGTGTAATACTAACAAATTCTTGCAGAATGTAAATTGCTTTTTGTAAGTTTTAAATTTTAATTTGAACAATTTTGAACCAGGTATTTTTATCAAATAATTAGGGAGATGATTGTATATCTTAATAGGCATAACTATCACACCATTGCTAGCAGTAGAGAGATTGTGTCTAGGCAATAAAATGTCATTCGTTTGTCTTAAGCTATATTGTATATTTCGATCGGAAAACTGGACAAATCGACTGATATTAGACTTAACAAACAAACAATATGATAAAACGTATAAAGCTGGCAGCGTTAGTATTCCAAGCAAAACAAACAAATCTCTACATGAATGGGTAGAACACTTGAATAACATAGTCCTAATTATTTTTTTTGTATGATAAATAGATCATTAACTCTACTGGACTTGCCCCAGCAGAAAGTGTCATAGTTTAGTCATGACTGACTCCACTTGTGCAAAGTAATAAGTTTTAAGTAAGTAGTTCTAAACTCACACAAGAACGAAGTCGCCAGATGATATAGCATAAGTCTTCAATATTTTCAAACCAGTTTAAATTACTATCAATAATTATACCTATTAGTTTTACAGAGTGACTGTTTTCTCTAGATAAAATATTGATAGTTACTAATAAGCTATAATCAGGAGTGTTATTAGCAAACATCAACATTTGAGTTTTTGTCGCATTAAGTTTTAGTCCAAATTTGTTGCCATTGATGCAACTGCTACATCATCAACAAACTGACTAACATGTCATTCGTTGCTTTTAAGTGGTTTTGTAGATCATTTATAAAAATAAGAAAGAGAAGAGGTACTTTCTTGAGGAACTCCCGTTGGCATCAGCTTAGCGTTTGATTGATCCGATATCCTACCGACTTTTAGTATGACTTTCTGAGTACGTTGACTTAGGTAGGACCTAATCCAACAGTTAGATACTCCTCTTATACCATAAGCGTACATTTTTATTAAGAAGCAATTTATGATTTACCTTATCAAATGCTCCAGATGTATCAAAGAATAGACATTCACACTTTTTTTCATCAACATTTTGAAGTAAAAATGTGTATAAGGAAGTAACTGCATCCTTCCCAAAGCTAATTTACTCGTGTAAATTATAATAATATATTTATATATAGTATTATATTTCGAATCCATAAGGTGCTAGCTAGGCTTTTAAAATTTCATTAGAGAGAAAACCTGAAGGCAAAAATGACATGTATAGATTGTAGTATGCTACCACGCAGACAAATGTAGAAGCAGATGAAAGCTACATAAGTACAGCGACTGTGCACTGTTCCAGATTATTTTTAATAAATATAAAGCATACATACAGAGATTTATAAACAAGAAAAAGTTAGTAATTGTACAGTCTAAAACTAATGTTATTTATAAAAAAAATTGCGAAGAGTATCCTATAGAATGTGCAACAATTATATAAAAAGTGCAGTAAATCGACGAAGAGTATAACTGTTAGCTTGTTTTAACTTGAATATAATTTGCATTTGTATCCATCTCTATATACATACATTTTTAAGATAAGCTGCCAAAATATAATGCGTACAAATTAATCAAATATTACCCAGCAATTACGCTCTCGAAAAAAATTTACTGATAAAATTAAAAGTTCTAGTGATACATATTTACCAAATAAGTGAATAATCTTTTTACATATAATAATTTGTTGCCTTCCTATTTAGAAAACGTTTTACAAATTATAAAGAATCCCGATGTTCTTAAATATAGTTTTATTTTAGTTCTAACGAATCTAATTTCCTCCCTGTTTCAATTCCATCGACCGCTTTCCATTCAAGTGGGTTAACCCAATTTGAAATTTCTTGAGTGGTGCCGTAAGAGTGCAAACACCCCTTAGCTATCAAATTATTTAGTCTTGTAAGAGAAAACTTATTGCAGGGTAAACTTACTGCAGAGTTCTATGTGTGCTAAGGGCTTACATTACATTACATTTACATTTTCATAGTCTACTAAGCAAAAACAAGGTACAGGTCATAGGATGCGGAAAGTGGAAATAAGGGGAGAGACCGATGAGCTAAAAAATGATAACTCCGGATGGTCTTAAACGTCAGACACACTTGTATCAAAATGTAGCCGAAACAGTATCGATAACAAATTGCCTATATATTTTTTACCCTTCCGAGGGATACTGTTCAGACGCTTTTTAGGCCAGTATATAAATTTCCTGAGTTATATCTAAAAAGTTTTAATTGTGTCGGTGTCTTAAGATTACTAATTCTGCGAACTCAAAGTGTTTTTTAAGTAATGGTAAGGTGGGATAGTAGGGATGAGTCTTCAAGTTAATATAGTAAAATGAAAATAGATCATGAATGGTATAGGACAAGCCAGTAAACATATTAGCAGATAACACACCCCCACAAAAAAAGCTTTTGATCCGGATGACTTACCGTGGAATCTAAATCTGAGGTCAGAAAAATGCGTATACCCCTTATATTTTCGTATAGAAACAAAACATCCCATAAGGTAAATTTATGAATACTATCATTAAGGAATGAATGGGGATTCTTTTATCTCTCGTGCTCTTTTTTTATGCCAAGGGCTTCAGCGAGAGGGTAACAATTCTCCCGAATGGGTTGACACACCCTGTGCAGCTCTTCTAGCTTACAAGCTCTTGAGAATGAAAAGGAAATATGGTACTGATCTGTTGTTGAAATAATGAAATAACGCGAGTAAGTCTGAGTTAAGTATGCTAGTAGAATCGGTTATTTGCTTATCACATGCATCAATAGTAATGTCATTAGCAAGACCACCATAAAGTGTTGATAAACAGTTGTCTAAATTGAGCGTGGCGTACCTTGTAGTACTTGTAAATATGGTTCGTAGAGAAAAAAATCGGTAGAGGTATTTACACAGAACTTCCCTCTTTGTTTGTGCATGGCAGTCACTCTAAAAAATGATTACGAAATGACATTGAAAATAATAATCGGAATATAGTTATCACTATTACTACAAAGAAAACCTGATAAGTTTTAGTCAAAAAAATATACAGAGTGCTCATCCAACAGCAAAAGTTCAATACTAAATGACAGGTGCCAAATATGGAAGGCTTGCGCAAATACCTTTACAAATGTCCACCATGACTGAATTATTTCTTGGGATGACCACCCTGTACATTTTTCAATAAAAGTATAATAGGTGCATATGCCAAGTATTATTGCGATCTGTCACATTTTCAATTCCACATTCACGTAGTGGACTGGAAGTATAGTGGTGGTTAAAAATATATATATATTTTTTTAAATTATTCAAAAATGTTGGTAAAAAAATTTTCTTTTCTTTTGAAATAAGTTTAGAATGCCATGAAACGTGAAAATTTTAAATTTGTGAAAAGAAAAAAAATTATTCCATACATTTTAATGGTAAACATTTTTTCAAAAATGTTGGTGAAAAAAATTTTCTTTTTTTTTCTGATATAGGTTTAGAATGTCATGATACATAAAAATTTTTAATTTGAGCAAAAAAAATGTTTCCATCTATTCTAGTGGTAAATTTTTTTTCCAAAATGGTAAAAAATGTTGCAAATTTTTTTTCCGAAATCGATTTGGAATGTCATGAAATGTGGAAATTTAAAATTTAGCAAAAACAATGTTTTCATCTATTCTGTAGTAGTGACAAATAGATTAAAATTTTTTTAAATTTTTCAAAAAAATGTTTAAATTTGTTTGAATAGGTTTTGAATGCCATGGAAACGTAGAAATTTTAAATCTGAACAAAGAAAAAAATTCCATCTATTTTCGTGGTAAAATTTTTGAAAAAATGGTATAAAAAATTTCTATTTTTTTTTAAATGGGTTTAGAACGCTACCAAACGTGAAAATTTTAAATATGAACAAAGAAAAAAAAATTCCATCTATTTTAGTGGTAAAGAAAAATTTCAATTATTTTTTTTAAAATAGGTTTAGAATGCTATGAAACGTGGAAATTATAAATTTGAACAAAACAATTTTTATTCATCTATTTTAGTGGTAAAAATTTTTTCAAAAATGTTGGTGAAAAAAATTTTCAATTTTTTTTTTCTGAAATAGGTTTAGCATGTCACGAAACGTGGAAATTTTAAATTTGAGCAAAAACATTTTTTTTTCATTATTTAGTCCCTTTAGACGGTCCACCCTGTATATTTTCCAGTGACAATTTAACCATTTCTTCGCTGACAGTAGCGTCAACTACCTACCAAATTTGACTGTTCTCCGCCAAGTAGTTTTTTAGCTAATGCACCAACAGACAAACAGACAGACAGACTGACGGAATTGAAAAACCTATATTTTTGTAATCTACGTGATCTGATACGTCAAAATCAGAAAAAATCTCGGAGGGTGATTTTTTCTCGAATACAATACTTCCCTTCGGCATGCGAGGGAAGTAAAAATGTTCATCATCATTTTATTTGTCATGTAATTCTGAACAACTTTAAAAATGTCCGTTCGTCTATCGGTTTGTCCGTCTGTCCGCCGGCCCGCTCATCTCTCCATCTAACATATTTCTTGTACGCACAATAATAAAAAGTTCGATTTTAGTAAGGCTTGGACGGTGAATTAGTGTTAGATAGAGGAACAAACCTTTCATTTTGGAAAAAGATCCATAAAAAAATGTAAATGTTAAGAACCATTTTAATAAAGAAAAATACACCCAAAGAGTATTGTAATCATTGATAGGCACAAAAATATAACACAGTATACCAGGGAACGTTTCGTCAATCATGATCATCAGGATATGATTAAAAAGCCACAAGGAATTTTCTAAGATATAACTTATTAACGATTCTAACAGTCTTCACGTGCATTTTTTGAATTAAAATAGTCTGTACCTTCATATTTATCAAATGAAAACGTTCGTCCCCTATATAACACTGACTTACCTGCAAGTTTTAATAAAATCCGACTTTTCCTTCTCAAGCTATTGTGCTTACAAGAAACATGGTGGATGGAGGGACGGACAGACGGATAAACCGATACATGAACGTCCAACAGGTTTTAGCAGATGGTCGTGCTGGATAATTCCTCGATGGAAAACTTATAATTTTTTAAAATTGGAATAGCATTTGAAAAAGTTTTCTGTTGGGTTGCCGACAATTCATTTGATACAAGTTACTACAGTTACCTTCTGGCTGCTATTCATAAATTAAGTTACTTTTGACAGTACAGAGCAATCAGGTCTATCTTCAAAGTTTGAAAACAAGCCACGTCGAGCCATCTTTTAAAATTCTAAAGAAAATACTATAACACAGAAGTAGATCAAGAACCCCATAGCGCTTGAATTCTTAGTTATCGCGGCGGCAAGGTCGGTAGGTAGGTAGAAAGCCATTTTATATGATGTCATTTGATATTCTTGTTTGGGAGCATACTGTTCCCGTGACAATGTTCTCAGACTACAAAGAAGGGCTCTACGTGTCGTTGATGAATTAAAATTCAAGGAACCATTGTAAAGATTCTTTTACAAAATTAAGCACAATGACATTACCATCGACTTGTGTCTTTTATTATTTTATACATCAAAGCCAATGAAGTGTCATATCCAGGACGAGGTCAAATACACTCATATTCTACGAAAAATGTGGATAGCCCAAAAATAAACTACTTAAAAGACTGAATGAAAACAGGGATGGTTATTAATGCATTTCTTAAGAATATAAGAGATTTAGCCGAAAAATGATTCAAATTGTCTAATAATTACCGGAACACATCATCGGATTTTATCAAGCATAAAAAAGTGAAAGTCAACTTTATCTAAAAAAAGTTAAAGCGGTTTATGCGAAGAGATGTCAAAATCGCATATATATATTTTAATACTATTGTATGGTTTTCAAAAAACATGAAAGTGCCTGCAAGAATTTGAAAAATTTTCAGGGGAACGTAAGAAGGCGAGGGAAACCGCAGTTCTGTATCTCGTTCCGTTTTCGAGATTGATCCATCGGAAGTAGACAAAAATCGGTCTCTTTACCTATTTCCGATGGCCCAATATTGAAAATGAAATGACATACAGAAGTGCGGTTTGCTCCATTCGATTTGTCTCGCCTTCCTACGTACCCCTGAATTTTTTCAAATTCTTGCGGGCACTTTCATGTTTTTGGAAAAACCATACAATAGTATCAAAAGATTTATGCGATGTCGACATCTCTTTGCATAAAGCGTTCTAACTTTTTCTACCCTCGGTGTCGTGAGCTCTCGGGGTATTGCTTTTAGTTCTTATTAACTTCGGCGCAGTTACTTTCCAGACATCCTGTATACATTTACTCCTTATTTAGATATTTACATGCCCCTGAGTAGTGACTCTAATCTTAAAGAAAAAATAAACAAATAATTAAAATAAATAAATAACAGAAAAGTCAATCAAATGGTGTTACTTTTCAACGAAGACAGTCAATGAAATGCGAAGTTCTGGCTTTATTAACTACAATCCCCCTCATATTAATAATGAGGACTATATTTCTCCATTCATCCACGAATTTCAATAACGTTAAAACGTAATGTTTTCATATTTTCAACTCGACATTCGGATCTTCCGCCGCCGCAAACACATCAATCCACCAAATGAACCGTCCTATTCATTCTAATATTCCGTACATTTTCAAAAGCTATTTGTTCGCGTTAACTGGCTCCATCCACTGGAGGTTTTGTGTTTTTAGAACTCCTTTAATTAAACTCCCATTCCCGCTCTTCTCCCGTATTACCCAGCTAACGTTCACTTGTTGATTTTTGCTCTTTTGTTGCAGAGTGGATATGGCACACAGACTTGGACTTTATTATTATGCATCGGGATCGTATGGTCGTGATGAGTTTCATGACGTCCAATAGTTCCAATATATCTCCGGCCTCCATTATTCAAAGTAGAGTGACACATCCAACAATGAGTTCGGTTAAACCGAGTGCCATGCCATTTGTTAGCGGACCAGCGGTTACCCACACAGTCATAAAGACACTAAAGGATATTATAGGCCACGAAAACCACACCATGTATCAGAATAAAAATATAGGTAAGTTTATTTGTTTATACGAATGCGTATAAGATTCCATAGGTGCCTTTGTCCCCTTACAGATCAAAATTAATTGGCATAATTTGCACAACGTTGTAGAAAAATTGTAAAATTTCAATACAAAATGTTAGACTTAATACAGATTTTAATTGTGTACAATGTCTTAAAGGATAATGGGTGGGAGAGCGAACAAACCTTTAAATTTTTTCAGAATGAGTGAAGGCAGTATAGGTAAGTAGGAAAATTATCGCAACAAGAGTGAGGTAAAAGGTCGTCAGAAGACGTTAAAGTTGCAAAAAATTTCGCAAAATTTACATGATCAAGTGTACTTCTGCCAATTCGCGTACCTACTTATTGTTTGTTTCAAAATGAAATTATGGTCAAACGCCAGAAGGCTAAGTGGAAGAAAAAGAAAGAAAATGCCGATGCTAAGAGCGTCAGCGCCTTATTCGATCGATCACTTTTCTCTGTATTTTCACATTTTATATCAAGTATACTTCTGACGATTTGACGACATAATTCGGAGATGTTCAATGAACTATTGGTCAACTGCCAGAAGTCAATTAGGAAGACATCATTTGTTTCTATAGAATCTAAAAAAATATTATTATTTTCACTTAGATTACAACAAACTTCTCTAATACTAATCTAATATAAAAAACCGCTGCCTAAGGAGTCACTACTTCCACATCCAGATTTTTCATCAAGTTACTTTAAAGGAAACATCATGACTAGATTTGCGCTCTAGTATGTGGAAATTGTTGGTCATAGAATTTTAATAATATTTGGAGCAGATGTAATAGAAACGTTTGAGGCGTTGGTTTCTGCCATATACGTTAAAAATGAAGTTTTTAGTTTACTCTACTTATTTTCCCCTATTCACAACCTACTACGTCCCACCCCTTCAATGTAATAATCTCAGTCAGATGTCATTGCAATACATACGTGTACTGAATTTCAAGTCAATATCTTAATTTTGTGTTATCAAACCCATTAATAATGGAGCGGAGATGGTGGTGTTTGAAAAATATTAGAAAGAAATCTAAGGCCTTGGTTTCTAGTATATACACTAATTTCCATATTTCTGTACTCTTGCCAGCATTTACTTATTTTCCTCTATTTACTCCTATTTAACCCTCAACCCTTCAACGAAATCATCTCAAAATATAATCTAGTTCCAGATGTCGTTATAATACAAACGTTTACTAAATTTCAAATGAATATCTCAATTTTATTTTATCAACCCCTTTAATAATGGAGTAGGGGTGGTTGGAAAATATTATAAAAAATCTGAGACTTTGGCTTCTAGTATATACACCGAATATCAAGTTTCTGTATCCGTACGTGCTTGCTTTACTTATTTTCCCCTATTTACCCTTATTTAACCCTCAATCCTTCTACGAGATCATCTCAAAATATAATTCAGTTCCAGATGCCATTGTAATACGTACGTGTACCAAATTTTAAATGAGTACCTCAATTTTATTATATCAACCCCTTTAATAATGGACTAGGCGTGGTAGGGGTTTGAAAAATAGTTTTAAAAAATCTGGGGCCTTGGCTTGTAGTACATACATCAAATTTCAAGTTTCAGTACTCTTACCAGCTTGCTTTACATATTTCCCCATATTTACTCCTGTTTACCCCCTAACCCTTCACCGGATATCTTCAAAAAACAATCCAGTTTCAGATCTCGTTATAGTACACAAAATTTCAAGTCAATGTCTTCAACCGTTCCGGAGAAAACGTGCGGACAAAAAAAAGTTACAGACATACCGACAGACAGATAGAAATTTTTTTTCGCTCAAATTTAAAATCTCGACGTTTCATGACTTTCTAAACCTATTTCAAGAAAAAAAATTTGAAAATTTTTTTACGATTACTCTACTCCAATTCACTACGTGGATGTTTCATTGTTTCATCAGCCTTATTTTCTAAATTATAAATTTTCATCAAAATCAGGATTCTCGTCGCTGTCGTAAATGGTGTCATCATCCTCATCTGAAAGTAGAAATTAATAATTTAATAAAGTTAATAAATTGGTTACTGAATGATCAAAATCGAATTCAAAATTACCTTCCGAATTTTCACTATCAGGGATAACGTCTTTGACAAATGGTGGTAATTGTAGTCCTTCAAACCACTTAAATTCATGTTCAACTCCGTTTAACATCCATCCTGAATTTTCTACTTCGAGTTCGAATTGATCCTATAAAGTAGCATTCCTTCATATACAAGGTGTAATCAGTTTCATGTAATTAAAAAAAACTGGTAATGGGGACCGACTTTGATAAAAACTTTGAAAAAACTGACCTGGGTTAACATATTAAATATTTTTGTTTATATTAATGTAGAAAATAATTGAGAACCACTGCTTTTCTTGGTCAAAAGACTTGTAGTTCCCAATTCTAGAACTTTTAAATTGTCATAAAGAAGTGCAGTCCTCAGCGTCACACGCGGTGTCAAAGCAAACGCTTTGTTTGGATCATCGACCGCCTTTGATGGACCGCCTCAACCGAAGGCAATTATAAAGAGGTTAATAATTCGTTATCTTTTCCTGCAACTGCAAGCAAATAATGGCCATAGAAGTTTAAACAGAGCATATCTTTAAATGTGTGTCTTTTAATTTGGAACAAAATATTGGATTAATGTTTATAATTTAGAATATTTAAATGTGATTTATTAACGTTTGTAACATAAATGAGTGTCCTGGGTTAAAAGCTTACCTAAGTAAATCATTCGAAATCTCTGCATCTGCATCAATACACAGTTCGGTACGTCGAATTAAGGACATACGTACTTCGTTCAACACTAAACAATAAACTATCAACTAACGTTGTCAATAAAGAAAAATAAAAGAAAAACTTGGTCCTAAATCCAAAACGAAATACAAAAAGAACGCACAAGTAAGTTGTGTCTGTACGTAATCAAAAATTTAACGACTTTAACGCTAAAGTCAATAAAATAAATCTTAACTATAAATACACAGTGACCCGAAATTCAAAAATAACAAAAACACCGAACGGCGGGGCGGGTTGGACGTGTGTACATAACGAAACACCCATAGTAACTAAAATATTGCACAAAGGAGAGTCAGAGTATAAGGCAAAGACACGGGCGACTATCTAAACCTACCTCAATATTCCAGCAGTTCCTAAAAGATTTTATTGAAAATTTGCGAAATTTTTGTTTATTTTTTTTCTCCAAAACTATCAGCTTTAGACCCCATGTTATATAAGGTTTTTTGTTTGTCTTGTCGTTCGCTACCACCAGTTTTTTTTTTAATGACATGAAACTAATTACACCCTGTATGTACAATATAATAAGCTTTTCTGCTGATGCAATTCGACGTGCAGTTTGACGTGGCAAAATGGCAAACGGGAAGCGTCGAAATGTTCCAATTTTTTTCTTTGCAGATACTCGTGAACATTTCAGATCGTATAATTCCGAAAGAACATTTCGAATCTCAGCTTATTTACACCGTGGCAGGATGGGATACCGTGCATATTACAAACGAATGATTTGCCTAAAATCAGCGAATGCTTTTTGTTCTGACTTCGAAAGTATTTTATACGGTCGCCGTTTTCCTTCCTAAATAATGCGGGACTGTAATCGCTTCATGGGTCCCTGGGATTAGATTTGGGCAAAGCATTACCGGGATTTCATGCATTCACAGGATGTGATTACAGTCCTAGAAAGGAAAACAGCGTCCGTATAAAATACTTTAGAATTCAACACAATATCAAAAAACATTCTCTAATTTAGGCGATACTTCTGTAAATGAAAAAATACTTTCTCGATTATTGAATCATTCGTTATTAATATGAAGCTTTCTGGGCCTTTCCTATGATAACATTTTAAAATTGTATATGTTGACTACAACCGATATTTCAAATGTTTATGATAGTAGTCTCCATAGATACGCGTTTAATTTACGTTATGCCATCAAATGTGTAGACTTGCAACTTTAACAGAAATTAAGGTTTACAGGCTTATTCCATCTGAACACAATAATTCGGTCTTCACCAATTACAAGTCTTTAATAATGTGTGCAAATCTGGTATCAGACAGAAAATGCTGACAAAATATCTTAAATGAACCATTAATCAAATTATGTATTCTTAGATAAGGACCCGCTTCTTGGATTTAATTTTAGATACTTTATTCTCGCCTCGAGTATAAGAGATTTCTCATCCTTTGGGCTCTAGATCCTTAAACTTACTCAAAGATAAAAGTTGTGTAGATTGAAGTCAACGATGATTTAATACTTACGGAAAATAAAACGGGAAACAAGCCCATGCTAATCTGTAAATTATATATTCAAAGGCATTAGAGCCATTTGGCTAAGCGGTTTTAAATCATTCTTAAAGAATATGATGAAAATTATATCTTGAACAAAAATTCACGCCTTGAATTTTGTATTATGTCTAGTAGATGTACATTTTAAGAACTTCCTGGAAGCAATTAAATTATCAGCGATAATTAAAAGTATTTAAATACAGTTACTAAAGTTTTAAAAGTAATTAATTCACTACGATTACATTATCTATCTAGCACCGGCAATCCTGAAGGAATAATAATTTTTTAAAATTCAATTTCCAACCGCATGCCATTTTAGACTCCAACCAATTTACATCTTTTGAAAAAGTCCGGTTATCCCATCCGTGAGGAAGAAGCAAGTGTTAACCCTCCATTAATTAAGCAGAAATGTGATGTTACAGACGTTAAAAATTTAATATTTTTTCCATAAAATGTTTCCTGTTGGTGATAACGAAAAATGCTATAGTAAGTAGAGTACAGAATTAAGTAGCAAGCAATCCAGTAAATTAACTTTATAGTAAGTAATAAATATGATATTTATTAATTTCAGAATATGTAGAAATATGAAGGTCTGTGCAAAAATCTAGCTTCATTGATTTCTTTTCTTTTGTTTATAATAGAACGGATCTGGATTTGGAAGCCAACAATAGAATTTGAAATTTGTTTTTCATTCTTTAAGTTTGTGTCATACAATTAATCTTAACTCTCTTACTCGAGAGGGGAGGGGGGAGATATCTGCACACAAAGTTTTCAAAAACTACTTTTTCGGCGATAACTCTGAAAATATTGCCTGTATGAGAAAAAAGTATAATTCAATGTCAAAGAAAATTTGAAAATACGTGATCAGAGGCCATGGTTTGTCCAAAAATATTAAATTGGATGTCGAATTATGGGCAATTGAAGAAGGCGCTGACAAAGTACTTTTGCCGGTGGTTTCAAGTGTTAAACCGATGATTTCTCCGGGAAAGGAGGATGATAAGGACCTGAAATCTTTGACGGATGTAGGGAAAGTTTAAAGCTTAATTCTGATCAAGGCGGGATGTTGGTAGGGGAATTAGGGAGGGAGGGAAGTAGAGAGGGAAATGGTAAAAATTATCGAAGCTACGTAACTCGCCCGAAATCTCGACAAACTAATGGGTCTTTGCTCATTGTATGTATAATCTCATCGACTTGTGAAGACGGTTTTTTGATTTAAAAAAAGAAGCTGCACCCGAAAACGATTTGGCATTTTGTTCAAATCGCGCTTTTTGCACGAAAAAAGGTTATATTTAAATTGTGTTTTTTGCACATGTGGAGGGGGAATAAAAAGGGTGATCGACTTCGGACTAGGCTCCTTTTTAAATTCAACTACCTATTTAACTTGTGTTAAAAGGGAGATCAAATCAAAGAATATTTTCGAGCCGAAACGGTTCCTTAATAACATGCTAATATTTCAGGGTGTGATTCCCTAGGTCATTTTATGAAGAAAAGTTCAAATGACCATATGTCCGCAACGGCTTCATTTTTTGCTATATGCTGGTGTTGAATTATTTTTTAATATCTCTGAAAGTACTTTAGATGTTATTTTCAATTTTGGTTTGTGTTAATAGGATATAGAACCACATGTTTTAATTAAAAAAGTTATTTTATAGTTTCACCAGTGGCGCCCCTGCAAACATTTAACACTATTTTAATATAACCTTTTTTTCGTGCAAAGAACGCAATTTGAAAAAATATGAAAAATCTTTTTTTGGGTGTAGCTTCGCATTTTTTTTTCAAAAATGAAAAACCGTATTCACCTATGGAAGTTGATGGGACTGTACGTACAATGAACAAAGACCCATCAGTTTGTCGAGATTTTGGACGATGTTATGTAGCTCCGATTATTTTTACTGTGTCCCTCTCTCCCTCACTCCCTGATTCCCCCACCAACTTCCCCATAATTAATTGCAGGTCCTTATCATCCTTCATTCCTGGAGAAATTATCGGTTTAACACTTGAAACTGTAGATGTACCTTGTATCGTATGGTCTGATGGACGCGACAAGGGTTTTATATAATTTAGGCCGGAGCCGTGTCGCCGTTACGATACTTATCAGCTCTACTCACAAGGGGGATTCAAGTTAACCTCCAGACTCCCCAAGACGAAAATAGACAAAATTATACTTACCGCTCTCTCCGTCGAAATCTTATGTCGGGCGGTGCACTTTTAATAAATAATAACTTTATTGAAAGTAGGCAAGCCTAATGTACAAATAACAACTACATATTAAAAAGATCTTCATAACAGATTTGGTATGTCAAATCACTATTATAATAAAATACTAAATAAAAATATGAACTTTGAATTTGAAACATTTGATATTTTTATATTAACCTAATTTGTACTTAATGATTTTTTTTTATTTACTTATTATTATTATTTTTTAAATAGGTACAACCTAATTCACATTACATTTACTTACATTAGTAACGCTCTTGTAATTATATAGAAAGTAGCTAATAATAATTAAAAACGTACATAAAGACAATACATGTATAAATAAAATATCTAATGTGCATGCAGAAAAAAGAAACAAATACAATTTTTATATAAGACTTAAAAAAATGTTGAAGTAAGATTTTTTTTAAATTACTTTTAAAAGATATTAGGGACTTTGTGCTTTTAACTTCACTTTCTTAGAAACACTTCTTAATAATTAAGACCGTCGATGGATTCTATGACTATTCGGACAAGTACACAGACGTGGCGGGATCAAAAGTGACTCGCGATAAGTAATTGTTCGACTCACGCCACAGAATCGCACGTCGATCACAAATCTTATAATTAGTGGATCAATAAGAAATCGAATTCAAAACATGTTTTCATTTATTGAAATAATTCATAAAATGTAAAAAATATAAATATTCAATACTTAACTAATGTATATATAAGGCAAACATAAAAGAGCACCACCACTCGTTACCTTCCATTACCTCCCTTAGGAGTGTAACTCATCCAGAGTCGAGAGAACTATCACAATCGACTGTACAAAAAGATTCAGACTCCCAATTAGTAATGATTGTAAAATGTATGCGGAACTTTTTGAAAATGATTCACTTTTAATTTTGCACTGAAATTATCGAAATGATTGTCAGGATGCTTAAAGAAGCTATCTATATGAGTTCGATGGTTTTCCTGCTTTTATAAACGTACTGGCATCGAACCCAAAGATGCTTTTTTCCGTCGACTTGCCTTCGAGCGACTACTATGGCGATGTCCGCCTGAGCCGGGATAAAAAGTATTTTGGGTTCGTCGAAATCGACCTTCCGACTTTGAATTTTTTGACTAATTTTTGATACGTTCTAGTGGTTTGGATAAAAGGGGAGAGCAAGGATTATGCTCTCCCCTTTTGAGGATAATAAATGAGGATTTTGGTTTTTATTGGAAAAACTATCCCATTGAATTTTTCTTAAATTTTGACATTTAAAATAGCTACTCGCTACATCCTGACTGAAGATTTCGCCCTGTGAACCACTAAATTCGTGGTACTTTCGAAAAACCAAATTCGTGGTACTTTCGAAAAGTTTGTCCGTCGGAGCGATTTTCTGTGCAACTTGAAAGTCAAATTTTTGAGTACTTTTGGAAATTCGAACGACGGAGCCCAGAGGCGATTGACCGTCGTCCTCGAGATGAAAAATTTTTCTTAAGTCAATATTTTGGCCATTTTTAGTGAAATAATTTTTTACGCAGATTTCGATTTAAGATGATGCCAAAGGTGGTTTTAAGTCTTTTTAATGTTTCAAGGATGATTTTTTCATGGGATTGTTGTCTGAATTTACTTTACTTAAGTAAATTGGATATTTTTTCAAATGGATAGTTTTACTGGGTTCAATAACAAAACCACCGAGAAAAAAAAATTCGTTTTCCCATAACTCGATATATAATTAATATTTTTTCACAAACTTCGACTCTGATCACGTATTTTCAAATTATCGTTAACTTTGAATTATACTTTTTTCTCATACAAGCATTATTTTCCGAGTTATCGCTGAAAGAGTAGTTTTTGCAAACTTTATGTGTAGACATCTCCCCCTCCTCTCGAATAAGAAATTTGTGATTTTCAGAGAATAATTGCATGACACAGACTTAAAGAATAGCAGAAAAAAACTTTCAAATTCCACTGTTGGCTTGCGCTCCTTTTCCTGCCACATCTGTTCTGCTATTAGTCCTAGTAAAACATTCTATTTTGCTGCTTTAAAATTAACTAAATGAGAAAGCAAAAGTTATAAATACATTTTTGGTACTTTGGCAGCATAATTACAAAATACGTTTTCGCGAATTTCAATTCTGTAAACACGTTGGTTCTTTATCTGAATTAAAAGACGCCACATTTCCTTCATTGTAGTTGAAAAGCCACTTTATAGCCTTCGATACGTGTATGGTTGGCATGAGTACATTTAGTTTTATTACATTGAAGACCTTTGAAAAGTTCGTTTCATTCCATGAAATTGAATATACAGCCCATCAATCATTTATGACAAAGATAAATCCCGCAAATAGAAAATTCGAAACAATATTTACAACTCGCCTCATGAATGTTGAAACTGTAATTTCGTGAAATATCCACACTTTCAGTAATCGGTACAATATAATGATGAAAAAAAACTTTTATATGTTGTTAAATAGTCTAAGCTAATAAGTTCTTAGCAGATGTAAAATATTATTGAAGAAAAAAGTTGTATTGACTAGCCATTCTTAATTAGCAAACTGTGCCCATTTTGCACTTATAATAGAGTCGGGTACAATTTAAGCTGGCTTGTGTCATGGCCGCTAAAACGTCTGAACTAAGATTTTATTTGATGCACAAGAAATGCCAGTAGTTCTCAAACAGCTCTTTCCGGTAACAGCAACATGTCATGGGTCAAATTGTTAAGATATCGAAAAATTTTATTAAGAAAAAGTGCATAGAATATAACAAAGACCCCATATATCAATTGAAGCAGATATGAGGTAAATAAAAAGGGCAAATATTACCCCTACCATTAATTACTATATGAAAAATCATAAATTCTTGTGTCTATTTCACAAATATTTATTAGTTTTGACAAAACTTTATGTATTTTAGTTGAATAAAGGTATTCGCATGTAAGAAAAATCGGTAAAGGTATTTACACAGAACTTCCCTCGTTATTTGTGCATGGCGGTCACTCTAAAAAATTAATAATTACGAAATGACATTGAGAATACAGATCGGAATATAGTTATTGCTATTATTACAAAAAAACCTGATAACTTTTGGTCAAAAAAATATACAGAGTGCTCATCCAACAGCAAAAGTTCAATACTAAATAACAGGTGCCAAATATGGAAGGCTTGCGCAAATACCTTTACAATTGTCCACCATGACTGAATTATTTCTTGGGATGCCATTATTCAAAAAAAGTATATAATAGGTGCATATGCCAAATATTATTGCCATCTGTCACATTTTCAATTCCACATTCACGTAATGGAGTGGAAGTATAGTGGTGGTTTAAAAATTAAAAAAAAAATTTCAAAACTTTTTTTCTATGTCACGAAACGCGAAAATTTTAAATTTGAGCAAAAAAAAAATTCCCTCTATTCTAGTGTTAAATTTTTTTCCAAAATGGTGAAAGGATGTGGCAAATTTTTTTTCCGAAATAGGTTTTAAATGTCATGAAACGTGGAAATTTTAAATTTGAGCAAAAAAAATATTTCGTCTATTCTATAATAGTGATAAATAGATTACCTAAACATGTTTTCAATTTTTTTAAAAATTTTTCAAAAACATTTTTAAATTTGTTTGAATAATTTTAGAATGCCATGGAAACGTGGAAATTTTAAATCTGAACAAAGAAAAAAAATTCCATCTATTTTAGTGGTAAAATTTTTTTCAAAATTTTTAAAAAATTTTCAATTTTTTTTTAAATAGATTTAGAGGGCTATGAAACGTGGAAATTTAAAATTTTAAGAAAAAAAAAATCCATCTATTTTAGTGGTAAAATTTTTTTCAAAAATGTTGGT
Source organism: Stenurella melanura (assembly GCA_963583905.1). NCBI lineage: Eukaryota > Metazoa > Arthropoda > Insecta > Coleoptera > Cerambycidae > Stenurella > Stenurella melanura. The sequence goes on from OY757312.1 coordinate 150,915,099, forward strand.
AAAAAATTTTCAAACATTTTTTTCTTTTAAATAGGTTTAAAATGTCATGAAACGTGGAAATTTTAAATTTGAACAAAGAAAAAAATTTTTTTAGTGGTAAAATTTTTTTCAAAAATGGTAAAAAAATTTCAAAATTTTTTTTTTTCAGAAATAGGTTTAGCGTGCCATGAAACGTGGAAATTTTAAATTTGAGCAAAAAAAAATTTTTTTCATCTTGGTAAAAATTTTTTCAAAAATGGTGAAAAAAATTTTCAAAAATTTTTTTTCCCGAAATAGGATTAGCGCGTCATGAAACGTGGAAATTTTAAATTTGAGCGAAAGAAATTTTTTTCACTATTTATTCCGTTTAGACGGTCCACCCTGTATATTTTCCAGTGAAATTTCTACCATTTCTGCGCTAACAGTAGCGTCAACTACCCACCAAATTTGACTGCTCTCCGTCAAGTAGTTTTTTTAGTAAATACACCAACAGACAGACAGACAGACAGACAGACGAAATTGAAAAACCTATATTTTCGCAATCCCCGTGTTCTGAAACGTCAGAATCCGAAAAAATCTCGGAGGGTGATTTTTTCTCGAATACAATACTTCCCTTCGGTATGCGAGGGAAGTAAAAGAAACGAACCCCCAATATAGTATTTTTTAGAAATTTCAATAATACAAATTTTCCCCATATGTAGCCAACTTTATGGCGGACACTGTAGGAATATAGGCTCGGGCATAAATGAAACTGATAACAAAAAATGAATTGCCCAATTCAGTCAATAACAATGAGTTATCAGAAAGAGAAATCAAAGACTAATATAGTCTGTACGATGAATGTTTGCGCGAGTATGAAATTAGGTAGGACATATGTGCGGTTGCTGAACGCATTGAGACGAGCCAATATTTAGTTACGTATGTCTTCTAACCGCTCGAGCATGCTAAGACAGCCGAACGATAAATTCAAGCGGAATTAAAAAGAGACGTCGATATGAACAGTTGTCGTAGTGAAGTGCTGTCAACGGCTATGATATCTGTCATTTTAGATCCAGTGGCGTTCTTGCGTTTTTGATGAAAATGCATTTTTAAGCTTCATTGTTATAACCATATTTAGTGGTAAATAATACATCTGTTATTATCTTACAAAATTAATTGTCATTTCATGAGTATTTACGAAAAAAATATGGCTTCTAATTTGTCGGATGATGACTGAAAGTAAAAACAAATTTCTCATTTTCTTGATGCACGTCACTGCTGAAGAGAAGCAGTGACCTTCAACAGATTACTTCATACGGTTCTTGTTTATGACGCACACGCAAAGATTCATCGTACAAACTATATTGTTACAGTCCAGCAAGAACCACGGGGAGGTATGGGCATTTCTTGCCAGGAAAGGATAGGATCGTAGTATTAGTAGGGGAAATGATGTTAGTAAAAATAAAATATTTCGTATAATAAAAAAATATCTGAAATCTCTATGGCAATAACGAAAATAAATTATTTTTCTTTTAGCGGTAATAAATACATATTCTGGTTGACAAGATATATATTAAAAAAATTAACAACAATTTTAAAACAAATTAATTAAAACAATTCTGAAAGAACAACGCATTGGCACGGTTTCATAAACACTTGAACACTACACTTAACAATTTACGACACGTTCTCACAGACAATACAACAATACACTTGAACAATTTGTCTACTCGACGCACGTTTCACCATTCGTGTGTTAATGTATAACGTAAGAAAGCCGATTGTATTAGAGATAAACACGCGTTAGTAGTAATAAAAGACACATTTTTGGGGAAAATAAAGTTTTAACAAAACTCGCGGCGCCGCTTAATAAAATAAAAATTTTAGAAAGAAAATTATTAACTTTTAATAGAGCTTAAATGAGAAAAAAGTAGAAGTGAGGATCGAGATTGAACTCGCAACCACCCCATTTACATTTATTGCTGCTCGAGTATCTTACCGATTGAGCTACGCGATCCTATGTTTATTATATTGTAAAACGTGTAATATGTTCGTACTAGAAAATTGTAAGACTTAGTGGTTTGACATTGTTCGTTTGACGGATGAATATATACTATTTACTACTAAAAATAACTTAAATATTTCATATAAAGACGTTTTTCATATTTAGAGTGGTGTTAGTTCACGGAAATAAATAACATTCGTCGTTAAATCACGCAGTTTGAGAATCGCTGACCATATGACTATGTTTCTCACTCCTCAGTGTACATTTCATATTTCCGTCTCAAAAGAAGTGGGAAAGAATCTTGGTAAACATACAAGTCTTTAGGCTATTGCTTTAAGTTTGTGTGCAAGAGATAGTGAAAACGTATGCGTAACATTAATTCATATATCGGTCCTTTTAAACTGGACCCGACTTTAGCTGTATGGGTATTCTTGAAACAACATTAGTAACCATTCAATGCTTATAAAGCAAGCTACGCTAACAACTGTGCTGTTATTAACAAAGATAGTGTGTCTCAAATATTTGCGTAGAAATTAGTATACAAAAACCCATTAACAACGGTATAAAGCATTTTTCTTTTTATTGGCTGACTCTTTTGCAAACTATACATTTTTCAGATTTAGCCTTGTTAACTTTCGCCATAGCAGACATTTTTTCTTTTTTTTTAAAGTTGTGTTTTGAGATTCTTCTCTTAAAGTTTCTTCACGTTTGTCCTATGTAAATTTCAGGGCAAATACAAGATCAGCTTGTAGACTCCTGATACATTTTTCCATTTAGTTTCGCCTTTACTATTTTGAACCAATTTATTAAAAATAAAAATAACGATAGAATACTTAATAGACACTTTATTGAAACCATTTCGATAATTTGTCTAGTCAAGCTCTCCCAATTTGGGCTTCTAGCTTCTCGCTTTCGTCCTCGCCTACTCTTCTTAATCAGCGTTAGACTAACCATCCGCATACTGTATAGTGGAGATAATGAAGCTTTTTACCTCGGAATTCTCGAGCAGTAAATGGATTTTCTTGATTCCTTCCGTAATATATTTTCAATAGTATGTAAATTAATGTTAAAATACTCTCAATGTCGACTTCTTATCTGGGGGCGGTTTTCTACCTATTCTAATGGGTGGAAAAAATGAAAAAGTAACTGTTGAACCCGATAGATAATTAGGTTGTAAAAAGAAACATAATATAAAGTTTTCCATGGAAATGGATATTTTCAAAGTTATAACGATTTGAAAACAGCAAGTGTTACATGTAATAGGGAAATGGTATAGAAAATCAAAGAGAAGACTATAAAATGACAAATACTTCGGGTTTTCCACATTTTTCTATAGTCCAATAATTATAAAGATTTCCATAACAAAAAATGTTATCTGAGATTTACCGTCAGTAAGTGTTAGTGGAAGGATTACACATCACAAAACCACAAAAATCAGTTCTGGGGGTACCGCGCAACCCCCTCAAAAACCACCCCTTCGGTGAATAGAGCCTTATTTTACTGATAACTCGTTAACAGTGGAAGATATAAAAAAATTGCTCATAGAAAAGAAAGCTTGACTAATTGCCTAAAAAAGTCCTCTTGTAATTTTTTTGTATATGCCATGGTTTTCTCGAAAATCGATATTGAATAAAATTGCAAAATTTGTATTTTTAATGCGCACGAATTTTCGTTTATTTGAAATTTTTTGCGCGCGACCTGTAGAAAATATTGAATTGCTCGAAAACCGAACATGCTAGGAAGAAAAGTCAAAATGGGTTTTAAAGGGGATATAAAATACTTCTGTGTTTCCATTTTTGATGGCTATTGATATCTATTAGTATATAAATGTAACAATATAATATAGTTACCTCTTAATTTTCTGCACTTTTGAGCAAATCTTGTAGCATCGAGCCGGGACGCATTAGTGCTACTGCGGCGGAAGAATAAAGAAGCGTGATATTATTTGTCTTACTATTTATTCCTTGCCTTAGTGTTAATCATCGGCCGTACCGTTGGCTTATGGTACGAAAGGTCCCGGGTTCAAACTCATATGTTTGCTGATTTTTTTTCTTTAATTTTGTAACTATTAACATATTTTTTCACAAATTCTTTTCTATGATTTCTTTAGGTTAGGTTACTAGGTTTTCATTCTGCTTAAAATAAATTCATTCTTTCGTGTGATTTCTTTAGGTTAAGTTAGTAGGTTTTTATTCTGATATCTAATTGTTAATAATTATTTGCGCCGCAGGCAGTATTAGCATCGCAGACAAAGAAAGTTAGTTATTTTTGTAACAAGTACCTAAAATCATGTTTTTTGGGACGGATGGTAGCTGTTTCCGGACGAGACGAAGCCGAGTCCGGAATAAGTTTATGTTTTATGTATGCTGTTATCATTTCCAATGTCCCGATGGTAGCACGGATTGCGAATTCTGTGATTTTTTTATATTGGGTTTCAAAAAATTTAAAATTTAATAAAAATTTTAACAATTCGTGCTGGTTTTTGGCAATACACAGTATCACTAACACGCTAGAAATTTTTAGTATTTTTAAAATGCATCCCTTTTAGAGTATATTATTTAATTACTTTAAATTACAGAGCCACAAAAAGAAAGTTCTGTACCAGAGACATGAGTACATAGATTTTGTGTATTTTTTGTTGCTGAACCGAATCGGCAGGCCAAAAATCGATTCATCAGGTAATTTTTTAGTAAAACGCAAAACATCCCCTAAAATAGAGAGAAATAGTGAGGTTAAGGTAAAGCTTTATAATGACAATTTGTAAATACTTTTTAATATAAAATTTGAGCATTAGAAAGAAACATATGGAAAATCCGCTGCCTAAGGAATCACTACTTCCACATCCAGATTTTTCATCCAAGTCACTTTAAAGGAAACATCTTGACTGTATTTGCACTCTAGTATGTGGAAATTATTGGTCATAGAATTTTAATAATATTTGGGGCAGATGTTATCAAAAAGTTTGAGGAGTTGGTTTCTACCATATACGTTAAAAATTAAGTTTCTGGTTTACCCCACTTACTTTCCCCTATTCACAATCTACCACCTTCCGCTCCTTCAATGGAGTCATCTCAATCAGATGTCACTACAATACGTGTGCTAACTTTCAAGTGAATATCTCAATTTTATGTTATTAATCCCATTAATAATGGAGCGGAAGTGGTGGAGTTTGAAACATATTAGAAAGAAATCTGAGGCCTTGGTTTCTAGTATATACACCAAATCCCAAATTTCTGTAGGTATTCTTACCAGCTTGCTTTACTTATTTCCCCATATTTACTCCTATTTAACCCCCAACCTTTCACCGGATATCCTCAATCCTCAATCCAGTTCTAGATCTCGTTATAATATATACGTGTACAAAATTTCAAGTCAATATTTTAAACCGTTCCGGAGAAAACGTGCGGACAAAAAAAAGTTACAGACAGACAGACAGAAATTTTTAAAATCTCGACGTTTCATGACATTCTAAACCCATTTCAAGAAAAAAAAAATTTGAAAATTTTTTTGCGATTACTGTACTTCCAATCCACCACGTGGACGTGGAAGTAATTAAATCCACACCCTCCCCTAAGAGGGGGTTAATTCCAACCTTAAGATCAAATAATGAATGTTAGTGCAAAACAATATGAAACTATAGCCTTTTATTTTGTATTACCAAATATATTAACGTAGATTGATAGGCAACATACCGAAAAAATATAATAAACTTATGCCCGAAAGGGTTGCAAACCATTTCTACAGACCAGGGTTCCACTGACCCCTTTAAGTCACATATTTTTCTATTCACAATTTTTGCCTGAATTTTATTGCCGCGGGTTTTTGGGAACCCCAAAATTCCAGAATAAAAGATAGCGGATCCAATATGGCGGATGTAAAAATCGGAAACTCAAAATTTGAAGATTATGGCTGGAACTTGTACTCGGTGGTTTTCAAAGTCGCTAATCACAAATATATAAGGTTTTAATTCGGAACTTCTTAAACCCAAATTGGCGGACCCATTATGGCGGATTGAAAAGTACCACAAAAATTGGTATTTACCACCCAAAGAAATGCGTTATGAATGTTTAAAAAATCGAGTCATTTGAGTAAAAATTAGCAAATGAGAAACAAAGGATATATTCTTTGTTTCTCATTTTTAGACATTTGCCTATAAGATTATGTCAATTACTGTATTTTGTATTCACAAGTGGAAGGATAGTCTATAAAGAACAACACGAACACTTACACCGACTATAAAAAACAGTTTAAGTTTCCACTTATAAGAGAAAATCCATTGATCCCTTTCGTTGTTGGCTATGCTCTAAGGCGAACGATTAATGATGTCCCTAGCTGATACAAACGTGTCAGGTAACTGCACCTTAGCTCCTGTACTATTATAACACTCTATGTAAGAAAGTTATATTCTGACCACATCTGATATTTCTACATTGTTAGAGTAAAAGCAACATTCGAAGTTGAAGTGAAAGACAGCAATAGAGCCCTCGATCGTATGAAGCACAAATGTAATCTTTAAATTTTCTTTCAACCAAGTTTAGATCAATTTTTTGATTGGACAATATGAGGTATAAAATTCTGTTTTCGGGGTTGAAAATCCTCCATTTCGCTGCCATCTTGAAAAAAGGGGTGTAAACAGTTTTCCGCGATATCTTGAGAACCGTAAGTCTTACAGAAAATTCACAGATCTTGCATCTTTCGCAAGTATCTTAAGTGTATTGAAAATACCAGATGCAACTATAATGCTCTTGGAGTCCAAGGATGGATGGCTAGGATGATAGGTATTTTCAGCATTTACATTAGGTACCATTAGCGATTAGTGATAAAATTTAAAAAATAAAAACTTTTATCAAAATTAATAATACCACTTGGGTTCATTGTAATCGGACCCATGGTCATTGATATTTTTTTTTTAGATTAACCCAGCTATCGTCTGTCAAATTTTGTCATAAAGCTTGTAGAACACACTGTATAGTGCTTTTCTACTGTACTTTTTATATCATACTTAGATGCGTTTTATAATTTTATTTAGATATTTTAAATATATTTGTCCATACGATCGAATTAAGCTAGTCCATGTGTTATTGGGTTATTTTGTTTTTTTAATGTTAATTTGAAAGTGACGATGTTCTGTAAGAAATAACGTAAGTTATGCAAACTAAGTGACTACGATATGGCAGTGTCGGCATGTATTACAAGAGACCATTAAGTTTAGGAGTGTTTATGTTTGTATTTTAGTTTCGAGATACTGCTTGGATTGTTATTGAAACGTGATATCCCTAATAGGATGGCGTTGAGTAAACGATACGGTTACAAGGCCGGCGCAGCGGCCTAGACAGATCTGTCGCTCTCGATACGTTTTTCGTAAGATGGGTCCTATATCATGCGCCCAGTAGTATTTTCAATACTAAAAATTCCTAAGACTGTTTTTGTAGATAATTGAATTCTCTACAGATGCTTCTAGAACCGTAAAATTGACAATGAAAAAGTTATAAATAAAAATATACTAAAATATTCGAGAAAAATATCATTTAAGAACACGTCTAATGTTCCTCGTAGATCATTTTATTGCGAACAATTTTCTCTACTCATTTTTTAAATATCTTTTCTTTGGAGAGGTGTTAGGACGCTGCAAAAGGATCAAAGATCAAACCAAGTACTCCATTCAAAACGCGCGAAAGGGTGCACGAAAGAACACCGGTCTGAAACTACTTTGACTATACGTTTTTTGGGTCGCTGATTATGAAAATTCGGAGTACCGCAATCATTAAAGTTGGGGAACATCCCTAAAAACGCCAAAAACACCCCTTTTAGAGGACTTCTCGCGATAATTTCAATAAAAATCAAAAAGGATCCTATGAAATCCCCCTTTTTTAATATTAAATTACAAATGTGATTGATTCATACCAAATATAACCAAATCATATCATTAGGGACAATCAGGGAGGATTAAATCCACCCCTGATTGGTAAATTGGTAAAAAAAAATCTACTTTCTGCTTCAAATTTGACTGAATGGGCATTGCCGGACAAAAGTAAATTATTCTCAACCCTTAAGGGGGTAAATCTCCCCTATTTGGTAAATTGGTAAAAAATATTTATTTATTTTAAGCTTCAAATTTGGATACATGGGCTCTCATAGGCAAAAATGAAATATTGCCACCCCTTATATGGAGGGGGGTAGTGTAACGTTCGGTCATAATTTTGTAACATTTCAATGGATTAAACTTTGTTGTGTGTCGAAGTATATACCAAGCATAGTAGAAGAAATTAAGATAAAGGGTGGAAACAATGTTTTTATTCGAATTAAAACTTTTCTTTGATCAGCAAGTAATGCAAACAACTTACGGAGTGTTCATTTTGTTTCTATCCACGATTTAGAAAACACGTTTAATATGATACTTTTCTAGATTTGACCTAACTATTTTGACTTGTGTTGAAGAGTTTATTTTTGAAAAAATAAATATTTGCTAGGTTCCTCCGTTATTTGAATTGTTAGTCAGAAATTCTAAGTTGAAATTATCATAGCTATATCATATATATGATTGACCGAATTCGTTAAAGGAATAAGAGAATTATTAACGATAAAATTGGGCTCTGCGTAGCTCACAGTGTATGAACGAAATATAATTCCTTTTCGAATTACACAACGAGAATAACAAAAGTTGTCTGCAACAAAAACTATTCATTTCCTCTCTTTTGTATTATTTCCTTTCAACTTTTGCGATTATTTAAAAATCTCTGCGTTATCATTCATTCGTTCAGTGTTTATTACCTTCTGCAGGTAGTGATGCTTAATTTCGAATTTAAAATTAAAGTAGGGTACTTACTATCAGTCGTAATATAAATAATTTACATTCCCAGCGTAAAATATGAAATAATGAAATTCCTTGTTCACTTGTTCTTACATTTTCTTGGCAAGTAACCAGAACCGTTACTAGGGTTGGCAAAGGAGGTAAACTTTTGTGGAAATCTGAATGTTAAACAAAGACTCAAATTCTCGCTGCTCGCAATTTATTTTCTTTGTACGATTTGCTGTCTCTTTAAATAGGGATGGAAATTGTTAACCCTTCTAATTTATATTTAATCGTATATTAAAAGTCTCAAAACATTTATACATTATTGATTTCGAATCCCTTAAGGTTATGTGAGGAAGGAGATCATTTCCCAATGTAACAAGGATAAAAATTTCCGGAAATTTTTCGGGTTGCTATGGTAACTAAAAAAAAAAACAAGTTTCTGATTGATTAGAAAATGGTGGTGTGAAATTTTCACTTATCATTTTTAGGCATTTTGATAAATAGATATTTTTGCGTACATCAGGAAGATGTGAGTATTCACAGATCTGAAGACACGGATGACTTCTAAAACAATCCTGTATAAAGCTCCCTTCAAATCATTGCATAATAGTTGATAAACGAAAACAAAAATAAATGACTGATTAAAAATCATATGCAGATTTAGTTAAAATTACAAGTCAAACAGATATCTACATTTGTTTTATAAATCAAGAACACGATATTGGCGACTTTTATTTATTTATTTTTTAACTTGTAAAGAAGTCTCTTAAACATTTGGTTAGCTTGTAAATATATTTTCTAAATCAATCTTTGATTTAGATAACATTTTCCACTCAATGTATAATACGGAATAGAGAAGGCACTTTAATTGTTGAAGAACAATATTAGACATGTACAATTTTTAGCACGTTTGGCACAAACAGATAGATGTTTAGCTTTGCTGATGTATAGCTTGTTTAAAGTATTTTATGGAGGTCAGGGGCTGAAAGTTTGCCGATCGTGTTCTTATGACTTGCCAATATTCTAACATAAGTTATTTCAAAAATCGCTTTCGGAGGCCATCTCGCCTAACTTACCCAGTTAGACCCTAGAAACTGTGTAGAGAGATACTTTTTTCTTTCTTAAAATAAAATTGTCTGTCTACAAAATTTTACAACTCTTAGACTATTTACTGTAGTGGCCTGATATTTGCGCATCAATCCACCTTAATACTAGGCCAATCAAATTGTCGAAAATCTCTCGTTTTTTTGCCAACCGTGCCATCCGCAAGGTAAAACATGGAAAAGACAGGAATAATTCCGTAGAATTTGATGAACTAGTTTTGGACCAGCAGTCCATTGCAGAAGTCATTCAAAATGGGGTCAAAACAGGCCCAAAAACAGTGTTTCGCGTTAACGAAAGATTTGGACTTTGTACAAAAAAATTTTTTGAAAGGATTTGTGAATTAGCCGTAGTGCAATTGCAGGGTTATTAGAGCCGGGGATGTAGTTGATCATTCTATTAAACGGACAAAAACTTAAACAACTTGATAGAGTCCAAATATGTCATTCGTAGATTTGTGTATGGCTTTTCCAATGAACAGAAGGTGCCCACATTAGAAATGATTAGGTTAAGTTACGCGATTATCCAGATTATTGCTATAAATCATTAGATACTTTGCGTAACGTTTTGCTTGATTGCGGTTTTAGGTAGAAAAAAATGGACAAACGAATGATAGTTATGAAATCGGCACACATTGTTGATCATCGACACGAGTACCTGCGTAAAATAAAAGAATACCGAAATGCAAATAGAGACATAATTTATCTTGACGAAACATGGTTTGACACCCATGATGTATTTCAATACGATTGGGTAGATAACACCAAAAAGTGTAATTTAAGTGCTCCATGTTCTAGGGAAAAGAGAATTATAATTCTACATGCTGGAAGTAAAAACAGTTTTATTCCAAATGCGTTGTTGCTGTCTGCTTAAAATATTAAGCAGTCCTCTGCCGACTACCACGAGGATATGACAGCCGAATTATTTGAGAAGTGGGCAAAGGAACAACTGTTACCAAATATCCCACCAAATTCTGTAATTGTTATGGACAATGCGTCATACCGTTCGCGGCAACACACAATAATTCCGAACACCAACACAAGAAAAGGTGATATAATTGAATTTATGGAAGTAATGGCTTGGAAATACCAGAAAAAAACACAAAAAGGACTTTAGTATAAGCAATTGAAAAAAATACGACTTCTCGCGATTTTTTAAAAATAAATGCTTAATTTATTTGTAAATTTATTTATTTTATGGCTATTAAAAAGTTCTGCAAATTATGTACTTACAAAACTTTTTTTTATAGAATTTTGTTAAACGCGAAAAACTGTTTTCGGGCCTCTTTTGACACCAATTTGAATAACTTCTGCAAGGGACTGCTGGTATAAAACTAGTTCATCAGATTCTACAGAATTTTTTTCTATCTATTCCATATTTTATCTTGCGGATAGCTCGGTTGGCACGGAAAAATCTAATTTGATTGGACTATACCCATTAATTCTTATTCTGAGTGATACTCCACCAAATCTGTTTTCTATGGGTTATTCTCGCGCGCCTTAGGTGCCAAAGGCATAATATATCCTAATTGCGGCTCTGCAAGTAACCCCTATTTTTTTGTCCGCTCTCACCCCGAAAGGGAACTGTAACGAGAGCAAACCGCTTCGGCTTGATCGATATGGAAGATAATGGCGTGTATACAAACACACAGCCTTTAGCGTCTTACCTCGTTGAATAGGATTTAATGGCGGCGGAAACTTCTTAAAATTCAACTTCACAATTTCGCAACCTTTCTTTAAATTGATAATGTTTATGTAAAGTTGCGGAACTTTCGCTCTAAACACCTCAAAATCTTGTTAGCATGTTTCTGGGGAACATTCATTAAAGGCGCATTCTAATTAACTTAAGGGTTGCCTCTCACAACCCCAACTCTTCCAAAGTATAGGATGCTTCATTTAAGCGTGTTTAGGTACTTCGACTTGCTCTCCTCTATACATTACACGTACATACATACACATAAGCGACTGGTGCAAGGAAAATTCATTATGGGATTCTTATCTTAATTTATATTTTGCAGGTAAATTTATAATTACCTAAAAGACAGAGCTCGTAACACTTATTTTTAATTTGTTTCATAATACGTTCTGAAATTTATTTAAATAGATCACTTTTATATGTCTGTACGATGAATAGTCTGTCATCACGATCACAGGCTAAATACGCCTTATTTATTTCTTCATTCTTGCAAAAAACTATATACACAACTATGTTTATACGTCTTCAGATTTTTCTTTATCATTAAAGTCTAGGAGATACTAGCAGACTTTTCGAACCTGGTAAACATCGTATCATACGATTCTTGTGTTCATAAAAAAGTTAAAAGCGTCTTATTGAATTGAGGTCTATCGTCTCGTGGGGTTGGAAAACTGCTACGTAGGTGGTTGTTATGAAAATAACTAATTTTGTTACTATTAGTAGTTATGAGTAAGTCGTCTGGAAAACATTGTATTAGGTTTTCATCTTATTTTCGTTCGAAGTTTCCTCAGTTTTCATTTGTCTGTGATATTATACGACCCTCTGTAGATTAATTACAGATTTATAATAGCGAACATTGTTTACATACAAGGAAGTTGTAATAACGTTCATAAAATAGCGCTGCCTAAGGAACCACTACTTCCACATCTAGATTTTTCATCCAATTCACTTTAGAGGAAAACATCTTGACTATATTTGCACTATAATATGTGGAAATAATTGGTCATAGAATTTTGCTATTTGAGGCAGACTTCATAAAAACTTGACGCGTTTGTGGACTTTCATTACCTTACTGTACTTATTTTCCCCAATTTACACCCTCCGCCCCAATCCCTTCAACCCTTCAACGGAATCATATCAATCAGATGTTATTACAATACATACGTGTACCAAATTTCAAGTGAACTCAATTTTATTTTATCAACCTCTTTTAATGGAGTTGACGTGGTGGGGGTGTTGAACAATATTATGAAGAAATCTGAGGCCTTGGTCTCTAGTATATAGACCAAAGATCAAGTTTCTGTACTCTTATCAACTTGCTTTATGTACCTCTACTTCAAACCAACTCATCGAAACCAATAAGATTGGTAAATGGCATTTTCTGAATAGACGAAGTTTAGACATTGTCTGTAATTGTTTATTTGTGGCATATTCAGATTTTCTTACTTTTTATTGGGTTATTTTGCCACTGAAAAATATTTAAAAATTTTAATGAACCTCTGCGCCAAACGGATCAGAGAGAGGTTGGTTCTTGAATACTTGACTGTTTCAAAAAGTCTCACACCTAAAAATACATAAACTAGAACCATGTTATTTAAACTAAAAACTGAAAATGAAAGCTTTCCAAAACGCGTGGGATAATAATCACAGGATTAAATGGGAGTCGGCGAAGATTTTGGAAAAAGAGAGCAACGGAACTAAAAGAAAACTTAAAGAATCCGCGATTATTTTATTAAACGAGGATAGATGCGTTTCGAATTATTCAATAGATTTTTGTACTAGTTGGTTGCCCATCCTTAGAGACGAAGTAAGTGAAAATAAAATAAATATAATTTAATGTCTCACGTGACTATGGAAATACATAAACAAAGAACTGTCATGGTTGACGGCCAAAAAAGTTTTGAGAACGTAAGTAGATTCTCTTCCGAAACGTTAACTACCTATAGCTTTCATTTTCAGTTTTTAGTTTATAACATTGTTCTAGTTTATATATTTTTAGGTGCGAGACTTTTGGAAACAGTCAAGTATTCAAGAACCAACCTCTGTCTGATCCGTTTGGCGCAGAGGTTTTTTTATTAAAATTTTTAAATATTTTTCAGTGGCAAAATACCCAATAAAAAGTAAGAAAAGATGAAGTTCAGTTTTCGACCTATTATGAGGTGACATGAAAATTCATTAATCGTTCATTTTCCTCGATAACGGTTGACTTTACTCCAGAGTCGTATAGGACCATTTCGAACCGTCTCGACGAGACTGATAACTTTGGCATATAACTTTTTCCGAACAGTCGAAGTTTAGGTTTTGATCCACTACGAGCTCTCCAATGAAAATAGACTTGTTAGTCCATTTTGCTTAATAACTATTGATTTTCCGAAAAATTTATACAGAATCATTTCAAACCAACTCGCCGAGACTGATAAAATTGGTATCTAACATTTTCTGAATAGACGAAGTTCAGTTTTCGGCCTATTACGAGCTGACATGAAAATTCACTATTCATCAATTTTGTTTAATAACGGTTGATTTTACGTTAAATTCATATAGAACCATATCGAACCATCTCGCCGAGACGGATAACTTTTATTTATAACATTTTCCAAACAGTCGAAGTTTAGGTTTTGATCCACTACGAACTCTTCTATGAAAATTGACTTGTTAGTCCATTTTGCTGAATAACGATTGATCCGAGGCCTTGATTTCTAGTATAAAAAAAATCCCTTTTTTTTTTACTCTAACCAGCTTGCTTTACTTATTTTTCCTCATTCCTCCCAACCCTTTACCGGATGGGTTAAAAAGACAATCTAGTTTCAAATCTCGTTATTGTACATAAGTGTATAAAATTTCAAGTCAATATCTTAAACCGTTCCAGAGAAAACGTGCGTACAAACAAAAAAAAGTTAGAGACCGACAGACAGACAGATAGAATTTTTTTTTTTCGCTCAAATTTAAAATCGACGTTTCGTGGCATTCAACAAGAAAATTTTTTAAATTTTTTTTTTACAATTACTATACTTCCACTCACTACGTGAAAGTAGAAGTCATAATAGAGGGTTGTCCTAGTTTTAAAACCTTTGCACTATTTATGTTTGGTTTGCTTTGTCAAATATTTACGTAAGCAAGGAAAACTTTATGTTAGATCAACACTATATTAAAATCCTGTTCACACAAATTTTTAAATCTCTGACATTGTATATAGATCTAATACTTTATAATGAACCAAAATGATTCTACTAATTACTTCTAATAACCTTGAATTCTTACAGGGTAGTACTAGATAGAACTTACTTATTCTTGAAGGCACGTCGACCATAAACTGATCAGTTTTTTTATTGTTTCAGAAACCGGATGGGGAAGCTCAGTAAGCATTGAATATATGAACTTAGCCTTAGCGTTAATAATATATTCCGTGCGATATCCAGCGCTGTTTTGGTCAACAAATAAGTGTCTCGGATTGATTTTCTCCTTCCAACTCCTAATAAATGGTCTGCACACCCTACTATCATTCGCCGGCATGTCAATTTTGTACAAGGTAAGTCAAGAAGTTTATAACAAGATCAAGACTCCAATTAATAATCGTTCATCATCTCTCCCTTAGGTACACGTTCTAGGTGTATGGAAAGCGCTACCCCTGCTCAAACACAATTCTAGGGTATATAACTTTGGCAGTCCGACCCCGTTCCTGCTGAATTCACAAGTGACGTTTGCCATGTATATTCTATCGACGCTTCTGGTTTTAGCTTCTAGTATTGTCCTTTATTTCTACGGACACACAAGGTAATATATATTTAATGTAGTACGACAGACAAAAGTCTAGTGAAATGTTATGAATGCGCATTTCAGAGTATCAGCTGGAGGGAATTGGGTTCACGAAATGCTAACAATCCAAACTGGGATTAAAAATAGAACGATAATCGTACAATCTGAGCACAGTCACGAATGATGTGTTTGAATTTAGGCATTTTTACCAACTATTTAACATGCAGGAATACTAAAAATAATAAGTCTATAATGTATACACTCGGTACTCAGATTAATATCAGTTTTATACAGTTTGTACAGAAAAGGAAGTAATCATAACAGGCCCGACGAGAAAGGGGTCTAAGGGGTCACCTGGCCCGTGTCCTGATCTGGAAGAGGATTCCGTAATTGCGGGGCAATCTAATTGTATCCCCAATCGAAAGCCTCCTAATTACATGTTGAGATACGATGGGAAGGAGAAGACGACCTAATTCTTACATTCTTAATGTTTTTTTGGGGGATATCATTAATTTTTGTTGTAAGAAATTTGGATCGTTAAACGCGGTGTTGAACTGAAGAATTAAATTGTTTACAGAACTAAGTTATCAACACAATTGTACACAAATGGCTAACAATGACGTTTTTCTTAAATAAAGTTAAATGTTGGTACAATAATTTACTTAATATTTTTCCATAGTTTCCGATTGTTAGATTTTTGTGAACATAAACTCTCAAAACTTTTAAGTTTGTTGAAATAAATCGTGGTTGGTTTCTTAAATTTATTATAACATTTGAGCATGCCTCTAGATTTTTACGATTTTGAGATATTTGTCATTTCGCTAAAAGCACTTTAATTTATTGCTGTTAGATGTCCGATTGATCTACCCCACACCGTTCTTATCGTTCTTAAATCTTTGCTCGCAAAGGGCTTTTTGAACAGTGCAAATAAATTCTTAGGCGACGGGTACAAGGTGGAATATGGGAGGGTCATCAAACACTGGAAACTTAACTTTATTGAAAGTTCCAGATATTTTCGGTTTGATTGTAACTTGTAGAATTACTTTGTGTACGCCTTTTCGTCGAATCTTATAACAGATTTAGTTTTAAGATTGACAGAACTTGATGTTTCCTACAAGTTCTTTACAATAGGTAAAGTTGATTTATACAGTCCATGTGCATATTGTACTGGCTCAAATAGCCTAACCAAAAGGGAGTTTCAGAAAACAAATGCCAGTCGGGGGTTTTCAGTGGAAATATTCACTTCTCAGTATGTATTACACTATTGTACCTAAAATCCAATAGCTGAAAATTAATCCTAAAGAGTTGTACTTTCGGTCTTTCATTTATACAGGGTGTAATTGGTTTCATGTCATTAAAAAAACTAGTATTAGGAACCGACTAGACAAACACAAAACCTATATGACCTTTTTCTCTAGGTGCACTTTGAAAAAAACTGACCTGGGTTTACATTTTTAATGTTATGGTAGGAAAGATTTGAGAACCACTGTTTTTCAGGGTCAATGGATGTTATAGTTCCGAATATTAGAAATAATAAAAAACTGTAATACCCGACTTGTGTTCCCGTCGGTACTTTGATGGGATTATTTGTATAGAACTTTTTATACCACTAATTATGAAAATGTAAATAATTCCTTCTCTTTCGGCGCAACGCAAGCATAGCATGGCCGCAGGGGTTTAAATAGGATTTGTTTACATGTGTTTTTTAATTTGGAACAAAGCTATTGTAGCTTTTATTGTCGTCTATAAGAATTTATAAAATTTAAAAGTGGTTTATTAACATTTGTAACATTGTGTTAAAAGCTTAAAAAATTAGTAATTGTTTTATGAAATTGGAAAACGAACAGGTAGACGTCCGAGATACGATAACAGAAAATAGTTGTGTATTTTAAGTAAGAAAAAAATCTGATTTTTTTAACGAATTGAGCGCATAATTTTTCCCAATCAGGTATCGAAAACTAAAAATCAAGTCTTTGGTCTCTATGAAAATTAATGTAAACAATAATAAACAGATAAAAACAACGAATACCTACTAATAATAATAATCATACCTTTAATGCCCAATAGGTAACACCCAATAACTGAACAATTCTTTTGAATTTTTGACAAAAATTGTTCGAAATGACCTCCATCTCCACGTATACACATTTCGGTACGTCGAACTAATAACATACTTACTCCATTCAACACATTTGGTAAATTAGGATAATTTTTATGGTTTTTTTGCACATTAAAATACGTCGTTGCAATTGCTCTAAAGCTCTTCCGCACCAGCTGCATTTCCACCACTTTCTCCATGTACCAAGTCCATATCCGCTAGCTCTGGATAAGTGTAATCTCCCATAATATCCAAAATCTGCGTTTTAAAACACCACACTAAACTGTGAATTAACCTTATCAATAAAGAAAACAAAAAGAAAAATTGGTCCAAAATCCAAAAAGTAACACAAAAAGCACGAACGAGAAGTCGTGTCTTACGTAACTAAGTACTAACGACTTGAACGATAAGTCAATAAAATAAATCTTAACATAAGTGGCACAAAATTCAAAAAGAAAAGCCACAGACAAAACCAAGGAACGGGTACGTCGCGTCATGCGTACGTTCTTTACCAAGTAAGGACAAAACTGAAATTATTACTTGAGAATATTACAAGGGAGAGATAGCACGCCTTATAGGATAATTGGCCGCGAAGAAGCAAAAAACATGACGATGTCCTCTGTCGGTTGCTTTTAACTGCTTTGTCGGCATACTTATTTGCAGGAATGTCAGAGTATCTCGTGCGACAAGACGCGAGGCAATAAAACCTACCCCAATATGCCAGCAGTTCTCAAACTAGGTTATTAAGTATTTTGGAAACTTTTGTTTATTTTTGTTCTCCAAAACTATGAGCTTTAGACCCCATGTTATATAAGGTTTTTTTGTTTGTCTTGTCGTTCCTTTCCACCAGTTTTTTTTAATGACATGAAACTAATTACACCCTGTATAAAATCGACTTTTGCAACGTAGGCATCGCAAAATTGAGTACAAAAAAGTGCTTATTTGCAAAATTGAGTGTCAGCGGACGCAAGAAAAACTGAACTTGGACGTTCAAAATCGTGCGCGCTTGCAAAATCATCATTATCTCGGCTTACTATGGACGTACAGAAAGTTATTGCCAATTGATTTGGGGTAGCTCGACGAGATAGAAAGAAATATCGCATTGGATTTGAAAAAAATATCTCAGCCCATAAAACGAACCTGTTTTAACTTTATTATCTTCTGTACGTGACATTGCCCAATTATTCTTATTTGTATTGCTATTGTTGATGCTGCTGTTGTCAAAAGTACAACTCTTGAGGAAGAAAATAAGTCCAACCACGTTACGCTCCAACATCCCTAAGCTGTAGAAATTAATTTTTAAAAAAGTGCCTTGTTAATAAACAAATACTTTTTGAAAAAATTGTACAGGTACACATTTAAAAAAATATATTTTTTTTTTGTTGAAATAGGCTTAGAATACCATGAAACGTCGGGGTTTAAATTTGAGTGAAAAAAAATTGGGTCTGTCTGTCGGTCGGTCTGGCCCGTCTAACTTCTTTTCTTGTCCGCACGTTTTATCTGGAAGGGTTTAAGATAATTTTACAAACTTATGCGTTATAATAAAATCTGGAACTGGATTGTTTTTCTGAACATATCCGGTGAAGAGTTGGGGGGTAAATAGGGGTAAATAAGGGAGAATGAGTAAAGCAAGCTGGTAAGAGTACAGAAACTTGGGATTTGGTGTAAGTACTAGAAATCAAGGCCTCAGATTTTTTATAATATTTTTCAACTCCGCCCACCACCCCCACTTCATTATTAAAGGGGTTGATAAAATAAAATTGAGATATTCACATGAAATTTGGTATACGCAAGTATGTATTATATATTGACATCTTATTGAGATGGGGAAAATGAATAGGCAAGATAAGAAGATTCCAGAAACTTAATTTCTGGCGTATATGCTTAGAACTGTGACGTTTCGTTCACTCGTCGGTTGAGTGAAGGGGTGTCACTTTGGCACTCGAGCTCGGTGCGGTTACGGTAAGCTCGGGCGCCCCCTTTACAGTTTTTCTCGTGGTGTAAAGGACCCACGCTAGAGGTGGTCGATAGTGCGATAGTTTATCGATAGTATCGATAGTAAAAAAATTCTAGCGGCTATCGAAAGTATCGATAGTCACGGCGATAGTATCGATATTAGATTTTGTCGTGATACGTGAGTGCGTCCATCTATGGCATGCATTCTACACTACTACTACTTACTACTTTGAAGACATGGGTATGTGGTTTTGAACTCGTCTCTCTTTATCGCCTATGTAATAGCATTGTATATGGTAGTCTATATACAATGGTAATAGGTATCTACTATATACCTAAATTAAATTATAAAACAGAAACGAGTAATATAAAGCATATTATGCGTAAACCGAATAACCGAAATCGGCAAAGCAAGTCGGGCAACAAAACAAAATTATGTCTTTCCTTTGATTTGACATCCTATTTACTTTTGTGATATGTGTTTGTTTGAATAAAATTTTTAATTTTTTCAACCTGACAGCGTTTTTCATACTATCGATAGTTTATCGATAGTTCCGATAGTACGAGCTACCATTATCGAAATTATCGATAGTCAAATTTTACCACTATCGACCACCACTAACCCACGCTAGCCTCTTGACACAGCCTGTTGCAGTAGGGCTGGGATAGCGTCAGAGGAGACACGGTACGTCCAGGCGTCTAGGGATAGTAGACTTCACGCACACAAAAATAAAAGGCACAGTTCAGATCCTATATATAGATATTTATTATTCCTAATATATATAATTCTAAACCTAACCTATAACTACTACGGTTAACTATGGTGACGGTGGCGAAGCAAGAGGGCGGCTATAAGCAGTATACGAGCTTAGAGAAACGGAGCGGTGAGTCGGAGTAACTACTATCGGTATAAAAGCGGACAGAGCAGATACCGGGCGGAGGAAAGCAAAAGCACAATAAACAATGAGATTAAAGACACAAATACTCAGGTAACTTGGCTAAGGCGCAGAGCCTAATGTTAGTACTCACTTCCGGTCACGGTTCCTTGTTGGTGTAATCACCCCAAAGGAGAGATTAAACCAACGAGGTTCACGGGCGCTACTTTGCGCTGGTGGATGTCCTTGTAGCTTTCCGGCCGACGCAACTAGACCAGAAAGCTCAAAGCTTCCTCAGTACTCGCTTGTCCTCCAGACTACGGTACTAGGCCAGAGGGCAAACACGAGTCCGGTTACCAGCAGAAAGTTTCCCAGTCACACACTCTCCCAACTTGCACACTGGCTCACTCCTGTTGGCGGTATTTGGTCGGGGATGATTCTCGGTGTGCTAGAAGGCTTTGTGACTTTCCGGCCGACGCAACTAGACCAGAAAGCCCCAAGTACTCGCTTGTCCTCCAGACGACGGTGCTAGGCCAGAGGGCAAACACGAGACCTGTTGCCAACCAATGTATCCTCCCAGACACACGGCGGAGCAAACCGGGATTAGTACACAAGGTGGCACTTAGTCCCAGCCAAGCTGCTTATTTACGGTCGGATTTACTTTCTCTCTCCTGTGAAATGGCGGTTGCGGTCCACGGATGGAGGTCCAAATTAATGGATCCCCAATTAATTGATCCCAAATTAATTGATCCCAAATTAATTGATTGATAATATTTGGCTGGCTGGGCCAAGTATTCGTTAACGGTGAAGCCGATCGTGTCAGCGGTGGAGACATAGCTCCATCTGGCGGAGTGTATTCCTACTTGATAATTTTAATAATGAAAGTATAATACTTATTTATGCTCTGTGTGGACAGTATAAAATATTAATATTTAAAATACGAAAATAGACGGTGGTTTTGGGTGTAATTTCCACACCAGAAATTATGCCCAATACCTGTATTAGAAAATGCTTATATCCTAAATAGAAAAATAGACGGCCGTGTCGGGTGCAATTTCCACACTATAAAAATGCTTCATTACAGAACCAACGCCTCAAATTTTTTTATTTCATCTGCCCAAGTATTATTAAAATTCTATGACCAATTATTTCCACATGCTAGAGTGCAATTATAGGCAAGATGTTTTCGTTTCAAGATACTTGGATGGAAAATCTGGATGTGGAAGTAGTGATTCCTTAGGCAGCGTTTTTTTTTAAGTTAAAATTTTAGCAGTATCTTGCATTTTATTACAAAACTAATTAATCCATTTTAATGCGGTTGGGTTCATTTTGTAGATATTTTTAATACATACAACTTCTTCAACGGACGTACTTTCGTTAAACCTAAAGATAAATTTATGCAAGCCAAACACATGTTTTCTGTAAGATACTACTTGTTAATTAAACATAGACGTTGCTGGATTTCAGATACAATAGTTATACATAGTGAGAGGTGCATATTTCCGCTGAAAAGCCCCGGTTGGCATTTTTCTTTGAAACAAACCTTTTCTGGCTCTTTTGCCTAGGCTAAAACAGGAAAATTAACGTTCTAAAAAAATAAAAAGTACGTGACTTTAGAGTTCTGAGATAAAATGTATGATACTTAAATATTTCTTCAAAATTTGGAAATATTCATCTTTCTGTATAAAACTAACAAGATATTTTTTTAGGAGGGTTTCTCATTAAAAATATTTAAATCAATATCTTCTACAATAATTCTGATTTTTTTAAATCGTTTCGTCTACTATCAGATTAAAACACTATTGAATTTCATAATTATCTATTGAGTAGTTTAATTATTAATACAATAATATATAACGCCGCTACGAGTTTTGACGGATCATTTCTTTCGTTCTCGGCGTCAATTGAATATATAAAATCGTTGATGAAACCAAAGACGTACACTTCTCAAGTGCTCTGCTTATAACATTAGTTCAAGATCAAATTGTTATTATTATTATATAACCAATTAACATTAGGGTCAATATGCCACAAGAAAATAAATTACTATGTAAAACAGATTTAAACATAAATGCATAATCTACTGTTTCATTAAATTATTAATGGTCCAGTCGGTAAAGTAGAAAATACACCAAAAGCTCGCAAAAAAAGGTTATCTGAGATTTTCCTTCCGTAACTGTTAGTGCGAGGATTAAACATCACAAAACCACAAAGAGCAGTTCTGGGGGTGCCGTGCAACCCTCCAAAAAAACCATCCCTTCTGTGAAATAGGCCTTATTTTACGGATAACTCGTTAATCGTTGAAGATATAAAAAAATTACTCATCATAAAAAAGAAAGCTTGACTAGTTGCCTATAAAAAAGTTCTTTTGTAATTTTCTTGCATATGCCATGGTTTTCGAGAAAATCGATATTGACAAAAATTGCAAAATTTGTATTTTTAATGCGCCCGAATTTTCGTTTATTTGAAATTTTTTTCGCGCGGCCTATAGAAAAAATAGAATTGCTCGAAAACAAAAGAAGCTAGGAAGAAACATCAAAATGGGTTTTAAAGGGTGTATAAAATACTCTATTGTGTTGCCATTTTTGAGGGCTATTGATATTTATTAGTATATAAAAATAACAATATAATATAGTTATCACTTAGTTTGTTGCTCATCTAACTATTCACAGGCCCATAAAAAATAGCCGACTGTAATATAAGTTATAAATGCATTATCTTTTAGTTCAAGGTAGTACTTCAATGCAGAAAAAGTTAGGAATAAAAATATTCACATTTACAAATTTAGCAGCATGTTAAAGTTAGCCAAAAAGAAATAGCAAAAAGGCTACATATTCAATTTTTTTTATATGTTTTTTTAATACAATTTTTTAACCATTTAGTGATTAGAAACAATAGTTATATGATATATAAACTCAAGAAAAAACACTTTTGAAGCTAAATTTTCAAGATGTTTGGGTCTTTTTTTATTTTTAGAAAACAATTGGCCAAAATTTGCCTAACTTCAACATAAATTTGTAAATGTGAATATTTTTATTCCTAACTTTCTCTGCATTGAAGTACTACCTTGTACTATTATAACTTATACTAAAGTCAGTTATTTTTTATGGGCCTGTGAATAGTTAATAGTGCAAAAAATCAAGAGGTAACTATATTATATTGTTATTTTTATATACTAATAAATATCAATAACATGTGGATGATCATAGCATAAGGATTAAAAGGTTTGAAGACGATGGTCTTTACTAACCATAATTACCGAATCGTAATGAGGTGATATACCGGGTGTTAGAAAAGTATGGGAACGGTGAAAAATCTCGAACAGTTTGCATCAAACCGAAAAATAAAAAAAGTACGTGTCAAAAAGTTTTCAAAAAATTATCTACTCATACAAAAATGACCTCCCCACCCACCAACCCGGGGGTGGGGCGAGGGGCAACTTTAAAATTTCAAATGGAAACCCCTATTTTTTATTGCGGAATCGGATTCTACGGCAAAAAATACGTAAGTTTTATTCAGGACATTTTTTTCGATTCTTGCACGGTGTCGCTGTAATCGCAAAAAATGAAAAGAATGCATGACTGTTTCAAGAGTAGCGTCTTGTGCCCATAAAAAAAGTACAATTCAAAAACTGAAAAACAGCTATTTGTTATTTTTACGAAATCAATCCAATGACATTGGATTCGACTCTCCCACCCCCAACCCAGTGGGTGGGGCGGGGGACAACTTTGAAATTTGTAATGAAAATCCCTATTTTTTATAGCGGATTCGGATTTTACGACCAAAAATACGTGAATTTTATAACGGGAATTTTTTTCGATTCTCGCAAGATGTCGCTGCAATCGCAAAAAATGTTACAACTCGTAGAAATTTCACAAAACAAATACTGTTATTAACAACACTTAAAAAAAACATTCATAAAAATCAAGATATCACAGATATTGTTTTTTAGACTGAATGTTTTTTTGTCAACACGATTAGCTGTATTTACAAACTTATGGAGACTTCAGGTTTATTTCCATTTTTTGCGATTGCAGCGACACCTTGCAAGAATCGAATAAAATGTCCGATATAAAATTCACATATTTTTGGCTGTAGAATCCGAATCCGCTATAAAAAATAAGGATTTTCATTACAAATTTCAAAGTTGTCCCCCGCCCCACCCACTGGGTTGGGGGTGGGAGAGTCGAATCCAATGTCATTGGATAGATTTCGTAAAAATAACAAATACGTGTTTTTCAGTTTTTGAATTGGACTTTTTTTATGGGCACAAGACGCTACTCTTGAAACAGTCATGCATTCTTTTCATTTTTTGCGATTACAGCGACACCGTGCAAGAATCGAAAAAAATGTCCTGAATAAAACTTACGTATTTTTTGCCGTAGAAACCGATTCCGCAATAAAAAATAGGGGTTTCCATTTGAAATTTTAAAGTTGCCCCCACCCCCTGGTTGGTGGGTGGGGAGGTCATTTTTGGTATGAGTAGATAGTTTTTTGAAAACATTTTGACACGTATTTTTTTATTTTTCGATTTGATGCAAACTGTTCGAGATTTTTCACCGTTCCCATACTTTTCTAACACCCGGTATTTATCGCTGAGTTAATAATGAGAGAATTCTCAGCAGCCTGCTTAACAACGAATCCTGCAGTGGTAACCTTTTTACGCTATACAATGCTTGACTTCTCCCGCCTGTAACTCCAAGAATATTAATACTACGTAAAAATGCGTCTGAACCATTTCGATAGATAATTTACTTTACTTATCTTTAATTTTGATAATTATATTTTTTTCGTAAGACCCTTCAGAACCGAGATACTGGCAAAATAATGATTTTTGAGCTATATTGCTCCAAAATTGGTGGACTTCCGGGGAGTCGGCGAGGGGAAAAAATGAGTATGTCTAAAAGAGGTCTATAATAAACTGGTTGCACCGATAAAATCTGTTTCCCGATTTAAAACAGTATTTACGCATCCTGAACTCCCTGACGAGTGGCCTAGTAGGCAACACTGTGAAATTTTAATACATTTATTCTACCAGACAATTATTAAAATTCGAATCGTTACTGTGGATATTCGCAATGAAACAAAAAGACAAAAGAGCCAATAAAACAAAGCGCTTTGTTCCGAAATTTCCATAACCTGTCGATAATTTTTCAAGAGACAAGGCCATTTCACATCCAGCAGTTGTTCAGTTCCCATCGAATTAAGGGCACTAAACTCTGCCGAGTATTTCAAACAGACTGGATTCTCTTTAATGTTTCTCTCATTTGATTGCACGCGTCCGACTAGAAAATTTAAACGAGTTTCTGCGATTCCTTAATGCCTTTGTGCAGCTATTTTTCCTGTCTGTGGTTTGATAAATTCAATCTAGTTTGTATACTGTCTAGGTGCGGTGTATAAAAAAACGTTTTGAAAAAAATTGAACCGCCTTTAAAAACGCGGCTACGAAAAATTATGAAATAAAGTTTCACCGTAGTTCGATTAATTCAACCTTATTACATAATATCGATTTGGAATCGGTTAAAAATTTCATTCGAATTTGTTGTTTGTTAATTTTTACACCGATATATTTGACACAGAAAAGAGATCATAGTAGGCCTTGAACATAAAAAAATCCTATAAAAATGGGGTTATAACCACATTCTTTACAGGAGTGTTTCCAGGAGTGTAAAGTTGGTCACACTGTATATTCATCTGTTGTTTTTTAGTAAACCTTGATGGTATGTATGATAATTAAGTTTCAAATGCAAGAGGATCACTTCACAATATATGAAGGGCATACTCAGACCCGTTTACAAGAATGTTTCCACTTTCATAAGCACAGACAAACACGATTGTGGAGTCAATAAGTCGGAATATTGGCCTCAATTTTGTTACAAATGAGGAACGCCATCAGACCACACTTAGTTTTCGAGGGTGCTCAACATGAATATGAGGTTCAAAAAAGTTTTTATTCAGAGCAACCCCTTCAAACGGTCAAAAACCACCCCTCTTATCGGTTTTCGTGCACGGACGCGCGACAACAAGGGTTTTAATGTGAATTTCTGCAGATTTGACCGGGATATGATAAAGGGCGAAAGTATAGTGTCAGAGACATTACCGTGACCACCCTCGGGGGTTGCATCTATCTTCCGAGGGGGTCGAAAAATAATAAAATATATCTCCTCTCGTTGAAACTTTCACCCCCCGTTTTTGAGGATGCTAATGATGAATGAAATACTTTTAGGCGACTGTGACGATTACTGCCCCCTCAAATGATCGAAAGTCACCCCTTTTGCGTGTATACTTTCATCAGTGCTCGACAATACTTAGTTAGAAGGGAATGAATGGTAATTTAATAGTAGTCGAACTATATAGGAAGTGAGATGGCCAGGAAATTTGGGGCATCTCTTAAGGGTGGATTCTACCATCCCAGGGGGTGGGAAAGTAATTTTATTCACAATCATATAGAAATAATTAAATGGGCTTGTTCCATGATGTTCTTTTTATATGGTTTTTGTACATTTTCATACAGTACTTGATATTCTAATTATGCACTTAAAATTTCGTGTTAGTAAACTTTTCCGTTCTCAAGATATAAGGAGTTGAAATTAGTAATAGTTGAAGAAACCGAGCGTCCATTTGTGACGTCACTATACGCAAATGACGTAAGAATAGTGGCTTTCTGGGACCTTTCAAATTTAACCTGAAATGTCGAAAAGTATGAAATTTTCAAACGCTGGTAACTAAATAAATACGCCGAGTGGAAGTTCGTTCTATGTCTCTACGGAAAGGAGAAGGTCGACGATGAATCCTAATCGTAAATTGCAGGGTCAAAATCGAAAATTCGTCCCGACAGGAGCGAGCGAAAATTATAATTTTTTGACATTTCACCAAATCGTACTCTCCTACTGTCAAGAAGTAAGCAAAACAAACAATACTTCGAAAACACTTATAATTATAACAACTAAGGAGCATCAAGTCTATTGAGATCGCCGAGTCTATGCGTATAGTGACGTAGCGCCTGGCCACGCCCCATTTTTGCGAGGTGGAGATTTGTAATAGTTTTTAAGATACTAAACGTGCGAATAAAATTAGAGTTTTTAAAGATCCATTATTTTATACTTGCACCTTCGATTTATGAAATTAAAAAAAATGCCGAACAAGCCCATTGTCGTACAAGTCAAAAGTTAGAAAGTATGACATTTCAACTTCATTCCACATTTGAATCTGAAAATGAAAGCTATAGGCAGTTAACGTTTCGGAGGAATATCTACTTCCGTTCTCAAAACTTTTTGGCCATCAACCATGACTGTTCGTTGTGTATGTATTTTCACGTGAGACATTAAATTATATTTATCTTATTTTTACTTACTTCGTATCTAAGGATGAGCAACCAACTAGTACAAAAATCTATTGAATAATTTGAAACGCATCTATCCTCATTTAATAAAACAGAAAGTAAGAAAATTTAAATATGCCACAAATAAACAATTATAGACAATATATTACAATTTTTTGTGTAAAATTTAAATCGTATGTTAAAAAGATTTCTTCATCGGCTAATATGTTTAAGGCTTCCTCCTTTCAATTCCTGCCCTCACAGAGTCAAATATTCTAAAATTATCCAATATGCCTTATACAGTGTTTGGTGATGGTTTCTGTTTCTGTGGGTATGAAGTAGCAAATGTATGACGTGTTCTTGATATTACTTAATCACATTTTCCATAAATAATAAACAAATTTAAAAAATCTTCGTGGTGGCATTTGTTGGCATAAGAGAAAGACTGACATTGATGATTGTTTGTAATCATGGCTAAGTTTATAGTAATTTTTACTAAAAATTCTTGAACATTAAAGAAAATCGCGAATATTTTAAAAAGTTGCAACTTTAACCCCTATATTAGAAAAAGACAATTTTACATAACTTGATGTAAAAAATACAGTGTTCCATTTGAACTGAAAAAGTTTTTGAGGTTTGAATTTGTTTGTCATAATTAACGTGAAAAATGAAACACTTGATATACTTTCAATATACAGGAAAATTATGCTTTTTAATGTTTCAAAAAGTTTTATTAAAACTCTACACGTGTTTCGGCTTATTAGGCCTTTATCAAGAGTACAAGATAATACTAAATTTAAAATGTGTTCCTCACTTATTTATACCTAATGGAAGGTATAAATTATTCAATGCTTTTAATCTATTTATTACATGCAACTAGTTATATGATTCCTATCCTATGTAAATATACTAAAAATAAGTTCTTAATGTTAAATTATTTTTTCTAGAATATTATGACCCATAAATAATGTTTGATCATTAGTTACATTTTTATGCTTTTTGACAGCTTTCATGATCTCAAATTGTTCTAGTAAATCTAACTTCTTTCCTTTATTTTCTATATGGAGTAATTCGACTTCATTAAAATTAACAAAATGATTATTTTCCATGCAGTGTGTTGACATACCGGTGCTGTGTATACCATTCGTTATTGATTTTTTATGTTCAGCGAGACGATTTTTTAATTTACGACCAGTTTGACCGATATATATAGCATCGCAGTCATTACATTTTAATTGATATACACCTGTTTTTTCTAATAAATCTCTTTTGTCTTTATTATTAACTAACATTTTCCCTAGATTATTTTTATTACCAGAAATAGTTTTACATCCTAGTTTTTTCAGTTTATGACTAATTTTATCACTAATCTTAGGCCTATTATTATTGCATTTATATATGTCAGTTCTTTGTGGAGTATCAGCATAAAATTCTTTAAGTAACTTTTTCTTTTGTTTATTTTTTATTAATTTATCTATGAGGTTTTCACTATAACCGTTGTTTCTAGCTATTTCTTTAATGGTGTTCACTTCTTTGATAAAATTATTCTTATTTAAAGGGAAGGTTAGCAGACGGTGGATAAATGAATGGAAAGATGCCATTTTTATTTGTGAAGATTGGTTAGAGTTCTTGTGAATGACTGTGTCTGTGCAAGTTGGTTTACGGTAAATGTCAAACTCTAAGCTGTTGTTTCTATTTTTTAAGTTAACGTCCAAGAAGTTTAAACCTTCCTCGTTTTCTATTTCTAGAGTGAATTGAATTTTATCGTGAAATGAATTCAGAAGATTTAAGAATTTATTAAGTTGTCTTTCTGTACCTTGAGAAATACAAAACACGTCATCCACATATCTAGTCCAGAAAAATACTTTATTTATTAGGTTATTTTCGCAGTTAAACAACTTATTTTCAAAGTCTGACATGAATATTTCAGCTAATAATGGTGATATGGGGGAACCCATAGGTAATCCGTCTGTTAGTTTATAAATTTCATTATTAAATTGAAAGTAATTTTGACTCGTACAGGTTTTAGAAAAAGGATTAAAATATTCCCCGAATTTACATAATAAACAGGAGGTCGAATTACTTGCAATAAACACAGAATTAGCATTGAATTCTTTAAGTAATATTCCAATTGAAGAGAAAATGGGTATATCAAGTTTATTCAATAAGGTAGACACCAATAAAAGTAATAAATTTGAATTATCAATTATTAATAGCATTAAAAATAAAATTCTTGATAATAATTTAGTACTTTGTAAAGCCGACAAAGGAAGTACTATAACAATTTTAACTAGAGAGGAATATAATACAAAAATATCTTTAATTTTAAGCTCAAATGAAATAATTAAATTAAACCACGACCCTACTAATAAATTTCAAGCAGATATACTAAATACATTAAAAAATTGCACACTAATCATTCCCCCTGAAAACACATACAAATTTAGAACAATGAACCCCCTACCCCCCTTATTCTATGGACTTCCTAAAATTCATAAAGAAGATATTCCCATCAGACCTGTAGTATCTTATGTAAATGCTCCACCTTATAAATTGTGTAAAGAATTAAACAACTTATTACCCACTCTGACAAAATTTGAATCAAAATATGCCATTAAAAATTCCTTCCAATTCATAGAAAAATCCAAAAATCTCAAAATTCCGAACAACGCAAAATTAGTATCCTTTGATGTTAAAAGCCTCTTTACATCCATACCATTACAACCATTATTTGAAATAATAGAAATACTTATCAATCAATCTGATATTGACTTAGAATTAAAAAATCAATTAAACATTATAATAAAAACCTGTACGAGTCAAAATTACTTTCAATTTAATAATGAAATTTATAAACTAACAGACGGATTACCTATGGGTTCCCCCATATCACCATTATTAGCTGAAATATTCATGTCAGACTTTGAAAATAAGTTGTTTAACTGCGAAAATAACCTAATAAATAATGTATTTTTCTGGACTAGATATGTGGATGACGTGTTTTGTATTTGGCAAGGTACAGAAAGACAACTTAATAAATTCTTAAATCTTCTGAATTCATTTCACGATAAAATTTAATTCACTCTAGAAATAGAAAACGAGGAAGGTTTAAACTTCTTGGACGTTAACTTAAAAAATAGAAACAACAGCTTAGAGTTTGACATTTACCGTAAACCAACTTGCACAGACACAGTCATTCACAAGAACTCTAACCAATCTTCACAAATAAAAATGGCATCTTTCCATTCATTTATCCACCGTCTGCTAACCTTCCCTTTAAATAAGAATAATTTTATCAAAGAAGTGAACACCATTAAAGAAATAGCTAGAAACAACGGTTATAGTGAAAACCTCATAGATAAATTAATAAAAAATAAACAAAAGAAAAAGTTACTTAAAGAATTTTATGCTGATACTCCACAAAGAACTGACATATATAAATGCATTAATAATAGGCCTAAGATTAGTGATAAAATTAGTCATAAACTGAAAAAACTAGGATGTAAAACTATTTCTGTTAATAAAAATAATCTAGGGAAAATGTTAGTTAATAATAAAGACAAAAGAGATTTATTAGAAAAAACAGGTGTATATCAATTAAAATGTAATGACTGCGATGCTATATATATCGGTCAAACTGGTCGTAAATTAAAAAATCGTCTCGCTGAACATAAAAAATCAATAACGAATGGTATACATAGCACCGGTATGTCAACACACTGCATAGAAAATAATCATTTTGTTAATTTTAATGAAGTCGAATTACTCCATATAGAAAATAAAGGAAAGAAGTTAGATTTACTAGAACAATTTGAGATCATGAAAGCTGTCAAAAAGCATAAAAATGTAACTAATGATCAAACATTATTTATGGGTCATAATATTCTAGAAAAAATAATTTAACATTAAGAACTTATTTGTAGTATATTTACATAGGATAGGAATCTTATAACTAGTTGCATGTAATAAATAGATTAAAAGCTTTGAATAATTTATACCTTCCATTAGGTATAAATAAGTGAGGAACACATTTTAAATTTAGTATTATCTTGTACTCTTGATAAAGGCCTAATAAGCCGAAACACGTGTAGAGTTTTAATAAAACTTTTTGAAACATTAAAAAGCATAATTTTCCTGTATATTGAAATTATT
Source organism: Stenurella melanura (assembly GCA_963583905.1). NCBI lineage: Eukaryota > Metazoa > Arthropoda > Insecta > Coleoptera > Cerambycidae > Stenurella > Stenurella melanura. Next base: position 150,946,812 of record OY757312.1, read on the forward strand.
GAAGAATGTTTCACAAGGAACCAACCGTAGAATCAACCCAATGTATTAAAACTTGATATACTATTATGGAATTTATTTTTATTGTATGTCCTAGCAAATTTTGTGTTGTTTTTATATGCCAAGGAGCAAACGAGGATCTCATCCACGGAGAAAGTTCTTGCAAACCGTTGCACCCATCAAATTGCTTGTAAAATATCTCCGTGTTCTATTTAAAATAAGCAAGTTGATATCGACTTCCGGAATAAACGAAGGTACCACCGCTTGTAATTATTTTGGTTGGATTGGCCACACTGATTTTAGTAACTCTCAAATTTTTCATTAAATACTTTTCCCGATATCGATCGGTTTAGTTCCTGGTGAGACACCCTGTATAAACCAAACATGTTTTCAAATTTTATTGAATTAATGAAACCATAAAAAGTAAATACGCTGTCACATCGATTTAAAACAGTTTATCGATTTCCTCTTATCTGTTCTTTGTACGGCAGGAAATGAGAAAAAGCACGAATTCCAAGCGGTACCTTTCCAATACCCATCGTATATAAAAATAATAAAGTAAACATCTCATCATATTATCTGTGAATATAGAAACACGCGAGGCGCCTTCAGTGAGTATATTTCGGCATAATAGGAATAAGCGATGCTTACACAAACTCAGCGCCAGGTGTGGGGTAAAATAATGTTTTGCCAGTTCCCATCAAAGCTTTACGTTTTACACTAAATATACGCATTATACTTTCAGGTTTAATGCCTTTCTGAACCAAGAACGCGAACGCAAAGTGATAACCCTCAAAGAGGAAGGCAACAGCAACTTATGGAGCTATTTCACCCACTGTGCAGCGTTGTGTGTCCTCCTCTCCATCGGGATATGTAACGCGCCGCTCATCCATGATTATACCGTCGTATACAAAGGCAGTTTAGATGACATCACTTTAATATGCATCATTGGAGGCATCCTCCATCTGTTCTTCTGGATTGTCATATGGCTCTTCTTAACTATAAAACAAAAGTGGACCTTCAAGTTGAGAATCACGGTAAGTGCTCCTATTTTGTATACATACAGTGTCAGGCAAAAGTAACGAATAATCAGCCTAACAAATGTTATTTAATTTATTAGGGTAAACAGCAATGTTTTTACCCAGTATACGATAGACAGTGTGATCATGAGTGCTTGCCGCACATGTTCTTGCTCGCTGCGCTACCACTTAGAAATAATATTCCAACCTAATTATATACCAATTATATGTTATGATATAACAGTATAAATTTAAAATCTGGTTCAATAATTATAAAGATTTCGATAACAAAAAATGTTATCTGAGATTTTCCTTCAATAAATGTTAGTGGAGGGATCATACATCACAAAACCACAAAAATCAGTTCTGGGAGTGCCGCGCAAACCCCCCAAAAAACCACCCCTTCGGTGAAAGAAGCTTTATTTTATTGATAACTTGTTAACCGTTGAAGATATAAAAAATTGCTAATCATGAAAAAGAAAGCTGGACTAATTTCCTAAAAAAAGTACTCTTGTAATTTTCTTGTAATGCCATGATTTTAGAGAAAATCAATATCGAAAAAATTGCAACATTTGTATTTTTAATGGGGAATTTTCGTTTATTTAAAATTTTTTGTGCGCGGCCTATAGAAAAAGTTGAATTGCTCGAAAACCAAACAAGCTAGGAAGAAAAATCAAAATGGGTTATGAAGGGGATATGGAATACTCTCTTTTGTTTCTGATAGCTACTGATATCTATTAGTATATAAAAATAATAATATAATATAGTTACCTCTTGATTTTTTGCGCTATTAACTATTCACAGGTCCATAAAAAATAACTGACTTTAATATAAGTTATAAATGCATTATCTTTCAGTTCAAGGTAGTACTTATATATGCATTCAAAGTTAGGAATAAAAATATTCACATTTACAAATTTACCAGCATGAAGTTAGCCAAATGTTGGCCAATTTTTTATTCTTTCCTAAAAATAAAAAAAAAGACCCAAACATCTTGGAAATGTAGCTCAAAGAATTTTTTTTAGGTTTATATATTATATAACTATTGTTTCTAATCATTTAATAGTTAAAAAATTGCATAAAAAAATATCATAAAAAATTGAATAATATGCAGCCTTTTTTGGATTTTTTTTGGCTAACTTCAACATGTTGGTAAATTTGTAAATGTGAATATTTGTATTCCTAACTTTTTTGCATTGAAGTTGTAACGGGTCCATTTTATTTCGCGTAATAAGGAGATTAATTTGGTTAAAATATTTATTTAAATCGATAATTAATCTTAAAAGTTACCTTAAACCAACCCTGGCATGGTATCTTCCCGCGAAGATGCAAGGTTGATATTTAAAAATCCGTGCGACGCGAGCGCTCCTTTCAAGAGAAAGGGAAAGTAGCGTTCGAGTCGAGTTGGGACTTGGACTTCGAGTGGCTCAATCCAACGAAGAGGTTGTAAGAATTATTCAACTGGTTGGGTGTTTACAAATTTGAGAAGTATGGTGATTAAAACCTGCTAGCTTTGCAAATTTATTACTATCATAGATAGTGTCAATGTTTTGTAATTTGTTAAATTATGTAGTGAGTGCCTAGAACAGAAAAATCAAACTGTAAGTAGCATTTTCACTACATTTGTTCCTGTTTTGGCGACGGCCGCCATAATTAACGGCGTCTAAGACGTTTGTTTTACGTTTCCTGTTTTAATTCCTTGGAGGTTTGGAACGTGAATTAAAAAGTTCCAAACATTATTTCCTGTGTTGGAAATTAATGGTTTTCTTCAAAGACAAACTTTAATTAGTGCATTCTTCGCGACATCGTTGCAAACTTTTTATTTTTCCAGTGCGCGTCGTAAGACTTCTCCGTTTAGTGCCGAAAATCCATGTTATTTCGGTAACGAACTATCGATATTGTATTTGTCGGGTTTTCTATGTAATTATATTGCAGAGATTAAGATTTTTGTACCATTTTATTGTTTAGTAACGTTTATATTAGTTTATTCATTTCGCTTGGATCTGGCCAGACGCATTTCATGTTATACCTGTATTTTGCATATTTTCCGTCTACTGGAAGTCAGTATTGCCTTTCAGCATATTTGTTTATTTTCCTATAGGAAAATCTATATTGTTTTATGGTGTTTTAAACAAAGGATGTTTTGTGATTCGCCTACCCCTGTGATCTCATGCTTTTAAATTAAATAGAGTTGCTTATTCTAACTTTGTTTGTTTTATTTATTTCTTTACATTTTCAGGTTCATTTAACTTTCCTATAACTTAAAAATTAATATTTTAAAAGGGTCAAACCCCCAATAAAAATTATTAAGTTATAAAGTACTACCTTGAGCTAAAAGATGATGCACTTATAACTTATATTAAAATCAGTTATTTTTTTATGGACCCGTGAATAGTTAGATGTACAAAAAATCAAGAGATAACTATATTATATTGTTATTTTTATATACTAATCAATGTCAGTAGCCATCAAAAATTGCAACACAAGAGAGTATTGTATATCCCCTTTAAAACCCATTTTGATTTATCTTCCTAGCTCATTTGGTTTTCGAGCAATTCCATTTTTTCTGTTGCACCGCGCGCAAAAAATTTCAAATAAACGAAAATTCGCGCGCATTAAAAATACAAATTTTGCAATTTTATCAATTTTTTTTATATCTTCAACGATTAACAAGTTATCAGTTTTTTCACCGAAGGGGGCAAGTTATTCTGGAAAAACGCGAAAGAAAGACTCTTATCGGAAAATGGAAAATTGTAAACTATGTAATTTTTAAAATCTGGAAAAATTCAAACGCAGTTATGGGTTAATATATTCTTTAAGACTTTGGTTTGTTGTAATTTTTTGTAACGTGCATATTTTTCGAGTCTTTAACAGTTTTTCACATCGAGATGTACCTAAATTTTTTCATACCACAAAATGCATATAATCTGTGAATCTAGATATTGTCTGTAATTGTTTATTTGTGGCATGTTCAGATTTTCTTACTTTTTATTGGGTATTTTGCCACTGAAAAATATTTAAAAAATTTTTAATGAAAAAACCTCTGCGCCAACCGGATCAGACAGAGGTTGGTTCTTGAGTACTTGACTGTCAATCAAAAAGTCTCACACCTAAAAATATCTAAACTAGAACAATGTTATGAACTAAAAACTGAAAATCAAAGCTATAGGTAGTTAACGTTTCGGAAGACAATCTACTTCCGTTCTCAAAACTTTTTTGGCCGTCAACCATGACAGTTCTTTGTTTATGTATTTCCATAGTCACGTGAGACATTAAATTATATTTATCTTATTTTTACTTACTTCGTCTCTAAGGATGGGCAACCAACTAGTACAAAAATCTATTGAATAATTAGAAACGCATCTATCCTCGTTTAATAAAATAATCGCGGATTCTTTAAGTTTTCTTTTAGTTCCGTTGCTCTCTTTTTCCAAAATCTTCGCCGAGTCCCATTTAATTCTATGATTATTATCCCACGCGTGTTCACAAATTTTGGATTTTTCAAATTCTCCCCTTCTAGCGTAATTACGCTAGAAGAGGAGAATTTGGATTTTTCAAATTCTCTGTGAATCTGTTATAATTAATTTATATATATTAACAGAAAAATATCTAATTTGTGAAAAAAGTTTTCCGACGTAAAAAGCAATCTTTTAGTTGACAGACATTTTTTTTTTTTTAATTTGGAATAAATAATTTGAAAACTATTGAAATGGATAAAACACGTGAAAATAAGACTTTTTTATTCTACGATATTTCTTTAATGGTTAATTTAAATAAGTTAAAAAAACATATAAGAAACTTTTTGACTTTCCCATCACACGTGATCGCATGAGAGCAAATACTGTAAAATATGGCAAAAAATGGTCAAATTTGAATGGCAATATCTCGGACGCCGTTGCTCCTACGGAGCAGACAAAAAAGCAATTTTTATGTTTCTTGAAGAACTCTTTTACTCTGAACACTTATGTATACCTACGATGCCATAAAAAAGTTATGGAAGAATTACTGGAAATAAAAAAAAAGTGAATGTTCGTAAATGTTTTACTTTGTTCTTTAATTACTTTTAATACTAAAAATGGAAGAAAAAAAATTTAACGACGTTCTTGGATGGGAAATTCAATTTTCTACAAATAAGTATTCTTGTAGAAATCTCTAAATAAACTAAAAAATGGGCTTCTTCATTTTTAGGTGTCAAACCAACATATTAACCAATAAGAACCGCAATTAACGCAATTGTTCGTTAATAAAAGATCTATTCAATAGCCTATGAGGGTTGTACCAATTCAATTCTAGATGATTTACAGAACTCTCGGGAATTACACACAATAAATTTTATAGTTTTATGGGCAGCTAAAATTATTTTAAATCAAAAATAGCCCTAGAGGTCCGTGATATATTTTCGAATATTAAGCAATAGATCGTCAATGTTATATGAAAAAGTCAAAATATCTTTTTTACAGGAATGTGTTAGAAGGTTCATTGGGAACAATCTCCATTTTTTATTTTTGCAATACGACCAATACGATCCGAGATATTTGCAAAAAGGCCGCATATACGTGCATATTTAGCATTTTTAATGTTTGAAATCGGGATATCTCATGAATGATGATTCGTAGGAAAAAAGTATTGAAACATATTTTGTAGATAATTGCATGATTTACAAACTTTGTATGACCTATTTTTACGATAACACTTACCGTTTGAGAGAACTATGCGAAAAACTGGTATTTGTGACCTTTGACCTAGAATAAAATTTTTATTAATATTCAAAATATTTGAAATATTTATGTAGTTCTTTTACCATTGTCAGGATAATAAAAAACGAATTATTTCTGACCAAAAGGGTCGTAGGATGCTCATTTTTTTTTAAATGTGTGAAAACGTGTATACGATCGATTACTATAAGCGGAATTTATAATTAGTCAATTCAAAGAGATACTTCGCAAAAATATAACCAAAAAAACGTTACAATATTAATTCGCTTTTTTTTAGGTTACAAAGTGACTAAAAATATTTATATCTTAAATTATTTGATAGTATTATCCCTTACGAAGAATTTAAGCCCAGGTTTGATTCTCTAGGCCATCTAATTGTGGGCAATGGCCGATTTACGAAAAGGTTCTTTTTTCGTAATTGCTCTATAAATCGCGTATTTCTAATTTTTGGAAATTTTTCAAAAGTGCTCTTTTTCTACTCAACAGACGCAATATTTTCACCGAACAAATAGTAATAAACACAGCGAAAACAATAAAAACCGATTTTTGACGGTAGTTGTAGGTTATCTCGGAAAATAAATAACGAATTTTTATAATGTTGGCCGCATCTGATAGGTTTTTTCACGACCTACAACTTTCTTGTTTAACTTTTATTTGTAGGATGATTCATTTTTTCTTAAATTGTAATAAACCGTTTTTTCGACTTTGTCTATTTTTTTACGTTGTTCTACATCAGCTAGAGCACAACCTAGAGCGAATGTTTCCTCTACATTACTCTATTTTTGTTTCCGGGTAGTATCGTCTTTGCATTTTAATGGATTAAAGCGACGCAAAGTGAGGGTAGCCGATTTCCCCTTCGCTCTCGCTACCCCCACTCTTCGCCCCTTCCGCAGCGCTGAAATTAAAGGTTCTCGATCGCATTTTTCGCATGCTTCCAATCGTTAGCAAAACAAAAATACACGTTGTAGAGTAAATCTCGGAAAATACAACCGCCACATGGCTTTCGAGGCGCTGTGCAAAAAAGTGCATTTTTTGCAAAAAGCAACGGTTTGCAAAAACTGCATGGTATTTTCGATTGAAATTTTGAGGGTAAGTTAAGGACTACTAAAACTCCAACGTGTGTATCTTTCAGCCTTTAATATGTATTTGAACCAGTTATGAATTTTTGAAAAAACGTGCAATTTTAGTGGTTTTTGCAATTTGAGAGGGAGCCACTGGGCCAATTGAGTTCCACCGGGGCCTATTTTGTTCGTTTTTTATTGCGCACGTTTTTTACCCGAACATTCTTTTTCGCATAAATTCAACTTTTCGTTTAAAACGCGAAAAACCGGTTTTCACAACGTTTCGCATTTTTTTTGTAAATTCCACCAAAGATTCTTTTTCCAAAATAACATCATCTTCTTTCAGACATCCCGAACTACATGTGAGTATTTTTTTCGCTGAGGTTGAAGTTTGTCTGAGATCTCTGAACAGCTAGTTCGCCTACACTATTTGGGAATTATTTTCAATTAATCTCTTTTCCTAAGCAAGCTAAAATTTGTCCCGGGTAGTTGTCTGGATAGTTTTGTTGTTTCCTAAATAAATAAGCAAATATTGAATACGTGTTTTGCGTTGTACTCAAATATTGTCAAATGTCTACTTTGGTATATTTAAGAGGGCTCAGTTGTAATGTTTCATCGGATATGTCTTTGAACTTTTTGGAGTTGCCGCTATCTTTGTACAATTGAGCACATAACAACCCAAGACAAAATCAGGCTCTAAAAGGAGAAAAATCCATTGTGTTACCTGCTCATCGAGTCTGACAACTTGTTTTCATTATGTCGTAAGTTTCTCTTTCGCGCAAAGTGATAAAATTCCGAAGTTTCAATGAACAATTCCGCTAACTTTAAAACAAACAGCAAGAATCCAACTTTCAAAGTATTCCTTCCAGCACCGGCTGAAAACTTCCAATTTACCTTTCCAGCTATAATCCTCATCAACGGACATAAATGCAAGTATATGCGCTGTAAATTTGTCATAATTAACTCTGGAAACTCGATTACCGCTGCCTTTCAGAAAACGCAGCGAGTTTTTCTTTGTTGCACCGCAAGGGAAATTGATTTTTAATAAGCTAGGACAGGTCAGGAGCAACGACAACAAACTCCGCCTTCGAGATTAACCCTGAGATGTTCCTGAGCTTCTTTAATCGCCCTGACACCACCAGGGAAAATCTAAGATGCATTCAGAATTCGGTTTCTTTAGTTAAAGTAGAAGGCGAGCGCTTGCTCCTGCGGAAACCCATTATCGACAAACAATGTGGTAGATTATGGGGGTGTAATGAAAGGCGATAATGGATAAATAGCATTGGTGGCGTAATTTTAACAAACGTACCGAAGTGGAGCTACTAATAAAGGGAGTTATACTAAGCATAAAAAATGGCGAATAAAATATTCCCTTGCAACCGCAACAGATGTGACAATAAGTACAATGAGAAGTTTTATATTAAATATCACCATTGCTTCTTGTCAAATTTAAACAATTTGTGTTGCAAAAATTACATTTTCTGCTGTTATCCTTATTATTTACTGTACTGGTAATCGCATTACAAAACATTTCAAATTGATGAAGTTTCGAATAAAACTAAACCTAAAAAAAAACTTTCTGATAATTTCTTAATTGAAGAGTGTCCTGTGTCGGGAGAAAATAAGGAATGTCCACCTTCCTGACAAAATACATTCTATAGCAATATTCTGCAGAAAACGGTCAAAAGATATTACAATATTTAAAGTGGCATGTACTGAGCAAACAAGGAATGTTTAATCTAAAGTATAAAGGACAGAAAATGTCCAGTAATATCAAATAGTGTTTCGGATTGTAATAATAGAATGTTTCAGTAGTAGAAGTGAAGTAAAAGTACTGCGTGATAATTTAAACAAAAACGGAAAACTCAAGAAGTTAAGGACGCAGAAATAGTCAAGGACTGAATTGAAACTGAAAATCGTTTCCAGCTGAAAGAGAGTCAAAAGCTCCGAGTCAAAAGCTCTGACGTTAAGGAAAATGAAAAAAATATTGCTTGTAGTGGCAACTAATGTAACATTTTTGCTATTGTTCCAGATGTAAAATATTATGTAATTAGACCTATCATGGATGGTCTTTATCTTCACTCAGATAAAGGAAATGTTACATCATTTATAAGTATTTTGCACAGAAGCATGTTGTTTATAAATTCATACTTTTCAATAAATTTGAATTTATTATCAACATTTCTGGCCTTTTCACGTGTCCAAGAATTTATATTGTGAAGTAGTCAACTTTAAAATCCTCTTTCTCATAACCCGCTATAAAAAGCTCTTATATTTTTTTACTGCGAAATAGGGCCCTTCCCAGCACTTCCACCGTAAACGGATATTTACCTGTGGAACAGTTAAAAAGTAAAAAATAAAAATAAAAGCTACTAGAATGAGAAAGAAAAGAAGCAGAAATCTTAGAAGAAGAATAACTGAGGAGATGATGGTAGATGGAAACTTAAAAGAAGCATGGAAACTGAAAAGAAGCATTTCACAAACACCTACACTTCTCATCCTATATTCCTACCGCATGCCTCATGTGGCTCTCGCTGCTGACAACAAGCATGTCCAATGTCCAACCCGACGTATGCAGCCGGTCCGGCGGTATATAAGACGTTTCAACTTTGAAATTAACTTCGCGTCAACATCTGCTGCCTGAACAATTGAACATACCTTGTTTTCTAACGACACCCTTCAACTTGCAAAAAATAAAAATTATTCAAAATTGATTTCTTTATAATCTTTTATTCACAACATCTTGACGGACGTTTTGTAATTCGTATAATATTCTAGTCGGCATCCTTTCGCTGTGTAGCACGTCAGGCAGCATCACGCAGTCTATCTCGGCTGTTCATTAGGAGCACAGCCTCGCTAATTCTGAAATTGAAAAAAGATGTAAAACACAGGGTCCATTGTTAAAAACAATTGTTTTTAGAGAAAATACTAGTTTTTTAGGTTTTTTGACTTTTTAACGAAAACGGTGCGTCGCGCATCGGACAAAAAGGTCAAGATATAAACAATGAATATCTTGTCAGTACGCGTTGTTTGGTGAGGCAAAACTAACACTCTAGGTCCAAAATTTTCCTTTTTTTTAAATTATTTTTCATTTGCCGTCAATTGCATTTCGATACGACGTTCCTGAGCCAAGATATTTCATTTGTTTACTAAGCATTTTTTAAGAACGTTGGCGGTGGTAAAACAAAAGAAAAAAGGGACCAGACTACGCAGAAAGTGTAGTTTTTATCAATATTTATCGATTGCCAGGGGTAGAGAGTGCAAGAAGTGCCATGGAAAGTCGCAAATCATTAATAAACAAATTTGTTTAAACAACAATTGCAAAATACGCTAGATATCGATAACAATAAAAACTGTAAATTCTATGAACAAAATGCAACATTTTGACCATAATAAAATATCCGTATGACTTTTTCTTGAACAGAGAAGAAATTGTTAATATAAAACCCTTAATTTGTTTGTAACAATTGAACGGTCAAAGATAAAAGGTCACAAACGACGCGTATTGATAAGATATTAATTTTTTATTTCTTGAGTTTCTTTTGTCCGACGCACCGTTTTCGATAAAAAGTCAAGAAACATATGAAAATGAGAGTTTTAGCAAAAACGATTGTTTTTAACAATGAAGCCTGAGTTTTATAAATTTCTTAATGCCACTATCGTGTTCAGCGCAATTTTTTTTCCATAAGAATAGTCTATGAAATTGCTGTTTTAAATTTCTGACCAAAGTCGATGATTTTGACGATCGGCCTACCATTTTGGGATGTTCCTGAATCACTCTGGTAGCTCTGTGCGTACCAGCGAAAATCTAATAAGATGCACTCGGTCTCTTAGTTAAAATAAAACGTAAGCCCTCCCTTCTGCGGAAACCCACTACCGACAAACAATGGGATGTGATAAATTATGGAGGTGTAATGAACGGTGATAATGGATAAATGGCGTTGGAGGCGCAATTTTAACAAATGTACCGAAGTGTAACTATTAATAAAGTTATCGTCGTCCCGTATAGAATTCGGGAAATACGAGTCTGGATGAAGTATCGCAATTAAACGAATTATGATATGATGGCGTACCAAGGAAATTAGTTACAGACCAAGCATCACAAACAATTTCCCCTGCTCACGAGCGATAAACTGATTTTGTTTTATCTGACTACATAAACTGTGCACATATCGGCCGGTGCAGTTTGATCAGCAAATTAATTAACACAGCCAGGCTAACTAGATCTGATGCCGTAGTTACTGGTTTTCTTTTTCGTCGTTTTGATAACGTGGCTTATTTTTAATATCATTTGAGTGGACGCAGACGGGGTTACTCTTTGTTTATTTGTGGTGCCAAATTGTTAAAAAATAATTCAAAGTGAAATATTGCCGCATATACTGGATTTTCTACTATAATGTTTGTATATACAAAGGATGAAGTGTTAATTCAACGTAAAATATCTAAGAGATAGTTTCATAAATATAGACAAAAGGTTTCTTTAAGTAAAGTAAACTTTATGATAAAGCTTACTTTTAATTTTCTTTAAAGATCGCTCTGTTCCATAAAGCATATTGAATCTTCAGTTAGGCAAAGCTCGAATTTTGGAATATTTGTTCTACTGGCACCTCTGAAATTGTAGGGTAACACTTTTGACAGCATTTCGTCATTTTTATCTCATCGTAACCTAACATTTCTTAAATATCGTTTAACTGGTTCTAACTCATAGTTTCAATTTTCATATAGTCCCTTCAATACGCGCCATAACATCGCCTTTTTAATATTAATTTGCATAGGTAATCGATATATACCAAATATAGCCAAATTCTATTATTAGGATTGTCAGAGAGAGTTAAAACCACCCCTAAATCGAAATAAAGTAAAAATAACATTAAAAAATACATTTTTCTACTTTTTCCTTCAAATTTGGATACATGGGCTATCTTAGGCAAAAATAACATATTGTCACCCCTTAAATGGAGCAAAGTAGAAAAGAAATATTTTTCACCAATTTATGTAAAGTCGATATAGTGATATAGAAAATTCAGTATATGTTTGTTTGTTTCTTTGATTATAACTCAAAAACTGCTTGACCGATTCAGTTCAAATTTTCAGAGAATATTGCGACAAAAATCTGGAAAGTTGTAGGACTAACATAATGCGGTTAAAGTAATTTTTGTGAAAATTGCATTAATTTTTGTGCTTAGAGACCGGAAAAATCAATTTTCAAAAAATTTGTAACGAGTATTTTATCTCTTATACAGCCTGTCTATTTTACGAGGGCCACACCAAATGTCTCGCTTAATATCTATTGTAGAAGAATAAAGTTTTAGAAACAGATCCCATTTTCTGTGAGCAATATTTCAGTAAAAAGAAATTTGAAATCCATAGCCTACTTTATGAGATATATTACAAATACCTGAAAAATAGGAAAACCACAAACGGTTATAGCTTCCTTATTTGAGGAGATGCGAAAAAAGTTAAAAGAATGAAAGTTGACGACAAAGACAATAAGAATAATAACGTGTAACAAAAAAATTGAAAAATGCAGTTGGCTTTGACATACGCTATTGTGCAAAAATGAAAAATACATATCTCAAAGTAGGCCATGACGCCATTAATTCCGTTATTTTTTTCTCATTCCAACGATATAAAACATGTCACAGAAATTTTAACCGATAGTGTCAATATTTAATATTTTACGAATACCACAATTCATATAATTGAATCGTAACAATCAGCTGTGCCATAATTAGTGAAAAACAATGTATACCTACAGTTATTAATAAATTTGACAGATTGTCACTGTTGTATGTTGTATGTTGCGTTGTCGAGTTCTAAGACAAATTTTATATCAGTAATTATGGTGTACACCAATAATAACAAATTCGATATGATTAGCATTTATTGTCAGTGCAATTTTGACGCTGAGATGGCAGTCACGGTTTACGGAGATAGATTTCCAGATGCTCCGCAGCCAAATCGAACTATGTTTAGGAAGTTAGTTCAAAATCTAAAAACGCACGGTTCATTTTCGAAAAAAGTAGTAAGGCGAGCGCATGTTGCGGATAATGTAAGAAAAGTGAATATAGTAATGAATTATGTTAACCAAAATGAGGAAACCTCTTTGAGACAAATTCAGAGAAACTGTCGCATAAAAAAGACAGTGCAAGAAAAATATTGAAAAAAAACGGGTTTCGATGCTACAAAATGAGGAAAGTTCAACATTTAAATGAGGGAGATAAGCCAAGGAGAGTAAGATTTTGTAGATGGTTATTAAATAAGAAAAGGAATGACGCGCTGATATGTAGCAAAATTCTTTGGTCGAACGAATCAAATTTTTCTAATAATGGATTTTTCAATAGAAATATGCATTATAAGTGGACACGAGAAAATACACATTGATGCAGAGAGACTGCTTTCCAAGAAAGATTTTCTACGAATGTTTGGTTGGGTCTTTTAGGGACTAAAGTAATTGGACCTTATTTTTATGATGGCAAATTAACCGCTCGTAGATACCTTAATTTCCTGCAAAACGAATTTCAAGATTTTCTTTATGAATTAACAGTGGCAGAAAGATTAAATTATTCATATTTTCAACAAGATGGGGCTCCACCTCACACTGCTGTAATATGTACAAATTATTTAAATCAAGTTATGCCAGATAGCTGGATAGGCACCTATGGACCCATTCTATGGCCAGCTCGATTACCAGATATTACTCCCTTGGATTTTTTCGTCTGGGGTTACATTAAAGACAAGGTATTTCAAACTGCCCCTGAAAATATTGAGGACATCAAAACCAGAATTCGAAACGCATGTGAGGCAATTACTCCTGAAATGCTCCAAAATGTAATGCGTGACGTGTCTCGTAGAGCACGTTTATGTATCAGAATGCATGGTGCACAATTTGAACATTTCTAGTTGGAAAAATAAATACACACAATTTCTTTTCAATATAGTAGTAGGTAGTACTGTTATATATAGTTTTTCGTTTTTTCTTTGGATGTTCGTTTTGTACTTGTATTTTTATTTATGAGATATTTATTGGTTTGTATTAAATTGTAATAAATAATTACGGAATTATAATTATTATAAAGTGAATTTTTACTATTATGGCACAGCTGATTGTTACGATTCAATTATATGAATTGTGGTATTCGTAAAATATTAAATATTGACACTATCGGTTAAAATTTCTGTGACATGTTTTATATCGTTGGAATGAGAAAAAAATAACGGAATTAATGGCGTCATGGCCTACTTTGAGATATGTATTTTTCATTTTTGCACAATAGCGTATGTCAAAGCCAACTGCATTTTTCGATTTTTTTGTTACACGTTATTATTCTTATTGTCTTTGCCGTCAACTTTCATTCCTTTAACTTTTTTCGTATTTCCTCAAATAAAGAAGCTATAACCGTTTGTGGTTTTCCTATTTTTCAGGTTTTTGTAATATATCTCATAAAGTAGGCTATGGATTTCAAATTTCTTTTTACTGAAATATAGCTCACAAAAAATGAGATAACTGTTTCTAAAATTTTATTCTTCTACAATAGATATTAAGCGAGATATTTGGTGTGGCCCTCGTAAAATAGACAGTCTGTATACTAAATCAAAATTAAGGTATTTAGCCAATTTGCTTCGATTTGGGCAGTTAGGCATTGTAAAGTATTCTTTTGAGAATACTTTAAAAAAAATTAGTCATTTCAAGCAAAACTCAGGTGTAGACCGAATTTTGTCCCACAAAAATTCATTTTTGAATCACTGTGTGCCGCCGCTATTTAACCTTCATTTGTATAAGTAGATTGATTAAGATGTGACAACTGTTCTCGTAGCTTAATCTTCTTTTTATCCCTTTCCAGGGGTGTATTTTAGCTCTAGCTAATGATTTTGGGGAAGTACGATTTTAGATTTAACTTTTTTAGTTATACAGGGTGTTTGGGGCATCGTGTGCCAAATGGAAATGGCCGACAGAAAGGGTTATCTGCTATCCTTTCAGACCCCTTAATACTTCCCATGCCCTGCGGGATTTTTCATATCGACCTTTTATCTTTTTAATAATAATTTAAATTTAAATTTTAAAAAAAGTAGTAGGCGTAGACTGCGAATTTCATTTTTATTTTGATGTGTATTGTTGAAGGGTTCTTTTAAACCCAAAATTACTGGCATTAGTCATCTAGTTGTTTTTTTATTCACTCGCAAACTTTCGGAATAGGTAAAATTTAAATTTAAACTTAGACTTTACATATCTATAAAAAAAACCTCAGAGCAACCGGGATCTTCCAACTTCCTCAAAAATTCTCTAGTCTATCCTATTGCTAATGATGTACCACATGTCATAAAAATCTTTTAATAACTTCGTAAATTCGCTAAATTAATGAATCGGGTCACATAAGGCTAATATTCAAAATTCCGAATAAAAAATTATTTTTGCTTAAATTATGCATGGGAAACAGGTAAAATCTGTTATCTCACTCTTGCGAAGTAAAATCTATCTTCTATCTCTTTCTGTTCATTGGTTTTCTTGAAATAAAGAAACGGTGACATTTTTATCATTTATTAAAAAAATTTAAAAACCTTGCTCAAAGTACTGGTCTTTGTTACGAATGCAGGCCCGACATCTGCTTCGTATTTCGACAGTTGTTGTATGAAGTCGTATTTCCTCCCTAATTGTACCGAAAGCCGTTTCTATGCGTTGGACAAGAGGACAAGTTCCTCCCTAGTCGCAACCTCCGTCGCGTACACGAGCTCCTTGGCACGACCTCGAACATAAAATCCAACGGAGTTAGGTCTGGGGAACGTGGAGGCCATTGAATAGGGCCATCCCGCCCAATCTACGCATACGCCTATAGTTTTTCAAAATGACGGCTGTCCCACGCACTGGCGATTGATTGTAAGACAATATCTAGACAATGTGTTCCCAAATGGGTGGATTGGGCGGGATGGCCCTATTCAGTGGCCTCCACGTTCCCCAGACCTAACTCCGTTGGATTTTTATGTCTGGGGACGTGCCAAAGAGCTTGTGTACACGACGGAGGTTGCGACTAGGGAGGAACTTGTCTTCTTGTCCAACGCATAGAAACGGCTTTCGGTACAATTAGGGAGGAAATACAACTTCATATAACAACTGTCGAAATACGAAACAGATATCGGGCCTGCATTCGTAACAGAGACCAGTACTTTGAGCAAGATTTTTAATTTTTTTTAATAAACGATAAAAATGTAACTGTTTCTTTATTTCAAGAAAACCAATGAACAGAAAGAGATAGAAGATAGATTTTACTTCGCAAGAGTGAGATAACAAATATACAGGTCTATTCTGTAACATTTTTGTTAAGCTTTAACTACAAGGTCGCTGTTAAAATAATTAGTGGAATGAAGTTAACGGTCAGTGGTATTCTGTATACTTTTTTTAAGGTTAAATTTAACCAACATCGTTTAAAATTTGAGGCGACTTTGGACCTTCTACTAAAATTTAACGGTACCGTTAAAGAGGCACAAACACCGTATTTTATTTTTTGGTTCATAAAATTTTGTATAATATCATTCAGTAAATGACACTTTATTTAAGAAAGTGGCAGGACCATTCAAAATACAGAAACAAAATATTTAATCTAATCTTTGAATTGATTTGCCAACCAAAAAATTTTTATTTGCATAACTCCGAAGACAACATAAATCATAATCAGAAATTTTTTGACTTTCCACTAGAATAAAATGTTTGTCAATGAGTTTGAGATTCTTTTGATGACGCATCTTCTCATTTATATCCAGTATTTTTTTTCCGCCTTCAAATAATCGTGATCATAACCTCAAATAGAAGCGTGGGTCCTGTTTGACGATAATTTAATGCGGAAGGTATTCAGTTTTTTCTGCGTGTATTATATATTTTGTGGGATTATTGTCCGTCTTAACTTAATACTCTACTCATTGTCTTAACTACTCGCATTGAAAGACTGCCCTGCTCTCATTAGGTTAGTTTTTAATTTGACCTTGAGCATATAAGGGAAAGAAATAAACCGCTCGTTAAAAATTATGACTTTAACAGGTCCGTTAAGTGGTCGCATACAGAATAGAAAAATCAGTTATTATTTTTAGCATTCCGTTAAAATTAAAATTTTAGCAGGTCGTTTATTTTTAACCAAAAAATTACAGAATAGACCTGTTTACCTGTTTGCCATGCATAATTTAAGCAAATATAATTTTTTATTTGAAATTTTGAATATTAGCCTTATGTGACCCGATTCATTAATTTAGCGAATTCACGAAGTTATTAAAAGATTTTTATGACATGTGGCACATCATTAGCAAGAGGATAGACTAGAGAATTTTTGAGGGAGTTGGAAGATCCCGCTTGCTCTGAGTTTTTTTTTATAGCCGGCTAAAGTCTAAGTTTAAATTTAAATTTTACCTATTCCGAAAGTTTGCGAGTGAATAAAAAAACAACTAGATGACTAATGCTAGTAATTTTGCATTTAAAAGAACCCTTCAACAATACACATCAAAATAAAAATGAAATTCGCAGTCTACGTCTAATACTTTTTTTATAATTTGAATTTAAATGTAGAATTTGGGATTTTTTTCATTAAAAAGATAGAAGGTCGATATGAAAAATCCCGCAGGGCATGGGAAGTGTTAAGGGGCCTGAAAGGATAGCAGATAACCCTTTCAGTCGGCCACTTCAATTTGGCACACGATGCACCAAACACCCTATATAACTAACTATTTTATTTCGCAAAAACAAATGTCCTCTACTCGTGAAAAATAAATTTATTTGTTTTCATTTCATACGCCTAATAAAATTATTTCGTTAGACAACTTTATTACGTTATTAGTGAAATTAAAAATAATCCTTTTAAAAAAATTCCCGCATGACATTATTTCATTTTAATATTCACTAAAATAATTTCATTAGCGATAACAATGAATCAAATAACGCTGTACATGTTGTTAATACAATCTCACGCGACCTGTACCAATTAATTAAATGACGTTTTTATTTTCATTTTCATCGTGCACTTTGAGATTAATTGCGCTGGAACACCGCCCAGTTGTGGCTAAATTTTGTACATGCAATTGTGCTCGCATCAGTGACCACATTGTTGGCAGCTTTGTTATTATTGTAATAAAAATAATTCTACTATTTGGTTGCTATGTATGTTGTTGGCGACCAATGAGAGGCCATAAATAGAGATATGGCGGAAGTCATAGAAATTATATATCTCATTTGCGAGGTTACGTTATACTGTGGTGTGAAAAATTATCTTGTACGAAGATGGTCACGGAATTAAAGACTACTGTCTTAACTTGTGTTATCGTTTTGCATGATTATAGTCAATTTCAAGCGATAACCGTTGGTTATGCCCTTTTCTGCCAGCGTTGTCACTTTATTGAGCGAGACTTGACTAACGCCGAGAGTAGACATACTGTAGGACGCTTCCGAAAAATACTCAAAAAGAATCAGTGAAGACTCGGTTAAACTCGAGAAAATTTAAGTCATCGGTAGATCAAAAAATTCTGTCTAAAGTGAAGTGTCATAATAGAAGAACAACGTACATATCGAATTAATAATTGAAAATTACTGGTGAAGTGTTTGTTAATAGTACCAAAAATAAAATGAACAAGTGCAGTGTGTTAGATTGGCCGTTGACGGATACACTCTGATATTTACCTAGGATCCTTTCAAGTGGTTGGTAATTTGTAAAGAAGGCTGAATGATAAATGTTGCTTTAGTGTCAAGTGGGCGACATATGTTTATAAAGCAATATAGACATATTTGTTGTGTTGTGACTTAATAAATATAACATCAATTTCCAACTAGACCTGCTTTTGCAAAGTGGAGTGTGGGAATCCTACAGAACAGAGAGGGAGCTGCTAACATATATACATATGGGCAAAAAAAGATAAGTTCTATGTAGTATTAGTTTATTAATTTTTATTAACTATTAAACTTAACTGAATTTCGTAAAATTAAAAATGTATTAAGGTCAGGATCGAAATGTCAAAAAGTGTATATGTGGTTGCCTAATAATCAATAAAATTCCGTCAAATCGACACTTGGTATTTCATAAATAACTTTTTTATAAGTAATTCAAACGAAGTTTTAAAGTGGGCAGTATTATAACAGAAGTCGGCCAAAGACAACTGACCTGTTTGTTTCTTTTTTAAGTGCACAATAAATTCGGAATAAATTTTTAAAATTGCCTAATTATCAGACGATACATTTGTAGCTATATTAGATAATCAGAGTTATTTAGGTACATTTAATTAGGTCGTTTTGATGCGTATTACAGTCATTATCTCATATCTGTGTAAAAAATTGCATAAAATTGCTTTTGTACATTTTAATGTATGAAACTGATTTTTAACACAAATCGATGAGTCATCAGAATAATTGTAAAGAATATTTAGAATAAGTTCATCATATAACTAGAAGATGGCGCCAATATCCTTATGAATGAAAAGGGGTAATGATTTTGATTTATGAATGAAATGAAAAGTGACAAATTTAAATTTGTTAGATAAACTAAACAATGAAAGTATTATTAAATGGTCAACAGTTTGCAACTGTATTCAAGCACTAAAATGGCACTATATTCCAAGTATACAATATATACAATAAATTCTGTTCATTTTTGTCAAAAATTAGGTGAATTTTCAATGAATGTAAATATATAAATTAGAATATGGTTCATGGCATTGGTGTTTTAATCAACTGCCCATAACTTTATCTCGTTTATGCTTCCACAGAAAAGAGTATCTTATATTTCATTGTGTGACTGCTTCACCGAGAGGAAACAACGTGTAATCTAAATCCTGAAGTTACGGGTTCAATCAGCCAGTTTTGGCAAATTTTTATTGTGTAAGAATGATTAACCCAATATACTTACTCGGATATTGGTTATGTTCTTTTCTTAGATATGTGCAAAAGCAAGTTAATTTTTTTGGAAAATGGGATAATGATACACTATATCTAGAGATTAGGTAAAGATTAGAGACCTAACAAGATAGGACAGTCTGACGGAGAAGACGAAATAGACGAAGGCAGTTGTGCACTCCAATTTAAAGGGACGCGACATCCAGCGGAAGCGGTTTCGGGATTTCTCGGTTATGCATTAAACGAATTTGACCAAGCTTACTAAAGGATAGGTTGACTCATCGAAATCGACAAGTTCTACGTCACTTATAGACCTCGATGACAGCTGCGTGTGGCTGTTTTTTCCTCATTTTATAGAAAAAAGTTTCAAAATTATTCTTTCAATGTACAATTCTATCCTAACCAAATAGATACCTTACATATAAACATAGAAATACTTCGTGTGACTAAGCAACCTGTTTTTTAGTGACCTTGGCTACTGACAGTCAGCTGTGTTCGGTGGTTCTATCAGGAGACAGTGTTGTCCAATTTTCATTATTGGCGCGAAAACTCCAATTTAAATGTCGACGTCAATGGCACTATTGCTAAAAGATACAAGGTTTTCCGCTGGCTGTCCTATCTTGTTAATTCATTAATCTTTGCCGAAAGTCCGGAGCTTCGAGCATGCGCATTACCTTGTAAATGTGTAATAAATTCTACAAGTCGAGAAATTGTCGAAATTGATGTCTTTCGTGTTATTTTGTGAAAACAATGCGGGGGACACCCCCGCACCCCCCATTTCTTTATCAGCGATGATTATACTGCCTGCGGCGCTAATAATAATTATTATAACAATTAGATATCAGAATAAAAACCTACTAATCTAACCTAAAAAATCACACGAAATAATGAAATTATTTTAAGCAGAATAAAAACCTCTAACCTAACGTAAAGAAATCATAGAAAAGAATTAGTGAAAAAATATATTAATCATTACAAAATTAAAGAAAAAAAACATCAGCGGACGTAGGAGTTTGAACCCGGGACCTTCCATGGTTTTATCTACGCGCTAGCCACTCGGCTGACGCTGACGTTGAACGCTAGAACAAGGAACGCTTCTCACACATGTGCTCACACATACTACGTTCAGTACGTTCAAGGACATATTTACAACTGTTAGGTAGAATAAAAATTAGATGATGCACAGTTGCCAAATTTAAATACATATTGTCTTTGCCATTTGCAATAATTAAAACTTTGATATGTTCCCATAATTTGGATAAAAGGTTCTTGCTGTTTAATTCGAAATTAATAATGTGGTTAACTATTTCATTTTAAAATTTAAACAATATCCCTATATGATATTAGTTGTACATGGCATAAATTATGCACACCTACATTTTAGAATTTACTTAATCAGATACTACCTATTTTACGACTATTTATGTAATTGGGTATTATTTATAATTATAATTTGTAACATTTATTATATCTTATACTAAAGAAATTTTTGTACATGTGGCAATGCGGACAGCATTCCGACAAATATTGAAACTTGCCAATAAGATAAGATACACACTGTGCCATCTAGGATTAACATAACTACGAGTTTTTGACATTTCGATCCTGTCCTTAAATATAAGGCAGGTCCTACAACAGGAAGGTTTCGACTGGCAGCTGTCACATGGCCCATATATTGGGTGTATTTACGAATACAGAAATGTCGTTCAAGTTAAAGTAGTTGGGGTCTGCTTGATATACAGAGCGTCCCAAATGTTCTCCTAGACCACCTCCTTTTTTTTGAAGATTTTACTCTTTATTTTGCTTTACCTTGGCAGATTGGTATACAGGGCGTTTCGAAGGTTTTCTCGGGGCTCCTCCTTGCACTTCTACTGTAAATGGCTATTTACCGGTGGAACGATTAATAAATGGAAGCTTCTTACAGCGAGGTAATGTAGGTCTTGGCAAGCAGGTGGACTGGACGCACTGATGCAGAACGTTCAAACAAGAGCACAGGTTTCTGAGAAGCATGAGACCATATCTGGACACAAGCAAGCAGGAGGTGGTGCACACTGCTAAATTCAGATAGAGAAGAAATAGAAGATTCAGAAGAAAAATAAAGGAGATGACGATAGAGGGATACTTAAAAGAAGCATGGAAACTTAAAAGAAGCATCTCACAAACACTTACACTTCCCATCCTATATTCCTACCCTGTGCGTCATGTGGCTCTCTCTGCTGGCAACAAGCATGTCCCATATCACAGCCTACTCTACTTACAAGCCATGAAGTAGAAAAGTAGCACCGCTGCCGGTAGTCATATCGTGTCTAGTTGACAAATGGCACAGTTGTGGCATTGTTGTGTTATAGTGATATAATTTAGTTGTTTATAATTCTTCTCTTATATCGACAGTCCAAGAAAGACTTTTATTTATACGAGTGACAATATCATGCAATAAAGGTCGTGTGCCATGCTGCAAATCAAACTACGACAGTTCGTAAAAAAAGACAAAGTGACAATTTCGAACTTTTCCTTCCCAAAAATGAGGAACGAAAGACACTTTGGATTCGAAAAATTCCGCGACAGAACTGGCTACCATTAACTAGTTGTTCCGCGTGTATGAAATACTTTAATGAAGCCTCATATTATTAAAGCTCAAAAATATAAAAATCCACCTACTGGTGTAAGTAGTACAACAATTATTTTTAAGGCACCCTCAGTTAAGGACAGGATCGAAATGTCAAAAACTCGTAAGCTAGTACTTATGTTAATCCTAGATGGCACAGTGTGTATCTTATCTTATTTTATTGGCAAGTTTCAATATTTGTCGGAATGTTGTCCGCATTGCCACATATACAAAAATTTCTTTAGTATAAGATACAATTAATGTTACAAATTATAATTATAAATATTACTCAATTACATAAATAGTCGTAAAATAGCTAGTATGTGGTTAGGTAAATTCTAAAATGTAGTTTTGCATAATTTATGCCATGTACATCTAATATCATATAGGAATATTGTTTAAATTTTAAAACGAAATAGTTAACCACATTATTAATTTCGAATTAAACAGCAAGAACCTTTTATCCAAATTATGGGAACACATCAGTTTTAATTATTGAAAATGGCAAAGACAATATGTATTTAAATTTGGCAACTGTTCATCACCTAATTTTTATTCTACCTAACAGTTGTAAATATGTCCTTGAACGTAGTGTGTGTGACAAGCGTTTAGGTACACGAAGCTTCGACCTTGCGTAAAACGGGATATCATTTATCTGACTCTTTAATATTTATTCCTTGTTCTAGCGTTCACCGTCAGCCGAGTGGCTAGCGCGTAGATAAAATCATGGATCGAAGGTCCCGGGTTCAAACTCCTACGTCCGCTGAATTTTTTTTTTCTTTAATTTTGTAATGATTAATATATTTTTTCACTAATTCTTTTCTATGATTTTTTTACGTTAGGTTAGAGGTTTTTATTCTGCTTAAAATAATTTAATTCTTCCTGTAATTTCTTTAGGTTGGATTAGTAGGTTTTTATTCTGATATCTAATTGTTATAATAATAATTATTAGCGCAGCAGGCAGTATAATCGTCGCGGATAAAGGAATGGGGGGTGCGGGGGAGTACCCCCGCCTTTTTTTCACAAAATAACACGAAATGCTTCAATTTCTCGACTTGCAGAATTTATTACACATTTGCAAGGTAATGCGCATGCTTGAAGCTCCGAACTTTCGGCAAAGATTAGGGAATTAACAAGATAGGACAGCCCAGCGGTAAACCTTGTATCTTTTAGCAATGGCGCCATTGACCTCGACATTTAAATTTGAGTTTTCGCGCAGTTGCCACAATGTGACAATCAGACGGAGAAGGTAACATTAGAAAGAGAGGCCAATAGTGAAAATTGAACAACACTGTCTCCTCATAGAACGACCGAACTCAGCTGACTGTCAGTAGCCAAGGGCACTAAAAAACAGGTTGCTTAGTAATATATGTCACACGAAGTATTTCTGTTTATATGTAAGGTATCTATTTGGTTAGGATAGAATTGTACATTGTAAGAATAATTTTGAAACTTTTTTCTATAAAATGAGGAAAAAACAGCCACACGCAGCTGTCATCGAGGTCTATACGTGACGTAGCACTGGTCGATTTTGATGAGCCAACCTATCTTTTAGTAAGCTTGGTCAAATTCGTTTAATGCGTAACCGACAAATCCCGAAACCGTTTCCGCTGGATGTCGTGTCCCTTTAAATTGGAGTACACCACTGCTTCGTCTATTTCGTCTTTTCCGTCTGACTGTCCTATCTTGTTAGGTCTCTAATCTTTTCCTGACCTCTAGATATAGCGTTTCATTATCCTATTTTCCAAAAAATTAACATACTTTTGCATATATCTAAGAAAAGAACAACCAATATCTGAGTAAGTATACTGGGTTAATCATTCTTACACAATAAAAATTTACCAAAACTGGATGATTGAACCCGTTACTTCAGGGTTTAGGTTACACGTTGTTTCCTTTCGGTGAAGCAGTCACACATTGAAATATAAGATACTCCTTTCTGCGGAAGCATAAACGAGATAAAGTTATGGACAGTTGATTAAAACACCAATGCCATGAACCATACAGGGTTCGAATCTAATTTATATATTTATATTAATTGAAAATTCACCCAATTTTTGACAAAAATTAACAGAATTTATTGTACCTATATATTATACTATTGTATATACTTGGGATATAGTGCCATTTTAGTGCTTGAATACATGCAAACTATTGACTATTTAATAATACTTTCATTGTTTAGTTTATTTAACAAATTTAAATGTGTCACTTTTCATTTCATTCATAAATCAAAATCATTACCCCCTTTCATTCATAAAGGCTATTGGCGCCATCTTTTAGTTACATGCTGAACTTATTCTAAATATTCTTTACAATTATTCTGATGACTCATCGATTTGTGTTAAAAATTGATTTCATACATCACAATTTACAAAAGCAATTTTATGCAAATTTTTACACAGATAAAAGATAATGACTGTAATACGCATCAATACGACCTAATTAAATGTACTTAAATAACTCTGATTATCTAATATAGCTACAAATGTATCGTCTGATAATTAGGCAATTTTAAAAATTTATTCCGAATTTATCGTGCACTTAAAAAAGAAACAAACAGGTCAGTCGTATTTGGCCGACTTCTGTTATAATACTGCCCACTTTAAAACTCCGTTTGAATTACTTGTAAAAAAGTTATTTATGAAATACCAAGTGTCGATTTGATGGAATTTTAATGATTATTAGGCAACCACATATACACTTTTTGACATTTCGATCCCGACCTTAACTGATAATGCGGTGCCTGAGATTTTCGATATTGTGCCCCCTATTTATCGCAAAAAGAGGTCGTTTGTCGGTCGGAAAGACCCCACTACAGAAAAAAATGAAGCAATGCAACGCCATGAAAGAATGGTGAAAGCTTTTTTGGAAAATGACTGCATTAAAGATTACAAACATTTTTTAAACAACTTTCAGAAATATCTTACGAGAATTGCATAGTGGAATATTAAAATAATGTCCGATTCTGCCTGTATGTATAGACTAAATACCGAAAAATGTGAGTACAGAAGTAGCTTGGAACTAAGCTCTGATTAGAGTAACTTAATGCAAAAGAGATATACCCATTAACAGTAATTTTTTCATTTATGGCTTTCACTCTTTCACCGGCTTGTTATAATCATTCAAGAGAACATTTAATACTAACTACCTCTGAAGAGATACCTACAAAATATTTCTTCATCACTTAACATTGCTCCTGATAGTGACTTTAAATACACTGGACATTACCTACATGAATTGTATTGTATAATTTAATTGGATTGTTCATAAAGCTATTTAATTAATGAAATGTCTTTTTATTTCCTCCTAGTTATTTATATTCGGGCGCACGATGCGCTCAGCAAATAAATGATCGGACTACTGCATGTCCACGTTACAGCGTTGCCAACTTTAGGTGCATGGCTTGTAAGTAGAGGAGGCTGTGCCCATATCCAATCCGGCGTATGTAGCCCATCCACATTGGATGCCCGGAAGAGACAGTAATGTCTACCATACGCAGGCTAATCAATCAATAAATCAACGTTGTCACTTTATTGAGTGCGTCCGCTACTCAAGCTAACATTATCGGGAGATAATTAAAATTTCAAATATAAAACTTATATCTATAAAATGAACTTATTTTCGAAAACCTGTGCAGAGTATCCTATAGAATTGTATTGAAACATTCTTTATAGGATTTTGCAAACAGCAGAAAAAATAGCTATCTATAAAAGAAAAACTTTGTGTAGAAATATTAATGAAATCTTTGCATTCTTTCGATAACCTGAATTCTGGTTATGCTAGCAAATTAAAATCCTAAAATGAATTTGTCTAATTTCTTATTTGACAATTCTCATTCTAACACTAGCATCCACACAGTCCCATACGGCCATGTAGATTAAACTAGTATCCACATAACCCCCTACGATTATGAAGATTCAGTTAAAAATGAGAACAAAGACCTAAAATGAATTTATTTATCTACCTTGTCTTAAAAAATTTTTCATTCCAATGGATTACATTTTCATGAAATCTATCATTCTGTTTCCTGGAAATGCTTAGCCTTTGAAACGTTTTTCGCCCTTATTCTGGAGCTCATCAGAAAGACATAAAGCCATTCATAAAGGTGTTTCATGCAAAACCAAGACAATTTCTATGAATAAGTGTGAAATGATTATATTTGACATTGACTGATAAAAACAACCTCACCTATCTATTAGCTAACTAGTATTGGAGCCTATATACTCTATGCATGTTTAAAAATGAATTATTATTTGTTTGCTTATAATTGTATTGAAACATCATCAGTCAATGTCAAATATAATCATTTCACACTTATTCATAGAAATTGTCTTGGTTTTGCATGAAACACCTTTATGAATGGCTTTATGTCTTTCTGATGAGCTCCAGAATAAGGGCGAAAAACGTTTCAAAGGCTAAGCATTTCCAGGAAACAGAATGATAGATTTCATGAAAATGTAATCCATTGGATTGAAAAATTTTTTAAGACAAGGTAGATAAATAAATTCATTTTAGGTCTTTGTTCTCATTTTTAACTGAATCTTCATAATCGTAGGGGGTTATGTGGATACTAGTTTAATCTACATGGCCGTATGGGACTGTGTGGATGCTAGTGTTAGAATGAGAATTGTCAAATAAGAAATTAGACAAATTCATTTTAGGATTTTAATTTGCTAGCATAACCAGAATTCAGGTTATCGAAAGAATGCAAAGATTTCATTAATATTTCTACACAAAGTTTTTCTTTTATAGATAGCTATTTTTTCTGCTGTTTGCAAAATCCTATAAAGAATGTTTCAATACAATTATAAGCAAACAAATAATAATTCATTTTTAAATATCCTATAGAATGTTCAACGATTGTATAAAAACTTCAATGAATAGGCAGAGAGTATGCTTACATCTATTTTTCCTTCTATTCTTACCAAAAATAGTCTTAAATACCTAGAAACATTTTCCGCGAACTACGAATCTCCGAGATTTTATATTCAAGTTGTTTATCGGACTATAAATGAAGTCTTTGAACGACTACAGCTATTACGAATAGACGCTTCTATCATCTTTAATATAGATATACTTATAAAAATTGTTGGCATTTTATGGACATCGTTTATATAGATATATTACAGAAAATCGATTGGAGGGTCATTAAGCACACTACTTTTAGTCCAGGAGTTAGGTGGTTTCGTCGGCACGTCAGTATTTTATGTACAAGTTATTTTTGTCGTTCTATGCATGATGAATATTCACAAAACAGATTTCTGGTGAAGCACCTTCTCATCAGGTACGTTGCCGTTTAGAAGTTAGTAGAATTTTATTCTTATTAATTACATCAGATTAATTCTTTGTGTAGTTACACTTCTTATGTCCAAAAAGAATAATAAGATGACCAGATTGTGTGTGATGTTAAAGCGCAGCTGAAAAGGTCAAAATTGTATAAAAAAACCGCTGCCTAAGGAATCACTACTTCCACATCCAGATTCTTCATCCAAGTCGTTTTAAAGGAAACATCTTGACTATATTTGCACTCTAGTATGTGGAAATTATTGGTCATAGAATTTTAATAATATTTGGGGCAGATGTCATAGAAAAGTTTGAGGAGTTGGTTTCTACCATATACGTGAAAAATGAAGTTTTTAGTTCACCCTACTTATTTTCTACTATTCACCCCTTCAATGGAGGCATCTCAATCAGATGTCACTGATGTCACTACAATACATACGTGTACTAATCTCAAGTGAATATCTCAATTTGATGTTATCAATCCCATTAATAATGAAGCGGAGGTGGTGGAGTTTGAAAAATATTAGAAAGAAATCTGAGGCCTTGGTTTCTAGTATATACACCGAATCCCAAATTTCTGTACTCTTATCACCTTGATTTACTTATTTTCCCCTAGTCACTCCTATTAACCCTAACCCTTCTACGGAATCATCCCAAAATATAATCTAGTTCCAGATGTCGTTATAATACATACGTCTACCAAATTACAAGTGAATATCTCAATTTTATTTTATCAACCCCTTTAATAATGTAGTAAGGGTAGTGGAAGGGTTGAAACATATTGTTAAAAAATTTGAGGTCTTGGCTTCTAGGACATACACCGAATTTCAAGTTGCAATACTCTTACCAGCTTGCTTTACTTATTTTTCCCCATTTACCTCTTCTTACCCCCACTCCTTCAACGCAATCATGTCAAAATATAATCTAGTTTCAGATATAATTATAATATATAAATGTACCAAATTTCAAGTGAAAATTTAAATTTAATTTTATCAACTCTTAATAAGGGAGTGGGGGTGGTGGGGAGAAATAGAAAATACTAATAAAAAACCTGAGACCTTCGCTTCTAGTACATACACCGAATTTCAAGTTTCTGTAGTCTTACCAGCGTGCTTTACTTATTTTCCCCTATTTACCCCTATTTAACCTCCAACCCTTCAACGGAATCATCTCAAAATATAATCTAGTTCCAGATGTCGTTATGATACATATGCGTACTAAATTTCATGTGAATATCTCAATTTTATTTTATCAACCCCTTGAATAATGGAGTAGGGGTGGTGGGGGCTGAAATAAATTATCAAAAAATCTGGGGCCTTTGCCTCTTGTACATACACCGAATTTCAAGTTTCTGTAGTCATACCTGCTTGCTTTACTTATTTCCCCCTATTTACCCCTAAATAACCCCGAACCCTTCAAAGTAATCATCTCAAAGAATAATCTAGTTCCAGATGTCGTTATAATTCATACGTGTATCAAATTTCAAATAAATATCTCAATTTTATTTTATCAACCCTTGTAATAATGAAGTAGGGGTGGTGGGGGTTGAAAAATATTGTAAATAATCTGAGACCTTGGCTTCTAGTATATACACCGAATTTAAAGTTTCTGTAGTCTTACCAGCTTGC
Organism: Stenurella melanura; assembly: GCA_963583905.1. Classification (NCBI taxonomy): domain Eukaryota; kingdom Metazoa; phylum Arthropoda; class Insecta; order Coleoptera; family Cerambycidae; genus Stenurella; species Stenurella melanura. Next base: position 150,975,982 of record OY757312.1, read on the forward strand.
TTTACTTATTTTCCCCTATTTAACCCCCAACCCTTCAACGGAATCATCTCAAATTATGATCTAGTTCCAGATGTCGTTATTATACATACGTGTACCCAATTTCAAATGAATATCTCAATTTTATTTAATCAACCCTTTTCATATTGGAGTAGGGGTGGTGGGGGTTGAAAAATATTATAAAAAAATCTGACGTTTTGGCTTCTAGTACATACACCGAATTTCAAGTTTCTGTGATCTTACCAGCTTGCTTTACTTATTTTCCCCTATTTACCCCTATTTAACCCCCAACTCTTCAACGGAATCATCTCAAATTATAATCTAGTTCCAGATGTCGTCATAATACATACGTGTACCAAACTTCAAATGAATATCTCAATTTTATTTAATCAACCCTTTTCATATTGGAGTAGGGGTGGTGGGGGTTGAAAAATATTATAAAAAAATCTGACTCCTTGGCTTCTAGTACGTATACCGAATTTCAAGTTTCTGTACTCTTACTAACTTATTTTACTTATATTCCTCTATTTACCCCAAATTAACCCCCAACCCTTCAACGGAATCATCTCAAAATATAATCTAATTTCAGACGTCGTTATAATACATACGTGTACGAAATTTCAAATGAAAATCTCAACTTTATTTTATCAACCCCATTAATGGGGTAGGGGTGGTGGGGGGGTTGAAAGATGTTATAAAAAAATCTTAGGCCTTAACTTCTAGTACATACACCAAATTTCAAGTGTCTGTTCTCTTACAAGCTTGCTTTATTTATTTTTCCCTAGTTTCCCCTATTTAACCCCCAACCCTTCACCGGATTTCCTCAAAAAACAATCCAGTTCCAGATCTCATCATAATATATACGTGTACAAAATTTGAAGTCAATATCTCAAACCGTTCCGGAGAAAACGTGCGGACAAAAAAAGTTACAGACAGACCGACAGACCGACAGACAGACAGACAGAAATTTTTTTTTCGCTCAAATTTAAAATCTCGACGTTTCATGACATTCTAAACCTATTTCACGAATAAAAATTTTTGAAAATTTTTTTGCGATTACTATACTTCCAATCCACAACGTGGATGTGGAAGTAATTAAGTCATGATTCTAAAATGCTCTTTTTTGGTTGAGAATATTTGATATTGAATTGAATGAACTAAATAATTGAATAATGAAAATTCTGCCAGTATAATAAACCAGAATGAAAAATGTTTCCAAATATTGAGAATGTTTTTTTATCTCAGAACCCTGAAATATCGTTTACAAGTTACTTTTTGAAGCAGTATATACACTTCCTTTTAACAAAATAATCTTCCTAGGACGCTATAATTTTTAGCAAATGTACCACATACCTTTAAATACAAAAATCCAATATTTATGGTTAGATTAAGTGTCCACTTCATTACAGATATGTTGTCTCAGTATTATATAGGCATTTTGGTTTTAATAATTTGTTATGTCTCCTGAACAAGATCTGAACAAGATTATGAATTCAAAGATCGAATTTCTATTTGAATATACAAATTAAAAATTTTAAACGAAATATTATTTTCGTATTTCGTAGGTTATAAATTACTGCTAGTGTTCTGTTACGTTTCTATTACCTTTATATAACCAAAAAATATGGTTCCTGGAATGATATGGCTGTTAAAGAAAAAAGTAAAAACTCATTATTTTTTCTCATTTTAAAGTTCAGATTTTCCAAAAATAATTTCAAAATTAGAAATTTTTGGGGAAATTTCATTGTAAATTTCATACTACCATTTTTTAATCAATCAGAGGCTTGTTTTATATTAAGTTATCATAGCAACTCAAAAAAATTCCAGAAATGTTTATCCTCCCTGAGCGAAATTAATAAGTGAAAAGGTCTCTGTCAAATTTGTCATTTGGTTTTACATCAAACTACATATTTAGGTGTGAAATTTTCTTACCGAATATACCACGAGCTTAAATTAATATCCGGAAATATTTCCTCGTTCATGGGTATCTTGAGAAAATTCTTAAAATATTCATTGACCTCTAAAAAATTTCCGGAAATAATTTAAACACTAGGGATATTATAAGTGAAAGTGGAATTTCACTGATATTTTGACATGTATATACATGTCATTGATCTTGCTCACATGACACTAGAGTTCGGAGATAATATACAATACAAATCTATATAAAAACAGTTTTTTTTTCTGATTAAAACCAGATTTTCATTATATGTAAAGTTCTTGTATTCAAGATTTTGTAATGAATATTTTCAATCTAAGAAAAAGTTTGTAATGATCACGTGCTATGGCATCATTTTTTTACAACTCTGACTTTCTACGATTCCCGATATCGAACTCTTTCTGGCAATGTTGTTTTATTTATTTTAATTTTAAAAATTGTACGTACACAAAAATTTTGCCTTAACATAATTTCTTTGCAAATTATATTTACGGCCACACAGACGGGATGACATATAAAACATGTAGATGCACAATCTGCTTTATGACAAAATTACGAAAAATCTGTTATTGGTACCGCTATCTTCCATTTTTTTAAAGAAATCTGTTATTGCTCTTGTCTAGGATCATATCCAACTTTATATCATCGATATGCAGTTTAAAATATGAAAAGAGATGCAAGACATACTCTTTTTAGTAGGGGAGCCCAATAGGGGATTTTGGGATTTACTCAAGCGCGGCAGATTAACATATAGGGAATACCTTGCACCCTGTTGGGTACCTCCACCATATCTAAGCCCTCTATATAGGGCCGCGCGTGTAGGGCAGCCGATCAGAATAGTAAAAAAAAATCCATAGTTGGAAATACTCGAGCGCGTCAGATTAAGGTGTGATGGGTTAATTACATGCTGAAAAGTGTGCGTTTCAATAATCTGACGATTTCAGCGTTACGCAAGGGAGTGGGAGGGTCACAAACTTGCAAAAAAAAACGTCACCTCGACATTCTCGAGCGCGGTCGAATTTTTTTTGTTTTGAAGGAAATAATTCAAGGATAATGGGAAAAATATAATCTGCCGATTTCCACAAGCCGAAGTAACAAAAATCGTCAATAAAATTTAGCGCGCGCACCGCAGTGAAGCACGTATTCCCCACTCCGCGCATCTCTCTCCCTTTCACTCTTTCTCTGTCTCTCACTCTCTCGCACCGTTTCCACACGCCAGACATCACGCCATTGGTGATCAATTACCAGAAGTATATGAAGATGTAGTCATAACACCAGATATTCTAGGGGATACTCCAGATTCAGGTACATTTGCTTTTCAATACTTTAATAATACGCTTTTCATTAAATAAAAAATATATTGTCAAGTATTATAAACGATTTCTTGTTATAGATATGCAGGCTGTGGATGAAATTGATGATCAAATTGAACCAGACTTGCTGTATGATGATAATTCCACGGATGAAGATGAAGATCAAAACAAAATATTTTTAACATGTTTATTTTGTTTCATTAATTTTTTGTGAATTCTGTAAAGTTATCACCCACCAATAAAACTATCAAAAAGTTTAAAAATATCGTTTTTTATTAACCTCGGTCAAAATTTTTTTACCTGTTATTTATTTATCATTGGTAATTTTATCAGAGAAAGAGATTACCGAAAGTATATATACATGTAATATATGTGTTTATATGTATTATAATTAAAAGAAATAGATTTACGTGTGCAGAAAATAAAATAAAAAACTTTCTTTACAAATTTCAACAAAATTTGTAATTTTTTTTTGATTGCATGCTATTTTCCGTGCATTTTATTTATCACATTCAGTGGTTTAAAAAAAAATCATAAAAATATTTTTTTCAAACCGTCAGATTAAGAAAATCCCTCCAAATTACCGTCAGATTATTGATCAGCACGACCAGAACATCAAGCTAAACCATCTGTATGAAAATTTGACGCGCTCGAGTATTTCAAAATGGCTATTTTCCTTTGCATTTTCAAAAAGCCGTCACAAGCTTGCGTCACATCCGAATCGTCAGTCTTTTGAATGGGAGCTTCGTTCGGGTTCACTTGACATCCCCTCTGAATATCTGACGCGCTGGAGTAAATTTTTATTTTTCCCATTTTTAACACTTCCGTGCGGCCGCTCCCACCATGCAAACCGGCAGATTAACATACCTCCGTCATCGGAGACACGTGGGGCATATACACTATCAATATCTGACGCGCTCGAGTATTTCCATGTGATTGTTTTTTTTTACATTTTTGAAAGCCTGTAGACGCTTCCCCCACCGGAGAAAGGGTATACATCATATAACCTTTTTTTCTTTCTGCCATCTAATCTTCAAAATCAAATAGTTCCCTACGACGCTCGAGTAAATCCCCATTTAGCATCGTGGGCTCCCCTACTATTTTTATTGGTACCCTATTTTGCTTATTTAAAGTACGCGTCAGAGTGTTTAAATCCAAGTTTTAAAAACGCGCGTGTTTTAAAATTACCATGGCAACAACTACAACCCGAGTCAAAATGTCAACTTTTTAATTATTGATCTGACAGGAATTTTTGCGGCATTAACCGCGAATCTGCTTTCCTATTTAAGTAATCAATGTTAGAACTCATTTTAAAGCAATGTACAATCAGTAACAACCGTAGTGACAATAATTAATCCTATCTGACAGATTGCAAATTAATTTTTGTATTCCTCATTTTGTGACGTTTTATTCAGCCGTCACACTCTGACACTCGAGCTTTGTGCTGTCGGTGAACGGTAAGCTCGGGCGCCACCTTTACAGTTTTTTACGTGGTGTAAAGGTCCCACACTAGCCTCCTAACGCAGCCTGTTGCAGTAGGGCTGGGATAGCTACAGTGAAGAAACGGTATGTCCAGAAGGTCTAGGGATAGTAGACTTCACACACACACAGTAAAAAACATGGTTTAGTTTAGATATAAAATGTAATTATTGTCCTTTAAACCTACTATTTACAATACTATTATTTATACCTTCAACTATACAAAGCACCAAAAGGTTAAAATTGGAAGCTAGGCTACGGTGATATGGTTCTACCTACAGTGACACAGGCGGTTAAACGGTTACAGTAATGAGGCAATGAGCAAGAGGGGGGGGGCAGAAGTGCAGGGGTTACAATACAGTCGGTACGGTACGGTTACCAGGCGGGAGGAAGCAATATTCAACAGTTCAGGCAATAAAATTTATACAAGAATACTTTATTCGTAACTTGGCTAGTGTTCAGTGCCCCAACACTAAAAGTACTAATATAATACTACACTGGTCGGGAGTACCGGCGGTGTTTCGGATGTCCAGAGGGCCGACGTGACTGACTGGTCGAATAACTATACCAGAGGGGAAATCACGGGACCCACCTTCTACCAAAAGACCCCCAGTAATAACAACAAGTGCCAATATAACAAAATACACTGGTCGGCAGTACGGACGGTATTTTGGGTGTCCAGAGGGCCAGCGTGACTGACTGGTCGAATAACTATACCAGAGGGGAGATCACGGGACCCACTTTCTACCAAAAATCCCCCAGTAATAACAACAAGTGCTAAATAATAACCCCAAGAAAATGAAATTGCAAAATACGCAGGTCGGCAGTACGGACAGTATTTTGGGTGTCCAGAGGGCCAGCGTGACTGACTGGTCGAATAACTATACCAGATGGAAAATCACGGGACCCACCTTTTACCCAAAAACTCCCAGTAATAACGACTGGTACACAGGGAATGCTTCCCTTCACAAAATACCCCTCTAGACGTCTCCAGCTACCTCCCGAGTCCTATGACTCGGTGACACCGGTCCACTTTAGTTGTGGCCGGCAAATATTTGCCACAAATAAATATAATTTATAATTTATGGCACTTTGCACCAGCCAAGTTGCTTACCAAAATTTCAGCTACTTACTTCCTTGCCGGTGGTTTCCTTGGATCGGCGGGTCGGTATCGGTTTAATTTCGAATTTCCTCCTACTTCTCGTTGCGTCTGCCCAGTAGACACAACTCAGCGAAGTGACTACAGTAGGCCAATGCCGGTGTCTTGTCTCGGTGGAATCAAATATTGTCAATAGTGCGTAACTAGCGCTACCTAGCGGATTAACTCCTACTTACTAATTAAATATTTTTAAGTAAATAATCAAATTACAACAATTATTTACGATTTGTATCTGCACTATAAAATTTTAATATTCTAAATATAAAAATAAACGGCGGTTTGTGTTGCAATTTCCATATTAAAAAATGCTTCGTTACAATTTGACACTGACAGGTATCCTGATGTCACATCACGAATTCAACCATTTTACGTTCTTAATTCTTATTTCCAATTTTTGTAGTAATACCAGTATTTATGATTTCAAAGTGTAACAATAAAAAAAATAGCGTAAAGTATTCGTGGAAAAGTGGTCTTTCAAACACTTGCTCTATTTGGAGCACTCCGGCTGTGCCGTCATGTTCGAAAAATCGCGCGTGTTTTAAAGACCTTAATATCCACTTATACTTTAATATACCATATGCTAGCAAGGTGTTAATGCAAATCGTGCTTTATGCTTGATAGTCAATGGCGTTAGCCGACCTGTTTGTGACGTCATATGTATATTACTTAATATTTTAAAGCTCAGTTGTTCAATAGAAAACGTACACTAAAACAAACTAAACTAACTAAATAAAAATTCCAGAGTATGCTTTTAATTTCTACAATAAAATTACAACTTCAAAGACTTTCCCCAAATTATGAGTGCAAAACATATTCCTTGCATGTAAAGTTGCAGACGCTTTATGAATTTTTTACACTGAAATTCCCACAATTTTCTCCTATACTGATTACTGAGACCTCTATTAATTGAATCTAGACATTAAACGTCATCTTCGAGTCAAAGATTGACTCTAGTGGTTGTAGGAATAATTTGTGTAATAGTTTTTTGGCTTTAACTCGAAATAACATTACATGCATAAAGAAGGTGTTGCATCTACACGCCTCATATACCAGAAGTCTATTTTGTTTTGATTTATGTTAGATAGCTAACTAACGTACACAAAATGTACTTATCGATGAGTTTTCAAAAGAACCCCTACCTCCCGGACTATTTATTAACACCGACTCTCTCTCATATGTCAAATATAACTTCTTCCCCGAACCGACAGTATACTTTAAGGAATTCTTTTTTCAAAGAAGATAACTTCCGTTCAAAAGATTCCTTTTCATACTTCAGTCCTGTTGCTTTATAATACAACATCATTTCAAGATCAGTGGCCAGGGGTTTTTAGGGTTGCATTAATAGTCCAAGCATATTAAATAAATCCAAGGGCGCATATTCCTGGAGTAAAAGTTATATGCAAAAACTAAAACTATAGTATTGACTTTAACACCCAGTGTCTCTGTATAGTATCAACTTTTGGATTTGTAAGTTCAGCCAAATCGCAATATTTTAATGCCAGGAATTAGGTATTTTCACTATGAAGAAATTTGTTTTTTTTGATATTATTAAAATGAAGTGCTTGTTATACTAAAGCACTTCCTGATATTTAAATAGCGTTCTATCGTCCATCAAATTAAAATTTTAGCAATTGAACAAGTATGTAAAACAAACTGGCGGTGACGTCATCGGTTTTATTAGTGACTTAAATTGTGGTAAACATAACATTTTATTCGCATTATTTATGTTTTACATGTGATTAAATAAGTAATGTCTAATACGGGATTTGTAAAAGCTACTTCTGAAAATTTACCTGCTATTTAACCAAAATAGACAAGATGAAACTAAGAACACTCAAATTTTTATTATTGGCAAATTAGTACACGAAAATAGTTTTAAAATCTGAACTTAATATAGGTAATCTAAAGCTAGACATTATAAATGGATTGCATTTTTGTGTTTTGTGTAGGTATTTATTACAAATTAATTAAGTTTAATTCGACGTTCCTTCAACTTTGAATAATCCAAAGAATGTGCTCTTTTTCACATTTCAATAATAAAAGATCATTCAGTCTATTATCACTCATAGTGGTTCTAAGTAGGTTTTTTCCATTTTTAGTTGACTAAATGACCGTTTATTAGATGCAGTTACATAACCAGCTGTAGCAACAAATTTAATTATTAGTACGGGTGCCCATCGAAAAGTGGATCGGGCCGCCGCGCCGCTTGGTGGAGATGTTGTAGGCATCTGTAGGTACCATTTCCCCCCAACGGCAGGTCACGTAACTGCGCCCTCTTCGAGAGAGATGCAAAAGACAAAAACCGCTGAAATGTTGCCAAAATATTCTAAAAAAATTCTGGCATATTTTATTTGGGCAAAAATAAGCATATTTTGTCTCTTGGTGTTCTTTCTCAAAGTGCTTCCTTCTTCCGAAAAAAAATAACAAAAAGGAGAATTCATAGAATTTCGTTCATTAGTTTAGGGTGAACAAAGCGTTTCAGAGAAAAATCCAAGAGCCAAAAATGGCCTATTTTTGTGGAAAGAACATATCTGCCGGTTTTCAGAATTTTTTAGACGAACATAATTTCGGCCAAGAATTTCCCTAAATTCTCTTTTTAAATTTCTTCAGAAAAATCCCAAAAAATTCTGGCATGTTCTTTAGACAAAAATAAACAAATTTTGCCTTTTAAACCTTTTCTTTAAAGTGCTTCCTTCTCCCGTAAAAAAAAAACAAAAAAGGGAATTCTTTTTTTACTTCTTTTCGAAAGAAGGAAGCACTTTGGAAAAAACACCAAGAGACAAAAGATGATTATTTTTGCCCAAAAAATGTGCCTGAATTTTTTCAGAATTCTCTGGCAACATTTAAGCGGTCCTTTGCTTTTTGCCTCTCTCTCTCAAAGAGGGCGTGGTCACTTGACCTGCCGTTGGGGGGAAATGATACTTACAGATGCTTACAACATCTCCACCAAGCGGCAGAAACTGCGGTGCGAGATCCACTTTTGTCGATGGGCTCTCGTACTAGATGTATCGTGCTACCTTTAGCACGTGAAGTTTAGCTCACAGTATATCTGACATCTTGAAGTGATGCACCCGGCCGCGGTTCTTTCAATGTTCAATTAAAGCGCTGTACGAAACAGACAAAGAAAGCAATGTAATATAAATGTATATATTTATACTCCGTATTAGATAAAGCAAAGCCTTTGCTCCTAGCGTCCTTACTACTTAACGTCGGACGGGGGCGCATTGCGCATTGTTTTAGTTGGGGATGGACCGGGTTATTTCCACTCTCAGCGATTAGTGAATTATATATTATTCTGTAGTGTATTTGGAAAAGTTTAGGAAGTTGTCCTACAACCCTCCAACACCTTGTAATAATTAAAATACCAACCCCAGAAAACGAAAAAATTCATGAGTCCTACCCACATGATACAATCATCATGGAATTTTCAAAAGAATTATTGTTATGACTAGTCGAACCCATATTTACAGGAAAATTGTTGTTTTATTTTTTTAAATATTCATTATATACCTCCTTTTTTAAATATTTTCTACCCTTAAATATGGGCGATTTTTGCATTCTTTTAGGCCTTTTTTGCGGTCACTCTTTGGCGAATACATCTAATTCTGCTGCCCTATGGATCATTTATTACGGACAACCCTGTATATTTGTTTTTTTTTCACTTAGTAAACATATGTTTGAAATAGCTGTACCTACCCGTATTCCTCAACCAGTTTTGGTGCAATGTTGTTGCAACGAAAGCTGCTTACTAATTGACTAGTAGAGTAACAGAGATTAGCTTAATTAGTTAATTCAATCTAAATTAAATCCCATTGTTTACATTGAAATACCAGATTCTGCAAGCACACGTTGGAAATAACCCCTTAAGGGAGCAAATTGACTACATTTAATGTCGGTTTTCAACTTTCCTGCAGATTAATCATTTTCGCCTCTTTTATTCTTATAAGAACTCTTTGCATTAAATGTTAGTTCAACGATTTCTTTGTTTCTCCTTTTTCTTGGAACTGGATATTTAGTGAGTATCTCTTCATGTATAATTAGAAAAGGAAGACTAACAAGTTGTAAACTCTTGTTATAATTTAACAATTCCTTTTCTCACTAATTTATTTAAAATTAGATACGCATGCAAATTGTAATGAAGAATGAAACAGGTTGGGTAAAATATTCACTAATTAATTTTAAAAACTTTTTACATGAATGTAAAAATTACTTTTACTTTTAAATCGAATTTGTAGCTTAAGGTGACCACTTTCTAGAAAGAGACATTCGATAGGGACATATTTATTATTTTTGGCCATAACTTTTTTTCCTTAGTGCGTATATTTAAAAACTATAAGACTACCTTAGTAGAACCATAACAAGACTATAACCATGAATTATCACTTAAAAATTCAAGTCATTTTCAAAATAGTTAACCACTGAAATTATTGAGTGAAAATTCATAGTAATAGTCTTGTTGTGGGTCTACTTAGGTGGTCTTATAGTTTTTTTTAGATAAACGTACTAAGAAAAAATGTTAGGGCCAAAGATAATAAATTTTCCGTATAGGATATCTCTTTTTAGGAAATGGTTCCGATCGACTTCGAAATTTCAGAAAATATACCTATTGTTGAACACAAGTATTGAACCCCGTGGACACAAATTAATATGTTATCTAAAATTTGAATTACCCGCCATTCTGTACCATTAATAGACCAGTGCCAAACCGGTTTTCGGAGGCAAAAAATCTGAAATATTCTTGGCAGTATATGGGTAGTGTGAAAATATAGGATTAATGGTATATATATGCGGTAAAATCGATTGGACCGCAACAGATAACCGGAAGCGAGGTAGGGGTACCAAAAGGTGTGTTCTTAGGGGTAAAACGTGGTATTTTACAATTTCTGGCAAAAGTAGACCTACTAAGTTTAGTGTAAAAATTGTAAATAATTGAGAGATATACAACTTTTCTTTGAACCATTTTTATACAACCTCCAAAAGTATTGAGAAAGACGCCAAGAATCAATTTTTTGGTTTTTTATTTTTATCTTCCACAAAAAAAATTCGAGTTTGATGAAATTCGGTGAAAATATGTATTTTTATGCCACAAAAAAGCTGTACTTTTTTTTTAAGCGTAATATTCATTTTTTTATTTTATTGCGAATTTAATTTGAAAAAAAGGCCTAATTCTCAATCAAAAAAGTTGATTAACAAAGTTTTGATTTTTGAAAATTTCAGAACTGTATTGTTATAGGAACTGGAGATGATACGCCTATGCCTACTAATAGTGACTGGAAAGACTCTAGAAAGAGCCATGGACTTTTCTAGAGTGTGGTGGAAGAAGATTCTGGTTCAATCTAGAAGTAATTTCAGAGTATATAAGGCGCAACAGTATTTTTCTCGTTGAAACCTCTGCTTTAAGATGGTGTAAAAAAATCATACTGTTACTGTGGAGAAACATTGTCAAAAATGGAAAAACTAAAAAAACGCTTTTTTCAAGATCGGTTTTTTCGTGAATGTCACTAATTCTTCAATGTTCATTTAAATGAAGTGTTGAAAGTGGTGCAAAAAATGTAATATGTAATAAGGAAACTTTAATTAACCGTTTAAGGTTCGGACTGCTGGAAACCAATATGTTTAAACAATAATTTTACCATTACCCAAAATTACCATTTTTAGGCAAGAAAAAAACTTCTTATGCTTTATGCACACACATACACTGAAAACAATTTTATTGACATACATATTTCAAATTATTCAAAGTTGAAAAATTGAATTATGGCGGGGCAGTTTTTCTACTACGCGCTCTCGAGTGCGTGCGCACTTCTTTTTCGTTGTTTTCATCGCTTGCAACCCACCTGTCCTGGCCTTCTCACGCGTTGAACACTGGCACGTGGTTGTTTACGCCGTTATTCATCGTGATTTTCAATATTATTGCGGCTATCGAAAAAGCATGGAGTAAACTGCTCAATTCTATGCTCGAATTGTCACGGGGCCGAAAACTGTTCTAACTCTGAAATACAACCATTATAATCAGCGATTCGGAGGAGATGTATGACGAAGCAACAACAAATGTTCAAAATAGTATTGAAAATAAAGATCTTGATGCACTTGAGGACCTTGACGAAGTTGAAGACCTTATCGAAGATCCTGAAGAAACCGAACAATGTGTTGAGTCTGATGATGTAGAGCAGCTTCCCAAAAAAATGAGATTATTATAAATTTTGATTATGTATTTCTACTTTGTGAATTGATTTAATGTAACATTGGTAATAAACTTATTTTTAATGTGAGAGAGCCCATAAAGTTTTGCATCACTTTCAATACTTCATTTAAATGAACAATGAAGTGACACTCACGGAAAAATCGATCTCGAAAAAAGTTTTTTTTTTGTTTTTTCCATTTTTGACAATGTTTTTCCCCAGTAACAGTATGATTTTTTTACACCATCTTAAAGTAGAGGTTTCAACGAAAAAAGCACAGTACTGAAATTTTCAAAAATCAAAACATTGTTAATCAACTTTTTGATTGAAAATTAGGCTTTCTGTTTCAAATTAAATTTGCAAAAAATCAAAAAATTAATATTACGCTTCAAAAAAAGTGCAGCTTTTTCGAGGCATGAAAATGTAATTTCATCAAAATCGAATTATTTTTGTGAAAAAAACAAAAAGTTGGTTTCTGGCGTTTTTCTCAGTATTTATGAGGTATGTAAAAAAATGGTTCAAGCAAAAGTTGTAGATCTGTCAATTATCTACAGCTTTAACATTAAACTTTTTTCACATAGGAGGTCTAGTTTTGCGACAAATCATAAAAAACTTCGTTTTACCCCTAGAAACACACCTTTTCACACCCCCACTTCATTTCCGGATATCTGTTGCGATCCAATCAATTTTTCCCCATTTATGTACCATTAATCTTAAATTTTCCCACCACTCATTTACTGCTAAGATTTTTTTTTTTAAATTATTGGCATTGGTCTATAAGTCCAAAATAGATTTTTTTTTTTCAAAATGTAAATCTTGATGTCAGCTTTGCCTTGGCATTAAAAATAAAGTAATTTTGGTCAGTATTTTGGCATTTATTTATAAGCCAAATAACAACAAATGGATTTTTCGGCAATTTCAGATAGACGAATTTTTTTTTTTTAATTAAAGTTCTCGCAATTCTCTTTTTTTCTGATAAAAATTCTTTAAAATTTGCTTCAAGATGGCCGAAGAAATCTATTTGTTGTTATTTGGTTTATAAATAAATGCCAAAAAAGTGGTCAAAATGACTGTAAAATTGTTTTTTTATGTCAACGAAAAGCTGGCGTCGAGATGTACATTTTGAAAAAAAAAAAGTTTAATATATGGGCACCAAAATTTCAGGGTGTTTTGTTTTCAACAGAAGGTATATTTTCTGAATGTTTGAAGCCGATCGGAACTCTTAACGTCCCTGGGGGTTAAAAAACGATTTTTAACCAGTTTATTCAATTTGAATGTTCTATACGTACTCAAATGGCCCAAAAGCAAGATTTGTTGGAATTTTATTACGAAGATTTTGATTTTTTGTTTGTTCTGATCGGAGCTCAAGAACCGGACATGGTTATCTTTTTACCTAAAAAAGCGCTGATCACAAAACTAAATTGTTTATTAAAAAACGCAGTAGGCTTTGGAAGTCCAAACTCAGATATATACTCTGGTGGTAGGTAGGTAGGAAGGTATGAAATCATAATTTTGCTGTTACTAAACTACGCATATCTCATCGTTTTCTTTTCTGTATTTTTTTGCCGCATTATAAGTTATGTTGAATTAATAGAGAATAAAACTGGATATGAATATTATTATTATTATTATTATTTTTTTCCTTATGGGTTGCGGTACCAGATCCCCGCTGTACTGAAGCTTAAGCTTATTGTACCCCATAGTCTCATTACCCCATTAATCCCGTTCCTCTCCAGAAGGAGAGTGTACGATCAATGGGAGATCTGGCTATTTCTTCCGGGGTCACGGTTGGTCCCCCGAAGTGTGAGAACCTTCCAGCCACCAAGGCCGGGCAATCACAGAGTATGTGGTAGGGAGTTTCTTCCTCCTCTTCACACATCCTGCAATATGGATTGTCTTTCACACCTATGTTGGTTAGGTGTTTGTTCAGTGTGCAGTGTCCTGTCAGGATGCCTACTGCACATCTCAGCTGTTTTCTGCTCAGCTTCAGCAGTTCGTTAGTCTTTGTCTTGGAAGGTCCGCCAATGATGAGCATACGTGACTGTCTCATCCCCGGCGTCTCAGTCCAGTACAAGTTGTGTTTCTGTCTCAATAGTTCCTTTACCATTCTTCTTGCGGTATTGTATGATATCCCGCAAGATGGCTCGGGACCTATCAAGGCTTCTTTGGCCAGCTTGTCTGCTTTTTCGTTGCCCTCGTTTCCCTGGTGTCCTCGCGTCCACTCCAGTTGTATGCTGTTGTGTTCCGCCAGTTTCGCCAGGGATTCGAGGCAGTCTTTTACCGTTTTAGAACGTACCTCTACTGCATTCAGAGCTTTGAGAGCTGCTTGACTGTCAGTGATGATGCGGATTCTCTTATCTGTGTATGACCTCTGCATCATTTCTTGTGCACAGATTTGTATAGCTGTGACTTCTGCTTGAAACACCGTTGCGGTACTGCCTAGGTTTAGACTGATATCTATCCCTGGTTGATCCCCCGCAACGCCTGCTCCGGTACTACTTGACGTCTTTGATCCGTCAGTATACCATATGGTATCATTTGAGTGTCTTCGCATTTGCCTTGTTCCTTCCTCTTCCCTATTGGGTATGTATACCCTGAAGGTGTATGAATATTATACTCTTCCCTAAGTTATTGAATATTCTTTAATATACTCTTCGCGGTTTCTTGAAAATAAATTTTATTGAATGAGTTATTCTGAATGTTTAACTTTTGACATCAAATTTAGTATCAGACACTCTGAAAATAATTAATTACCAATTTATTAATAAGGAACCACCACCGAACAATGTTCTACAGGTTACAAAAGATTTATTAAAAAGTACCATTTCATAGGAGATGATTGAGCATCCTTGAAACAAAAGAAAAATAAATAAAAGTCGGTTGACAGAAGTAATGAAATTTTCAGAAATTTAACTACTCTTATGACAGTTGTTTCTAATTTCTTCTCGTCTCCCAAAGAAATAGCCAACTTTATAAACAGTAAATTCTTTATTCCCATTACAACCTGCAGTTCGGTACAGCGACTTTGATCATTAAGTCCAAAACAGTATTCAGAAAGTTTCAACGTTTGCTTACTTTCTTGTTTACAGAAACCTTTTTACTTTAAATACTTCAAAGAAATTTCAATAAACCAATCCGGCTTATTTTAATATAGTTTCCAGACTCTATTTCTGTTCAAAAGTTGTTTCTGTATTTAAATGAACTAGACAGAACAAAATAAAATGCTTTCGTTCATTTGCAAGAAGACGCGAAATGATTACAAATGAAGAGCCAATATTGCATCTCTGTTCTATAGGTAGTATATATTTATACCAAACACGTAAGTGGTATATTTTTTTGTGTGATAAGGTGAAGGATATTTCCTTACATACCTATATTCAGCCAACTCAATTGTACTAGATATGGGTGTTTATCTTTATGTGTATGTGTCCTGGCTGAGTGGTGGAATAATAGCTAAACTAAACTAAGTAATATTAGTTTTAGACATTTTTTGTTTAATTACAAAACATTTTTTTTTAATTTAAATAATAGTTTTTTTATTTATTGGCCAATTTTGCTCAAACACAATAGTCTGTCTGTAGAAATAATACCAGTCTGACATTCGAGAAGACGAGAATCTTATCTTCATCGCAAAATAACTGTGACCTAACATGTTGTCATAAATGTATACATCTAATTATTAAAAATAATTAAATCCAGGGCAACATAGCACATCTATGTTGCCCTGGATTCAATTCATTGTTCAGTAAGTTGGCACCCATTATCTGAAATGAGACCTGCTAAAAACCAATTATATTAAATTATCCGAGAGATATGATTATTATGGGCATCATTTACGGAATTGTTTCATCTACTTTTCTGCTAAATAGCCTTACCTGTAAAGACTTGGGGTATCATAAATTTTAAAAATACCAAGTAGCAGTAATAAAAAGTTTTAAGCACAATTTCATTTAATTTAGATGAATGTGGCAAGATAAATATCTCAAAGTGTTTTGGGAATTTGTCATCATTAGAAAGACAAGAAAATTACAGTCGTTAAAGTTTTATAGCGATATCACGAAGGCATTGCTTGTATCAAATTTGAAATTTAAGGGTTGCATGTCAAGCGAGGTTTTAATAAAAACATGCGAAAAAAAATCATAGGCTGCTGCGACGAGATTCTTTGTTGATATAATCATTTATTAAGCATTTAGGCGAGTCTGCCTGGGACTTTTCCCAAAAATTTTCTATACCATACTTAGCCACGCATTCTTATAGGAAAAATTGTACTGAGGAAGATTTTCTTATGAAAAATTTTCCCAAACCGCGAGCTTCATGGTCAAATAATTGTTTAAACAAAATTTTGTTTGTTTTTATTTAATAAAATGAAAACGGTTTGACGGATCCGAAAATATATTGATTCAATCGAAAGATGTTTTCAACACGAGTCGTTTGGCGTCAGGCACAACTCATTTTGTCAACCCGTTCATATGTTATAGCTCAAATAAATTTCATAATTAACAAATTGATTACTCCGAAACTAATGAGGTCAGGGTATTATTTTTTTCAAAATGTATGCCTTTTATACCAAGGAATGTATCATATTTTTTTTGGCCCGATATCTTCAGTACTTTTTAATTGATTAAACAATTGGCATAATTTGTTAATTAGCAAATAACTTTTTTTTCGATGGTTTGATCGACTTCAAACCAACTCTAAACGATAAATATTGATGTCGGGCATAACCCCCATAGAAGTCTGCACGAATGCAACTTTTTGCTTTTGTTCATTTAAAGTTTAAATTAATTTTACAAATTAGCAAATGGAATATCTCGACTCTGGGTAAGCGTATCGAAATGGGGTTTTGTGCATATGAAAGTGCTTGCAAAAAGGAAAATATTGAGACCAGAAAGACCTTGATCGGATAACCGGAACCGGAAATAAAAGTGACATTGCGTGAGGGGCTCTAATTAGTTTATTAACGATTTTTTGGACAGGGGGTTCGGTGCAAGTGAAAGCTAACAAGTTTTTCCACCAATCACAAAAAGTTCTACAAAAAATATTCAATCTCTGAAGAAGTATACGCGTTTTTGACCCTTAAAATGATCATTCCCACAACGTGAAAATAGTAAGATTTGGCGCGCAATGGGGTGGCGGGTTCGATCCTCGGTATGGGAAATTTTTTTTTCGTCAAATTTGCTTTTTTTCATGTAATCAAGTATATTTTACGATAATAAATGTTTTTCTTTCTGAGAAATTCTTAAAAACGTAAATAATTTTTTTTTGCAATTTTCATTACATAAATGGCTATCCTACAACAAACATATGAGTGTTCTTGTCCAACGAGAGTTTGTCGGCAGTTTTTGTTTTTATGACTACTTTTTGTGAAAGAGAAGGCTTGTTTTACTTTATTTGAGGGGGTGCCCGTCGAAAAGAGACCAAAAATTTAAAATAATACCATTAAAATAGTTAAATCTGTTGATTATTTCTCATTTACAAATAACAAAATGTGTGTTTTTTTTCATGAGACGTGTACTTTTTTTCATTATATGAAAAAAGTGAAAAATAAATTTGTATTCTTTTTATTTTTGGTCTTTTTCGACAAGCACCCCCCTCAAATAAAGTAAAACAAGCCTTCTCTTGCATAAAAAGTAGTAAAAAAAAAAACTAGCGACAAACCCTCGTTAAACAAGAGCAATCATATGTTTGTTGCAAGATAACCATTTATTTAATGAAAATTGCAAAAAAAATATTTACGACGTTTTTAAGAATTTCTCAGAAAATAAAAACATTTGTTACCATAAAAAATACTTGGTTATATAAAAAAAAGAGCAAATTTGACGAAAAATAAATTTGTCCACACAAAAAAACAAAAGCTACCGACAAACCCTCGTTAGACAAGAACAATCATATGTTTGTTGCAAGATACCCATTTATTTAATGAAAATTGCAAAAAAATATTTACGACGTTTTTAAGAATTTCTCAGAAAATAAAAACATTTATTACCATAAAAAATACTTGGTTATATGAAATAAGAGCAAATTTGACGAAAAATAAATTTGCTCACACCGAGGATCGAACCCGCCACCCCATTACGTCAAATCTTACTATTTTCACGTTGCGGGAGAGATTTTTTAAGGGTCAAAAACGCGTATAACTCTTCAGTGATTGAATGTTTTTGGTAGAACTGTTTGTGGTTGATGGAAAAACTTGTTAGCTTTCATTTGCACCAAACCTCCTGTCCGAAAAGTTATTAATAAACAAATTAGAGCCTCTCACGCATTATCACTTTTATTTCCGGTTCCGGTTATCCGATCAAGTTCTTTCTAGTCTCAAAATTTTCCTTTTTCCAAGCACTTTCATATGCAGAGAACCTCATTTCGATATGCTTACCCAGAGCAGAGATATTCCATTTGTTAATTTGCAAAATTAATTTAAACTTTAAATAAACAAAAGCAAAACGATGCATTCGTGCAGATTTCTATGGGGGTTATGCACGACATCAATATTTATCGTTTAAAGTTGGTTTGAAGTCGATCAAACTTTCGAAAAAAAAGTTATTTGCTAATTAACAAATTATGCCAATTTTTTAAATAATAAAAAAGTATTGAAGATATCGGACCAAAAAAATGGTATATTCTTTGGTACATAAGGCATGTATTTTGAAAAAAACAATATCTTGACCTCATTCGTTTCGCAGTAATCAATTTGTTAATTAGGAAATTTACTTTGGCTATAACAAATGAACGGGTTTACAAAATGAGTTGTGCCTGGCGCCAAACGATGCGTATTGAAGATATCTTTCGATTAAATCAAGATTTTTTTCGTATTCGTCAAATAATTTTCATTTTATTAAATAAAAACGAAAGAAATTTTGTTTAAACAATTATTTGACCATGAAGTTCGTGGTTTAGGAAAATTTTTCATAACAAAATAAGAATTCGTTGCTAACTTAAATGGTGTACAAAATTTGTAAAATCACCTCTTTTTTACCCCAGGCAGACTCGCCTATGTATCCAAAAAACTAAAATGTTTTATTCACACAATACCGGTAGTGATTTATTATTACAAGATTTCTCCATTGTTTCAGATCGGCAGAGCCACAGTCCGAGAGTCACGATCCCTACGCCTAGTGCACGACGTCCACCTTAACTCCCACAGAACGGAGGACACCACCCAGCAACCCCTCCTAGTGGTTGGTAACGGCCGCACCTACAGTGTCACCGACACGTCTCCGAAGAGGGCCATCATGGGCGTGATACAGAAAGCCGCCCTCATAAAAAAATCGAAAAGCAACGGCTCTATAACGACCAACGACGACTGCGACGAGCAAATATACTGGCTGAGGCCCGCGTTGGTGCCGTCGCAAAATTCGCCGGATGGCTCCAATTACTTCTGCTGGTTCAAGAAGAAGCCTAAGCACAAAGTGACGTTCAATGAAACCACTAGTACGTCTGCAAATCGGTAACATGGTTTTCTATTTATTAGGTGTTTGTCTGTCCGTCTTGTGTATATTTTGTATATGGATATATTTATTTGCCTGTAATGTACTAGTGATGGGGAACTGTGGCCTTTTTGAATTAGAGTTTTTGTCGTGAGTAGCTTGTACTAAGATGATTTAGTTTGAAGTGCAGGTGAAAGGCCACGCGCCTAGATGAGAGAAGCTAAGAATATATAATTGAGGTTTAGTCCTGTGGAATATTTGAGGACTGCTTAAGATGGGCGCAGAAATCTTACTCCTTATACAAAAGATCGTGGTGTCTATGCGTCCAATTAATGAAAGTATTCAAATTGTTAGTCCCCTCCAATAAACATGAATACCTGCCTCAATAATTAATTGCAGTTTATTTGAAATAAGATAAATTGAAAGAGATTTTATAAATATTTAGTTGGTGCATATTTTACTCTTATGTGCGCTTCCAGGAGACTTCACTTAAAAGGTACCAGGAGTCTTGGGGAAGCTGGGTACATCAGAGCATTACTTAAATTGTGTCCGAAATCTCGGTTCAGTTTGTTGCTAATTTCTGCGAATGCTCTAGCCAGCATATATGTTGTAGGAGTGTATAAATCTGGTAATTTAGAGAGACAGGACTTTAATTCATTGTGTTGGCACAAGTGCCTTACTGTCATTCCCAAAACTACTCATTTTTATCGTAAAAATTAAAGAGACTCGTAAGAAGTATTCCTTTTCGGTCTGTTTCAAGCAACAATAACCATGGCAAAAATAATGCGTTTTAGTTAGACAGTTATAAAATGGACTTGTCCTTGCATTTTCATCCATTGACATCGGTTGGGTTGTTGTCGCTGCGAGTCTGTGGTTATTGGTCAAAATTCTGAAAACTCTCATTATCAAAAGTTATTATGTTTTGAAAAAATATTCTACACACTTAATGCTAATGCCCAAACACTTGAACACTACACTCGACGTGCGTTTCGTCAACCACGTTGGCATCATCGGGGGGAATCTAGGAACATTAACCGCCAACAATTTACCGCCGATATATTTCTTCACAGCAACAGTTTATGGCCTACAATTTACCGCTGAGGTAATTCCTCGCCGCAGTAGCCAAATTGTACCGGATTGTATGGACTGTAATAATTTTGGAATTGTCGTCACCCATTTTGACAGGCGGTAAGTTGATGATCCGGTTGTGGCACGAACTTCATAAATAAAACTGGACTTCATAGCGCAGGCTTCCCAAACTAGAGTCTTGACACCTCCAATTATCGTGGCCATGATATGTCGTCAACTTATTTGAGGTTGGCAAGATTCAATTGGAATATCAACTGCTACAATGTTGGTGACCTGGACATAGTTGTTATTTTGCGGCAATTTGCCAAATGTCTCATATTTTCGTTAAACTTTAATACTTCTCTCCAGAAATGCTACCCCAATGCCTCTATACATAGGGAGTACTCATTGATACTTTACTTTTAATTACATAGTCATCAAAACCAAATAACAATTGGTCTAGCAACAACAACGGGATAATATCGGATGAAAGATAATCCAATTTGTACTTTGTTTTGACTTAATGCGTGAACTACAACAATGAGAGTTTCTTTTTTGATCGCTGAAATTAAACAATAAAGCGTTACCGTCTGGCCCAATCAGCTGATTGGTCAGACCTTAAAATTTTACATTTCGACTGATCCTACCGTTCACTTAACGTAACCTTGGCTTTGGCGACGTATTACGGCGGCCAGCATGGCTGATGTCTACATGCAAGAAACTATTTGATATCACTGGCTCTTGTAATAATTGTGTCCACAACCCACCAACTTCATAAATTAAAATGATCGTCATATTGGCTGGTTATATTGACACCAGCCATGATGGCTGACTGATAGTCATTCTTATAGGCAGATTCAGAAAGGTATCGAGATACTTTGTTGAAAATTATAAAGCGTTCCCTATCAGCGTTTTCTTGTAGTGGGGATTATTTAAAAGTCTGCTTTTTATACAAACTCCAACTGATAGGCATTTATGAAATATCTTCAAGTAAGCAAATATAAGAATTTCTGTAAAATTGCACGCTTGCTATACATGAGTGATTCCATGTTAAAGCTGAAAGAAAAAAGTTAAAAATTATGTCATTCTTTGTTCATTTATTCAACATTTTATGCGATGAAGAATCGTTTTTTTCAATTCTTTAACAGATTTTCAAAACATTTGAAAAATGAGGTTAAAGTGACACAGAGTCTCCAAAATTTGGATACATGTTGTTGAGTGGTTGGGCAATGAGAATTTTCGAATGCCTTACCCATAAGGTACCCCCGGGCACGGAGGGGGGGGGGAGCTATTAGGCCAAATAAGAGTTCACCGAGTCAAAGCCCTGTTAGCCCCCCCTCCCGGGCACCGAAGAGTGTCGATACATTTCTAAATCAGCCTATTTATAAGAATGAGTATCAGTTTACATGCAAGACACTTTGGATGTCACTGGCTCTTGTAATAAATGGGGTGCACTGATTTTCCTACTTTATGTACGCGAAGTATTCGATGTAGCTGCAGTAGCTGCGTAACACCGAAATATCCAGACGCATCTACATGTAAAAGACAGTCAGTTGATCGGGATACGAAATTATAAGAAAAGCGTCATACAAAAAATTCTTTACTTGGTTCGGTATGGTATGATCGACAAATGTCAAATAGTATCAATCTTCCAGTTAGTTGAACGCGTAGACACTGCCTATGTAACAATAAAAACCGCGAGAAAGCGTGTACAATAAATAGGTATTGATTTTCCATGGCATGCTGTATTTGTGGCTGTGCTTATTGTTGTAAGGGAAATGGAAACGTCATATTGTAGATTGTATTCCAGATTAATGCTGACATTTCCATAATTTCGATATCAGTCTGCATTTTGGATTACGATTTGAATTTGTTAAATGTGCATTATATTGAAAGGCTGTTAAATTAAATTTTGAAGCAAGCTCTATATAAATCTCATAAATATATTTATGAACTTATTATATATATTTAATATGCAAAATTGAAGTCGTAGTTATAATTTAATATTATTTAAATTTAATTTTATTTCAACTATTTTATTTGTTTCGTGTAAATAATATGTGTTTTTTATTTAATATAATTTTATTAAATTTATTATTTTCGTTTTATTTTTACATTAATGAAATTCCATAGTAAACTCTCGTTAGGAAGCGGAGAGCGAAGATTCTAATTCATGAAAACGTTCAAGGACCTGGTGCCAGGGTCGCTTCTACAATATCGGCCACCTTTATTCACCACAGCAGCTGGATTCTATAATAAAAATAAACTAACCATTATACTCTCGCCGATTTACAGTAGTTTTTATCTAATTGTTGCACATTCTACAGGGTACTCTTCGCCAGTTTTCTTTTTGTAAATGATATCAGTTTTAGACATTTCTCGTTCAATTACCGAACAAAAAATACACATTTGTTTAATTTAAACAATTCATAACTTTTTTATATATTGATCGATTTTGCCCAAATCAAAACAATATGGTTCTTCTTCTAGCTAACAATAATTTATTGTCCAAATTTCAATACAATCGGACGCCTCGTTCTTAAGTTATCGTGCATTACAAGAAACGTGTTGTTCAGAATTCTCCGTTCTGTATTTGCGAAGAGTATAATAATGGTAAAATCAAAAGTCACATCCGCAATTTCTTCGATCCAAAAAGTACAATTAGACCAGTGACTAGTTTATAAAAATGTTGTTGCTTTTAGCACGCAGATTTTTTGGTAAAAATAGTAAAAAAGTAGCCATATTATGGGAAAAATACTCTTGAAGTAATTCACCCGCCGCTAAATTTGTTATTGTAAAATTACCACAAAATTCATAATTGTTTATAAGCCTTTTTCTTTATGAATTCTGTTCTAATCAGTATTGTTACGTATTTCCACCTTTTAGGAAACACTCTGTATGAATCCGTGGGTTCTAAAATAATTTCAACAAGCGATAAACACTAACACTTTAATAATTTACTGACTATACCATATTTCAAAATAACCTTTACACTTTGTTTACTTGATATTTAACCTCACTTTTTACCGAACGTCAGTTTAATAAACTTCTCCCTCTGCGCCGATAATCGCGCCTTATATGCTCTGAAATTGCATCTAAATTCATCCAGAAACAATCAAGAATCTTCTCCCACCACACTCTAGAAAAGTCCATTCTCTTTCTACAAGTTTCCAGTAACTCACTATTAGGCATAAGCGTATCAATCTCCAGTTCCAAGGGAGTGTAATTCATAACAGTAGGTATATTATTTTGCAAAATATGATGTATTGCAAAAAAAACGGCTTGTAACTTTCTTATCATGATTTTTGTGGGAAATTACATAGTTTGGTCAGAATTACCTATTCTTATTAAAAGAATTTTTTGTCAATAAATTGACATTATATATTTACGAAAAATAAAATTTGCAACTAAGAAAATTTGTAATAACTTTTTTAATTATGCAAATTTTAATGGGATTCAGACGGCATTAGATTCTTCGAAAAAATATACGTTGATTTCACCTTTTGTGGATCCTTTTTGGATCATTTTAAGTCGAGGTATGAACGATTTTAGTTTTGGCACTGTTGAGACTTTTGTAATTAACATTTTCGAAAAACTCGAAATGGTGGCTATATGTCAGATATATTTATTTATTGAAAATGTATACCAGTGCATTGCAAAAGACGGGCGTAGCACTGGTAGGGAAGATACACCTTACAATGCCACTAATATCAGCCCCCCCCCGCCACTGCACATGCGTACTGTTGTACGAGCAGTCGTAGTTGTTCTTATTTTTTTTTCAGTGTAATCCGTACGATAAAATATATAAAATGTAACTGCAGATAGTGACATGTGCTCGATTTCGAATTTTTCGAAAATGTAAATTACGAAAGTCTCAACAGTGCCAAAACTACAATCGTTGATATCTTGGCTTAAAATGGTCCAAAAGTGCCCACAAAAGGTAATATCAACGTATTTTTTTCCGACGAATCTAAAGCCGTTTGAATCTCATTAAAATTTGCATAATGAAAAAGTTATTGCAATTTTTGTTACTTGCAAATTTTATTTTTCATAAATAAATAATGTTAATTCATTGAAATACTTTTTTAATAAGAATAGGTAGTACTAACCAAGCAATGTAATTTCCCGCAAAAATCTTGATAAATAAAGTGCTTAGGACCAAAGTTATAAGCAAAAAACGTGATATTTTGCAAAATTTTGCACCTATGATAAAACGGACACCGGGAGTCTATTTGGTAACCACCGTGTATGCAACAATATTTTGAGCAATGTAACTGAAGAATTCGTATAGTCATGCCAATTTATAGTAGTATTTATTATTGAAACATAATGGTACCGATTTCGTTTAAAAGTACATGTATTCTCGACTAAAATGAGCTTTGGAAAGTTCAAATCGGACGATAGAACGGAAGTTATAATGAAAAAGGCTTATAAACAATTATAAATTTTGCAATAACAAATTTAGCGGAGGGTGAATTACATCAAGCGTACTTTTCCCATAATATGGCTAATTCTTTACTATTTCTACAAAAAAAAAAAAAAAAAACGCCGTGCTAAGAGCAACAACACATTTATATTTTCGCCTAAAATCACTGATGTATATGCGTGAACATTGGTAGTTCATTGGTCAAATACTTTTTTCTAAATTTGTACTTAATTTAAAGTTATTATAAATTTACCTAGAAACTGAAAAACTTGATGAAACTCATTCACCAAATTAATACTAATGTTGACTTTAATGAATGATCCAGTAGTACATTAAATCAATATGTGATTACGGTGCTGCTATTTACTAGTTGCCATCAACATCGTGGTTCAGTGTGACAGCGAGTACAAGTTTACGTTCAATGTCTACTAACTTTACCTGTTCTCTGCGCCGCCTCATCCACGAAACGTTATTATCCAAAAGACCATACGGTAACTTGATGTAGAACACGTCAAATTGATTTATTGATTTGCGTAAGGTAGGCATTGCTGCCACTTCCGGACATCCAATCTGGATGTTTTCAGATACCATCGGACCGACTGCATACTCTGGATTGGATATGGGACATGCTTGTTGCCAGCAGCGAGAGCCACATGACCCATGAGGTAGGATGGGAAGTGTAGATGCTTGTGAGATACTTCTTCTATGTTTCCATCTATGACCAATATGACCATCTCCTGATTTATTCTTCTTCTGAGTTTTCTGTTTCTAAATTTAACAGTGTGCACCTCCTCCAGTTCGCTTTTATTTATTAACTGTTCCACAAGTAAATAGTCGTTTACAGTGGAAATGCAAGAAAGAGCCCCGAGAGAACATTTGAGACACCGTGTATACCGATCCGCCAAGGTAAGGAAAAATAAAAAGTAAAATCTGCAAAAAATAAGAAATAGTTCTAGGAGAACATTTGGGATGCTCTGTATATCAAGCAGACCCCAACTCCTTTGACCTGAGAGATATTTTCGTATTCGTAAATAAGCCCAATAAATTGAACATATCCTTTCGTCCGCCTGTATATGTTGGCAGCTTCCCTCTATGTTCTGTAGGATTCCTACACTTCTTGCACTCATTGCGTCACCTTTCTTAGAAACCAGCCCGTTGCCCTTCACTGAGAAGATAACTTTATGGTAATCAGCTTATATTATATTACCAGATATTTGTGTTTTTCAAATTGTTTATATACTCTTTCAACCGATATACCTAAATCAAATATCAACTACACGAAATAGCCAGACTCATGCTGATTTATATCAATTAATGTAGAATTGTCCAAGCAATTCAACACAATTTCACAAGATTTCTCACAGTTTTAACAGAGTTTATTCGAGATTTCGTAGGTGTACATAAGTACACAGGCATGTCTGCCTCCGGCGCCATCCAAAACCGAACCTGTCTGATGTGGGATACGTCAAAATGAGTGACAAAATTATCAATGTTACTCTAATATGCTATTACACAAAGTTGAAATCTTAAGTTCTATTAACCTAAAACATAACTATTTGAGTATTTTGTAAACAATTAACAATATTCAAGACGCATAGTTTATAAAATGAGTGGTAGAAGATTTAGAAAAGTATTTATTAAATCATCTTATGTTTCTGGTGTAATGTGCCTACATTCTCAACTAATTCTAATCGTCAAAATTTTCATGTTGAAGGTCCAAGGATTGTCGTTTTCAAATATTCTTCTATTATTAATTATCTTTTTAACGTCTACCTACTTGCGAGAATGAAGCCAAGCACCGATGCAACGCCAGGAGACGAGCTATATTAAACCTGAAAATTCTGTTGAACTCCTTCTTTATAGAAGAGTGACTTTTCACTAACCAATATCTAGTTCACAAGAGACATACTGCTTCATATTATCTCCGGCGGAAAATATAACCATTACGCAATTGTCCCCTAAGTTTGCATAGCACATGTACCACTACAATGTGGAGAGGTTTTAAACAGTCTTTAGAAATAAATTCTGTGGTGTCACATTTCTCATGTTATAATATGTCTAAATGTGTTAGGACTGGGTAACGAGTAGATACACTGTATTTTCTATGACACGTAGATATAGTTCTCCTTTCAAGTCCTTCTCTTTGAAATTTCGTTACGTAAGTATCAGTCCACATATTTGTAAACGTAAAAATCAGTTATACTGCAAGGAAATATTCTGGGGACCGTATTTTTCTATTATATATTAATGACGTAAACCAACATGTATCATCTTTTTCTTGTGCATTTGTAGAGGATATTATAATTACAACAATGCGAAAAGTTTCGTTTTTACTTTTGATAATCTAAGTTTAAATTATTTATCAATTTCACAATGTAAATAAGTAAAGAGAAAATCTTTTTAAGAACTTTCATCCTACAATTTCAACAAACTGGAAGTCGCATATTAAATATATTTGTAATAAGTGCACAAGCAGTTGTTTTGCTTTTAAACGTCTATCTCATATAATTATAAAAAATAATAATATATTATTTAACGAGCGACGATGTTGTGGCTATTTAAGAAAGGTTTTACTCGATGTTAAAATGTTGCCCAAGTGTTCAAGTGTGGGCCACCCTTCGAGCGACGTGGTTAGCGTCACTGGTGTAACCTGGCTAGCACAGTAAAGATACGGAGAGCAAAAGGGCGTTGAGTTCAAGGCTTGGGCGCCATTGATTACTTAGGGTAATCAAAGAAAATTAGAGAGAAAGATAAACAAAAGACAAATGTTGCATATGTACAATAGAACTATATTACAAGATATTGTATTACAAAAAAAATGAACTATTACAGCATTAACGATACTGTATAGCAAAATACCAGTCAGAAATATATACAAAAGAAACTATATTACAAGATACTCTATATTACAATTTGTTCGAGAACCAAAAATATATTACAAAAGACACGTCTCGTAACTTTACCTCAATACTAAAATCATATATTACACAAATTAGATAAACTTGAGATCCTTTACGAGAGACAAAATAACTATATTACAGAAGATAAGTCTCGTAAATTTATCTCAAAATTAAAAATCATATATTACAACAAAACTAGGAACTTGAGATCCTTTACGAGAGACAAAATACTATATTACAACAAATATGTCTCGTAACATTATCTCAAAGTTCATAAACCTTAAACACTCTCGTTACCATCAAAATGAACCACGACTTACTATGTTACCAACAGAAATGCATTACAATACTACGATAAAATATTTACAGAAAGGAATCACGATAAAATTAACCACGAAATTAATACTACGATGAAATATGTGCGACAATGAATTTAAGATATAAGTAACTATGAATTAATGTACGACAACGGATTAATTATAACAGCGTATTTAAAATGTAATCTAACAAAAAAATACAATAGATTTAGCTTGAATCTCATATTTTAAATATAGATACTTGACTGTTATGAACCAAAACTACAATCATGTGAAAATAATCCCATTTACGTGTAGTAATCAAAAGTACTTATCTTTTATTTGGTTATCCTGATTAAGGAAATTCCTAAATGTGATCCTGTTCTCCGATGATCAGGGATTTAAAAGTTGTTTCACATGTGGCTGCTTTAATTCCATTTTGAGGTTATGAAATCGTAAAAACGTCCGTACAAAATTTGTCGCCAAGACAAAATGAAGAAAATCTCATCGCTCGGAATGTTTTCGTATATCCCAATTCAAAATGTAGTATAGAAAAGTTGACTTCATATGAATATTGTTTGCTTTGTGGAAAACGTAGTAAGTATCGCTAATTGAATGTAGATAATCTCAAATCTTGCTTAAAGCAAATAATATAACGTTGAAATACTTCTACGTTAAAATCATTAGACGTGAATAAGTTTTGTTATTAAGAAATTAATTCTTAATTTATAAGAATATAAGAAAAACCTAAAACAATATTTCAAATGTTAGAAGGCATTTACCGGTATAATTATTAAAACCTTACCTCATGTGATCATCACGAGGTTTTTCAAATTCGAACATCCCCATTACAGGTCAAACAAAATTATAAATACATCTAACTAGTTCAATGGTTCAACGAGAAAAAGTTTCACCCGGCGTTATTTAGTTGAAATATCATTCCTAGTGCGCTATCTAGTATTCGCGAACTTTAACTGCTGACAGATGACGTATGTTCATCATAGTCTAAGGAGTAAGGGCACTCTATTGGTATTAAAGTTTGTGGGAATAATATTTCCGATAACTTATAATTTTTGTAATAAATATTAACAGTGTAACGAAGGATGCTATTGAGCATTCCGCATGTTACAATGTAGGTAAAGTGTGTTATCACCGTTATCGCAAGTTGAATACTATACTTTATCTACGATTATAACAATAAATATTAATATGATAGTTCGACAACGTCCAAACTATTCAAACATGTCAAATCACCGTATTTCCCTCAATAATAATAGATCATTCTATTGTATTACATCGATTGGACAGGCTAAGCACGAAGTTAAAAATAATTGGTGTAAAAATAAAGCACTAGGGAGTTATAATAAATCACGCTGTTTGTTTATGGTTACTATTACATGTTCAAAAGCAGTGGATTAATTAATATATAAACTAATAAGAGTAGATAAACACTATTACACTGAACCAACTATGTTGAGAATGTTTTAATGAGGCCTTGATAATGTCAACTTGGTTGCCGAAACCCTTACCGAGAGTGTAGTGTTTTGATGTTTGTGAACGCAATTCAAAGCTAAAATGCTTTTATCGGAAATATTAATTCCAAACAGTTCTATCACTTGTGGTATCAAAAGATAAACTAATTTTGAGGCCTCTTACGTCTGAAAGGAACAATTTCAAAATCATAGATTTTGGTTAAATTAAACGTTCTTAGGCTCAAAGAACATAAGATTCTATGTTCACGGAAGACTCGATCACCCCGTAATATTAGCATTAATTAATTTAAAATGTTTAGAAACCGGCCCAGGATACACGAAGAATATATTTGTGGAATTTCTGGAAATTTCAAATTACACTGAATAAATTCATTAAAAATTTAACAAGGCTATGTGGGCGTTAATTACACGTGGAGAATTTGATTTCAAAATTGTTATTTAATTAAAAAAATCTACGTCTACAGAGTGTAAGAATAGCGATTGTTTTAATAACTGATTCCACTGTGTTAATGTAAAATCTGTCTAGACGTTTTTAATAAGAGTTAAAATGAGTGGAATCCCGTATAGAAATTTACATCAATAAGCGTCACCCCAGGGAGTATTGCGAACATTACACATTACTTTTTAAGTTGTGCCAATAAAGACACAGTTTTTGTTTAATATGGACATTTGTTTTTATCGGGTCAAGAAATAAGGGAAAAATGAAATAAAAACGATAATTTAATATATTAGAAAATCCGATTTTTTTGCTGTCTGAAAATGTATTATATGTAGTATGACACTTATCGTAATATCTTTTTTTTTTCGCAATACAATTTCAAAGAGCACTGGTAGAGGTGTTTCAGAATCTCATGAGCCGCGATATGCGCAAAAGGCAAAGTTTAATCTGAGTTATAAGTATGTTTTTGAAGACACTGGAGGCTGCCTTGCTGTAGACATAAACAAGAGCTCGGGATAAATTGTAAACAATAAATACAATATTCTTAAGAACTGTAACTGAGTCAACAGGGCGGATTATGTCTCTGCGCATATGAAGGTCACGGCTCATGAGGTTTTAAAACACCTCTACAGGTATACCGTCAAAATTATCTTGGTCATGTTATCTCCATGTAACGTTTATCAAAGCTTTTCAAGTTACTTTCAACATTGATATCGTCTGCAATAATGTGCACAGTTGTTTTTAATTCTAGTGATAAAATAACAAAAAAGCAAATAAAAGACTATTAATGTTTTAATTAACAAAAAAGATCGGTAAAGGCATTTATACAGAACTTCCCTCTCTACTTATTCAGGGCGGTCACTCTAAAAAATTATTGAATGAAAATAATCAGAATGTGGTTATCACTAGTATTATAAAGAACTCTTGATAAATTTTGGTAAAAAAATTTGCAGAGTGGTCATCCGACAGAAAAACATAATTATTAAATATAAGGTGCGAAATATGGAAGGTGTGCAGATTGTAGATTCTTTAAGGGGTCGCTAGGCTCTGATCGGCCCTTCTTCACATCGACCTAGAAGGTTTTTTGTGAATTGCCCTACAATTTGTTGTTCGCCAGGAATATGTTCCACAGTTTAGTAGAGGGTCCACGCCTTCGAAAGCCGTCTAAATCGCCATGTAACCCATTCCAGCAAGGTAAATAATTTTTGAGCTCGGATATCGAAAGAGGGTCCTAATGGGCATCAGAAATGGCTTGTTGGACTTTTGTTGACGATTGCACAACTTCTCCACAAGAAAAAAAGATGGCGAAATGTTATTTCAAGAATTCGTGTTTTTAAACGTATACCTCTCGCTAGAGAGTGAACCACACGCGATATTGATTTAATTTTTTTTATTTATATACTACTGACATGAGCGCATCTATCTGTACTAATTAAATTTCAAACTCGCTTACGGTTTTTTTCTAAATAAATTCTAAATCACAGTAACGAAATTTGTGTGTTTGAAATTTCGACGTGCGGGCAACTGTATTAAATATTCAATTTTTTTATATACTTTATACGAGTGAAATATGGTCTAAAGATCAACAAAGTTTTTGCAAAAAAAAATTTGCTCGATATCTTATACAGTTTTTGAGTTAACGACTTTAAAATAAACCATAATTAGATTCGTGGTATTCCTGTTAGCATGCGGCTGTTTTCTGGCTAAGTGTAATGCATTAAGATAGTAAACCAATACATTTTTGAAATTGTGCCATTATTTACATTTTTACAATTTTGCAAAAATATTAACAGGTAAAAAGAAACTCATTTGGCAGATGATTTACTCGATCTATTAATTATGAATGTGTTGTATAGAGATATTATTTATTAAGTATATCATTATTGTGGTACAAATGATATAGCATTTTACAAATATGAAAATATAAAAACGTACACAAAACTTGTAATATATACATAAGTAATAATAATAATAATAATGATAATAATGCATAATAAGTATACACAGCTCAGTAAGCATTGACAAACCACTACATAGGCATTACCATTAAGAAGCACTGTCTGCTAAAAACTGCTCTGTATTATTTCTGCCCTTAAAACAATTGTTAGGAAAGGCTGCACATGCAACAGAACACCAAGTGGACGCACATTTTTAATCACAGTTTACTTTACAATTCCACTATTTGTTTTCTTTAGAACCAGTTGTGACTTTTTGTCATCATTTATGATTTTATTTGGTTATTCTCTATCAGACATCCAAATTTTCTGGGAAAGGGTAAATTGGGAAGGAAATCGGAAAATCGCTTGGACACTAAAATTTTATGCTTTGTTAACAGCTTCTCAAGTCGAGAAAATTTGTTATAAATCATGATTTTGTGTTAGGTAAGGGTCTAAACCACTTTTTGTAGATAATTTTTACAGTTAAAAGTATTTCGCAGTGAGCAGGGTTTTAACCTACTTCGCTAGGTTCTTCAGTTGCTAGCTAAGCTAAGTACACTAAACCACTGGACTACCGTCCCCTGTAATGCTCGTTTTAAATGCAGTAAGGAAGTGTCTTGTGTAGGGCGCGGACGTAGCTAACGTAAGTCTAATAACCTTAAGGAAAAATAAATACTGCCTTAGCAAATCAAAAGATTTAAATTCACCACAGATGGCCGTAGTGAATTTAAATCCTTAATACGTAAGTCCTACGTGAATCTGTATGGATAGATTCACATAGGACTTACGAGCATCTTAAATTACATGATCATCAATTCCATCGCAGTTATTTCCAAAATTAATCAAAATATATAGTTGGCGTGTTCATTTTAAGGCAACAATAACTGCTCATTTATCCTCTTCGGAAAGGATAACTGACAGGTCACACAATATACCGACTGCCAATAACGTTTTTACAATATTTTCTTCTTCATATTTTTCACTTTTTCGTGAGTATCCTAAGATTGTCATGTACCCACACAATTTTTGTAGGTTTTCTATTTTGCAAAAATTAAACATACCTTGCGCAAATATTATTGTGTTCCCTTCTTCATGATTGCAAGTTCACATTATTGGGCAACGTAGGTATGTCATTATTTTTACACCAATATTCTAAAATGTATTTTAGATTATTCGCTTTAAATGTGTTACTATTTATAAAGTAATTCCAGTTTAGAATAAGAATTGTGTCTGTTATGGCGAATTCATATAATTCTGATGGGTTTTTAAGTCATACCATACATTTTCTTAAATATGAAATTTCGGACAATTTTTATTTTTTAATCTCAAATTTGTATAATTTATTGACGATTTCATACTGTATTTGCACCTTTCGATATATACAGTCCTTCTAAGTGAAAATAACGTAACTGAAAATTTTCTAAGCAAATTGGACGTACTTCAAAGTTTCCTTTTTTCAGTAATCATTAAACCATTATTTCTGCATCTATATTTTAACAGACTCCATTTTAAAGTCACGTAGTTGTAACATAACACATAAATGATTGTCTAATTTTCAGACAATTGGTGACCTACTGATTAATAGTAATATAATACCTTAATCAAATTAGTTATTAGACTAATGTCTATCCACAATTACACAGACCGAATCCTGCCGCAGCTGTCACGTTGCGCGTTATCATAACAAGACATTATTACGATCGAATTAAAAAACCTATAACTCGAAAACTGTATGAAATATCGAGTTAATTTTTTTTGCAAAAACTTTGTTGATCTTTAGACCATATTTCATTCGCATATAATATATAAGAAAATTAAACATTTAGTGTAGTTGTCCGCACGTCGAAATTTCAAACACACAAATTTCGTTCCTGTGATTTAGGATTTAATTAGAAAAAAACCGTAAGTGATTTTGAAACTCTACTAGTACAGACACATGCGCTCGTGTCAGTAGTATGTAAAGAAAAAAAATCACATCAATATCGCATGTAGTTAATTTTCTAGCGAGAGGTATACGTTTAAAAACACGAATTCTTGAAATAACATTCCGCCATCTTTTTTTCTTGTGGAGAAGTTGTGCAATCCTCAACAAAAGTCCAACAAGCCATTTCTGATGCCCATTAGGCCCCTCTTTCGATATGCGAGCTCAAAACTTATTTACCTTGTTGGAATGGGTCATTTCAATTTTTAATGCTTTGGGCCCCTTACTAGTTTTTATTGCAGTATCTGCACGTATCATCATCTACCTTGCCCATATTCTTAAGATGATATCTCAAGGGGCAATGGTCTATCAATGGGCCTGTCGTTAGCTGTAAGTCGGACTTTTCCGGTTCGAGAAGCCTTTTGGCATTGTTTGTCGAATAAGTTATGAACTTTTTCGCTTGTCTTTGGCCTGGCGTATTCCTTCAGAAGGACTGCTTTCGTTCGTTTTCCCATATTAGGATCTCCTCCATTATTTGCCCCTTAGATAGGCCACAAAATGGTTCGGGCCCAAAAAATGGTGCTTCAACACCTCTTTTTTCAAGGGCGTCGAATAATTCATTTCCTTTTATTCCCTCATGCCCCGGCACCCACATCAAGGTATCCTTGTTGTTTTTTGCAATTTGCTTCAGGAATTGTTTGCATTTCCAGGCAAAGGTATAGAACCTGGGAGCTTTTAACGCTGCCTGGCTATCTAAAAGTATATTGATCTTTGCACATCGAATGCCTTTATTTATGCATTCCTGGACACATAGATCTGTAGCATAGATTCCTGCTTGGAAGATGGTTGCCAAATGCTCTGGATTGCCTGCAATTAGACCCCGCTACGCCTTCGCTGTCTCCCTCAGCCATCTTTGATCCATTTGTGTACCAGATGAGTGACCCCTTCTCCAACTGCTAGGCTTCGAATCTGCTCGTCTAACGGCTCTCAATCAGAACATCAAACGGACAGTCAAAGTCCTGCTTGATTGTCAATGAGCCAGTGGGTTTGGTCTTGGATTTCAATTGGATTAACTCCAGGATCCTTAAGTGACCAACCAGATCATCTGGTTTGAGAGAGAGTACCTGCTGTAACCTTGGGGTATTAAGTGCTGCCTCCTGCAGATGTAGAGGAAGTAGATCTAGCATTGCCTCCATAGCTGCTGTGGGACAGGAGCACATTTCTCCTGTAATCCTTAAGGAGGTAAGGCGTTGCAACTTCTGCAACTTTCCTTGTCTTGGTTCTTCTTCAGTTCTTGGTCATCACACACATGATGTATAGGTTACCATGGATCTCACAACGGAAACATGAGACTAGTAGACCATTTTCGGTTTTGGACCACAAGTTTTACCAAATAACCTGCGGCACGTCCAAATAGCCGCAGTGGCTTTGGTAAGTGTTCTTTCTAAATGTGAGTTCCAGGTAAGTTTTTGATCCAAAATTACCCCTAGATATTTAACATCACTGGAAAAGTTGAAATATTTTTAAAATTAATTTTTTGTCACAGAATTCGGAAAAAAAATCGATTTTAATGAAACAAATTTTTGTAAGACACGGAACCGCCTTTAAAGAAGGTACCTAACTAAAAATTATTATGAAATAAAGTTTCAGTCGTCTTGTGAATTAAACCTTGCCATGTAAAAATATACAAATGACGAAACCACAAGTATTATTAATCGAATTTTTGAAGGCGAATACATTTCAAACACAAATTTCTTTACCATCATGATCGCTTTAACTAATGCTCAAATTCGGGATAATAGAAACATATACAGGGTGTAATTAGTTTCATATCATTAAAAAAACTGGTGGTAGTTAACGACAAGACAATCAAAAAAACCTTATATAACATATAGTTTTGGAGAAAAAAAATAAACAAAAATTTCGCAAATTTTCAATAAAATCTTTTGAGAACTGCTGGAATATTGAGGTAGGTTTAGATCGTCGCGCGTGTCTTTGCCTTATACTCTGACTCTTCCTTGTGCAATATTTTAGTTACTATGGGTGTTTCGTTATGTACACACGTCCAACCCGCCCCGCCGTTCGTTGTTTTTGTTATTTTTGAATTTCGGGTCACTGTGTATTTATAGTTAAGATTTATTTTATTGACTTTACCGTTCAAGTCGTTAAATTCTTGATTACGTACAGACACAACCTACTTGTTCGTTCTTTTTGTATTCCGTTTTGGATTTTGGACCAAGTTTTTCTTTTATTTTTCTTTATTGACAACGTTAGTTGATAGTTTATTGTTTAGTGTTGAACGGAGTACGTATGTCCTTAATTCGACGTACCGAACTGTGTATTGATGCAGATGCAGAGATTTCGAATGATTTACTTAGGTAAGCTTTTAACCCAGGACACGCATTTATGTTACAAACGTTAATAAATCACATTTAAATATTCTAAATTATAAACATTAATCCAATATTTTGTTCTAAATTCAAAGACACACATGTAAAGAAATACTTTGTTTAAACTTCTATGGCCATTATTTGGTTGCAGTTGTGCAGGAAAAGATAACGAATTATTCACCGCTTTACAATTGCCCCAGTTCGGTTGAGGCGGTCCATCAAAGGCGGTCGATGATCCAAAGCCTTTGCTTTGACACCGCGCGTGACGCCGAGGACTGCACTTTTTTATGACAATTTAAAAGTTGTATAATTGGAAACTACAAGTCCTTTGACTCAATTATTTTCTGCATTAATATTAAAAAAATATTTAATGTCAACCCAGGTCAGTTTTTTTCAAAGTGCCACTAGAGGGAAAAGTCATAAAGGTTTTTTGTTTGTCTAGTCGGTCCCCATTAACAGTTTTTTTTTTTAATGACATGAAACTGATTACACCCTGTATATTTAATATCAGCATAACACTTCATTGATTTAAACGACATAATCTAGATAAACACAGCACACAGACTGGAAAAACAGTAACTTTGGAACATCCTGTATATGAAATATTCTGAAGACCATTTCATTTACTCTAGGTGTACTTATTCATAAACGCAAACAAACAGACAAACGTCTGGTTATGGACGTTGCTTTCTAGCTGCCAGTAACAATGGTTTCTATTTCTCAGGAGTGCTCTATATTGTTGTCAGTTTATGAGAGAAACTTCTTCCTACTTTTTTGCAATAAAAAGCTGCGAGTGTAAATGAAAGCTTCCGTACTGCATACTTGAATTCATCATAGACAACG
Source organism: Stenurella melanura (assembly GCA_963583905.1). Taxonomy (NCBI): domain Eukaryota; kingdom Metazoa; phylum Arthropoda; class Insecta; order Coleoptera; family Cerambycidae; genus Stenurella; species Stenurella melanura. The sequence goes on from OY757312.1 coordinate 151,013,188, forward strand.
TGAGCTGTCGGCTGCGGGAGAACAATTTTAACATGTAGAATGTAGATGCTAGATAAATCTTATTGTGCACCCAGTTTCAGAATAACAATATAAATAATAATTTACTTACTAAACGTTCTTCTGTTCTGTATGGAATATAATTTGCATAGTATTTTAGAACGATTGACGTAATATTTTGATATTTTCCTACTTTCCTACTTTGCATACTTGAGCTGGAATTTCTGTAAAATTAATGTTTTGATTATTTCACACTGTTGATACTCAAGGATATGCATATGATTTTGTCGCATTAATTTGTAACACTTTTAATACCTAAATCTTAATAAGTGTTTCACCTGTGCGAACGGAAGCTAGTTTTCTGTTGGAGAGTATAGAGGCGTGGGTAATGGGGGTGGACACACAAAGGGCGCCACTGGACTGTTAATAAAATGTGATTGTATAATCTTGGCAGCCAAGGAACAAGCTATCGAGCCATGGAGTTCTTAAAATCTATCAATAATGTCAAAATTTACATTTTACTATAAAATCTCAAAATCTAGGCAATATCAGGTGCTTTAGTGCGAATAACAAGGATTTTAATTTGCTAGCATAACCAGAATTCAGGTTATCGATAGAATGCAAAGATTTCATTAATAATGTACAAATACTTTTTCTTTTAGTTAAAGATAGTTATTTTTTCTGCTGTTTGCAAAATCCTATAAAGAATATGTTTCAATATTACCAATATTGTTATAAGAATGAACTGCATTGAAAGTAAGAGATCGTTGAAATAGCGCACTGGAGTTTTGTGGCATAGTTAAAGAAAGTGCAGATCTTATGTACCGATCGTGAATTTGATTTCTGTAAATAATCTTTTCTTTGAGGTAGGAGGGAGTAGAAGTCAACATAAAACAATGTGTAAAAGCGAGTAGGTAATAGTTAAAAATATCTTCCATTTTAAGCCACTTAAGGTCATCTAACTTTGAAAATATATGGTCGTACTTTCTCAAATTGCAGATGAATCGAGATGTGTTTTGTACTTTTTGTATCCGAATTTTAGACAACATATCGAGACATGGAACTAGTATAAAATATAACAATAATAAAATAGTGGTAATACAAAACATTCGTATCACTTTTTCGAGTTTTAAAATTTAATGTAAGTTTATTCCTATATAAAATTCTTAAACGCGCATAAACAGACAAAGTAAAGGACCTAAAATAAACCCTTGAGGTACTCCTGACTTAACATGGGAAGTTGATGATATTCCAAAATTACTACGAATGAACTGACTTGTAATAAATAGTAAATAAAGAACTGAACTGCTATGCCGTCCAGACCATAGTATTTTAGTTTAAGGCATAGCAGCTCATGATTAACACAATCGGAAGCTTTGGACTTATCCAAAGCGCGGATAATATTATCGGATATATTGAGCAATGCAGTTGTACAATATCCTGTTCTAAAACCAGATTGATATTTCGGAAAGAGATGGTGTTTATTAAAGTAATCTGTTAATTGTAAGAAAATGACTTTCTACAATTTTACTTAGGCCGGTAAAAGACTTAAAGGTCTTAAGGGCGTTAAAACAGGAGGGGCTACCTTTCTTAGGGATATCTGTTACCAGGCGTTTGAATAGCGTAGTAGTTTTTTCTGTTTTCACTAACATCAACTACTATGAAATTATTCAAAAAGTGTTAATTTAATGCATTAAGCTCTTGCAACTCCACGGGTAACTGTGATCTTTGCTTGGACAATGCTTTGCTTTAAGTCTTTTTCAGATTTTACTTGAATTCTCCTTATCTGAGAATCTCACCTAAGAAGACTGTTCTCTTCGCCGTGTATAGATTACGCACAGTTTTATAATCTATAAAATTTTCAGCAGTATTTAAAAATTGTGATAAGTACTGTTTCTAATAACTTATATTTTAGTAAATTATTCTAATGCTCAATAATAAGTTCCAGACTGTTTTTATATCTCATGTAGAACTTTACAAAAATGCGTTTAAATGTATATTAAGAAGAACCGTTGTTATATTGCGTATTTACTCAGCAAAAACCCAATAAAACTCATTTTACCGTAAAAAAATATATACCAAAAGAAAGTATTTGCCTTATACTTCGTTTAACTTTGTTCGCTTAAGATTGAAACAAGATAAAAAATTGGATTATTTACAAGTAATTCAAAATTAAACTTTAGATGTTTGAGTTCTTTGCAAAGAGAGAAAAAGAAATAATATTCTTTTATCAGATTTTAAATATTACATTAAAATAAATACACAATCGGAATAACCTCCCTTTTACGGCTTTAATTTAGAGAAAATCGTTTCTCTAAGAGTGATTTATGAAACCTGTTTTAAAATGAAACATAAATCACCACAAAGTATTCATACATTTTAGAGAATTGTTTTTACCATTGGTATAGGGGAAAGTGGACAATACGGATACTTACTTTGTTACGTACAGGATTATCATGTTTGCTATACCGGGTGGCCACGAGTCAATGTACGCCCTCAATATTTTGGTTGTTTTTGTATTTAAAAATTTGGTTTTTTGTACACATAAATTAGACAATGATAAGCTACTTTTAGACTAACAGGAATGAAAATTTCACTTTCGGTTGAACCGGAAGTGACATCAACTTTTTTTTTTAATGGAATGACTATATTTTTTTGATGGTTTCTCATTAAGCATACATTTCTAAGTGCAACAGTTTTTTCAGATGTAAATAATTCCAAAAAATAAGTGAGATACGAACAATTTTTTAATTTTTTCAAAATGGCCGCGTCAGATGAATGCGATGTAAGAAAATTACTAAGTAGGCTATGGAAATTAGTAAGATTGTAGACTTGTCTGTAAGGAAGAAAACAGTTGTTTGAATGATTGATAGGTACCAGTATTTTTAGTTTAAAAAAAAACCGGAATTTCATTTTCTTTTCCGTAGAGGTCCTATGGAATTTTTTTTAATGGAACTGTGCTATTTCTTTTATTAATCAGAACTAATGATTCATAAACTATAATTTTTTCGCCATTAATCATTTCTTATCGATATCCTTCGTAATAGTAGAAGTATTTTTAAAAAGTAAGCGCCAACAAATCATTTTAATAAGGTACCTATCTACATTTAAATCCAAAATTGCAGATAGCCATGAAAATGACAGACATTCGCAACAATTGAATTAGTCTTGACTTACTCACTAATTTTCTGAAGCAAGTGTATTGGAGTTGTTATAAACAAGAAAATTAATACAAAGTGACTGAAAATTATTCAAGAGATGAAAAAGTTGACATGATCATTATTTATGGAGAGACTCGACGTAATGCAACTAGAGCACAAAGTCTGTATGGACGGAGACATCCAGAAAGAAGACAACATCCGAGAAACTATTTCGCCCGGTTGGAGAACTGAACCTAATGTAGAAATTGAAGAAATATTTATTGTGGATGAAGAAACGGAAATTAATGTATTAGCTTTAGTGCATGTTGACCCAACCATTTCGATAAGACAAATTGAACATGAATTACCAGTTTCCAAAGAATCAGCCAGAAAAATTTTAAAGAAACACGGCTATCGTTCTTGTAAATATCAACTGCATCAATTTTTGTATGAGAATGATTATCAACGAAGAATAACCTTTTGTAATTGGTTACAGTTACGCCAATTAAGAAATGAGAATTTTATCAAAAACATTTTGTTCACTGATGAATCGAGATTTACAAACTTTGGATTATTTAATCGGAACAACACTCGATATTGGGCAATTGATAATCCTCACATTATGAGACAGGGGCGGTTTGGCTTCAATGTTTGGTTAGGCGTACTGGGGACCATATCATAGGTCCAATAATTTTTGACGAAACTCTAACTGGACCAAGATATCTAGAATTTCTCACAATGCTAGTATCGTTAGAGATTACTTAAATCAATTATTTCCAGATCGTTGGATTGGGACCCATGGTCCAGTCAGATGGCCTGCAAGCTCGCCTGACTTAACCCCACTCGATTTTTTTATTTGGGCGCATTTGAAAATAGAGTCTACATGACTGCTCCAACCACAAGGCAAGATCTGGAAGAAAGTGTTTGAACAATTTTTATAATGGTTTATTATAATTTAGGTTTCAATAGTTTTGTTATTCTTGGTAATTTATTCATGGTTGTAACGTTATACCTATTAAAATTATTTCTTGTTTAATTTGTTTTGTTTGTTTACTTGTTAAAAATACTTCTATTATTACGAAGGATATCGTTAAGAAATGATTAATGGCGAAAAAATTATAGTTTATGAATCATTATTTCTGATTAATAAAAGAAATAGCACAGTTCCATTAAAAAGAATTCCATATGACCCCTACGGAAATGACAATGAAAATGAAATCCGTTTTTTGACAAAAATACTAAAAATACTGGTACCTATCAGTAATTCAAACAACTATTTTCTGCTTTACAGACAAGTGTACAACCTTACTAATAATTTCCATAGCCTATTTAGTAATTTTCTTACATCGCGTTTATCTGACGCGGCCATTTTGAAAAAATTAAAAAATTGTTCATATCTCACTTATTTTATGGAATTTTCTACATCTGAAAAAACTGTTGCACTTAGAAATATGTGCTTACTTAATGAGAAACCATAAAAAAATATAGTCATTCCATTTAAGAAAAAAAAGTTGATGTCACTTGCGGTTCAACCGGAAGTGATATTTTCATTCCTGTTAGTCTAAAAGTAGCCTATTATTGTCTAATTTATATGTACCAAAAACCAAATTTTTAAATACAAAAACAACCAAAATATTGGGGGCGTACATTGACTCGTGGCCACCCGGTATAGAACGTGAAATGTCTACACGTAAGTTGAAATGACTTATCTAGTTCAAATTATGTATATAAATACAGGATGTCCCACCGGGAACTGAAGCAATCAATATAAGGAAAAGCATGTACCAAAAAATGTTGAACATGTTAGCAGTTACTAGAGTCATTGTGGCTAATTTAATCAAAATAATTAGAAGTATGTGGCACTTTCGGTTATACCGAAAGTCGATACCAACTTTCTTATTATAAATGGAACATCCTACATATTTCCGACTTTTTAAAATTACCATAAAATTCTGAGTCGAAAACATGTAGCTTACTCTATACCTAAACCCAATTCCGTTTCTCTTTACCTTACACAAAATCATTCTGGATTTTCAAGGAGTTACCTCGATAACTTGAGAAGCGGTTAAGAAAACATTTTAAGAAAACATTTTTTTTTTTTTTAATTTGACGGCTTCAATGGATTGCAAGAATCTTTATAACTTTCTTCGTGCAGGAGATGATCATTTGCTCTATGACACTTAGAAGGAACACAAGATGAGCTACGCTCCATAATGAGAATAAATTTCATAACAGTATACTAAGTGTTCCATTTTTCACGCTACATTTTGTCAAATTCAAACCTCAAACACTTTCTTATTTTAAATGGAACACATTTTTTTACATCAAGTTATGTAAAATTAAATTCTCTTTTCTCTAGTATAGGCACTGTGGGAGTTAAAGTTACAAGTTTTTGAAATATTCGAGATTATCTTGTTCAAGAATTTTTAGTAAAAATTGACATGAACTTAGCTATGATTAGAAACAATTATCAATGTCAATCTTATGTCAAAAAATGCCAGCACGCTTAAATTACACCCACGAAGACTATTTAAATTTGTTTATTATTTGTGGAGAATTTGATAAAAAGTAATATCAACAGCAAGTAACCATTTGCTACTCGATACACACAAAAACAGAAACCATCACCAATCACTGTAAAACGCATATTGGTTAATTTTAGAATATTTTGCTCTGTCAAGGCAGGAATTCAAAGGAGGTGTTTCTTAAAAGATTCTTTATGTATACCGCTTTAGAATAAAAAAAAATACGACTTACTCGCCATGTGAAAAGGGTCATCTGTTGTATAAATAATTTACACTATTACCTACGAAATGGGCCGAATCTAGAACTGCATTATCCCTCATTATTTCCAGCACGAAAAGTAGTATTAGGAGAAGCACAATTCCAGGAATGGATGAGGACGATGGCGATTACGCTACTTTAAGGGAATTACCACTTCCACCCTCCGTTTCCCAGAGACTAAGCAATGGGGATGACACTGCAAGTGAGGAAGGAAAGGTAATATGCAATTTCCTTTTTTCTAATTGTAATCTGCTTGCTGTATTCAGCTCGTGCCTCAGCTTAAAATTGTGCTGCTTTCGGTATTATTAATAGCGAATTAATTAATTTAACGTGAAAACTAATCAGATAATGTTTTTTATGCATTTTTGTTATTACTAATTTAACCAGAGCATACAATGTGTCTAACTTTAGATGACTGCACTGATGGTACCATTTAGCATTACCATAATGAAAATATATTAAAACAATTGTAGTTCAAAGTATAATTCAGTAAGAAATACCATGCCTCTCCACGTATTCTTTTTAGATACAATGCAAATTATATATTTACAGGATGGCCAAAATGTACATGTCAAAAATGAAAACTAAATAATAATAATAATAATAGTATGATGGATGGAGGTCAGAGACAAGTTGAAAGGGCCTTACCGGATGGTCTTGCGACGTTTGGTTGTCACAGATGTGGTACGTGGAGTTTTGCTCCTCGTTATAATAATCAACCAGCTCAATAATCACACCTTACCAGTCCTCGGCTAGCTTCCATCAATCTCAGGGTGAGTTCCCAGTACATACAGACGTACTGGTTGCCTAACTATCTGTCTAGGTACCTAAGTGAACAATAGATTAATAAATGGTTAAATCAATTTATAGTACGAGAAAGAAAACCCAATGAGTGGAGCTTATAACAAATATGTTTATTTATATATCATTTATATACCAAGTCAATAATAAAAGAAATGCTTCAAATTTATAAGTATCAGTTAATTTTCTTTTTCCTTAGCAATATCAAAAAGTGATGAGTAAAAATGAGTTAAATTTAGATAAAATTTATTAACACGTGAAATTCAATGATAATACCAAATGCAATTGCACGCAGTTTACATACTTTTCAAACCAGTGGTTATGGGTACAGAAAATTTAATATTATAGCAAATAACAAATACCTAGATCTGGACTATATTCTTTTCTAGATAGCCAGTTCTTGACTTTAATATAAACAAGATAGGTATTTAAATCGTTCACTTATGAAATAATTACAATACATACACATATATATATACAAACAAAATTTATACAAGTTATGACTTACGGTTGAATTTTTAAATACCCCAAAAGAAAATATGAGAACGCTGAACTTCTCCCAGGAGTGGAAAGGTATGAGCGTTGAACGGTCTTCTTGTATTCTAGGGTAATCGATAGACTCTGCCAAATTTCAGCTCGAACTATAACCAGTTACAACCATCTCGAAGTCATGAAAAGAAATCAACAAAAGAAACAAAACCATCCATCATCGGTATAAGCTCCAAAATTTTTCAACTATCCCTTCCTATACTAATAAGTACATCTAATGCTAATGCTCCTTATTAAAACTAACGATAAAAAGCCCTTTCAGGGCTTAACAAAATGTCGACCATGTGCTCGACCTAACACGTGCTCTGTAGCCAAATATCCAGCAATCATGCTGATCAGATTTATCACAAATCATTATTATATTGGTAAATACGGAAATCCCACCATACAAATATTCAACAAAATAACCAAAATGTGGATAAAGATTACTCTCACCAAAATTTACCAAGCTACGTGCAACGTCTATTCGCCTCAAAGGTCACGTCAAGAAGGAAGTACTAGAAAACCTCTAACCCCTTTCAGGACAGGTGCCTAGCGCAGTCGTACTACGCCGACGAAACGACACAAAAAAGAATTGGATTTTCATGATACCATTCGACCTTGAATAGTAATCACAAAAATGATTTATTTTACACATAATATACAACACATCCGTAATTTGAATAGAATTCGAGAAGTTCTGTTACAGACGTCCCTTTCGATTAAGACAACCTCAACATAGATCAACCTGTTGATCGGAGATTTGATAAGAAGTGATATAATATTACGACAATCTAACTATAAAAATTATCCCCTTATTATTTGTTCCAAAATGAATTTAATTGAAGAAATACTAACTTATTAAAGCAAAATATATTAAGTTAAAACATTCATCGAGCTACTCCGAACAGTACTGTTCAGTGAGCGAGTATTCGGTTAAGACTGAATCGAACTCTGCCACAATCAGCTGATTACGCTGTCAATTTCTATAACCTACTGTGTTCGTTCTATTTATTATTATAAACAATTATTGACGATGAAATTTAACAAGCAAATAACATAAAAGTACAGAAGGTAAGTGATACATTTGAACTAGTCGTTTTCATAGACTGAACTACTTAAGTTATGGTTATGTTATAGGTTTGTTTATCGTTCCTATTTATTCCAGATTAAACAGTATGTATGAGAACTCTAGCAAATTACAAGGAATAATAATGTACCACACAACACTGTGATTGATTAAGGTAAAGTACTTATTCATACATTTTACTCGAGACATTTTTTTATTAAAATTTATGTTTATTTTTAGATACAAGTTAGCTGGACGACAGTCGATAAATGTGACAACTTTATCAAGCAAATTTAAGAATCAAAAGGATTACTAAAGTATAGAAATGTGAATGGAAATACTATTAATATATGAAATTATTAACACAAGACCTTTTACTTATTTATTTTATTCTAAATGATGATATCCTTTTAAACAATGAACTACCTAAAGTTAACGTATAGATTTAGTGATTGAATTTTCATAGTTAAAACATCTAACAATGCTGTATTTACACATACACTCCTCAAGCCAAAATGACAAATTAAGTTACAACGTCTACTTGATAAAAGTAACCGTAACATTACTCCCCTCTATTCCAGTAAAAAAAAATCGAAGATTTTTTTTTTTGACAACACTAGTTAGCTAAAATCGAAAAGAATGTCGCAACCAATTTCCTTCCAGAAAAAAAAAAAAATTCAAATAGAAAACAAAATTTGCAGTTTCGATCTCACCCCAGAATATCAAGGTTTAGCATTAAGCTCAAGCGTCTTATCAGGTTTTAGATCCTTAACGTGCCAACTACCCTTAACATTGCCTTTGTCATCTTCAAGTTCATAAACATTTATACCAAGCTTCTTTTTGATTTTAAACGGACCTGTATATTTTTTTCCCAGTTTTGCTGCATAATTTTTAGCAGCACTTGATAAGGTATATTCTTTTTTCCACACATAATCTCCTTCTTTAAATTGAACAGGCCTATGCCTTAAATTATAATTATGTTTAGTTTTAACATGAGCTGTTTTTAACTTTTCTTTTACAAATTTCCTAAGTTCTTTTAATTTAGATTGTCTGGATTTAGGATCCTTAAAATTATTATCGTTATCATTTTCAATATTAATACAATTAGTTTTATCCCTAATTTGTTTATATTCGTTACCATTTGTAATCATTTCATACCCAAAATTTATAAAATAAGGAGATTCTTGTGTTACCTCATGTTTAGCTGTTCTATAAGCACAACCTAGTTTAGACAGATGCAAGTCCCACTTTTTATGATTTTCTCCAACATAACTAGATATCATGGTTTTAATTACCCTATTGGCTCTTTCTGTGAAATTTGGTTCTGGATGGTAAAGAGGATTAAATAATAATTTAACATTATAATCTTTCATTAACTTTTTAAATTCTTTGCTCGTAAACTGAGCACCGTTATCAGTTTTAAGATATTCAGGTACACCAAACAAATGAAAAACTTGCTCTTCCATAATTCTTACAATACTAGTAGCGATAGCTTTACGTAAAGGAAACATTAGTGTAAATTTACTAAAGTAATCACAAATTACTAAAATATATTGATGTCCTTTAGAACTACGAGGTAAAGGTCCTATTAAATCAGTAGCGATATATTGCCAACATCTATCTACGATAGGCTTGCTACCCATCTCTCCTGCTTTAAGTTTTTGTTCAGGTTTATGTTCAGAGCAAATTCTACACTTATTAATGTATCTCGAGATATCCGATTTCATACCAGGCCAAAAATATTTAGATAAAATACGATGATAAGTTTTATAAATACCAAAATGTCCTCCATTTATAGGATCATCATGAAAAGTTTTTAAAATTTCGCTACGTTTGCTTTTAGGTAAAACCAATTTCCAGCTAGATAAATCCGAAGAACTCTTATCAACATGTTTATACAGACTTCCATCTTCAGATATTCGAAAATTTGGATATTTTAAAGGATTTGAACGAACTCGAAAAGTCATTTTTTTATACCAAGGGTCTAAATCTTTGGATTCTAATTTAATCTCAGATATTTCTGAAATAGCACGAGAAAGATAATCTGGCACAACGTGTTGTTTTCCAGGTCTATGTATAATAGTAAAATTAAACTGTTGCAAACGCAATGCCCATCGTCCTAAACGACCTTGTGGGTTTTTCAGATTATTTAGCCATATCAAACTATGGTGGTCAGTAATAACAGTAAAATGTGTTCCTTCAAGGTAACATCTCCATTTTTCAATACTCCAAAGTACTACCAAGCATTCGATTTCAGTAATTGTAAACTTTCGTTCGTTTTTTGTTAATGACCGAGATAAATAACAAATTACATGTTCTCTACCATCATAAAATTGACTTAACACAGCCCCTATCCCGTGTGAACTACCATCACATTGTATTATAAATTCATAATTAAAATTTGGACAAGAAAGTATTGGAGCACTAATAAGGGAATCTTTTATTGTTGAAAAAGCTCGTTCACACTCTGGTGTCCAGATAAACTTAGTGTTTTTACGAGTCAAGTTAGTAAGAGGTTCTATTATACTAGACAAATTAGGAATAAATTTCCGATACCAAGAAACCATACCGCTAAGTCTACGAACTTCTTTTGGAGTCTTTGGTCTAGGAAGATCTACAATGGCATTAACTTTTTCAGGATCTACATGAAGTCCATCTCTATTTACAACATACCCAAGATATTTAAGTTCACTACGACAAAATTTACATTTTTCTCTATTTAAAGTTAAATTTGCATCTTTTAATCGTTTGAAAACTTCTTCTAAAATTGTTAAATGAGATTCAAAATCTGGTGTTACAATTACAATATCATCTAAATATTTAAAAACATAAGGTTCTAGTTCAGGTCCAAATAATCTATCTACTAAAAATTGAAAAGTTGCAGGTGCATTCGATAAACCAAAAGGCATTTTTGTAAATTGGAATAATCCTCTTCCAGGAATTGTGAAAGCAGTATATTTTTTGCTGTCTTCTGACATTTTTATTTGCCAATATGCACTCTGAATGTCTAAAGTAGTAAGATACTTTGCGTTACCTAACTTATCTAGAATTGAGCTTATTCTTGGCAATGGATATGCCCATTTTTCAGATACAGAGTTTAATTTACGAAAATCTACGCAAAAACGATATGTATTATCTTTTTTAGGAACCATTAAAATTGGTGAACTCCATCCGCTAGTACTTTTTTCAATTACTCCTAACTCTAACATTTTTGTAATTTCATCATCAATTTTCTTTTGTATAAATGGACTTACAGGATAATATCTAGATTTAATTGGTGGATGATCAGTTTTAATATTATGCTCTACTAACGAGGTACATCCTACTTTGACATCTTTCATTGAAACAAAATAATTATCAACAATCTTATTTAATATTTCTCTTTGGTTAAGAGTTAAATCGTCAGCGGTTTGTATGTGATTTAATTGAAAATTTGTATTTACTTCATTGCCAAAATGCCATTCACCTTTTCTTAAATCTGGTATCAAATTCATTTTTATCCAAAATATAGTACCTAACACTAAATTATGACGTAACTGTGGTATTACATAAACTTTAAAAATGTGAATTTTTTCTTTTAAACTAATTGGAACTTCCATGTAACCAATGCAATTCAATTCCTGATTATTAGCAACCGTACAAGTGATATCTTTTAAAATGTGCAACTTAATTCCAATGTTTTGTAGTAAAATTGAACTTTTATCGTTAATAAATATATTATTTGCTCCAGAATCTAATAAACCTTTAATTTCCCAGTTATAAATAGAAATTGTTACATAAGGAGACTCTCCTTCACTAGCCTGATCAAGTACATAGTTTAAAATTGGTTTACTAAATTGATTAAAATTTTGTAATTCTAAATTCGTGCAAAAAAGTTTAATGTCGTTATGAAAATCATGTGAATCAAAAGAAAATTTTTCTGGACTTAATGTATTATTCTTAAAATTATCATTGACCGATGATATGTTTGAGGCCAAAGCTCGGTCTACATTTGGTCTCTGCGTCCGTTTCCCTGAGATCTACATCTAACACAGTTATTACGTGTATAACCTATTAATCCACAAGTATAACACTTTCTAGTTTTTACTGTACAATGTTTAGCCATGTGATTTACTCCTTTACATTTATAACAATTTATCTTTGGGCTTACGTTTACATTCCTGTTATTATTAGATGTTCCAGAATGAAATGAATCAAATCTACTAAGTCTATTGCCATGAAATCTACTATCACGTGAACCAAATTCTTTATTTTCAGTGTTTCCCCCAAATCTAGCTCTATTTCTCGAAGAATCTCTATAAAATCTCTCTCTACTATTGTTCCTGGAATCATTGTAATTGTTGTATCTCTCCCCACTATTATACCTTCCATATCTATCATTACTTCTATCGTTTCTTTCTAAACTTCTATTATCATATCTTTCCCTACTATAATTTCTAAATTCATTTCCTAAATTTCTATTCAAATATTCTTCTCTACTTCTACTATTATTAGAGTAATTGCCTCTATCCAATTTTTTATTTCTATTCCTATTTTCTAATGATAAATCCCTATCGTACCTATTAAAATCACCCCTATTTACAGATTTTTCCCTACTATTACTCCTAAATCTATCTACAGAATTATCTCTACTATTTCTATGTCTATCTACAAAATTTTCTTTACTACCCCTGAAATTATCTAAAGAATTTTCCCTACTGTATCTACGTGCTTCTTTTTGACTTGTATCCGTTTTATTTTCTTTTAAAATTGAAATTTTACTACCATTACCTTTAAAAGTTACTTGTTTTTCTAGCTCTATATTATCTAATTTCTTTTTAGTTGGACTTTTATCTTGATATTGCAAATCTACTTCAATGGAATGTTTACTAGAGGAGGGAGGAACGAAATTTGAAATGTTTCTATTAGTATCCTCAATACGTCTACCTAATTTTATGAGATGATCGAGAGAAGTGATATCTTCGACAAGATCTAATCTAGTTTGATACTCAGGTTTAATTCTTTCACGAATTATTTCCAATTTAATACTTTCATCTACCTGAACCGATAATCTACTAAATAAATTTAACATGTATGCTACGTAAATAGCTATAGTTTCAGTACTACCCTGTGTTCTAGATTGTATTTGTTCCCAAATCTTTTTGTTACCATCTCTAAAAAATTCTTCTCTAAAAAGATTACAAAGTGAGTCCCAATCATGAGCTTTATGTTTAACTGCTCTATAATATACTCTAGCTTCTCCGTCAAAAAGTTCTGCACAACTTTTAAAAAGTTGTTGTTTAGATATGCCTCTAGCCTCACAAATTTCATCAACTCTTTCAAAGAAAGCATTTAAACTCAGAGAATCTGATTTACCCGAAAATTTTAAACCCCAAGAATTAATTTTTAAATCTTTATCAATATTCAAATTATTAAAACTATCTGCGACTTGAGATACACTGCTATTATGAGCATTACTTGTGCTTTGTATAGGCGTTGAAGATCCTTGATTATTATTTAAAATACTTTGTTGAAAAGCTAAAGGTACAGCTAAGTCACCAACTTTTTGTTCAAAAGATTCTTGTTTACTTTTAAAATCTGTCAGGTATTTTAAAGCTAATGTTAATAATTTTGATTTTGACTCAGATTCATCCTTATTTGAAGTTACAATTCTTTCGATTCTACCCAAAACATGAGCTAACTTTGATTTCAATTTCCTAGCGATAGCATTAGTAAATTGTTCTCCTAGAAGTCTTTCAATTTCCTTTAATTTATCCTCACAGATTATTAATTCTTCTTCAGATTTAAAAGCATATTCTGTTTTAAAACTGTGACCTTCATTTTCTAAATTTATGAGTTCTCGCAATGTTTTAATTAACTCTTTACTTGTGCCTTGAGGTTTTACACCTCTAATAGAAATTTCATGTTCTAATTCGTCTTTAAGTAATCTATCTGGCTCTATTTTCAACATTTTGATTACGTTTACTCTTAAATGTAAAATATTTTTAACAGAAAGAAAGTTTAAGGCTAATTAAAGCTTGAGAAAATTAAAAAATGGGAAGCAAAAGTATGGTAATTTGTATAAACAATAGCAAGAATTCAGTGGAAAATAAACCTCTCTAAACTAGTTTTTTTAAAAAAATGTGCAATTAAAAAAACAGTTTTATGCAACAAAATTAGGAAAAACATATACCTGTATAGTTAGTAGGTTAACTATAAATCCTCAGAACTACAGATGCGGCTGGCTTTTTGTTTAGTTTAGTTGGGCGCCAAAATATATGAGACGTTTGGTTGTCTCACATATGTGGTACGTGGAGTTTTGCTCCTCGTTATAATAATCAACCAGCTCAATAATCACACCTTACCAGTCCTCGGCTAGCTTCCATCAATCTCAGGGTGAGTTCCCAGTACATACAGACGTACTGGTTGCCTAACTATCTGTCTAGGTACCTAAGTGAACAATAGATTAATAAATGGTTAAATCAATTTATAGTACGAGAAAGAAAACCCAATGAGTGGAGCTTATAACAAATATGTTTATTTATATATCATTTATATACCAAGTCAATAATAAAAGAAATGCTTCAAATTTATAAGTATCAGTTAATTTTCTTTTTCCTTAGCAATATCAAAAAGTGATGAGTAAAAATGAGTTAAATTTAGATAAAATTTATTAACACGTGAAATTCAATGATAATACCAAATGCAATTGCACGCAGTTTACATACTTTTCAAACCAGTGGTTATGGGTACAGAAAATTTAATATTATAGCAAATAACAAATACCTAGATCTGGACTATATTCTTTTCTAGATAGCCAGTTCTTGACTTTAATATAAACAAGATAGGTATTTAAATCGTTCACTTATGAAATAATTACAATACATACACATATATATATACAAACAAAATTTATACAAGTTATGACTTACGGTTGAATTTTTAAATACCCCAAAAGAAAATATGAGAACGCTGAACTTCTCCCAGGAGTGGAAAGGTATGAGCGTTGAACGGTCTTCTTGTATTCTAGGGTAATCGATAGACTCTGCCAAATTTCAGCTCGAACTATAACCAGTTACAACCATCTCGAAGTCATGAAAAGAAATCAACAAAAGAAACAAAACCATCCATCATCGGTATAAGCTCCAAAATTTTTCAACTATCCCTTCCTATACTAATAAGTACATCTAATGCTAATGCTCCTTATTAAAACTAACGATAAAAAGCCCTTTCAGGGCTTAACAAAATGTCGACCATGTGCTCGACCTAACACGTGCTCTGTAGCCAAATATCCAGCAATCATGCTGATCAGATTTATCACAAATCATTATTATATTGGTAAATACGGAAATCCCACCATACAAATATTCAACAAAATAACCAAAATGTGGATAAAGATTACTCTCACCAAAATTTACCAAGCTACGTGCAACGTCTATTCGCCTCAAAGGTCACGTCAAGAAGGAAGTACTAGAAAACCTCTAACCCCTTTCAGGACAGGTGCCTAGCGCAGTCGTACTACGCCGACGAAACGACACAAAAAAGAATTGGATTTTCATGATACCATTCGACCTTGAATAGTAATCACAAAAATGATTTATTTTACACATAATATACAACACATCCGTAATTTGAATAGAATTCGAGAAGTTCTGTTACAGACGTCCCTTTCGATTAAGACAACCTCAACATAGATCAACCTGTTGATCGGAGATTTGATAAGAAGTGATATAATATTACGACAATCTAACTATAAAAATTATCCCCTTATTATTTGTTCCAAAATGAATTTAATTGAAGAAATACTAACTTATTAAAGCAAAATATATTAAGTTAAAACATTCATCGAGCTACTCCGAACAGTACTGTTCAGTGAGCGAGTATTCGGTTAAGACTGAATCGAACTCTGCCACAATCAGCTGATTACGCTGTCAATTTCTATAACCTACTGTGTTCGTTCTATTTATTATTATAAACAATTATTGACGATGAAATTTAACAAGCAAATAACATAAAAGTACAGAAGGTAAGTGATACATTTGAACTAGTCGTTTTCATAGACTGAACTACTTAAGTTATGGTTATGTTATAGGTTTGTTTATCGTTCCTATTTATTCCAGATTAAACAGTATGTATGAGAACTCTAGCAAATTACAAGGAATAATAATGTACCACACAACACTGTGATTGATTAAGGTAAAGTACTTATTCATACATTTTACTCGAGACATTTTTTTATTAAAATTTATGTTTATTTTTAGATACAAGTTAGCTGGACGACAGTCGATAAATGTGACAACTTTATCAAGCAAATTTAAGAATCAAAAGGATTACTAAAGTATAGAAATGTGAATGGAAATACTATTAATATATGAAATTATTAACACAAGACCTTTTACTTATTTATTTTATTCTAAATGATGATATCCTTTTAAACAATGAACTACCTAAAGTTAACGTATAGATTTAGTGATTGAATTTTCATAGTTAAAACATCTAACAATGCTGTATTTACACATACACTCCTCAAGCCAAAATGACAAATTAAGTTACAACGTCTACTTGATAAAAGTAACCGTAACAGTCTCAATAGAAACGACATACGCAACGTACATGGACGCTTTAGGTGGGCGAGGGAACTTCGGGATGACTTGCTGACCTGCTATGAGAGCAGCTCCCTGCGTGCAGGGCCAGAGGGTACATTGCACGAAATCTGGTGTGAGCTGCACCCAGATAATCGCGCCTTCTCTGAACAGCTCAGAGATCAAGTATCCTTCCTGCGCAGGTCAGGCAGTCATATTGGGGTCCCTTCGCCTACTTAGAGCACATGATTCTGGAATTTACAGTCACTAACCCCGCGCGATGTGGGGAGTGGATATTTTGCTGGCGCTCCTTCCGTGTGATGTCGGAGGCCACGGAAAACTGTCCAGCGTCGGGAAACCGAAAAAAAAAAAATATTTAAGAAAAAAATGAGAATAGCAATACAATATGTTTACATACAACATTAATATAATAGCACTTATTTTGCAGAATGTTGATATTAACAATAGACTAAATAAATAGAGCAAAACCCAAATAAGGAATATTTGCGAGTGGGTATTATTACTTATAAATACTTGAATTTAAGTATGTTGTGGTATTGTATATATAACTTTTCATTCAGCACATTGTAATAAATATAATATTTGTATATGATAAATTATAATAAATTGATATCTATGTGCATATAAAACAAATTTATAGATTCATACAAATATAGTTAATTAACATCTTACGTAATCATAATAATATATAGAGTATATAATCTAAATTATGCAAGCTAAGAATTATTATGGTTTAAATAAGTGGAATTACTTATATATAACACAAAATGTTTAAAAGATTTACATTTTCATGAAAATACATACAGTGGTAAAAGTTGGAATAAATTTATTAAAATAGTTACAGAACGAGTGACAAAAATTAGCTCAGACCCGTCCATTTTTAAATACATTTCTCAATCTGTTTATTTAAAAAAAAGTACAAATATTTATTAAAAAGTTATGACGTCAGTGCCATTTTTTTTAAATGGCAACCCCCATTTTTTAAAGTGTCATTTGAAAGAGCACATTTTTCTGCATACGGTACCTACGTTAAATTCTAGGGAGTATTGCATGACGAAATTATCGAGAAAAATATGTTAACTACTTATAACAATGTAATAAAACAAAAATACAAGAATTTATGAACACAGCAAAAAATAATTAGATTAAATGTTCAAATTGCACGCCATTTGCTTCTTGACAATGGCCAAGTCGAAACTGAAATTCTCGCAAAACGTTAATAATTGTTTCGGGTCCAATTCTTCCAATTTCGTAAGTAATTCTGTCTTTTATGTCCTCAATATTGTTCGGTCTATTAAAATAACCCCATAAAAAATGATCCAATGGGGTTAGGTCCGGCCATTCTATTGATCCGCGTCTACCAATTCATCTGCGTGGGAAAATTTCGTTTAAATAATTACGCACTATTACCGAATAATGTGGCGGTGCGCTACCCTGCTGAAACCATATGGAGTTTTCCGGTACATTAGGGTTTTCACCATTTGGATACAGTGCGACAAGTTCTGGAATTATGTTTTGTTGGAGCAGCTCCAAATATTTTTCGCCATCTACTGAACCTTGAATAAAAAATGGACCCAATATTGTAGTCCCGATAATTCCAGCCCACACGTTAACTTTCTGTGGAAACTGAGTATGGGCCTCCACCATCCAGTGTAAATTTTCACGTGACCAATATCGACAATTTTGCCTATTCACAATGCCATTTAAACAAAAGGTGGCCTCGTCAGAGAAAAGTACTCGACTTAAGTAATGTGGATTGATATTACATCGTTCCATCATGATTTCGCAAAAATCTACTCTGCGGTCGAAATCATCTTCGTTAAGCTATTGAACTAAATTCACTTTATATGGGTGCATTTATTCTTCTTCAAATATTTTAAAACAGTCGACTGACTAATTGACTGTTCTGCTGCGACTTCGCGACTAGGTTTGTGAGGATTCTCCTGCATTGTCAGTAAAACATCTAACTGTTTATTTTCTGAAATTGTAGGACGACCTTTTGTGAAATTATCTCTTACATGAACACAATCTCGGAACTTCTTTTCTATTTTGCTAACAGTTGATTGTGTAATAGGTCGATTAGGGTATTTACCATTAAATAATTCACAAACCATAGTTTGTGTTCGGGACTTGCCGCCATAGCCAATTATTATCAAAATTTCAATTCGTTCTGTCTCGCTTAAATGTTGCATTATCAGCACTTTCAATACGATATCAGAAGTAAATACTAATGAATGGGCCTACTCCTTTCAGCGTGGTGAGTCTAATATAATTTAGTGAACTGTATTTAGTTATAATAAAAAAGTAGAATGTGTCGGAAACTTACACAGTAGGTTTGGTGGATTCTCCGTCGTCGATGTCGGCCCAAGCAATAGGAAGGACAAAAGGGGGCCAAAAGAAAAGGAACAAATCTCCAACACACACAATTAACGTAACAATTATTAAATACATTAATTTAAGAAAGGACAATTTTAATTCACTTATCACTGATAAATAACTATAGCGTTCTGCGGCGTAAGTGACTATTGTCTTACTTACTATCATGCTACTGTCTCTATGCGGGTCGCGCTCGACCCACACGGCGTTAAAAAAACTAGCTAAAAAAAACTTCTTAGTATTACCACAAAGATTTCAAAACATACATTTTTCTAGGTATAATACTACAAGGCGCGTAACCAACTAATGTGTTAGAGCCAGGTCCGCGTTGCTAAGTAAATGAAAAAAGGCATAAACACAAAAAAAATGTAAGTTGTAGAAAGGTTCGACGATAAATAATGAATGTGTTCTATTAATGTTAAATGATTCTTTCTCGATAATTTCGTCATGCAATGCTCCCTAGAATTTAACGTACTGTATGCAGAAAAATGTGCTCTTTCAAATGACATTTTAAAAAATGGGGGTTCCATTTAAAAAAAATGGCGATGACGTCATAACTTAAAAAAAATAATTGCAGCACTTTTTTTTAATAAACAGATTGAGAAATGTATTTAAAAATCGACGGGTCTGAGCGCATTTTTGTCACTTGTTTTGTAGCTATTGTAATGAATTTATTCCAACATATACTTAAACATTGCACATACTTAAAACCTCCAATGTTATTTAATTTCTATTTGCTAGGTGTTTTCTAGTTCCCTTTTTTATCTTTATACTGTAGTACAAAAATCTGTATCTCTTAAACTGTGTAGCTATCCCCGGGGTATTTCCTGAATCCATTTTTTGACTTTAGGTAAAAGCAAATTATACATTTTAGGCCCAGGTAGCTGTAATATCGCTGGGCAATTATCTTTTCTACTTTGGGTAATTTAGAAGCATTAATTTTGTGCCTTTATGCCTAAATGCGACATTAATTATGGAGGATTTTAACAAAACTTTTTTTGTCTTGTATAGGGGGAATCAATACCTATCAATATGATCTTCATCATCTGATTATTTACGGTTTTCAATATATTCACATTTTTTCAATAGCTCCTAGCTTTATCAGTTTTTCTTTATTTATCATTTTTTATTTTATTTTTATTTTAGTAACATTCATAGCTAACTTAATAACTAGAACATAAACTGCTTACTTTAGTAAACGCTAGTGAAATTAAAAATAATATAATAAATTGTGATATCTCATAAATCCTTTCTTACCAAACCTTATTGGTATATCAAAAACTACTACGTGTTTGTGTAGTAAGTAATGAAATTGTTGAATGGTAAGTTATTTTTTTTTTATTAAGTTAATATTTTATTTTTGTTCCTGAAAGGCTATTATCAATGTAAGTATATTATTAAAATAAAAAAGCTTCAAAAATAATAATAATTTAGAAAAGAATTAGATTCAGGGTGAAAGAAATCAGAAAAATCTGAATATCTCGAAGCATATAAATAATAGGATAACATACATGGGGACTCATCTTATAAGTAGTGATTCTCTCTTAGTTTTCACTTTTGACATTTACTACTGGATCACCCTGTATATAACAAAAGAATGTACTATAGAATTTACCAATGCGACAGAAATATTTTCAATTATTCATTCCAGTGGTTTGGTGTTCAAAAATTCTGTAAAATCTATTTTGCATTTCTTAAATTTGTAAGCTGGATTAGTAATGGTTGTCTATTATTATGTTAAGCAAAAGATTGTAAGAGCTACCTTACACAGTAAACAAAATATTTGTATATAACCTACTTTTCGAATAATTTTCTCAAAAACGATTTTTTTTTTCATTTGCTTAATCACGTTTTTTATTGAGAGGAGTTTCAAAAAGTTCTCTTGATAATGCTTCATATCGGTAGATCTGATTTTACAGTTTCATAGAGCCCACCAGCTAGTAGACTTTGAAATTTTCCCCAGCGCTCCGAAAATCATTTGACGACTTTATTTTATGAATATTTCTGTTTGAAAATATTGTATACAAATTAATGCATGTTATTACTTGGTACAGGCACGAAGTAGACACATTGTACATCCATGTATAATTATTATAGATCTGAATATAGCTTGCGACAGTTTGGTGTAAGAAGTATATCGACATGATTAAATTTGTGAGATAATTTGGTAAAAACAGAATTAGGAGTTACGTCATTCTTCTTTGACAGTATGTTTCTGTTACCGTTCTAGAACGGTAAGTGAGAGCCATGAATATACAGAAATAACTAGAGTAAACATACTCTTCACTGATTTATTGAACTTTTTATATAATTGTTGCACATTCTGTGTTATACTCTTTTCTTTGTAAATAACGTTAGTTTTGACCATTTTTAATTTTATATTTGGGTCAAAAATATATATGTTTTTAATACATAATTAATAACTTATTTATTTATCGAACTTTTCCTTCTTAAGATATCGCGCTTACAAAAAAAAAAACCATGACGGACGGACAGACAGACAGACAGACGGGCGGGCACTTTTTTATTCCGATCGTCCAAAAGGTGTTATAAGCATTAGTAAGAATTATTAATATTAGATACTTCGCTTTACTCAATTCCCAAACTTTATCATCGACTGATTTAATGCCAATACAGGGTGCCTGGTAATTCGACGCATTCCATTAAACACGGCAATTAAGTATATTGTGAACCCAAACCAAACCAAAAGTCATTAGTTTCAGAGATATTGCAATTTTTGTACTCAGAAATAGGCTCCACGCAGTGCGGTGATATTATCGTGAAAAAATGTAATTGTGTGGCCATTTGAATTCGTTGAAATAATTGCTCCCTGTAATTTATTTGTACGGCATAAACTATTTCCTTCTTGAATCCTCAGATATAGAAATCTAGGGGTGTGAGATCTAAACAATTTGCGGGTCAAGGTATCGGTTCTCCTCTAGGGATTGGGAAAATGCTGCTCAAGCAATTCCCTGATATCGCGACTATGGTGTGCTGGTGTTGAAATAGGATTCCATGACGGTCTGTTGAAGGGACTTCATCGATTAAATTAAAGAAATGCTGATTTAGAAAATCGCCATATGTAGTCGCACAACAATTGTGACAAAACAAATTCACTACGGTTACATGGACGTAAATATGAAAGAGGAACTTTACGCTTTAAGCATCAACTGTAAATGTTCATTAATAAAAATAAAAAAGTAGTTAATATTTACCGTACTTCATAAATTTTTACATATTCGAAAAATCGACAACCTTTAAACAAGGTGGCCATTCCTTAGAAAGGGACATCCGATAGGGAAATATTTATTATTTTTGCCCATAACTTTTTTATCTTAGTACGTATATTTAAAAAAACTATAAGAGTACTTAAGTAGAACCATAACAAGACTATTATTATGAATTTTCACTCAATAATTTCAGTGGTTTGCAAAATAGCTAAATTGAAATTTAAAAATTATGTTAATCTTCCTATTTCCTAGTTTTAAATCTAGCTATTTTGCAAACCACTCAAATTATTGAGTGGAAATCCATAGTGATAGTCTTGTTATGGTTCTACTTAGGTACTCTTATAATTTTTTTAGATACCCGTACTAAGAAAAAAAAGTTATGGGCAAAAATAATAAATATTTTCCTATGGGATATCTCTTTCTAGGGAATGGCCACCTTAAGGAATTGCAAAGTTTTTTTTTTAATATTGCATGCCTCAATGAGAATCTAATAAATTAGAAAAGCTTTTAAAATAATTTTCTTACGAAAAGTGTTGTTAAATGCAAACTGACCGTTATAAAATTGTAAGTTGCTTGTGAATTTTTGAATTACGCAAACTTTTTTGTCCTGGTAATATTTTAATAATAAGATTATTGTTGTTATTTTGATTTAATACTCATAAACCCTCTTTAAAGTACACGGCTGAAACAGAGAAATTTGGAAATAAGAAAGGACATTCATTTCATTCACGATAATATCGCTGCGGGGAGCATCTTTCAGAAAACACACAAAAATTGTAATACCTCTGCAACTAATAACTTGTGGATAGTGTATATTTGGGCTAATAATAAAATAAATTGCCATACTATCACATGTATAAAGATCTACGTCGAACTACCAGCATCCCTTATACACTTTCCAATTTTCCAATTTAGACATCATAGAATTAATTTTCTTTATTAATTTCATCAAATAGTAGTTTTTCATTTTAAAGGTTCAACAGTCTCTCGTATTACATTATAATCTAACCCCAGTATCACCTAAGTTGTTATCCTAATTTCGAATGGAGAGCTGACAGTTACACAATAAACTACAAGGATTTGAAACTAAAATTATTAACTTAGCAAGGTATGCCCCTGATAACGCCTAGACAATATAATGCGGATAATGTCATTCAAAACATAAAGCCAGTTATAGTATATTGGTTTCAAAGATACGGGTTAGTTTCTGGAGGATTGTTTTTGCACCGGTTCATTGATTTATTATATTCGTATTTTCTAATATAGATTAAATAAATAAAAAAGAACAACATGAATTTAAAAATGTTTTTGGAAAGGATGGTTACTAAAATACTATGGGTGTTATTTTATATAGTTATAAATGATACTGGATTAAGTTTGAATGTGCCGTATATGCTTTATACTGACGATATGAAAGTCTGTTCCACTGTTAACAATACAGCTGATTATAATAATTTCCAAGAAAATCTCCGCAGGATATATTAGCGGTGTGTAAAAAATAAATTACTTTCACATCTTCCAAATTGTCATGTTATGTCCTTCGCAAGTAAATTACTTAAAATAAAGTAGAATTATGTTACAAATTAATCAACAATACCTACTCCTGATACCGTTCATGACATATTAATAATATGACAGCAGAATTTTATAAAACTTTAGAATTCGTCTGTAGGAATTGCAAGGAATTTACTAATACTAGATACTACACTAAAGTTACTATATATTTTTTTGTATTATCTTGTACACTATATTGTTGAGTATGCCCCCACTATAATCTTTTTATGCATAGTGGAAAAGATACAAAGAATACTTTTAAAGTACGCCTGCTATATAGTGTGTATAGTGTATATATTGGCTTTCCTAATGTTAGAATGAAAAACAGATTATCCATCGAAAATGGACATATGAAGTATGAAATAATTTTCATAAAGGAGCTATTAATAACACAGGACCACAAGATAAAATCGAAATATACCTTTGACCAGACCAGGTGCGTTATATGCCTCAAAAACTAGGAAAACATTGACATTGAAAATCTTGCAAAAAAGTCAAGGTTTGTGGAGAGATCTGAAAAAAATTCAGGGGTACGTAAGAAGGCGAGAGAAATCGAATGGCGTAAACCGCCTTTTTCGAGATAGAGCCTTCGGAAATGTGGTAGGAACGCGAATTTTATCTTCCTGCTGCTTTGAAACGTCATACCTCGAAAACCGTGATAGCTACGATCCTGAGGTTTGCACCATTCGATTTTCTACAATCTGTGGCTTTCCCCAGTCTCTGGGTTTGGGAGGGGTGCCTTTCGAAGTGAGGGCGTGTCGTTCGAGGAGCCAAATCCTCGAACTTCTCATTTTGACGGCACATAACTCACCTCCGAAGCGGTGTAAAAAATTATGTCCCGCATCATTGAATTGCAAATTTAATTTGCAATCGATCTAGCACAAAAAAGAAACGGAAATAAAGAGTTAAGTATCTTTTTTTATTGCGCTCTGGGGCTATGGGGATTTGAGGTTATGGAGTTTTTGAGTAATGGGTTTTAAGGGAAAAGGGCTATATGGATATGAAGTTAAGAAATTTAATTAGGTTGCCTGGTTAATATTGTTGAATTTTACTATTTTTTTCCCTAGTTTTTGAGGTTATGTTGAGTTTCAGCGACCCCAAAAACATACAATGTGGTCTGGCCAAATATAACCAGACTGATTCACAACAGACAGGTCGCTGCAGATCAGGGTGAACAATAAACTATCAACACGGCGGGACATTCTCGCGGGCGTCCCCCAGGGGTCGTGCCTGTCACCAAAGTTATACAACCTGTATGTATCCGACTTCCCGGAGTTTCCGAATACTAAGCTTGCCAAGTACGCCGATGACACGGCCATGTATGCACATTCAGATAATGCACAAGCAGCGAACATGCTGCTAAGGGCACACATAGCCCGTATCACGGCGTATTGCGACAAGTGGAAGATTCGGATCAACGTCCCGAAATCGGAGGCCATTCTCTTCACGCGTCGGTTCACTGAGAATCGCATTTTGACACCAATCTAGATCCGGGGTCAACAAATTCCGATAAAAAGGTGCGTGAAGTATCTGAGGGTGAACTTAGACAAACGACTGACGTTTAACATTCACATCAACGAGATTATACGTAATGTCTACTCCGTGTCCAGGAGTCTGTATCCGCTGGCAAGCAAGGGGTAGCGGACTGGACAGAAATAGAACATTATTGTATACGATCGTGATCAGGAGCCCAATTCTGGAATCCCGAACGAATTTATCGTGCACGAACCAACTCGTGCAGTCTGGTTCGCATGCGAATGACGTTTTTATAAAAATCAAATTCTCCAGTGATAGTCGAAAAGCAGTACACGAGGCGAACACGTTCATCGACCGTATAACGTACATCGTATATATGTTCATATGTAGATATATGTCGACCAATAGCAGACCGTGCATGTCTGGGAACTTTTCGTTGCGGTCGTGGTGCAATAGTTGAGAAGTGTCAAAGTCAAGAAGTTTAAAATGTGTCATGGTGTTATCGTTTGTTGTGGTTTTGCGGTTTGCAAAAGGATGATTGCTTGGTTATCGGCGGTTTTGGGATTTTATTATGCTAGGTCCTTACTTAGTCGAAACATTCTTACGAATTTTATATCGGACATCACAGGCATCGTAAACGCGATTATTATGTTCCCTTTTGACTTCTGCAGCTGGTTCCATTTTTTCCAAGTTATTAATTGCTATTAACAGATTCAACTTATCCTAATCAGCCATTAGAACACTCTAACACAATTTCCAACCAAAATAAAGCCGTTTGCCTGAAGGTTGACGTTAACTTAAAGGTTATGTTGACATGCGAATACGCTTTTCGCCACCGAAACACCGATCGAGTACTTTCCGTGCACGAATCTGTTCGTTCATGTGTTAGTCGACAGTTCGAGAATAGAAAAAGTACGTTCGTGTGCGAATTTCAGCGCCATTCGTGCACGAATCGGGTTCGTCTAGTTTCGAGAATTGGGCCCCAGGCCGGCCATCACATACGCTGCGCCGGTGTGGTGCAGCATCCGGCCACGACAATGAAAAAACTCCAGGTCCTGGAACATAAATTTATGCGCCTCATCTCCGATTCGAGCAGGTACACCTCCCTCATAGATTTATATGATCGTTGCAGTGACATAACGCCACTAGCGGACTACGTCCAGGAAACATTGCAGACATTTTATGCCTTTCAACTGGACGATAGTCCGCTAACATGCAACATAACCAGAATCAGAATGCATAATGCCCCATTCCAGATCAAATACCCCCTACCATACTAGGCGTTGTCTATCTTCCGGCAACCTCTCTAGCCACACTTTCCTCAACCATAACTTTTCTCTATTACACACTTTTTCCTTCACACCTTTATATATTTATCTATCCTTTCCCCCTTTTGTCTGTTTGTCAATTGTTTGTCTTTTTGCCTTTTTTGTCATTTTGTCCTTTTTTGTTCTAAATTCATTTTAGACAAAAACATTTTAAAAATTGTAACTATTAAAAAATCTTAATTCTTTGCCTTCCCTACCTTCGAACGGGTTTTTTCGTTGAGTTTTTCAACCCGTGCCAGAAATCAAAATTTAACAGTGTTTAGTATCTTGTGCCTTAATAGTTTTTAGAGTGATAATTTTAAATGTTTTAAATCTGTAAAACAGATCACTAATTTTAATGTTAATTTTAAGCCGCCACCGGCGGCAGGAGTTTTAACTTTTTGTATAAATTTTATTGAGCCAAACCGGTCACGACACGCCCAACCCAACGTACACCACGACGCTGCGCGACGTGGTTGTCTGGTTGGTTCCGGATCGCGATTCGGGGAAGCAATGTTTGTATATTATTAATTTAAAATAAAATTTGTTATGATGAAGATGATGGTCTGGTCAAAGGTATATTTCGATTTTATTTTGTTGTCCTGTGTAATAGAATACACTATTGTAATATTAAGCATTGTTTAGTTTATAGATACTCAGGCTTTCGTTTAGAGAATCAATGCCTTTTCATATGTGGACTCAGAAAAAATATTAAAAGTTATAATATTGAAATGCCAATGAAATAAAATAAGTTGTGCACTATATTCATTTCTGCTCTTATTCTGTAATCTGGTTAACTAACATCTTAAATGGTTGTATAATAAAATAAAATAGATAAGTAGATAAAATAATATAGTATGGGTATATGGATAGCAGTATTAAATTAAGAATAGACGTATATAATTTAGAACCTACCAACACAATTTACTTATATGCTCGATATACTTTTTACACCAAGCTACTCTATTTCTACTATGCAAAATAATCTAACCCCTACTACCTGAACATGCTTTAGCTTCTGGCTTGCGTTCATGATGAACACATAACTTATGCTAGTACCAACCAAGACTTCGAACCTCCTAGTACCGTCTATGAAGATAGAAGTCCTTTGCTAGATCTAGAGCCTTCTGTCATTGTGCACAATAATTTTGAAAACCCGGTAAGTACCTTACGAAGCTATTTATTCATAGACCAGTTCAGAATTATTTTTATTTTAGAAATCGAAAGTAGAACACATTTCAAGACAAATTCCAAATTTTTTGGTTTTTATTCGGTCGTTTAAGCCCTTAAATAAATTACCAAAATTGATTCGAGCGAAAATGCGGCGGAGCCTCGTGTGACGTCACTTTGCATATGCTGATCAGGTGACAGTCGAAATTTTTACTTTGAGTATCGATGAATGTTTAATCAGAATAATCCAAAGTAATTAAAGACGATAATATAATTTGAGATAATTATATGAATTGATATAATTCTTTGCAGTTTAAGTTACAACTAATAATTCAACAGTTTTTAGCAGAATTTCAAATAATTAACAGAATCCAAAATAATTTAATTTAATTTAGTTGCAAAATCCTTTTACCAGATCATTAAAAATAAAATTTTATAACACCAAATGTGATACCTCGTGTGTCTAATTAATTATCAAAATTTGGAGTGACAATTCTATGCTGCAGCAGAATCGGAAATGAGATTCCGTTCGTTCGTTTCCAATTAACACATTGTTACCATATTTCTTAAACAAAAAATTACTAAGTATAATCCGAGTTCTATGCAACCCACAATACTCTCCACTGTAAATAATGTAAGATAACCAATAATTAAGCAACCGGTGTGATGAAATACAAACATATTTACTATGCGGTTATGGCCCTTGTATCTAATGAGGGCCATTAGTAAAAACTGTAACATAAAGAGTAAATAAATGGATTAAATATAAAAGTACAAAATGTATAATCTTAAATCTAAACACATTAGTGGGGTAGGTCTGGCATTCGAAAAACAAGTGTTTTTTTTAAACATATGGAAAATCGTTTTTTCTCAAAAAAGAAAGGTCGCCCTGAGGCGCGTAAACTGATTTTTGGTTTTTTTAAATCGGCCAATTAGGGCCGGAGATATCGCCGTTTCAAGGAATTGAGTTTCAGGGTAGAAAAAGGGATCGGATAGGAGGTATGAGGGATGTTTAAAAGATACGGGTTAGGATGGTAATTTTTGTTATTGTGGGTGGTTATAGAAAGAGGTCGAGGCCGCAGGGGAGCTCTCTCGGGCAATTAAGGAAGGAGAGGGAGGGGGGAACGTGCAAAAAAGGAATACGGCCATATGCCCGATTCTAATGGGGCGATTTAAAAAAATAAAAAACCTGTTTACGCGCCGTGGGGAGACCTTTCTTTTTTATCCGAAACATTTTTTGTCTGTCTCCCCGATCGCGCGCAAACCGAGGAAAAACGATTTTCCATATGTTTAACAACCCCACCCCCTCCCCCCCACCATCTAGGTCTCGGATATGAAAGTTACAGAAGTCGTCCTATAAGATAGAAAAACATTTTTTTGCAAAAAGGCACTTGTTTTTCACCCCTTTTTTTCTGCCAGATCTACTCCACTCATTGCTCAAAATAAACAAATGTCTGAGCTTTATAACGACTATATATGGTAAATGATTTATTAAAATTTAATAAAAAAGCTTAAAATTCCCAGATGTACGCAACATTATGGCGATTTATGATGGCTATTGTCCGTAGATACCCCTTGGGTTTAGTTAATGTGCTTGTACTAATAAGCTTCCAATTTTATAGAATATTTTTCACGTAGAATGCATTATTTTTGAGCAATTTGGATGAGGAGCGGAAAGATTTGACTTACTCAAAGGAGTGAAAGTAACGTAAATTCAGGATATCTATCTCAATTTCAATTTGTATAGAAAATAGACGTGTCTAATCTCAAATTAATGAAAATTTCAATTTGAGAATTATAGCAAAAGTAATTTTTTGAGATATTTGTCCCTTAAACCAAATTTGCCCTCAATCCGATGATAGACTAATCGGTTTTTTAAAGAATAAGTAATAATAAACATCAAATCAGTTTCATTGATCCACAATTCTTTTCATTTTATCGGTATGAGGCTATTCTGTAGGTTATTAACTAATTCTGATTTTAGGTACAACCGGGGCAGGCTCCTCGTTGCCTGCGTCGAGCCGACTCCGGCATAATGCCCCACGAGGAAATGACAGGTAGATCAGATTCAGTAAGTACAGAAAGCTCACACTCACCACCTGAACCCCCAGGGAGTAACCATAGCGAGACCTCGAGCGGCATCCACTCGAACGAAAGCGAAAACCACCAGACAACTGCCAAACCAAACGCACCCGAGACAGACTCACAGAACCTAATCAACCTCAACGACGTGCCCGTAGAGCCTCAACCAGAAAGCACTGTGGTAATCAGGCGAAAGTCAATCCGGCCCAGCAAGGTAGAGGTGATTGCTCCCGCTATACTAGAGGAAGATCCCTACGGTAGGGCTACCAACATGAGAATGATATCCTTCACGGATAAGAAAGACCTAGGCAACATACAATCATGTTCAGCTACTCTGCCACATTATCCCACTCAGCCCGTTCAGAACGTTTATCCTAACTGTTCCACGATGCCACTGCCACAACATACCACGAACAACTCTTCTTCGGCGATGGTGAATGGTAACAGTTGCAACGTTTTCCCGAGACAGCACTCTACCATTCCTACTCATCACAACGGGGTGAAGCTGATATCAAATTCTCACAACCCATACGTTAAAAGACTGCACTCCAAGCCTGGAGATCAAACAAAGTACGAACCAATTTACACAAAGATTAACAGAAAGTCTGGAGAGTTATATCATTATACTTCATAAGCTATTTGTAGAGATATACAAGGATATGATAATTGAGAATTAGTCTCTGGTATGCCATAAGTTGTTTGGCGATAAGAGAAACGGGATCCAGAGAATTTTATATATTATATAGTACGTGCCGTTAGCAAATCTTTTGACCCAGGGTGGTTTTACCCTTACTTTTCGTTTGACCCCTTAGCGTAAAATTGTTATACAAGTATATGCGCACTAGTCAAAGTCATATTCTTTTATAAGTTTTTAGATAGAACGTTATATTTTGTAAATTAACTTTTAGGTAAATATCATGAAGAATCTCAAGGTGGCACACCGAATAGATACTTTTTCTATCTGATCGTTTTCTAGTAGATTTTATAGGGATTTTTAAATGAATTTAAAAAGTTACTTTTGTGGGCTATAACAGCGAAGTGTTTTTACAAATACCACGCTGCATGCCATACTGATTTGCGTTTTTTGTAGACGTGAGGAAAGCCAGCATGTGATGATGAATATGGGAGATTATTTTAGAATCTAATGTCACAGCAAAGGTTTCAACTCTCTGCATGTTAATATAGAAGGCCAGGACTGAGAGCAAAATTAAGATTTGAGTTCAGATTTACTCCAGGGAACGAAACGTAATAAAAACACTAGCTATTATTTTGCAACATAACAGAAATCAAATAACAGTTCTATTAAAGACAGAATGTAAAAAAACCATAGTATAAACGATACGCAGAACAAAATCAAGAACAAAATAATAATAATAATAATAATAGGCCAGTCGTCGTATACCTTTTTTTCGGTCAGAAAATTAAAACGGAAATTTTATTGACTATTCTTATAGGAAAAATTGCGCTGAACATGATGACATTAAAAAAATTATAAAACATAGACTTTATTGTTAAAAACAATGACTTTTAGAGAAAATTCTCATTTTTCTGTTTTTTGCCTTTTTAACCAAAACAGTGCGTCGGACAAAAAGAAGTCAAGATATAAAAAAAATTAAGATTTTATCAATACACGTCATTTGAGACCTTTTATCTTTGACCGTTCAAATGTTAAAAACAAATAAGGGTTCTAAATTAACAATTTTTTTCTGTCCAGCAAAAGGTCATACGATATTTTGTTGAGGTGCAAAATGTTGCATTTTGTTCATAGAATTTACAGTTTTTCTTTTCTGTGTCGATATCTCATGTATTTTACAACTATTTAAACAAATAAACTAATTTGTTTATTAAGGATTTGAGACTTTCCATGGTATTTTTGCACTCTCCACCCCCGGCAATCGATAAATATTGATAAAGCCTACCATTTCTATGTGGCTTCGGCGCTTTTGTATCTTTTCTTACCTCCCGCCAGTCCCTTTTGAAAAAATTACTTAGTAAACAAATGAAATATCTCTGCTTAATACAGAATGATAGATTTCATGAAAATGTAATCCATTTGAATGGAAAATTTTCCAAAAGACGAGGTACGTAAATAAGTTCATTTTAGGCCTTTGTTCTCACTTTAACTGAATCTTCATAGCCATAGGGGGTTATGTGGAAACTGGTTTATTCTGCATAGCCTGTGTAGAAACTAGCGTTAAAATGAGAATTGTCCAATAAGAAAGACAAATTGATTTTAGGGTTTTAATTGCTAGCTAGCATAACCAGAATTCAGGTTATCAAAATAATACAAAAATCAATAATTTTACAAATAGCTTTTATTTTAGTTCTCATAGATACTTTTTTTCTGCTGTTTGCAAAATCCTAGAAAGAATGTGTTTCATTACAATTGAACGGTCAAAGATAAAACGTCTCTACAAGTCTCAAACGACGCTTATTGATAAAATCTTCATTTTTTATATCTTGACTTCTCTTTGTCCTACGCACCGTTCTCGTCAAAGTAAAAAAACATAGAAAATAAGAATTCTCTCCAGAAACCATTGTTTGTAACAATGAAGTTTATGTTTTATACATTTTCAAATGACTTTGACTTTACGACCACCGGCCTATAACTAAGAATGAAAGGCGAGAATAAATCTACGATAATGACCTAGCAGTAAAAAAAAATGCAGGAATAAGACGAGAAGAAAAATAGAAAAGATGACATGTGAAATATTTTTGTTTCGCGACATTTTATTGTCAGTTTTTTTCGATATATCATTTTTTATACATTTACATCTGGAATTTGCTCTCAGCATTATAATTCTGTTCCCAATTTTGTCTTGTTCTCTAATTTGTTCTCAAGAACGGAACATCAAGAACAATTTTATTGTTCTTATCTTAGTTTTGCTCACAGTCCCTGATAAATGAATACCGCTTGATCCATTCTCTAAGCTGTATAAACAGCGAAGAAATGTTGAGAATATTTCAGAATTTAAAGTGTGTTTCTGAAAAAACTACCCGACCTTCAATAATGCATTTCATGGACACAAAATAGAGGGAATACAAATCCTGTAGTTTTTGACGTACAAATGACATTTATTAAACACATTTCTTGAAATATGTCTAAGTCAAATTTCTAAAATTTTTACAATTCACAAACATTGACATGATTGGCAAAGAAAACAGTTTGAACTTCTCATGTATTTCATTTCTCCAGTACATCTTCATGATTTTATACTCATCTTCTTCTTCCTCCTACTCCTTTTCTTCATCGTCGTATTCTTCTTATTT
This sequence comes from Stenurella melanura, assembly GCA_963583905.1. Lineage (NCBI taxonomy): Eukaryota > Metazoa > Arthropoda > Insecta > Coleoptera > Cerambycidae > Stenurella > Stenurella melanura. The sequence continues at coordinate 151,046,554 of OY757312.1, forward strand.
TTCTTCGTCTTCTTCTTCCCTTCTCTTTCTCATTCTGCATCTTTCTCTCATTTTCCTTCTTCTTCTTGTAGGTAGGGCCTAATAATCGGCAAGAATATTAATAAATGATTTGTAATTTGTTAAGTATAGACAGGTCCCTAGGTTTCATAATGTTTTAACAGTTTATATCCTCCCCATTATTTCTTGTGCGATAAATCTAATCTTTGAGGTTAGGCACTTTTTAAATGAAGTGCCGCGCGTACAATTTTGCGATTGATTTAGTATTTTATGTTTCTGTTTTGTTTTGTACTGGAATGTTATCACTGTAATTGGTCCGAATTTCAAGAACTGTGGTTTATTTATTTTGTGGGAATAGTCAATAGAACATCATCTTTGAGTGTATACTTGTGGGTCGTATTTGTATTATTTTCGGGTTAGGGTAGAGTCTCAGCAACATGCTACGTAATAATTCGAGTTGTGAAACAGTGTAGAAAAACAGCTTTTTACGTGAAATATGCACAATTTTTATTATTTAAATGTGCACTCATGTAGAATAAACGCAACACAGTAAAATTTGTTAAATTATACACTTTCTTATTATCATTGTCGTACAATCATGGGTTAGTAAGTGTCGTTTTAGCAAAATTCAGCCTTTTAGATGAGTTAGATACTTGCTACACCTTATTTAACTGTTTAACCACTGCCAAACAATACGGGGAACCGTCCGACTCAATAGGAATTAGATCTGGACAATTAATAGGTCAATTTTTCAGGAATTTCCGTTCCAAAAAATATCGTACAATGTAATACAGATACAAATTTTTATCCGAATTTTTTACAAGGTGTGTCACCTGGTCGACCATTTTAACACAATAATATCCATTAACTCATATCAATGTCTTACAATAATAATAATAATACTCATCACTCTTCACCTAAGTATATTGTAAACATAAACAATAAAACAATAAACCGTAGAGATAATTAGCTTTTATATGAAATATTATTTATACTGTAATATTTAGTATATAAATGATCAATGTGATGCTCACTCTCGTCTATATTAAGTAATTGGTTCAATAACAAAATAACCAATTATCAAAAAATAGGTTAGTGATTAAACGTAAGTTGATTTATTTTCATTGAACGTATCTATTTGTAAGTTAAGACATAACTTGCGATCGAACTGGTACACATAAATTACACCTGTTTTTGTACACTCATAACGGAAGTACAGTTCAAACCACGAATGTTGTCGTTCATGATCTTTTAATTTCTAACCAAATGGACTCAAGGTCGCACAAAATAACACGCATAGGCGTACCATTTGAAAGGGGTTTTCTGTAAAATAATAATAATTAATTCATACAATTTTAATATTATAATTATAATATAATATTTTCGCCAAGCGATAACACTGCTTCAGCGGCCGGATAGACTAACTGCAAAAACTGCAAAATCAAGTACGCCACAGACCTACTTTCGGAGTACGTATTATAAATTGTATCCCTCACTTCCATCTTCCTTGCCTCCAACAAGTTCTTAGTTTTATTCTTCTTTCTGGGTCCATATTTTGCCACGGTAGTATTTGGGGTGCCCTGCTCCTCACGGGTTTCCTTACAAATGCGTTGCACCGTCCGCATACAAATACCCAATGCATTAAAAGTACGCTAAAAGAAAATTTACTTCATAAACTTCTGCCACATTTAATTTGGCAAGTCATATCTCATGGACTACCTGTAAAGGTAAAAGGGGACCTCCGTTGCATATTTTCTGATTGAATTACTCAACTAATTTCACCACCATGTCTCTGGCTACCACATTCAGTCTTTTGCCGGGAATTTTGAGATTAGTTTCTCTATAAACAGTAAAACTAAAGCACTCACAGACTATTTACACAATTACAGGAAACTTAAAACACCTCAGTAAAAAACACTACAAACTTATATAAATAACGAGAGGAAATAGAAAATTATTAAATGTGACAAATGCGCCAACTGCACGCTACTGAACTGATAGAACGCTGAACGTTGGTTGCGGCTACAAAAAACGGTTGTATTATTCATCCTTAAAACCAGAATTACGATTAGAACTTCTATTGTAGCCCTATCAAACATGACATTCTGTTATTTACATTGTCATGCGCTAGTATTTAAGCTGATAGAAAAATTTCATGTCTTTGATAAGTACATAAATTGATGACGTGAATGACAACATTCGTAATTTGGACTATACTAAACATTTTCTAATAGTATTTATCAAACAACTAAACAAGAAAAAGCTACAATCTACGTTTTAGCCATTCGTTTGTTTTTCTATCATAGTAAACTAATGGACTTATATGGGGTGTTGAGTAAAAATATTTGGCTTAATTTCCGGAATGTACAGCAGAAGCATGTATAGTAGTTTCCATAGATAATTCAACCATATAAAAAACTTGCAAAAAAGTTTAAAGGAGACCGGCCGCAATTAGTTTTGAATTTATGTACAAAGAAGGTGTTCGGCTTCTTTTATTATCATCACAAAAAATTGTCATAAATATTTCCTAACGAGTTAAGAACGTGGACCAATCCCACTGAATATAATTGGTTGAAATTTGTCTTACCAAATAGATGATTCGTTGAAATAAGCGATGTAGTCAACGTGTACTTCCAGGGATGGAGTAACTGTTTCTTTGTCATAAAAGTTTAAGAATAAATTTATTACATTTTTCACACTATTGTCCGGCGGTATACTAATTAGAAGCGGTCGGTCTCCTTTAGGCTTTTTTGCGAGCTTTTTTGTATCGCTGAATTATCTATGGAAACTACTATACTATAATTTACAAAACACCCTAATTACCAATAAATAACCCGAGTAAATAGCTTAATTTTCCAAATAGAACATAATATTGGCCGACACTCAATTTAATGTTGAGTCAATATAGATATACTTAATTTTTAAATATTCCCTCAATAAAGTTTAACTAACATTGATTTGATATGGCGAAATATTGACATTGACTACACAGGCACACAAAAAAAAAATAGTTTTTCTAATCTTTTGACCGGACCACTCTACCCTTGTATTTTGAGCCCCTGAATCCAAATCTGGCACCAGGTTTTTTAATAGTTCAAAAATAGTCCAAAAATGAGTTAAAAAGGCACGTTTCTAAGAATTTGTCAAAGCAGAGAAAAAAATTGTCCAGCAACCGAGTAACTGTAAGTAAGCTATTCTTTACACTTAACACCCATATTATACTAAAACAACATCTTACAGGTTTTTGAAGCCCCCCTAAATATAAAATCCCATATGTATCACATTAAAATATCTGAAATATTTTTTTGTTCAGTGGATTTTTTTAGACTTTTAAATTGGATCACAATGTACCCCTGAGGAGCTGTAAAACTACCCCCAGAAAAGATAAGTCATATGGAAATAAGTAAAAATAAAGTTCTGCGGTTTAAAAAAAATTTAAACCACTCTTAAGGAGGGATATAACCACCGCCAATTAAAGAAAATATGTCCATTGCGTTTTAAAGAGTAACGTAAGTTTTTTATTAATTTTCTTGAATAGTTCTGAAATAAACAACTTTTTTACTTTTGATTTTCTGGAAAATACAAGGGTTGTTTTTGAACGAGTTAAAAGCAAATCTTTGTATACCATAGGCACGCAGAAAATGAATTAAAAAATTTACTTTACTCTTTAAAACGCAATGGATATATTTACTTTTTATAATCTACTCGTCTAACTCTCATCCGTTTTTCTCTCATGTAAACAACATTATTATGCAGATGACACACAGTATTTGTCTTTTGACGCGAGTGAAAGTAAGCAGACAATCGCTGCCATAAACTATGGATTTAGCTCTTTATTTGATTTCTCAAGTAAAATTATTCGTCTTCAATTTAACTCTAGCAAATCAGCTGTGATTGTGTTCGGCAGAAAATCGGAGAGAAATAAATTCGCTTTAGAGTTTAAGAACAGTATTAGAGATGAGCCTACCCTTACTCCTTCCGTTCATCATACCCAATTTTTTAAGATGTCATATTCGTACAATATTACAAAGTATATTAATGAATTACCCCAGGAATTAAAAACTAAAAATATATCTGGTTTTAAAAAACATGTGATTGAGTTAATTATGAACAGCCAGTGATTTCACACAAAAATTTGTTACATTTTTTTTTGTTGTTTCCCATGTTTTATCCCCCTTGTCCAGAACTTCGGTTTTTTATTATTTCTTTCTTGTAAGCATAAGTTAGGAAAATACCGTTTTGTTATTTAGGCTATATTGTTTCTCTTGTGTTAGGTGAAAAAACATGATACCTTTAGGCTTTACTAAACCTCGCCCAGTAAAATCCTTACTCTAAATTGTAATATTAATTTGGTTAATAAAGTCCTTTATTATCATTATTTTTATTGTTATTATATTTTCTTTAATTGGGGCTGGTTGTATCCCTCCTTATGAGTGGTTTATTGGTTTGATGTATTTATAATCAAGTGTCTTGAAATTTACTTAAGTAATATAGGTACAGAATATGCAAAGAATCGCAGAACTTTATTTTTATTTCCATATGATTTATTTTTTTCTGTAGGTAGTTTTACAGCACCCTAGGGGTAGATTATGAACAAATTAAAAGTCCAAAAGAATTATTTCAGATTATTTAACGTGATACATTGGATTTTATTACTTAGGGGGGTTTTATAACCTGTCAGGGGTTGTTTTACTATAATAAGAGTATTGACTGTATAAAGTAATCTTATCTTTGTAAACGTAAAAACTGTGACAAGAAACGGTGGCTTCTCAAAACTGTACTTACTGGATCAGCGGTCGAGGTATAATAGTCAACTTAACTACTAGACAAGCGGAGCGGAATTGAACTCAATCTGTTTCAGTGAGAATGATTTGCGCTGGCTTGGCTAACGCCCTCAGTGTCAATTTTTGAAATTTGGCCAATATTACAAGTAATATTCTCACAGCCGGGTTTACTACATTTTCTATATAAAGTAGAAATCTGCTTCACGGTATAAGGTAACTATAATTTAGCTACCTACGAAGGAATCTAATTTACATTATGTTCGAATGTAAGAGGAGCAAATAACGATATTAATAAAAATATGATTTTTGGCAACGGAAAAACACTTCCTTACAGCCTGTCTCTCTGCCCGTCTGTTCATCTGCCAGTCTGTACGTCAAATATTATTTGTGATGCAGTTGACCCTACTACCGATAATAAAATCTTTTAGTGAAATATATACAAGGTGGCCGCCTTAAAAAATAACTGATTTACTTAGTTACGGTTACCCGATTGCTTGGGATATCTTTTCTGTATTTTGACAAATTCTAAGAAACTTCCCTTTTCGACCTATTCTTAGACTATTTTTGAACCATGGTGGATGTAGGCGAAATTCTGATGCCAGATTTGGATTCGGCAACTCAAAATACATAAGGGTACAGTAGTCTGGTGAAAAGAATAGAAAAAAAATGTTTTTGTGTGTCTGTGTTATTGATTGATTGAATATTTAGTTTTCTATATTGAGCCAACATTTTTCGAATATTACGCCAATATTATAGTGGAGGGCAGTTATGTTTTTTTCGCAGTTTTCACGCCCACGGTCGTGACCCACCTCAAAATGTTCGTATTGACGACCCAAACAACATACTAAAAAGTTGAAATCTCAAAATAGGTGCAACCCATTTTTATTGGCCAAAAACTGAGTTTTGGACCTTTTTGAGGGTGTACTTTTTAGCTTTATTTTTTTTAAGGCCTTAGAGGTTCGGCTAAGATTTGGGATTGATACTCTTTTATTCTGGGTGTCAGAGGAACCCATTGGTTCAAGGTTTTTGAAAATCGGTTAATCCTCACTCTCGCAATATATACACGTATTTTATGAAAAAATTCAAAGTGGTATGGAAGGGCTAATAATTGATGAATTTAGCTGAAAATTTAGGTGAAGGTAGTTCTTTCCGTAACTAAAAAATGGTCCAAGGTTTGGTAAAAAATGTTTGATAGTTTTCTCTACAACCCAATTTTACCCCATTTTTTCCGAAAAATTCAAATCCGAATATCCTTTGTCATTTTAGGGTTAGTGAGGTCTACTTGGACTCAATTGAAAGCAATTTTCATTTAGTTTAACATGATATATGGCCGAATTCATTTTTTTTTAATCTGGACATTATTTGGACATTTACTGTATATGTATATTCGCGCTATGATTTATGGCTTTTGTGACGTCATTATGCTTACATATGCATATAAATACATATACATACATATATATGTACATGCATGTTCAACACAAATATACATTAATATACATAGGTGATGTATAGGTGTCCAATGGACCGATGTCCATTGGAGCTGGACTTCTCAATTTTTCGTAAAATGGGCATGTGACTGAAAGGTTTTCGATGAATAAAATATATACGTATCTGTGTGAATGATATTTATTATCATATGTACAACTGTAATCCCAAAAAATATGACGAACCTTCTTTCTTGTTATTTTTATTATTTGTCAATTCTCTTCTGTTTTCTCGGCTAACAAATAACAATCATCCCCTTAACAACAATAAGGGCGCAGTGTAAGCTACATTACTCCCCCCCCCCCAGCAAAAGCGTAAGAGAAAAAAAAACATATGAATAAAAATAAAATCAATTAATAGAAAAAGTTACTCTCTTTTTAGCAAGCCTTGGTTGAGCAGAAGTGTCATCAGAATCTATGAATGCTAGTTTAATTCTGTCAATTGAAATTGCATGTTCGGAATCATTTTTAGCAATAAAGAAAGTTTTGGGCGTCCGCCGAAGGACTTTATAAGGACCTTCGTATGGTTGGTGCAAGCTGGAAAGTTTTTTAGCGACTTTTACAAAAACATAATCGCAATCTTTTAGGTTTTTATGTACAAATATTGATTGATTAGCTGTCCGCGGTAATTTAGGTTGTATATTTGCGAAATGATTTTTCAACATGGCTAAAAATGTTGTTGGATCATGGTCAGCTTGCTTACTAGAAACGTAAAATTCGCCAGGAATTCGGAGAGGCTGTCCATATACAAGTTCAGCTGCAGAACAATTAATATCATCTTTAAAAGAAGTACGAAAACCCAATAATATAATTGGAAGTTCATCGCTCCAATGTTTTGAATTTTTACGTGCCATTAAAGACGCCTTTAATTGCCTGTGTAATCTTTCCACCATTCCATTACTTTGTGGATGATAAGTATTTGTGTGAATCATATTTATTATCATATGTACAACTGTAATCCCAAAAAATATGACGAACCTTCTTTCTTGTTATTTTTATTATTTGTCAATTCTCTTCTGTTTTCTCGGCTAACAAATAACAATCATCCCCTTAACAACAATAAGGGCGCAGTGTACGCTACAGTGACTTATATATTCCGATGCAAAATAATATTCTGAATAACTTTTATTAATTGTAAAGAGTGCGTATTTTTCGAGAAAAAGATGAAAAATTGGAGCTTTTGAAAAAAAAAAAATGTTTTTCTTCATTTTTTGTGAAATGAATATACGACCTATAAATTAAGATGCAAAATAATAGTCAGACAATTGTTATTAATTTTATTTTTTCGAAAAAGTGCGTATTTTTCAAAAAAAAATTACACAAGCTTGGAAATGCACTTTTCTTACAAGTTGAACATACCTACCATGTTTTGTATACCCAGAAAGATTCGTGCTATTAACATATAAATAAATAATAAAACCAAAAGCTCCAATTTTTCATCTTTTTTCGAAAAATACGCACTTTTTCGAAAAAAATATCAATAAAAGTTATTTAGAATATTATTTTGTATCGGAATGTATAGGTCACAGGTCCATTTCACGAAAAAATTGAAAAGTCTAGCTCCAATGGACATCAGTCCATGGGACACGTATACCTGACGTATGTATATTAATGTATAATTGTGTTGAATATGCATACGCATATGTATGTATATGAATTTATATACATATAAAGCCATAAATCATTGTCATCATATACAGTAAATGTACAAATAATGCATAGGTTTAAAAAAATGAATTCGACTATATATCGTGTTAAACTACGTGAAAATAGCTTTCATTTAAGCCCAAGTAGACCTCGCTAACCCTAAAATGACAAAAGATATGTGGAATTGAACTATTCGGAAGAAATGGGCTAAAATTGGGTTGTAGAGAAAACTATTAAACATTTTTCACCGAACATCGGATCATTTTTTTAGTTATGGAAAGAACTACCTTCACCTAAATTTTCAGCTAAAGTGACCCTTACGTACCAATTTAAATGTTTTCCTAAAATACATGTATATATGTATATACTGCGAGGGGGATTAACTGATTTTCAAAAACGTTGAACCAATGGGTTCCTCTGACACTCAGAATAAAAGAGTATCAATCCCAAACCATAGCCGAACCTATAAGGCCTTAAAAAAATAAAACTAGGAAGTACGTACACCCCCAGAAAGGCCCAAAAACCAATTTTTGGCCAATAAAAATGTGTTACAAACATTTTGAGATTTCAACTTTTTAGTATGTTATTTGGGTCGTCAATACGAACATTTTATGCCGGGTCACGACCGTGGGCGTGAAAATTGCAAAAAAAAAAAACATAACTGCCCTCCACTATTAGTCCAATATTATTATTCTAACTAGGACTTGTAGAAATATTCACAGCTATAATCAATTATAAACTTTTCTCGCAAATTGTGTTTTACAATAAAGATGTACATATTATTTTGTGTTATAATATGTAAAGCACTACTTATGTTAACAGTTACTTTGTCTTATATCGAAAATATATTTTTTGTATGATAGATACAGTGTGAACCAGTTAGATGTTCTTGTGAACTGTTAGGAAATGTGAAACTGCTTATTTATTTATTTTTTTAAACGAAGGACAAAGAATTGGTCCATTGCTGTAACTATAATTGTTAATTTTGCAAAGTAACTTACGTTTGCCTTGTTGATTTTTGTATAAAACATAGTCGGTGAAATAACTAAAGATACAAATCTAGTCATATATATATTCTATTCAATAAACCAAACACATACATATTTATTGTAATTTATATAAAATATATTCCTACTTCCATCTCTATCAGTATGTAAAGAAGTGATATACCTACCAATCGTGTTGTATTATTTTATGTTGCATCACTAATAAATAATTTATTGAATATAACAAATTGTGTTTTTTTTAGTGTTCAATATTAATAAAGCAAGTATTCAGTAAAACTAAACCATTTATTTACTTAGTAGGTACCAGCACAGAAAGTTTAATAAAGAACTAAGTGCCAAAGACAAAAAAAAACAAAATGCATCGAATTGAGAGAGAGAGAATCAGTAGCACTCTTGAACACAACACTCGATGCAGGTTTTGGAAACCACGTTGGCATATTCGGGACCATCCCCTGATGAAGCCAACATGGTTGACGAAACAGGGTCATCTTCCAGAAAAAATAATTACTAAGTAAAAGGTGACAAATAAAGAGGGAAGTTCTGTGTAAATAACGTTATCGATTTTTTTTTTGTTCACAACATCTTAACAGAGATTTTTTAATCGATGCATTATTTTAGTTGGTTTCTCCTTGCTGTACGTCACGTCCGATAGCACCACGATATCTGTCGCGGTAGCTTATTAGACATATGACCGTATAATCTTTTACATACAGGGTGTAATCAGTTTCATGTCATTAAAAAAACTGGTAATGGGGACCGACTAGATAAACAAGAAACCTTTATGATTTTTCCCTCTAGGGGCACTTAGAAAAACATTGATCTCGGTTAACATATTATGGTAGACAACTATTGAGAATCATTGCTTTTCTTGGTCGATGGACTTGTACTTCCCAATTACACAACTTTTAAATTGCCATAAAAAAGTGCTGGCCGGCACACGCGGTGTCAAAGGATCATCGACCGCCTTTGATGTACCGCCTCAACTGAAGTGAGGCAAGTATAAAGAGGTAAATAATTCGTTCTCTCTTCCTGCACATTTGCAAGCAAATAATGGCCATAGACGTTTAAACAGAGCATTTCTTTACATGTGTGTTTTTTAATTTGGAACAAAATATTGGATTGTTTATAATTTAGAAAATTTTAATGTGGTTTATTAACATTTGTAACATAAATGAGTGTCCTGGGTTAAAAGCTTACTACCAATCTAAATGATTCAGCATCTCTGCATCTGTATCAATGCACAATTCGGTACGTCGAATTAAGTACATACGCACTTCGTTCAACACTAAACACTGAACTATCAACCAACGTTGTCAATAAAGAAAAATAAAATAAAAACTTGGTACAAAAGCCAAAAAAGAACGAACAATTAAGTTGTGTCTGTACGTAATCAAGAATTTGACAACTTGAACGGTAAGTCAATAAAATAAATCTTAACTATAAATACACAATGACGCGAAATTCAAAAATAACAAAAACAACGAACGGCGTGTGAACATAACGAATACCGATAGTAATTAAAATATTGCACAAGGGAGAGTTAGAGTATAGTTTTCTTCCGATCAGGTCTAGATCTAAACCTACCTCAATATTCCAGCAGTTCTCAAAAAATTTTATTGAAAATTTGCGAAATTTTTGTTTATTCTTTTTCCCCAAAACTATGAGCTTTAGACCCCATGTTATATAAGGTTTTTTGTTTGTCTTGTCGTTCTCTACCACCAGTTTTATTCAATGACATGAAACTAATTATACCCTGTATAATAATTAATACATAATATTCTACTTTTTTTTTCGTCGATAGAAATAAGAGAGGTATTATTTGAAATATTGCTTTTAAAAAAAATTGTCCCTATTATCATATGAGTATACAGGTAATTTGCAGCCGCAAATATTTATATAAATGCCGACAAAAACACAAAACCAAACCATGCGGTTTCCCACATAATATCAAAACATAATCAGCTACCATTTCCAGCTAAAAGAAATTGTAATTGAAATAATATTTAAGTACATGAATCTTTACAATATCCTGTAAATAAATGTGTTTACTCTTCAAAGGAAATATGGTTTTGGTCGATATTAACAGGAAATATGAATCATTATAGTACATTATTATATAGTATTATCGTTAATAACAATATTATTTCTTGATATACGTGAGGTTATACTGTTATACCTCAGTCATTATCACTATGTTCTTTGATTACCGCTGGTACGTTTTCAGCAATAAATAATTTGCTTAATATTTCTGCTGGTTTTACAATTTTTGAAAGGTATCAGGCATAGGATAAATAATAAATAACTTCAGTTACATGAGAACAACAACCCACTGTACGTTTGCCATTAGAACAAATAATCAAGTCTCGTTAGTCTATCTAGCTGTCTATACTTATAATCTATGGCTGTGGCTGCAAAGCCATTCACACAACGCCGATGTTTCAGAGAGGAGTCTGTCTATAAGGTCGGTAAGTACCTAATGTTAAAAAGATTTTACTCTAAACCTACCACAATTTGTCTGCTAACTTATTTCTGATATTTAATTATTCATTCATACATTATTTATATTTATAAATTACAATTTTTTCATTTTTTCTACTTTTCGTTTTTACTTTTTCTTTTTATTTAATCTTATGTTTTAAAGTTTTTTTTCCTTTTTTATTACATATATTTTTAATATTTATTTTGTTTTTTTTCTATTTTGCTTCTCGTTTTTTTTGTTGAGGATTTTTGTATTTTGTTTCTTTTTGTTTTTTTTGTTTTTGTTTTGTTTTTTTTTAGGATATGAACGAGGAAAACAAGTTTGCTAAGGGGCCCGTCATGGCATCTACATCACAACACTGAGCGACGGAAAGAAAAGGATTTAGAACATAGGACAAGAACAGAGGAAACTTACATTTCTAATATTACAATGGTTCTTAAGTCTATATTTTAATTTTATTTTTTTCAATAAATTTAAATAACATTAGATATGATTCCATATTATTTGACTTTAATATATCAATTAAATTAAACGGCTGTGTTAAATGGTTGTTACCAATTTTCTTCATAAATTCCTGCACAGAGTCCTGTCTTAAATTACAATTTAGGATGATGTGTTCAGCATCACCCCTTTCACCGCATTCGCAGTTTTCATTTTGTGCCAAGTTAATCCTATATTTGTGGGTGGGAAATAGTCCATGATTTATTCGCAGTCTAGTCAGTGTAGAAACAAAATTTTTATTGGCAGGTATAGCCGAGAACCAAGGTTTCTTATTTGGAGTGGGGTTGATGAATTTATAACATGTTCCTTTTCCCCTGTTTAGATACTCCTCCATCCATTTTACTAGTTGCTTGCTTTTTATTGTCGACATTAGGTTCTCAGGTGTAATAAGGTAATCCTTAATTTGAAGTAGTTTCTTCCGGGTTTTGCCGCGGTCATCGAACTTGACTTGACGTTTCGCTGATCATGCTGTCAGCTTCTTCAGAAGGGTTCCAAAGACTGAAGTTGTTGAGTTCAGCTCCTCGTTCCAATTTTATGGTGGTGAAACTATGGCGGATAGTGTAGATCTGTCGTCGAAGCCAAACTTATATTTATCAGAAATTACACAAAAACTAATAAATAAAATCTGTGCAACGTGTAATAGTGATGTTGTAGATAGTGATGAATGTGTTAGATGCAGTTACTGCGACGACATATTCCATAAACAATGTGCTTCATGTGAAGAGTGTAATAATTGGTTATGTTCCACATGCAAGAATAACAGTATGCAGAAAAATATATTTAATATTGTCCTGTACCTAAAGAAAAACATGATTAAGTTAAACGAGCTAATTGTAAAACAGCAAGAACTCATCATAAGTCAAGGAAATAAAATACAGAATTTAGAAGATATTATAAGAAATAGTAATAATCAGTCGAGAAAAGAACCAAATATAGATAAGAAACATGTAAAAACAACCACTGAGTCAGAGATAAGAAATCCCCAACCAACATCAGACATATCACAGCAAGGACACACAAAAAAACAAACAAATAAACAAACCTCAACATACAGTGGCATCCAAAATAAAAGATTTACACCAATATTTGGAACAAGATCAAATGTGACATTAAATGTTGTCCCAAGAAAAATTTGGTTTTTCGTGTCACGTGTAGGTACAGATATGGGAGAAGAAGATCTAAAAAAATGTTTAAATGATGCAGAGGAAGCAGATTATGTAGTTCAATGGTTGAAGCCGCGAGGGAGTGTACATACTTACAATTCTTTCAAGGTTGGTGTGCCCATAGAGTTGGAAGAAAAATGTATGGATCCGACATTTTGGCCTAATGGAAGTTTCGTTAATAAATTTCTTTTTTCGGCGAAGAATAGAAATGAACATATAAATAATAACTCTTTTTTAGAATAACCGAGAAAGAAACACCATGTAGTCAAATTTCAAATAAATTTGAACTCAAAATTCTGCATTTAAATATACAATGTTTGAGAAATAAAACAGAAAGATTAGAATTAGAGGCAAGTAATCTTAAAATAAATGTTTTGTGTTTAGTTGAGCATTGGATGGAAAAAGACGAAATTATAATTTTAAATAACTACTCTTGTGTAAACTGTTTCTCCAGAAGTAACTTTAAGCATGGCGGCGCAGCTATATATGTGCAAAATAATATTATGCAAAAAGTTAAAAGTAGAATTGATTTAAGTAGCATCAGCTCAGACAAAGACTATGAATTAGCAGCTATAGAGATAGAGCAAAATGAAAAAAATATTTTAATTATGTCAATATATAGATCGCCTGAGAGTAATATAGATATATTTTTTAATAGACTTGAAAGTACGTTAGGAAAAATTGACTCGATGAAATATAAACTCATCATTACCGGTGATTTCAACATTGATTTTTCTAAAGATTCATTGAATAAACGCAGATTAGAGTATATGATAAGGTCATATGATCTAGCAATGGCTACAAATAATCCTACAAGGGTAACAGATAAAAGTTCCACTATTATAGATTATATACTAACCAATATCTCTAAATCTGATTTTAATGCAAATACACAAGACCTAAATATATCTGATCATAGAGCTATTGAAATGCATGTTAGAGCTAAATTTCCAGTAATCAATAATAATCAGAGCAAAAAAATTAGATTAGTGAACACCGAATCTATCACAAATTTTAATACTGACATTATGTCAGAGACATGGGAAACTGTATATAAACATGAAAATCCAAATATATCAAGAGTTTTTATCAATATTTCTATTATACTATAACAAACATTTTCCTATTAAAATAGTAAAAAATGGGCCAAATGGTAGGAATCAATGGATTACTAATGGTATAAGAATCTCTAGCCAACGTCTAAAACAACTGCACATACAAAAACGTGCAAATCCAAACGATGAAAATATAATTGATTACTATAAAATATATAAAAAAATATATAACACAGTAATAAAGGAGGCCAAGAAACTTCACTTTCAAAAACAAATAGTGAATTCAGATAATGCGTTAAAAGCAACTTGGAAAGTAGTAAGACAGAATACAAAAGAAAATACATCCAATCAAATAAATGAATTAAAAATAGGTGACAAAACTATAACAAATCCATGTGAAATAGTAAACAGCTTTAATGATTTTTTTATAAGCGTAGGTAATTCTCACGAAACAAAAATAAAAACGCGCGGACACAACCATACAATTTTGCAGCAACGATCATCTCTGTTCTTGAATCCTATTTGTGAAAATGATGTGTTACGTATCATAAGGAACTTGAAAAGCTCAAATTGCAAGGATATTCATGATATTAGTACCTATTTTGTTAAACAATGCTCGAGTCCAATTTTAACCCCTCTAACATATTTAATAAACCAGATATTGATTACTGGAATTTTTCCAGATGACCTAAAATTATCAAAAGTTACGCCACTGTATAAGAAGGGAAGTCGACAAGACATGAATAATTATAGACCTATAGCCATCCTCCCAGTATTTTCCAAAATCATTGAAAAAATTATACATGATCAAATAGTAAATTTTCTTAAATCACATAATACACTTAGATCAGAACAACACGGATTCACAAAAAACAAGAACACTACCACGGCAATTTTTCAATTAACAAATGAAATTTTGGAAAATCTCGAAAATGGGAACAATGTGGTAAGCATCATGTTTGACCTGTCGGAAGCTTTTGACATGGTGAAACATGATTTGCTCTTTGTAAAATTAGATAGGTACGGGGTGCGGGGTACTCCATTAGAGCTCATTAAATCCTATTTGTTAAATAGAAAGCAGCTAGTTGAAATAAATTACCAAAATCATCAACAAAGATCAACTTGGGAAAATCTACCCCCGATATCCGTACCACAAGGGTCAATACTGGGACCCTTACTATTCTTAATATATGTTAACGACTTGCCATTACACATAGAACACTCAAAAATTATATTGTATGCCGATGACACCACTGCCATCCTCGGAAACAAAAATAAAGTCACTCTACAAACAAAGACGGAACAAACTGTAAATAATATAGTGACGTGGTTAAATGAAAATGGCCTTAAGTTAAATTCGGAAAAAACCGAGATATTGCACTATTCCACTATAAGTGATGCCTTTAAGATAAACATAATAAACACAGAAATAACATCAAAAAATAGTACAAAATTTCTAGGAATTTATATAGATAATTGCTTTAATTGGCATGAACAGATAGAATGTATGTGCAAAAAATTATCAAAAATTTGTTTTTCTTTGAGAATAATGACTGTAGTACAGATCAAATGGTTAACATATATTATGGATCATTTAATTCCGCTATGTCTTATGGTATTGAATTCTGGGGAAATAGTAGTAGAGCAATAGAAGTATTTAGGATTCAAAAAAAGGCAATTAGAATTATCACTAAATCCAGTAACAGACAGACATGTAGAGACCTATTTAAATCCCTAAAAATAATGACCTTACCCTGTCTGTATATTTACAAAGTTGCAATCTTTGTTCGTAATAATATAAAATTATATCAGCATAATTCACACCTATGAAACAAGACATACAACACAATTGCAGCCAACTAAACATAAAACAACAAGATTTGAGAAAGGCCTTTATTATTCCGGTATATACATTTATAATAAACTTCCCGATCGCATAAGAAATTCAAATACATTATACAAATTTAAACATTCGTTAAAAAACTATCTACAAACTCATGCATTTTATTCCATAAACGACTACATAAATACAACGTAATTTTCTTCTATAGATGACTTTTATAAATCTGAAACGTTTTTTTTTATATATATATTTATATCTTTTAAAGTGTTTTTTCTTTTTTTAAATTTTACTCCAGTAGGTACTTATGATATATATTTCTTTTAACATATATTTTTCTAGGAATTTTAAATCATAGATTTTATGTAACTTTTACCCAATAACAAAATATCTTTTTATAATTATTGACTGATTTTATATTAAATATAGATAAGTAATAATGCTTCTGCAACTATCTGCCTATTTTTTAATTGTAATTTTAATTGTAATTTTGTTTAATTCTCAATGTAACTTAGCAATTTATAATGTGTATGACGATGCCCATACTGATGTCTCAGTCTAGTTGGAAAATAAAGATATTCTATTCTATTCTATTCTATTCTATTCTATTCTATTCTATATACCTGGGCGCTGCTACGCTTGGTTGCACATTCGTCGTGCTCCGTTGATCGTGACCGATTACATTACTGGTACTTGGCAAAGCTAGTCTCCATGTATTGCTTAGTCGATACCCATCTTCTCTGTTGAAATTGTTCTTATTTTTAATAATTTCCCGTGATTCCCTAATAATTCTTGGGTAATAACGTGCACTTCTGTCCAATATTCTAACGTTCTCGTATTTGATCTTATGGTTCTCATTATGGTGAACATGTTCTGCTACAGCCAACTTATCTGTGTATCCGAGTCTAGTATATCTCTGATGTTCCTTGATTCTGCACTGGATACTTCGCCCTGTTTGTCCGATGTAACTTTTTCCGCATATACAGTCCAACTGGTAAACACCTTTCGTCAACAGTTTAGGGATGGGGTCCTTGTTTGAGGGAAGCAACTGTTGTATTTTCTTCACTGTTCGAAAACGTACACCTGTTTACTTTTTTGATAGAATTCTTCTTAGCCTATCCGTGACTCCGGCGACGAATGGTAAGCACGCATATGTTGTAGGTTGTTCCTTTTCTTCAGTTATTGTTCTTATCTGTCTATTAATAATTCGTTGCATATCTCTTTGCTTGTAACCATTCTTTTCTAGTGCTTGTTGGACGTTTTTAAGTTCCTCGGGTTTACTCTTTTCGTCACATATTGTTGCAGCTCTGTGGAACAAAGTTCTTATCAGCGACCTCTTTTCTTGTGGATGGTGGTGTGATGTAGTATGCAGGTAACGATCAGTATGCGTTTTCTTCCTATAAACTCCTTGGGTTCAAACAATGGTAAACTGGCCCATTGGAGTTTATAGGAAGAAAACGCATATCGATCGTTACCTGCATACTACATCACACCACCATCCACAACAAAAGAGGTCGCTGATAAGAACTTTGTTCTACAGAGCTGCAACAATATGAGACGAAAAGAGCAAACCCGAGGAACTTAAAAACGTCCAAAAAGCACTAGAAAAGAATGGTTACAAGCAAAGAGATAGGCAACGAATTATTAATAGACAGATAAGAACAGTAGCTGAAGAAAAGGAACAACCTACAACATATGCGTGCTTACCATTCGTCGCCGGAGTCACGGATAGGCTAAGAAGAATTCTATCAAAAAAGAAAACGGGTGTACGTTTTCGAACAGTGAAGAAAATACAACAGTTGCTTCCCTCAAACAAGGACCCCATCCCTAAACTGTTGATGAAAGGTGTTTACCAGTTGGACTGCATATGCGGAAAAAGTTACATCGGACAAACAGGGCGAAGTATCCAGTGCAGAATCAAGGAACATCAGAGATATACTAGACTCGGATACACAGATAAGTCGGCTGTAGCAGAACATGTTCATCATAATGAGAACCATAAGATCAAATACGAGAACGTTAGAATATTGGACAGAAGTGCACGTTATTACCCAAGAATTATTAGGGAATCACTGGAAATTATGAAAAATAAGAACAATTTCAACAGAGAAGATGGGTATCGACTAAGCAATACATGGAGACTAGCTTTGCCAAGTACCAGTAATGTAATCGGTCACGATCAACGGAGCACGACGAATGTGCAACCAAGCGTAGCAGCGCCCAGGTATATAACGAGGAGCCGAACTCAACAACTTCAGTCTTTGGAACCCCTCTGAAGAAGCTGACAGCATGATCAGCGAAACGTCAAGTCAAGTTCGACGACCGCGGCAAAACCCGGAAGAAACTACTTCATTGGACAACGGCCGTGAAAACCTGCATTGCACAATCCTTAATTTCTCCACCCCGTGATGTTTCTCTTGAGGCATTATCCACCACCTCATTATTTTTTATGTCTCGTTAGTCAAAATTGTTGAAAATCAATTACACCTCACTAAACAATGAAAGGTTTGAAGAATGAGTCAACTATTGAGCAATGAAACATATATTTGCGACCTGCTCTGATTGACCGATACCATGGGAAACGACGATTTTTGAAGTTATTAATTTATTTAAGTATCATAGACTTTTTTTTTTAATCTGAAAAAATTATAGCATACGTATCTTTAAAAGACGCATTGGTAGTAAAAAAAATGAAGTTGAACGAGATTGTAAAAATGATAAAATTGAATGCAATAAATTGCAAAATTTCTTTTTCGCAAACTTTGCATTGGAAAATTCGCAAAAAATGTACACAACTGTATTATCATGCATAGCACATTCATGAATTTTTTCAGAATTTTTGCATCGTTAGATTAGTTCAAATTAACGAAGAATGAAATTTACATAATCCGCCATTACTCATCCAATATGGCGGCTATCGGGTTGAAAATTTACTGAAATCGTATGTAGGTCAAACGCTTTAGAATACTTGATATGAAATTTCATTTCCTTTGGGGGCAGTTTCAACATGGAAACCCGGCTTTGCCCTTTACATGAAAAATTATATACTATCTTTTTCTCTTACAATTTGATTCTATATCAGATTAGGTGGTTACTATTTTACCTTCTATCCACCGCTCTAGAAGGGGAGGAACCACTTCTAAGTAAAAAGCGGCGATTATTAAAGGGTAAACTTTTCTGTACTCCGTCTTAGAAACCCAATGCAAAAAGTTCCATGAAAATCGATTCACTATAGGCGAGTTCCAAGGTGAAAACCTAATTGCACCCGACTTACAGGCGCTTTCAGTATTTTGGGCGTCACGGGGCTGATACTTGAAGCATAGCGAGCAGTCTACTATTGATCTTTAAAAATCTTACACCATTTAAATGTTTGTCTTATATTATTCTTATGTATAATAACATACACTATAACTAATGAATTATTCACATATGATATAAATATCTATTCTATTGACGACAATATTCCTAATCATCCTCAGCGCCGCTTGAAACATCCTCTTCTTCAATTTCACATGCCATGCAGACGCTTCCCAGATCAATCCAGCACTCCCTGCAGTAGAGCAGGTAACACTTTGGGCATTGCTCAAAGTTACTATTTCGTCTAGGTTCTGGGTCCTCGCAAATGAGACATTGTCTTCTTGCACACGAAAATAATCGCAACCAGTCACATTTCTGTGGGTAATTAATTCTAAGAATGGCAAAGACGTTGTAATTGTCTTTTAGCCTATGTTGTCTGACCAAACGTTTAACTTTCTTTTTCATGAACCTGCAAATTATTTATAGTATCAGAATTTTGTAAGATTTATTTTTAAGGTGGCCATAGAAATATTTATTATATTTCGCCATAACTTTTTACCCTAATACGTTTATTTACAGAAACTGTAGGATTATACCGGGTGAGTCACGAATTGCGCTCTCCCCGATATTTCCTAAAATATTTGGAATCGAAAATTGAAATTGGGATGCCTTATTACACGACTAAAATGCCATCTTTTCAATAAAAAATCAAGTTTGGTGCACATCCGGTTTGACCGGAAATGCCCACAACTTTCGATTTTTAAATGGAACACCCTATATATTTTTACATTTTTGGAATCTAGAGGAAATTTTGAATACAATACATCTATTTTGGTCATTTTTTGATAAACATTAAAAATTTTATTAAAAAATCTATTTCTGAATCCAGAGTGCTCTGGTGCCCAAAATATACTTTAGTTTGTGTGCTACGTTACTATAAAAATAAAAAGAGCAATATTATTGCATTACTTAATTCTCTAGAGGCGTTTAAAATTTTTAAATGTGATTTTTACCCACTAACTCGGTTTTTTAAATGGGAATTTAATCGTTCACCAACATTTCTAAATACCTCATTTTCATACGAATCTAATGATACCAAAATTTTGAAAATCCGCTCAGAAATATTTGAGATTTCGGCCAAAATACAATGCAACCAAGCTTTTAGAAACATGCGGCTAATAGATAATAGATTAGTGGGCTTTGGAAACTAAAATGGCACATTTCTGTGTAAATCTGGTAACCTAATATCATTGGAAAAATCATAGTAGCCATTGAATGTAATAAAACAATATCAGCTGTCAGACAGATACAAAATAAAGCGTTGCGGAAATCTCTTTGAGTAAAAATTAAAGAAAATGAATAATTTTAGTAGAAATAAAAAGGTCGATATGTTACTGATATATGGAGTGCGTCTCAAAAATTCAACTGCAGCTGCAGAACCAATATTCAGGAAAGATTTGGGTTTAACTGTTGGCCTGGAGTACTTGGAGATCGAATAATTGGACCCATATTTTTTTATGGAACACTTACTGGCGAACGATATTTATTCTTTTTACAAAACCAGACAGCAGAATTTCTTGACTTACTTCCTCTTGCCTATTTACAAAATCTGTTTTTCCAACAAGATGGTGCTCCCCCACATAATTCCAGAAGAGTGATGGAATATTTAAACAACTTGCATGGTGAACGCCTTATCGCAAATCAAGGTCATATCAGGTGGCCTCCTAGGTCACCTGACTTAACACCCCTCGACTATTATGTATGGGGCACTCTCAAAAATAAAGTTTATAAAACTTATTCAAATACCCGTGAAGAGCTGCAAAATAAAGTTGTGCGGGCTCTTAATGAAATAACGCCGGCTGAATTGCGTAGAGCCATTCAAGCAACTGTACGCAGAGCCGAATTGTGTATAGAAAAAAATGGTGGACATTTTGAACAATATCTATAAATGTCAATTTATGGTTTAATTATATTAATTATTTTAAAGATACCTACTGCTGCCTAGTTTAAGTTTAATTGTTCAAACGGAATTGATTTTTATTTATTTATAGGCTCGATATTTATGTTCATTTAAATAAAACTCTGAAAACCGAACTGATGTCGCATTCTATTGCAAATGTCCTTGTGGATGTAATTGTGTTTACCTTCACATACCTATGCTAAACTTAATTGTAACGTTCTTTGCGCTTACAATTATTAAATGTTTGATAGCTCAAGATTGCCTATAACTACACGAGTCTGTATTACATTCAATGGCTACTATGATTTTTCCAATGTTATTAGGTTACCAGATTTACACAGAAATGTGCCATTTTAGTTTCCAAAGCCCACTAATCTATTATCTATTAGCCGCATGTTTCTAAAAGCTTGGTTGCATTGTATTTTGGCTGAAATCTCAATCTCATTTTCAAAATTTTGGTATCATTAGATTCGTATGAAAATGCGGTATTTAAAAATGTTGGTGAACGATTAAATTCCCATTAAAAAAACCGAGTTAGTGGGTAAAAATCACATTTAAAAATTTTAAACGCCTCTAGAGAATTAAGTAAAGCAATCATATTGCTCTTTTTATTTTTATAGTAACGTAGCACACAAACTAAAGTATATTTTGGGCACCACAGCACTCTGGATTCAGAAATAGATTTTTTAATAAAATTTTTAATGTTTATCAAAAAGTGACCAAAATGGATGTATTGTATTCAAAATTTCCTCTAGATTCCAAAAATGTAAAAATATATAGGGTGTTCCATTTAAAAATCGAAAGTTGTGGGCATTTCCGGTCAAACTAATTTTCAGAAATATTTACTCCAAAAAATGTCAAAGTAAAAAAATAGTCTAATCAGTTGGGGTTTTTGCCCTCCAAAAGGTGGAGTATTAATTATTTTGATATACAGGGTGTCCCGAATTGCATAGGCCAAACTTCACTAAGAAATACAATCTTTCAACAGAAGCAAAAAAATGTTACTGACATTCCACTAGCTGATTCACAAAAGGTAATACTGCCACCACTCCATATAAAACTGGGGCTTATGAAAAACTTGGCAAAAGCTATAGACAGAGGAGGACGTGCTTTCAGTTATTTAAAACAAAAAGTTCCCAGGCTTAGTGATGCGAAAATTAAAGAGGGACTTTTTGTGAGTCCTCAAATCAAGAACCTTTTTAAAGATACTGAATTTGACAACATTCTAGAAGATAATGAAAAAGCTGCTTGGAATTCCTTTAAAATGGTAGCAACACATTTTCTCGGTAACAAAACATTTTTTTAAAAGATCTTCTTTCTTGCTGCCAGAAATTAGGATGCAATATGTCATTAAAAGTCCACTTTCTACATTCACATCTAGATTATTTCCCAGAAAACTGTGGTGTAGTAAGTGATGAGCAATTCCACCAGAATATTCAAAATATGGGAAAAAGATAGGACGGACAAATGGACTTTTGCGATGTTAGCAGACTACTGTTGGACGTGTATAAGATATGCTCCAGAAGTATATAACTTATAAGAGACAGGCTAAAAGCGCAAGAAGAATAATTCATTTTCTGATTAAAGAGATTATATTCTAATTTAATATATATTATATAACATGTATTTGAAAAATGTATCAAAATGGCAAATATTTTTTCACATGATGTAATTAATTGCTTTTTTTTATTAAAATTAAACCATAATATGTGAGTTAGGTCAGTTATTACATTGTTTAGAGCCAACAAATTTTTTCTAGGACGTAGCTGGGACCAAGACAATACAAATAAGTGGTTTTGGTTAACGATACAAAATAAAAGTTAAAATTTGTCGGTTATTGATAACCGGTAAGTTATACGACAAGAACCGTTATAAACTTTCTTGTTTAAAACATTATTTAGAACAAGGAACATTCAGTACAAAATATTAATAGTATGGCCCTATCAAAGGTTTAAATCGATAACTTCCGATGATATTTGGGGTGGTCGCCATCTTAGTTGTATGACATCGTATAGGCCGTCTGCCACAAAATCAAACAAAGCACTAGTAAAGCGTGATTATACAAGGCATAAGGAATATGTTCAAATTTGTCCCGTCGATTCATCATGAAATTTCCCACGGAGTATTTATTTCGTCAAGTATGCCCCCCGACTACATCTATAAAAATTTCCATAGCTCTTTGAGAGAAAGTATATTCTACTGCTCTGTTCGTACGTATGTCTGTTCAGTCAGATTGATTAAATTGTTAGTAAATAATTACCTGAAGAATCCTATCCTCCTTCTCAAAGACTCGTTGTAAAGAAACAATATCCGCCTCTTTTCTCGTTTTCTATAGAAGTAAGCACAGATGGCTCTTCTTAACCTTTTAATGTAAGCTTGGGCCAACATCATAATCCAAATGGCGAAGTAAGTGCCATATATCTTGTATAAATAGTAATGTGATAATAAATTTGGCCTCGGCAAACAGTACTCGTTAGTCCTTTCAATTCTTATGCGTTTTTTGACATTAAATCCTTTTACGATCGATCTGAGCAAAGATGCAATCATGCCAGTTCCTAAAAATTATCTGTTTCAGATTAAAAACATTGTATTATAACATAGCATATATCGATAAAAAAAATGTAGTAGGTGCATTAACTCACACATCCACGGCATTGTGTTTTTAGGGGAGGTTTTTATATTCTATAATCTATTTTATGTGTTATTAACAGAGCTCGGAATTACCTATCGGATTCCAGAGATGGCTTTTACAGATATTATATTTGTAAACAAGTACTGAAACATTCCCAAAGTATAAAAACAGAAAGTAATGCAACATACCAAATTAATTTCATTTAATCTTACAATATTAACGCGTAACTTAGTTTTATCAAGAAACGCACTATATTAAGTAAAAACGAAATGCGCAATAGATTATTCTAAATTGCAGCAGGTATACCTACTGGCTGTTTACCTGAAACCCAATCCCAGGCGGGGAGGGGAGTAATTTAACATTTAAAGTAAACTTCATATTTCTAAGTCAGATAAAAAATTTCAAAGCTTTGCCGTCTATTACCTCTAGGATAGAGCGGGACATGGATTAAAAAAGAAATTAAGGGAAACTCGCCAGTATCAGTTATAATTTCTAATAATTACGTCACTCACTCCTAAAATATTTTGCGATCTAACGGTCACTACTGTTTACTTAATTTTTTACACACATACATAATGCTGTAAAAGGGCAAGCAGAACCGCAGTTATTAAGTAGAGACGGACCACAGTCTTCCGCGATATTTCGAACGAGTTGGGTTATATTTAGAATATATAGGTTATGTGCTTCATACAATAATACAGTGTGTGGTTCAGTGTTTACATTTTATTTTGATTGTGAGTGCCTAGAATGTATAATACTTTAACAGATAAGTGAAATTGCTCTGTTTAAGCGTATTTTATGTAGTTGTGTAAAAATATTCCAGCGGATGGTGAAATATTCGAGTGTTTTCCGTTTTTTTAGTGGCTGTGGTAAAATAATATTGTGATAATGTTCAGGCCTTGGGAAGGTCCCCAACCTAGCACCAGCAGAGAATTTAACGAAGATATGGGAAATGGTAATGGCTCGCAAATTACAGAAAAAAGTTCTAGACAATATTTATGCGAACATACTAAAAAAGTAGTTTTAAACGTTTATAAGAATATAAAAGAAAGTGAAGGTGAAAAAGGAGCCGTGGAAAAAACGGCCTACTTAACAGAAATTTCAGAACGGTCTATCTATCGAATAATTAAGGATGTGGTACTTAATCGAAAAGTTAGATCGGATAAAGGAGCAGCACGAGCATTAGATTCGTGTATGGTGAAATTGTTAAGAGATTTAATTTATAGCAAGTATACGGAAAATGAGGTACCAACGGTGGAATTCATACATATGGAACTGAAAACAATGGTGCAGTGTCAGTTAGTCAAGCAACACTGCGGCGCTGGATAATAAAGATGGGATTTAGGATCAAGATTATTAGTAGAAGGGCAGGTCTTATGGAAAGCTTCAGAATTGTGTAGTGGCGTAATGAATATTTGGAAAACATAAAAAAATTTCGAAATGAACAACGACCTATTTATTATTTAGATGAAAGTTGGTATGATACCCATGATACAGTGAAAAAAGGCTGGATAGATGGTTCTAAGAAATGTAAAGTTAATATGCCTGCAAATAAAGGAACCAGATTAGTAATTGTACATTGTGGATCAGAAAATGGATGGGTGCATAATGGTATCAAATTAAGTGGAGAAAAAATGGAAGAAACAAACGTTGATTATCACCAAAACATTACGGGGATATTTTTGAAGCATGGTTTCAGACTTCATTGCTACCAAATATAGAAGAAAACAGCGTAATTGTTTTAGACAATGCTTCGTATCATTCGCGACAAATTGTAAAAATACCAAATACGGGATCAAAGAAAAAATATATTCATTTTCAAAACATTTTTTTCTGAAATAGGTTTAGAAGGTCATGAAATGTGGAAAATTTAAATTTGAGCCAAAAATAAATTTCCATTATATATTTTATAGTTCTAAAAACATTTTTTTAAAATTTTGCTTTGGACGTGGAAACGTGGAAATTTAAAATTTGAGCAAAAAAAATTCCATCATATACTCCACAATAAAAAAAAATTGAAAACTTTTTCTTTCACAAAATTTTCAAAATTTTTATTTTCAAATTTTTTTTTCTATGAAATAGATCTAGAATGTCATGAAACGTGAACATTTTAAATTTGATAGAAAAAAAAATTTCTATCAATTCTATAGCAGTAATAAAAAAAATTGCCATTTTTCTACTGATAAAAGAACTTTCAATTTTGAAAAAAAATGTTTTCTGAAATAGGTTTAGAATGTCATGAAACGCAGAAATGTTAAATTTTAGCAAAAAAAATTTTTACATCTTTTATTCTAGGTATTAATAATAAAAGATTTCAAAAAATGTATCCTTCTGATTTTTTTTTTCAGAAATAGGTTTAGAACTTGATGAAACCTGGAAATTTTAAATTTGATCAGAAAAAAAATTCCATCATAGATTCTATGGTAAAATTAATTTAGAAAATTCTTTGACAAAATATTCAAACGATTCTTTTTGATTTTTTTTTATGAAATGGATTTAGAAGGTCACGAAATCTGAAAATTTCAAATTTGAGCAAACGAAATTTTCCACCTAGGTAGTAAACAAAATTTTCAAAAAAATTTTTATTTGGAATTTCTTTTCTGAAATAGGTTCACAATGTGATGAAACGTGGAAATTTAAAATTTGAGCAAGAAAAGTAAAAAAATTTAGAAACATTTTTCTTTGACAAAATTTTGAAACTTTTCTTTTTGAATTTTTTTTATGAATACGATTTAGAATGTCATGAAACGCGGAAATTTTAAATTTGAGCAAAAAAAATCCCATCTTTCTACTGATAAAAATTTTTTCAAAAATTTAGATAATTTTTTTTTTCTGAAATAGGTTTAGAATATCATGAAACGTAGAAATGCTATATTTGAGCGAAAAAAAATGGTTTCATTATTTATTCGATTTAGACGGTCTACCCTGTATATTTAGACAGACAGACAGACAGGCAGACGGAATTGAAAAACATATATTTTCATAATCTACATGATCTGAAACGTGAAAATACGAAAAAATCTCGGAGGGTGATTTTTTCTCGAATACAATACTTCCCTTCGGTATGCGAAGGAAGTAAAAAGTGGAGAATAAGCGGTACGATTAGTAGAAATCCTGGATTAGGGCAACAAAGGATATCCAACTTAACAAGAAACTAACTATTAATATTTTGTTATGAAACATATTCTTTATAGAACATTGCAAACAGCAGAAAAAAATATCCATGAGAACTAAAAGAAAAACTGTTTGTAAAATTATTGATTTAGAATCTTTGGATTCTTTCGATAACCTGAATTCTGGTTATGCTAGCAATTAAAATCCTAAAATAAATGTATCTTTTTTATTGGACAATTCTCATTCTAACACTGGTTTCCACATAGTCCCCTACGGCTATGCAGAGTAAACTAATATCCACATAACCCCTACGGTTATGAAGATTCAGTTAAAAATGAGAACAAAGGCCTAAAATGAATTTATTTACATACATTCAAATGAATTACATTTTCATGAAATCTATCATTCTGTTTCTTGGAAATTCTTAGCCTTTGAAACGTTTTTCGCCCGAAGCTCATCAGAAAGGCAAAAAACCACTCACACGATGTTTCATGCAAAAATCATGACAATTACCAAGTTTTTTGACATTAATGTTTGACATTGACTAAATGAAAAAACTGGTTTTCACCTATGTATTACCTACCTAGTAATAAAGCCTATATACTCTACAATAATATTTCCCATGCATTATTTACTACTTCCAGTAATTCTTGGGACATTCCGTGCTCTCACATTTCGGTTTTGGATACTTCTTACGAGTAGTCTCCATACGTCTTCCACAGGGTTAAGATCTGGACTATGACTGGGCCAGTTAAGAACATTAATGTTGAAATCAGTTAGTCACGGTATGAGCAGTATGAACTGAACAATTCTCTTGTTAAAATATGAATTCATTATTAGGAAATAATTGTCACACAGAAGGGAGCATAATATTTTCTAAAATCCTAATGTACGTCTCACTATTAAATCGTTCCTTAATATGCCACAGAACACCAGGACCACGTGCCGATATCCAAGCCCACATATTAACGGAAAATCAACCACTTTTGTCATTGTTAGATATACAGACTGTCTATTTTACGAGGGCCACACCAAATATCTCGCTTAATATCTATTGTAGAAGAATAAAGTTTTAGAAACAGTTATCCCATTTTTTGTGAGCTATATTTAGTAAAAAGAAATTTGAAATCCATAGCCTACTTTATGAGATATATTACAAAAACCTGAAAAATAGGAAAACCACAAACGGTTATAGCTTCCTTATTTGAGGAGATACGAAAAAAGTTAAAGGAATGAAAGTTGACGGCAAAGACAATAAGAATAATAACGTGTAACAAAAAAATGGAAAAAAGCAGTTGGCTTTGACATACGCTATTGTGGAAAAATGAAAAATACATATCTCAAAGTAGGCCATGACGCCATTAATTCCGTTATTTTTTTCTCATTCCAACGATATAAAACATGTCACAGAAATTTTAACCGATAGTGTCAATATTTAATATTTTACGAATACCACAATTCATATAATTGAATCGTAACAATCAGCTGTGCCATAATTAGTGAAAAACAATGTATACAGTTATTAATAAATTTGACAGATTGTCACTGTTGTATGTTGTATGTTGCGAATACCACAATTCATATAATTGAATCGTAACAATCAGCTGTGCCATAATTAGTGAAAAACAATGTATACAGTTATTAATAAATTTGACAGATTGTCACTGTTGTATGTTGTATGTTGCGTTGTCGAGTTCTAAGACAAATTTTATATCAGTAATTATGGTGTACACCAATAATAACAAATTCGATATGATTAGCATTTATTGTCAGTGCAATTTTGACGCTGAGATGGCAGTCACGGTTTACGGAGATAGATTTCCAGATGCTCCGCAGCCAAATCGAACTATGTTTAGGAAGTTAGTTCAAAATCTGAAAACGCACGGTTCATTTTCAAAAAAAGTAGTAAGGCGAGCGCATGTTGCGGATAATGTAAGAAAAGTGAATAGAGTAATGAATTATGTTAACCAAAATGAGGAAACCTCTTTGAGACAAATTCAGAGAAACTGTCGCATAAAAAAAGACAGTGCAAGAAAAATATTGAAAAAAAACGGATTTCGATGCTACAAAATGACGAAACTTCAACATTTAAATGAGGGAGATAAGCCAATGAGAGTAAGATTTTGTAGATGGTTATTAAATAAGAAAAGGAATGACGCGCTGATATGTAGCAAAATTCTTTGGTCGGACGAATCAAATTTTTCTAATAATGGATTTTTCAATAGAAATATGCATTATAAGTGGACACGAGAAAATACACATTGGTGCAGAGAGACTGCTTTCCAAGAAAGATTTTCTACGAATGTTTGGTTGGGTCTTTTAGGGACTAAAGTAATTGGACCTTATTTTTATGATGGCAAATTAACCGCTCGTACATACCTTAATTTCCTGCAAAACGAATTTCAAGATTTTCTTTATGAATTAACAGTGGCAGAAAGATTAAATTATTCATATTTTCAACAAGATGGGGCTCCACCTCACACTGCTGTAATATGTACAAATTATTTAAATCAAGTTATGCCAGATAGCTGGATAGGCACCTATGGACCCATTCTATGGCCAGCTCGATCACCAGATATTACTCCCTTGGATTTTTTCGTCTAGGGTTACATTAAAGACAAGGTATTTCAAACTGCCCCTGAAAATATTGAGGACATCAAAACCAGAATTCTAAACGCATGTGAGGCAATTACTCCTGAAATGCTCCAAAATGTAATGCGTGACGTGTCTCGTAGAGCACGTTTATGTGTCAGAATGCATGGTGCACAATTTGAGCATTTGTAGTTAGAAAAATAAATACACACAATTTCTTTTCAATACATTAGTAGTAGGTAGTACTGTTATACATAGTTTTTCGTTTTTTTCTTTGGATGTTCGTTTTGTACTTGTATTTTTATTTATGAGATATTTATTGGTTTGTATTAAATTGTAATAAATAATTACGGAATTATAATTATTATAAAGTGAATTTTTACCATTATGGCACAGCTGATTGTTACGATTCAATTATATGAATTGTGGTATTCGTAAAATATTAAATATTGACACTATCGGTTAAAATTTCTGTGACATGTTTTATATAGTTGGAATGAGAAAAAAATAACGGAATTAATGGCGTCATGGCCTACTTTGAGATATGTATTTTTCATTTTTGCACAATAGCGTATGTCAAAGCCAACTGCATTTTTCGATTTTTTTGTTACACGTTATTATTCTTATTGTCTTTGCCGTCAACTTTCATTCCTTTAACTTTTTTCGTATCTCCTCAAATAAGGAAGCTATAACCGTTTGTGGTTTTCCTATTTTTCAGGTTTTTGCAATATATCTCATAAAGTAGGCTATGAATTTCAAATTTCTTTTTACTGAAATATAGCTCACAAAAAATGGGATAACTGTTTCTAAAACTTTATTCTTCTAGAATAGATATTAAGCGAGATATTTGGTGTGGCCCTCGTAAAATAGACAGTCTGTATACTTTTCATCGAATTGAGTATTCAGAGGTAGGCAAACACGCATACGATAGCTGTGTGTAGACTGGAAAGTCTTTTCATATGTAAAGATTACATGGTCCCAAAAATGTATATCATGCACTAAAAATTCAAGCTTCTTTATGTTCAGCTTTAAGTAGGCATTTCTGTGCTGCTGGATGACAGCGTAGCTCCGATTCTCTTACTCGCCGGCGACCAGTACTACTCGATCCAGGAAACTCGTTTGTTCAGCAGCCTGAATTAGTGAGTGAAATGGATTTTCTACTAATTTATTTACCAATTGCAAATCTTGCTGTCGAATTGATATCCTTTGACGCCCTGATCCAGGATCGTACCGTATATTCTCCACCACATTTTTAAAATGTTAAACACAGAATATTTGTTAATATTATAACGCAGTGCAATTTGTCTCATTGACCACCCATCTTCTGCTTTAGCAATAACTCCAGATTTAACTAAATCGCTTATATGGGGCATATTAGTTTTGGCACACTAAAAAAATGCGTTATAAGATTTGTCCTATCTTTTTGCTCACGATAGTACAACGGAGTTTCTAAAGGTGCTGTACTATATTTGGTAAGATAAACGTAAATTCATGATTACACCCTATCTTATATTACGGTATAGTATTACTAGACTGAAAGGTGATTTAGCTCGAATACTGGTCATTTCTTGAAACATTAGACCAAGACGTCAATATTTTACAACATACTGCAAATTCGGCCAATTCTACCGAAAGAATTTTTCCACAAGACTTGTGCTGGGCACTTTGTAAATACCTATGTACCTTTTCCCCTAGCTTCCACTTCCCATTGTTTTTGGATCTACTATCCTTAGACAATATTTCTGATAATATACTATTCTAATGTTAGCGCATAGTACTCTTTTATTTTTTTTACCTTTAACCTCCAAAAGAAAATCGTGTTTTCCAACCTGAAGGTAGTTAATTTTCGCATGCCGCCTTATGATATCCAGGGATTCAAAGAAGAGTCTATCCAAGAGTACCAAAATAGTTGCCGTGAACATTTCAAACAACAGAATTGCTGTGTCCATACATAATTCCTCACGTTCGCTCTTTAGAGGTGTCTTAGATCGAGGATCCACCAGTTTTTTGGTTTCGATCTTCTTCAGAGGAAGCAGAGTACGTTTCTCCTGTTTTTTTCTGCGAGCGTCGATTCTTCGAAAATACCTCGTTATATAAAAATTGTCAAACTCTATCTCTCTGAGATATCTGTCGTGATATTTTTGAGACTCTAATATTATTCTTAGGAAGACAAATGCCAGCAGTCTTTTGACTAGGACTAAAATTTGTATAAGTATAGTCTTTTTTACTGTAACAGTGTGTAGGACAGCCACCGCTGTATCTCGAGCGTCTCTAATGTCACGTAACTGCTTAATTTTTCCTATTTTGTACTGAAGCTTTACGTCTTTAAAGTTCTTGGACAGCGATTGGCGTGATAGTTTCAAGTAAGCGTATCCGTTTCCAAATCCTGGGTCAACTTCTTTGGAAGGATCGCATCTGCTGCTGCCTCCCAATGCCTCGGCAATATTGCACACGAAGTCTAACTTCATCGGCCAGCATAGCAGCCAGGCAGCTATCCATGTCACTGTATCGTAACAAGCATTATAGGTATTCTCAAACATATCTCGACATTTCTTTGAGGCCCTGGTAAACTGGCTCTCGCATCTCATTTCGACTTTTTTAATGTATTGTTTTTCGTATCTTTCAGCTTCTACCTCTTCACCTGCAAAAGAGTACAAAATCACATTTGAAATTAAGTCATCTAAATACGTAAATACATGAACTTTCAAAATAATGTGCCCGTACAGTAGAAGAGAGGACCCGTGAATAGTAACTAGGAGAATTTTGTTTTTTACAATATTGGGGGGGTTGCCACCATTGCAATTTAAAGTTTTATACAAAAATATCGTTGCCATTACAGCAGCCATGTTGGAAAAGTAACCATCAAAGGTTTTTTATTATACTTCTTTGGAAACATCTCGGCGCAATTGCAGATCCCAAAATACCCTATTCTAGTATTGTAGTCCGTTGCTAAGCAACCATCGGAAAACAGTCCATTAAAGTTCTTTTTTAGTCCGTTCCTAAGCAATCATCAAAGAAACAGTACGGGAAAGTATTTTCCGTCCTAGGCCGGGAACGTAGGTAACTTTCCCGTATCGGTTTAATGTTGTGCATTTATAAAAATTCCTTAATTTATAATAATATTGATTGCGATTTCAGAAAAAATAGTATGTGTACCTCATAGTAAAAGCACATTCCCGGACTTTGATGCTAACGCCTCGGCCAACAATTTACATCGTCGTCCTTGAATGTATTGCTTTTACCACTAGATATACAATATACTATTTCGGACTAGCGCACGGAAACAGCGCACGGGAAAAGTTTTCCCGATCTCTGATTTTTTCCGTGCGCTGAATAGAAATACCGAATACATAGCTTTAAAATAGAAATATACAGAAGAATAAACTAAATTTAAGAAAGTCTATATGATTTTTAACATATACCAATTTTTTCTTTCAATTCGTAATTATTTGAATATTTGGATGAACTTCTGTAATAATTCTTGACGTTTTTTCAACATGACAGACTAATTTAAAACAAATCGCCTTTGAAATAATTTGAGAGTAACCATGGAAACGTATCATATATACAGGGTGATTCACGTAGGCCATTCATTAGAAGTTTTTCAACTTGCAGTTGGATTAGAAACTTGAAATTTGGTATGCAGCGATAATCGATCATGCCCGTTCTATCTAAAATATTTTCAGTCCTCCAACTATACAGTGTGTGCCAAAAATTGGTACCAACTTTCTTATTTTAAATGGAAACCTATATTTTTCTTTACATGGTTCGATTGGTGTTCTAATTCTGAGTTTAGAGAACCTAAGTTATGTTAACTTATCTATTACAATTTTTGACATATGTCCAATTTTTTGAAAAAAATTGCCGCTGTAGTAGTTTACGAACAAATTTGTATCTCGCAAATCTTTCAAAATTATGGAACCAAATTTGTGAAGCAGTTAGCTGGAAGTCCAGGCTAACTTTTGATGTCCCATAGGTGGTCCCATTTTGTACCATATGGGCGCAGTCGATTTTCAAATGTAGCAATCAAAAATTGTCAAAAAGTCAATTTTTTCAAATGGCACCTACTATTTTTTTTCACACCGATCGAAAGAAAATTGAATTTTAGGGTGAGTTACTTAAGCATTCCCTATACCTAACTTCACTCCATATCGAGTTATTCAATAAAAATCAAGAAATACCTTATCTTGCCGAGAGATTCCTTATTTCATCAAGTATGCCATGGAAACAAAAGACAGTTGTAATAATTTTTAAAGAAAAGTATGGATTCTTATTTAATTACACACAACACCGACAAATTATTATGGTACAAAATGGGACCACCGATGGGACATTAAAAGTTAGCCTAGACTTCCAGCTAACTGCTTCACTAATTTGGTTTCATAATTTTGAAAGGTTTGCGAGATACAAATTTGTTCGTAAACTACTACAGCGGAAATTTTTTTCAAAAAATTGGACATATGTCAAAAATTGTAATAGATAAGTTAACATAACTTAGGTTCTCTAAACTCAGAATTACCAATCGAACTATGTAAAGAAAAATATAGGTTTCCATTTAAAATAAGAAAGTTGGTACCAATTTTTGGCACATCCTGTGTAGTTGGAGGACTCAAAATATTTTAGATAGAACGTTCAAATTTCAAGTTTCTAGTCCAATTGAAAGTTGAAAAACTTCTAATGAATGGCCTACGTGAATCACCCTGTATATCAAACACTGCATTGTCAGCGTTGTTTATTTTCTGTGAATTAAATTTATAGTCCCTTCAAATTAGTTTTACGGAAAACCTCCCACAGCTATTATATGAGACATTTGGGTTGTCTAAACATGATTTTCATATTTTTCATGTATATATCTCTTTCGCACCTTCTGACGGCGAAACTCTGCAAATAAAGGCCACAGGAAAACAGCATGCACCAAACATAGACAAAAGGATAAAAGAAGCGGGAAAAGAGAAAAGAGACACAGAGAGAAAGCACGAACAGAAAAAATGCAGGGAATTCTTCGAAAACATAGAATCCACTCCAGCGGGACAGAGATTGAACCAAACTTTCAGACACCTCAAAACATACAGGAGAAACAACAATACGCAGCCAAGAAAATACATGCCACTGCAGCATTGGGTCAGGAAGCTAGAAGAAGACGGAAACGCAGAGGGAAGTCAAATAGAAGACATGGACCACTGGGCGTTTGGGCAAACCACCGTCAAAGGATGAATTGCTAGAAATAATGGCCAGAGCTAAGGGAGACACGGCCCCGGGAATAGATAAAATAAATAAGGAACTACTATACTATGGACCGGACAGCATAAAGCAGCTAACCCTAGAAATCATCACCAACGCATGAATGGAAACCACATCCCTGCCTGAGAAGTGAAACACAACCATACAGATACTGCTCCGTAAAACCAAATCGCCACAAAACGTAGACGATTACAGAAGAATAACACTCGTAGAGTAGAGTACAAATACTATGCACAATTCCTCCTCAGACAAATGGAAAAATACATCGGCGAACTACCAAACGGCATTCATCAAGGGCAGATCAACAGACGACCATATGTACACCACTAGACGGATCCTGGAAGAAAAATGGAAAGAAGGAACAAAACTATATATAGTCTCAATTGACCTCCAAAAGGCATTTGACACCATTAGTCCTGGCCCCAAGGCATAACCCCGTAAAAAAAATGTTGGAAAATGGTGGAAGGGTGAATCTGAAGGGTTCAATTCTGCCACTATTGTATTCTTTGACCCCTAATACCTAGATTTTGACACCAGACTGAAGTCTGTAGGCTTTATAGTTCCAGAAATACAAAATAATACTGAAATCATACGCCATTTTTTTTAAATGCGCACAACAAACAGTCGCGCCAAATTCGTAATGTCTACCCAAGTTAAATCACTTCTCTAGTGAACCTAAAATACAAATTTAAAATTCGTTTCTCTGGACAACATTTTTTTCACGGGATTGTTCTGTGGGGCAGGGATCACATAAGGCTTGAGGCTATAATCAACACTTTACTCAACAGGGGAGTGCCGCACTACTTAATAAACAGGATAATACAAGCATGCCTACACGAAACACCGCAATACAATGGTTTGGACATACGACAAAATCAAAAATGAAGAATATTGGAGTCAAACAAGGATGTCCGCTCTCCCCCCGACTATTCACAACAGTCCTAGATCAAGTGATAGAAAGCACAATAAAGGAGAATCAGAATTTCAATGGAAACGATGGAAAGATAAAGCCCCCCATCGTGCTAGCATACGCTGACGATATACTCATCATCAACGAGGAAGAACGAGACATCGTTAAATTTCTAAGAAACATGATACCACATCTGGATTCCTCTGGAATGAAAATAAACTTCAAGAAGAGCCTAATAATGGTCCGAAACTCATTGACAAAAACAAGTCCAACAAGTGGGAAAGAATAAAAAAATAGGAGACTACACCCTGAGAACCACGAATAGAATGAAATACCTAGGAACATACCTAACGAATCAACTGAAAAGGAGGGAAACAGTAAGGGAAAGAATCAAAACGGCCTACAGAGTCACAAGAGCTCTACTACAGTTCATTGAGTAAAATAAACCACCATGGAGCCTAACCAAAAAGATATACACGATCATCACAATGCCTACGATGACATATGGAGTCAAAAACGCAGCAACGACAAAAGCCAACAGAAGAAGCCTGAGAAGAGCTGGAAGGGACATTATCCAACTGGTACCAAATACAAGAAACCACAAAAACGACAGAAAACGTCAACAGAAGAAGAATAGGTAGGGGAGAAGATGATCACAGACAGAAACTAAAAAGAGGCATCTCACAAAAACCTGAAAGTTAAAAGAAGCACGAAAACCAAGAAGAAGCATCTCACAAACACCTACACACTCCATCCTACATTCCTACCCCATGCAGCTCTCGCTGTTGACAACAAGCATGTCCAATGTCCAATCCAGCGCATGCACAGGTCTTACAGCTGTATAGTTTTATTCATGTTAATTCATATTTTGTCGTCTTAAGAACTATAATTATCTATTATTACTTTATCATTTTATGAAAGTAAAGCTGTGCAGTGTGCACATCTGCCTCTTTAATCTTGATTTTACTTCTTAGTTACTTATATTATATCACAGAGAAGTCTCTTTGAGGTATGGTCAATGGAATATGAAAATAATAGGATGTACTTGCATGTCCTGAATCGTTTTGGCGTACAACATTGTAGAGAATCTTTAGAACAGGCAATAAAGGACAAAATTTAAAAAATTGGATATCAAATTTTTGAAAGATGGCGAAAATGTTGTAGGAGTAAGGTCGAGATTTTAAAGACTAATGATTCCTGATTGGATGGGTAAATTAATTTTAGTGAACTGGAAGAGTTGGTAGAGGACACGCCTAAACAACCATCAACTTCCAAATCACCTGGCCTGCCAGGAAGATTGTCTGTGATGATAGTGATACCGACTAATTTTTTTGCTTGCTTACTTTTATTTTTATTACCGCTGATACATATTTTAGTATAGGCAATGAAGACAAAATTTTGTAAAAGCCTCGCAAAAATTAATAAAAGGATCATTTCTGGGATTTATGTAGGTAATAACCTGTAGAATGGAATGATGCATTATTTGCACTTCCAAGTTCCGGGAAAATTGAAAAAAATTTGGAAAACTTTTTGATTTTCTGTTTTTTTGCTCTAGCGGCTAAAATAATGAAAACACAGAAAAAAGTTTTCAACAAAATTTGTAGCTCGTCTCTTTCTCTACAAAGAATGTCTTTACAAATTTTTGTCTTACTTAAGCCGTTTAGGAGATAAATCCAGTTTTCCACATATAGTTTTGAGCCGCTCCGAAATGCGCAGAAAATGAGAATTCTCTGGTAGTATCGTACGACCGGACACATCGATCGATAATTCTTACTATTCAGAGCCGCTAAAAAAATTAAAACAACATAAAATGTAGAGAAAAGTCTCAGTTTTAATGTGGAACTAATCACAAAATCCATACAAATTTTTATCATAGAGAAAATAGTGTTAGAAGATGGCATAGTAAACTTTATACAGTTGATTTATTCATATATTTGAGATTTATGCATCCTGCCTATTTCTCCTGTAACAATGGGTGCTTTTTCACTGCATGGATTCGATTGCACGCACTTTAATCTATATTTCGTGAAAATTTCATTAAAGAATGTTAAGAAACAAATAAGTTGTATATGTTTCACTGTATAATTGTCCATTTTTTGAACGTATATGAATAATGTAGACAAATTCAAAAAGTACTACACGCATTTAAAAAACTCTAAAGTCATTCGAAGGAATATGTCTTATTGTACTTATAATCCAAAAATTAAGACTGCACTATTATTATTAATTAAGATATAGCGAATTGAACACTAAAATTTGGAGGTGATTGATCGATAAGAAATATATGCTCTGCTTTGATCGCAAGGCATATTTTTCCAACAAAAGCCATTGCAATAAAATATTAATTGGATTAATATATCATTATATAAGAACATACAAGCAAAATGAATTATCATTCTAACGACTCTCGGCAAAGATATGAATAAATCTGTGAATCAACTGTACAGAGTTTACTAAGCCATCTTCTGACACTTTTTCTCTATGAGAAATTTTTTTATGAATTTTATGATTAGTTCCACATTAAAGCTGAGACTTTTCTCTACATTTTGTGTTATTTTCATTATTTTGGGGTCTCTGAATAGTAAGAATTATCGATCGATGAGCCCAATCGTACAAAATCCCGGAGAATTTTCATTTTTCGCGCATTTCGAAGCGGCTTAAAACTATAAGTGGAAAACTCGATTTACCTTCTAAACGACTTAAGTAAGACAAAAATGTAAAGACCTTTTTTCTAGAGAAAGAGACGAGCTACAACTTTTGTTGGGAACTTTTTTCTCTGTTTTCATTATTTTCGCCGCTAGAGCAAAAAAACCGAAAATCAAAAAGTTTTTCCAGATTTTTTTGAATTTTTCCAGAACTTGGAAGTGCAAAGAATGCATCGTCTCATTCTCCAGGTTATTACCTACTTAAATCCCAGAGATGATATGATCCTTTTATTAATTTTTGTTACCCTAAATGGCTAATTTGCCTGTACTATTTGTATATAGAGCAATTAATTTTAAATACAAGTTAAGTTACATCAAAAACCATCCCTTAAGAGGAGCTTACATTTATTTCACCGTATTTACTTCGCATTTTTTTCGCAGATTCACAAATCAAAAAGTTAAGTAATTTTAAAATAATATTTAATTTTCAACCCCCATAAAAAACCAACCCCTTGGTCCTCAAAATTTTTGTACTATTTTTTGTGTATTCACGAATACAGTACTACCGTATCTACAAAGTCAGAATTTTAAAACTAAAAAATATCTTAAACCCCCTCGAAAACCACTCCTTTATTGTCTAAAATGTTTTCAATATTGTTCCTCTTTTCTAAAAAATATTTTCTGTACATTTGCAAATTTGTAGAATTTTGTCCCCCTAGAACTGAAAAATGACCACTTAACTGTGCGACAGAGTTGCCTGACTGGCTCAGGGTCGCAATCCGGGGAGGCAACTGTTGTACTTTTAATCTTTTAATATATATCTTATGATGATAATAATGGTTCGCGATCCCAGAGTCCTGGATTTGACTCCTGGCTAGGATATGGATGTTTAGTGGCATTTTTATTGTGTCATCGAGATGGTAGCAGTGGGCTAAATCGCTTTTGGGTGGCACAACATGCTTAGTCTCTGTTATCTCTCCTGACTTCGAATCTCAGCTGCAGTAGATGACATTATCGCAGGGAATGGTTATTGTGTTGACGTATATGTGTACGTATCCTGGTTGAGTGGTGGAATAGCAATAGCTAAACTCAGCCAGGACGTTAACAAACAAAACGATTAAGAAAAAGAACCCTGCGGATATCCAACTTAACTTCTAATAATTTAACCTTGATCAGAACCAAAGAAAAAAAATTGAAATTACTTACCTTTAGTTTCGTACTTTTGCCCAGTCAAAAGCGATCTCTTGGTGTCACCCATCACCGAATCCAAGTAGTCATTTTCCTCTTTGAGTTTTTTCATTTCAGACTCATCTTCTATTTCACCCGTTA
This sequence comes from Stenurella melanura, assembly GCA_963583905.1. Lineage (NCBI taxonomy): Eukaryota > Metazoa > Arthropoda > Insecta > Coleoptera > Cerambycidae > Stenurella > Stenurella melanura. The sequence goes on from OY757312.1 coordinate 151,086,234, forward strand.
TAGGTGCAGATACATCTCTAATAGATCTCAGCGTGTCTTTTACCTCATTTACGTCAGCTTTCATTCCAAAGATAGCTTGAGTGAATGGTTTAAACATCAACTCAAATCTAGTCCGAGTTAAGTTAAAGGTTAAGGAAGCTGTACAAGCGAAAACTCTCACTACTTCCCTGCCATTATCCGCCAGATTTTCAACCGGACCAGAGATGATGAAAGCCACTATCATGGCCTTCAGGACGCTTCTTCCTACTTTGCCTCCAAAACTTGGGAATGTTAAGCAAGTGATACATCTAATTTGTGAGGAGAATGCTATGCCAAAGCCAAGCATCAAACATATTGTGGCCCCTACAATGACTGCTGCGTTTTCAGTAAATTCCAGATCAACTAAAATGAAGTGGTAGAATAAAACTCCTAGGGCGATTCCGTAAAAAAAGCCGCAACATTGTTTTAAAGCCTTATATTCATGTTTGTCCGTACAAAAAAGGAAGAACAAAGGCGATACTTTCCTGCACAGTTTTCTAAATGTTGAATATTTGTTCCTAGTTTTCATTTTTGACAGCACGTTGACGAGAGCAATGAAGTAATTATCTTGTCATGTGCTCTTTTCAAGGCAAAAGTAATAACCAGATAAGCAGACTTATAGCAGACAATGTCATAAATGTTTTTTCCAAGGTATAGTTTCTTTGTTTCAATAGAGCTGTAGAAGCTGACGTCACAACATGGCCGCCACAGTTGCCTGGAAATAACCTCGTTTTGGATTTATGTCCATGTGAAATGATTTGAGTTTTTAAAATGTTTTTAGTGCTTTTTTAACGCTTTTCTTGTGTAAAATTAATTGTTAGTGTTTTTTATCTATTATACATTTCGGGACTTGCCGAACTGACTCCTATCTAATGCATTATTGATATAATCGAATAGGTATGTCATCTTGTTCACATGTCAAAAATTATTTATATTCCTTATGGTAAGTGAATTTGATTGAATTTATTATAATATTATTTATATTCTACATTTTAGGAGTCCCCTCATTACATTTGGAGTTAACCTATATGATTTAAAAGTGGGAGATTGAAACTGTATCGTTGGATAATTTTTCAAAAATATGACAGCATTGAAGTAATGAACCATGGTGACCCTTCTTGGAAATAAAATTTATATCTAAACTATAAGACTATTTTTTTTTTTCCTTCTTCAATTCTTTGGGAATTTCACTGCCACATGTATGTTTTCTTTCTAAGCGGTGCTAGGGGAATCTACAAAATATATCACAATTAACCAGTATTACTGGTAAAAAAACCTCTACGCCCGTGGCGTTTACGTCAAAGGATCAGTTAAAGGTTGGTTTTGATAACTAAACAACACAAATAAGTATAAAAGCTTGAAATTAAATATTTCGCCGACGTTTCGGAAATCTAATCTGTTTCCTTTCTCAAGGCTTTTTTTGAAAAATCTTTTTTGCTGTGTATGACAAATACACAGCTCTAAGAATGTTTGTTATATTATTCAATATCCATAGATACTTACTATTTACATAGAACTGTTGATATAGTTAACAGTTTTTTAGTTTCTATACAATGTTAAGTTTGTGAAGTTCTTCTTTTAACATTGGCAGCCAAGTTGTACAGACATCTACGGAACAATTCGACACGCAATTATCCTCATTCAATAATATTATCGCGGATTCTTTTATTTTTCTTTTTTTGCTATCTGCCTCTTTTGTTAAAATTTTTGCCGAGTCCCAGTTTATTCTATGTCCGTTCTCCCACGCGTGTTCGCAGATCTTGGACCTCTGAATTTCATTTTTTCTGATATAATTTTGATGTTCGCCCAATCTTACACTAAAAGGTCTGGATGACTCACCCACGTATTGTTTGTTGCACTCACACGGAATACTATAAATGCAGTTTTTTGAATTTTGCTCGTGGTTTGTTGGTTTCGTCTTTGTCAGAATCAAAATTATATCAGAAAAAATGAAATTCAGAGGTCCAAGATCTGCGAACACGCGTGGGAGAACGGACATAGAATAAACTGGGACTCGGCAAAAATTTTAACAAAAGAGGCAGATAGCAAAAAAAGAAAAATAAAAGAATCCGCGATAATATTATTGAATGAGGATAATTGCGTGTCGAATTGTTCCGTAGATGTCTGTACAACTTGGCTGCCAATGTTAAAAGAAGAACTTCACAAACTTAACATTGTATAGAAACTAAAAAACTGTTAACTATATCAACAGTTCTATGTAAATAGTAAGTATCTATGGATATTGAATATAACAAACATTCTTAGAGCTGTGTATTTGTCATACACAGCAAAAAAGATTTTTCAAAAAAAGCCTTGAGAAAGGAAACAGATTAGATTTCCGAAACGTCGGCGAAATATTTAATTTCAAGCTTTTATACTTATTTGTGTTGTTTAGTTATCAAAACCAACCTTTAACTGATCCTTTGACGTAAACGTCACGGGCGTAGAGGTTTTTTTACCAGTAATACTGGTTAATTGTGATATATTTTGTAGATTCCCCTAGCACCGCTTAGAAAGAAAACATACATGTGGCAGTGAAATTCCCAAAGAATTGAAGAAGGAAAAAAAAATTAAGATAATGCCACAAATAACATTTAGACAATATAAGACTATTATTATTCATACTTACCTTTATAATTATGTATAATGTGTATAATTTAAATGGTAGACCATGCTGTTAAAAGTGTGTTATTTTTTAAGTTCTGTTGTGTTTTAGCTCACTTACCTTCACTTATATTTTATTTATGTACATTATCAATATTTTGAACGCCTGTAATTATAATTGTAAGAGTCAAAACAGATACCAAACTGTGTATATAACTATATAAAGTATTCAGAGCATGTTATGTTGCATATTTGCTTACAATTTAAATTAAATGGAAACTGAAACGTCTCATAGTCCTATCTTTATATTAGATTTACTATTACTCCTGCATTTCATAATACAAACCTCTTATTGTTGTTATTAATGTGGTAAACACTTAAACCATTACAAACTTTTGAGCCTAACGAAGGTAAGATTATAAACAATAAAAAGTAGAAGAGAAATATTTTAAATTGTCAAAAAGCGTAAATTTTATAATAGGTTTATAATATATTGGATATATTGGCATAAATCAATGAGTATTGTGAGAATCTTTAACATAATGTAAAAATACTACCTAACTTATGTCACTGGTTAGCTGTAACTGAGCCTATATTAATTAAACATTTATTAAAATATGTCGTGATATTATATATGTACAAAAAAAGTCAAAAATACAATATAGCCTTTATTTTTACTATTTTATGGGTTCACAAAGATGTTAACGTACATGACATCTAATTTTACACTTGAAAAAACAACACTAATAAAGTATATATAAAATTCTTTCTCACACTAGGCTTTTAAAAAAACATTAGTAAACATCACTATACATATCTGATATTGAGAAATCACTTTAATTTATATCGAACGAAAACTGACACCTACTCTTATGTCAAATTTCCACCCGGGCAACTGATAGCTGGCAAAACTGTGACGTCACTGCTAGTGGTCTATTAATCTCCTGTCTACGTTAACACTATTAGTACAGGCAATGAAGGCAAAATTTGGTAAAAACCTTGCAAAAATTAATAAAAGGATCATCTTCGGGATTTAAGGAGGTAACAACCTGTAGAATGGAATGATGCATTCTCTGCACTTCCAAGTTCCGAAAAAATTGAAAAAAATTTCGAAACACATTTTTGCTTAAACTGTTCGTTATACATAAAAATAGAAGAGCATTTTTGTGCGGAATTTCATTATTTCATTTTCATAATAACCTCAATTGGCTTCTGATTTTTAATATTTTCATTAAAACATCAAAATAAATCGGTAAAAAAAATTAAAATGAAGGATATATTTTGTTACATCAAAAGCCATATTTTTATCTTATTAGTAATCTGGTGCAATAAAACACTATGAAACAGCCAATTGTTTATTATTCTAAACTAATTCTAAACTAAAATTCTCCATGTGGATAAACACTAACCGATAATATATACAAAAAATCCAAAAAGGGTCGAACTATTCTAAAACTTCTTTGGTAGTGTTCAAAGCACAAAGGGTGAGATATATAGTAATGAAAATAATACATCCTGCGATGGTGCCGATGACGAACGTTGGATTTTGCCTAAAAATAACTAGAAGGAATACACTGGCTGCCAAAATAACGGTCGCTAGAAGAGGTATTACGATCACTGGACCCCATTGCGAAGTGTCCTCTGAAAATAAAAAAAAAATAAGTAAGAAGTACTGGAGGTTGCTAGAACATTTGGTGTGATGCTACCTCTGAGGACGTGGCTTCCTCATCACACTCTTGAACATAACACTCAGTGCCCATTTCGATAACCAGCTTAGCATCATCGAGATATAATTAAAATTGTTTTAATTTTCTCCCGATAATGCTAACTTGATTAGCAAGACATGCGTCGAGTGTTGGTATTCGAGTATTGTGTTCGATTGTTTTAGTATTTGTGGAAGCTATGTCTCCAGAGGAAAGTACAAAGTGTTATTTATAGATTATTTTTATATGAAGTACTTAATAAGTAATTTCTGCAATATAGCGCAGGTGAGTTCGTTTTATTTTGTATATACTTGGCAAGCAATTATTTATTTTATTGAATTATTGTAACTGAGTTGTTAGACGTCATATGCTTTCGAAATGTCTCCATGTGTAGGATGTTGAGACATTTGTTGTGAATTGCCAGGACAACCTACCAAGGAGCTAGTAGGAAAGAATTATGTACGTCTAACATACAGAGGGAGACCAAATTATAATAGTCTTCCTGAGCAACTCTTAATAAGTATTAACAGAGACAGCCTGTGCTAAGTCCTCAATTATGAAAAACGCCGTTTGTAGGTACAGTAAATGATCAGATAGTCCAGTCGGTAAAGTATAATATTCATCAGAAGCTCGCAAAAAATGTTATCTGAGATTTTCCTTCCGCAACTGTTAGTGCGAGGATCAAACATCACAAAACCACAAAAATCAGTTCTGGGAGTGCCGCGTAACCCCCCTCCCCACCCCTTCGGTGAGAAAAGCCTTATTTTACTGATAACTCGTTAACCGTTGAAGATAAAAAATTGCTCATCATGAAAAAAGAAAGCTTGACTAATTGCCTAAAAAAAAGTCCTGTTGTAATTTTCTTGTATATGCCATCGGGACATTGGACATAAAACATCAACTTTTTCCAGCTACGATCCACTGTCGATTGCGACACCGCTGTATTTCGACCTTAAATGAAAACTGGTAACTTGACCCTCTGTGATATATCCAACCCATATTACATTTGCATATATCAGTCGTTGCATATACGACAGTCTTACTCTACCGCGACACCGCTGTCTTCTGACATTGAACGAAAAGTGTTAACTCGACCCCCATATAAGGTCACTTGGGATATTTGGGCCAAGATTTTACAACCTGAGCGAGAAGATTATACTTTGAACTTGTCTGAGAACCACTAATAAGTTATATTAATATCTAAAATATTTTTTATATATAATACAATATACAGTCTTTAAATGTATAATATTCAAATCCCGAGTCAAATTTAATTTTCTTTATAATCATAATTTAATAATAAAAAGTCTGATGGGCCCAGTTACCCCTATAAATTGGGGCAACTGGACCATACGGGTCTTGGTTTCATACAAACGATTGTTATTTGAACTGGGGTAAGTGGGCGTGTTGGTAAACATGTAAACTTCGTACAAAAATTACCACAAGTCATTTAAACCACACCATAGTTGAGTTGTCGACGATGTACTAGATAACAATTAGGTGTGAAATCTATTCAAATTTAGGAATAACGCAACTTCTATTAAAGTAAAAATGGCAAAATTAAATGTAAAAAACATCCAATTTCAAGTAAGCATAAATAACACAGGCCCACAAAAAAAAGTGATCTACACCAGGGACCTGACATAGTAATCCTATGTATTTCGACGTGCTGAACACGAATCCAATGTCCGTTTAGCTCCGTTACCCACCAACTTTTTGTAAATCGCAAAAAAATCTAAAGAAATGAGGTTGCTTGGGCAATTTTCGCGATTTACAAAAAAAATGGTGGGGGATGGAGCTAAACGGACATCAGATTCGTGTTCAACACATCAAAATACATAGAGATTAATATGTCGGGTCCCGGGTTCAGATCTCTATTTTTTGTGTGACTGTACGCAGTGATCTACATCTACCTAATAAATAAAAACAAAAACAACATGCTTAATGTGCTTGGGGTAACTTGGTCCCAGCCGTGCCCAGATGCCCCAATTAACTGGCCCACTTACCCCATTTTTGAAAAATTGTGGTGGTAACTGGGCCACCGATTCAAGCTTATGACCTAACGCAGAATACATGCTTGCAATAACATTTTAGGAATATATCATGCTTCTATCTTATGCTAAATTAACTGTGACGTTGATAATATATACAGTAAACCTGTAGATATTTCATAAAAATCAAGATTACATCACGTTGCTATAAAAATTTTGCACTACAATTTAAAAAATTGCTACATGAAAGCAACAACACTCAGAAACATGAGACTAACTGTTGTAGTGAGATGACATTGTCCTTCAGTGCTGCCAACTGCTTGAAGTGAAATTACCCCCACAAATTCTACGGAAAAAGACCATGGCCCAGTTACCTCCTGGGTCCAGATACCCCAAGTGACCTTACAAACATAAACATTTCCAATGTTAAAATTGAATTGCTCGAAAACCAAACAAGATAGGAAGAAGAGTCAAAATAGGTTTTAAAGGTGATATAAAATACTCTCTTGTGTTGCCATTTTTGAGAGCTATTGATATTTATTAGTATATAAAAATAACAATATAATATAGTTATCTCTTGATATTTTGTGCATCTAACTATTCACAGGCCGATAAAAAATAACTGACTATAATATAAGTTATAAATGTATTATCTTGTATGTTTAAAAATGAATTATTATTTGTTTGCTTATAATTGTATTGAAACATTCTTTATAGGATTTTGCAAACAGCAGAAAAAATAACTATCTATAACTAAAAGAAAAACTTTGTGTGGAAATATTAATGAAATATTTGCATTCTTTCGATAACCTGAATTCTGGTTATGCTAGCAAATTAAAATCCTAAAATGAATTTGTCTAATTTCTTATTTGACAATTCTCATTCTAACACTAGCATCCACACAGTCCCCTACGGCCATGCAGATTAAACTAGTATCCACATAACCCCCTACGATTATGAAGATTCAGTTAAAAATGAGAACAAAGACCTAAAATGAATTTATTTATCTACCTTGTCTTAAAAAATTTTTCATTCTAATGGATTACATTTTCATGAAATCTATCATTCTGTTTCCTGGAAATGCTTAGCCTTTGAAACGTTTTTCGCCCTTATTCTGGAGCTCATCAGAAAGACATAAAGCCATTCATAAAGATGTTTCATGCAAAACCAAATTCATTTTAGGTCTTTGTTCTCATTTTTAACTGAATCTTCATAATCGTAGGGGGTTATGTGGATACTAGTTTAATCTGCATGGCCGTAGGGGACTGTGTGGATGCTAGTGTTAGAATGAGAATTGTCAAATAAGAAATTAGACAAATTCATTTTAGGATTTTAATTTGCTAGCATAACCAGAATTCAGGTTATCGAAAGAATGCAAATATTTCATTAATATTTCCACACAAAGCTTTTCTTTTAGTTATAGATAGTTATTTTTTCTGCTGTTTGCAAAATCCTATAAAGAATGTTTCAATAGTATTATCTTGTAGTTCAAGTACTTCAATTCAGAAAAATGTAGAAATAAAAATATTCACATTTACAAATTTAGCGGCATGTTAAAGTTAGCCAAAGAAAAATCCAAAAAAGGTTGCATATTCAATTTTTTTATTGTTTTTTTAATACAATTTCTGAACTATTAAATGATTAGAAACAATAGTTGTATGTATATAAACTCAAAAAAAAAATGTTTGAGCTAAATTTTTAAGATGTTTGGGTTTATTTTTTATTTTTAGGAAACAATAAAAAATTGGTCAAAATTTGACTAAGTTCAACATGCTGGTAAATTTGTATATGTGAATCTTTTATTCGTAACCTTTTCTGCATTGAAGTACTGCCTTGAACTAAAAGATAATGCATTTATAACTTATATTAAAGTCAGTCATTTTTTATGGGCCTGTAAATAGTTAAAAGTGCAATAAATCAAGAGGTAACTATATTATATTCTTATTTTTATATACTAATAGATATCAATAGCCATCAAAAATGAAAGCACAAAAGAGTATTTTATATCCCCTTTAAAACACATGTTCATTTTTCTTCTTAACATGAGCAATTCTATTTTTCTATAGGCCGCGCCAAAAATATTTCAAATAAATGAAAATCCGTGCACATTAAAAATAGAAATTTTGCCATTTTTTTCAATATCGATTTTCTCGAAAACCATGGCAAGAAATACAAGAAAATTACAAGAGGACTTTCTTTTAGGCAAGTCGTCTAGCTTTCTTTTTTACTATGAGCAATTTTTTTATGTCTTCAGCGGTTAACGAGTTATCAGTAAAATAAAGCTTTTTTCACCGAAGGGGTGGTTTTTTGGAGGGGGTTGCGCGGTACCTCCAGAACTGATTTTTGTGGTTTTGTGATGTATAATCCCTCCACTAACAGTTACTGAAGGAAAATCTCAGATAACATTTTTTGTTTCGAAGTCTTTATAATTATTGGACTAAGAAGTGATCCGTCATGCTTAGGTTCAATTTCTCTTATGACTAGCGATATAGCCTAAGAGCTGCTGACACTTTTCAGTGATTATTTAGTTAAGGCCTATATTTTGAGACAATGTCGAGAGAGACGTGTATAAGTGTCCATCTATATGGATTAATCCTGATAGGGATATCGGAGGGAGGCAGAATACCCCCAATTTGCAAAAAATAGTGAACAAAATTATCATTTAGTTAATACTGTAACTTCTTATATTATTAACCTGTTGTTACCTTATAAATCTTGCTATAACGTTGGCAGATCGATCGGTCGGTATTAAAAGGGTGGCAGATCCCCTCAAGCGTGTCGTGTGCATGTCGAAATTTTTATTATTTAGTTAAGTTTCAATATTTAATATGTTATTCTGTCAACTGTATTAAGCGTACATTTCAATTTGCAGAACAAAATATCGGTTTTAACCCTCTTGCAGAACGATTTGAACATACCGGTGTGCGCGCCTTGATTTAGTGTCGTTTCCTGTATTATTATATCTTGAATGCTTGAACCCTGCACAATGATTTCGTCTATTCTTGCAACCATTTTAATGATAAGAAGTCGCATTATTCTACTCTGGAATTGATATTTTAGCATATATTGCAATATTAAATACGAACTTCCATAAATCTTTGTCACATTTTGAAGTTTGTTTTTCAAATATAAAGCATAAATAGGTGCATGAATAGAAATAATGTCATTTCTTTTCTATGAATTTTTGTTTAATTGACAGGTATGATTATTCCAATATACGACAGTAAAAACGTACATGTTTTTGATGCCATTAGTTTAAGATTACGGGTTCAGTTCGGCGTTCAGCTTGAACCTCTTCGGTGCACAGGTCTACAAAATAATTTCTACTCCAAGAACTAAACCTATCATGCCTTAAGTATTTTCGTGTGCTGAAACCAAATTTTCAATTAAAAAAATTTTCTACCCCATAGATTTCGAGTAAATCTTGGTTTTTATTGTCAAAAATCGTATTTTGACAAGATAAACTGAAATTTACTCGAAATCCACGCGGTAGAAAATGTTTTAAATTGAAAATTCGGTTTCAGCACACAGAAATACTTAAAGCATGATAAGTTTAGTCCTTGGAGCCAATTTTCTTATAGACCTGTGTAATTATAGGATAACATTACTAACTATAAAGACAATATATTATACAAATCACACTCAAATAGATAATGCAAAAAATATAATATATTATAATTTTTTATATTCAAACTCGGTATGGAGAAGATCGTTTCTTCGAAATCATTTTATTCATTTGTTTTCCAAAATTACTTTTCTCGGTGGCACAATAAGGAGGTATCTGCTCAAAAAGGGCATGCAACAAATGATCACTTTTGGTTACACTTTTCTGGTTGTTAATCCGGAATTCTTTTGAAGTGGACTGTCTTGAAACGCTTATGAACTTTTTTGGATCGAGAAATATGTTGCGAAAATGTTTATTTTCCTCCTTTACAGCGAAATGCAACCTCTGTCTTAAAACAGGATCACCACGACAAACATCCAGCCATAACTTATGACACCTGACTCCGGCCAGCAGTGACTTAGGGTCCAAATATCTGAAACAAAAATATATTAATACAGATATCCAGAAACAAGTAAAGAAATTAACAAACAATTAAAAAATAAAAATAAACACGTACCTGAATATAGTCGACCACATCTCCACAGGAAGAATCCTTAGTTGACAGCCAAGCGCAAATGGTAGCAGAGAGAACATCTTTCTTCGAACAGAAAAATCGGAATGACGAACATTCAAATTCTTCGGCTTTTATACCTATTCAGGGATCGTCCATGCATAACGGTCACGGTTGAGTGCATTCAAGTGCATCAGTTAGGAGGAGCAGAGTACGATTTAAAGCTGGAAGGTCGTGCAATGTCGCTGTCGAAAGGGAATTGGGGCAGGTTTAGCTCATCGCCAAATTCAAGATCTATTCAAGATATATCTTGAATGCTTGAAACCTGCACTATGATTTCGTTAATTCTTGCAACCATTTTAATGATAAGAAGTCGCATTATTCTACTCTGGAATTGATATTTTAGCATATATTGCAATATTAAATACGAACTTCCATAAATCTTTGTCACATTTTGGAGTTTGTTTTTCAAATATAAAGCATAAATAGCATGAATAGAAATAATGTCATTTCTTTTCTATGAATTTTTGTTTAATTGACAGGTATGATTATTCCACTATACGACAGTAAAAAGAAGTTTTAATTTTAATCATTTATCTCTTCGAGACAATCATCCTCATCATCCTCCGCTGAGTCTAAATCAGTCGATGCTCGGGAGTTCATATTTCGTAAATTTCAACGAAATACTTTTTTTTTGTCTTTATATACTGTTAAGTCCAAATACCTAACTCACTGTCACTCTCGTGATCTTTGTTGTTTTCATTGGAATCGCCAATGTGAACATCACCAACCAATCCAGTCAATTGATCTCCTTTAAACCAGACGAACGTGTACTTGCCATCATTGATACACCAGCCATAATTCTCTGGTGATTTTTGTGTTAGCTCATGCAAATTTGCATTTAGCCAGATGCTGGTAATGTATGAGCTTCGCAGTAACTGCTATTCAGTATAGCATGGTGGCAGGTTTGATGCATCACAACTGCGGATGCGTTTTGAAAATGAATCTTCAGTATGTAGTGTGTATATGAGCTCTAAGTGAGCTTCATTGACAGTATCTGCATTTTCAACAACATGCATCCGGTAGATAAATTTTTCCAAAACTAGAAACACTACTTAAGAATTAACGTCTTCTTTGCGAAGGTCTTCAAATACTTTTTGGTACTCATCTAAAGCATTTACGGCTTTACGGATAAATGAAGTGTTGTAACCACATCACGTAAGAACGTCAAAGTCAGGCAAGTCTCTTGACAATTGTGTTCCCAACTGTTATACAACTTCGTCACGTTGATGTAACGTTGTGAATTGTCAACACCCACCTCCATCCATATTTGATGTGATTGATTAAGGTGGATCATATTGCCTAATAACATTACCAAAACGGGTGTATCTTAGCTACGAATTAGAATGACGCAAGGCAGACGACACGATATCTAGGCGCACGGTATGTTCAAATCGTTCTGCAAGAGGATTAAAACCGATATTTTGTTCTTCAAATTGAAATGTACACTTAAAACAGTTGACATAATATAGTATACTATTATATGAGCGGTTATGATAGCTATTATTCACGAATATGATGTTTGAACCCACGAACCGTAGGCGAGTGGCTCAAATTATCTGAGTGAATAATGGTCATAATCGCGAATGTAATACTATGCTTTTTTTACACTTATTAAACAAATAAATTAAACTGAAATTTGATAACATTAATCGATACCTACTCATAAGAAGTGTATAATACGTTGGAAAACGTAAACAAACAATACGGCAGTACACTTGGCTTTCACTCGAGTTGATTATCAGCCGCAGCAGCAAGAGCTGATTGCGGTCGATATAAAATATCATCGAATCAGCAAAACAGTGATTTTTGAATTTGTGTTTGTGATTGGCCGGAGGCAGTGACCCTACCATGTCAGGCGTTGCCTATCTTCCGGCAGCCTTTATAGCCACACTTTTTCTAACTATAACTTGCTCTCACCCTATACTTCGCCTTTCCCCACCTTAGAATCCCTACCCTTTTCTTTCACCTCTCTGTTTGTCATTTTGTTTCATAATTTTTGCCGTTTTTATCCTTTTGTTCTATTTTGTTCCAAATTCATTTTAGACCGACTGTTAAAAATCCCTAACTTTTGGCCTTCCCTATCTTCCTAATGGCGCACAAAGATTCAAAAATGAATGTTTGTGGACAAAATTATATCTACACCTAAGTTTTGCATGAAATGACTAATTTTTTTTTTAAATAGAATATTTACAGTGATATGGTGAGGATGGACCTTTCTTCATTTAAGATTTTTTAATGGTTCTACATTATGTTTTTTTTAGTCGTTGATTACGAATATGATATTCGTTTTACCCAAAAGTGGTCCAATTTTGAAAAATTGGCCATTTTTTGGGGATTTTTGAAAATTTTTCGAGGTTTTTATTACATAATTTATTAAACTATAATATGATCATAGTATTCTAAGCTTTTTGGATTGATAAATAAAGAAGCATTGATTTTTTAAATATCAATTAAAAAATCCATTATCTTACCAATCTCTAGAAAATTCAATATATGTTTGTTTGTTTGTTTGATTATAACTCAAAAACTGCTTGACCGATTCAGCTCAAATTTTCAGAGAATATTGCGACAAAAATCTGGAAATAATTTGTGAAAATTGCATTCATTTTTGTGCTTAGAGACAGGAAAAATCAATTTTCATAAATTTTGTAACGAGTATTTTATCTCTTATATTATACTAAATTCAAATTAATGTTTTTAGCGAATTTGCTTCAATCTGGGCAGTTTGGCGTTGTAAAGTATCGTTTTGAGAATACTTAAAAATAATAGTCATTTCAAGCAAAAGTCAGGAGTAGATCGAATGTTGTCCACAAAAATTCATTTTTGAATCACTGTGCGGCGGGTATACCGTTGGGACTCCAATTGCTTCGAACGAATTTTTTCGTTGAACTTTTTCCCGTACCAGCAACCAAAATTTAATCAGTATTTTGTGCTCTAGTTTTTATTGTGTTAGTGTTAAGTATTTTAAGCCTGCCTACGCAGACATAGTGTTAATTTTAAGCCGCCATTGGCGGCAGGAGTTTTAACTTGTTCGTCCATTTTATTAAACCGAACCGGTAGTATTCTTAATTGGAAATGGCAACTTACTATATAGTTTATAAATATTAAAAGAAAAGTTTCGTTCATACATATTAGTGTAATGTGGCAAAGAAGAAATTAAGTATTTAAATCTAATATTGATATTATGAACATCTGTAAGAAATTTAATTTTATTATACAGATACGGTGGACTGCTAAGAATTATAATTGTATTCAATAACACCAATGAATGTAACAATCGTCTTTCTAACATTGTTAGAAACTTTATTGCCCTTAATTTGGCAGAAACTCCCCGTCCTCCACCTAAACCACATACGAGGCAAACACAAGAATTCTGAATTTATTGTATACGTTGACTGTAAGTAAGACATGGACCATACACTAGATCAGCGAAATTGGCATGGAATTTTCTGGCAGAAGAATTCAGTCTCTGCCTTTGTACATAAATGAGTTTCAAGTTTGCAAATGCTACTTTTGTTTTATTCAGTATGTGCTTAGAAAATCTTAGATGAGCATCTATTTCAAGTCCTAAATTTTTTGTTGAATTAGCACACTCCATTTTAATGTCATTTAATGTTATAAACAAATTATTTTAAATTTTTTCGCGTGTTCTCTTTCTTCCTAATAGCATAATTCTAGATTTTAAAGGATTAATACGAAGACAATGTGCATCTGACATTTTTATCAGTGATCTTAAATCACGGTTCATTATAACATTTGCCTCTGCAATGTCCTTAATATCGAATGATAAATATAATTGGGTATCGTCTGCATAGAAACGTATCGAGCAGTTTTTTAAACAGCTCATAAAATGAGAAGTGTACATTGTGAAAAGCAGGGGACCCAGAATGGAATCCTGTGGCACACCACACTCAATGTCTCTAGCAGATGACATTTTACAATTAAGTATTACTTTTTGCTTTCTTCCACTTAAGTAACCGCTAATCAGAGCTGCAGCAGGACTATTAACACCGAAATAATGCAGAATTGCTAGAAATATGATTTATAAATAATAAAATATAGATTAAATTCGCACAGTGAGAACTTCTTTTAACAAGTTTTGCACAACGTTGAGGAAAAGATCTTGCTGCATTTAAAAAAAAATCTTTTTAGTATAATTCTTTAATTATAAGATCATTACTAATTATATAATTTGCTCAGTTCTCTCTCTTTAGCATTTTTAATGATATTATGTTTGCCAACTATATTTTTTCAAATAGCTCCTCATATTAATTTAGAAAACTTTTAAAGAATTTGATGATACCTAAAAACAAAACGGGTTTATCCTTGAACTCGTAGTAAATGTGTGTTGGCAACATGCCCCCCTATTTGTCGCGTAGCTGGAAATTTTTAAGTTACTCATTTCTTCAATAACAAGTAATAAATTTATTGAATCCATTTATGATAGTGATAATTTAATTTGTAAACAACTTTCCTCCTCGGAGACGACACAAGAACTTTTTTGTCAGAAAATGTTAATTGTGGTTTCTTCAGCGTGTCAATAGAGTCACACCTATCCTCAACAATTTTAAGTCTCATCAAAATGGTGACTCAAAATATTCGTGGCATCTTTTCAAGTACATCAAAATAGTCATGCAACTTTGCAGAAAATCTTAGCTGCTTCCTTTTTCAAGCTATCGATAAAAACGTTAATTTTCGATGAAATTAATTTGCGAATTATATGCATATATTGATATATTTATATTTAAATAGGTACTTACACTTCGTATATATGTACGTCTAGGTATATACAGGGTGTAATTAGTCTCATGTCATTAAAAAAAACAGGTACTAGGGACCAACTAGACAAACAAAAGACCCATATGACTTTTTCTCTAGGGGCATTTTGAAAAAACTTACCTAGGTTTATAATTTTAATGTTAAGGAAGGAAACATTTGAAAACCATTGTTATTCAGGGTCAATGGATGTTATAGTTCCGAATATTAGAAATAATAAAACACTGTAATACCGACTAGTGTTCCCCTCGGAATAAGTGCGGCACTTTGATGGGATTACTTCTACTGAACTTTTTATACCACTAATTGTGAAAATGTAAATAATTCCTTCTCTTTCTGCACAACGCAAGCATAGCATGGCCGCAGGGGTTTAAATAGGATTTGCTTACATGTTTTTTTAATTCAGAACAAAGTTATTGTCGTTTATAAGAATTTATAAAATTTAAAAGTGGTTTATTAGCATTTGCAACATTGTGTTAAGAGCTTAAAAAATTAGTAATTATTTTATGAAATTGGAAAACGAACAGTTAGACGTCCGAAATACGATAACAGAAAATAGTTGTGTATTTTAAGTTAGGAAAAAATCTGATATTTTTAACGAATTGAGCGCATAATTTTTCTCAATCAGGTACCGAAAACTAAAAATCGAGTCTTTGGTCTCTATGAAAATCAATGAAAACAATAATAAACAGATCAAAACAAGACAGCGAATACTAATAATAATAATAATCATACCATTAATATCCAATAGATAACACCCAATAATTGAACTAAACTAGATAATTGCAAAAGTTCAAAAACACGTTTGTTTTGAACGTATTTTTCAAAAAGTCATAAGTAATTAAGCGTATGTTTATTAAGCAAGTCATATTTAGTCTGCTTCCGTCCTTGTAAGCCCATTTTTGGAGCTCTCCAAAATGGAAAATTACCAAAAACTCTAAAAATAAAAAAATAATTTTTTTTTAACATGCACTTGTCGTTGTTTTTTTTATTTTTTCTGGCGTACGGAAGCACTAAATCGAATTCACGAAGGCAGAATCGAAATCTAAATTTTACATCGATTCTCGTTAACAGCATATACAAATTACTCCAATTTTTACCTCAAAATCAAAGTTGTTTTTAACGGAGTTGAAGCAAAATTACATATCACGTCCTGGAAAGGAGAGTCTTGTGGAAATAAATATACACACATGTATATAATATATACCTAGACACGCATATACGAAATTTAAGTACATATTTAAACATAAATATTATCGATAAATATATGAATATATGCATCTAATTCACAAATTAGGAATTTTTTCATCGAAAAGTGATGTTTTTGTCGATATCTTGAAAATAGGAGCAGTTGGGAATTTCTGCAAGGTTACGTTGACTATTTTTGATGTACTTGAAAAGATGCCACAAATATTTTGAGTCACCATTTCGATGACACTTAAAATAGTTGAAGAGAGGTGTGTAGTCATGTTTGTTTTGCAATTGAGTGTTGAGCCGAAACTGTTCAGCTAAAACTGTAATAATTATCACCACGATAAAACTTTTATATGTTCGGAAATTAAATTATGTAAAATATGTTTTTTTTTTCAATACGGGTTTAATGTATATCTTAAGGTTATCGGTATTCAAAGTGTTTATTTAGTTTGCACGTCACATGTGAACATAGATATTAATTAAGTTATTATAATTTGGGAAAGGGAGAAAGTATTCTTAACTCTGGAACTAAGAAATTATGCAAGAAATCGAAGTAAAGTACCAGTTAAAGTGCTATCAAAGAAATATGGTCCGATAACACAGCCCCACAAAAAAAAATTGTTATCGAGACAATTGTATCCCTATGTAATTTGTCACGCTGAATCCAAATCCGAGGTAAAAAAAAATCGTACACCCCCAAAATCAACCCATAGGGCTAAAAAACACTCCCTAAACAGGATAAAAATGACAACGCTCCACGAATGGTCTTAAATCTCATTAAATCAAATTAAATAGAAACATTCAAGTATATGACGCACAAATACAGAGTTAACACTACCTTCCATTGAAAATCACATCTACATCATGTAGATACTAGTTTAGCCTGCTTAGCCGTAGGGGACTAGGTTGGATGCTGGTGTTAAAATGAGAATGGCAAATCAGAATTTTTACTTGTTAGCATAACCAGAAGTCAGGTTATCGAAAGAATGCAAAGATTTCATTAATATTTTTATATATAGTTTTTCCTTTAGTTCTCATAGATAGCTTTTCTTTCCACTGTTTGCAAAATCCTATAATGAAAATGTTTCAATACTATAAGCAAACAAATAATAAATAATTCATCTTTTGGATTTGTTTTCGAATGATCTTCTGACCGACTGACGTTTATGCTTTTCAGAAGTCTCTCTTTTTAAGGACCATCAGTAATCTGCCATCATGTGTTCATGCCGTCTTCCTCGGTACCTCTTTTCCATTTCTGATACATCTTGGTGAAGGCGTTCACCCTGCCCTTCACTGTAGTTGTCTAATTCGTCTTTGGAAGAATTTCCTACCCCAGTTCCCTGAGGCCCAACCTACACCTAACCAGTTCCGGAATACGCCGACGAACTGACACTTGCTGGAAGCAGTAAGGTCTCCAACATCCTTACTCATGGCGCACTTCCTGATCAAGGCTCGAAAAGGCTAGCTTCAGGAGGCCTATAATAGCGACCACCTCGGCAGAGCGAACTCACAGCAGCTTATGAATTTATTGACCAAATGAGTAATCAATAAGATCCACTAGCACGACCAGGAGTGCTATCATAGGTTCAATCATAACAAAGAAAACTTAACAATATAACAGACAAAAAAAAGTAATAACAGAAACAATGAACGGCCCAATAAAGACCCCAATTTGACGTATACCTAATTCCCATACCTTCAACAATCGTATGCGGCTTTCAATGCGCAACCTACCGGCTGGTCAAAATACTACATAGCCAGAAAATTATATAGATGATTCTTTTTAGAAGCCATATAAATAAGTAATAGTATTATTATGAATTACACCCCCTTGGAACTGGAAATTGATACACCTATGCCTACTAGTGAGTGACTGGAAACTTGTAGAAAGAGCCATGGATGATTCTAGAGTGTGGTGGGAGAAGATTCTGGATCCATCTAGAGGTAATTTCAGAGTATATAAGGCGCGATTACCGGCGCAGAAGAAGAAGTTTATTAAGAGAAGTTTATTAAAGTGACAGTCGGTAAAAGGTGAGGTTAAATATCAAGTAAACAAAGTGTAAAGGTTATTTTGAAGTATTGTATAGTCAGTAAATTATTAAATAAAGTGTTAGTGTTTGTCTCTTGTTGAAATTATTTTAGAACCCACGGATTCATACAGGGTGTTTCCTAAAGGGTGGAAAACACGTAAGAGTATATTCAGGAAATTCTTTTTAGGAGTCATCTAAGCAACTGCAATTTAAATTTAGGGGTGGCTTCCGCCACTCTATGGAGGTAGTTTTTGAGCATCGCATCGAGGCTGATGCAGTTACATACTGTTTTTAAAATAACTGGACATCGTAAGCCTTTTTTTGCAATCACTGCAGTTTTTTTTAAATTTCCTGTCGTGTGAGGGGTAGTTTTCACCCACTCGTAGAGGTGATTTTCAATGGAAAGTAGTGTTAATTAAGATATAAATAATAAAAGAATGTTTTTTCTATAAATAAAGGATCATCTTGGCATCTATTTGCCATGAGTTCGCAAAATCCCAATCGGCAATCAGGGTCATTGTCATTAAGTTCTTGAACCAAATGAATTTTATATAGCCGGTATTTTTCATTTTTTAGAGGACGCAGTATAGATGTTTTTCTAACATCGTTATCGGCGGCAACTTGTCTTGTAGGTTTATGTGGTTTATCTTAAATATCTAGCAATATAACAAAATTTTTTTCATCATCTAAAATACGTTTCCTACCAGATTTAGGAATATCTGTGGCATTTCCAAATTCACGAAATTTGTGTTCTCCTCTACTAACTATAGACTGGGATATGCGGCGGTTAGGATACTTAGTATTAAGATTTCGCATACCTGCTTCTGCGTTCTTGTTTTATCGCCACATCCTAATAATATAAAATTTCAATCCTTTTATAACCGAAAGACAATTTATATATTTAGGGTCGCTAGTCAACAGCGCAAACATCGAAAGCGGTACGAGAGGAAGATCCAGAGGAAAATATTTGGTGCTGTAAATGATAATGACCTGTAGCGCAGGTGCTAAAACTTTGAATTATATCAGCTCTTCCAGGATCCGGATATTGTGAAGCACATAGCGCACCCGACTGCCCACATGCAACGTAATAGCACCATGTCGAAGATAATCACTACGAGAGGCCCAGTGGGGTAAACAAGCAGTATGAAGACCAAGACTGTGATACTCAGACGATATAGAATGAGACCTTAAGATAGTGGGATTAAGAAGATGGAGAATGCTGGTGGCGGATAGGAGCGAATGGAGAAATGTATTAGAGGAGGCTAAGGCCCACAATGGGCTATAGCACGAATTTTCGTTTATTTGAAATTTTTTGCGCGCGGCCTATAAAAAAATTTGATTGCTCGAAAACCAAACATACCAGGAAGAAAAGTCAAAATGGTTTTTAAAGGGGATATAAAATACTCTTTTGTGTTTCCATTTTTGACAGCTCTTGATATCTATTTGTATATAAAAATAACAATATAATATAGTCACCTCTTGATTTTTTGCACTTTTAACTATTCACAGGTCCATAAAAAATAATTGACTTTAATATAAGTTATAAATGCATTATCTTTTAGTTCAAGGTAGTACTTCAATGAAACAAAAGTTAGGAATAAAAATAATCACATTTACAAATTTATCAGCATGTTGAAGTTAGCCAAATTTTGGCCAATTTTTTATTGTTTCCTAAAAATTAAAAAAAGACCCAAACATCTTCATAATTTAGCTCAAAGAAATTTTTTTTCGAGTTTATAAATCATATAACTATTGCTTCTAATCATTTAATAATTAAAAAATTGTATTAAAAAATATCATCAAAAAATTGAAATGCAGCCTTTTTTGGGTTTTTTTTTTGACTGACTTTAACATGCTGCTAAATTTGTAAATATGAATATTTTTATTCCTAACTTTTTCTGCATCGAAGTACTACCTTGAACTAAAAGATAATGCATTTATAACTTATATTATAGTCAGTTATTTTTCATGGGTCTGTGAATAGTTAGATGCACAAAAAATCAAGAGATAATTATATTATATTATTATTTTTATATAGTAGTAAATATCAATAGCCCTCAAAAATGGTAACACAAAAGAGTATTTTATATCCCCTTTAAAACACATTTTGATTTTTCTTCCTAGCTTGTTTGGTTTTCGAGCAATTCAATTTTTTCTATAGGCCGCACTCAAAAAATTTCAAATAAACGATAATTCGCGCGCATTAAAAATACAAATTTTACAATTTTTGTCAATATCGATTTTCTCGAAAACCATGGCATATACAGAAAATTACAAGAGTATGTTTTTTAAGCAGTTAGTCAAGCTATCTTTTTTATGACGAGCATTTTTTTTATATCTTCAACGGTTACCGAGTTATCAGTAAAATGAGATTTTTTTCACCGAAGGAGTGGTTTTTTAGGGGGTTGCGTGGCACCCCAGAACTGATTTATGTGGTTTTGGGATGTTTAATCCTCGCACTAACAGTTACGGAAGGAGAATCTCAGATAACATTTTTTGCGAGGTTCTGGTGTATTTTTTACTTTACCGATTGGACTATATGTCTTAAATTTAAAATATTATGCTTAAATCTGGCAACATTATCTCTACGAAATATAGCAACACAGCCGCAAATATTTTTCCGTTGCATTGAAACCGTTACTATTCCGCCAATTTCATTTCATTGAACAAAAAAAATGAAATTCAGAGGTCCAAGATCTGCGAACATGCTTGGGAGAACGGACATAGAATAAACTGGGACTCGGCAAACATTTTAACAAAAGAGGCGGACAGCAAGAAAGAAAAATTAAAGAATCAGCGATAATGTTATTGAATGAGGATAAATGCGTGTTGAATTGTTCCGTAGATGTCTGTACAACCTGGTTGCCAGTGTTAAAAGAAGAACTTCACAAACTTAACATTGTATAAAAATTAAGAAAACTGTTAACTATATCAACAGTTCTATGTAAATAGTAAGTATCTATGGATATTGAATATAACAAACATTCTTAGAGCTGTCCCAAAGAATTAGAAAAAGTCTTATATGACACAACCAGTTATTTTGCGACATGATAGCCGACACTCTTTAACAGGTTCTTATTAACTTGATTTTTAACTTTGCAACTTTGTATATTTTCAATCTACCCACTTTTAGATGTCGTATTGACTTGAAATTTTGTTTAATGTTTAAATGGTTTACATGACAACACGATATAATATTTTTCTCCGAAGAATCCAATATGGCATTTCCAAGATGGCGGGCAGTCTATTGTGATTTAATATTCGATTCTATTAAAAATTAGTAGGTATTTATTTCGGGTATTTCGGATAAGTTGTATCATTTATTGTCTGATTCGACTGTAAAGCGCTATCTGAGGGTTATCGATGTTGCAGGTTATGAATATTGAGACAAAACTAAAACAAATAATTAAAAAAATTAAATAACGCTCTAATACCCACTAAACCCCTTTGAAAAATGCACTACAAAGAAGAAAACAATGTTATTAATAATAATAGCTATTATGATAAACATAGGACATTTAAAATACTTAGAAAAATAGAAAATTTCACTCAATGGGCGTCCCAAGCTATTACGTACATTATCGTAACTATTGAGGATTATTATTACCATTAGTTTCTTATTTTTAACAGTTTTAGTTTTTGAAAGCGTGTGTTTAAGTTTTTTTAATTATTAATTTATTTTATATGCACAAAATATAAACAAATATAATTCTCACTTGTTAGAAATGCATCTCCACTGCTACTACTCCAATACAAATGACTGAATCTTAATCTCCGGTAACTGTCACTGTAATTACTTCTATTTCCACTCATAATTAAAAAAGACTTGCTAAAATTATTTTCTGTTATTGTGAAATTAAACATTTTGCTTTCGTTAGCTTGTCTTTAATCATCGAGTCGTTTCCATTAACTATTACAAGTTACTGATACAATATTATATATATTATCTTATTTTTAATTATTTACTTCAGAGGCGCACTAAAACAGGAATAAAACAAAAATGTTATAAAACTGATAGCGAATTAAATGCTATACGTCTTTATTATTGTATTTTCTTAGTCGCATGATAGTGTCATATGTCTTCAAATAAATATTTACTTAACAAGATATTGGTATAGGAGCCAGCGCGCAATCATAATCACCTGACACATTTGTAAAAGCTAGAGACATTATTAATCCCGTTGTTGCTTGGCAGATAAAAAAAATGTTTGGTTGTGGAAACTTCACTAGATAACTCTTGAAAGTGGACGTGTTTTTCATGGTTAGTGGAAGTAATCACACAGCGAGTATAGACATATGATTGGCATTCATACCCACGTAACATCTCATGGACATGTACATCCATAGTATACGCAATAGATGTAGAAATTTGAAAATGTATTGTTAAATATACATTTGATATGAAATGTATATTCAGCTACTGACATCCATCAGTGTCATATACAATGTATATTGCTGGAGGTATATACATAATGATTTATACATAACATATCCATTAAGGTATAATTAAATTATACACGTACACGAATTTTATTTCATTACCTGATGCTAATGCTCTACTAATTTATGGCATAGTACGTCGGCGCATCAAACATCGTTTGTTTACACGGATTGTAGTTCACAACAACCGGTAGCCATTAAGCCCTATAGTGTTGGGTGCATAGTGTTCATATGTGATGGAAGTTAACTTTTTCTCATTCTCTGGATTTTATATTTGCTTATTGCTATATTATGATGTAAGAATGTATTTGTTATAATGCAATTGTTTAAATTTGTAAATACATACTGTTTTAGGGTTAGAAAATTTGCAAGTTTCATATTTAACTCATTATGGCAGGTGTGTGTTTAGTTAAGATGGCGCAAAGTGACAGAGGCCTAATTCCGCGAACGCACTAATCAACCGCGACCACGATCTCGGTCGCGGTCGCGGTCGTAGGTGTCGCGACCATGTTGAGACCGTCATTGCGACTATCTGAATATATCAGTTGTTTAAACATGGACGTCGACGAAGTGAGTGAGTAATTTATTGGTACTTGCGAAGGCAAAATAAAAAACAGGAGAAAAAACAATTTTGGCTACACCCGTTTCTCGACAGTCGTTTGACAAAAGGAGCATTTGTTACATTCTATAGTGAAATGAGACAACATGATGAATTTTTTTTTAATTGTACAAGAATGTCAGTAAATTCATTTGATACATTAATAGGGAATTTATTTATTTATTTATTTTTATTTATTTATTTGATACACTATTCAACAGGTTGGAATTTACGGCTAGTGGTCGCGTGCGGGTCTCAAGTCACAAGAACGGTCGCTAAGACCATGGTCGTGGTCGCGATCGCGGTCATCACAATGTGTGTTGAAAGATTTAATTCAACACAAACCACTGGTCGCAGAGATCATAGTAGCGGTCGCAGTCGCTAAGTGCGTCGGCGGCGTAAAAATTTGCTGTTGTCAAGTCATATTGGGTACGTATTTTATAAATATAGTGAATAAAAATTACATACTGTAGCGTATTTCCACCTTTTAGGAAACCGTGGGTTCTAAATAATTTTAACAAGAGATAAACACTAACACTTTATTTAATAATCTAATGACTATACAAATAATACTTCAAAATAACCTTTACACTTTGTTTACTTGATATTTAACCTCACTTTCGTTACCGAACGTCACTTTCCTAAAACTTCACTTTAGTAAACTTCTTCTTCTCCGTCGGTAATCGCGCCTTATATACTCTGAAACCGCCTCCAGATCCATCCAGAAACAATCAAGAATCTTCTCTCACCATACTCTAGAAAACTCTACAAGTTTCCAGTCACTCACTATTAGGCATAGGCGTATCAATCTCCAGTTTCAAGGGGGTGTAATTCATAACAATACGTTCATATTATATAACTTACTGATGATTGAGAATGTTTTAAACACATATGTAGGACATGAGTAACTAAAGTATTATACATATGTTTACAATTTGTTAAACTACCGGAAAAGTATACGTAAACATTGAAAATTTTAAATATTTTGTAATAATTTAAGATATTTTGTAAAGTTTATGTATGTTTAAAATAGTTATATAAAATATATTTTTTGTTAAACTATCTGTGTTTTATTACCTCTTATATGTACCTCTGAAGCAGTTCCCACGAATATCAAAACACTTGAACACTTTCATTCGATGAGTGCTACACCAATCGTGTTGGTATCGTCGAGATTATTAAAACTGTCCGTTTTAATCATCTCTCGATGATGCCACATGGCTGAAGCAACACGCGTTGAGTGCAGTGTTAAATAAGTGGAAAGTACTTCAACTAATTTCAACATAATGTACTGCTATTAAAAAAAACATGTTATTGCTTAAAACAAACATTGAAGTCGTACTCACTGGGGTAAAAATGGCATGGTGCCCCTGGCTTTGGTGTACCCCTTAGTAACGCGGGGCTTGCAGGGGCGTTATTTACGCCACTGGTCGACAGGAATCCTAAAATAGACGTCGGTGCACTTTTCATATGTTTTTCCTGCAATATGCTTTGTAACGTTCCCTAGAAAGAAATGAGTCTTTGTCGAATATTGAGTTATATATTATTTTCGGTTTGTTGCTGACTCACTGTGTATTTAAAACGAAGCAAATCACTTGCAATTAAGACCCTTTTGAAGCTACTGTTTGTTTCTTAATTGCTTTAGATATTAGTTAATGGTCTGTCAAATGATATGAAAAGGTTAATGACATGTGGTAAATAAACTATTTTTTTAATTGAGCACAGCAAGAAAAGAATTTTTGAAAAAAAATGAATTGCCTTTTAAAAAAGCATCATTCTTCCGTTTTTGATCAGTTATAATGTTGAATAGGTAGGAAATAATTTTGGTCGAAAATGTAAAAATAAGGGGCAAAAGAAAAAAATGTATTTTTTTTCAAAACGATTTTTTTTATTAAGGGAAAATATCAGACTTACCTTTCTGACCTTCGATTTCCCCACCCCCACCTCCATCGCATGTTGCTCTTCTTCTCTACTTTCCTCTCACTCTATCAGATGAGAGGTCCACAGAAATTTTTGACCTGCGGAGACGCAACTCGCTGCCGCGACAATCTATCATGAGCATTGTCCCCTCGTCTTAGGCCGCGGGTGAGATAATAATAGAAAGAGAGGGACATGAATAGCAGGTAATGGAAGAAAAATCGAGAACAAGAGGAAGCGAATTGAACATTGAACATTGAACGGTGTGCATTGAATTCTTGTATGAGGCGCGCGTCGATGAAATCGGACGCGCGGGCATTGGCATGATAACACGCGTGTGATATCTCCACAACCAGTCGGAATATTCCACTCTACAGAGCCTCTATCTAGTTGCTGACATGGATAAGCATCTAGAAAGACTGAAATGCGAAAGCTTCGACACGCCCAACACGTATTAATTATTAACAGTACCATGTATATTCGTGGAGTAGATCTGGCATTTGAAAAACAAGTGTTTTTTCTCCAAAAAATGTTTTCCCTATTTTATAGAGGATGACTTCCCCCACTTTCCTGATACTTTCACATCCGAGATCTACGTGGTGCAGAGGGGTGGAGGGGCCGTTACACATATGGAAAAACGGTTTTCCACAGTTTGCGCGCAATTAGGGAGACGGAAAAAAGAATATTTCGGATAAAAAAGAAAGGTATCCCCAATGCGCGTAAATTGATTTTTGGTTTTTTAAAATCGGTCAATTAAAGTCTGAGATATGGCCGTTTGAAGGGATTGAGTTTCAGGGTAGGAAAAGGGATCGGGCAGGAGGTATGAGGGGTGTTTAAAAGATGAGGGATAGGGTTAGGATTGTAATTTTTTCTTCTGTTGTGGGTGGTTACAGGAAGAGGCCGAGACCGCGAGGGGTGCTCTCTAGGGCAATTATGGAAGGAGAGGGACGGGGGAACGTGCAAAAAGGGAAAAAGGCCATAACTCCGGTTCTAATAGGGCGATTTAAAAAAATCGAAATGAGATTTCTCTCGTTTTTGATCAGTTATAATGTTGGATAGGTAGGAAATAATTTTGGACGAAAATGTAAAAATGAGGGGCAAGAGAAAAAAAGTATTTTTTTTCAAAACGATTTTTTTTATTAAGGGAGAATATCAGACTTACCTTTCTGACCTTCGATTTCCCCACCCCCACCCCCATCGCGTGTTGCTCTTCTTCTCTACTTTCCTTTCATTCTATCAGATGAGAGGTCCACAGAAATGTTTGACCTGCGGAGATGCAGCTCGCTGCCGCGACAATCTATCATGAGTATTGTCTCCTCGTCTTAGGCCGCGGGTGAGATAATAATAGAAAGAGAGGGACATGAATAGCAGGCAATGGAGGAAAAATCGAGAACAAGAGGAAGCGAATTGAACGGTGTGCATTGAATTCTTGTATGCGGCGCGCGTCGATGAAATCGGACGCGCGGGCGTTGGCATGATAACACGCGTGTGATATCTCCACAACCAGCCGGCATATTCCACTCTACAGAGCCTCTATCTAGTTGCTGACATGGGATATATATCACGAGGCCACGGACACACGCGTGATAATTGAGGCCCCGCACGGCCGACTTGACCGGCGTACGCCGTGTATAAGATAATGAAATAAGAATCGGGAGGTTTCTTGATATATGGCCGCTATCTGCCTCTTTTATTTTATTCGCCGTTCACCCCCATGTCGATAAGAAACTTCCCCATGCACGAGGGGCGTCGGCGAAATGATTTGCTGCGTAAATTCACGAAAAATAAAAAAAAATCGGTTGAGAATTGAGGGAGTTTAAATATTTGAAAACGCCTCGCGCGACGGCTCACACAGATAAAAAGAATTTCTCTTTGTGTGAGTGAGAGCGAGAGGGTAGAAGCCACGCCTACTCTCCCGCAGCTGCAGCTGCTGATTGAAAAGAAAATAGATTTGTAAATATAACTCGCGCACGTAGCGCAAGTTACTGTCCGATCGAATTTATTTATTTTTTAATAAAAAGAGAAATTTGTTCTCTTTAAAATGAGCCCTGGCAGAAATGCGTAGGACTTTCCCTTGTCCTTCTACAGGACTCAAACTTCAAGTTGTCGCCCTGCCTGTCCTAATGAGGGAATTTGAAAAAAGTTTTCTTCATTTTAAAGGGAGTGAAGTTCCCCGTCTTTTGAGGAGCATTTTATTCCCCACTCCTCCCTTAATAAAAAAAATCGTTTTGAAAAAAAAAATGCGTTTTTTCTTTTGTCCCCATTTTTACATTTTCGGCGAAAATTATTTCCTACCTATCCAACATTATAGCTGATCAAAGAAGGAAGAAATTCCATTTAGATTTTTTTAAATCGCCCTATTAGAACCGGAGATATGGCCGTTTTCCCTTTTTCCACGTTCCCCCCTCCCTCTCCTTCCCTAATTGCCCTAGATGGCTTCCTCCGCGGCCTCGACCTCTTCCTATAACCACCCATAACAGAAAAAAAATTACCATCCTAACCCCATCTCTTATCTCTTAAACACCCCTTATACCTCCTGTCCGATCCCTTTTCTTACCCTGAAACTCAATCCCTTCAAACGGCCATATCTCAGGCCCTAGTTGGCGATTTTAAAAACCAAAAACCGGTTTACGCGCCTCAGGGAGACCTTACTTTTTTTCCAAAACATTTTTTTGTCCGTCTCCCCGATCGCGCGCAAACTGAGAGAAATCGATTTTCCATATGTTTAACACGCCCCCCTCCCCCCACATCACCTAGATCTCGGATGTGAAAGTGTCAGGGAAGTGAAGAAAGTCGTCCTCTATAAGATGGGAAACATTTTTTTTTTAAAGACACTTGTTTTTCACCCCCTTTATTTTTCATTTTTGACTAACAATTTTAATTATGATTATGATACTAGAAATTGAAGCAAATCTAGTTGGTGTTAATTGTTTTAACAAACTACCTACTCATATAAAAATCATTATAAGCGTGAAGTAGTTTAAAAACAGATTATATAATTTCTTATTTCAACACTCTCTTTATAATGTTAATGAATACATGAATTCAGAAATATTCTGAAGTGTCTCAGATGGTAATTTTTATATCGTATTTTTCTTTTTTTTCTTGTATGTACCTTTTGACTATCCTACACCACATGTATATTTTGTATTGGTATACTTTAGGGACAATAAATATTATTATTGTTATATCTTCGTAAATTTGAATGCACAAATTTGTTATTTATAGGATTTTGCTAACAGAGGAAAAAACTATCTATGAAAACTAAAAGAAAAACTATATGTAAAAAATATTAATGAAATCTTTGCATTCTTTCGATGGCCTGACTTCTGGTTATGCTAGCGACTCAAAATCCCAAAATAAATTTGTTCAATTTCTTATTTGACATTCTCATTATAACACTAGCATCCAACATAGTCCCCTACCGCTAAGCAGATTAAACTAGTATCTACATGACACCCTACGCGCCAATATTCTTGACTAAAGATGACGGTCTCGGATGATTAGGGGTCGAGCCCCCCGCAAATGCGGACAGTATTGGCGATGTTAGCAAACCTCCCCTGGTCCTGGCTGTTGGACCCTGCCAGCTGGGTCGTTTCTTCTGGCGCTCTTCTGTCTTGGTCTTCTTTCTTCGCTGGCATGTATAGGCTCCCGGGAGCGTCTTTCGTCTGTCGTGAGAGGGAACGGCTGTTACCGAGCCCTCTCGGAGTTTGAAAGGGATTTGGGGGTGTTGTCTAGTCGGAAGCCCAGGGTGCCAATTGGCATCATGTGCTCCAATTTCGTCGGAAGGAAGTGTGAACTCTGTAGTTCAAGATTGTGTTCGGCCAGAGACGCTTTCTTAGCGTCAGAGGCCGGCACGGGCTAGGGTAAGGTTACCGAGCTGGTTGTTTGCTTGGTACCCCCGGGATCGGGTATTGGATGTTTTTGGTCATTGTCTCCTTGCGGTGTGGCTTGCAGATCGGGCTGAAACAGATAAAGAGTTAGTTATACTTACCCATTATCCAGGATCTGGAGCTTCGGCCTCTTGTGCCTCGGAGCGTCGTTGGGGTCATAGTCAGTCGCCTGTCTGACCAGCGGATTCCCATGCTCTGCTGCACGGGCGTATAGGTTCTTCGCTCTGTCCCGGATGACTTCAGTTACTGGGGTGTATTTCAGGTCTCTGAAGATGTCGGCGTTTCTGACAAACCATGGTGCATGCACGGCTTGTATCCTCTTCAGATGGGTGGCTGCTTGGTATCCCCAGGCAACGGAGGCGTAGGTCAGAATAGGTGCAATGAGGGTCCTGATAAGCGTGAGCTTGTTCCTCAGGTTGAGTTGGCTCTGTCTACCTATCATAGGCTAAAGTAGAGTCCTCCTTGTCCTCGCTTTCTGTATTATCGCTTCCGTGTTCTGTCTCCACGTCAGGCTTCGATCCATGATAACGCCAAGGTACTTGACGGTATCGTGCCATTGAATGTTCTCGCCGTTCAAGGAGACGTGTCCTATGTGAGTTTGCTTCCTGACTCTCTTGAAGAGGATGGCTTTGCTCTTCTCCGCGTTGATTTTGACTTTCCACTTGTTGCACCACTCTTCCAGAAGGGATGCTGCTTCCTGGAGGTTGCGGGTGGCAAGTCTTGCACTCCATGATCTTGCGATTATGGCCGTGTCGTCTGCGTAGAGCGCCAAAGAGGTCCTTGCGGTTCTTGGCATGTGACACCCTACGGTATGAAGGTTCAGTTAAAAATGAGAACGAAGGCCTAAAATGAATTTGTTTAGGGCCAAGTGGTGTACAAATGAGACAATTTTTTAAATGAACCCATTTCTGCTAACAAAAAAAATATAAAAAAATATAAGAAGGCGCAAAAACGTGTTATCAATACTGTGTACTGTGAAAAAAATTACTATTCCTAGTACTTTTCTTTTTAAAAAAAATTAAACCCTATCTCATTTTTAGTCGAGAGTTTGGGGTAAAAACAAGACTGGTCTGGGGAAAAATAAGACATTAATATAGTAGGTATACTATTACTCTGGGGTATTAATGAGCCGGCTCAATTGAAAGAGGAGACAAAGTTGTATAAATGTAACTTATCAAACTTTATTTATAACTAAATAAAATCAAAAATATAAAACTAACTAAAATTTCAAAGTTTAGAGACGCAGAATATACTAAATTGTAAACAACATATATTTTTAAAATTTTCATGTGTGTTGAAAGAAATTTAGTAACATATTTAAGTAGCGAAATGAAATGTCTATCAGCTTATCTCTTTATCATGTCAACAATTTCTTTTTAAATCTTGTAAAAATTAGTGTCTCATTTTAGTCCATAATTTTTACTGTCTCATTTTTACACCGCTTGACCCTACTTACCTTGTCTTAAAAATTCTTTTCATTCCAATGGATTATATTTTCATAAAATCTCTCATTCAGTTTCTTGAAAATGCTTAGACTTTGAAACGTTATTCGCCCTTATTCTGAGCTCATCAGAAAGGCACAAAGCCACTCATAACGATGTTTCATGCAAAACCAAGGCAATATCCATGAATAAGTATGAAATATTTATATTTGACATTGACTGATAAAAAACAACAGATCTACACCTATCTATTAGCTAACTAGTATTGGAGCCTATACCGGGTGAGTCACGAATTGCGCTCGCCCCGATATTTCCTAAAATATTTGGAATAGAAAATTTAAATTTGGACGCCTTATTACACGACTAAAATTCCATCTTTTCAATAAAAAATCAAGTTTGGTGCACATCCGGTTTGACCGAAAATGCCCACAACTTTCGATTTTTAAATGGAACACCCTATATATTTTTACATTTTTGGAATCTAGAGGAAATTTTGAATACAATACATCCATTTTGGTAACTTTTTGATAAACATTAAAAATTTTATTAAAAAATCTATTTCTGAATCCAGAGTGCTGTGGTGCCCAAAATATATTTTAGTTTGTGTGCTACGTTACTATAAAAATAAAAAGAGCAATATGATTGCATTACTTAATTCTCTAGAGGCGTTTAAAATTTTTAAATGTGATTTTTACCCACACAATATCAGCTATCAGACAGATACAAAATAAAGCGTTGCGGAAATCTCTTTGAGTAAAAATTAAAGAAAATGAATAATTTTAATAGAAATGAAAAGGTCGATATATGGAGAGCGTCTCAAAAATTCAACTGCAGCTGCAGAACTGTATCAGCAACGATATCCCAACAGACGTCATCCAAGCAGACACTTGTTTGCCAGAGTGGAACAAGAATTAAGAAACGAACCCAATCAACAAGATAACCATCAAACATTTATTGTAAGTGAGGACAAAGAAATTGATGTATTAGGATTTGTGATGGTACACCCAACAACATCAACAAGGGAATTGTCAATGGAATGCTACATTAGTCAGTCTTCGGTTTGCAGAATTTTGAAGAAACATAAGTTTCGGTCTTATAAATACCAAATACACCAACATCTTTATGGAGATGATAACGACAGGAGGCTAGTATATTGCAACTGGTTCTTAAATGCAGTACCTACAACAAAACCCAGGTTTTCCTTTTCATATTTTATATTCAGATGAAAGTAGATTTACGAACCAAGGTATGTTTAACAGAAATAATACTAGGTACTGGGCTTAAGAAAATCCGAGGTTGGTAGGGCGGGGGAATATTCAGGAAAGATTTGGGTTTAACTGTTGGCTTGGCGTACTTGGAGATCGAATAATTGGACCCATATTTTTTGATGGAACACTTACTGGCGAACGACATTTATTCTTTTTACAAAACCAGACAGCAGAATTTTTTGACTTACTTCCTCTTGCCTATTTACAAAATCTGTTTTTCCAACAAGATGGTGCTCCGCCACATAATTCCAGAAGAGTGATGGAATATTTAAACAACTTGCATGGTGAACGCCTTATCGCAAATCAAGGTCATATCAGGTGGCCTCCTAGGTCACCTGACTTATCAGCCCTCGACTATTATGTATGGAGCACTCTCAAAAATAAAGTTTATGAAACTTCTTCAAATACCCGTGAAGAGCTGCAAAATAAAGTTGTACGGGCTCTTAATGAAATAACGCCGGCTGAATTGCGTAGAGCCATTCAAGCAACTGTACGCAGAGCCGAATTGTGTATAGAAAAAAATGGTGGACATTTTGAACAATATCTATAAATGTCAATTTATGGTTTAATTATATTAATTATTTTAAAGATACCTACTACTGTTACCTAGTTTAAGTTTAATTGTTCAAACGGAATTTATTTTTATTTATTTATAGGCCCGATATTTATGTTCATTTAAATAAAACTCTGAAAACCGAACTGATGTCGCATTCTATTGCAAATGTCCTTGTGGATGTAATTGTGTTTACCTCCACATACCTATGCTAAACTTAATTGTAACGTTCTTTGCGCTCACAATTATTAAATGTTTGATAGCTCAAGATTGCCTATAACTACACGAGTCTGTCTGACAGCTGATATTGTTTTATTGCATTCAGTGGCTACTATGATTTTTCCAATGTTATTAGGTTACCAGATTTACACAGAAATGTGCCATTTTAGTTTCCAAAGCCCACTAATCTATTATCTATTAGCCGCATGTTTCTAAAAGCTTGGTTGCATTGTATTTTGGCTGAAATCTCAAATATTTCTGAGCGGATTTTCAAAATTTTGGTATCATTAGATTCGTATGAAAATGAGGTATTTAAAAATGTTGGTGAACGATTAAATTCCCATTTAAAAAAACCGAGTTAGTGGGTAAAAATCACATTTAAAAATTTTAAACGCCTCTAGAGAATTAAGTAATGCAATCATATTGCTCTTTTTATTTTTATAGTAACGTAACACACAAACTAAAATATATTTTGGGCACCACAGCACTCTGGATTCAGAAATAGATTTTTTAATAAAATTTTTAATGTTTATCAAAAAGTGACCAAAATGGATGTATTGTATTCAAAATTTCCTCTAAATTCCAAAAATGTAAAAATATATAGGGTGTTCCTTTTAAACGTCGAAAGTTGTGGGCATTTCCGGTCAAACCGGATGTGCACCAAACTTGATTTTTTATTGAAAATATGGCATTTTAGTCGTGTAATAAGGCCTCCAAATTTCAATTTTCTATTCCAAATATTTTAGAAAATATCGGGGCGAGCGCAATTCGTGACTCACCCGGTATACTCTATGCATGTTTAAAAGTGAATTATTTATTATTTGTTTCCTTATAGTAATGAAACATATTCTTTATAGGATTTTGCAAACAGCGGAAAAAAACTATGAGAACTAAAAGGAAAACTATATGTAAAATATATTAATGAAATCTTTGCATTCTTTCGATAACCTGACTTCTGGTTATGCTAGCAAATCAAAATCCTAAAATAAATTTGTCCAATTTCTTATTTGACATTTTCATTATAACACTAGCATCCAACATCCAATGAGAGATTTTATAAAAATGTAATCCATTAGAATGAAAAAATTTTTTAAGACAAGGAGGTAAGCATATTCATTTTAGGCCTATGGTGACTATGTTGGATGCTAGTGTTATAATGATATTGTCAAATAAGAAATTCGACAAATTTATTTTAGGATTTTGATTTGCTAGCATAAGCAGAAGTCAGGTTATCGAAAGAATGCAAAGATTTCATTAATATTTTTTACATATAGTTTTTCTTTTAGTTTTCATAGATAGTTTTTTTTCCATTGATTGCAGAATCCTATCAAGAATATGTTTCATTACTACACGCAAACAAATAATAAATAATTCACTTTTAAACAAATTTGTTTCTCTCACCACAAAAAAAATGGAAAAAGCATGATTTGTTTGTGGATGTTTTTGTGTTAATTTCGTCAAAAACGGTTTTGAAGTAAAAATCTTCATTAGCTCCATTAATAGTTGTTGGTTGTCTGTTGGTTCGTATAAAACCCGTCTTTATTTTTAAGAAATGCTGCCATCATACGTGCAGTTTTCATGTGTTTAAAAATGTAAATTTAACAGTTGAGCTGAGAGATATGATTGATGATGACTAGCGTTAACGTAACTAGGAAGTCTGGGTACTATTTTCCTATTAGTTGGCATTTGTCCGCATTAATAAGTACCAGCAACTAAAATTAATATTTATAAAAACATGTTTTTCTTGTTAATTTAACATAATAAGGAAATAGAATATAATACAATCTAGTCATCGAAATTTTCGCTGTAGCAACAAGTATTAATGGATAAAATATTAATTAATAATAAAAATGATTTAATTTCTTAGAGGTTGTTTAAATCGGTACTGAGAATCGTATGTACATTGTACATACCCCTGTTCGAAAAACGAGAATCGTGACGTATTAGTAGCAACCAACTGGCTTACGACACCTTACAGTCTCTTATCTTCTTTTGCTTTTTTTTTATCTTTCCGCGGCATCGACATCTTGGCCATTAGCCGCATCGACATCGTATTATAATCTCATTAATAGGAGAGTTTCATTATTTCTGTACATGCCGTTGTATTTATCATGAATATCTACATTAAACCTTTGAAAATAAGTTTATAGTTCTTAAGAATTTCACAATTTTTTCCAGGTTCTCAGTTAACTGGCCGAGGCATAATTTTAGCTGATCAGGAATCTTTAATCGTCTTCGATGGTGATCATATTCTGGACATTCTAGTATTATGTGTTTGACTGTTAATGTCACATTACATACCTACCTGACATATTAGCTGTTGATATCCTGCTAATAAGTATATATTTGTTAAATTTGTGTGGCCTATTCTTAGCCTTGTGAATACAATATGTTCCCTTCTTGGAAGTACATGTGTTATTTTCCATTTACTTACTTTGGGTTTAATTTCTTTTAGTTTAGCGACTCCATTATTCTACTCGTTTTGCCAGTATAATTTTATGTCCATGTGTCGAATTGTAATATTACTTCCATTGTTCTCTAAAGCTGCTTCTTTTGCCGCTCTATCCGCGAGTTCATTTCCATGAATACCTACGTGACTAGGAGTCCAAATAAAAGCAATTCTTTTACCCAAAGATCCCAGCCAGTGAACTAATAAAAGAATATTTTGCACTAGAGGGTCAGTACTAGTATTAATGGTCAATCCTTGCAGAGCACTAAGAGAATCGCTACATATACGGGTATTATTCCAAGGATTCATTTCTATGTATCTTAACGCTCGCCATAGTGCATAAAGTTCGGCAGTATATGTGCTAGCTGCATTTGGCAGTTTTTTTTTTGTTATCTTTCTTATCCAACTGAGTAACAACAGTTACTCAAGGGTTGTAGGGCGGGCCACTTTTTTGCGGATTGCATACGCCCTGTGCGTGTGTAATCAAGCATTTGATTTCAACTATGTGGTTGAAAATTCACCAAGTTTTTCTTTTCTTGTCTTGTCTTAATGAAAATGATACCTGTGACTACCGAATAATAATTTTTGTGTAAACTATTAGACAAACGATTCAATACCGTCCTTTATCGGTTTATTTTTGAATTTGTTGGGAATCTGCTGTCGTAATATGTATTCATTGATGCCGATAGAAAGAGAACAAATTTAAGGGGGGTTTTTCATCAGGAAAATGCCAAACGTAGTTTCAGCTATGGCAAAATTGTAAATCCTTTTGACCATAAGTCTGATGTCAATGAGATTACTGAGACAATAACTAATTTGCAGTCTGCTATTGAAATTTTTTCTGGTACAACCGCTGATCAGGATAATAAAATAATTTCCACAAGGTTAAACCACATTTCTGGTAGAGTACAGCATTTCAAAACTGATACTGAAGCTGAGGAAGGTACTAAAAAGAGATTACAATTTATAGTTTTGGGTTTAGAGGATGACATTGCTGTCAAAACTATTGTTCCTACTGCTACTGCTACAATATCTATGGCACCAGAACGGTTTCCGGCGAAATATGTTGCTCCCCTATAAATGGAATTTACAGTTTAGTGGTTCTAACCAAGAATCGGTTAACTCTTTTTTGGAAAAAGGTTAACGGTTAACTGTTTTTTGGAGAAAGTAAAAATGTTACGTACTGCTAGAGGTTTGCCTAAGTCAGAATTATTTTTGTCGTGATTTGATCAGAGACGATGCGTGGACATAGTTCTGTAGCAATAGACACAAATTTGACGATTGGGATACTTTAGTTGAACAATTAAGAAGGGATTTTCTCCCATATTTTTATGTCAATAATTTCTGGCTCGAATTAAAGTAGAGGACTTTAGCCGAAGCTGGGTCTCCCCCCACCACTTTTTGTGACCTTGACCTTGACCGTGAACGTGTATGCCGCTATGGCGTGACCTTGAGCCGTAGCCGGTGCGTACCCTTGAAGCCGGGTTGCATTTGACCTTGAAAAGTCGTCATGACCTTGGCCGTGAACGTGGAGGCCGCTCCGTGGCCTTGAGCTGTAGCCGGTGCGTGTCCTTGAAGTCGAGTTGCATTTGACCTTGAAAAGTACATTCGTTCTTTAAATAAACGGTAAAGTGGGGTGACTCTTTCCGTTTTGTGACGTAACAACTCTTCTCTATAAAAGAGAATATGCTATCAGGGCAAGTATCATACTTAGTCTGATTCGGCTACAGTTAATAAGTGAGTAGTGCTGTGATCTTGAGTATTCCAAGTGAGTTAAATTCTGTAATATAATTATTTGTCATTCTTTCACTATACATAACCGTTCAAATATGAATACCAATATCAATTTATCAGCCCTTAATGAACGTATAATTGAAGACGTGGAGGTTTTAGAACAAAAACCCATTTCATCATTAACTTTAAATAAGATTTACGTCATAAAGAAAATGATGGTGGTTAATACACGGTTTGGTAAATCGATTTTAGTACATTTGTTTGATGAAGGTTCAAATAATACCTTCAAATCATTTTTACCTAAACGTATTGTAGAACTTTTAAGTGTACCTATTATAGATGAAATAAATTCAGTTGATGGTAAATACGCGTTGATTTATTTAGGTCAGAGTTCTCCCATATATATCGGTGCCAAATCGAGAACACTACTAAAATTCGAACTTATTTTTTAAATATGTTATCGAAGTTTAAAAACATTATCTAGTTAGTAAATAGAATATAGTAAAAGAATGGCTGTGGTAGAAATATTACAAAATATAATTTTTTTTAGATTACTCATTATCTCACATCAAATCAGGCTTAGTTCTAGTAGGGTCTTGTCATCAAAGACTTGTACCACAAGTACTTCGATTCAATTTATTTACTTTCCATCAATAGCATCCATGTAAGTAATTTTATAATTAAAAAATATATATATTTCTAAATTTATTTATGTAATTTCCAGCTTTACTACAACCAACAAATATGTGGATGCAATATTCGGCACAAAGGTGGACAAAGGAGGAAGATATTAATTCGGCCATTGATAGACTGTCTTGTAAACTGAGTGACCTAAGTTTGCATTCTCTACATTCTATGAACTATGATCTAAGTGTCAACTTCGATCCTGAACTAGTTGAACGTCTTAAGGAAGATTCTGAAA
This sequence comes from Stenurella melanura, assembly GCA_963583905.1. Lineage (NCBI taxonomy): Eukaryota > Metazoa > Arthropoda > Insecta > Coleoptera > Cerambycidae > Stenurella > Stenurella melanura. The sequence continues at coordinate 151,124,163 of OY757312.1, forward strand.
GGTATAATGCCGGTGTTAACCTGTGTGGCAAATTTTCATGTGGTCTCTTAAATTTAGAAGAATTTTGCGAACAAATGGTACAAACAGATTTAAAATGTTTTTTATATGATATAGAAAAATATCTACCTAAAAAAGTAATTTTAAAATGCCAACTCGAGCAATTTGATGAAGAAACTGTAGACAACTCAATTAGTAGTTAACCACTTATTGTTTTTTCATTTTGTATCGAAATATTTATAATAATAAATATGTATATTAAAATGTATTAATGAACTATATCTATTTTATTGTAAGGATAAAATGAAATAAATGAAACACATTACTTGATCATACTTTTATTTTCCTATTCCTCTGATACATGTATAAAAAAAAATGTTATTAATACTAAAAGATATTTATTGAAATTTTATATCTAAATCTACAATACATTTATTAAGATAATGAACGTTTGCAAGAGCACAATGACTATAATTGGGTTGAATATGTTCCATACATCTTGGTACAGTCAATGATTTTAGACTAGGTATGCAGGGGGAGCTGTCATCTAGGTCTATGATTCGATTCCATCTTAGATGTTCCAATAGAATGTTTTTCTTTAGTCTGCCTTTGCATAAAATTATAACATCCTGTGGTGATATATGACGTTCATAATTATTAGCTATATTTTGACAAAGCCGTAGAAGTATCGTCGGGAATTCTGACAGTTGAATATATCCATCACTCCATTTTACGCCACCGTGATAGTTGTTCTGTAGCCATCGATACTGATTCTGTTCCCCTTGGGTTAGCGATGAAAAAGGATATGGAGGCTTGAAAAGGTAATGTGCTTGCTGATTAGTGTTACAGCACAGCACAGCCAACTCTTTCACTGTAAACATATTTTCTTTATATTGAAACCCTTGTAAGTCAACAATCAAAGTAGGGAATTCGTTACTTGATGACGCCATTATAATAGTAGATTTTTATTTAGCGCCGGCAATTCCAGACTGAACTGAACCATCCAATGCACTATAGCTTAAATATGTATCGTGAAGTATAAGTGCATATACACGAGTTTGTTCGGGGAACTTCGTCTTTCGGGTTTCAAATTCTATCTTTATATCGACAGTAGACGATTTCGTTGCATCTGGTTGGTGAGAACAATCTATGACAAACAGTGGAGATTTTCTGAATTCTGCAAGATCCATCATAGGTTCACCCATATCTTTATCATAGTAACTACGCTGGAAGTTTTCATATGCGTAGTAAGCTGCAGAGTCAAGTTTCTTATCGAAATTTAAGTTCCAACGCTCATAAGGAAATACTTCCGCATTTAGATATAGTCGAATATTATTAATATCCGCATGTATAAATTTTGTCACATCTTTACTTCTATCATCGGAATGACTATTGTTTTGAAATCCAATAATTATGTATCGAGGTCTCTCAAGACTGTTAGTGGTTTTAACGGCCCAGACATCTGAAGCAGTATCGCGCAGAGTAGGTAGCTCATAGAGATCCCACATACGGTAAGCCATCTTAACTCTAGCATTATTACTACTTTTATTAATTCTGTTTAATAGTTTAAGCTTTTGTCTATCCTCAGGCACAATATGCCTAATCTTCCATTCAATTTTGTTAATTTCTAAATCTGCATCAACTTCCCCAATGTAGGAATCTTTGAAGGAACGAGCTATTATTAAAATTAATTCCTGCTTCACATTTAAAATACCTTTGGTGTAGTCTTCTGCAAAACCCATAAGGTATTTAAGGGGTAGTCTACCACTAAACACATGGCTAGTACTATCTAAAATATCTTGTTTCTGTTCGCTGAGGCCCCAACCAGTAGTTAATAGTGATCGCAGATGTGTTTGCCCATATGATACCATAGTCTTCATTGTGGTAGTGATGCCAGGCTTCCTAACGACGGCCACTTGCTCACCGCCCATTTCATATCTAATCTCTTCAAAGAGGAAAGCTAAAGCATTATTGGATAAATAACACCGCTTGGTAACATCGTTAGGTGTAAATTTCCCTTCTATATAGATGTAACTTTCTGCAATATCGAGTATAAGGTCTTGAAAATTGATAGGGATACGTATTTCATCGGAGTTTCTATAATATGGTGACCCGTACGGCTTGTATGTATGCTCGTGTAAACTGAGAAGTGACTGATCAAACACAGGTTCGTCGAACACTTCGAGTTTTTCACTAGATGTAGTAACTGTCATTATTAGTTAATTTTCTCTCAGTTTTAATCCAATAGATTGAAGAAATGCACGGTCCTTTGCCGACAATCTATGTCTTAACTGTTTAAGAGGTATACGCTGAATGAATCGGTTTCTACAATCACCCTTCTTTTTATCGTTAAACACTTTATGGCGGTAATGTGCTAATCTTTCCTGATTATATCGAAAACCCATTTCTTTTGCTCGAAATATTAAAATTGTTTTAATTCTAGCTTCACAAAAATCTTTTCACCTCGAAAATTAATTAAATCTCCGTTGTCATCCAATATGCGTACAGTAATGTTGTCGATAAACTGGCGTCCTTCAGGTTTAACAGGCAAATATATGATGTTAGCTGGCTCCCTGGTAAGTTTGAATCCAGGTTCAACATCAATATCAAACTCGAAGAGTGTGTGGGATTTAAGGGCATTCAGATACGCTCCGGAAATGATGTTGCAATCTACACGTATCATTCTTACTTTCATTATATCAATGGGGAGTGTCGATTCGTGAGTCTTGTTTGGTGCTAAATATGTCGGTTCAAATCCCAACAGACTACCAATAGAGTTTGCTTGTGTAAAGTCAATTCCGTATTTTGACCGAATCTCACATTTCATTGTATTGTTGTTTGCTCGCAGTTGAAATAATTTTTCTTTTTCTTCATTTTTGTTAGTTGGCATAACTTTCAGTATTGCATTATATATTTCATCAATTTCATAGACTCCGTACGGTATGTGGATAAATGTGGGAGCTACTTTCGGTGAAGTCCTATAGCAAAAACCATTGTTTGTCTCATCTATATTAAATATAGAATTGTATGAATAAAATCCGGTTAATCCCAGACCATATCGACAGCTCATATCTAGTTCAATCGGGGGATAAAACTCTGCACTGAGCACGCTTGAGCGGCTTGATAAAGTGAAAGTGCGTGACATGACTGATGTTTTTGGAGATTGTGTGTGCCTTTATTGCGATTTGCAGCAGTAGTTGTGTATTAATCTTCTTTTCTTGGGCGGTGATGGAGATAGATTCATATCATTATTTGACGCCACGTTCACCCCGTCCACTTTACAGTAGCAGCAAAATATTTTTCGAGGGGACGGACCATCGTTAACATCAACATTATTTTCGCCTTCAGGAGAATAATGTTCTTGACAGTACTGGTATTTTAAAATATCAATGTCATCCTGAAGATGTTTGGGTAGTTTATCCCACACTAATGCAATTTCATAAGGGGCGCATGCAATCATTACTTCTTTAGGCATATCTGAAAGTTGCTGTTTACTCATCTTCAACAAGCTGCGTAGTCTAGAGAAAGCAATCAATGAGTGGCCCATCCGTTTAATTGCCTCTCGATCCATCGATGGGGTCACAGATGCCATTTGGATAGTTTTATTTAACTTTCGAAGAAAGAAACTTTAAGCACAAATGGCCACACCACACTGTGTTGAAATTTTGTTGACGCTCATAATTGTAGTAGATTTTATCCGTAAACGTTAAATCATTGCGCAAGTACAGAATTAATTCTCTTGGTGGGGGTAAATCGCCAAAACTATCGAAATATGTGACCAAACTACCACGTTTTTTATATGCCACCCAATGTGTTCCCGGGCCATCTATAGTATCCAAATTTATGATGGCGGATTCATTACGATTTGGCCCGGAATTTGGTAAAGTATCGCGCATAAATATACCCCGAAAATATGGCACCTTCATCTTCTCAGCATAATATTTAAGATCGATGTTGGTGAGAGGTTTTCGAGGCAGTGTGTCTAGTAGTTTTTTGAACTTTGTGATTTTAGATAGAGGCCCAATCCCTTACGATATGGTTTCAAATATAGTCCCTTGCCACTTTTCCCAACAGCAATTGCCTCCATATGTCTATTATGGCGGTTTGTTTCTGCCAATTCCTCTCTGCCTTTTTTCACGTCATTTATAGCCTTGGCTAAGCCTACTGCAGAGCCTGCTAAACTACCTAACGCCGATAAACCAGCAAAAATAGGTATTAATGGTAGAATTCCACCAACTTTCGGAATCGGTATTATGCGAGGTGTACGGATATTGCGTTTTCCTCCAGCTGATCTCATGTGTCGTCGTGCAGCTTGAAGCGCTACTTGCATAACTTTTCTAGTATCCTTAGCTACAGATCGCTTACCACCGGCTTTACGCAGATCATCACGTACCTTGCGTACTATTCCAGCCCCGAATGCTACCTTTCTAACATTATTCTTCCTGCTTTTATTCTTCTTTTTATTTCTTTTTGTAGCACGAGATGTGGTTGATTTACATCCCATACCAAGACGTTGTTTTCCCTTCATTATAGTCGTAACCAACCACGCGGCAGCCTTTTCTTTTAAACTTGCCTCTTTGGATTTAACTCGATTCCACGCAGCTTGTTCAAGTTGATAGTCTGCTCTATGTCGGGCTGATAAATCGTTCGAGTTTTGATCGTATGCAATATCGTGCTGCTTGCATGCAGCGTCGAGTTTATTTATACCTGGATCGCCTCGTGCTAATCTTTTTTTTAATTTAGTACCTGGACCACAGTACTGGTAACCGCCGGGTAAATGTAGTTCAAATGGAAACTTATTTATTAGAGAATTAACTACCCCCTTACCGACCTTTAAAAATCGGCTGTTCTTACTTGTGCGCTGCTTGACTAACAACATTTAAATAACAATTGTACTGCATACATCTATTTATATAGTCTTCAACCGTGCTACGATGCGCATTGTGAAGCAGAGCCAGAATTTTTCTATAGAAAATTTAGATGAAAAAGTTGGATGTGGATTGCAAATTGAATCGCGTCATGGGCCATTACTTCCATCAACTGTTCGTGGACTACTTATCGGCCCGAGTAACTGTGGCAAGACGAACTTGATGATATCTTTGCTTACTCACCCCCTTGGATTACGTTTTGAAAATGTATACCTATATTCAAAGTCCTTATATCAACCCAAGTATGAGTTCTTACGCACCATACTATCACCGATTAAGGGATTAGGGTTTTATACATTCAGTAATAATGCGGAAATAGTACAACCGTCTGATGCCAAGCTCAATTCTATTTTTATATTCGATGACGTTATATGTGAAAAGCAAGACGTAATTCGTGCATTTTTCTCAATGGGCCGTCATAGAAATGTAGACTGTTTTTATCTCGCACAGACATATTCTCGTGTAAATAAACAAATCGTAAGAGACAATACTAACTTTTTAGCTGTATTCAAACAGGACGAAATGAATTTGCATCACGTTTTCTCTGATCATGTCTCACCAGATGTATCTTTTAAGCAATTTCAAGAAATGTGTGCCCAGTGTTGGAAAGACAAGTATGGTTTTCTTGTAATTGACAAAGATAGAGATGTGAATGAGGGGAGATATAGGAAAGGACTTGATAGTTTCATATATCCATAAAGTATAACAATTAAAGTTTCAATCGACCTGTGGACGGCGTCGGGACTACTTCGTTGAGGCTAGACATTGGAAAAGAAAATGAAAGACCATAGCAATATCGATGGAGACATGGCAAGGGAAGTAAACCTCAAACGGCAACTAGTTGAAGCTACTGATTCTGTACGTAAAAAATTTAATTCACTGAAGAGTAGAAATGTTGAGAGTCAGTTAGCACTTGAGAAGATCTATGAGCCCATAACAAAACCTTTAAAAGTTATGTCATCTGCCTCACAGATAAAATCACATAACCAGACACCACCAACACCGACACAATCTCGAGATAGTAATAAAGCTACGACCAGTATGTTTAAAGCGACACCTGAAACCAGTAGCGACGATGGCGAGAATAATGCAGCATATTATATGGAAACACCACCAAGATCGTCGTTAATGAGTACCCCAGGCTCAGAAAGATCCATTGGCAGTGTAGAAGAGAAATGTGCTGTAATCAAACAACATCTAGAAAATGTAAAGTCCGGCAACTATAAATATGACACTGTATATGGTGTTCGTCTAGACCCCCATACAGGCAAACTACATATGGGTAATGTCGAGGTGCGGTTTTCTAGTGGGGATATTACGTTGTGGAATGGTAATAAGTCTCTAGGAACGTATTCTGGCAGTCCTAAGTTGTACGATGTAATATTTTTGAAGTACCCATTAGTTCTACGCAGCGATGAAGTATCTCTTTTTGACGAGGAGTATCAAATATATGGCGAAATATTAAAAAAGACGAGAGCAGCATATAAACACTATGATGTCAAAAAGGGTTTGAATAAAACTAAATGGAAAAAATTCAGTGACATTATAGAACCACTAACATCTTCTACAGTAATGACGAGATCCAGAACTGGTTTGGGCTTTCCGCAAATGCCACTTCAGAAAATATACAATAGTAAAGGTGTCGACTATGTTTATTGGAATAAGCCAAAAGAGTTGGTAGATCGTCTACGTCTGCTGTATAGCTCAAAAATGGCAGGTAACAGTGGCGTTAATAATGAAATAATTAGTTTGTTGGAGGAAATGAGAGAAGAAAAAATAATCTATTAACATAATTATAATGGGGAAGTATAATATACTGTGAAATGCTTAAATCAGATCAGATGTAATTAGAAATGCTACCTGGTCACAACACAATTGATAAATTTGGACGCAGAAGAGGCGGCGCTAATAAATCATTAGTCGTGCGTGGTCCACCAGGTCTTGGCTTTAAGCTAACTACAGATAATCACTTCGACATTCAGAATAAACGTTTAAAGAACATTGGAGAACCGGTAGATAGTCAGGATGGGGTAACACGCAACTATGTTGAAGAGCGACTTACTACCTTCTTTGCAGACATCCGCAAGGCTATGGATGAGGCCACTAACTTAATTATCACAGCAATGGAAAAGTATGTTAATGGTCAAATGGAAAAGTATGTTAATGGTCAAGTTTTGTTAGCTGTTGCTACTGCAAAAACTTATGTAAATGAGGAAATTCCGAAAAAAATTGATAAAGGAAATGTACGGGTTGTTGCAGAGATGAAAAAGTATATTAATGAACAAATACGAGCGAATATTGATAAGGAACATAAAACAGTGGAAAATTCAATTTCTCAGCAAGCTAGAGAGCTTCAGAAAATAATTGACAAAATTAATAAATTAGAAGAATTAACTTATTAGAAATTAGTCTATCGGCAAACATGTAACAGCTTAGTGTATTCTCTGCACACCCATTCGATCCAATAAGTTAACATGGAAATCAGTGCTACAAAGAAGGCCATTGTGCAGGAACTGCACAGGTTACCCCGAAAAAATTTTCGTAGAAGAAGAACAATCATCAAAGGGTATGCGGATTTATGGCAAATGGATTTGGCTGAAATGCAGCCATATGCGAACCTTAATAAGGGCTATAGATATATCCTCGTAGTGATCGACTGCTATTCAAAATATGTGTGGACAAGACCCCTAAGAAATAAAACGGGTATAGAAATTACGAAGGGTATGAGGAGCATTTTGCAAAAATCAAACTACTCACCTAAGAATCTTCAAAGCGATCAGGGTACGGAATTCTACAACAAAAACTTTTCCACTTTAATGAAAAAGTATGGCATTAATCATTACTCTACATATAGTACGAAAAAAGCAGCAATTGTGGAGAGAGTGATACGAACATTAAAAAATTGGTTATATAAAGAATTCTCAGCCAGAGGTAAATACAAATGGTTCGATATTCTATCCAACGTCACAAAAAAGTACAACAATAAAGTACATCGAACTATTGGCATGAAACCTGCTGACGTTAAACCAACCACATGTTTAAATGTGTATAATCACATTAGGATTGCTTTAAAACCCAAGTTTAAGGTTGGTGACATAGTTCGAATAAGTGCATACAAAGGTGTATTTGAAAAAGGTTATACAATTAATTTTTCAACTGAACTTTTTAAAATTGTGAAAATAAACATAACGAACCCAACAACTTACCAGCTCGAGGACATGCATGGACAACCAATCAAAGGATGTTTTTATGAAATGGAGTTACAAAAAACTAAGTATCCTGACATATATCTAGTGGAGAAGGTTTTAAGAAAGAAAGGGAACAAAATATTTGTCAAATGGCTTGGACTTTCCAATGAACACAACTCTTGGATTGACAAAATGGATGTCGTTTAATTTATTAAATGTAAAATATGCATAATCAATTTATATATTTACTTATGTATCAGTAATATGGAAATAAAATATGTATACGATATTAATGTGTTTTATTTAAACGTATAAAATTCATTATTGAATTGCTTTATTTCACTGTAACAGTATTTAGATTTTATATTTCGTTAAGTTAAAGAGAAGAAAAAAACAAATTAATATAAATATATTTTATTTTAAGCAAAATATGTAAAAAATACAAATTATTGTAAAAAAAATTCTTCATGAAATCCCACGCCTTAACATTCGAATTTCTCGATTCCAGGACACCAGCATTTTCTATTGTGATGCAACATATCCACATAATAGTGACCGACATTTTCACACAATAGTTTATTATGTCTACACTGGCTGCATATATTATTCCAGCAATTGCTCTCGAATTTATCACATGCCATACACCGCTGCCTTAATGGATGGTCCACCATGCAAACACCACAAACATCTCTCATTATTCCAAAGTTGCTGCGAGCCAACATTTGAAGACATTTACGACACTGTCGTTCCCCAGCTTTTCTTCCTTGGAACCTCTGAATTGACACAGGATTCTCCCTTACACACATTCCGCACAAGCCCGTACATGGATTGAAATATTCCTTCGGCCAGGAAACGTAGCAGTTATGACACACCAGTTGGTCATTCATTCTAAAAGGATATGCTGCAATGGTTGGTTTTGACTGCCACTCTTTTGGAAAAGGCATTTTTAATACTTCTTAATACTTTACAATATGTACAGTATGAAAGCAGAATAATAACTGTGCTCCTCATTGTGTTCATTCTCATTTAAGTAGATGTTGAGGGTGCTGACGTCAGAGATGACATGACGTCATCAACTATATATAAACGAGGAGGTGACTCGATTCAGATCAGTTGATTTTCAACACCGAAAGAGAACTCCTCACGTTTACGCGAAGTATACTCTATAGCAATTTTTTATTTTGCAATGGCTGCACCCCAAAGATTGATGGCAAGTGCTCCCAGAGGATGCGCCAATCTAGACTTTTTAGATTGGCTGTCAGAGGTTGACCTGTTAAACAACCGATGGGACGATGAATTCGACGAAGATGGTGCCGTCGAAGCCGAGGCCGTCGAAGCTGACGCTGATAACCTCGAAGTTGGCGCTGAGGACGTAGAAGTTGTGGAGGTGAGAGATTTGTGGAGCGACGACGGGGAAGAGAGCCACGACGGGGAAGAGAGCCACGACGAGGAAGAGAGCCACGACGAAGATCATATTCCCATTGGGGGCGTCGATATCCAAAATCATATCGACGCGGATGATGATGGCATCGAGGATCAAGAAGAGGATGTCCAAAATCATATCGACGCGGACGATGATGGCATCGTGGCAGACGCTTCCGACGATGAGGATCAATTGCAGCATATCCACAAATATCTGCAAAGAGGGGACGCCAGAGGGGAGATATTCTGCACCACCATGGCATACGTAGTTGTGGATGTGAGGGGTGGTGCGGAGTATGAACTTTGCTACTGGTGTTATGTAGGTTACCAAAGACGTGTCGAAACGTCACTTCATCGCCATGTTGACCTACATAGCACCACACGCTTTGCCGATGGTGTCCGGGTATATTGCAAGTGTTGCGGTGATCCACTACACCAAATAAGACCGGTGGAGGTGTGTGTTATTTGTAATGGTAATGTGGATATGTAAATATGTAAATAGTTTAGTGTTAAGTTAGTTTAGTTATGTTTTATTTTATTTTATTTTATTGTAAATATACTTTTTATTGTAAATATACTTTTTTATTGTAAATACACTTCTTTTTTTGTTGTAAATATAATTCTTTTTTTTTTGTAAATAAATATTTCTGTTATATGAAAATGTCGTGTTTTTTTTTTACATCTTGTAAAGTCTAAAAAAAAAATAAGATATAATTTAAAATATCTGTCTATGTGGTGGAAATGCTGCTATGATAAAAATAATCTGTGTATAAGAAACAGTCTACCACCTCACTCTTAATGTACGTTGTGGTGGTTGAATGGCACTAGTATAAAATGAATATGGGGTTGGTATAGGCTAGACTGCTATAGTAAAGCGATATTATGCTACTCAAGTGAAGAAAAATGTACTAATTTCTTATTATGTAAGTCAATTTACCCCACTTTATTTTGCACTTAAAATAGAGAATAATAAACAAATAATTTCTTAGAATCGATATATTTATTTACATAAAAAAAAACATTTGTATATATTATTAATTACAAAAATTAAATATCTTCATCATCCATATATTCTTCATCGGATACCTCGTCACTATCATAGTCGTCTTCATTTGGAATGGTCTCCAGACTCCAGAGTGACGGTGACCGATCCATCGACCCCATGGGCTCCACTCTACTGTCTCCACAGTCCTCGGTCGTACTATCAGGCACCTGTGGGGTGTCCTCAATATCTTCCAATGATGGTAGCTGTGATAACAATCGTAGAAGGGACTCTGCCCAATAATCTGGTCCACCAAGTATCGGATCACTGCTGGACGACACCGTATGATCTTGAATCTCAGTATTCATAGTGAGAGCTCTCTAATACAGAACTGATAAAGAATAGAGGATTCTCTCAGTTTTAAGTATGTCAGTTTACCCCCACTTTCTCTCCCACGTTTACGATAGTGGTGGCGACGGCAATGTTACCATGAGAAAAATCCGTATATGATGAACCTAGTACCCACAATTCTTGCAAATGTTGGTTATAATATAGAGTGGGGGTCCATTTATATAAGAAACTCCCCTCATCATGTTTCTCAGTTAAACTGCAAAGTTGCAAGAAATGGCTGCTCAAGACAATACAATAAGTTCCAGCGACTGCGCAGAGTCGACAATGCCATTCTGGGAATACGAATACAGAATGGCCATGGAGTACAGAGATAATGGTAACATGCCAGACAGTAGTACTTGGTCTGTGCCGTTAGTACGCTACTTGGATGATCTAAACCAGGATGGTCCTGATGGTTCAGAATGGTGGAGACCATTGGGAGTTGAGCCACCCAGTAGTCCTAGCTCATCTATAGAGGTAGAGCCGCCTAGCAGATCTAGTTCACCGAGTGAATGGTCACTGAACAGTGGGTCAGAAGACGAAGAAGAAGAAGAAGAAATAGATGTATAACTTTTTATGTTATGTAATAAAAATAAATAAATTTGTAATCTTTCTATTTTTTTTTAATGAGTTATATAATAAAATATCAGCACAGAAAAAGTATTTTTTATTAACAAATATTTGCTTAAATTATCAAATTATACCATTATAATTTTGAGTTGAGAATAATGTAATCAAAAATAAATACAGTAATTAAATATAAAAATATGTAGCATACAGTGCGCCACTGACGGATTGGCAGCTCGATACAGAAATACAATTATTCTACCGACCTCTAAATGTCACCCAACGAAGTAACTTGTTTTTGTAGACATATCATAGGCAACTCTATACAGGAATACAGTTATTATTCTAGCGACCGCTAGATGTCTCACATCTAAAGTAAGTAAGGCGTATGAAAATAAAATAACGTTTACAAACCAATACAATACATTCATAAAAATAAATAATGATACAAAGGTATGTATAATTAATAATAATTGTTAGAACGCGCGCATGTAAATGAAATGGTAAAATAGGTAGTGTAATATTAATTTCATACACTCTGTTTTAGAGGTATGTATATTTTTTTTCTCTCGCAGGAGTATAGAAATAAAATAACACTATTTGTGCATAGTAAAATGCACACCTAAATAAAGTTAGAAATCATTTTTTTTTTTGTAAAAAATATATAGAGGTATGTATCATTTTTTTCTCAAGGGAGTATAGAAAAAAAACAGTATAATATTAATTTAATTTCATACACTCTGTTTAGAAAAGAATAATATGATGGTATGTATATATATTTTTTTAAATGCACACCTAAATAAAGTTAGAAACCATTTTTTGTAGAGGTATGTATCATTTTTTTCTCAAGGGAGTATAGAAAAAAAAAAAAACAGTATTGGTGTGTTTTGCCCCCCCCCCCCCCCCCCCTGCTAAGAGAATGGCTCGCCTGGCGGTATCTCGTAATTTGTCATCACCAGCGCGGGCGGACGTTTTCTCTGCTCTTTCACGCTTCACTTTTTCCAGTAATTTGCCGAAGTTGCTGAAGATGTCCCTATCACCGATCTGAGAAAAAATCTCTTGTTCTTCATCGGAAGAGTCGCTTAAATTAACAGGCGATAAACGATGAATGCTGTGCTGTGGTCTCGATTTCACGACAGGCTCCTTACCTTTTTTGGATTTTTTCTGCACACTAGAAGTAAGAGGAGCTGGTTCTTCCAAAATGTTTCTAAGGATGCTACGATGATCACCCTTCTTGGATTTGGCCGCCTTACCCTTTTTTGAAGAACGATTATTCCTAGGAGCCGGTCTAGAAATCCTAGAAGGACCTGGTGAATTCTTAGACTTCTTGGGTGGTTGAAATTCATCCCCGGAATCTTCGACAACGTCAGCATTATTCTTTCTGGCGAATGCAGGAAGGGGCAAATCAATCGGCTCTTTGAACTTGCCTTGGTCTTTGACGCCACCGACATTGGGACCCGCGTCCTGAAGTGGCACAGCAGCTTCTTCTACCACATTACGCTCCACCTCATCCAGGATACGATATAACTCCGGATTGTATTCTTCAATGACATCCTGGGACAGGTGGTAATCCACGTCGATGTCGTTAAAATCAGTAGCACCCACATCGATGTCGTTGAAGTTATTGCTACCGCCACCACCACCACTGTTTGTACGCACGGCGTCCTCCTGTGATGGCCTAAAATTCGACACAAAGGCCATCGCCGTCAAAACATCCAATATTGGCGAAGCAGCTCTCTTCCTGCTACCACCAGCCATCTGCGAATAGCTACTTCCTTCCATTTTTTTTTTTTTTAGTCACTAACAACAACTAACACAAAGCAAAAAGCGTTTAAGTCTTTTAACGACCCGTCAGCACTTAAGGATAGCTGAAGACGAAATGAATCTTGTTAGCATTGCTGGCGCTTATGTAGAGGAGTTCACCCCCACTACTCCTCCCCACCCATTTTTCTGATTGGTTTAAATTCACCCCCATCGTTAATGTATCTGCACATTTCAAGTCCCCACATCGATATAGTTCTCTTCATATATTTAAAGCAAATAACAAAATGTCAGGGTATTTGATCTTTACCCTAAAGTCAAAGGCGCCTACACTTTTTATGTGCCTTAAGTATATGAAGATAACTATACCAAACTTCGACTATGCACACTCTCAGTAAGAAAGTGGTGTAATAGCTGAAATCGTTAATAGTATACACTTTACATTATTTGATTACAATTTATTTTGAGAGAAAAGAAACACAACAATTCATGTATAAATTTTATTAACAACCAATAAGAGAACACATGTCATACATTTGCTACAACTGACTAAATACTGTTTTAAATTGATTAAGTGAAATATTGGGGATGAATTTTCCAGTTTAGTAGGACGTTCGCCGATCTTTGCGTTAGTATTAAAAGCATTATATGTTACACATATTCATTGACTTAACTCGGCTATTGCGGCAAGTAAAGCATCTAAATTATCATTATTTTTTTCAACACCTCGTTCGAGACTATTTACGGCTGATATTAGCATCTCGACGTTTTGCTTTGGTTCACTTTGAAAGAATCTTATATCAGAGTGTCCCCAAGGCAAAGTTTTTGTGGTATTTGGAATAACAAAACGCTTATCGTCATGATGAGAAAGTGCTACTTTATTACGCATCTCCGTATATATATCATGTAAATGACTTCTAAACGTGTTCATTTTTCTAAATATTAAACCCCCTTGTTCCACAACTTTCCTGTAGTCGTCTAATGTCAATTCTTTTTTAATAACCGACTTCTTGACACCTTTTGCTTTTTTTAATTCGTTATTGACGGATTGCACGTAATAGGCTTTGGCTCCCGTACCATAAAAGCTAATTATAGGATCCCCAGGAAACTCATCTTTCATATTTCCGAGAACCGATGGATTTTTTGGAATATTAAATTTGTTTCCTACAGTGTAATTGGACGTATCAAATTTTTCGGGATTTTGTATGATAAAGTCGTAAAAATTGTCAGTAAAAATTTTCATTATTAATGAATCAGTGTCAGTGTACAGCAAGGAAGCATCATTGCCAAATTTACTTTTAATAACTTCGTAAAAGAACTCATACAATACAGTCTTTGACAATTCAAGCACGCAAAAGCCAACAAAAATCGCCTTGTTATATAAGACCCTCAATTTACCCATTTCAATGGCCACAAAATCCTCTGAGAAAATTGTGCATGACTTAAAATTTGGCCGAGCTATTAGTGCATTTGCACCTACAGTTTTTTTGATACTTTCCCAGTGAGTCACTAACTTTATATCTTTTCTATTATCTACATTTTCCATTGTTTTTCCAAAAATTGAGTTGTTCATCAACTTATACTGGTCTCTTTCAAACTTATTGGTTGCATTGTTTCGCATTTCTGTATTCAAATCGATGTATTTTTTTAACCACGCCGACTGATTGAATTTAAGCACTCTATGTGTTTTTAACACCATTAAACCATGTTTAATGGCTTGTTTCAGGTTTCTGTAATGTACAACATATCTCTTTTTGTCATTCAAATTTGGAATTAATTTCGAGGATTTTGATTTTGACTCCGGTGGTATAATGCTTTCTACCAAAAAAGGGAGATCTGAGTGCAAATCATGTAATTCTTCCGGGTAATGTATGTCTACTTCAAAAACATACCCGATGGCGCTTTGATCTGAAATGTTGGTAATATCTAAATCGAGAATTTCTCTTTCAGACATCCACTCAAATCCGCTAGATGGCAGCATCTGACACATACTATGCCCATATAAATTCGTGCTGTCGAGATATGTAATAAATGAGGAAGGTTCTGTACAGTCATAATTAGGTAGGAATTTATTGTTTGCAATATGCTTCCTTTCTGAGCACTGACTTATCCCGCCACGTATACCCCTTTTAAAAAAGTGAATCATGTCAATGTCTGTTAATAGCTCAAGTTCTACTTGTGTTAATTTTAACATAGCATCCCATGATAAACCAGGACTAGTGAAGTAATGTGCCGCGTCCAATTTATACTTGTTCAGGCAAATTTCACGAAAATTTTCAAATACGTCACATAAAAGTAGCACGTCTGTGGTTAAATAAATATCTGAATAAGATCCCAAACTGTTACACTCAAACAACCTCCACACATTTTGAGCTCTTTCGTAATCTTCGTCTGATATGTGTGTTTCATTTAGGTTATCATAAAATTCTTCTTTCGAAGGCAAATTTTGATTATTTAGCTTCTCTAAACTATCTACAAAGCTATATGGAAATACGCCTTTCCGACGCATTAAATTAAATTTTACGTCATCACCACAAAAGTTTCTAGTCATAGCCATTTGATCGTCTGATAAATTTTCTCCTAAATGCTGTAGTGATGCTGACATAAATTTGAAACTATCAATGAATCGTAATTTTAAAAATTTATTTTTATTTTCTCCCTTGCTGTTAACATAATCATGCATATAAAGGTGTTTTGTGAAAGATATATATTTCTCCTTGTTTTGTGGTATTACTTCAATTTTATCTTTATGTGCACACAACTCTTTGACAAATAGATGTATGTCATATCCACTCATATTGTGAAATATAACAGGGATAAAATTTGGAATTTTATAATTCAAATTACAGATAGAATGAGCAGCACCGAATCTTATTTTACCAGTTATGTGGCAATGATCTTTCACTTTTACGTCACCTTCTTTAAAGGGTTTCTCACATATACCGCAAACGGTTGCATTGTTAAAACTTTCTATCTCCGATGGTGTTAGAGGAGCCATCGGTGTTACATCTTTCAAATATGTATTATAAATTTCTCTTACATCACATTCTATACGTGATACAAAAACCTTAGCAGCATCAGATCCTCTATATAGCTCAAACTTGGAAAGGGAATTATCAAAAGAACATTTTATGAAATATGCGAAAGAATACGGCTCATGAATGAAGGTCTTGTTAGTGTAAGAGCACTGAGGATTAGGCTCACACGTGTTTATTGGTTTAAGAATTGATTCAAAATCAGCATATACTACGAATGGTACTTGCATTTGCTTTTCAAAATTTTCAAATTTTAATATATTTTCCGGTACCTGTTTTCCATATTTATCAAGCCGAAATTGTGTCGATGGTGTTGTTGTATAAATATGATTACAATCATTTTTCTGATGAAGCATTAACTGGCGCTCATTGCTAAAATACAGCAAACATCCGTCACAGAAATATTTTTTATGTCCGTGAGCAGAAATTTGATGTGAAACTAACCCAGATAAATTCTTTATCCAACAATAGTGAGTTTTGGCACAGTCTATTGAACAATGGTGATCTTCATCACATTCCGAGGAAATTAATAACAAATTAACATGCATACGTAATTTTTTCTCAGAGTAACGCAAAGGTCCGACAACATCATACTTTATTCTATTATTCTCAAATTTCTTTTCTAAACCATATACGTTAATCGATATATTATTCAATTCTTCAAATTTAGAAATATCGCGCAATTTAACTGGAAAATCCATACCTGTCAAGTTTAAAACTCTTGAATAATGCGGATAAGATGACATGTCAGATGTTTGACCATTTGCAGGATACAGTGCTGAAGTTACAGCCCAAGCAAAGCAGCATTGATCATGGTTTTCTATATTCACTACGGCCTTTTTGTTTTCTATGTACTTTGGTAGTTTAATATATGATGAACCACGTAGTGGACTGTACTTATTCACATTTATTTCCACAAATTTTATTTCCTCAAGGGCCCATCCTAAAAATAATATGCAGTTATTAATCATTATTCTACACTTAGATAAATATTTACGTACCGGAATCGCGTTCTTGGAACTCTGTAGTTTGGGCAACCATCATATCCACAAAAGTATCGAGAAAGCTGCCTAAATCCATACCTTGATCCAAAATTTTATTGCAGGTGTTAAATGATTTCATTTCAGACACTTCTTGAGTTTGCAATATGTATCTGGCAAATGTCTCCATGTTTATCTTCACTATTTTGTGAAGCATCAGGACTTCATGCAATAAATCCAATACTTTATTTCTAATTTCGTTGAAAAACATTATATAGTCCAATTTTTCATTTTCACTATGCACTCGGTAACTTATTATTCTATATTGGAAAGCACTTCGGACAATTTCTACGCCATTCATCAAAGGTACACACGAATTTGTTCTATGCTGCAATGTCCTCTTATGAGATTTCATCTGTCTAGCTGTTAGAGTCACATTACAGCTGTAACACGTTTGCAGATTTGTAGATGTCGAAGGAGTTGAATCTAATTTTGGTTGTTTTGCCCCAGGCCCATTATCATTTATATTTTTACATGACTGTCTCTGATGACGTCGCATATTATCACCTCGCGTAAAACTAGCACCGCAAGTACACGTATACATCTTGGATACTTTACTGAAAGAATCTAACTTTAAGAATGATAATACAGAGACTCCTCTTGCTCTTTTATAGCGTTCTGCTACGCCACAAAGCCTTCCCCCTCTTCAATTATAAACATACTTTTCGAGGTCAAATGGAGTGGTGCAAGTCGAACTCAACAACTGCCAACGACCTTTCAAGGTTAAGCTTTACAACAGTACTTTTCAAGGTAAAATGCAACTCGACTTCAAGGACACGCACCGGCTACAGCTCAAGGCCACGGAGCGGCCTCCACGTTCACGGCCAAGGTCATGACGACTTTTCAAGGTCAAATGCAACCCGGCTTCAAGGGTACGCACCGGCTACGGCTCAAGGTCACGCCATAGCGGCATACACGTTCACGGTCAAGGTCAAGGTCACAAAAAGTGGTGGGGGGAGACCCAGCTTCGGCTAAAGTCCTCTACTAATTAAATAATAGAACACAAGGCTGTGACGAATGAGTCACAATTTCCATTGCCTCAATGGAAAATCTTTTTAATAGACTGTCTGAAAAGCCTTCCAAAAACTATGAAAATTAATAAAATTCGTAGGAATTTATTGCCTTATTTTATCGAAAGTTTAGCTTTGAAACAACCTCAGACTGTTTCAGAACTTTTAGAATTATGTAAACGTTGAGAAGAAGCACCACGTCAGACAGATATAAGCCACCTCCTTCTGAGGAAAATCATTTATTAGAGCCTGAGTTAAATTGTACTTTTGCAAAATCTAGTTCTACGGTAAATAAAAACTTGTGATTTCAATGTCAACAAAAACACCTCTCGTAATTTTAATACAAGTAAAAAATTTTCTTAGAATATTGCTGCAATGTCCACAATCAGATGTTGGAATTGTAATATGGTTGCCCATCATTTTAATACTTGTCGAGAGCCAAAAATTACTTTTTGCTATGGTTGCGGTCGTAAAAATAAAGCCAAAATGTTTTCGTTGTAATCCAAAACCTCGTATTACCAGGTGGCGAAACACTGAACCTCGTCACAGTGGCTTAAAATACTCAGTTTTTGTGGGTAAAGCTCACGATTCATGTTCCGATTTTGATGTAAAAAATTTTGATAATTCAGTTCGTGTTGTTCCGAACATTTCAGTTTTAGATGTTATCAAGTTTTAAACGGGACAACTGGTATATTGATATGCTTAGGAAAATTCGAGAAAAACCTGAGTCTTACCGTGCTTTTCGTGTTGAGAGCAATATTATTTACAAACGTGTTTTTTGTCACCAATATAAAATTAATAATTTGTCAAAGTGTCAATTATTGTTGTTCCTACTGCTAATCGTATTAAGATTTTGAAATTAAATCATATTAACGAAACTGCGAGACACTTTGGAGTTTTCAAAACTCTTTCTCGTATATTAGAACTTTATTATTGGCTCGGTATTCGTAGAGATGTGTACCTCTATGTTAAAAAATGTGAGGTTTGTGCGACGGGTAAAAGTCCAAATTTGCCTAGAGTTGGTTTAAAGGATTTAAGTCAAAATGAAAATTATCCGTTTCATCTTGTTTCCGGACATTTATTAGGTATGTACACAAAGTTATCGACAATTACTATTGATCTAGAAAATTGGTCGTTCGCCCTATAACGATCGAAATTAAGTACTTTGAAAGTTAGTTATTTTCACTTCCACATCCAAGTAGTGGATGTAATTTGAGGGGTTTCAAATTCCCAATATTCATCAATACATAACATTTAATTTTAAGAAAATACATATTTATTCTTTATACATAACTACTAAGTATAATTGTTTATCTATTGGTGGATATTGGGATTCACAATCCCCTAGAATTACAGAAATTCTTTCGATAAAATTAGGTTAACAGTTTAGTAAACATCATTTACGGGTTTTAAATTTTATTCTGAATTTATGATAACAATTTACTATTATTTCCGTTTTCTTAGATATAAATCTCTCAAGATTGTTAGCTTCTATATTTAAATCACTTAGTCGTAAGTTTCGTATACTTACGTCAGATTTATTAGTCAGATATTTATCAATGTTATGACTAAAGAACTGAGATAATTTGAATTTCACAAAAAAAATTCTACACTCATGGACAAAATTATCGAATATTTTTTGTTATCACTATTACTTGAATATGGTTTCAATAATCCAGTTAAAATGCGAGTTTTGCTGTGAAATTGGAAACCAAAACGAGCTTACCTTACCGCTACGTTTTTTGGGTCGCTGAATCCGAAAATCGAGGTCCCGAGGGCTGGACTCTGTCCGTTCACCCTTAATTTGCAAAATACACCCCTTTTTAGGGTGTTTTTGTGAAATATTCTGCACTTACGTCATAAATACTAACAAATTCATGTATTTGAGGTCTCAGATTACATTTTTTGGGTTTCTGAATACAAATTTACGGGTCTCGAGTATTGCCAGCACCCTTAAATTTGCAAAAACTACCCTTAATTAGGGTATTTTTGCAAGATTCTTAGTAAACTGTATCCTACGTGTAAAAGTTTGTTGAAATACAGTTTACTAAGAATCTTGCAAAAATACCCTAATTAAGGGTAGTTTTAGCAAATTTAAGGGTGCTGGCAATGTTTTTTGGACTCGGGACCCTGAAATTCGTAATCAGCGACCCAAAAAACGTGTCCTACGTGTAAAAGTTTGTTGAAATACAGTTTACTAAGAATCTTGCAAAAATACCCTAATTAAGGATAGTTTTTGCAAATTTAAGGGTGCTGGCAATACTCGAGACCCGTAAATTTGTATTCAGCAACCCAAAAAACGTAATCTGAGATCTCAAATACATAAATTTGTTAGTAACCCCCTAAAAAGGGGTGTATTTTGCAAATTAAGGGTGAACGGACAGAGTCCAGCCCTCGGGACCCCGATTTTCGGATTCAGCGACCCAAAAAAACGTACCGGTAAGGTAAGCTCGTTTTGGTTTCCAATTTCACGCCCCCCCCTCGCATTTTAACTGGACTACAAAGCGTCGTTGTAAATTTATATATGTGCTGATGTTATTCATCTAGTGGGTGAATATATTCAATTGTTTTAAAATATTTCGACGTTTAATTCATTTTGATGGCGTATATTTTCTAACGCGCGTTTTGTCATTTGAAAATTCATTACATAATTCAAGCATTATAGTGAATTAAGTTATTTGTAGTGAATTAAAGTATTAGTGATTTTTATTTGTTCTTACCTCTATTTAAGAAAAAAATATGCCACCAGATAGATATTGCAGTGAAGCTGAAGTGGCACAAATTGTAACTATATGAGGAAGGATATAGACAAAAAGATATCGCACGACGTCTTAGGAGAGGTCAATCTACAGTATCGAATATCTTAAAAAGGTATCAAGAGACTGGAAATTTTGTTCGAAGACCCGGCCAAAGGCGCAAAAGGTGCACAACAGCAATTGATTACCGTCTTTTGATCCTTAATTCTACCAAAATCACACACTGACATCAACACATCTGAAAAATGAGTTATTCAATGTAAGACAAGTGAATGTTAGTTCGAAAACGATTAGACGAAGATTAAGAGAGGTAGGTTTAAAGCCAAGACGGCCTGCCAAAGTTCCACGTCTTTTCCAAAATCACAAAACTCCTCGATTACAATTTGCCAGAGCACATATTCAGTAGAATGTAGAGAATTACGAAAATGTTCTATTCACTGTTGAGACTAGAATACAGTTATGGAAGCCAGATGGACGAAATCATGTCACTGTGCATTATCGTGCATAAATACGATAGGATCGTATTTATGCACGATAACGCTCGACCCCACGCAGCTGGCACAGTGACTAATTACCTTGATGCAGTCCAGATTCAAAGATTAGATTGGCCACCCTATAGTTCAGACTTGAATCCCATAGAACATATGTGGGATCAGCTAAAACGTCGTGTACGACAAAGAAATCCTGTACCAATTACCCTAGAAGAACTTTGAATTGCAGCACAATATGAATGGAATGCAATCCTCAAGAATACATTCAAAATCTAATTAGTAGTATGTCAAGAAGGATGCAAGCAGCCACTAGAGCTCGAGCTGGGAATACTCGTTATCAAAAGACTAATTTGCTTAACGTGTTAGCATTTAAGTTGAAACTAATTCTTAATTTTTATAACATTTTGCATAAATTTTTTATTTAGCATTTCCTGCTAATGAAAACTTAATATTCTTTACTTAAAATGTGTGAAATAAACTGTCTTTCTCGTGTAATGCGTTTCATTCATTTAAATTTATAAATACAAAAGAATTGGGAACATTTAAAATATTCAATAATTTTGTCCATGAGTGTATTTTATTTTAAAAATAAATAAGGTATATTAGGTACAACTTTTCTTTCAATAATTTATTTTAAAATAGCAATTTGTGAGTAAAATTTATTTAAAGTTTAGCAATCAGTAACCATCATTACCACAATTTCTTGTAAAAAAATCGGTAAAGGTATTTTACACAGAACTTCCCTCTTTATTTGTGCATGGCGGTCACTCTAAAAAATTATTAATTACGAAATGACATTGAGAATAATAATCGGAATATACTTATCACTATTATTACAGAGAAAACGTGATAACTTTTGGCCAAAAAATATACAGAGTGCTTATCAACAGCAATGATTCAATACTAAATTATAGGTGCCAAATATGGCTTGCGCAAATACTTTACAATGGTTTGAATTATTTCTTGGGATGACCACCCTGTACGTTTTTCAATAAAAGTGTAATAGTTGCATATGCCAAATATTATTGCCATCTGTCACATTTTCAATTCCACATTCACGTAGTGGAGTGGAAGTATTAGTACATAGTGGTTAAAAAATTTCATTATTTTTAAAATTTTTCAAAGATATTGGTAAAAAAAATTTTTTTCTTCTGAAATAGGCTTAGAATGTCATGAAATGTGGAAATTTTAAGTTTGAGCAAAAAAAATGTTTCCTTCTATTCTATAGTAGGGGAAAAGAAAAAATTTTTTCAAACAAAATTTCATTTTTTTTTTAAATATATTTAGAATGCCACGAAACGTGGAAATTTTAAATTTGAACAAAGAAAAAAAAATTTTCCATCTGTTTTAGTGGTAAAAATTTTTTCAAAAATGTTGGTAAAAAAAAATTTAAAAACATTTTTTTTTGTTTAAATAGGTTTAGAATGCTATGAAATGTGGAAATTTTAAATTTGAACAAAAAAAAAAATTCCTTTCATCTATTTTAGTGGTAAAATTTTTTTCAAAAATGGTGAAAAAAAATTTCAATTTTTTTTTTTCTGAAATAGTAGCGTGTCATGAAAAGTGGAAATTTTAAATTAGAGCACAACGTTTTTTTTTTCATTATTTATTCCCTTTATACGGTCCACCCTGTATATTTTCCAGTGAACGTTTAACCATTTCTTCGCTGACAGTAGCGTCAACTACCTACCAAATTTGACTGCTCTCCGTCAAGTAGTTTTTTAGTTAATGCACCAACAGACAGATAGACAGACAGACAGACAGACAGACGGAATTGGAAAACCTATATTTTCGTAATCTACGCGATCTGAAACGTCAGAATCAGAAAAAATCTCGGAGGGTGATTTTTTCTCGAATACAATACTTCCCTTCGGTATGCGAGGGAAGTAAAAAATTTCAATCTTTTTTTCTTGAAATAGGTTCAAAATGTCATGAAACCTCGAGATTTTAAATTTCAGCGAAACATTTTTTCTGTCTGTCTGTCCGTCCGTCCGTCCGTCCGTCCGTCCGTCCGTCCGTCCGTCCGTCCGTCCGTCTGTCTGTCTGTCTGTCTGTCTGTCTGTAATTTTCTTTTTTTTTTTTTGTCCGCACGATTTCTCTGACTGTTTAAGATATTGACTTGAAATTTTGTACACGTATATACCAGAACGAGATCTGGAACTACATTGTTTTTTTAAGATATCCGGTGAAGGGTTGGGGGGTAAATAGGGGTAAATGGGGGAAAATATGTAAAACAAGCTGGTAAGAGTACAGAAACTTGAAATTTGATGTATGTACTACAAGCCAAGGCCTCAAATTTTTTTATAATATTTTTCATCCCCTCACCACCTCTTCATAATTAAAGGGGTTGATAAAATAAAATTGAGATCTTCACTTAAAATTTGGTACACGTATATATTATAATGACATCAGAAACTAAATTCTATTTTGGGATTATTCTGACGAAGGGTTGGGGTTAGATAGAGGTAAATAGGGGACAACAAGTAAAGCAAGCTGATAAGCGTACAGAAACTTGAAATTTGGTGTATCTACTCGAAGCCAAGGCCTCAGATTTTTTTATAATATTATTTAACCCCCTATCACCCCTACTCCGTTATTGAAGGCGTTGGTAAAATAAAATTGAGATATTCACTTGAAATCTGGTACACATATGTATTATAACGACATCTGGAACTAGACTATATTTTGAGATGATTCCGTTGCAGCGTTGGGGGTTAAATAGGGATAAATAGGGAAAAATAAATAAAGCAAGCTGGTAAGAGTACAGAAACTTGAAATTAGGTATGTGTACTAGAAGCAAAGGCCTCACAATTTTTTACAATATTTTTTAAACCCCCACATCATTACTAAAGGGATTAGTAAAATACATATTGACTTGAAATTTGGTAAACGTATATATAATGACATCTGAAACTAGATTATATTTTGGGATTATTTTGATGAAGAGTTGCGGGTTAAATAGAGCTAAATAGGGGAAAATAAGTAAGGCAAGCTGATAAGAGTACAGAAACTTGAAATTCGGTGTATGCACTAGAAGCCAAGGTCTCACATTTATTTACAATATTTTTCAAGTCCCCACCACCCCTACTCCATTATTGAAGGGGTTGGTAAAATAAAATTGAGATATTCACTTGAAATCTGTTACACAACGTATGTATTATAACGACATCTGGAACTAGATTATATTTTGATATATGATGATGATGATTCCGTCGAAGGGTTATAGAGACTTGGATGGAAAAACTGGATGTGAAAGTACTGATTCCTTTTTTGATATGAAATCACTGCTTAAGAAAGTTACAGCCTTTCACACCAGACGTTCTTCTTGTAAGATGTAGTCCCATCTTCTAAGATGTAGTCCCAGTATACGAACTGTAAACTCGAAGAAGTGAATTAAAGAGTATAATGCAAATAAACCATTTTAGAAAAAGTGAATAAAAAAATCCCTTGTTCAACGTACTTTTAAACAACTTTCACGTATTGTTATAAATTGCAATTATGATAGTATTGTTTATAATTCTGAACCACAACATTATTGACCATTTATGGTTCAAGTTGCTAGTATACTAAAATTCTAATAGGTAGAAAGCCGGCGGTTTAGATTTCTTATGAATAAAATACATGAAAAACTTTATATGAGTGAGTAAGTACTACCACAGACCTACAGGGAGCCACTTTTGATATAAGCAAATTTTCGCCGGAAGTGACGTTAAAATGGGAGGATGGGGGCAAATAAGAAGAGGCAGCCTATTTTTTTTAATAACTAGAAGGCTTGTACTTTAACTTAAAAAAAAAATCATGTGTTGACTCTAATCGAGGGTGTCTCACGGTTGCGGGCAAATTAAGCCTGACAGCCCACCACAATCTCATTACATACCTCAAAACCTACATTTTGACGTAAGTTTTATTCATGTATTCGATGACATAAAAAATCGTGACCGGAAGTGACGTCAGAATTCCATGTCGCGGGCAAAATTTGCAAAAATGAAAAGTGGCTCCAGATATGTCTGTGGTAGTACTTACTGTCTTACTCACTCACATACAGATTTTCATGTATCTTATTTATAGAAAATCTATACAGCCGACTCTCCACCAAAAAAGCTTCTGAGAGAAAACAGCAAACCTCTCCACTATCCCAACGCAATTGATAAACATTCGGTATCTTAGTCAATTGTTCTAGCTTATAAATACTTAAGACCATATTTTTGCGGTAAATAACTTTCTACATCCTGACTATATTACTAATGATTAAATCAAAACGAGACTGACTTTCTGAAACGTATTACAGTGTCCACACTGTCAGAGTAGGAATTTTTATTTCGTCATTTCATTCAATTTTCCCCTTCTACATCGTGTCGTTAATGTAGCTTAACATGAGAGTCATTTTGCAACAAGAACAGCGTTGACTGTTGGGAATCCCGACCTTCAATAACAAACAGATTTGTGTTTAATTAAACCAGTTATAAGCATATATTACTTGGTTTAAGTTCAGTTATCCCCAAAAACTGCGACCTGCTGAGCGTATCTATTGTACATCTAAAGATGCTACATACATTTATCGTTTATAAAAACTTTGTACGCTATTAAACAGTTGATCGACCTGCGAGACCGGTTGAAGCAATAGATAAATTAATTGTTGTTTTGTGCTTAGTGTTTGTAACAAATCATCTGTTTGATATTGTGGTGTTTTATAAATAATAACTGAAAGTGTTAGTGAAGGATACACGTGAGTATTTATCAGCATTAAATCAAGTTTCTAGTAATAATTAATGAATGTACAGAGTGTAAAAAGTGGAAAATATTGTACATAATTTATTACAGTAAAGTTGCTTAAAGTAATACAACACACATTTGTGTACGCTCAGAGTTTTTAAGCCATTTTGCGTTGCTAAAATAAGAATTACATCCGCATCCGCGAAGTGGAGTGGATGTAGGTATAATAATCGTAAAAAAATTTCAATTTTTTTTTTTTAAATAGGCTTAAAATGTCGAGATTTTAAATTTGAGAGAAAAAGATTTTTGCCTGTCGGTCTGTAACTTTTTGTGCGCATGCGCGCAGCAACGGTTTAAGATATTGACTAAATTTTGTACACATATATACCATGACGACAGTGGCGGGTCGTGATATTGTCTGTAGAGGAGGCTTGATATTCTGAAAGACAACTGATGTGCAATATGACTACAATTTGTGTACATTTCCCCACCACCCCTGAGGTATTACAACGGCGCGTTACATTTTTTTGCCGTGGGTTGTTCGCCAGGACACCGATTCACGACTTGAGAGAATAGAACTAATAAAAGAATAGAATGAAAAGGAAATAGAAAATATGATGAGATGAAAAAATCATTCTCATGAAATTCTCGTTCCTACGACTCGAGTATCGGTATCCAAAGGAGTCCTACTATCCCACTTGTAATTAAATTATATAACTTTTAATAAAAATAAAAATAGTTTTGGTAAAAAAATTAAAGTGTTTTTCTACAAACAAAAACCTGTATTCATTATCACTGCCAGGCGTGTTAAATTATAAGTTTTAATAGAAATTAAAATAGTTTTGAGAAAGAAGTTATATAAAAAAAATATAACCGCGGAACTCTATATTATGGAGAATTATAAAAAATATTTCCTAAAAAATAAATAACACAAATAAATATTTTTTCTAAAATAACAACTACCTATATTAATCTCTGCTTTAAAGCCTGAATATTTTTGTAAATGAGTGGTAACCTGCGATTTTTGGAACTAGCAAAATGGTTGATTATTTCATCATAAAATGAATCGCGTTTCCTCAATTCTGACAAAAAACGTTTTTCTATTGAAATAAGCGATACATTTGAAAGCCGGTCTTGACTAATTTTGTATCTAGTAAAAATGTTTTTATGCGTTTAAGTGCTGAAAATGATCATTCTACAGAAGCTTACCGGAATTGTCTCAAAAAATAGTGGCGTTATTCAAAAAGTTCTCTATTTGGGTCATAAGTTTTTAAAAAATCTACCAGCTCTTTGAAATTTCCTTTATTGCACGATTCTCGTTTTTCGTCATGTCCTCGGAAAGAATTTTCTTGTGAAGATAACTATATAACGGCATCTATTAACCTCTTTAATATTTCCCTATTCTCACGGACCTTTTCGTTAACATTTTCTATTTCTCTCTTATGTGCAGAATCCAAGAAATTTACAATATTTTGTTTACCAAACATTTCGAATTTAATGCAAGATGAAATGTGCTCCTGGGATTTTTCGTGCCTTTCTAAACCTCGCGACAAATTGTGCAAATTATTAAACCCGGCCCTGCCCCAAATTGAGGATTGATCATTAGTAAATAATAAAAATCTCCAACAATATAATTTGTTTCTAACTGTTGATGCCGTTAACCACTCGACTTTTTTATAATTGTTATCACAAAACCCTCTGTTTTGTTTACCACTTTTAAAAACTAACGAAAGCGTTGCTGGTGTAGGCCTGGCATTTCTTTTAATTCTTACCTTTTCGTCATAAATAAGAGTAGTAAATCCATTTAATAACAAATAATCCACCACGTCTGGACAACAAGAGATGTTGTTGGGAATATTTTCACCTAGAGCACTTATTTCTAGCCCGCCTTTCAAATGTTTTATGTATTTATACGTCAAGTTGTTCTTAACCGGCTAAACCGCTAAACGCAACTGTCAGACGTCAGTTCGTTTTCTTTGTGAATCACCTGACTCTTGAATGACCTGTGCACATGCGCTATAAAGAACTGAGGCTAGCCTCATACTTGGCTATTCCAAGTGTTGGTATTTTACACAGCGCAAAGAAATTCAAGGCCATTCATGTTATAAGTGAATGCGGTAAAGTTGGAAGCTATTTCGTATTAGCCTCCAGCGAACCGCAGTGTTCATTCAGTAAAAGACCGGCCGACCGGGAAATATGCATACAAAGACTATCCGGACTGTAACGTTATAGGTATGTTTGTGGAAAGGAAATGCAAAAATGTTATATATAAACTGAAAATTAATTAATGAATAACAAACAATAAAAAATATTGAAAATTGAGATATACTTAAAAGAAATTTCTTAAGATATTACTTTTGAAGATATGGTGGTTCTTCCAAGGGGAGGCTCAGCCTCCCCTGCCTCCCCTGACGAGCCGCCACTGCATGACGAGGTCTAGAACTAGATTATGTTTTGCACTAATTCCGGAAAGGAAGGAAAAATAAATAAAGCAAGCTGGTAAGAGTACAGCAACTTGACATTTGGTGTACATACTAGGATGAATGAATGAATGAATGAAAGTTTATTGATTTAAGAGATCTTACAAGATATAAAACAAGTCAGAGATGCACAACGTGCAGACACAACAAACACACAATAAAAACATACAATATAAGAGTTAAAAGAGTATAGAAAGCACATCTTACACTAATAAGAAACACTTTAATAAATCATTGCATATCACTATCGTTTAAGTATTCTGCTACACTATAAAATGAATTTTCTATCAGTAACATTCTAAGTCTTTTCTTAAAAGAATATATATTTTCAAAACATTTTATGCTGTTAGGTAACTTATTAAATAGTTGTAAACCAATATACGCAGGGTTATTTTCATATTTAGCCAAGCACTGAATTGGTAAACACAACTCCTGACCTCTTCTGGTGTTATATGTATGATAATGATTATTTGTCATAAATTTCTCATAATTAAGTTTTACAAATAACAAAATTTCCATGATATAGATACATGGCAAGGTATAAGTATATTTAGTTCTTTAAATATGGGTTTGCATGACGTACTATTAAAAACATTTGCAATGCATCTCACAGCCTTCTTTTAATTTTAAATAATCTGGTACTATGGTGTGAACGACCCCATAATATTAAGCCATACTTTAATCGCGAGTACATTGCTGTGTTGTAATAAGGTAATAGAATATTTGACTTTCCAACCTGTTTCAACCTATAAAGAGCAAAACAGACTGATGACATTTTTTGCACAGTACATCTATATGCTGTTCCCAACTGAGACTATTGTCAATATGCGAACCTAGAAATTTTGAATCACTGACTTGTTCAATACTTTTTTCATTGCATTTCGAAAGGTAACTCTCATTTATCTGTATTAGTCTCGAGGTAAAATGAACGAATATTGTTTTATTAATATTTAAAAATAGTCTATTTGAGTTAAACCATAAAACAAATTTATTAAGCATAACTTGCATATTTTTGGCAGCAAGCAAAACATTGTCCTCACTACATAAATAACTATTGTCATCCGCAAACATAATTATATTGGATTGATTATTACTTTTATCTGGTAAGTCGTTCATAAAAATTAGAAACAGTAATGGTCCCAGTACCGATCCTTGTGGTACACCATAATTAATTTCCACTGTACGCAATTTTACGTTATCAATTTCTACAAATTGCTTACGACCCTTCAGATACGACTTTAATAACTCTTTAACTTTACCCCTTCCAATTTTTGTAAGAGAAGTGCATAATCTATCAAATCAAAAGTCTTACTTAAGTCGATGAATAAATCGAAAGTTTTTTTATTGTCATCTGTATTTTCATAAACAATATTTAAAAAGTCAAAAATGGCTGATGTACTAGATTTTCCTTTTCGGAAACCGTGCTGTGTTGGGTTCAAAATATTAAAGGATGATACAAAACAAATTATTTTGTTGTATAAGATCCTTTCTAATATTTTAGACAAGGTAGATAGAAGAGACACAGGTCTGTAATTTTCAACCAAATGGAAGTCACCTTTTTTATGCAATGGAACTAGTTTTGCTACCTTTAAGATATCTGGAAATACACCATTTTCAAATGAAAGATTTATTAAACATGTAAAATGGCTGCGCAACAAAATGAGGTACCGATTTTAGAATATTTGAGCTTATGTCATCCACACACACAGAATTATAATTTTTTAGAGCAATTATTGTATTATACACTGTTTGCTATTTAAGAACATAGTAGGGTATTCTTCATTTAATTTAAATTCTGGATCTATATTATTGTTGCCTAATATGCTATTTAATTGTTTTGGTACATCCACAAAGTAATCATTAAAATAACCAGCAATTTCTTTCATATCTGTTAGAATATTATTTTTTGTGTGTATTTCTGATATATTCCTTTTGTTAATTTTGCTATTTACATTATTGTTTATTACATTGCGATGTACTTGTTTACAACGTCGTTAAAAATCTTTATCATTTTAATTATTTGTCATTTGCATTCTAGAGTGTAGATTCTTTAAATTTTTAGAAGAAATCCGTATTCCCTTAGTTACCCAGCTTTTTTATTTTTAGTCTGATTTGTGTTTACCTTTTTAACGGGAAATGAAATATTAATATAAAATGTTAATAAATATTTCAAAAGCTGTGTTTACATCATCACAATCATATACTTCTGACCATGTTTCTTTACTGACATATGATACAAACGTATTCTAATTCATGGTACTTAGTAACCTAGTAAAAATATATTAATCTTACTTAATTTTAAAAGATTTTATATAAATTCCCATGTACGCTAGTTAGTATGTTCGAGTCAAATCCTGCAATCTAAATGGATCCTGGAGGGTAGTGCTCAATAGTGGATTCGGGGTGCCCTAATTTGGATTCGACAGCGCCCGGAAGTTACCTTGCTATTCGACAGTACCGAAATAAGGAATTTGCAGCGTCCGGAAGTCACCTTGGTGTTCGAATATGAATTCGGTAGCGCTCGACAGTTACCTCGGAATTCAGCAGCGCCCGAATATGAATTCGGCAGCGTTCTAATATGGAGTCGGTAACGTTCGGAAATTACCTCAATATTCGGCAGTGCCCGGAAGGCACGTCAGTGTTTGACAGCACCCGGATATGGACTATGCAGCGCCCAAATATAGATTTGCCACCGCCCTAATTTGAGTTCGGCAGCTCTTAGAAGATGCCTTGGTATTTAGCAGCGCCCGAATATGGATTCGGCACCGTCATAATATGAATTCGGAAACCGAAAATTGCCTTTACTTGTGTCGATGTTTTCCTTCAAGATTAAGGTTGATTTAAGCATTGAATATTTTCGCCATAAAGTTGCACTTAGGCCTCTTTTTGCAATATTCGAGAAATATGCCAATAGCACCGATTCTGAGTAGCGCGTTACTTGCTTTCCATAATAATAATAATAATAATCTTTATTAACCACTTTAGATACATAGTTTGTATATGTGGCAGGTCAACAGAAATGGTAAAATAATAGTGTACAAATGTAAATATGATAATAACACACTAAGCATTTAAGTACAAAATACGTAAATAATATATGACAAATAAATAACAGTACATGCAAATGGACAGTATAGTGCAAACAGATAATAAATAAAAGGAGCAAAAAATCGTACCCTATATTCACTTAACTAGAGCAAGAATGTATGAACTCTTGAATATTATAAAATGCACCAGTCAATAACAAAGCCTTCAGCTTTTTTTTAAAAACATCACAAGACTTCGACATTTGTATTTCCAATGGCAGCTTATTGTATAGAGTTGTGCCAGTATATTGATGTTCCTAACACACTACCTTGTGGAGTTCCAATGTCAATATCATTTTTATTAGACAAAGTTGAAACGATTTTCACAACAATTTTTCTATTAGTTAAATAAGAAACGATCCAGCTATTTAGTGGATCAAATATTCCCAAGCCTTGTAATTTTTGGGCCACAAAATCTTTATCGATAAACCAGCCCTAAAGCCATATTGGCACCTACTAAGATCGAGTTTTGATTTAAGTACTCAAAAATTTTATAGCACCATGAAATAAATTCGGCATAAGATTTCTCATACAATTTTCGGCTTTTTTCTGAAGGTAAACTTAATATAAAATCTTTCTTAATATCCACTTATTCAACGTTTTACAACATCGACTTCAGAACCAGAAGTGACAAGCAAACGATTTTGGTATTGAAAATACTACTGGGCGCATGATATAGGACCCATCTTACGAAAAATGTATCGAGAGCGACAGATTCTGTCGAGGCCGCTGCGCCGACCTTGTAACCGTACCGTTCACTCAACGCCATGCTATTAGAAATATCACGTTTCAATAACAATCCAAGCAGTGAAAATTATTGCGTCAGTTTAACCATGTGCCTTGTGCTTGTCACAAATCAATTCTGTTATTACCAGACCCCGGCTCAGAGGTAGCTATGACGTAAAAGCCAGAGTCGGCTTTGCGCAATATGAACTATATAAACATTTTCATGCGCAATAATACAATATTTTACCTTATGATTATATCTAGTGAATTCCGTAATATTTAAAGGTAAATGGCCACGAAACGGTTATAAGTCATACTTTGATGCACTTATTGTTGGATGCACGAACATAAACGCCTAGTAACTATACCTTATTAGAATAATCAAAATGTATTATTTGCACTTGTTCTAAATCGTCCGAAATAAAACTCCGGCGCCTGTCACTGAATATCCCACTTGTGTTGTGAAAAAGGATCGTTCAACCGTTCAACGTCTACCGATGTAATCGCCGCATATTTAAAATAAGTATAGTTTCTTAGAGATGGCAGATTTATGTCCGGAATTGAACAGTCCACTTCTTTGCCACACACCAAAATGTTGAAAAACCGGGGTTGATTCTTAAAACTCTTATGTATCTAATTTGTATTTCACTCTGCAATATCCCCTGAGACTCTAAAAATATATTGACGTAGATCAAATACCTGTAATGTTTATTGCATCAATTACTGTATCTGGCTTACGTTGAATGTTGCGTATAGCTAGAGGGATTCGTGAGAAATATCCATGTAAATATGCTATATTTTAGTTTTTATGACGTTCAGATGAAACTTGTTTTAAAATGTTCGAATTGCATGTCCACGAAAGTGTTTTTTCACAGCTGGCACAGAAAAATTCTACACCGTTAAACCGCAGTTCCAGAAAATCTTTAATCTACGAAAGTACTGTTTTATTTAATGGAAAGCCACTCGACGCCATTACAAATCACGACACATTTACTTCTATCAAATGTACTGACAAGTCTGTAGTGTTGACTCCATAATGCGTATGTGTAATATGAAACAATCTCACATGGCATTGGTCATTGTGTAATAAATTAATAATAATTGTTGGACCTTTTTTATTTCAAATGCTTTCTGTATGTTTGAAGTCTTCTGCAAAATATAAAACGCAAGCTGCTGTTTATTTTATTATTATTATTGTTTACCGTATCCTATTTCCTGTCGTAAAAAAGCAGAAAGAGAGTAACAAGCGTGGCGGTGACTTTGTAGTGTCCAGTGGCGGCTCGTGATATTGTCTGCAGAGGAGGCTTGATATTCTGAAAGACAATTGATGTGCAATATGACTACAAATTGTACATTTCCCCACCACCCCTGAGGTATTACAACGGCGCGTTACATTTTTTTGCCGTGGGTTGTTCGCCAGGATACCGATTCACGACTTGAGAGAATAGAACTAATAAAATAATAGAATGAAAAGGAAATAGAAAATATGCTGAGATGAAAAAATCATTCTCATGAAATTCTCGTTCCTACGACTCGAGTATCGGTATCCAAAGGAGTCCTACTATCCCACTTGTAATTAAATTATATAACTTTTAATAAAAATAAAAATAGATTTGGTAAAAAAATTAAAGTGTTTTTCTACAAACAAAAAATTGTATTCATTATCACTGCCAGGCGTGTAAAATTATAAGTTTTAATAGAAATTAAAATAGTTTTGAGAAAGAAGTTATATAAAAAAAATATAACCGCGGAACTCTATATTATGGAGAATTATAAAAAATATTTCCTAAAAAATAAATAACACAAATAAATATTTTTTCTAAAATAACAACTACCTATATTAATCTCTGCTTTAAAATCTGAATATTTTTATAAATGAGTGGTAACCTGCGATTTTTGGAACTAGCAAAATGGTTGATTATTTCATCATAGAATGAATCGCGTTTCCTCACTTCTGACAAAAAACGTTTTTCTATTGAAATAAGCGATACATTTGAAAGGCGGTCTTGACTCATTTTGTTTCTAGTAAAAATGTTTTTATGCGTTTAAGTGCTGAAAATGATCATTCTACAGAAGCTTACCGGAATTGTCTCAAAAAATAGTGGCGTTATTCAAAAAGTTCTCTAATTTTGGGTAATAAGTTTTTAAAAAATCTACCAGCTCTTTGAAATTTCCTTTATTGCACGATTCTCGTTTTTCGTCACGTCCTCGGAAATAATTTTCTTGTGAAGATAACTATATAACGGCATCTATTAACCTCTTTAATATTTCCCTATTCTCACGGACCTTTTCGTTAACATTTTCTATTTCTCTCTTATGTGCAGAATCCAAGAAATTTACAATATTTTATTTACCAAACATTTCGAATTTAATGCAAGATGAAATGTGCTCCTGGGATTTTTCGTGCCTTTCTAAACCTCGCGACAAATTTTGCAAATTATTAAACCCGGCCCTGCCCCAAATTGAGGATTGATCATTAGTAAATAATAAACATCTCCAACAATATAATTTGTTTCTAACTGTTGATGCCGTTAACCACTCGACTTTTTTATAATTGTTATCACAAAACCCTCTGTTTTGTTTACCACTTTTACAAACTAACGAAAGCATTGCTGGTGTAGGCCTGGCATTTCTTTTAATTCTTACCTTTTCGTCATAAATAAGAGTAGTAAATCCATTTAATAACAAATAATCCACCACGTCTGGACAACAAGACATGTTGTTGGGAATATTTTCACCTAGAGCACTTATTTCTAGCCCGCCTATCAAATGTTTTATGTATTTATACGTCAAGTTGTTCTTACCGGCTAAACGCAACTGTCAGACGTCAGTTTGTTTTCTTTGTGAATCACCTGACTCTTGAATGACCTGTGCACATGCGCTATAAAGAACTGAGATCTGGAGGTTAGCCTCATACTTGGCTATTCCAAGTGTTGCTATTTTACACAGCGCAAAGAAATTCAAGGTCATTCATGTTATAAGTAAATGCGGTAAAGTTGGAAGCTATTTCGTATTAGCCTCCAGCGAACCGCAGTGTTCATTCAGTAAAAGACCGGCCGACCGGGAAATATGCATACAAAGACTATCCGGACTGTAACGTTATAGGTATGTTTGTGGAAAGGAAATGCAAAAATGTTATATAAAAACTGAAAATTAATTAATGAATAATAAACAATAAAAAATATTGAAAATTGAGATATACCTAATAGAAATTTCTTAAGATATTATTTTTGAAGATATGGTGGTTTTTCCAAGGGGAGGCTAAGGGGAGGCTCAGCCTCCCCTGCCTCCCCTGACGAGCCGCCACTGGACTGGTGTCGCAAATTCTCCTTATATTTTTTTAAATTATAGTGCCTTATATTATGTGCACAGATAAAAATTATATTTTAAATTGAAAAATGTTTACATTTCCTTAACTGATATAAAAAGTTGAAGTGGCGTATGTCGTTTAAAGTGCCGAATTTTTTGTTTTCGATTAGACAATCAGACCTACGCCGACGCGCGACGCTGCAGGTATATATAATGTGCGGCCGAAGTCTGGTGTTTATTATCCACCAGTTACAGTAAACATCTCTTACATCTACTTGCTCAACTATACCAAATAAATATTTTCTCCAAACCAATAATAAATTATTTATTTATTATTTTTATGAGTTTTATGCCATACTTTTTATTTCTTACCGCAAAAGTAGGTATTTGTTTCCTATAAATAGTGTATTTTATTTGCTTATGTGAATTATACAAAACATTATATTTATCTGTGTGTGAAGACCGTCTCTGGCATAACTACTTTTGCGCCGGGCTCTGGTTATTACTCTCACTTCATTCTAGACTACCTCGAAACTAAAATATAAACATAAACACTCCTAAACTTAATGGTATCTTGTGATACATGCCGACACTGCCATATCGTATGTCATTTAGTTTGCATAACTTGCGTTATTTCTTACAGAACGCCACTTCCAAATTAACATTAAAAAAACAAAATAACCCAATAAAACATGGGCTAGCTTAATTCGATCGTATGGACAAATATATTTAAAATTATATAAATAAATTATCAAACACATCTAAGTATGACATAAAAAAGTACAGTAGAAAAGAACTATACAGGGTGTTCTACAAGCTTTATGACATAATTTATATTTCTATATTTCATTATAGTTGCATCTGGTACTTTCAATACGCTTAAGATACTTTCGAAATATGCAAGATCTGTTAATTTTATTTTGCATAGATTAATCTAACTCTTTAACACACTGTCGACAAAAAATATATTAGTTAATTAAGTACTCTGTATTTTATTAAATACGGATATTACCACTTAAGCATATTTGGTTAAATAACCATGTCTTGAGCCAAAAAATGGTCAGTTACTATGCGGCTCATTCTGTGTGCCTCATACTGTACGCAATACCTAACTAAATAATTCAATTGTTTCAGAAAATGCAGATACACATTTGGTTCTCCCTGGTAACGGCGGTACAAATCCACATATCAAGTTCTGCAAGTATCTTCCAAAATATAATACCGAAAGCGGACGTCGACAAATATGGCCTGGCTTTGGAAGCCGTTTTTGGAATAGGCCTGAGGCTGCAAGCTCTTTTGGGCAACTCAACATCCCAAAATTTTGTAGTATCTCCCTTAAGTGCGACTGTGATCGTAGCTCAACTACTTCTTGGTGCCGAGGGGGAGTTCAGGGACAAGCTGTACGAGTTATTGACTCTAGATAGCGACCCACACCGTTATAACATCCATTACTATAATAAGGACAAGAAAAATGAAAGTTTTTCACTCCCGTATGCCAATATGCACCTGCAGTTGTCCAGTTTGGTTAAGAAATTGCAGACGAAAAAGGATGGAGAGTTGTTCACGCTGAAGCAAAGTAACGCGCTGTTTTACAATGAAAATCTTGAGCTGAAGAGGGATTTTGAAACGCACATGATTAAATGTTATAATACGGAAATCACACCACTTGATTTTGAGAATGAGACTTCGAGGTATGTATTTAAATTTTGTATTTATTTCTTTGAGAGAAATACTACTATTGTCACTAATTTGAGTTGAGAAATGAAGTTTATTAAGACCAATCTCTACTTATTATAGATTTCTATTACTAATACATTTACACCGGAAGTCGGTTAGTGAAATCTTGTAATAATTCTGTTAATTGATTGTTTGGCACATCTATGACTATGATGAATGTATTTATTACTTCCAAAATTGTTGTAATTTTTACAAGTTTTTATTGAAGTGCACATGCGCGTCAGTTAATCAGATTAGTTCAAATGTTCCAAGTTACTTTTGAACCCGTTGATCTATTGCTTTGAAATTTTGCATGTAGTATAATACAATATTTTACAGTAAAGTAAAAAAAGGACATTGATGTGTATAGTTTTGTAACAGCAAAATTATTCAATTGTTTATTAAAAAAATGATTTTAGTAACACTTGAATTCCCCAAAATGAGGTGGTCCGATTTCATCTTTGCAAAAAGCTTTCTACTCTTCAAGAGTTGTACTATAACTGAGCTCGCCAAATATTTCAATTAAGTTGCTTAAACACGCCGTTGAAAATGATGCATATTTCTTCGGTATAAACAAATGTACTTAATAACTTTGTCAATTGTTCGTGTATCGAAAAGTAAAGTGGATATAGTTGTGGCATAGCCCTTCTAAGCATAACCGTTGACGTAATGACAGAAGCTGATAATAAAAATTGTGGAGTTTTAATTCTACTCGACTATAGTAAAGCTTTTCATATGATACGAAATCCTACTCTCGATCTTGCATTACATTGGGCTAAGTCATTCAGCAATAGTCTTAATTAAGAATTATTTAGCAGATCGTTCTCAAAGAGTAATGTTAGAGGGAGAAATGTCAAATAGCTGTAGGATTTCAAGAGATGTTCCACAAGGATCAATTTTGAGACCACTCATTTATACAATCTATACACTAAACATTTCCTCCCTACTGAATACGTGTAAAGTTCACATGTACGCTGATGACACCCAACTATATCACTTTTTTGAAAAAGATAATTGTAAAGCAGCACTTGCTAATATAAATAGGGATATCCACGAACTGGTTAATGTATCAAAAAAACACGATTTATTGAAAAATGCGTCAAAACCATCGGTTCTGCTGTTTGGCAACATGCAACCAAATACAATAGAGATTAAATTGGGAGAGGACAGGCTCAAAATTGTCACCAAAGTGAAACATTTGGGGGCAATTATTGATAAAGATCTAAGATTCTCTGACCACGTCTCCCATGTGGTAAAAAAGGCATATGGAAGTCTAAAAATGTTATATTCCCACAGACATATCTTCAGCGCAAAATTGAAAAAATTATTATGTAACAGTTTCGTCCTGTCTCATTTTAATTATTGTGATTTTGATTACGGATCCTGTCTCACCGTTAGAGATAGTAACCGAATACAAAAGGTACAAAACTCATGTTTACGTCTTATATATGGTATTCGTAAATATGGCAGAATATCCCACACATTAACAGCAACGAAATGGTTAAATATGGAAAACCGAAGAAAACTCCACGCTAATGTTCTGTACTACAAAAATAATATTAATAAAAAAAAAACCTCCTCCTTATTTAAATAACAGAATTAAGTACAGAACTGATATCCACAATGTGGACATAAGAAGGAAAGAACAGCTCACAATTCCACAACATAGAACGGCCATGTTCCAACGATCGTTTTCATTTAATATTGCAAAGGCTGTAAATGCTTTCTCGGTAGATATTAGGTCAATGACTCTAAGGAAATTTTACAAATATGTGCATGATTTATCATTATTAGAACAAGATGGGAGGCAACAACATATGGTTATGTTGTCTTATATACAGCTATATTAATTAGATACGTTGTATTAATTCTTTCATTCACAATTATAACTGGAAAGAATTGGATCTATCACGCCTAGCGCTCTCTATGGATAGGTGCACGTTAGTATTGTCGATCATAGTTCCACAACAGAACATTTTGCATATTCTAACTATTCGAACATGTCCTTGTTGGTAGTGGGCGCTTGGATGTGGCTGGCTTATCCTCAAACTACATGTCACAGTAAGTAAGCTAGTTATTAAATAGTAAAATTCAATTATCCCTAAGGTTTAAAAAGAATAGCAGACATTTTCCGTCTGAACCTTGCGCCTTTTAATTTATTATATAATTTATTCAATTTATTGTCAAGGTTATTTTAAAAACTTATTCATATATTATTATATATTTAAATTAATAAAGACTTTTTTTTCGGTTAATCCGTTACCGGACTGGGCTTCCGTGTTTTCCGATCGATACCACACGGTAGCAGCGCCGGCAATAATTACAGCCACTCCTCACGACCTGTGGGGTTAGTGACGATAAATTCCTGAATCGTGTGCCCTAAGTAGACGAAGGGACCCCAAGATAACCGCCTTTTGCATTTGGCCTGCCAGCCATTCGGCTGATTTCTGACAGGCTGGTATTGTCTTCAGTTCTGAGAACAGCGTAGGCTTCATATCTCCGAGTACACCGATTATTATTAGGATGACCATCTTAACCGAGTAGCCTGGGTACAGCACTTGGAGCTCGTACCGGAGATCACGGTGTTTGGTCCGTTTTTCCTCCTCTTTCAAAGCGATGTTTGGCTCAGCAGGTGCTGAGAACTCGATCACAGACATCACCTTGTTTGTTGTATCAGGCTTGTTGGCTTGGATTATCCTGATTGTCGGAAACGAGAAGTTCCAATAAATTCGGCACCTCTCGTTTTCGACAACGGACTCAATGTCTCCGGGAACGTAAGGCAGCACTGGTGTTTGATCTACTCCGTACGAGTGTCGTAGATGATAGTACAACACCCGTAACGCCGCGTTATGGCGATGGATGTAGGCCGAAATCGCATATACTGGACATGCAGACAATAAATGCATGAGCGATTCCGGTGCCTGACGGCATGTCCTGCAGTTAATATCAGGAACCTCTATACCCATTACGTGGCTTCGGTAGACCAACGTGTTAATTGCACCATCTTGGCAGGCCACAATGAATCCCTCGGTCTCCGACTTTAGCCCAGCTGACCTTAAAAAAGCAAATGTCAGCCTTGTCGATAAACCCAGTGTTTCTAGGTTCTTATAGAATACACCATGCATGGGTTTTTCGACATGCTGCCTAAACAGATGTTCCTGTTTGGCAGCTTTTATTTGGGCCTTCAGGCGAGGTGGCAGAAGTTCAGTGACTGACTCTGGGTCAGCACCGCGCCGGCCTCCTCGCCTGTCGTTGAGTACGAGACCAAGATCATCTGCGGCTCTTTTTGCCGCCTTAAACAATCCTGCACCCATCCCTACATTTTTGTGATTTCTCATTATTATTATTATTATTATTATTATTATATTCGCGTAGGTGGCATTTGTATACGAATTAAAAAAAATGAATTCCTCCGACCTTCAGGACTAGAGATAATTTTTTTTCCAAAAAATTCCCGAGACCATATTTTTCAAATTACAGCGCTGAGATTTGCAGGTATTGCACAAATAAGTTTTTTTAGGTACACCAGAAGCCAAGATTCTCTCGGGTGCTGAAGGTTAGAGGGAGCTCATTTTTTTAAATTCCTATAAAAATGTCACCTACGCGAACATCCACTTTGCATTTCGATACACGAACAATGACAAAGTTATTAAGTACATTTGTTTATACCGACGAAATATGCATCATTTTCAACGGCGTCTAAGCAACTTAATTGAAATATTTGACTTCTGCTTTGAACTCAATAATAGTACTACAACTCTTGAAAAGTAGAAAACTTCTGCAAAATTGAAATCGGACCACCTCATTTTAGGGAATTCAAATGTTACTAACATCATTTTTTTAATAAACAATCGGATTTCTCGGAAAATAGTTACACTCGCAGATAAACGAGAAGAACCGATTTTTTCACATTTTTACGTACGTAACACATTCGCCATTTTATTTCTGCAACTTTGTTTCGGATGCACTCATTTGAAAGTTGATATTTCACATGTACTAAATACAACCCTAGTGTTTTTTCTATAGTGGGAATTACCTTTAGAAATATTCCTACTTTGATTGGCCTAAATTTCGTCGGAGAAGGCAGAACTTCAAAAACATCCATTTTTCAAACGTTAAGCCTCAACCACAACGTTAGAGATCTAGTCCAAATATTGTTTTAATGAATTACTTGAAATGAAGAATCGTATCAGTTTATATCACGAACTAGTAAAAATCTTCGAATAAAAAATTTAAGTCGTGAAGCAAATAACAGTTATAAAACCAAATTAGAAAAGGCAAAAAAGTTATCAAACAGATTAGTTAAGCTAATAATAAGTCAAGAGCTATGTGGATGTGGATGTTGTTTCAAAATTTTAGGAAAATGATTGACATAAAAATTATATACACATTATTCAGAATAATACTCTTGCTTCATATCAGAAGTCTGAAAATAATGTTAACGAGCATTTTATTAATTTGATAAAAATTATAGTATATAAAAAGATTGATTCTCTCATATCTAATGTGCCAGTTTATCAGAGATCATTTTTTTATGTCACCATTAACAGTAGCAGATATACAAGCAACTCAATTAATAATCTCAAAGTACGATACGATATCAAATAATTTGATTAAAAAATGTAAATTTATCCTAGGTCAAAAATTACCAAAGTAGTGTTTCACCGTATAGTCCCTTCAAATTAGGAAAATTGAGGGAAATTTTTCCTACAGCTAAGCCACCCGTATAGAAAGTTGCCTTGGTGTTATGTTAACATATTTTTCATCAAGCGCATGAAAAAAAAGGGTTGTTTTTTAGATATAGATACATATATATGTTTTTTTTGACCATTTTGGCGGTTTCTTGCGCTTTGCTGCAAAACTATGCATTTTTGAGAAAATATGACCTGATTTGATATTGTAGATCTAGCGATTTTTTGTCCCTTCCATTTTTTTGAAATTCCGCTTAGTTGCGCCGCTAGAGCGCGCGGAAATTAATGTAAATGTATAAATTTTTTTGGTGTTTGATTTTAAGCCAAAACTATTAGGTAAAGAGCCCGCTGTATAGATTTCCTATGAATAAGGTATATGAAAAATTTTCTATGAGTGAGTAAGTAAGTAAGTGAGTAAGTACTACTACAGCCACTTTTCATTTTTGCAAATTTTGCCCATTGAGTTCAATGCATTGAGTTAGAAGGTAAGTATAAACATTAAAAGGACTATGGTATGGTGTCGTGTGCTAAACGAAGTTGCTCCTCTAGAGAAGGTGTTGACAAGAAGAAATCAACGGGAATAACATCACATATAAATCCCATATGCGACACTCCTTTAATCTAGCAGAAATGCCGCCGATGTCCTCGGACTACTGTGGATTTGACACGTCAATACGCTCGCGATGATTCGGATAATCCGAATCGGAATTTTAGTACCTGACTGAAGTAGGTATAACAGAGGATTTTAATCGTATAATTATAATATCTGCATCATACAATACATCGCATAATTCCTTACATTACCTATTTGTATCATTTGTAACGCTTATTTTAATACAGTAGTGAAATTCGTGCGTCTTACGAAAATTCAATCTTTTATTGCAGCTAAACTGTTTATGCGTATCTACGAGTCTCGGCCCTTTAACCTGGATATATCTCTGTTAGTGTTGCACAAAATATTTTTGTCCTTTTCAGTGTCGCATATGGGATTTATATGTGATAACATTTCATAGGTAGTGTAAACAACAGAGCCGTATTAAAAAAAAAAACAGCTAATTAAATGTTTTTTAAATATACTTAGGTTATATATTTCGTAGAATAGAAACAAATGGTTTATTTTAGGATAACATTGCTCATTTTATATATCAACGGAAATAAAAACTGTTAAAACTCTTGAATTTATTGAATTGAACATTTATTTGCGTTATCCAGATAGACCGTCTCATCAGGGTACAAAGTCATTATTATTTTAATTAGTCCGGGTCTGGCAACACCACCATATTGTTACTACATTTAGCCACGCCTACTGATGCCGTTTCTTTATAGGAAATTTGTATAGGATGTCTTCTCCCTACCTTCTAACTCAATGGTTCAATGCATGTCAAAGAATTTATATAAATAGAAGCGGATACACATTTATAAGTGTGTTGTCAACATCTCGTACTCAAGTTCAGACATTACATTTTATAATTATCTCTTTCTTTATGATGAAAATTACTATAGCCCCATCTTTGTTGCAGTACTACTGTTTTTAACATGACAAATAAATGTAAGACAACAGGCTATTCTTATCCTCAACTACACCACAAACAACACATTTTTTCACTATTTTTACGATTCAACGAGAATAATTGTTTAAATTTACAAAACACGAAAATAATTTTGAGGTTAGAGTAGTTAAAACAGACACAGTTCTAAAATGACTAAATTCCACATATGTCTTTGCTACACTCATACCACGGTCTTGGAGTGATTGCAACAGAGATAGCGTTATAGGCAATATTGTATCTTAGAACGAAATGGTGAGAAAAAGGTATGTTGGACATGATGGCAACAGTATCCTATATAGTGTAGTTTATCTATGATCGTATAACTTTTACACTTTATCTCGGCTTCTAATTATATAAATTCTTTGATGCGTGTATGTTCATAAGCGGCATCTATACGACCTAGTAATAACTTCTACAATAAAACTGTCCTTCCTACATGCTTTGTATTCTTTTTATTTCATTCATTCAACTTCTTAATAACTCGATTTATCTACCCGTGGGTAGAGGGCACCACCTTACATATTTTTAATATTCAAATACTTAATTTTATACTATATTTTTATCAATTCTGACTACATATTAGTAATATTGACCTGACCGTATTGAAAAACAATTAAAGACAATCCCTATTTATTTTATTAAGAATGTGCTTAATGATTTCTCCAAATTTTTCTCTAGTTAATTATTTGGTTTCGGTAGGTAATTAAGACTAACACAATTTTGTTCAAAATTTCATAATAATTCTTACTTTGTAGTTTGTAAACAAGTGCTTTCTCTATTTATTAACATTGTTTATTGAAGTTAATCAGTTATTTAACTTTAATTAATATTTTAATATACTTACATTATATTTCATATATTTTATAATCTTCCTATTTCTAGTTTTGTTGACGTGAAGCAAATATTCGTTCACGAAACCAATAGCGAATAAAAGATTTTACTAAGAAAATATGCTTTGTTTTCTTATTTCAAGAACTTCGGTATATTCACATGTGTTTATCATCTAACCTTTGTTTTAAAGTTTTCTCTTTGTTTTAGTATA
This sequence comes from Stenurella melanura, assembly GCA_963583905.1. Taxonomy (NCBI): domain Eukaryota; kingdom Metazoa; phylum Arthropoda; class Insecta; order Coleoptera; family Cerambycidae; genus Stenurella; species Stenurella melanura. The sequence goes on from OY757312.1 coordinate 151,169,043, forward strand.
ATAAATGACTGGGCATTCAACCACACCAATGGCCTTATCAAAACCGTCCTAGCCAGTCCACCAGGTCCCAGCACATCAGCCCTATTCCTCAATTCAATATACTTTCTGGCGGAATGGAGAACACCTTTCTCTGATGAATTAAACAAAGATGATATATTCTACACAAATGAAAATAGTACTGTCGTTACCACCTATATGCTGGGAATGATAGAAGAAATTCCTTATGTTGAAACAAAAGATTACAGATTAGTATGTTTACCATATAAAAATAACGATCTAGGAATGTACATTATATACCCAAATGAAGACAATCCCTACAAATACAATCTAAGAGAGTTCTCTGAGAGATTAGACCCTGCCGAGGTGTTGAGCGCAATTACTAAGAGCAGGTTACGCAATGTTATAGTAAAAATACCCAAATTGTCGCTTTCAAACACGTTGACCCTTTTGGAACCGCTACAAAAGTATGCAGAGTTTAAAAAAACTAATATAGAATCTAGAGAGGGTAACTTCATCGATAAAATTGAAGACAATATACAGAACTTTAAAAATTTTACTCCTGAAGTAACAAGAGATATTGTTCTGTCAGGGGCTGCTAAAAATTCCGAGTTCAGAGTGTCAGATATCGTACAACAAATGATTTTTTCAATAAATGAAAAAGGTACCGAAGCAGCTGTTGTTACTGCAGCAATCACCGATTATATGGGAGGTTCCAAAACAGTGGTCCTTAATCGCCCCTTCACGTTTTTCATTAGACATGAGGCCACACTAGCGACGATATTTTGGGGTACAATTGTGGATCCTTCGAAACATTGAAGTTATTTTGACGCAACTTCGTTGACAAAGCTTTTAATTTTTTGAAAAAGAGACTGATTTTCATCAATAGCTATACGCATTATTTAATTTATATTAGTATTTAAGGTACACATTATTTGAATACAAACATTTTTATAAAACATATATTTCTAGTTTTATTTTATGCATCACACATTAAGAGAGTTACATTTTTGAAAAACACAGACAACGTATCCATCACCCACAAATATTACCTGTCTCGCAGCTGTTGATCGAACCTAGTGCACGATTGATCATTTTAAGTTGACGTCACGCTGGCGGCGTGGAGGGCATGCAACAATGAGTTTTGTTTTTTAGAGATGGGTAAAAGCTGTTATTTTGTAATAACAAGCTTAAACTGCTTCTGTTAGCAACTCATCTCTAATTGTTTACATTTGAATTCCTCTGTGATTGGATTAGGTCTGTGTGCCCTCCAGACTATGTCAAAATCAAGTGATCGAAAACGGCCTATAGACATTGTGGTCAAGAGTATATGACACATAACACGTTTTATTTTTGTCTACTTATAGGTACCTTCACTTACAAGTACTTAAAATAATGTCACTTTAAGTACCAGTGCGTAAAAGTCTGTCCTTTCGCAATCTAAAAGTTAATAATAATAGAAAATATGTCTAATAGCAGATGTTCGTGATTTACATAACTAGTACATTTTGTGGGAAATGTTCATACGCGGAGGAAGAAGAAGGTTACTTAAATCTGTCATTTTTTAAATAATGCTTGAGGTTATGTTGTCATAACATAACCTATCTTTTGTTGTCTGCGATGTCTAACTTATTTCCAAATGTTGTAAGAAGAATAGTTCCCCTTCACTCTCAACAGATTCGTTGGATGCCAAGATGGAGTCACCGCCGACCAGCTCAGGTCATTCCAGCAGATCAATACGATAAAGTTAGGGATACCCAAATAAACAAACCTTCGGGTCATGATCCAGAAACATTCAATACAATAAATCAAAAGCAGAAGACAGCAGATCAATACGATAAAGTTAAGAATACCCGAATAAAAAATACTTTAAATCTCGATTCTCAGGCATCAAATAAAATCAAGTGGAGTCACAAGGTTAATTCCGTTAAATTGGAAAATGAAACAAATATTGACGGTTCACTGCAGTATAAAGTTAAAGCTTCGAAAAACTCTAAACCACTTACAATAAAGAAAGCAAAGGATGTTACTAAAGAACCAGTAGATATGTTGGAGGCCACAATTGATAAAGATGGAAATTTTATTTACACTAAAATGAAAAATAACGATTCAAGAATTAATTCGATATTAACTGACTTAAAGTCAAAGAAGGAAAAGGAGAAGAGAGACTTAATTCTCTTAGAAGGAAAACGACTAATTAAAGATGCCTTAGATGCTGGGTGTAAATTGGAATACATTTTATTTAGTCGAATGAATGAAGTGGAATATTTAAGGGAATCTTTGCCCAAACTAGGGGCTAAATTGTATAAAATGGCATATAAAGAAATGCAGCTGTGGTCGAACTTAGTGACAAATCCTGGAATAATGGGTAAAGCTTGATCCTTTAAAATAATCTCGAAATAAATAAAATTAAAATTTATGTAATCTTTTAATTTTAGGTATATTTAAAGTTCCACAAACAGAATCTGTTAAGCCATGCCCAGGTAGCTTACCTCTAACTATAATTTGTGATAATGTCCGAGAACCAAATAATTTAGGAGCAATATTAAGAACTTGCAGTGGAGTAGGATGTGAGAAAGTTGTTTTAACCAAAGGTAAGAATTTAATAAAAATATTGTTTTGGAATCTTTTCCCACTATGTGCAGGTTTTAAAATCTCATGAGCTGTGACCTTCATATGCGCAGAGACTCAGTTACACTTCTTAAAAATATTATATTTATTGTTTACAATTTATCCTGAGCTCTTGTCTATGTATACAGCAAGGCAGCTTCCAGTGTCTTCAAAGAAATACTTATAACGCAGAATAAACTTTGCCTTTTGCGCATTTCGCGGCTCATAAAATTCTGAAACGCCTCTATAATTCTCTCCTCTCGTTGGTGATGGTAAGACCTGGCTCATTTGAGTGAACCGGGTCTTACCAGGTCAATCACTCAAATGGTCCGTTCTCGAAGATTCTTTCATATGGACAACAGGGTAGGTCATGGTTTAGAGATGAGGTCTGCAATGAGATCCATATCGAAACAATTCAATCGTTTGTTTCCGTGCAGTGCACATTCCGCCGAAAATAATCTTAATGTGAATAACATGGAACTTTAATATATTTTTTTAAATAAATTAATAAAAGGTACTGGCACCAATCAAAGTCAGTATTATCAATTTTCAAATTTATAAATTAAATCGTGATTTAAATTAACTAATTTTTTTGGATCTAAATCATGATTTACTTAAATCAAGTTAGTCAATAATCTAAGTAAATCAAAGTTCAGAAAATTCAGATAAAAAGTACAGTTTATTTAAAAGCTAGATACAAATTACAAAAAATTCAAATAAAAAGAAGAAAAGAACAGTTAGATTACGCATATAAAACAAAAGTTACCATCTTAAATGTACATTATGAATTCGGTGCCTACTAAAAACCGGGAACAAAGTAAACAAATTAAACAAAACCAACTTTAAAACAGGGTTCGGACTCGTATGGAAAACTTGGAGAACCTGAAAAACTCAGGGAAATTAAAAATCTTTAAAAAATACATGGAAATATCACGGAAATTTATAAATTGTATGAAAAATCAGGGGTATTCTGCGTCTCGATATGGGAAACCATAGAATTCTTAAGAATATTCACTGATTAAATTCAAGTCAAGCATTTATTTTATGTCAATTAAAAATTACACTAAAAAATATATAGGTAGAAATTAATATTTTTGGTTATGGAAAACCTGGAAAATTCAGGGATTTCAGCTTCGCAAAGTCTGAACCCTGTAAAAGAAAATAAAACATGATTTACTCCAAAACAAAAAATTTAAATTAGGTTAATTATTGTAAAGTTTCTACAAAAAAACTAATTTAGCTGCTTTTTCGGTCCCTACACGATTTCAAATCTTAGAATGAATCAAACCAAATGTTGAAAATATTCTCTCAACCAAGGCTGAATTAGCTGCAGCAGAAAATAATTGCTTGATAATCGGGAATAATTTATTGTCAATAATATCAATACTTCTTTAGAATTTCCACCCGTCCAAGAATTTTGTGTTTTTAAGAATTTCATTGTGAAACATAATATCGGCAAAAGGCTCAGATTTTGCCAGAAGTTTAATAGTCAGTGGTAGTAAACCACTTTTGGGATATAATTCGTTAGCGGCTGTTAATTTATCCTTTGTTTTTGTAGGGTCTAGAATGAAGGCTAGCAAATGGTATGAGGTGTTACACTGGTCGTATCGGTCTCTAAATGTTTGCAATGCATTAAGGTAATTTCAGTTTTGTCAAAATGCAACTCAATTATTTTAAATTATTCTATGACGTCTGATAAAATTGCATCGTTTCTTTGAAGCCTATCGAGTGCAACAGATATCAGGTTTAGTAGTGATAAGTAATCTTCAGTAGTTCTTTTCAAATAAATGTTTGAAATTTTCTGTCTTCTATGTTCCTCGCTAATTTTAAAAAGTGTATGTAGGCCATGATTTAACGAAACGCTCTAAGCAGTCAGCAAGTGAGTTCTATCTTGCGTCAGAAGGTAAAGTAAGTTTTTTCTTTCCTCTTTTGCGTATGTCGCAGAGGCAAAATAATTGTTTCAGAAGTATTTCACAACGAAGGTTACGTGTTCCTTAATTTCACTAATTTCCAAATCCTTACATAACAAGTTTAAAATGTGTGGAGCACAACTGTAAGTAATAACATTTAGTTCTGTTGTCTCTTTACTTTGGTTTCTCATAGCATTCATATTGGCAGCATTATCCGTCACAAAACTGCTTACTGTACAGGTATAGTCAGTCTTTACAGTTTTAATTAAGTTTGTTGCAAGTTCTGTTAAATATACAGATGTATGTGTCTATTGTGTTTACTAAAAAGGAAGACCCATTTTCTGTAGTTACAGTTGCCCATATTATTGGTTCATGGCGTATGTTGGACCATCCATCCAATGACAGACAAACTGAACTTCCTGATAAATCTTTAAAACCTTTACTTTTTTCCTCATTATACACTTTATCGAGCAGCCTGTTGGACACATGTCGATATGATGGTACATATCCAGGTCGTAAAAGTGTTATTGCCTTTTTACTTCAGGTTGTTCAGTACATGTGAAACTGCTGTTTATCTAGACTAGAAATCTAGAAAATGCACTAGATCATTTTAAAAATTTGAATCTAGCTCGTCTCCTGGCATAATTGGCCTTAGTCGCAGAAATAGACTGACGTTAAATATGTAAATTAAAAACAAAGGTTCTCTTAATATTTTGTCTTACTTAGAAGTTATAAATATAAATAAAATAACACTATACTTACATTGGACACTGTTCCTGAAGTAGAGGGATCTTCATTATTTGTTGCTACACTTTCTATATTACGCGAAGCACATTTTTTCCAGTGGACTTTCAGTCGGTTCACAAGCCCTTGCAGTTCTACTTTACATTTTTTACATGTAGCTCTACTACCACTTTCTCCACCAAGCTTGCTTGATTTTTCAATGAAGTATTGCCAAATAGGATCTTTGTTCCTTCCACTTAATTATTTAATATTTAAATGCTATAAATATAATCACTCAGACTCGCTTTCTCACTTGTTACGCAGCAGATTAGCAAATAATGACAATTCGCATTATCCCTGCATTATAAAGACAGGCGAGTTTTCAAGTTCTGATGGGAATTTTCATGTATATGCGCTCTAGCTTATTTTACTTATATAGATACAAGGTACACAATTTATTCCATTTGTAACTTTAAACAAAAACTATCTTTGTTAATATAAGTACTAAATACATTGTTAATGTCAATTATTAGGATGTTTATGTAAAAAAATAAAAATCAAAAGAATCATGATTTTTTTACTATTTTTTACACTGTTGATATGCCCTACACCTAATTTGGGCATCTGCTGTTATACTTGGAAAGAGCTAATAAATATTATAATTATTAAGTTGTAAACCATGCGAATATTTAAAAAATCAATGTTTATTAAAGGTTGTGTCAACGTATGGGATTCGAAAGTTCTTAGAAGTGCTTCAGGAGCCCATTTTAAACTTCAAATAAGCAAGAAATTAAACTGGGACGATATTAAGGAGAAAGTACCACCAAACTCGAGTATTTATATTGCTGATAACCGCACAATCTCTACGGATTCCATAGAAACTGATAAGGAAAAGCAAGATTTATCTCAACTGATCCAAGCTGTACCCATTTTACCTTATTATGGAGTGGACTTTGGGAATGACCGTCATGTTGTTTTGATAGTAGGTGGGGAAACGGAAGGTGTCAGTGAGGAATCATATAAGTTGGCTTCACAGTTGAAAGGTGTTAGATTAAATATCCCCTTAAGTAACAGTGTAGATAGTTTAAATACTGGTACCGCTTTAGGTATAATTGTTTTTGAGATGAAACGACAGTTGTCGATGTTGCAAGAGGAAACGGATGAAAAATCTGGTTTTGTAATATAAGTTGTAAAATATTTTTCAAAGATGTTAAGCAACAAATAAATGTAGTGTTTGTACAAAGCTTTTCATTTACTGTGTCATAGTATTATGTAATTATCTGTAGTTTACTGCCTTAGATTTGTTAATAATGGTGACACTTAAGAAAAACGATTCTAATTTTAAAAGTTTTGTAGCATGGAGTGCTCGACTATAATATACCGGTTATAACATGATCATGGTACATCTCCCTTTTGCCTTTCAAATCTAAAAAGGAGTATGTGCCATGATCCTGTATAAGAATTTTACACCGTCATGGGCAGTTATTATTGGGGGATTATTAACAGAGATAAAATTTTGATATTTCAATCAGTTATGAAAATGAATTAACCATGTTTCTGTATTAAAACTGCTATTTAAATGATGTAAATACTTTTTCTGTTTTTCCATGTAATTTTTAAGGTATGGTTTATAGGATCTGAAATAATGGCAGCGATCTTAGTATATATTGAAATAAACGCTAAATGGTACAGGTTAGTACTGACATTCTCGCCCAAGTGTCTGTATAACTCGTATTATATCTGGTTGAATTGAGAATAAACGGTAATACTGATTTTACATTTTGGTTCTTTTAGATTTGTCTGAGACAAATGAATAAGTGAGTGAGTAAGTATGATTCAAATGATAGTACCATTTAACATTTTCTGTAAAAAAATCCAAGATTACAGATTATATTATTCGATTCTATTTTAAATTAGGATATGATTATTTTTGAGGCAGCAGAATATAAATATTGCTTAGTGCTGGTGATTTTAAATTATTGTCTAAAACTGCAAGGTAAATGCGAGCACTTCGTTATTTAAAGTGCTTAGTGCTCGGTAACTATAAGAACTTTTTTCAATGCGTGCTTAATGCCCGAAGCACTGCAAGACTCTGCCTTTCTTAACATATATATATCAGTTTAGTATTATATGTTATATCCTCCAATATCTTTAGCCCCTTCGAGTGAATATTAATTTTTATTTACTATATTTTCAGTTAGTCATACATCATCCAACAGTACAAAACCATTTATAAGATGGAAATCCAAACTAACTTAACCTTATCTAACCTAAATAAGAACATAAGAATTACAAGTAGAAATTATAAAAGCGGTTAGACTGTACGACAGTAGATAATATTTCTGGCTGCTAGGCAAATATGTCCAATTCACTGCAGTGAGTTTCATAATTAGTACAAATATTAAACAGTGGAGAAAACTTTAATATGTTAGATCTAAGAGTAGATAAATAAAAGCTGTGAGAATTATCAGAGTTAATCCGTGGGACATAAAAGTTCAGATGACTTAATATTTCACTACAATCTATTTTACTATGCATAATTTTATCGAGAAAACGCAAAGCAAAGGACTCACGCCTTTCGACGAAAGACTAGTAATATCAAATTTTTCAAGTAATTGATTTTTAGAAGCTCCGATTGGTGGGTATGTAACAGTTTTCCGGTTTAAAAATTTCAGGAGGCAACGCTGATTGTTTTCCAATTTATCATTATGCATGTTATACCCAAATTGACAAACAAGTGAAGCCTGCTCCAGCGTGGATTGAGAGAAAGCAAAATAAAGCATAATTAAGGTTTTCGCATCATTAAAGTCATGGTGTTACGCAACATGAAGTCTAACATTCTGCATGCATGCGAAATTACAGCATCAATATGGTTAGTGAGCGATAACTTATTATCAAAGGTTAGATCTAGTAGATGTTGTTTAGCATGTCGCCACTAACATTATAATTATATATAATTGGGGACTCCTTGGTTGTATAACTCATAACATTGCACTTACCAACATTTAGGAGATCATTTTCATTGTACCAAGCCGATAACTTGGTTAAATTATTTTGAAATTTTTTTGCACTCAGTAAAATCACTAATCTTATACAACATCTTAACACCATGCATCGTTATATATTAAGAAATACACCTCTAAGTGATTACTGATGTCGTTAAAAAAAAATTAAATAAAAGAGGTCCAAGTATTGATCCCTGGGGTACTCCTGACGAGCTGTGAATTGAATTCTATCACTTACGTAACTCTTAAGAAATTGAAGTGAAGGGTCAGATATTCCAAGTTTACAAAGAAGATTAATATGGATCAGTCTGTCAAACGTCTTAGAAAAATCAGTATAAACTGAATTTACCTGTATGTGAGACTCAATTAATTGATTCAGCAATGTTAATGTACTGGGTAGCGGAGATTAAGTTCATTACAGTCGAGCAACCTTTCATAAAACCGTGTTATTACGTAGATACCTATTTTCAGTCGAACATGAACATAAATGTTATCGTGCAGTAAGATTAATAGTAATTTTACTTTATTTCACTTTGGATGTTACAGAAAAAAAGTACAAGGTAAGATATTGTATGGTGTGATAAGTTCATGAACACCTTTATTAGAAACTGCATTGGGAAAATAAATAAATAATTTTTTCTTCGTTTGCTTGATATGGGTTCATTTCGAAATCTTTAATAAACAATCATGAAGAATAAAATGAAGGTGCAATGCTTTTTTCCTGAATATTTCGATTAGAGTGCCTATTTCCTCTATATCTTTAATGATTTTGACAATAAGCGGACAAGACTTCAGACTTTAATTGCAAAACTAACAAAAAAAAAACAGCCAACTTCCCTAATTTCTTAGCATACGTTCCTTTTCATCATGCAACAGCTCATACAGCGTTGTATTGTTGGCTGCATAAGAGCCGGTAAAGAAGAGAATTATTAAGCTTACGATTTTTTCCTTCCAGTCTGGCATTTATTATGTCCATATACACTATACAGTATACAGTTAATAAGTATATGATTATGTCCTTGTACTAATCTACAATCTATATGCAACCAATATTACATGCACACTTTTCCTTCTCCATCGATCATTTCAAAAGCTTAATTCAGTGGTTTATTCAAACAAAATTATTAGTGGGTTTCGATCTGTCGAATACGTGGCAACACCAGGTGTTCCTCAAGGATCAATTCTGGGACGGTTACTTTTTAATATATTTATAAATGATATTGTGGAAGTTACTCAAACCGACTGTTTGCTCTATGCGGATGATCTCAAACTTTTTAGGACTATTAGTTCCATAGCGGACTGCACTCTATTACAAAACAGCCTCTCTAACGTATCTAATTGGTGTGTTCGAAATAAGTTAAACTTAAATGTGTCCAAATGCAACGTTATGTCCTACACAACAAAACTCATGCCCATTACATTTAATTATAGCTTAGACAATGTGGAACTCCAAAGACCCGTGACTTTCAAGGACCTTGGAGTAATTTTTGATAAAGAACTTTCCTTTGTACCACACATAAATAACATAAGTTCAGAATCTTTTAAGATTTTGGGATTTCTATTCAGATCAAGCAGAGTTTACCAATACTGATACTCTAAAATTTCTTTACTTTGCTTTTGTCCGATCCAAACTTGAATACGCGTCACTCATCTGGAACCCTCATTACGTAACTCACGTTAATAGCCTAGAAAGAGTTCAAAGGCGATTTGTAAAATTATTGTGGTTCAAGTGTGATGGAGTATACCCATCAATTGGTTTTCCACATCTAGAACTCTTGAGTAGATTCTCTATGGACATTCTTGAGAACAATCGGGTTTGCTACTCTCAAATATTTTTACATAATCTAATACATAACAAGATCGATTGCCCAGAATTTTTAAATAAATTTCAATTTTATGTCTCATTAAATCCTCGGATAATGCAAACTATTTATTTTCCCACTCCGCGCTCTAATAGACTTAAATAACTATTCTCAATGTCTCATAATTACAACAAACATTGTGACAAATTTGATATTTTCAGCTGCACTGTTAATTCCATAACAGATTTTTATAGCCATTGATTCTTTGTTTTTCTTTGGATTCTGTTTTTATATAGTTTTATGGAAAAATGTTATAATACTTTGTATTTAAGTAGTAACTACCTTATTGCACACTGAAAAATAAAAAAAATATATTAATACTCAATTATTTCAGTTTTAAAAAAATATGATATTAATATTATCGATAACTACCGGCCCATTTCAATAATTCCAATGTTTTCGAAAATTTTTGAAATTATTCTTAAAAAAAGGCTATTTTGAAACAAACAATTCAATTTGGCTTCCGAAATCAATGTTCTACCACGAAGGCGGGTCTTTAAAATACTTAGTGATATAGTCGTGGGCCTTGAGAGTGGTAAGCATGTGGCAGTAAGTCTGTGTGACATCTCTAAGGCCTTCGATAGTATCTCATATGAGTTACCTGTGGAAAAGCTAATATGTAGTTGAAAATGGTAACGGAAACAGATTTTTTTAATGATTTTTATGATGAGAACGATTTTGACAATTTTAGAACATTTTGGGTATTTTATGACATTTTAGAATTTTATGACAAGTATGACCCCTGTAACTGAGACAGGAAAGAGATCTAGATGAAAAACCTGCTTGCAGCAATTCAATCTCAAAGCGGAAACACGCAAGGCCATGCACTTAGGCTCTTTGGTTTAAAATATTATTAAATCAAGTAAATAAATGTTATGACTTATATAAATTAGTAGCCACAATGTTTTTGTAGAATAGCTTTGGGAGAGGCTTCTCATTTCGTGAGTCAAAAAATTTCATATGCATCATAGTTCTTTATCAACAATTAGAGTGGAGAATCAGTTTTCTTAAAATACTGGAAAAGCCAGCGGTCCTAGAGAAAAATGAAGAATGGGTGATTTGTGCATAATTAAAATCCTTAGACTTTCCAAATTAAAATCGCTCTAGTGGTAAAAAAGTTATTACAAAGAAAACCTGTATTATGTATAAATTAAATTTCATGAGGTTCTAAAATTAGACAGTACCGTCTTACTGTCGAATTCATTATTTATTTTAAAAACTGTGCATCTTTTAACCAAGTTTTCATTAATTTGCAAGAACGCAGCTTAAAAAAATAAAATTTTAGATTTTTTGAATTTCTAATCTATGGCCAATGGCAGCAGGAAAATCCTAAATTATTTCTTCAAAAGGAAATTACAAAGCACTCATTGTTTTGCACATAACATTATTTTCAAGTTGCACGGATAGAAAAAAAATCCTATGAAACAGTACAAGCCCTTTAATTTCTATTAATGTATTTTTAACATCATACTGCTTGTTTAAACTATCACATTTTTTTCTGTGCCATACCATTCTTTCCATAAATGTAAGACTTTTGAGTTATTTATAAAAAGCAGTCCCAACGTGCCAATTTTTTAAAGTTAAAATGGTAATCTACAAATCGTTATAACAGAAATTTTCATAAAAAATTGTAAACCACCTTTTTCTCTTACAATATGATTCTGTATTAGATTCGGTGGTTACTGTTTTACTTTTTTGCCCACCCCTCTAGATGGGGCGGAACCACCCCCAAGTAAAAGGCGGGAAACACTCCCCAAGTAAAAAGCTGACATTTTTAAAGGGTGAACTTTTTTGTACCCAGTATTAGAAACTCGATGCCAAACAAAATCATTAAAATTCAATCATTATAACTGGGTTTTGTAGAAAATTCTAATTGCACTCAACCAAGTAGGTAAACCGGGGTTCATGTGAAAATCTACAAATTTAGAATTCTTTACTTTGGTCTCAATTCTTCAACTAAATAAACTTACAGGGATTGCCTAAACATTCAATATGGTTTAAACATACAGGAAAAATTATGCTTTTTAATGTTTCAAAAAGTTTTATTAAAACTCTACACGTGTTTCGGCATATTAGGCCTTTATCAAGAGTACAAGATAATATAAGTATTATCTTGTACTCTTGATAAAGGCCTAATAAGCCGAAACACGTGTAGAGTTTTAATAAAACTTTTTGAAACATTAAAAAGCATAATTTTTCCTGTATGTTTAAATTATTGAAGAATGTTTCACAAGGAACCAACCGTAGAATCAACCCAATGTATTCAATATGGTATTTTCACTATTTTCTGAATTCTTTAATTTTGATGATTTGTATTTTTTTTATAGATAAGACCTTTGTGATAGAAAATCCAATCTTAAGAGTCTCTATTGCTCTTACAAAAATAAGTATCCTTAAGGCGGCCATTCCCTAGAAAGAGACATCCGATAGGGAAATATTTACTATTTCTGGCCATAATTTTTTTCTTAGTACGTATAGTTAAAAAAAACTATAAGACTACCTAAGTAGAACCTTAACAAGAATATTACTATGAATTTTCACTCAATAATTTCAGTGGTTTGCATAATAGTTAGATTTAAATTTAAAAATTATGCTATCTTCTTAGTTTGTAGTTTTAAATTAAACTATTTTGCAAACCACTGAAATTATTGAGTGAAAATTCATAGTAATATTCTTGTTAAGGTTCTACTTAGGTAGTCTTATAGTCTTTTTAAATATATGCACCAAGAAAAAAGTTATGGCCAAAAATAATAAATATTTCCCTGTCTGATGTCTCTATCTAGGGAATGGCCACCTTGGTGGCGATTTCCGAGAACATTATTTCTGGCCATAACTTTTTCTTAGTACGTATACTTAAAAAAAACTACAAGACTACTTAAGTAGAACCATAAGTCTATTACCATGAAATTTCACTTAATACTTCCCATCGTTTCCAAAATAGTTAGATTTAAAAATACAAAATAGGAAGATCGGCATCTTAAAATTTAAATCTAAAAATAATTTTGGAAACCACTAAAACTATTGAATGAAATTTCACAGTAATAGTCTTATTATGGTTCTACTTAGGTAGTCTTATAGTTTATTTTAAATATATGTACAAAAAAAAATTATGCTCAAACATAATAAATATTTCCTTATCGGATGTCTCTTTCTAGTAAATGGTCACCTTAATTCTAGCTTTAGATATCGTTTGTAAGTCAAATATTTAAAAAAATTGCTACTTCATAATGTTAAGTTTAACTGTTAGAATACAAATACAATGTATGTCTTTTATTTTGTTGAAGTTCTATACTCTGACAAGAAGAAACAAAAGTTTGAATTTTTTAAACAAATTTATTTGTTACGATAAATTACATCTATGTTGATTTTTTAACAGGTTTACCACCTTCACGGAAACCATTGCGGAAACGCCTGCGTACGATTTTAAGATGGCGGAGACGGCCAGTTCCGGTGGTCTTCCTCCTTTTAGCTTTAATGGACCAATTGTCTGAAAAAAAAGAAACAATTATTGAATTATGAAAAATATATACTTCAGAGCAAACACCGAGTAAAATGTTTCTTAAACTCTACAGGAAGTTGTATCATAGTGAGTTAAACCTTGGAGATTAGTTACAGGGTTCAGACTTTGCAAAGCTGAAAAAATTCCCAGAGTTTTTCAGGTTTTCAATAACCAAAATTATTAATTTCCATATATTTTTTAGCGAAATAATTTTTTATTTGACAAAATAATTCCTTGAATTGAACTGAATCAGTGAAAATTCTTAAGAACTCTATGATTTTCCATATCGAGACGCAGAATTCCATGAATTTTTATACGATTTATAAAATTCCCTGATATTTCCAGTTTTTTTTTAAAGATTTTTAAATTCCCTGAATTTTCCAGGTTCTCCAGGTTTTCCATATGAGTCTGAACCCTGTAGTAGATGATCGCCGATCAGCCTATGTTCTGTTATATAGTGTCAGATTAAGCTCGGTTTAAACGACCTATGAATCTCATAAAATATTACACCATTGACAACCATGTAGCTCGTATAGGGCATCTGTACATGACGTCACAACTGACATAAAAAAACATTATTGTAATTCAACAATATTGAAATATTTTTCGAGTGAATTTTTAACTGTTGACTTGGAGCCTGGGTTGCAAAAGTTTAGTACAAATTGTTTTAAATTAAATTGTCACCCCCCCCCCCCCATAAAGGTCTTTATAGTCGTCTTTCTCCTTTTTCGACATCTTGTACTTTCTGATGCTCTAGACTAAAACTCATGCTTATAGCATACCAATACCGCGCAGAACTTATAGCCCAGGCGGCAGAGAGATTCATACTATGTTATTGTGACAAGATCACTTACCTCGGTGATTTTTTGCATACGTTTTAAGCCCCCTCAAGTATCCCAAATGCACAAAATTCTATATTTTTAAATCCCGCGGGGCGGGGGGGGGGGGGGGCTAACAGGAGCAAGTACCGTGTTTCTTCAATATCTCGGCTTCTATTGAAGCTACGACAAAAGCGATGAAACCAACGTAGAGGGGCACTTCGAGCACTAAAACTTTGCTACTATTGACTTTCGTCGTAACTGCAACGGTTATCGATTGGGGGGGTGGGGCAAACTTTTTCCGAGCAACAATTTTTTTTTGGCCATAACTTTTCTTCGTACGTCTATTAAAAAAAAAACTACAAGACTACCTAAGTAAAACCATAACAATACTATTTTTATGGATGTTCACTCAATAATTGCATTGGTTTCCAAAACAATGCGATTTCAAGCTACGATATAGGAAGATTATGCTATTATTATTATTATAATTAAGATGACTGAAGATGCGAAAAACTTTGGACTTCTTATTGACAATACTTTCCTTCGAAAAACAAATAAAAAATCCAATATTTGTTACTTTAAATTGAAATCCTTTTATAAATTTAAATATGTCCTTCCATCTGATACAAAATGGAATTTTGTAAATAGCCTGGTTTGGAGTCATTCAGATTATTGTAGTCCCGTTTATAATACTTTCCTCACAGCTGCTATTAAAAATAGGTTACAAATTATTCAAAATACCTGTCTCAGATTTTACTATAATAATATTCATTACAGAGACCATGTCACACCATTTAATAATAGTCTGGGTATATTAAGAATGGACTGTAGATTTGAATTGCAATTTTCCATTTTGTTATACAATGTTACTAAAAATAGGGCACCATCTTATTTACATTTTTTGCTAATTAAACGCTCTGATGTGCATAGTCTATATCTTAGACACAACAACCTATTCACCATCCCTAAACACAATACGGCTAAATTCCAGGGTTCCTTTGAATATATGTCAAGCATAATCTATAATAAAATGTCCCCCTGTTTGTTTCTTGCCAAAGTAAATATACGTTTCACTCAAAAATTAAAGATAGTTTGCTGCATAATCAACAATTTCCGATTTAAATTAATTTTGTGTCATGTCTGTGTAGTCTTTTTGGATTAAACATGTTACATATTTTTTTTCTGTCTACATATAATTTTACACCATTCTTTAGCATGTTAGGGTATAGTTAAAAATCGGCTCTGCTGAATTATACTCATTGAATGATATCTTAATGATATTTTTATGTATATGTATTCCTATTATTTATTTACTTTACTTTATATATTATGTTTACTACCTACTGTAATATTTATCATTCAATAAACCTATTCTTAATTATTATATTAAGAATTCATAACCCCTGAATAAATAAAAAAGGTTGATGCATGTATAAGTAAAATAGTAAAAGCACGTTGCAAATAAACGATTAAAAAAAAAAAATGTGGCTCTGAAAATGATTGCCCCACCCCCCAATCGATAACCATTGCAGTTACGACGAAAGTCAAGAGTTGCAAAGTTTTAGTGCTAGAAGCGCCCTCTACGTTGGTATCATCACTTTTGTCGTAGCTTCAATAGAAGCAGAGATAATTGGAACAAAGTTCTTGCACCGGTTAGCCCCCCCCCCTGCGGGACTTAAAAAATATAGAATTTTGTGCATTTGGGTTACTTAAGGCGGGCTTAAAACGTATGCAAAAAATCAGCGAGGCAGGTGATCTTGTAACAATAATTCACCTGCCGCTTGGACTATCAGGTTATGCCACTCGCAAGAAAAAGAACCCTACTTTATTATTAGAATTTGAAGGTTTGAACGATTCTAAGAGAAATTTATGTGAAATAAATATAAAACTATCTTCAAAATTATGAATTTCTGATCATTGCTTTCTATCGATAAAGTGCATAACCACAATACAGGCTATCGATAGCCTGCTTGGAAATTAATAATAGTTGTAATGTAATAGTTTTTATTTTTATCTCTCATAGGTAGATTATTTTTTCTGCTGTTTGCAAAATGCACTGAATTTATACTAGCACATATTGTGCTTCAATCAAACTATGATACAATATGAGGTTACAAAGCTAGGACGATTACTAGGCAGTATTGATTCGTTTCAAATTATACACTGAATCAACTGAAATTAATACACCATCTGGATTTCTCATTTTATACAATATGACTAATAGTTTTCTACTACTGGTTATTAAGGACTTACATAATGTTTTGTTATGGTCAAAGGCATATTTTAAAAAGTAATTCTCCTAGCCAAATCACATATTATTTGACGATACAATAAATCAATAAAAAGATGCTTAGGCCCTGTAAACTAATATTCAAATAAACATCAAGCAAACGTTAAACAGTACGTTTGGAATAATAGAATCCACGATCAACACTCGACGTTCAGTACATTAACCGAATAAAGTATACTTACAGGAGCGTAATTTTGCAGAAGGATATCCACACTGGGCACATTGCGACTTTTGAATATGGTATGAGGATCTACCACACCTCCTACACAGAGTGTGGGTCTTGTTACGACGTTTACCAAAACTTGAGGTACCCTTAGTCTAAAAACACAAAATAGAAAATTAATTAAATGCAACACCACAGCAACTTTAGACAATTAGTAATAGAACAACTTTTTGAAATGAACTCTGTATCGCTTTCTTTAAATATAAACATATAATTGAGAAACTTAAGGGCAAAACATTTGTAAATTTAAGGTTATATTTGGCTTTCACCAAGTTTACCACATATTTTACGAAACTGTTCCCACAGATGCATTAAAGAGTATATATTATGATATTATTACTGAAAAATTCACGATTTTATTAACGGATGACTAAAATATTTATTGAAATTTTACTAAAAATCTTGAACACCTACCATCTTTACAGCGAGTACAACAAATAGAAGGATAGGAAGTTGACTTTACCGACCGAGGTCACCCTAAATGACAGAGCGCGAAATTTAAACATAGGCGTGCCGTATTTTAAATTTTACATACTGGGGCGCGTATTAACTGATTTATCGTTGAATGTTTGTTATTAGTAAAAAGTGGATTATTTATAATAAAAATTATGTTAGGAAATGTGTTCTATCAATGTTATGACATTAAAGAATATTTTATTATGTTTCTCTGTTAAATGTTAGGAACATCTAAAATCTAAAAATAAAAAGCCTGCCACGACGTCTCGGTATAAACATATATAGCGCATAGTTCGAGTCAAAATGGACTAGCTAAAAGGTGGATTTTTCTTATTTTCATTGAATATAGTATCTCATTGTTTCCCTGCAAAGGGGCAATCTGGTTAAATTTAATAAATGAAAAACAAATCGATGAAGTGCATTTTACTACTGTAGTGTTTCACAAAATTTAAAATTTGACTCAGTTTATTCAATTTTGTTAAGGAATGTGGATGGTTTTAAACTAATAATCATGTCATAAATTTAATTTAAGACAATATTTTCAACGAAAGCGTTGGATGATACATCATATTTTATAAATTTTCTAGTATGTTTCGTGTAATCCATAACTTTTGAAACAAATGACTAACAGTTTATTTTAAGTGACAGTGCCCATAAAAACAATTGCCTTAAAAGTGTTTTCAGTGATGTGATTTTAACCTATAAGCATTTTACAAAACATGATTAACAAAATCAGAGTGATTTATTTAGAAATCGAGTTATATATTTTTAATAAGAGTGTGTTTAGATCCAAAGACATTTTCTTCTGTTGAGGCGCGAAGATGATGTTCACTGGTGGGTCTCATTACAAAAAGAGGCACAGCTCAAATAGTGAGCTCCGTGGCAGGGGAAGACGAAATGAGAGGATAGTTCGACATGCAGGATTTGAGACTGGAAAGGTAAGTTTAATGACACTGTTATGCATACAAAAACATATTAACTAAAAAAGTTTTCATGTGGTTATGTAAGTAAGGGCTGTATACAAAAGTATTAGATTGATGTAGGTATAACGCCATATCAAACATTTCTGTTATTATGAAGCTTTATTACTAAACCACCCAGAAATTGCGGTGGCATACCAGAATACCTACAGCAATAAATAATAAACCGCGTAAGTAGGTACTTAGCTATAACTATAAAATAAATGGCATAGATATCCACAAAACTTACAATGTTTTTAAAAGTTCATAAATGAACGATAATAATTCATAATTGAGAGAGGGAATCGGGACTGCCCTCCTTAATATCTCCAGGCCGAAAAAAATGAATTATAGGTGATGCTCAGTGGATTTCAGGGGGGGTGCAAATTCCTTAATAATTTAGAAAAATGTTCAAAATAGTCTCATGCAAATAATGTTGGAATTTCTTCGGCTCAAATATTCTCAGGGGGTGCCTAGCTGTGGTGTAGATCAAAGCTATGCTGAGCACTTCGATATGAATTGCTTCGAGCATTATATAGGCACAAATCACTGAAAAAAAGTGCTTTTTAATTATCACTATGTACCAAGCACTTTATAGACTGTGTCAGTCATGTAGAATGGTTTACAACGTTCTACTGAAATAGGAAAACTTGGGTGAAGAATTCCTGAAATAGAAGTCAACAAAATACATTTTGATCAATAGTTTAGTCGAGAGAGCGCTAAAAAATGACGTTAATAAACAAGTTGAAAAAAGATAGAGTAGGAAGTGATCGAAAGGGGTAGAAAACACCCCTTTTATCGCGGGTGCCATTATTTGTAGAATTAGGTCAAAAATGAAAAAAACATTTACCTTTTTTGGTCCAAAATAAGATGTTCTTACCCTAAAAATGTGTGTTTTTCGAGACGTCTACTCGAAAATTCCTAAAACTGACGGAGGGGAAATGTAAAAGTAGAAAAAAACTCTGAAAAAATTCAGGTGAATGTATCATCGAAATACAAGACTTTTTTATTTGTAACTTTTCTGTAAAGTGCGTTTTCACCGAGTTTTTCCGGAAAAACAAAAAAAACTACCCCTTTATTTGAAATTGTAGCGCTTCAAAAATATGTAATTAATTTTTTTTTTGTAACTTGCTAATATTTCGAGTGACAGGCTGTCTTTCACGATAAATGTACTACATTTGCATATTAAAAAAAAACATGAAAGTTCGAAAAATGAACGTGATTTATACAGGGTGTCCCATAAGTAATGGTACGCAGAGCAATGGAAATTCCTTACGTAAAAATATTACTTTAGTCCAAAAGTTGATATCAACAGAGATACAGGGTGTCAAAATAAAATTTTTGTTTTGGTTTTTTAAAATTGTTTCTTTAAAAATTGAAATATTTCAACAAAATTAGGTTACTGGGTTTTTTTAACAAATTTGTTAATAGTTTTGCTGTTATTTGTAGATGGTGCCACCGACGGTAGTTTTCGTCCCGTATATCAGTCGTATATCTTTGGCGAATTTTTCGTTTTTTTTTTTTAATCGAAGATTCCTGTTTACCTGTTTCTTCTACGTAAAAAAGGTATACCTGCTAAATGTCACTATAAGTAACCGTTTTCGAGATATTCGGTTTTAAAGTATTCGATGCAACCAATTTAAATTGAATAAAATATCTTTTATTGTTTGATTTACAGGATAATATACAGGGTGATTCACGTAGGCCATTCATTAGAAGTTTTTCAACTTGCAGTTGGATTAGAAACTTGAAATTTGTTATGCAGCCATAATCGATCATGCCCATTCTATCTAAAATATTTTCAGTCCTCCAACTATACAGGGTGTGCCAAAAATTGGTACCAACTTTCTTATTTTAAATGGAAACCTATATTTTTCTTTACATGGTTCGATTGGTCTTCTAATTCTGAGTTTAGAAAACCTAAGTTATGTTAACTATTACAATTTTTGACATATGTCCAATTATTTGAAAAAAATTGCCGCTGTAGTAGTTTACGAACAAATTTGTATCGCGCAAACCTTTCAAAATTATGAAACCAAATTTGTGAAGCAGTTAGCTAGAAGTCAAGGTTAACTTTTGACGTCCCATCGGTGGTCCCATTTTGTACCATATGGGCGCAGTCGATTTTCAAATGTCGCAATCAAAAATTGTCAAAAAGTCAATTTTTTCAAATGGCACCTACTATTTTTTTTCACACCATTCGAAAGAAAATTGTATTTTAGGGTGAGTTACTTAAGCATTCCCTATACCTAACTTCACCCCGTATCGAGTTATTCAATAAAAATCAAGAAATACCTTATCTTGCCGAGAGATTCCTTCTTCTTCTTCTCTTCTTCCTTACTTCATCAAGTATGCCATGGAAACAAAAGACAGTTGTAATAATTTTTAAAGAAAAATGTGGATTCTTATTTAATTACACACAACACCAAGAAATTATTATTAACGAACAAGAACAATGTCAGGTATAGGGAATGCTTAAGTAATAACTCACATTAAAATTCAATTTTCTTTCGAATGGTGTGGAAAAAAATAGTAGGTGCCATTTGAAAAAATTGACTTTTTGACAATTTTTGATTGCGACATTTGAAAATCGACTGCGCCCATATGGTACAAAATGAAACCACCGATGGGACATCCAAAGTAAACTTGGTTTCATAATTTTGAAAGGTTTGCGAGATACAAATTTGTTCGTAAACTACTACAGCGGCAATTTTTTTCAAAAAATTGAACATATGTCAAAAATTGTAATAGGTAAGTTAACATAACTTAGGTTCTCTAAACTCAGAATTAGAAGACCAATCGAACCATGTAAAGAAAAATATAGGTTTCTATTTAAAATAAGAAAGTTGGTACCAATTTTTGGCATACCCTGTATAGTTGGAGGACTGAAAATATTTTAGATAGAACGGGCATGATCGATTATGGCTGCATATCAAATTTCAAGTTTCTAATCCAACTGCAAGTTGAAAAACTTCTAATGAATGGCCTACGTGAATCACCCTGTATATGAAATCAATATAGTTAAACCTTTGTTAAAGGTTCAATACAATTTTTAAATTGAAAATGTGCACATTATTTATCGTGAAAAACTGCATAAAACGGGTGTTTTCTACCCCTTCGGATCATTTCCTACTTTAATCTTTTTTTCAACTTTTTTTTTAACATCATTACAAACACATCGCAAGGTTTCATCAACATCTATTTATTAGCACTGAAATTAGAGGTGAAATATTACTGTAAGTTCGAAGTTTTTCCAAGTCTGAAAAATGTTATACATTTTTACACTTCTATTGCCTGTAACTCAAAATTTCCGATTTAAAATCCAGACATTTTCTGAACTTTTTTTATTTGTATTTCGGAATTTTCCGCAAGGCGTAAGTTATATACATAAAAAATAAAGCTGTTTTTTATCAGTCAATGTCAAATATAAATATTTCATACTAATTCATGGATATTGCCTAGTTCTGCATGAAACATCGTTATGAGTGGCTTTGTGCCTTTCTGATCAGCTCAGAATAAGGGCAAAAACGTTTCAAAGGCTAAGCATTTCCAAGAAACTGAATGAGACATTTTATGAAAATGTAATCCATTAGAATGAAAACATTTTAAGGGCAAGGTAGGTAAACAAATCCATTTTAGGCGTTTGTTCTAATTTTTAACTGAACTTTCATGCCATAGGGGGTCATGTGGATACTATAGTTTAATCTGCTTAGCCGTAGGGGACTATGTTGGATGCTAGTGTTATAATGAGAATGTCAAATCCTATCTTAGGATTTTGATTTGCTAGCATAACCAGAAGTCAGGTTATCGAAAGAATACAAAGATTTCATTAATATTTTTCACATATAGTTTTTCTTTTAGTTCTCAGAGAGTTGCTGTTTGCAAAATCCTATAAAGGATATGTTTCATTACTATAAGCAAACAAATAATAAATAATTAACTATTAATTTTTTAAATATGTTACAAAAATGTTAACTATTAAATTAAAAATTTGAAGCTATTTAAAAAAAAAGAGAATGAAATAAATTAAACAAAAATTAGCGGTACTGTTTTGAAACACTAAAAGCCTGCTCGCTTAAAATAATATAGATACCTACTATATCTTAATCTGTTATACTTACCTGAATATTGCAGCAATATTACAACAACAAACTTAGTAGGTATACCTTATCCAGTGTCAGTTTGGAATTCATAAAAAAGGAACAACAAAGAAATAGTTCATAATCATAAGATACCAGTGATGTCATAGGCGCCGACAGACAATTTTGGAAGCACTTTTTAATTATTCTATAGTCAGACCCCGGCTCAGAGGTAGTGATGACGTAAAAGGCAGAGTCGGCTTTGCGCAATATGAACTATATAAACATTTTCATTCGCAGTAATACAATATTTTGCCTTATGATTATATCTAGTGAATTCCGTAATATTTAAAGGTAAATGGCCTCGAAACGGTTATAAGTCATACTTTGATGCACTTATTGCTGGATGCACAAACACAAACGCCTAGTAACTATACCTTATTAGAATAATAAAAATATATTATTTGCACTTGTTCTAAATCGTCCGAAATAAAACTCCGGCTCCTGTCACTGAATATTCCACTTGTGTTGTGAAAAAGGATCGTTCAACGGTTCAACGTCTACCTATGTAATCGGCGCATATTTAAAATAAGTATAGTTTCTTATAGACGGCAGATTTATATCCGGCATTGAACAGTCCACTTCTTTGCCACACACAAAAATGTTGAAAAACCGGGGTTGTTTCTTAACACTGTTATGTATCCAATTTGTATTTCACTCAGCAATATCCCCTGAGATTCTAAAAATATATTGACGTAGATCAAATAGCTGTATTGTTTATTGCATCAATTACTGTATACTGATCTGTTTCCGGCTTACGTTGAACATTGCGTATAGCTAGAGGGATCCGTGAGAAATATCCTTGTAAATATATGACGTTAACATGAAATTTGTTTTAAAATGTTCGAATTGCATGTCCACGAAAGTGTTTTTTCACAGCTGGCACTGAAAGGTTCTACACCGTTAAACCGCAGTTCCAGAAAATCTTTAATCTACGAAAGTACTGTTTCATTTAATGGAAAGCCACTCGACGCCATAACACACATTTACTTCTATCAAATGTACTGACAAGTCTATAGTGTTGACTCCATAATGCGTATGTGCATATGAAAGAATCTCACATGGCATTGGTCATTGTGTAATAAATTAATAATAATTGTTGAACCTATTTTATTTCAAATTATTTCTGTATGTTTGAAGTTTTCTGAAAATATAAAACGCAATCTGCTGTTTATTTTACTATTATTAATTATTATTGTTTAACGTATCCTATTTGCTGTCGTAAAAAAGCAGAGAGTGACAAGCGTGGCGGTGACTTTGTGGTGTCGAAAATTTTCCTTATATTTTTTTAAATTATAGTGCCTTATATTATGTACACAGATAAAAATTATATTTTAAATTAAAAATTGTTTAATATAGTTGGGAAGAAACGTATGGGAGATGTTTACATTTCCTTAACTGATATAAAAAGTTGAAGTGGCGTATGCCCTTTAAAGTGCCAAGTTTTTTGTTTTCGATTAGACAATCAGACCGTCGCGCGACGCTGCAGGTATATTTAATGGGAGACCGAAGTCTGGTGTTTTTTATCCACCAGTTTCAGTAAACAACTCTTACATCTACTTGCTCAATAATACCAAATAAATAATTTCTCCAAACCAATAATAAATTATTTATTATTTTATGTTTTATGCCATACTTTTTTTTTCTTACCGCAAATGTAGGTATTTGTTTCCTATAAATAATGTATTTATTTGCTTATGTGAATCATACAAAGCATTATATTTATGTGTGTGAAGACCGTCTCTGGCATAACTACTTTTGCGCCGGGCTCTGTCTATAGTTGAGGACAGTGAATATAAGGCGCCAAAATTTGTACAATGTAAAGTAGGTTTTTACTTACTTAACCCCCGCCAATATTCTTGACTAAAGATGACGGTTTCGGATGATTAGGGGTCGAGCTTGAGCTCTTTGTCCCAATAATCTCTGTATACCTGAATCGGCCTCGTAAGGGTGGGCCTGATTTTTCGCCTACCCCCCCCCCCCCGCAAATGTATTAGTAGACCTCCCCTAGTCCTGGCTGTTGGACCCTGCCAGCTGGGCAGCTGGGTCGCTTCTTCTGGCGCTTTTCTGTACATAACCCCCAAAAAGCCATGGAAGGTCGTAAATAATTTAATTCAGATTCTGATAAAACTTTATTTCAATTTCAGTATTAGTAAGCTATCAGCCTTTAAAGGGCTGTTAAATATAGAGAATATTTACATATCGGTGTTTCGAAGAGGGTTCAAAATTTACATTTAAAATTATTTCCGGTAATATGCTTCCTTTTTATAAATATGGCAATGGGGCTTTATCAGATGATATCGCTGTCAGTATTGTCATCGATGACAAAACTAAAATATCACAAAAGTCGGATTCAAGAGCTGCCTCATATTTACTGTTCTCAACTGTACATATTGTTTTACTACTTTATATTAATTGAAAGGCATTATGTAAATTATTTATCTATAATACATTAAGTATTTATTTATAATCAATAAATAATGTTATTTTAATGAACAACAACTCCATAAATGATTCAGTAAAAATAAATAAATATCAATTAACCTACGGCTAGCTACTGGCAATATTAACAATGAACCGCAATAGCTTATAAGTTATAACAAGGGATTTGTAGTTCAAATCTCGTTCAAGATGAGAAATATACTACTTCTAGTCCGCCATTTTGAATTTTCCCTAATTTGACATTAGATTCGTTATCAACGATAACGAAAACCCTCGAGTTTCCACTTTCAGCCTAAAAAAGAAAAATATACGAGCTTTCTGGAGATATTGACTGTTCTTCCGATCCGCCATTTTGAATTTCGTAAATTGGACCTCTGATTCGTGATCAGCGGACCTTTGAGGTCGAGCACTCATTTTCAGCCCCGGTCCGCCATTTTAAATTTACCAAATTAGGCCTCGAATTCGTAATCGGAAACCTCGAAAATCTCCGAGTACAGATTTTGAAGGCCGAGGTATCAATTCTCATTTTTTTGGAAAATGGCCCAATTTACGGTCCACCATTTTGAATTTCCCAAATTCCTTTCCTTCAGATTCGTGATCAGCAACTCCAAAACCCCCGAGTAACCATTCTCGTCTAATTATATACATATTATATTAATATAAATAAGACGATTAAATAAATAAATAAATAAATAAATAAATAAATATATGGCATATTGTGTATGATAACAAATTTTTCAATTAATTTAATTAAATTGCCCGTTAAAATTGGCCAATTATTGGACAAAAAATGATACCAAACATTTCCGTCAAAAAATAAAAAGTGCTGTTTCTTCTAAATGTCTTTTGCAATAAAACCGCTGCCTAAGGAATCACTACTTCCACATCCATATTATCGCGTGTATCCACCTCTTAGGAAACACCCTGTATAAATCCGTGGGTTTTAAATAATTTTAACAAGGGTGAACCACTAACACTTTATTTAATAATTTACTGATTACAAAATACTTCTTAATTAACCAAAATAACCTTTGTTTACTTTATATTTAACCTCACTTTCGCTGCCAAATTTCACTTTTATAAAACTTCTCCTCCTGCGTCGGTAATCGCGCCTTATATACTATGAAATTGCCTCTAGATCCATCCAGAATCTTCTCCCACCACATTCTAGAAAACTCTATCTCTTTCTACAAGTTTCCAGTCACTATTAGGCATAGGCGTATCAATCTCCAGTTCCAAGGGGGTGTAATACATAACAATGTTTTCCATCCAAGTCTCTTTAAAGAAAATGTTTTGACTATGTTTGCATTCTAGTATGTGGAAATAATTGGTCATAGAATTTTAATAATATTTGAGGGAGACGTCATAAAAAATATGAAGTGTTGGTTTCTAGCATATACGCCAAAAATGAAGTTTCTGAACTCTTAATAGCTTCCTCTACCTATTTTCATACACCCTCCCCCCCCATTTAACGAAATCACGTCAATACATAATCTAGTTCCAGGTGTTGTTATAATACATACGCGTACCAAATTTCAAGTGAATATGTCAATTATACTTTATCCTTTAATAATGGTGTGGGGGTAGTGAAGGGTTTGAAAAATGTTATAAAAAAATCTGAGGTCTTGACTTTCAGTATATACATCAAATCCCAAGTTTCTGTACTCTTACCAGCTTGTTTTACTTATTTCCCCATATTCACCCCAATCTTTCAACGGAATCATCTCAAAATATAATCAATATCCAGGCGTCGTTATATAATATATGCGTGTACCAAATTTGGGGGGGGGATACTAGTTTAATCTGCATGGCCGTAGGGGACTGTGTGGATGCTAGCGTTAGAATGAGAATTGTCAAATAAGAAATTAGACAAATTCATTTTAGGATTTTAATTTGCTAGCACAACCAGAATTTAGGTTATCGAAAGAATGCAAAGATTTCATTAATATTTTTACAGAAAGTTTTTCTTTTAGTTATAGATAGTTATTTTTTATGCTGTTTGCAAAATCCTATAAAGAATATATTTCAATACAATTATAAGCAAACAAATAATAATTCATTATTAAATATATCGCCATAGCTAAACGCACATGGTATATTAAATATGGAAAATCGTAGACGTTCGCACTTATATGGCGAATAATCTATAATGATAAACCTCAATACTTAAGGCGCAAATTAACTTTACGAAATCACTTACATAATACAAGATACATACAAAATTTCTTGGTACGTCAGCATAAAACTACGATTTTTTCCTATTTCGCGTCTCATCTTTGGAATGAACTTCCAAATGAACCTAAACATTATAAACATAAAAAAATACATTAAGACAGTCAAAAACTACGTCCTAATCGGTCAAAGGTTGGCAACTTGATGTCGTGTTGTGGGTGTATATATATATATTATTTTAGCTATCAATCGTACTCATTTTTACCTTTTCTGTTTTTATTTCGTGAGGTCAGCGTGTTCCTTGCGTTTGTTCGTTTTGCTGTGTGGTACTATTACTGTTATTATTATAAGATCATTTGTTAGTATGAAATTCATAAATAAAAAACACAACTTTGTATATATTTTTTGCAGTATTAAATACAGATTTCCTTTTTTAAATATCTTAGAATTAAGTTTTTTGTATTAGGCAAATGGAAGAAGAGTTCAATTTGTACCATTTTTACTTCTGGTAAAATAAATGTATTATTATTATTATTGGGACAACCTGTACATTAAAGAATATCTTGCATACGCGAACAAAGCATTGCCTGTGTTTGAATCTGTCTCCGTATTAGAAAAGCAGAAGGACGTAATAGACTTCTAAGGAGAGCAGCTTGTGGCCACTCGTCTGTGCATACAAGCCTCTGGTTATTTGGCTTCATTTTATATAATACCGCTCTGCCGCATTTAAATACCTGTAATTACTTCGCTGAGTGAATTTAAGGCCTAAGGTGGGCAAGCAGTAAATCTGTAAAAGCATTTTCACAAGAGTTTCTAACAAAAAAGATTCATATATGCGTTTTTTCAAATGTGTACAACTACTACTAAACTATGATAGTATTTTTGATGACACGGTAAAAAGGACTGTAAAAAGAATAATGCATATTTTTAGTACCAGCGCATACGCCAAATATTAGAATTTGTGGCCATCACACTATCTAAGCATGATTTTATACAAGGTGTCTCACCGAAAACTGAATTGATCGATATTGGGCAAAGCATGTAACAAAAAATTTTGAAAATTTTAGGAGTTACCAATGTCAGTGTGGCCAATCCAACCAAAATAATTACAAGCGTGTAAATGGAATACCCTATATATTTTTGACTTTTTGAAATGGCCATGAAATTCTGAGTCGAAACATGTAACACACCCTATACCTAAACCCAGCAGTATCGGAGATATTTGACATTTTATAAATAATTTGACAGGTGTAATGGTTTGCAATAGCCGTTTTAACTTTCTTCGTATAGCAGATACTAATTTACTCTTTGGCACGTAAAAAGAAAACAAGATGAGCTAGTCATTGCATTAAAAATAAATTCCATAATAGTATACCAAGTATTGTATTTTTCATGTTACATTTTATCCAAAGTCAAACCTCAAAAACTTTTTTGTTTCAAATTGAACACCCTGTATTTTTAACAATTAAATTATGTAAAATTAAATTCCCTTTTTTATAGTATGGGCATTGTGGGGGTTAAAGTTACAACTTTTTGAATTATTGGCGATTTTCTGAAATGTTCAAGAATTCTTAATAAAAATTGTCATCAGCTTGGCCATGATTAGAAACAATCATTAAACAATCATTAATGTCAGTCATTCTCTTATGTCAAAAAGTACGATTAAATTACACCCACGAAGACTTTTTAGATTTGTTTATTATTTATGAAGAATGTGATAAGGTAATGTCAAGAAGATGTAACTCATTTGCTGCTCGATATCCACAAGAACAGAAACCATCAGCATACACTATAAAACGCATACTGGATAGTTTTAGAATATTTGGCTCTGTCAAAGCAGGAATTCGAAGAAGGGAGCCTTAGACCAATTAGCTGAAGAAGAAATACTTTTAACTTATTTTAAATTTTCCTCAAAAAATTGTGGTGTCACCACTCTATCGTTTCTCATGGCACAGTAAACATTAAACTACTCACGTTCTTGAATATTTCGCTCCCAGAACACATGTGGATTCGAGATACCCCAATGATGGAAATTGTATCGATTAAAAAGTCAATTTTTGGTAAATTTAGCATCATCTGTCCTTATAATATTTCCCAAAAAATAGTGTCTTCATGTCTTATTAAAATAAATTCACAGATATTTTCAGTTACTTATCAGGAAATATGTTTCTCTCCGTGAATTGAATTCTTGGATAATTCCGATTCCAAAGCAGCTTGCCTTTAATGACCGAAAATACCCTAGAATTGCTATTTCTATGTTTTCGTCATCAACAATAGACTTCCTTCTTAGAATTCTTGTCTTGGCCGAGCCAAATATTCTAAAATTATCCAATATTTGTTTTACTATGTATGGTGATGGCTTCTATGCTTGTGGGTATCAAGCAGCAAATGTGTTACATATTCTTGATATTACTTTATCTCATTCTCCATAAATAATAAACAAATCTAAAAAGTGTTCGTGGGTGTAATTTAAACGTGCTGGCATTTTTTGACATAAGAGAATGACATTAATGATTGTTTCTAATCATGGATAAATTGATGACAATTTTTACTAGAAATTCTTTAATGTGTCAGAAAATCGCCAATATTTCAAGAAGTTGTAGCTTTAACCCCTAAAATGCCATACTACAGAAAAAGGAATTTAATTTTACATAATTTGCTGTAATAAAATACAGGGTGTTCCTTTTGAAATTTAAAAGTTTTGAGGTTTGAATTTGACAAAATGTCACGTGAAAAATAGAACACTTGGTATACTATTCTGAAATTTATTTGTATTGTAGCGACTAGCTCATCTTGTGTTATTTCTACGTGCCAAAGAGTAAATGAGCATCTTCTGCACGAGGGAAGTTATAACCCATAGAGCACAAGGACATCCTCAGGACATATGGGATATCTTGGGAAGATCCCATTATCGCCTTAGGATGTCCGTAGGATATCCAAATGGGACAGTTCGGGCTTTGCTGATGACGTCCTCAGGACATCAGTACGGGTGTGTACAGGACATCATCAGCTCTTCTATGGGTTATGCCTGGGCTTGACTATGAACAACCTGAGGACATTGATTGTACTTTATATAGGACATCCCCAGTTCTTTTAGGGTTTATTGGATATTTCTAAAGATAGCAAAAAATACATATTACTTTATAATATAGTAGATCATTACTTTTAAAGTGAGCCAATAAGCAAAGACAAAGGAATACAAGTTTATGTAATGACAGAGGTAAAATGACTAATAAAAATGTGATACATACATCCAATGAAATATGTCGACATATCAAAATTTCGAGGTAAATACTTGAATTTTTGATATAAGTTACTTTGAAGTATTTGAACACGATTAATGAGAGAAATATTTTTTTCAATCCCGAGAAGGAGTGAAAAAAAATATAACAGTGTTTTTTCAAAATTACTCAAAATGTGTAAAAGTTAATAAAAAAGTTTCAAATAAAAATTGTAAAAGCATGAAATATTACATAAAAATGATCTCTTGCCTATTTTGGTATTATTAAAATCAACGGAGTTTAGGGTGGTTAGAAGTTATAAGGGATATGTACAAATTTAAAAAATCATAGTGTGCTGCAAAGTTATAATGAATTAAAAAAAATATTCACTCAGAAAAATATAAAGGATTACGTATCTGACAATACCATCTGCGGACAATAACCAATCACATTTTCCCCTTTTAGATAATATAATAAATACAAAGATATAACATAGCAGCATTATATTTATGAAATACTTAACATAATATTATTTGTCGAAAGAACTTTAAAATGAACGTGGAAAAGACAATCAGTCTTTAGAAGCAAATTTTACAAACCAATAAAAGACACAATAAATAGCCTCAAAATAATATATATACTTTTCATTATTTTTGTTGTTGAAATCTCTCAAATAATAATACCTTTAATAGGACGACTCTAGGACTTGCCCAGGATGTTCCCACAGTGGATATTTTAATATCTTTGCAGAATATTACTAGGACATCCCGCCAGGATTTGTCTAGGATATTCCCATTTTAGATATTCTCAGGTTGTATATATTTTATTGGGATATCCTAAGGATATCCTGAGAAATGTTGTGCTCGATTGGGATATACAGGACCAAATAAGGATATTCTAGGGATGTCATGTGCTGTGTGGGAACGGTTATTGTAAACCGTTGCACCTGCCAAATTTTCTATTAAATGTCAAATATCTCTGACACTGCTGGTCATTTCGAAAAGTCGAAAATATATTGGGCGTTCCATTTAAAATAAGCAAGGTGGTATCGACTTCCGATATAAACTGAAGTACCACATGCTTGTAATTATTTTGGTTGGATTGGCAGCTCCAAAAATTTTCAAAACTTTTTGTTACATATTTTTCCCAATATCGATCGAGTCATTTCCCGGTGAGACACCCTGTATAGTATTTGCACTGAATTGAACAAATATATATTTGGGCCAGGATGAGAAAAATGAGTTGAAGCTTTAACTCAACATATCGTAATTTCAATATAATTTGTCGAAATTTTAACTCATTATAAGCTGAAATAATTCATTAAGTTCAAATAGTCATGAGCTACAAATTCCATCCGATCATGTGGTGTGTGCACGAAGATATAGTTTTGAAGTATACCGAAGTTATCTAGAATGACCTTGTGAATCTAAATGTGGAGAGCGCCTCTTCGTGATTACAAAAAAGCTTAAAAATTTTCTTTCCAAATATTTTTGTATTAATGAAAACTGATTTATTTTACGCTTAACGGCATATACAAGCATACCTATATTTTAAGATTTTTTAATGACTTTTACTCTTAAACCAATCGAAAACCGATTCTTTGTAGATTCGTTTGCCGCAAATTACCCTCGAAATTGTCATTAATAAATGGTACTTACAATCATTTTTAAACAAAGCCTTTCCGAAAAGTGAAGGTAGTGTATTTTAATTCAGTGCATATTGCAGATTATAATTTTTGTTTCTCTTAAACGTCGGTAAAATTTTAATTTTTATATTTTTGTGCATATTCGTGTCATTTGTCAAATAAAGAAAAACAACCTCTAACCGATCCTTTGACACAAAAGTCACAGGCTTAGAAGAAAGAAAATGCCAATATCTGTTCAATTTTTTCCAGCGCACACACGGAAAAATCTCACATTCAGCTTGTTATCAATTGACGGAAGATGCATTTACAAATGTTCACAGATAGATAAGCATTATTTGTGTATAAATAAAATGAACCTGAGCGCTGCCGAAGTTAGCCTATTACTCGTCATAAAACGCGTGTAGTCAGTTGTGCGAAATTGGTATTAAATAACAATGTGTTTTTTTGTGTTAAAAATCTGATTTGCGGGAGTTTCTTTTGAAGAAAACAACTTGACCTTCAAGTGACCTTGAAGGTCTCGGTCAAGGTCAAACTCAAGGTCTACGCCAGATAGCCAGGGAAATTTCCTACAACTTTTGTATTTAAAGTTTTTTTATAGGATTCGTATTTTTCAAGTTATCCTGCTGTTCCCATATTTTTATGCCACCCGGTATGTCCGTTCTCACAAGCGTGTTGACAAATCTTCGATCTCTGAATTTAGTTTTTCTTAAACATTATTAAATAAATTTTATATAGAAAAATGTCATTTTGGCACTTCAGCTTTTCGAATATCATTAGTAACAAATTCTGATATGAAAATATAAGGAATCTTCTTTCTATGCTTCATTGTAAAAAATAGATCTAGGCTTGTTTCAAAATCCTCATTTCATTGAACTGTTTCTAGTGACTCATACCCGTATAGCAGTGTTATTCGTCCTTCTATCTATCTAGTTTCCAGACTGGACGTGGGTTTCGAAAATTAAATATATTTGAAAGTAATTTTATCTTAAATTAATCGGTTATATTTTTAGATGGTTAAATCAGATCGGTGTATTTTTTTTATGTTAGAAGTATATTAAAAAAATACATTATTTTAATTATAAATATAGCTTCAAATCCACGAACACTGCAAAATGAACATTGCAATGTTTCTCTTTTGCAATGTTCGTAACCCAAACCTTCACATATAAATATTTTTAGAATCTTAAGTAGAATCTAAATAAACATTTTTTATGAAACTAAATTTATTGGTCAGAGGTATCACAATATTTGTACTGTTTTAATTCATGTCTGGCTACATCCAGGGAACGATTTGTTATGTCAAATAACTGTTCATGTTCTTGCGCAACAGGTGTTGGTCCTACATTTAAAAATATACACACATATGTGGGTTATTCAGTTTATTTGATGTCTTCGTGATATTTTCTGCACATATTTCCACATGTTTTACATCCAGTCGCGTCAGTTTGGTATGAAAAACCTTGAAAATCTCCAAAATTGAAAGTAAAGGGTCAACTGGCTTCATTTTTGTTGCAAAGAGTTCAGAAAGACATTTAGAAAAAACAGTACCTTTTATTTTTTGGCTTAAATGTTTGGTTTCATTTTTTGTCCAATCATTGGTCAATTTTGATGGCCAATTCAATTCAATTAATTGAAGAATTTGTTATACACAGTATGCCATAAAATTAGACGAAAATGGTTCCTCGGGAGTTTTTGGGATCGCTGATCATGATTCTGTGGTTAAAGTTCACCTATAACCCAAATTAGGCCCAATAATGCCCACAAGCCCCATATGCAGGCCTAAACTACCAATATGAAATAAAATTAGACGAATATGGTTACACGATACATAGACATGCGTGCGCATAAACGGACATACCTCTCTTTTCAATGAGAAAAATTATGGCCTCTAATAGAACGTTCTCAAAATGCGACGCCCGGGAAGCATTTTAACGTTTCCTAGACCGTGAAAGCTACTGGCTGCGCTGACGAGCTAGGAAATGTAGCGAGTGCCAAACACTCCGTTCCCTAGACAGCGGGCGCAACAATGCGTGAGCGATACTCAAAATGCCTGACAGTAGGTCATTAACAGTAATAAAAAAAAGCTAGGTAATAATTTCTAATGTTTATTATCAACTTAATGTGTAATATACATACTTTCTGATAGTAGGTAACATTTTGTAATAGGTACCTAATAAACACCTATTTAATAAATATGAATAAATGCAGAAATATGTATTACAGGTAGCACATTTTAATGTTTACTTCCATGACCGATAGCATTTGTTTTATTGACGTCAATATTTTTACTTAATGATCTCATATTTTTTGATCTCTTCTTGTTTCTCAAAACTTCTTACTTTGAAGGCCTACCTGCCTGTATTGCCCTAGCGCCAGCATGTAAACTTCTATTTGCCCGGCGTGCAATAGAAGTAGGTTGGACTTTTATTTTTCTCGTTCTTTTAAAATTACACATGCCTTGTTCAAGTTACATATGTGTTCTAACATAAATTTTGATTGATTAGCTTCAGCAAAATTATAGAAGTTGTTTAGGTTTAATTTAAATTTTGACAGTTGAACCTGGTACTCTGCTGATAATTAATTATCATTCAAGGTATTTTCCAACATTTCAATTGATGTAGGCTCAACTGTGTTATTTGCTTGCATTGATTTGGTGAACTCATTATTGTTTTTTTCGTTAGCATTTTTTACTAAATCAATATTTTCTTCCATTCCTATAAAAAAAAAATTGTCGACTCCAGTACCTAAAGCTAATGTTGCTAACTCAACTCGGTCCTGAAAATTCAAATCCGGGGCATGTAATAGATTCACACCACTGTTGTAAACTGCGCACAAATGTTTACAAAATTTGCCACCTGCTCCATCTGGACAATCACATTGCTCTGTTTGAATGTTTATAGTGTACAACATATGTTCGTTTAACGCTGAATTAACAGTATATTCAAAATCGTTTACTTTAGTAGCAGTTAATTTGCATGACAATGCATCAGTGTGCAAAAAACGCGCGAAATAATAAGACAGGTAGCGTTGCACCCACTGTCTAGGCAACGGAGTGTTTGGCACTCGCTACATTTCCTAGCTCGTCAGCGCAACCAGTAGCGTTCACGGTCTAGGAAACGTAAAAATGCGCCCGGGAAGGAACCATGCATTTGAATTGGAGCGCCAAAAATCCGAAAGTTTTTCACTGTTGTCATCAAATTCACGATCCGCGATATTTACAGGTTAGGGCATAAGGGGCATATGGGCATTATTAGACCCAGTTTAGAGCAGAATGTCATTATGAATCACAAAATCGTTATTAGCAACTTCAAAAACCCCCGAGTAACGAATTTCGCTTGTTTTTATTTGATATTAGTATTTTAGGCCTACATAAGAAGAGTTTATGGATATTATTGGGCCCAATTTGAGCACTAGGTTAATTGAACCACAGACACGTGATTAGCCACCCCAAAATCTCCCGACTTACCATTTTCGTCTATATTTATTTCATATTGGAAGGTAAGGCCTGCCTAAGCGGCATATGGACATTATTGGGCCTAACTTGGGTCATGGGTGAACTTGAACCGTAGAATCATGATCAGCGACCCCAATATAGCCCGAGTAACCATTTTGGCATAATTTTATAGCATACTGTGTATGATAACAATTAATCATTGATCAATTAATTTAATTAGTCATTAAAATTGGTCAATTATTAGACAAAAAATTAAATCACACATTTCCACCAAAAAATAAAAGGCACTGTATTTTCTAAATGTCTTTCTAAACTCTTTGCAGCGAAAATGAAGTCAACTAGCCCTGTACTTTCAATTTTAGAAGTAAAATGCCAAAATGACCCAAACTAATCATATTCTTCTTGAATCATTTTATGAAATGTGTCAATGCCAACTTTAAGTGAATATATTCTCTATGCTATAATATTTTAGTGATCTCCTCTTATTATTCGCAAGATTTCGTAGATGCATTGTGACTCAACTTGCTCTCTGGAGTGACAATAAGCCACTTTTTGCTCTTATTGATTGATTATTTGGACATTAATGGACATAATATTTAGAAGTAAAGTAATTAATGAATAGTTTCCTGAACATAAATAAATGAATGAAAAATTATAATTCTGAGAAAATTAGTAACAATTTTGTAAAAGCAGAGAATTTATGAGGCCCATCGTATAGGGTTTATTCGCCGAAAAATCCGAATGGATAAAAGTTATGTGTATAACCTGGTTTGACCATGTAGTATGCAGATAAACAAAAGTTATATGCCAAAGACACGGATTTCGATTTTTCTACCCATGTATAGATGTACTACATCCATATTTAACGGAATAGTCAACCATACGTAATTTTATTCACAATTCATTGTTAAAATCGACTTGCTACTTTCAAAAGTATATCTATACACAAAAAATGTATGCGTACATTTTTATTAGTATCCAAAAATGATTATTGGCGTCAGTTATTACAACTAGTTTGTCATCAACAAAATAGTTACTCAAAATGTTGTTACGCCATAGTCATACGCATCTTTAAAAAATAGAGTCCTCAACCAAGTAGTCGTGATTTTTCTTATTTTGCAGTAAATTGGTCACGGCTCTATGACTATTAAAATGCTTTGTCCACGACTATTAAATAATGTATTCATTATGTATGTGTTTCCTCAAGGATAATGCTATTCATTATTCTCTGCAGTGAATAATGATTTCATTATTCACTGATTGCAGTGAATAATGAGGACAGTCAATTGTTTGCAAGAAATGACATTAGTGGCTTTTTACTAAAAATTTAAAATATCAAAATTGTAGCAACCAAAAGAGAAGTGTGGTCTCTCTAAGTTTTCTTGGAAGCACTCAAATGAACACTCCAAAACTACATTAGTAAATCCCCAACATTGTTTTTGAAACCAGACCTACGTGTCTACAAACTGTATTATTTTATTAGTAAGCCATGACATTGTGTCAAAGCGTAAATTGATTTGAAACGTCAAAATTTGTGCGATTTCAACGCCAACGTTATTTACAATAATTTTACATTTTAGGTACTCAAAAAGAGTAATATAATTAAATAAATCGATACTGACAGTGAAAACGAGATTTCAGAGATAACGCCAGAGATGAAGGAAGATGCATAAATCGCCTCATTAAACTTGTGGCCCGAAAAATCGAGAAAATTATGTATGAGGACTGATGACATATGAATTTTTCCTAAATAAGAGAAATTGAATGAAGATGAATTAAATAAATATTAAATATTTAATAGTCGTGGACAAAGTATAGTATTCTACTCGCATATAATGGCTATTATTCACTCTGGTGATTTACGACACTCGCCTGCGGCTCGTGACTTAAACTTCACCCTCGTGAATAATAGCCATCATTATATGCTCGTTGAATAATATACTATTAAATGCCAGAAAATACTATTGTTTTGCCTGGAATAACGTTATCGCAATTTTTCCAAAATGACAGTGCAGGTAGACAATTGGCTGTTATTCTACTTGAGACAACATTAGCGCTACTTGTTTACAGCTGCTTGTGTTACTTAAAGTAATGAGTAATAAATATTTGCGAATCCACAGCTTAAAAGCATCAATGCGTCGTCGTCTGTTCGCCTTTCTATTAATCCTTGCTTCGGAGGAATACAGAAAAGATGAAAAATCTAGGACCTTGGGAGTAGCGGATTTAACAGGTAAGCATTGGGAATTTGCCCACTGGGCCCCCCCGACCAGAAGCCTCAAGCGCCTCTTTCCTCAAAAGTTACTAAAACCTTTTTTGTATTTGCAACAAAACTTGTTTCGGCCTTCTCATCTCATATGTGACATAGTTTGTACTTACCAATAGTCTTGTAACTTACCTTTTATGAAACAATTAAAATTTAAAGTATATGATTACCTGTGAGGGGGGGGGGGGCTTGCTAGGAAGTTTTTCTTAAGTCCGCCACTGGATTCTTGGTAACTTGATTTTTGTGCATTTTGTGTTGGGACATACCAAAATTTGGTCAACTGAGAAGTGGTTGATTTCGATTTATATTTTCCATTTAATTCCAGTTGCCAACATTAAGTGGTTTCATTGTATGCATTTGCTTTTCTGATTTTATTGAAATGAAATATTTGGTATATTAAAGCAGTTCATTTAAACAGT
Organism: Stenurella melanura; assembly: GCA_963583905.1. NCBI lineage: Eukaryota > Metazoa > Arthropoda > Insecta > Coleoptera > Cerambycidae > Stenurella > Stenurella melanura. The sequence goes on from OY757312.1 coordinate 151,207,153, forward strand.
ATTCTGTTTTCTACTGAATTAAAATTTCTACAAAGAGTTAAATATAAAATTTTAATTTGCCGGGTGTGCAAAACATGTTGTGATTGATGGTTACGTCATCGTCTTTATTAAATTGCCGAAATCATGTTTAACTAGAGAGTTAAACATGGCATTTGATCGGCTTTATTTACGTGTACGTGTGACTGAGTAAGTTATGGCTAATGTTGGATTTATAAAAGTTTTTCCTGGAGATGTTCATATTGTGGGCGTATTTATAACTGCGGAATTTATGAAAAAAATACGGACATTTCAAGGTAGCAGAAGTAAGGGACTTTAAAACTGCAAAACACAAGGCTGGAACCACCTTTAAATGAAATATGCATGCTCTCTCTCAATTCCTACGGGAAGTGGTAGCTTTATCTGTCCTGAAACAATACACGTAAAATGCAGGTTTTCACGGCCGTTGTCCAATGAAGTAGTTTCTTCTGGGTTTTGCCGCGGTCGCCGAACTTGACTTGACGTTTCGCTGATCATGTTGTCAGCTTCTTCAGAAGGGTTCCAAAGACTGAAGTGGTTGAGTTCGGCTCCTCGTCATATACCTGGGCGCCGCTACGCTTGGTTGCACGTTCGTCGTTATCCGTTGATTGTGACCGATTACATTACTGGTACTTGGCAAAGTCAGTCTCCATTTATTGCTTAGTCGATACCCATCTTCTCTGTTGAAATTGTTTTTATTTTTCATAATTTCCAGTGATTCCCCTTATAATTCTTGGGTAATAACTCGCACTTCTGTCCAATATCCTAACGTTCTCGTATTTGATCTTATGGTTCTTATTGTGATGAACATGTTCTGCTACGGCCGACTTATCTGTGTATCCGAGTCTAGTATATCTCTGATGTTCCTTGATTCTGCACTGGATGCTTCGCCCTGTTTGTCCGATGTAACCTTTTCCGCATATACAGTCCAACTGGTAAACACCTTTCGTCAACAGTTTAGGGATGGGGTCCTTGTTTGAGAGAAGCAACTGTTGTATTTTCCCCACTGTTCGAAAACGTACACCTATTTTATTTTTTTTTCGAACACTGAAGAAAATATAACAGTTGCTTGATATTAAATTTGAAGAGAAAATTTTTTGAAATGAAAATTAAATTACGTTTCTATGATGTTAATGTAGAAATCTGAAGAGTACTTCCAATACCGAAAATGAGGTTATCAATGCAAAAAATTAATTTTTATCACAAATTGTTAAAAATTAAAACAAAGAATTTTCCAGGAAACAGTCAATGGAATAATTTCAAAATTTACGTGAATTGTTTGACAGATAAAGCGACCATTTCCCGTAGGAATTGAGAGAGTGCATGCATTTTTTATGTAAAGGTGGTTCTAGCCTACTGTAAACATAAATATTTAAATTCGCATGTAATTATGCATTGTTGTTTTAACGTGGTGTATGAAAATGAATGCATGTTCTCTTGCTATTCGATAGGAGGCCAAGCTACTGTTTCTGTCAAAATCAAAAGTAAAATTTCATAAATATGCATTTAAAATTATTTAGTGATACTATTTACATTGTATATTACTCATCTAGAAAATGTTTCTATATATTTTTAGTAGTAACCGTGACAAAAAATAATATATGCGTGGGCTACTGTTGTTGAGTTGTCAGATCACCAGATCATATGAACGGAAATGACGACTGACGTGGTTTTTGTTCACCTCTTATTGTTTAATGTTACATTGATAGACATCTAAGTGTTTCTTAATACAAATTATATTTCTGAATATATTTTTCCTACGGAAAAGAAAATTGGAAATATATTGTACAAATTTTATTCAATTATTTCCTGTTGCAAGAGAAAGTATATAGTGCCTGGGCCAGCAATGAAATGGACTTCATGATTATAACCCTTTTAAAACCTATTCGGGGGGGTTCCTTTTGACGAGTCTACCACGAATATTCATATCGCCCTATATGGAAGCGGCGCTTTAACCCTTACGCACCCCTCAAACACGTCATTTTTCAGCCTTTGGGGTTTGTGATAAGAACCCGTTTGTTTTTGATTTTAATGAGAAGATTATATATAAAAACCCCTATACGGAAGCTATTGTCCGACAAAAAAAGTGACGCTTTCGCCCAGTCCGACACCCGAAACATGTCAATTTTGAGCCTTATGGTTTCGTGACTATAACCTGTCGGACAAAGGCACCACGTGATTCATTAACACTTTCTTAAATCATTTACTTATATCTATGTCCGACAAAAATATGGACGGTCCGATAAGAAAAATGCAAAAAAGATGTTTTATTAGTGGTGCTTTATTTCAGAATAATTATAGACTAGGAAGCATCTGTTTTCAGTTGGCTGTTATGAAGGGCACGTAATTTTTTTGTGAAAAATCCTTAAGAATAACATAAAGAACAGTAATTGAGGAATTCGCAGCCTGAAAAAGTTTAGCTAAATTTTTGGTGATTAATTTTGTGTAAAATTCCGAAAAAAATGACTTTTTAACTATTTTTTTCTAGTTTTAATGAAAAGTTCAAAAGAGTATATAAAAGTTTTGTAATTAAGTTTTACATAAGATCTTACTATCTCACTCTTTACTGAACAAGTGCAAAATAATTTGCAAAATAATTTGTAAAATAATAACTGTTTTCTACCCTTCAATAAATACTGTAAATGCCCTTCAATAAATACTGTAAAAACGAAATTACGACCACGTGAAATAATATGGAGCAAAACTGATGTATATAATATACTAATGAAACGGAGCAGTTGATGCCCTTCCTTCTTTTTTTACTCCCTTTCCTTCATTTGTACATGCTCTGTAGTACGACTTTCTTGGAAGAAAGATCACCGCAGAACACGGAGTAGTATTAGTATACTACTCCGTGCCGCGGAAATTTAAATTCCCATGAAGAAGCTATATTGTCATTATTTTATTAGTATAGAAAAAATAAATTACGGGTACAAGTATATAGCTTGAAAAGTACTTATTATCAAATAGTTGAATTTGTTAAAGAAATATAAAGAAATAATTATTTGATTAATGAATATTAATTCATCTAAATTATTCTAAATTATGATATTACTTCTTTGATTTCTATCTTTAGAGACATACTAGTACAATTTCTCGCATAGAAAGTTGTTTATTCGTTGCTTATTATCAAATTTAAATGAAAACTGAGCATTAATTACTAAGATATGTTTAATTAAACATGAAAAAATCTCGATTTTTCCCTCCGTTAAATTCCATTTAAGACCGTGTCAAACACGTAAAAATAGACATATTTATAATTCAAATCAAACACACGCTTGGGCTACAAAAATTGAACTGAGTACTTTTAGGACATTGATTAATCAATTCTCATAATTTGAATAAAAACTGATCGTTAATTTAGAACCTCCTATGATTTTAAAGTAAAGATTATAATAAAACGCATTAAAAAACATTTTTGCATAAAAAAAATGTCTTTTTTTCAGTTTTTCTAGATTTTGCGTCACTTTTTTTGTCGAACAAGTTTACCATGGTGTTTTACATACAATTTTTAAAAATTGTGCCAAAAATGGTAAGGGTTATAGTCACGAAACCATAAGGCTCAAAATTGACATGTTTCGGGTGTCAGACTGGGCGAACGCGTCATTTTTTTTGTCGGACAAGTTTACCACGATGTTTTACATTCAATTTTTAAACTTTGTGCCAAAAATGGTAAGGGTTATAGTCACGAAACCATAAGGCTCAAAATTGCCATGTTTCGGGTGTCGGACTGGGCGAACGCGTCACTTTTTTTGTCGGACAATAGCTTCCGTATAGGGGTCTTTATATATAATCTTCACATTAACATAAAAAACAAACGGGTTCTTATCACAAACCCTAAAGGCTGAAAAATGACGTGTTTGAGGGGTGCGTAAGGGTTAAAGCGCCGCTTCCATATAGGACGATATGAATATTCGTGGTAGACTCGTCAAAAGGAACCCCCCCGAATAGGTTTTAAAAGGGTTATAATCATGAAGTCCATTTCATTGCTGGCCCAGGCACTAATAAGTTTTGATATATTTTATGTATATTATTTGGTAGACATTATTTATAATTGTAATCTGAAGTATTTTAATGCAGAGAATAACGTCACTAAAATAGTTTATGTAATATTCTATTCAATATCTAATTTGAATGTATTTGCAAGAGCTGCTCTAAACTTGAAATTGAAATGAAAATTTTAATAATTCCAATTTTTAGGCTTGAAAAGATTAAATTAAATATACTTATTTTAATATTTAATAATATATTGTTAGAAAGAACTAGATGTAAACACAGTATGAACATAAAGAAACACATACAATTCATATCTTTGGTATTTGTCATTTATCAAAAAAATCCTCGAACAGGTCGAATTTAATTTTGTAAATGCTAGATGTTGTCACTATACCTTTGGTATAGTGGGACAAATTTATGACGTGACTGGTTTTTGGGTTATGACGTCATCATATATTTTTTTAATAGAAACAGACATTTTTGTTTACTGTTCTCAATGGTATATTCGCTTAGCTTTATGGTGCTATGAGAAAAATTGATATTACCTAAGTCATTCTTTTGGAGAAAAATATTTTTATTGATTGATACCTTACATAAGTAATTGCGAGAAAAAAGTCATCTCCATTACTCAAATTGCGACCCTCGAACCATTTGGCATTGACCAAGACAGGTGTAGACACTTTGCACACCGTTGTGAATCATCTCATGGGCAATTCGTCTCATCTCCAAGCCAATTCTGTCTTTCAGTTCTTTCATGGTGTCCGGTCTGTTAAAATACACCCTTGACTTTAAGTAACCCCAAAGAAGAAAGTCTAAGGGGGTTAAATTCGGTGAACGCGGGGGCTATTCAATCGCTCGACGACCTATCCACCTTCCAGTAAAAGTGTCATCTAAAAACTAACGCACTGCTGTCCCAAAATGAGCCTCGTCTTGCTGAAACCATATGTTTTCAGCAGGAATATCTTCATCTTGATTGTTCGGAAACATAACTGCTGGCACTAACTCAACTCGCAAAACTATAAATATCTTGCGGCCTTAAGATTTTCTTCAAAAAGAAGGTTCCAATAAACGATCACCAATCATACCTTCCGACACGTTTACTTTGCCTCGTCGCTGTGTATGGGCTTCTTGAGTCCAATGAGGATTTTCGCGTGACCGATACCTACAGTTATGCCGATGTATAGTCCCCTTTATAGAAAATGTAGCTTCATCAGAAATAACAATGTTCTTTAAAAGATTTTGGTTTTCTTCGCACAAGGTCATCAACTGTATGGATGGTATTTTTCTTTTTTCAATAGACGTACAACAGAAGTTTGACTCCCGCCTTGTCGAAATATGGTTGTTCTCCTCACTTTCTAGAAGAATTTAATTCGGTTTCGTTGCTTGTGCTAGGGCGACAAGATCGAGGGAGGTCAGTTACACTGCCAGATTCATCATATCTAGTCACCAATCTGCTTACAGTGGATCTAGAAATTTGCTTCTCGGGATACTTGGCATTGAAAACATCACATGCTTCCTGATGAGTTCTCAGCCTATCACCATATCCAACCATCATCAAAAGTTCTACGCGTTCTCTTTCACTTAAACGTGGCATTGTATTCACTAGTTTTACACTGTCTCATAAGTGTCACAAAACTGAGGTTCCACACGTGCCAGGAATAAAAACGTTATCGATACTTTAAACAAAAAGGCCTGTATCTCCGTTGTTAAGGTGATTGTTTTTTTATTATTTCTTTTGTTTTGTTTTTATGTCAAATGTTTTCATGGTAGTTAAAACAAAAATGTAGAAACAAGATCTATCAGTCCATAAGAAAGTGGAACATAACTCGTGAATTTGCGAAAGGTAGGCCCTTTTTACATAAAATGTCATTTTTTCAAAAGAATGGCTCAGGTAATATCATTTTTTTTAATCACCAGAAAGATGAAGGAATATACCACCAAAAACAGTAAACAAAAATGTCTGCTTCCATTAAAACAAATTTATGATGGCGTCATAACTCAAAAACCAATGACACATACCAAAGATATGAATATTATGGGTTTCTTTAGGTTCACACTGTATTATACTCTTTGCTCATTGATTATCAGTGTTGAACATTCTATGATATACTCTCCGCAGTATCTTTGAACTTAAATCGACTTCTTAGTATAATTGCTATACTTGTAATTTCAATCATCTCCAGATCATACCATCTCGATTAGCAAAACGTTTGTTAGCATATAATGGCAGTCTTTTTGAATTTGTATAATTGAGATTGTTTCCTACAGTAAGAAGTTAAATAAATAAAAATGTTAAAAACCCCGACGCAAAAATATAAACTTTTAAAAACGGAACAAATAATGTATATCCACTTCTAAGAAATGGCGAAGGACCCGGTGTTATTTCACATACTGTATTAATGTTTGTCTGAAATGAAGTTAAATAGTTTAAAAAAATGTTTTGAACTTGATAGGTATAAACTAATCTTGTAATAATAAAAAATTGAAAATAAAAGTTAAATTGAAAATTTGAAAAACTCCGACATAAAAAATAACCATTTAAAACAGAACAAATACAAGTTGAATTAAAAAAACAGCTGTCTAAGGAATCACTACTTCCCCATCCAGATTTCTTGTCCAAGTCACCTAAAGGGAAACACCTTGACTGTATTTGCACTCTGGTATGTGGAAATTATTGGTCATAGAATTTTAATAATATTTGGGGCAGATATCATATAAAAACTTAAAAATGAAGCATCTAGCTTAGTCTACTTATTTTGCGCCATTCACAACCTACAACCTCTCACCCCTTTAACGGAATCATCTCAATCAGATGTCATTACTATACATACGTGTAATTTTATCATATCATATCTTTTAATAAGAGAGTAGAAGTGGTGGGGGATGGAAAATATTATTTAAAAAAATTTGAGGACTTCACTTCTAGTGTATACACCAAATCCCATATGTCTGTACTCTTACCAGCTAGGTTTACTTATTTTCCCCTATTTACCCCTATTTAACCCCCAACCCTTCAACGGAATCATCTCAAAATATAATCTAATGCCAGATGTCATTATAATCCATTCGTATATCAAATTTCAAGTGAATGTATCAATTTTATTTTATCGACCCCTTTAATAATGGAGTAAAGGTGGTGGGGGGGTTGAACAATATTATAAAAAAATCTGATTCCTTTGCTTCTAGTACATACACCGAATTTCAAGTTTCTGTACTCTTACCAGCTTGCTTTATTTATCTTCCCCTATTTACCCCTAATTTAACCCCTAATCCTTCAACGGAAAAATTCTTAAATACAATCGTGTTCCTGATGTCAATATAATATATACGTCTGCCAAATTTGAAGTGAATATCTCATTTTTTTATCAACCCCTCCAATAATGGTGTGAAGTGGTGGTGGAACGATGGAAAATATTATAAAAAATTTTGAGGCTTTGGCTTCAACCGGATATGTTAAAAAAACAATCCAGTTCCAGATCTCGTTATAATATACATATGTACAACATTTCAAGTCAATATCTTAAGCCGTTCCCGAGAAAACGTGCGGACAAAGAAAAGTTACAGACAAACAGACTAAACCTATTTCTAGAAAAGAAAATTTATATTTTTTTTACGATTAGTATACTTCCAATCCACTACGTGGATGTGGAAGTAATTAAAATTTAAAAAACTCCCAATGCAAAAATTAAACCTTTACAAGAAATACATATTTATATTCGCTGGCTAGAAACACTGGTTATTTCTTTTTCTGTAAGGGATGAGGAGGGTTCCTGAGGCCGGTTTTCGGCCCCCTTCAATTTTTGACGAAAATAAGTGAATTCGATTTTTTAAGGCTTTGTGAATAAAAACGGGTCATTTCTAGGTGAAACGAAAAGTGCTCCCCACTCCTTTTTTCATAAAAACAACTACAGGATATTAATATGCCTAAATCGGGTTAAAATATGTATTAAAATGTTAGAGACAAGAGCTGCTCTTATAAGAAATACTCTTTTAATAATCTAACAGACGATAATAAAAAATTCCATATGGAATAGATAACACTACTACGCCTATACAGGCCCATCGAGAGGGGGGGTAGGGAGTGCTTCCCCCCGTGCCCTGAGTTTCGTGAGGGGGCTCGGGGCTCGAAATTTGTATCGAGATAAATATTCTTTTATAAGGAATGCCGCCACCCCCCCGCTCTTCAAAAATGCAACCTCCCGCTCTTCGAAATTCTATCGAAGATTGGTGGGGGATGTATGTTATTACTGCGTCTATGCTGTTATTCCTGATTGAAGTTGAAACTGGAATTACTAACTTTCATGTTTACTTGCTTTCAATCTTTATTTGTCCAGCATATGCAAGTTAACGCCCATTGTATAAATTTACACATTAAATGGATTTTTCTTACTTAAAATACTGAGTGGAGATTTATAGAAAAGGAGTTAGGAGTGGGGGTAGTAGGTTAAAAAGGGGTGGGGTGGGGGATTAAAAACTTTTCGTTACGTCTGGAAATTTTTGGTTCAAAAAGTCTAAAAGAATCAAAATTTTTTTTCAATGAAAGACGATGCTAAAGGCGGTTATCGGTCTTTTGTGAAGTGATAATGTTTCAATATAGATCTTTTCATGGGAATTTTGGGTTAAATTTAATTTTATTAATAATTTTATATTTTAAAATGGATCATTTTACAGGGTTCAATAGAAATAGTCGACTATTTTGGACCCTTATTTATGGGCCCCCTGGAGGCGAGTGGGGAGGCAGAAAAGTGTAACTTTTATGTATATCATTTCTTACAATATCCCGAAGGCCTATGCTAATTTTTAGCGTCTTAAAATTTTCAATTTTTGCTCTTAATTCTGAGTCTAAAATGGCCTTGTAACTTTGTTTTGGACCGTGAGAAAATTGTAAATTTTTGTACATTCGGTTGGATCATGACCAATTTATAAATTTGCCTCGCTTTTTCCTGTCTTAGCAAAAAATTGTAACTTTGTTTTATCATCTCAGAATTGTACAGACTATCGTATATCACAGTTGTTAGCAGGTATTCATTCTGTTAAAAAATATTTATTATTCCATGTTCCCGGGCCCAAAATCACACCACTTTGTGGACTTGTGACTCGGTCTACGGTGATTAGCATAATATTTTTCTCAGTATACCACAATTGTTAGCAGGTATTCAAAATAAATCGATTTTGCACACTGGCTCTTAAGCTATAAGAAGATCCCCCCCCTTCGAGGGGCTATGTGTGAATTTTTAACCCTTCTTGATAGAAAATAACATAATTTCGCTATTTTAAGATTGATTTAATAGAAATAATACAAATAGAATTGTTTTTAACTTTATCCATTTCAACCCCTGAATAATTATTGAACATTAAAAAAAAAACAAGAACAATGCCTCTTTTGATTTTTAATGACGATTAATATGAGACCTGCTAAATCTTTTTAAGATTTTTCCCAAGCTCTCACTCCGCTACCCAAAAACAGGCGAAAAATGAGCTTTTTTGCGGTCGCTCTTTACTTTACATAATATAGGTGCACATTTGGTGTTACTTCTGTAAGTACGAAAGTTGCTCATTTCAGCGATCCCCAACACACTTTTTTTTTTTTTTTTTTTTTTCAAATAGTGATATGTGTAGTTAAACGAGTAATGTACGTAGTAAGTAAAAAACGGTATTTCTAAATTTCAACCCAAGAAAAATTATCTCATTAAATTCGTTACCTCTAAGCGCCACTTCCAAATTATTAGGAACATATATAGATAGCCCATTGTCATGGGAACCTCAGGGTAATCACGTATGCAACAAATTAAATAAGGCATATTTTGCAATGCTGCAACTAAAAGACACTCTAAGTGAGGAGGGACTTATGGATGTTTATTATGCCCTAGCATACTCTCACTTGTCACTAAATATGTGTATCTGGGGGAGGTCTAACCAGTTATATAAAATGTTTGTATCACAAAAACGGATTATAAGGCTGACATTTAATCTAAATTATAGAGAAAGTTGCAAAAGCACGTTCATTTCAAAGAAGATCCTAACTGTACCCTGTATATACATATACAAATGCTTAACATACGCAAAAACAAACTTGCAGAAATTTAAAACTCTTGATGATAGCCACACTTACAATACGAGACACGGGATGCTTCTATCGATTCCACGGCATAAAACAACTAAATTTAAAGAATCTCTCCACTATAATAGCATAATACTGTATAATAGCCTCCCTGAAAACGTCAAAAAGTTGCACGTATCCAAATTTAAAATTCAAATAAAAAAATTACTTTTAGAAAGAGCCTATTATAATATTGAGGAATTTTTAGCTTACTGATTATGATAAAAATTATAATCTAGAGTGTAATGTAATGATGGTTGTTTAGTCGTTATATATTAGATTACCTATTGTTTTTAAACAAGTGTAAATTAGACCATTACAGGCTTTAATATAGTTTAGTTGGTGCGCGATGTCCTACATAAGAACTCGATATACATTTTTATTATCTGTTCCTCTTTCTCTTTTGTAAATAATTTTTAACTACAACATTATATATTTTAATATAGTTAATAGTTGTTGTGTGATGTCTTATACAATAACTGTGTAGTGTATATTTCGAAAGTGGTATATGTAATCTACATTTAAATCTTTGTTATCTTTTTATACATGTTTTATACATTATAAACTGCTCTTGTACCTGACTTACCATATGTACATAAACTGTATTCTACATGGTGAAAAAATATGTCTATGTCTATGTCTATTTCTACCTACCTCTACCTAACTGAAAACTATTAATCCAAGGTCCAAGAGAAAATGAATTAGCCTGTGTTTCTACTCAACGAATATAAATTATTTATTCCTCTTTAAAGGTTTATTTTTTATGGCGGGGGTATTTAAAATTTTTAATTTAACCTATCAAGTTCAAGATATTTTTTAAAACTGTATAATACATTTCAGGTAAGCATTATTTTAACATGTGATACTTCGCCATTTCTTCGAACACAATGTCCGTTACACTGGGTATGGATGTTTAATAATGAAATCTGAAATTCTTGAAAAGGACATACCCAATTTCCACCAAACATGGCTAAGAATCATCTCGAAAATCAGCTTTTGAAGAGAAAAAACCGCTTTGAAATAGGTTCGGCAGTCTTGGAGCTAGATGGCTACAGGCAGACACACACACCCACCCACACATAACACACAGACAAAGGGTTCATACCTATAAGACCCCTTCTTTTTGCGTCGGGGGTTAAAAAGAAAACTTCAACGAATTCTTCGTTTTCAATTTAAACCATCAGGATACTTAAACGACGAAAAAAATATCTTAAGACGCTTAATTTTGCCAATTATACGTCTTTATAAACTAATATAAGAACACTTAGTTTACTATTCATTGATCCCTAGTATAAAAATCCTTTCTGCCATAAAGTTATGAGAGTAATCATGTCAAAATTATCAAACAAGAGCCGTAAACAACTGCTGTTAAAGTGTCATAACCAGCTGACTTTGTAGCCCTCTCTGCGAGTTGGACTTGGACACAGTGAATTTATACTCGAAGATTTAACATGAACTTATGACGTTTACTAATTTGTACAATGTAACACGGCATAGTGCGATTCAAGAACCAGATGATTAATGTTAATGGAGCGAAATAAGAACAAAAATGACAAGTGAAATTCAAATGACAAAGTAAAATAATATACAGGGTGTCCTCGGATGGATCTTACTGTACTTTCCTATTTCGCATCTTTAGAGAAAAAGTCATTCTTCATAAAACGTTTTGTTTATTCTGAGAAGTCTTAGAAGTTAAGTTAATTCAGGTATACCTATGGCTTCTGATTCAAAAAATATCAACTTTTATATTTTTGTTTTAATAAGCTTATTTTGTCATTAATACAGTATGTACTCGGGGTTTACAATAGGCTACAATTTTTAACTCTTGGAGAAAATAGTAATGATCTTGACAAACATTATATTTTTTATACGGAGTGATAAAAAATTACAAAAACTTAGAATTCTGTAAGAATAAACTGGTTCTATTTTTTATTTTTTAACAAAATCTGAAATAAAAAAGTTGTTTTAAATTATATGGTCTGTCCAAATCCAAAATTTCATTTGAATGTTGCAATGTTTCCGAAATTAGTGAATTTTTAGTAAAGTGCTTGTCGGTTTTTGTCAAACTTTTATTTAGCTAATTGCATTCGAACAAGGAGAATAAATACCAGATAAACAATTTTTAATTAATAAATGCGCTGCTTTAGAATTTCAACGTTGTTGTCTATGGGTTGTCAGTAGGTACTCTGTTCTAGACGCCCTCAGAGAAATGTATCTGCAATAGTCAAATCTGGACATCCTGGGGGCCACAATACTGGATCGCTTCGTCCAATCTGCCTTTGCCCAAATTCGCTATTAAGCCAATTACGTACAACACAGACATGATGTGCCGGACATCCATCCTGCTGAAAATACATTCTATTAAGATATTCCAACAGCAAGGCTTCTAACACATCAGAGAAAAATGTATTAAGCACGAGTAAATAGGAGTTACTGTTGCACGTATTTTCAAAAAATTATGCCATGATACGAAATAGCGCACCAGACATTTACTTTTTTTTAAATATTGCCTTCCGGTAGAAATTCTAAACTTGGAGTTAATCTCACTCACAACATTTTTTGAATAGTCCAATAATTATAAAGATTTCCATAACAAAAAATGTTATCCGGGAATTTCCTTCAGAAACTGTTAGTGGAGGGATTATACATCACAAAACCACAAAAATCAGTTCAGGTGGTGCCGCGCAATCCCCCCAAAAGACCACCCCTTCGGTGAAAGCAGCCTTATTTTACTGATAACTGGTTAACTGTTGAAGATATAAAAAAATGCTCATTATAAAAAGAAAGCTGGACATATCTCCTAAAAAAAAAGTCCTCTTGTAATTTTCTTGTATATGCCATGATTTTCGAGAAAATCGGTATCGAAAAAAATTGCAACATTTGCGTTTTCAATGCGTACGAATTTTCCTTTATTTGAAATTTTTTGCGCGCGGCCTATAGAAAATGTTGAATTGCTCGAAAACCAAACAAGCTGGAAGAAAATCAAAATAGGTTTTAAAGGGGATATAAAATACTGTCTTGTGTTTCCATTTTTGAAGGCTATTTATATCTATTAGTATATAAAAATGACAATAAAATATAGTTACCTCTTGATTTTTTGCTCTTTTAACTATTCACAAGTCCATAAAAAATAACTGACTTTAATATAAGTTCTAAATGCATTATCCTTTGGTTCAAGGTGGTACTTCAATGCAGAAAAAGTTAGGAAAAAAATATTCACATTTACATACCAGCATGTTGAAATTAGCCCAATCTTGACCAATTTTTTATTGTTTCCTAAAATAAAAAATAGACCCAAACATCTTAAAAATTTAGCTCAAATTTCGTTTCTTGAGTTTATATCATATACCTAACTATTGTTTCTAATAATTTAATAGTTAAAAAATTGCATAAAAAATGTATAATCAAAAAATTTAATATGTAACCTTCTTTGGATTTTTTTTTGACTAACTTCAACATGCTGGTAAATTTGTAAATGTGAATATTTTTATTCCTAACGTTTTCTGCATTGAAGTACTATCTTGAACTAGATACTGCATTTATAACTTATATTAAAGTCAGTTATTATTATGGGCCTGTGTATAGTTAGATGTACAAAAAACTAAGAGATAACTATATTATATTGTTATTTTTATATACTAACAAATATCAATAGCCATCAAAAATGGCAACACAAGAGAGTATTTTATATCCCCTTTAAAACCCATTTTTATTTTTCTTCCTAGCTTGTTTGGTTTTTGAGCAATTCCATCTTTTCTATTATCCCGCGCGCAAGAAATTTCAAATAAACGAAAATTCGCGCGAATTAGAAATACAAATTTTGCAATTTTTGTCAATATCGATTTTCTCGAAAACCATGGCATATACAAGAAAATTACAAGAGGACTTTTGGCAAAAGTTAACGAGTTATCAGTAAAATAAAGCTTTTTTTCACCGATGGGGTGGCTGCTTTTTGGGGGGGTTGCGCGGCACCCCCAGAACTGATTTTTGTGGTCTTGTGATGTTTAATCCTCAGTAACAGTTACTGAAGGAAAATCTCAGACAACATTTATTGCGAGCTTCTGGTGTATTTTTTACTTTACCGACGGGACTAGAATGCAACTTTCTTTAACTACCTCCAAATGTCAGGCTCGATTTCTCAACGAACGTTTGGGATTTTCAGCAACAGATGCCAACACTAATAATGTGGCGGCGTCATTTTGATCATGTTTTTTTTTCCTTTTTCTTTACGTCAAGTACGAACCAGTTTAAAAAAAAAAGCAATTTATGAACTGCCATTCTTGGAACATAAACATTGGGAATATCTCAGTGAATTTTTGAATAACGTAACAGTATGAACTTTTGCCGTCTCCACATCCATAACACTGTACTAAAAAAATTCTTTGCTCGACAGTTAACATTTTAAAAATTATTTTTAATGCAGATATGTCATGATATGTAGACGTAAGTAAGTTAAAACGCTCCTAACAATCAAATATGGCATTACGGGAATTATACAGGATGTTTCTAAAATAGGATTACAAATTTCTACAGCATGTAGTATTTTACTAAAAATTCACAAATTTCGGAAACATTGCAACGAATGAAATTTTGAATTTGGACAGACCATATAATTTGACACAACTTTTTCATTTCACATTTTGTTCCAAAAAAAAAAATATAACCAGTTTACTGTTACGGAATTTTAAGTTTTTGTAATTTTTTATCACCCCGTATAAAATATGTAATTTTCGTCAACGTTATTACTATTTTCTGAACAACTTTTAAACTGTCCGTCCGTCCGTCTGTCTGTCCGTTTGTCTGTCCGTCTGTCTGTCTGTCTGTCTGTCCCCGTCCGTCAAATTTCTTGTAAGCACGATAAATTAAGAACGAAAAGTGCGACAGTATTTTAGACAGTAAGTTAATGCTATCTAGAGGAAGAACCCTATTGTTTTTGAGCAAATTCGATCGATGAATAAAAAAGTTATAAATTTTTTGAAATCAAAATAATTTTTTTTACATATTTTCTTAATGTTTTGTAATTAAACTAAAAATGTCTAAAACTAATATTATTTACAAAAAAACTGCGAAGAGTATCCTATAGAATGTACAACAATTATATAAAAGGTGGAGTAAATCGGCGAAGAGTATAACGGTTAGCTTGTTCTTTTTAAGTTCTTCATCTTCACCATTTTTGTCATCTTGACTTACATTTGTTATCAACAGATCAATAGGATTGTTAAGAATCAACAAATATAAGGTTAGGGGTGAAACACCCCCAAACTGATAAACAAAACTAATTATACTGCTTATGAATAAACTATATTGAGAATATCTATAATACTTGTGTATGTATATGACAGTCTAACCAGCGAATGCTTCGTATCTCCTCTCATGAGTTCCCAACAGTCCATGTTTATATTTCTTAGGTACCTCTCAACCCAAACAAAATATGCGTCCAACGACTATTTATATTTTAAATGTAAACAACCTATAACATTCGGCCATCCTGCTCCAATTGATTGTCCCCAATCAAATTATACTCATCCTAAAAACAGCCAGTACGTATAAATAATAAGAACAAAAGTGTTACAGCAAATAATTAGTTATGCGTTACATTAGGTATTTAGCTGTACAAAATATAACAGGCATCTATGTATTCAAAACGCAAAGCAAATCTAAAGAAATAAATTTAATACCAAGCAAATCATTCTCATGCTGTTATTCGGCCATGTGATCAATTGATCATAGAACTTCATTACCAGTTCGATCACTGGGCACACCACGTGATCTCATCCCATCAACCTAGGTCGACAGGGGTTCGAATACATACACAATTCAGCTATGTATACACATATATACAGACACACACAAACATATATTTCCTCATCACATGACCTCTCAAGTATATCTACAAGCATTATGCAAATTCTACCATACGGCTTTTTCGAATACATTAGTATTCTCATCGTACCTATTGCACGGACTTTCGAATACATCACAATATTCTCATCGTGCCTATTGCACGGACCTTCGAATACATAAAAATATTCTCATCATGTCTATTACACGGACCTTCGAATACATCGCAATATTCTCATCATGCCTATTGCACGGACCTTCGAATACATAAAAAATATTCTCATCATGTCTATTACACGGACCTTCGAATACATCGCAATATTCTCATCATGTCTATTACACGGACCTTCGAATACATCGCAATATTCTCATCATGCCTATTGCACGGACCTTCGAATACATCATAGTATTCTCATCATGCGTATTGCACGGACAATGTTTTACCTCTGAATTTTAATTTAACAACCTCACGTATTTCAGACAAACTACTATGTTACATCTGTTATTGTATCGCTGTGTGGCTTATATGCAAACAGTAATTTCGTAGGCGTCTAGCCCATGATTTTGTAAATTGTGTCACTGAATTCCCTTTTTTATAGTTTGACTAGTAAATCTCAATCATCATTTTCTATATTGCCAATGCGATTAAAGTGTTCACACTGTTCAATGTTCATTCGTCTCAGAAGTTTCGGATTACATTAAGAACATTTTCTTTTTCGTGTTACATACCTTTATTTTGTGCTTTGTACAGGTTCACCTTCAGAAAATTTTGAACGGCCATGAGCGGTTACTATTACTAGCAACTGAGTATTTTTTTTTCTCGGCTTAACAAATAGGCCTAAATGATCTATATGATTCGTATGTTATGGCACTGACATTTTTCAGTGAAATATTACTGACTTACTTCCTGACAGAGTTTTCCAATGTAAACAATTTAGGCAAGCGTTTACACAAATTTTAACAATTTTACGCATATCAGAAAATCAGTCATATATATTTAATCTCAGCCAAGGTATTTCAAGTACAAAATGACAGACATAGTCATTGCATCACTTTACAACTCTACTATTGATTATCTCTCGGAAGTATCCAGCTAATGGCACCATCAAATTGACAATATGCCTAGTTTTTATCTCTTTACTTTTCTTTTTGCATAACAGAGCCTTTTCATACTTTTTTGAAATTTTATCGCCTATAGTCTGTTGTAGACAATCTTTGCTTCAGTTGTTAATTATACCACAACTATACCTAACCTAGCTAATTGGTGGATCACAGCTTAGTTAATTTAAATAAATTTTTACACTTGCTCTATACTCAGCACGTAGTAGACTTGTAGTTCCATCCACTATACCTATCCGATAGATTATATCCCTTTTGACAACAGTATTTCAGGTAGCTAACGACTGGTTTAAATTAAATGTTCATTGTAATATACAACGAACTTTATTATTTTGTCATTAATTAGTATTAACACTATGGTCCTTTTTGGAATTGCCTAACTTGTTTAATAACAGAGTCTAGGCATATTCTGTATTGCTCCCCCTCTTTCTTTTTTCGAGCAGTTAACCAGAAATATATTTATTTATATTTATTTAATCGTCTTATTTATATTAATGTCCTGGCGGAGTTTAGCTAATGCCATTCCATCACTTATAACTTAATTATCATTAACGTCAAGTGGTAGAGCACATTTAATTGTGAACTTCGCCTTTTTTTCGGTAATTTTATTTTTATTTTTCACTGTTTTGTTAACTAACTGAAAATAAAGACATTGTTATTATTATTATTATTTTATCTCTGATTTGAAGCCTGAATAGAATAGGACAATAGTGACTTTCTTATTCAATTTACTCATTTTTTTATACATTGAAATAATATATTATTACATACATATACATACATACACATGTATATATTTTTTTTTTTTATTTTCGTTCAGATAATATTAGACGATAAGTTTTCCGCAACACACTGTATATGCACCATCGTATTGTTTGCCTTTTCTAAGTCACTTAAATTAAAACTAAATCGATCTTTAAATCCATTCTAAGTTTTCAAAGTTTACACAATTTCGTATGAAAGTGATACCACAATGGAGTTATCTTAGTACTGTTTATAATATAACAATTACCTAAATTAAGGTCTCATCTGTCGGTATCCTCGTATTTTGTGTACATTTGGGTATGTTTTTATAACAATAACTGAAGAGTGTTAGGTAAAAGTATGTCAGACTAATAAAATCCTATCGAGTGTTTATAATTATAACATAAACTTGGGTTTGAGTTGGGACCCTATTAAGAGATGTGTTTACAGTACATAGTCAATTTCAGTAATACATAACAAAAACTGTTAAAGCAATGAATTCTCAACTACCTGAAAGATGCTTGTTTTAATTTTATCTTATCAGCTACGACTTTACTTACAAAGCCTATCACTGCCTAAATCAACAAAACACAAAAACACGTAGGTACCTATTTATTTTTGCCGATTTATAATTGATTAAAAATACTAATTGGCTTAGTTTATAGTTTCATAATTAATAATACCTAATTGTTAAACTTGATTTTTTTTTCAAGAACGTCTTCTATGGTTAAAATTATAGAATTTCTCGGCTACCACAGAAATTTAGTTCTTACGTACACAATTAACTTCTTCACAAGTAACATGCAGAAATAAGTACGAAATCAAATAAACAAATAGAATCACAATAAAAGGCAATAAATGGTTAAATCATTTTTGTATTAGGTATATATCTTAATTAAACAGAGGCTAGATATTTCATACAGATATTCTATCAGTACCAAAATCGTTTATTTGATACATAAATTTGTTTTTGTGTTTCTTTTTTCATCATGCCTCATTTGTAAACATTGGCTATATGTATTGGCTGCTCTCGTTGAGGCACATAAGTTAGGGGTAAAGAGTAGAGCATTGTGTACGTGCCTTTGGCGGTTTTGCTTCTCATATAACAACATTTTCTAAGTTACGCAACGCTGATGAGGAGCAATAACCCCGAAACACGTGTCCGTAAATGTACTCTTGTTCCTACTGGGGAGTGTAGCAGTCATTCTTGACTTCAATTTTTTTTTCCAACTCCGTCAATTCTTTCACTCTTTTGTAAACATCATCTAAATGAAATCATCAGTCCCAAAATAAATTAAATATGTCATTTTATACAACACCAAATATGTACTATTTGATATTATTTAGTAATATAATATATATACATATGTACACTCACATGTGTACATACTACACTCACATGTGTACATACACCTACATACATAACACAATTATATATACAATTATTTTCATATACACGGACATACATGCATATACTGAATATTCCCAAAACGTCATGTTGGAAAGATTTAACGTGCCAACTTTACCAACTAAAAGAATATACATTCAATAATTTTTCTCTATAAAAATATGTATAACATGTTTGATTGTCCTCATATTTTGGAGTAACTGAATTTACACATACCTCGTATAACAAGACGAAATTGTGAAATATTTCGTCTTTCTACTCCCCAAACTAATTTATTAAATTTTCCCCGTTATATTATATATATATAGAAATTTTAACTAAACCACTTCAAGATAAACTTGACATGTTCAACTATAGTAGTCAATCAATTAAAGAGCCTGATTTATAATACAATATAAAATATAACATTTACTTTTCGTGCCGTTCCACTATAGTTCTATTCGATTTTAATATGTCTGTTTTATATAACTTCGCTGTAATGTTCCCCACCCTGTAATTGGTTACTTGTTCGGTGGTTGTATCTAAATAATAAATAAATAGACATCTATGCACAATTTAAATGTTGCATTGCACTGTACTGTACAATCTATCCCCTCTAGAAAGTGTTCTGTTTGCAGTTTATATGTTCGTTAATTTATGTAGGTATATTTAAATCATTGTAAAAATTACATTTGTACATTATTTACTTTACTTACTGCATAAACCCATTTTATTATTAAGGGTACCTATTATGAGGCACATCGTTAACAGTTTCTAAAATTTAACACATTTTGGGTCAGCTTTTCTATTCGTCCCAAAGATAAAAGCAAGCAAAATAATAATTTTTTCATAACCAGTTATCTACTGACAGATCATATTCAAATGAGAGCCTATCATCTTTATATAACTTCAGTTATACGTGCTGTTATCCCAGCCTTCTATATTTATTTATAATAACTATTGAACCTGTACTTACGGCACTATGTAACACCTATAATGCTCGAGCCAATTATGTTCTCCACAATTTGGGGCGTTGTCAGGGAAATTCATTTTTTTATCTTTTCAAATAATTAACATTGTAATCACTATATTAATCACAAGGTCACATCCCCACTTCTGAAATATAAGGTTAGGGGTGAAACACCCCCAAACTGATAAACAAAACTAATTATACTGCTTATGAATAAACTATATTGAGAATATCTATAATACTTGTGTGTGTATATGACAGTCTAACCAGCGAATGCCTCGTATCTCCTCTCATGAGTTCCCAACAGTCCATGTTTATATTTCTTAGGTACCTCTCAACCCAAACAAAATATGCGTCCAACGACTATTTATATTTTAAATGTAAACAACCTATAACACAAGCTTCAGGCGCGGTATTAAGATATGATTCGTCATGAAAAAGAAAAGCAATACCCGTTTCAGCCTTCTCCTCAATTAAACCAGTAAGATTTCGTTATTATAATCCTTTACTTTTATATAGAAACATTGAAGAAACATCGTAAATGTCACATATGGTTTCACGTGAGTGCTTTATTTACGATGAAATATTTGTGAAATCGTTTTATGCTTCAAATAGACTGTTAAATATTTTTGTAAGTATTTGTTCCACAGATAATATATCATTCAGTATAGGATGAGTCATGAGAATGACTAAAACATAGTTTACAAAATTTATATTTATATCGTAATAAATTATTTATTTAATCTGCCTAAGTTTAAATATTCTGCCAAGTCTGAACATTTTTTTGTACGGAGTAAATCATAATCAACTGGCTTAATTGGCTTTATTTCAAAGAACTTTATAATAATAACTCATTTGATAACACATCTCTTCCAGAGGAGTCCAAAATTAAGATATGTTACCTTCTTGCACCGTTTCATTTTTTACAATTTAGTGATTTTTAAATAAACCTTGAAGGCAGGCACTGTGCGTACAATTTTCTTAATTATGTATTTTTCAAATACGTTACACCTCACACAAAAATTAACCATTTATTTGTATGCCTTGGCGCAACATTAAACTCTCTTCGACTGCTTAAAGAAGCTAGGATAAATAATTTTATCTTAAAAAAATCGGTAAGGTATTTACACAGAACTTCCTTCTTTATTTGTGCATGGCGATCACTCTAAAATTATTAATTACGAAATGACATTGAGAATAATAATCGGAATATAGTTATAACTATTATTACAAAGAAAACCTGATAAGTTTTGGTCAAAAAAATATACAGAATGGTCATCCGACAGCAAAAATTCAATACTAAATAACAGGTGGCAAATATGGAAGGTTTGCGCAAATACCTTTTCAAAAGTCCACTATGGTTGAATTATTTCTTGGGATGACCACCTTGTACATTTTTCAATAAAACTGTAATAGGTGCATATGCCAAATATTATTGGCATCTGTCACATTTTCAGTTCCACATTCACGTAGTGGAGTGGAAGTATACTAGTAGTTAAAAAACTTAATTTTTTTGTTTTAAGTAGGTTTAGAATGTTATGAAGCGTGGATTTTTTTTTTCTTGAAATAAGTAAAACAAATTCTTTCCATCGTCTATTTTGTATTTTGTGGTGGGCAAAAATTTGTAATTTTTCAATTTTTTTAATTTTTAAAAGTTTTTGGAATGGGCTTAGAATATCACGAGACGCGGAAATTTTAAATTTGAGGTAGAAAAAAGTGGGAAAAACAATGCCATGAAACGTGGAAATTTTAAATTTGAGCAAAAAGAAAACTTTTTAAATCTATTCTAGTGGTAAAAAAGTTTTCAAAAATATTGGTAAAAAAAATTTTCTTCTGAAATAAGCTTACAATGCCATGAAACATGAAAACTTTAAATTTGGACAAAACAAAATTTTCCATCTATTCAATTAGTAAATAGTGGTAAAAAAGATTTCAAATTTTTTCGAAAAAAATTTAATTTTTTTTTTAAATAAAATGTTTTTTCCATCTATTGTAGTGGTAAAAAAAAAATCCAAAATGTTAAAAAAATGTACTTATTTATTTTTTCGGAAGTAGGTTTAGAATGTCATGAATCATGGAAATTTTAAATTTGAACAAAAAAAAATGTTTTCATTATTTATTCTCTTTAGACGGTCCACCCTGTAGATTTTCCAGTGAAAGTTTAACCATTTCTTCGCTGAGAGTGGCGTCAGCTACCTACCAAATTTGACTGTTTTCCGTCAAGTAGCTTTTTTAGTTAATGCACTAACAGAGAGACAGACAGACAGACTGACGGAATCGAAAGACCTATATTTTCGTAATCTACGTGTTCTGAAACGTGAAAATCCGAAAAAATCTTGGAGGGTGATTTTTTCTCGAATACAATACTTCCCTTCGGTATGCGAGGGAAGTAAAACTCCATTCAGTTGTCAATTTGACTTACTTCCCACGCTACGTGCACTCAAATTTTTATTCCTGAATAATGTAACTATTTTCTACAATTGCTTCAATTTCTATATATTAATTGCACGACGCTAAGAAGCATTAGCAGCTATACATAGATGATATATCAAAATATTCTAAAGGCTAAATTGTATTTGTTATTCTTCGAAAAAATAATTAATTAGATCAAGGCAAAGTCAATCCCATCATCTCGTCATATTAAATCGAGGTTGTCATACTACTGTTATTAGTAGTAACATATTTGCAGCTAATCAAATGTTTGTTATTTCTGGCGGCTACTCTTGATATTTAAATTTCAAGTATTCCACATTACATTGAAATGATATTGAAATTTATTGAGATTTTACAAGATCATCTCAATAGTAGTGGTTTACAACTGTTTTACAACGTTATTTTTAATGAATGGTAAAAGGGATTTTTAACAAATTTATAAGTATTTAAAATACATGTCGGATAGGCCAGGGGCAAGAAGCGTTTTAGGGCGGATCTATTAGATTTAGGCCACACATTGATAAACACAATAAAAATCGCTTAAGTAATAGTCGCATAAATAACATAGTAACATGATTTATGATTTATCTAAACAGGTAAATGTCTTAGGATTGAAAATACAAACAATACCACCAAAATACTGGAGCTAGCAGTCCACTACTGCCAGTCCCGCGATTTCAACTACTTTCTACCGAGTTGATCTTAAGACTCGCTACTTATCTACGGGACCATCAGGCATGTTGTTCCGCTCGCCGGGAAGAGGGCTCCCAGCGGCTCCAGACGTCACCTCATAGTTCACACGACCACATCTTCGAGATGTTTACTCTTCACATTCCTTAGTTGGTACTTGTTGACAACGTTCTCTTGACTTCAATGAATTATGAGTTAACGGGCGTCTACAAGACTGTTGAAAGTATCGGAAGGCGTCCGCAGGAGGAACGCGGAGGGGGACGTCTCCGACATACATATACCACAGATCTATTAATACATCTTAGATGGCAAATTAACCATGGATATAAAATAAGAGTTTGGTACCATAAAGCGTATACATATAAACAACCCAAGAAAGTGCAGTGCCTGTTCGTAAAATCTATACCTGAGTCCACTTTTCAAGTGGATGATCTAATAACATGTATTTATAAGGAAGTATAGACAGCCAGCTGTGAATGAAACAGATAAGTTTTGTTTAACTGGTAGTTTAGATTATAATTATTAATTTAGTTTATTTCTTTATTTAAACTGAAAAAAATTAAAAATTAAAATTGAAAAGGTATTAAACATAGGTAATGAAATAGAAAAATACTCGGAATTGGAAAACGGAAAATTAAACTAAAACTGATTACTTCAAAAACAAGCCAGTATACGGGATGTACAAAATAGTCTCTTGGGCCTCTTTCTCATAACGAGGGGAAAAATTCTTTTTATCGCGAGACAGAGCCCTTCCCTGCACCTCCACCGTAAATGGATATTTACCTGTGGAACGGTTAATATAAATAAAAGCTCATTGCGGCGAGCTAAAACCTAGCTTTCTGGGAAACATGAAACATATACCTATGGATGCAAGCGGGCAGGAGGCAGTGCACACTGCTAGATCCAGAAACAGAAGAAACAGAAAACTTAGGAGAAGAATAAATAAGGAGATGATGATAGATGGAATCTTAAAAGAAGCATGAAAACTAAAAAGAAGCAATAATAATAATAATAATTTGTTAGTCAAGCAGATCTTATACAGATATATGACAAGTCAAAACAAATTGTTTTTTACACGTTAAAATGGCTTTAAAAATCTAAGAATAAAAAAAGTACATTTCATTACATACCTACTGAAAACAAAATTAGCAGATACAGAATATATATAAAAAGACACAAACAAAAGCATTCAATATTATATTAGATATAAAAATATCTGAGGTACTAGTTGGTATTTAAAAAAATCTTCAACTGAATAAAATACATTTTCAATTAAGTACCTTTTGATGTCCGTTTTAAATTTATTGACTGACAGTGTTTTAAATTCATTTGGTAATTGATTATATATTTTAATACAATTATATTTTGTATATTTTTTATAGAAGGCTGTTTTATGGTTGGTGATCTTTAAGGTTTGTACGTTTCTAGTGTTATGTTCATGAATATGACCTAGGGTTACAAAACTGTTTATAATTTTATATGCATATTAAAACTTATAAATATACAGACACGGTAACGTTAGTAATTTTTCTGTTTTAAATATATCATTACAGGATACTCGTGTACTTATTGCAAACATAATCCGTATGCCCTCTTTTGTCAAATAAATACTTTAGTTATGCCAGTTTGTGCTCCCTGACAGACCAAGCCATATGACATGATCGACTGGATTTGAGCGTAAAACGAATTTATTAACAAATTTTCTTAGCACAATCTAGATATTCCGGCCCATACATTACTAATGTGATTATTCCACTTCAGTGGACTATCTATTTCCAGACCAAGGAATATATGGGACGATTTTTGCTGAATACTTTTACTATCAAATTTTATTAGCAAGCTCTAATTACTTAACCCCTGTTAAGGTAAATTTTATCGAAACAGTCTTTTCTCGATTTATTTTTACTTCATTTCCATTAAACTA
This sequence comes from Stenurella melanura, assembly GCA_963583905.1. Taxonomy (NCBI): domain Eukaryota; kingdom Metazoa; phylum Arthropoda; class Insecta; order Coleoptera; family Cerambycidae; genus Stenurella; species Stenurella melanura. Next base: position 151,232,372 of record OY757312.1, read on the forward strand.
TTAAAAAATGTTGGAATTAGTTTGTTCAATTTCTCCTTGCAAAGTATCGGTCTCAGGCGCAAATCCCAAAATACTGGTATCAGCAAACATGATTGTTTTACCGAAGTATTAAAATGTATTTAAATCATTTATATATGTTTGAAAAAGCAACGGGCCTAGAATAGACCCTTGTGGTACACCCATTGATAATTTTTAAGGTTGGTGACTGGTGACCATTAATTTCAACGGTATGGTATCTGTCATTTAAGTAATAATACCTCGCATACCACAATGCTCCAGTTCGGTTAAGAGAATGTCATGGTTTACCGGGTCAAATACCTTAGTAAGGTCCAGAAATACTTCCAGTGCATTATTACCATGATTTGAACCATCATATAACTCACTCAGATAACATATAATTGCTTCAGATTTAGACAATCCCTATCAGAATCCAAATTGTTGGGTAATTTGGTTTGATTAAAAATGATATTAGTCTTTTCGAAACTGTTTATAAAAGAGGAGCCTAATTAAATCGTACAGATCTTAGTAAAATTTTATTTCTAGGGTTCTTGGATTCCGAGTATATCATGAAGAACATGAAAACTGTTATTGGAGTAGAGTGAAAGAAGTAATTTAGAAAAGGAAATCTATATCCCGGTCAACTTTTAACCAACATTTTTTTTTTTTGAAAAATACGCCTTTAGAAAATATGTCATTAAAAATTATGGAATAAGATTAAATTTCCAGTTTGTTTAATTGAACCGTATTACCTAATATCGATAATGAAGTAGATTAAACATACGTTCGATTTCGTTATTTGTTCATTTTTATATCGATCTCAAGAAGAATCTAGAAAATTATTTAATTAATTGTTTAAAATGCGTCCCTTGAATTAAAAGAAACTCAGAGCTTGCAGTATAGCTAGAAATAGATAAACATAAATCAGTATATTTTTATTTTAAAATATATTTATCATTAGTTTTCGGAAAAAGTTATACTTAATAAAAGTTCTGAAACGAGACGCGGTTAAAAATATATATATTATTACCTCATTGTCCTTCGCGGCAACCTATAAAATATTTATCATTTTCAAACAGCTTAAGCCACAAAACTAAACAAAAAATAAAGTTAAACTGTAATTAAAATAAACACGAGGAATATCCAAGTCGTAGTTGCCTCGGTATCAAAACTAATTTAAAGTTCGAAAATGTGTGTACGCGTAATCAAAAAAGTTATTTATACTTTGTGAAAACATGGCGCTAATCATTGCGTTAACAGAATTTTATTAATTTTATTGCACATATTTCCCATATGGACCACAGAGCTTCACAGTCACTTACGCGTTGAACGAGCGATAGAGCGGTACTTAAAAATATGTTCATTGTGGACAGGAACTGTTTCTTTTCGCCAATTTTCGAATGTACAGGGTGTCGCAATATTCTGTACTATAGGTTATTGTGGTCAAAATGTCGATTTAAGTAAATTTACCTCTATTCCAAGTTGTGTTGTTTAGCCGCCACAGGACATCAAATTATTACAGAAAGTGGTGGTTAGATCGAACAGTTTTTGTGAGCAGCAACGACAAAGGCGAATAGAAAAAGTCTGAGAAGAGCCGAAAAGAACATTGTCCAACTGCTATCAAAAACAGGAAATCCCCAAAAACGACAGTATTACTAGAGGGAAAAATAATAATTAAAAGAATAGAATCGTTCGCAATGAAATACTGGAAACAGATTCAGAGACGAGACACGACACATCACTAAAGAAAGCGCTAAGACTAAACAGCAACAAACTGAAAATTATCAGGTCATGCTACACATAGATAACAAGAATCGAGAGGACTATGAATAGACAAGGAAAGGATTATACACACTGGGAGAAAAAGGCAAAACAAAAGACCAAATACAATAACGAAATATCAAGAATATACACACTGCCAGATTCAGAAACAGAAGAAACATAAAACTCAAAAGAAGAATACGTGAGAAACGGAAATTAAAAAGAATAATAATTATTATTATTTTGTATAATTTTTATTATAGAAAAACAGTTGTACAAACCATATATCAAAGCCATTGTATCTTCCTTCAAAGAAATATAAAGAGATTTGTTGCTAGGGGTATTTTCTGTCCTTCTATTAATGCAATTACTTGTGTTACAATATCATAAAGTGACATCAGTACAGAAATATTAGTGTGTCAAAAGACCATGCACAATTATGGAAAATAGCTCCCAGCTAAATCGGCTGAAATCGCAGCATATTGTAGATAATTTCTTCCTGATCAAAAGGTCCCATGGGCATAAGGTGGGATAATGGGCAGTTTTCCAGATATCTGGATAATAGTATTTCGCTATTATTTCGGAAACAATAGATCCTACGATAAGATTATTAAGGACCTTTTTTGTTCCGAACTAAGTTTCCCATTTCTTCTTATTGATTTTTTTAGAAAATGAATAGTTTTTGAATTACATGGTGTTAACGTTGAAATGTTTTTTTCAAAATATATCACCTTAATGAAAAGAATGTTATTATCAATCTTATAGAGCATACAGTTGTCTATAAATTTTATTTAATGTTTTTTTATTGTAGGATTAATAGTTTATCATTGACAGTGCGACAAACGTCGCCGCTAGGTGCTGGAGCGCGTTGATTTGCCGAATACAGCTGCTTTTATTTGAACTCTTTTCTACGCCACCCAGGAGTACAATTTTTCATCTTCGACAAAAATTTTAACACCTTATAATTAAGGAACTATTTCACAAAAAAGAATCAATAAGAAGAAATGTGAAACTTAATTCTAAAGAAAAGTAGATCTCAATAATTTTGTCGTAGGATCAAAGATTTCCTAGATAATAGCAAAAAACTGTTATCCAATATGGCGGCCAACGCCGATGCCCTACAAGGTGGCAAACTTTTTGGTTTTACACTCAGGAAACACCCCCTACTAATACCACATGCTAAAGCCGACTCTAGAATTAAAAAAAAATGTTTTAATTTGACTCGAGTATCAGTCCTTCACTTCGACCTAAAAGTTCTCTTGTGACTTACCCTACAATTAGTTGTTCCCCAAGACTCCCAAGCTTTTTACAAAGCTTGTGAATCTCTAGGGAACTAATTTCCCTACGTCTTCAGGCGTTCATTCCATCTTTTCTAGATACATGTTGCATTCGCAAAGTGTATGATCCGCAATCTCTTTTTGCAGTATTTGCATTTAGAAGGCCTGTCATCGGCCTTAAGAAAGATTTTTCGAATTCGTGAAACCTTGTGACATTCTTTGTCGAATAAGTTATGAACTTTTTCTTACCTTGGTCATAAATGTTCCACTTTCTATTACTACCAATTGAGGGTCTCTTCCATTATCTATCCCTTAGATAAACTGCAGGACAGTTTGAGTCTAAAAAACTTGGATTTAGCACATTCTTTTGCAAAGGTGTTAGCTATTTCATTACCTTCTATTCCCCCATGCTTTGACACCCACATCAAGGTAACCTTGTTGCTCTAGAGCTAGTCAGTATTCCCAGGCAATTTTGGATTTAATTATGAGAGGAAGTATCAAAGAGTTTAACAAATAGAGGAGACAAGCTCCATAAGCGTAATATATAAGCAGCGGTAGGCTGTAGGCTTCTCATCCTTCTCACACAATTCGTTCTCTCTTTGTCGCACAGTACATGAGGAGAGGTGACGATTGCAATACAATGGCAGTATGACGGATGACAACCTGGGACTTATGGGTGACTTAGTTTTTCTACAAACTTTACAAGTCACAAAAAAATAATTAATTTATATACAAAATAAACGTGATAAACAGATTAAACGTTATAAACAGAAGAGAAATTTGAGAAAACACGTGTAATTGTAAATAAAGCAGAACGCTATTCAAAACAAAGATTCACAATTGACGGTATTTGTGAAATCAAAGCGCGCCGGGCAAGGCTGTGTTGCTTTGTAAAACAGAGTGGAGAGAGAGGGTACGAGGTGTGCGACAAGGGCGAAGAGCCTACCGTCTCCAAGGCAACCAAATCGCAACTCCCGGCAAATCGACGGCTTGTCTTCTCTATTTATTAAACTCTTTGGGAAGTATATAGATCTTTGCCCTGCGAATGTCTTCTTTAAACTCATCCCTGGGCACACCCATTTGTATACCAGATAAGTTACTGTTTTTCCAAAGAAGAAGAAAATAAGACGATGAATACAAGTCTTCATGCTGAAGCCTGGGTTCAAGACAAGGCCAATCGAGAAAGTTTATACTATTCGCAAAAAGAATTAAAGAGGTACACGGCACCAGCAAACTAGAATTAACGTTATTCTGAAGGCCCCATGGAAGTTTTAGGTTTCCTTAAAATTACAAGATTGAATTAACTCATACAGATCCAAGGTTACTCGAAAAGATCTCCTGGATAGAGATGAAAGAAGCGCTTCCTGTCGCAATCTGATCTAGCTCAATTCTAACAGATTGAAATGGACAATGTTTATTATCATCAAATGTTTCTTTAACCGCTTCTCAAGTCACTGAGGAGAGTCCTTGAAAATACAGAATTTTGTGTTCGGTACAGAGAGACGAAATCCTACAGTGTATCGGGATGATTTCATAATTTAAATTATTTCGCAGTAAGCAGGGTTTGAACCCGCTTCGCTTGGTATGCCTGTTGCAAGCTAGACGCGCCAACTACTGTGCTACCGCCCTTCATTGCCCATCCCATTACATTAGAACAGTACACTGCAAAAATTTTTGGTGTAAATTTACCCCAAAAATAGGAGGCAACTTTTCTACCTCCTGTTTTTGGGGTGAAATTACTTTCATATGTAAAGTTACATGTCAAAGGTAAATTTAAATTTCTGAGTTAATTTCAAGTGAAAAGTTACACACAGACCTGTAATAGTACCGAGGAATCTTACACAATATTTGGTAAAAATACCCATGAAATTTACATTAAACCGGTAAAATTCAAACGGAAATGTAAAATTTACCAGGAAAATTACGGAGTTCGGGTAAAATTATAGAGCAAACTTACATGTTAGAGGTAATAATGACCTATAAAAATACCGATTAATTTTACATGATGTCAGTAAAAACACTGTTGAAATTTGCATTAAACCGGTAAAATTCAAACGAAAATGTAAAATTTACTGGAAAAATTACAGAGCAGAATTACATGTAGATGTAATAATAACAGAAAACATGTCAGTTAAAACTATGTCAAATGTCGCTACGTAGAAGTAAGCATGTCTATTTATTATAAATAAATATACCTACCTATAATTAATTAAGTACAGGCACTCATTTACGTAAATTTAATAAAGGGATAAAGTTTTTATTCTAACAAATTGAATATGTTTCAAGGAATTGAAATAGTGAAAATTAAACATTCCTTATTTGAAATAAGTCGCTTTCCTAATGATTAACTTATTAAACCCTGTGTAATTAAAATTTTACTCAGAATTTTAAATACTTATATGAAAATTGCAAATGATCCCAAAAATTGAAGGCAAGAAAATTGCCTCCTATTTAAAAATATTGGCGCATTGTGGACCTCATAAAAAATATTTCAAATTATATTAAATCTTCACAAAAAAAATTCTAATACTTACCTATTTACATCAAAACGACCGTCTTTTTCATTAGTTCTGAGCGTCAAAAGTTATTTTTCTTGCACACCGACCGTGCCAAGGAAAACAAACACAAATATTTAGAAAGATTTTTTTGCACGTTTTTCAAAAATAAATAACTTTTGAGACTCAATACCACACATAAATTATAGACTTCTAATGCTGGTTTTAGAAAAAACAATTTCGACGTTTTATGAGATGCTAAGCCTATTTCAATAATGTATACGATTTGTATATAAAGTTTGTATTTTGCACGAGATTTTATAAAAAGGGTCACTTTATAGGTATAGGTACTTGTATAGGTACTTGTTGCATAAATAACCATTGACATAATGCTAAGCATAAACAATTAGATGCATTGAAAAATTACTTTACATTAATTGCTATAATTCCAAAGATATTTACACTTAAGGTACTACCACTTGATCGCATCCTTGATATATTCTTCTGAAATAAAGATGTTAATATCAAAATAATAACTAAACACATTAAGGGAAAAATATATAAGTATATTAGAAAATTTGTTAATACAACTGTATGAGTATGTTATACAATGTATGTGAAGAAACTAAAGTTGAGATATTTTATTAAATTATTATTAAACAATGACCCGGTTTTAAAATTTAATGAGCGTTAAGTAGACCAATTGTAGCAAAGTTAAAAAAATACTTTTAAAAATCGGCTACGGATGAGGGGGACAAAATTTGGGATAAACACGATTCTCAACCACTCTGAGGTATGTCGTTCAGGAAAAACATTTGTACAATTCATTTTTATTTGCCATAAAACATCGAACTTGTCCAGTGTACACAAAAGTAGAAAATCCCTTACATTAATATGGCAAAATATGTTATTTGAGGGTTCCAAGGAAAAACCTGTATACCTATAGAGAATTAAAACTAACCAGAAATAACACGAAATAGGCAATACTTTTAATAAAAATTTAGAACTCCCGCCAATTAGTTACCAGTCAGAGTGACGTATGACGTATGTCAATTGTTTTAATCCTTGTGTAGTATTTAATCTTTTCAAAAGATCTACAGCGGATAGATAATTTTCATTCTCAAATGCAAACTTTAAACTTTTTCACTTAGGCTTTTATTAAAATTTTAATGCAAACACTGATGTTATTTATGATTTTCTAATAGGTACATATCACAGTGAATTCATTGTCGCCAATAAAGTGAAGTGAAACTAATACTCTGCTAATTACTTACCTTTGTTTGACACTGATGACTGAGGGTATGACATTGTGCTGGGATATTTGTAAAATTAGGGTGTATTTTGACTATTTGGCACTATACCGTGATCCAAATACGGGTAACACACCAAAAACTAACTAATCGCGTATTGAAGTGTACCTAATACAATCTATTGATGGTGTTTTACTGTGTACATAAAATAAAGGTAAGGTATTGATAATGCCCCCTCGCGGAAGATAATGCAAGGAAATGATGCATCATAGATGGTAAATATAAAATGCCACTGTGTAAAATTCCATACACGTAGATGATACTGTACTCCAGAAATGTAGGAATTTTACTAACACACAAGGTAAATGTACAATGATTCTGTGAAACATTACCTCTAAATTGATTTACCAGGGAGCTTTACCCAAAATATTGGGTAAACAAAATGTTTCACTCTTTTTGCTGGTAAAGTTACATTAAAGTTATTTGTAATTATTACACGCAACAACGGTAAATTTACCTCCATTTCTTACAGTGTTCACCAAAAACTGAAATATTAAATTAATGCAAGGGAATATTACATAAATACAAGGAAATAATGCACCGTAAGTGGTAAATATACAAAGCCACTGTGTAAAACTCCATACATAGAGGTTACTGTACACTAAAAATATAGGAATTTTCCTAACACACAAAGTAAATGTACAGTGATTTTGTGGAACACTGCCTCTAAATTGATTTACCGAGGAGGTTTACCCTAAATATTGGGTAAACAGAATTTTACACTCTTTTTGCTGGTAAAGTTACCTTAAAAATATGTGTAATTATTACACACAACAAGGGTAAATTTACTCCCATTTTTTACAGTGTACCTTATGGTGTAATGAAGGATACAACAAAATTTGCTGTGTTCTGCTGCATTCTTAACAAGACGGCAAACATATTCATTTTACTGCAAATCTACCATTGGTACTCCTTGTATTTGACAGATTCTGTAAAAATCTTTATGTTTTAGAATAATTTATTATAATCATATTGCTATCATGCTAAATTTAAATGAGAAGAAGATTCAGTGTTTAAAATTGTCATCCATATTATTAAACGATTTTGTGATAACATCTCAGCTATTAATCTTAGCCGTAGATCAATATTTGATGACATGCATAGATACGGAATAATTTCTTTATTTTATGTAATAGTGTTTTCTCTTTCTCTGAAAATGATTAAATTAATTAATTATGTTTATAAAACAAACTTTTCCCTAAGGAATACAGGTTTTTCTGAATTTATCACTAAAAAGTTATATATTCCAGAAACGATAAACTAGATTTTTAATTACAGTTATGGTAATACCTTGTTTTTACAACTGTTTTACGATAAATTTTCAACATTTAGTTCAACTTACAAAAGCACAGAATGTTTAGAATTTAAACAAACGGAATCATAACTTGCGTTCTGCAGAATAAACTGAACAACTTAATTGTTTTTCTGTTTTGCACATACATATAAACGATAGTTTGCATCTCTGGAAGGTTAAAATAATGCTTTCGTACCACTGATATCATTATAGATAAAAGGCAACTCGTATTTCAGCATATTTAAATAATCTCTGTACGTACATAGGTACATTATTGTGTTATAGAACGAAAAATAGAAAACCAAATTAATTTGTGCATTTATTTAGTTCTTTTTTTTATTCACAATGCCTCGCCAAGCGCTTTGTGTTTCATGTAATGTCTCTGTTGGTGTTCCAATGCTGTATAGCGTGCCTCACGCCATCCGTCGTGACTGCCTGTTAGGCGTACGGGCTGTCCAAAGCTTCTTATATCAGTTCTGTGTACATTTTTAATTTTCTTCATAGCTGCTTGCTCAAGATTATTAAAATTCGGTCTGCTAGCACCTGTAAAATATGTTCATTTCAAATTGTATTTTATTGTATAAAATACGATTTGTTCTTCATTAATTGGGTTGCGAAGTCAACCCTAGTCAGGGCCAACTTATTGAAAATGATTATTATAAATAATTTTATAAGAAAATTTTGTTTTTCTTTTTTTGATTGCCGATTTATTTCAAAGGGCAAGTAGACAATATGCATATTATTCTTTTCATAATTGAGAGCTCTAACTAAATTATAGGTTGTTTCATAGGGGTTCCTAAAAAAATAGTTTTCGATCAAACATTAATAGCGTCGAACTTAATGAAGAATAAATCCTACTTAATACTAATATTTATAGAGATATGTTGCAGATGTTTGCAGATTAATTTTTAGTAAAGATCAAGTCGCGGCCTTCTATGATTAAAACTAAAAATGAAAAAAAAATTTTTTTTCTTAGAATCAAAATAATATCTGAGAAGTGGATCATATGTATCTTGGCCAATAGAATCCATAAATGCAAAACTATATAGGTTGTTCCATTTAAGAATTTGATTTTTATGTAAATACCATCGAAATCCGAAGTCGTTCATATTTGTTTTTTTTCCTTCACATAATTGGAAATTTTTTTCAAATCACTTCACCAAAGAAAATAATCCATTGACTCAAGAAAAAGTTACAAAAGTGTCCTTGTTGGCTGAGCCACAAGGTATATTTATGTATACAATTTTTTTTTATTAACTCAAATATCCTTTTAAATTCTTTTTTAATTTTTGAGCTTTCATATTATTGAAAAATAATGCTTGATTTTCATCTTTAAGCGCAATAATTAATTGCTATGAATATGTAATGGGTTGCATTCAAAATGTCTAAGAGCAACAAAGCAATTTAGAAAATTATTCTCTTGATTCGCTTCTGTTGGTTTTTCTTAAACTAAGAAGTAAATTCGTTCTATAAATACAACACTGAACGGTGTTTCACTTTCATTTGTTAGATTGAATGGAATCGAGATGGAAATATACGTATACTTAACTTGAAAACAAATGTACTCAAAGTAAATTAAATTAATTTATTTTCGGTACAGCTATGTAAGAATAATAAACATGTGAGGAGTATTTTGTTAGTATACATTATAGTAGAAGTCGTTTGTTTCATATCTTATTATCCTGGATTTAATTCTCAATGAAAGATTATCTAAAAATAAATGTTACGCACTCGGTTTGTCAAATTTTTCCTGAAAATTTTTACGTTTTAGATGATGTTTGGAACTACAACTATACAAGGATGATCTATGAATTGAATTAAATGAGTGTACTAATTAAATAATAATAACAATAATGATAATGTTTATTTATATAAATTATACAGAACAGGCTAAAAAAACTACATTTTGATATGCTTTTAATCCCTGTTGGGATGATTCAGTACATTTTCAGCAGGGGGTCGCAAGATTACTCCATACATTTTGACATGTTTTTTTTTCTTCTTGCACTTACTAAAGTAAAGGCTAAATACATTTTGAAACACAGAAAGGGCCTCGGTTCTAATTTTATTTAGTAAATGAAAATGATGATGATATTTTAAACATAACATTACATTATTTGTTTGCACCTATATCGCACGGGGAATTTATCAATTTGTAATATTTTTTTAAATAATTCTATGGAATGCATTTTCGTAAATAACTCGTTTATTTTAAATTTTTCAAAAAAACTCTATATCAGATTTTTTTGTCCAAAAAGGTCCGTGCCTTATATTAATTATAGAGATCGATCGACGGAATAGTTAATTTTCGATTTTTATTAGGAAATTGTTCGGAATTTGTAGAATTTATGAAAAAAATCAAGTTTTCCAGGATTTGTAGATTCGCTTTTGTTCTGTCAAATTTCTCACAAACGTCAACTAATAGACCTAATCGAGCCCCACAATTGCCATTTTTGAAAATCAAAATCGGACCTTCGGTTCGGGAGTTATTAATTTCTTTGAAAAATCATACTCGGCCCTGGAAAAAATACTTGCGGTCAACGGATTCGGGCCGCCAGCAATAGGCTTTATTTGTGGCCGTGTACCTTTGATCCCTCCAAGTCTTATCGAAATCGATCAATATTTATTCTTAACTTTTGTTTTATATATCGAATCATGGCAATTCACCAGGAAGATGTTACTGCTCAAAATAAGTAACACCCAGTCAAGCTATCATTTGTCGAAAAATCGTCTATATTCTCTGCAACGTGGCAGAATTAGTGAGGTGCTGCAATCTTATTGGGCACACTCTGTATATTTATAATTGAATTTAATTCTCTATTCCCAAGAACTTTCAAAGATTCCCAAAGGATTTCCTAAAGATACCCAAATAATGCAATGATGCCCCAAGATTTCCAAAGATCCCATTGGAGATACTCACCGTCTATGAACCAGTATCTCACCTCATATACTATATTTTAGTATGATTTTAAAGCAAACACGTTTCACTTAAGGGAGCTATTATACCCGAGTGACATATCAATTAAATTAGAAAATTGACAACGGGCACAGAATATTTTCTTGTTAAATTTATATGCACTCTGATCGTATGCAGTTAAGTATTAAGTATGAATAGATGTCTCTCGGCCATATGACCGGTTTAAATTGTAAATGTAATAAAATTTCAATAAAATATATCACACAACACAGTTCTAGTTTTAATATCAATTTGACGCACATTTCTTGTTACCTAATAAAAATGTTTTGCATTAAGTAGTAAGTTGTAAATTATGGATAATATATGAAGGTTTTAAAAATAAAATAAATATTTTTTCAAGTTAAAATATAAAAAGAATTCGAAATTTACATTATACGCGGTTCCCGCGGGATTGTGTGTGCAATATATTATAATGAATTGAAAATAGAGTATTTTTAAAAATCTCACAGTCATTAGCTCATTCACAAGTTATTACCGGATGTTACTCCTTTCCACCTCCCTCATTCGTTGGCGTTCATAAGCACACTAAAAACGTGTTGCTATTAGTCATTGCAGTCAGTGTTTGAAGTAAATTTTGCATTGAATACATAGCATAAAATCACTGATCTGAACACGCCAAAATTGATGTGGGTTTCGTCAATCATGTTGACATTATTTGATGATCTCAACAACAGATTTAGCATAATTTTTTAAATCAAGGGCTCCCTTATAAATATATTTATATATCCAACTATAAATTGTTGGGCAGTGCTAGACTTCTCAGTTCTTTAATTTTTCAGATGGGCTATACGCTCCTTGAATCTTATTATAATTGAATGTTTCGTTTGTCCCACATATTTCAAATTATAGTCGTAAATTGCTCCTGTCCTACAGCAGCTATGGAAGCAATTCTAGACCCACTTCCTCTACATTTTTACGTAAGGAAGGAGGCAGCACTTAGTACCCTAAGGTTGCAGCAGGTACTCTCTCTCAAACCAGGCGATCTGATGGTCACTTAAGAATCCTGGAGTTAATCCAATTGGAATCCAAGACCAGACCCACTGACTCAATGCCAATCAAGCGGAACTTTGATTGTCCGTTTGATGTGCGCGGCAAGATCTTAATGGACAAGACTTCCAAAGCTGCAAGGAAAAATGTGATGCATTTATTTATTTTTTGCCGACATTGCTAATAATAGTAGCGTACCTATTCCGAATGAGCATAATTTAAACAATTCGTTATAACAACCATTTTATTTATATCCAACCACACTACAGGAAATATCTGATGCAATAAAAAAGTGTGTAGAAAAAAATCGTGTGGTGTAGATACTGTTCCTGGAAATATTCTTATAGAAATTTGTGACGTCATAGCATTACCTCTATCTACATTAATTAATGCAAGCTTTATTGAGAGCATATATCTCGTTGATTTAAAATGTTCAAGGGTGTTTCCAATCTACAAAAACAAAGGTGATAAAAATAACATAAAAAATTATAGGCCTGTCTCACTGCAGTGCCAGGGCAAGATCTTTGAATATTGTTTCAATGTAAGACTGAAATCTTATTTAGAAAGATATAACACACTTTCTCTAACACTATTTCGGAAACTACAAATTCCACAACTAAAAATTGTGTCGGAACAAGTATTATTCCAACACACTGTTATGGTATTATACCGCGCGGCTTTCGATAAATCAGAGCCTTCGGTACTACAAACTTTTCGCTCGTGTGGAATATGGGCTATTCCAGAACTTGTTGTAGAATATACTATTCTGATAGCCAAAATGGTATCCGAGCAAATCATTCCACCTCGACTGCACTCGATTATGCAATCACACATATTCACGGGTCATTAAATAATAAAAATCAAATTATGGGACTGTTCTTTGATATGAGCCGCGCTTTCGATACTGTTGACCATAATCTGATAATAGCAAAGTTATACTACATACGTGTTAGGGGCTCAGCATCTGACTGGGTAAAAACATACCTCTCTGGCTGAACTCAACAAGTAGAGATCAACAGTACACGTTCAGATATTATTGAAATTACAACAGGCACCCCGCAAGGTTATTGCCTGTCACCAACTTTGTTAATATATTTATCAATGATTTGCCCAATAACCTCAGAAAACTTGGTATTCCGATAATGTATGCGGATGACACTAATGTAATTGCCTCCGGTAAATGTTAAAACGAGATATTTGCTATATCCAATGATTGCATTGCAACTATGTCCAATTGGTGCAAAAATAATGGCATTAACCTGAATTCTTCAAAATCCATGGCAATGCAGTTCTGTATAAAAAATAAAAGCATAAATTCGAGTCTCCTGCTGAAAGCAGACGGGAAATCAATAGCCAATGTTAATAGTACTAAATTTTTCGATTATACGTAGATCAAAAGCTTACTTGGAGTATACATATCGAAAACATTGTATCGAAGCTTAGCTCTTATTGCTTTATTATTAGAAACATTAGGGGAACCGTGTCATCAGAGGTCCTTAAACTTTTATATTTTGGTTTAGTTCAATCTATTATATCTTATGGAATCATTTACTGGGGTCAAGCACATGACGTACTTCAAATTTTTACAATGCAAAAAAGAGTTATCAGGTGTATGTTGGGCTTGCCAATTTTTGCAACCTGTAGAGAACATTTCAGAAAGTTGAGAATTATGACGTTTTCCTCACTATATATACATTCTATAATATATTTTTTTCCTTCTTCAATTCTTTGGGACTTCCTGCCACATGTATGTTTTCTTTTTAAGCGGTGCTAGGGGAATCTACAAAATATATCACAATTAACCAGTGTGTTACTGGTAAATAACCTCTACGCCTGTGACTTTCACGTTAAAGGATCAGTTAGAGGTTGTTTTTTTTTAAATAAACAACACAAATAAGTATAAAAACTTGAAATTAAATATTTCGCCGACGTTTCGGAAATCTAATCTGTTTCCTTTTTCAAGGCTTTTTTTTGAAAAATATTTTTTGCCGTGTATGATAAATACACAGCTCTAAAAATGTTTGTTATATTTAATATCTATAGATACTTACTATTTACATAGAACTGTTGATATAGTTAACAGTTTTTTAGTTCTTATACAATGTTAAGTTTGTGAAGTTCTTCTTTTAACATTGGCAAACAAGTTGTACAGACATCTACGGAACAATTCGACACGCATCTATCCTCATTCAATAATATTATGGCGAATTCTTTAATTTTTCTTTTTTTGCTATCTGCCTCTTTTGTTAAAATTTTTACCGAGTCCCAGTTTATTCTATGTCCGTTCTCCCACGCGTGTTCGCAGATCTTGGACCTCTGAATTTCATTTTTTCTGATATAATTTTGATGTTCGCCCAATCTTACACTAAAAGGTCTGGATGACTCACCCACGTATTGTTTGTTGCACTCACACGGAATACTATAAATGCAGTTTTTTGAATTTTGCTCGTGGTTCTTCGGTTTCGTCTTTGTCAGAATAGTTGTTGTTGTTGTTGCTTGTTTGAAATACCGTCCTAATATCAAATCTATCACCAACGCGGCGCAACTCTTCGGATAATCCGCATACATAAGGAATTAACGCTGTGTAACGTTTTTTCAGGTTCTTGTCATACTTGATTGTTATTTTCAATATTTATAAAGGTTTTATCGACAAAACCCCCAGGGAATTGGTTGTTTATAAGAACTTCTTTTATAAACAGCTTCTCATTGTTTAGTATTTCATCATTAGAAGAAATGATTTTGGCCCTATTATACAAATATTTTACAAATTTTGTAGATTCCCCTAGCACCGCTTAAAAAGAAAACATACATGTGGCAGGAAGTCCCAAAGAATTGAAGAAGGAAAAAAAATAAGATAATGCCACAAATAACATTTAGACAATATTCTTTAATAATTCACATAATTTAAAAAACGTAAGGATATTCACGATTACGACACACACATTGAAGACGACATGACCTTACATTTTTCTAGATTATCTGTGTGCCAACAAAATCCTAGATATATAGCTGTTTAATAAATTGACAAAACTAAAAAAAATCGATTGTAATTTAAAAATGTCCAGATTTAAAGCAGAATTAAAACATTTTTTAATATGTAATTCCTATTATTCAATAGACGTCTTTTAATGATAATACCACGTCATAATGTTTGATGTTTGTATCTCTTTATTGCATGTATATTTATTGTTGTATGTTTGTATCACTCTGTGACTTAATAATATAATGGTTTATACTTTATTTATTTCAATTACCAATTAAGTACATACTATATTTTACTTATCTTACCTGACGATTCGATAATGTTGAAATACTTGTATATTGTAACATTAAGAGGAGTAATAAACATTATTATTATTATTATTATTTTCGCGTTAGCGATGCTGGAGAGTTCTCCCGTGTCTCCGATATTCTCACGGCGGAAGCGCCAGCGAATTATCTACAACCACTCCCCACATCCCGCAGGGTTAGTGGTTGTAAATTCCAGAATCGTGTGCTCTAAGTAGACGCAGGGATCCCAATGCCTTCTGCATTTGACCTGCCAACCATTCGGCTGATTTTTGGCAGGCCGGTATGGTCTTCAATGCTTATTATTATTATTATTATTATTTTTACAACAAATTTGTTAAAACAAAGTGGCAAAAAATAAAGACTTAAATATATATAACATCAAAATTACTGGTTAAAGATATTGGTTATAATTCACATTTGAGAGTTATTTTAGACGATAGTTTAGACTATAGGACTCCCTGTATAATTACCTGATGAGTATTAGTATACATGATAAGGTAAACAAAAAATGTTAACTGAAATGCTTTCAAAGAAACGTACGAAACAAACTGAATATCAAACATTAGGAAAACAAATTTACAGTTTCTGTATAGACTGTGAATAGTTTATTTAAAGAAATAATGAGGTGTAGTGATGGGCATTCAAATAAGCCTAAAAATTGAATGAGCATACGAAAATCAACAACAAGAAGCTGAAATTTTTATTATTTTTAAATTACTATAATTATGATAAATAAAAATTAGTTTTGTAAAAATATTTATTTTCCACAGGTGTCCCAATCCAAAGTTAGAATTGATGAATCATTATCCTGAGAACTTGGATTGGGCGTTTATCATGTGTTAAACACACTGATCAAAAACATGAAATCTCAGCTTGTTGTATCGTATCCCTAAATTCATACGAGAACTCGGTATCAGAATACCTTCCAACAATTCTAGAAAATCACGAGTATTTAATATTGATTTAATATTTCCTTAATTTAAACCGATTCGACAGTACAAATGTACAGAGGGGAAAAAATTGGAAACAATACATGTGATAAAATCACATTTCTAAGACATGTAATACCACTATAATAGAAGAACAACCTTAAAAAATGTCCGTTCGTCTGTTCGTCTATCCGTTCCTCGTAAGCATGATAAGTCAAGAATGAAAAGTCCGATTGTATGGAAATTTAGACAACAAGTTAGTGTTAGCTAGAGAAAAAATTGTACTGTTTTTGAACAGCATTGATCAATAAACAAAAACAGTTTAGTCCAGTCAATGAACTATCAAAAGTGGGGTGTAGAGGACATGGTCGGGAACAGAATTTTTGAATTCGGGGCTGTGTTTGGAGTAGTTAGGAGGTAAACATACTAAAAGTCCCCAAATCTACGAGGTGAGCGGGGTGCAGGGGGGGTCATTGAAGGTCCCTTTTTTTGGTTTTTCTCTGATATCTCGAAAACAGTGCATCGTAGCTAAAATATTAATCTATTCAAAATTAAATCTGACAAAATTTCCTACAATATTGTTCTTATTCATTATTCTTCTATTCCCAATGGCTTTCGAGATATCCGCTGGCGAAAATTACCAATTTTCAAAATACGCATTTATGCCTCACACTTGTTGACAAACTTTGCCTTCTAGCGCCTCAGCCTTTAGTTTCACGGTAATATCTTCACAGTAGAGCATTAGTTGTAGAGCATTCAATTTTTTTTTAAAGTGAGTTGGTATTAACACTCTTCTATTAGCTTGACCTGTAACGTTTCAAGCAAATCTTACAACTCACTTTTCAAACACTTCCAGATATAGGATTGACTTGAAATTTGGGAAGTGTATATGGTTCACATAACAATACAATTTGGCAACTTTTATAAAAAATCCAAGATGGCGTTTCGAAAATGGCGGGTACTCTATTGTCATTTAATGTCCAATTCTACTTAAAATTGGTATCCGGGGTTTCTAGAGATCGCAGATTATAGACGTCTGATCAAAACTCAAAAATTCAAAATGGCGGCGTCAACATGGCGGATGGGTTTTGTCATTTATCATCTGATTCGATTAATGATCGATATCTGAGCATTATCGAGGTTGCAGAGGACAATTATATATTCTAAAATTAATAATTCAAAATAGCGGAGTCAAGATGGCGGTTAAGTATTGTAATTTATAGTTTGATTCGCATGTAAATCGATATCTGCGGATTTTCAAGGTCGTAGATTATAAATAGTTAGTCGAAATTCAAAAATTCAAAATGGCGGCTTCAGGATAACGAATAGGTTCTGTCATTTATATTTCGAAAACAGTGCATCGTCGTGAACAGGTTTATTCTATTCAAAATTAAAGGTGACAAAATTTCCTACAATATTCAATATTCGTCTATTCCCAATAGCTTTCGAGATATCAGCTGGCGAAAATCGCAAGTCTTCGAAAAATGTTTTTTTTGCCTCAGGCTTCTCGACCAGCTTTGCCTGCTAGCGCCTCAGCCTTTAGTTTTACAATGTTCTCACACTAGATCATTAGTTGTAGAGCATTAAATTGTCGAATTGTTCCGTGGATATCTGTACAACTTGTTTGCCAATGTTAAAAGAAGAACTTCATAAACTTAACATTGTATAAAAACTAAAAAAAACTATTAACTATATCAACAGTTCTATGTAAATAGTAAGTATCTATGGATATTGAATATAACAAACATTCTTAGAGCTGTGTATTTATCATACACAGCAAAAACGATTCTTCAAAAAAAGCCTTGAAAAAGGAAACAGAATAGATTTCCGAAACGTCGGCGAAATATTTAATTTCAAGTTTTTATATTTATCTGTGTTGTTTATTTAAAAAAGCAACCTTTAACTTAAAACGTAAAAGTCACAGACGTAGAGGTTATTTACCAGTAACATACTGGTTAATTGTGATATTTTGTAGATTTCCCAAGCACCGCTTAAAAAGAAAACATACATGTGGCAGGAAGTCCCAAAGAATTAGGTGTTTTCACAAATTTTAAATTCACTTTTATTGTGAAGATAATGCTTTACTATAGTTAAAAACACTTGAATTTTGAGAAACAGTCGAATAATGCGTTAAAATAAGCCATTTTAATTTTGTATTGAAATTTTTTCGCCAAAAACACTACATCAATTCACTACGCACTCATGACGCCATCTGTTATATTATCAGTGTCATTTTGAGTCACAAACATGTAATTTTGCAGATGAATTTCCTAAAGTAGCTTCTACAAATCCCGTATTAGGTAGGCGTTACTTATTTAATCACACGTAAATCGTAAATAACGTGAATAAAATGTGTTTAGCAATTTTTAAACACGATTTAAGAAATTAATGTAACCGATGACGTCACCGCGTGTTTTGCGTACACGTTCAATTACTAAAACTTTATGTTATTTATTTGTTGAAATTTTAATTTGATGGACGACTTTTTAAATATCAATAAGTGCTTTAGTATAACAAGTACTTCATTATAATAATATCAAAAAAGCAAATTTGCACATAGTGAAAACACCTAATTTAAGAAGGAAAAAAATTTATTAATAATTTCAAAAATACGTATTTAAACCCCCCGAAACTGTTAAAAAATGCCATAAAAGAAAGAAAATAATGTTAATAATAAAAATAACTACGTTAATAAATGCAAATGCGTAGGACGCCTGTTGGCTAAAATTCTCTGTTCATCCAGATGCTTTGAGCTCCCCACGCCTTTACGTTTATTAACATAATTATTATTATAATTGGCATTAGTTTCTTCTTTTTGGTGCATTTTTTAACAGTTTCTGTTTAAAAACGTGTTTTTGTTTTTTTTTAATTATTTATTTATTATCTTCTTTTTAGTTCTGTTCCAATTGGAATAGTGTATCTATTCTAAATAATTCTTTCTCTATAAATGACAAAACCTATTCGTCATTCTAAAGCCGCCATTTTGAATTTTTTAATTTCGACTAAATGTTTATAATCTGCGACCTTGAAAATTCGCAGATACCGACGAATCAAACTGTAAATTACAAAACTCATCCGCCATTTTGACGCCACCATTTTGAATTATTAAATTTAGATGAGATAATTGTACTCTGCAATCCCGATAATACTCAGATATTTCAGTCGAATCAGACGATAAATGATAAAACCTATCCGCCATATTGACGCCGCCATTTTGAATTTTTGTGTCTTGATCAGATGTCTGTAATCTGCGATCTCAAGAAACCCCGGCTACCAATTTTCAGTAGAATCGGATACTAAATGACAATAAACTACCCTCCATCTTCGAAACGCCATCTTGGATTTTTCACAAAAGTTGCCAAATTATATTGTTATCTGAACCATTTACACGTCCCAAATTTCAAGTCAATCCTACATCTGGAAGTGTGTGAAAAGTGAGTTGTAAGATTTGCTTAGAATGTTAAAGGTCAATCTAATGGAGGAACATTAATAACAACTCACTTTAAAAAAAACTGAATGCTCTACAACTAATGCTCTACTGTGAAGATATTACCGTGAAACTAAAGGCTGAGGCGCTAGAAAGCAAAGTTTGCCAAGAAGCGTGAGGCAAAAATGCGTATTTCGAAAATTGGTGATTTTCGCCAGCGGATATCTCGAAAGCCATTAGGAATAGAAGAATAATGAATAATAACAATTTTGTTGGAAATTTTGTCAGCTTTAATTTTGAATAGATTAATATTTTAGCTATAATGCACTGTTTTCGAGATATCAGCGAAAATCCAAAAAAAGTGACCTTCAATGGCCCCCCCTGCACTCCGCTCACCTCGTAAATTCGGGGACTTTTAGTATGTTTACCTCCTAAGTATTCCAAACACAGCCCTGAAGTCAAAAATTCTGTTCCCGACCATGTCCTCTACAACCAGTTCATTGACTGGACTAGTTACTAATTATGTAAATTATAAAAAAAAAATATGTTTTATAATTAAACAAAAAATGCGTGGAACTAATATTATTTATAAAAAAACTGGGAAGAGTATTCTGTATAATGTGTAATAATTATATAAAAAGTGCAATAAATTGGCGAAAAGTGTAATGGTTAGCTTACTTATTAGTAAATTTTAGCACTTATTAAAAATGTAAAAGTGCCATCTATTTCGATCCCTGAGTACATTTACCGAAAACTAATTATTCATGTTTACAATATTCACATAAATTAGTGGATATTGTATTAGGATTAGGTCTTGTAAATTATGGCCGCTATAATTAGATTAAGGAAAACACGTGTTCCCTATCAACGTTAGCAAAAATATTATGATATATGTACACATATTGAATGTGTTATAGCTATCTGGTATCTGGTCGATAAATAATTCTTTGAAGTAGCTGGTATCCAAATAAATTATATTTAATTCCATGGTGTCGACTCTTGAAATTCATGAGTGGAATATTTTCTACAAAAGAAAAGATTATAAAACTAATATCTATAAAGAGCATCCAACTTTAAGTAATTATTTACCTACGGAAATGCTAAAAATCTTTAAGGTACTAAATATCTTTATCTGAAGTCAATTAACAATGTTAGTTAATTTTATTGTAAGTAATAGATTAATAGATAAGAATTATAATTTAAATTTTATAATTTGTGGGTATTATAATAGTTCGGTCAAATTACCTGACGTAAGTTATAGATTAAACAAAAAATTACAATGCATTGTTTTTAAAAAGAATCCTACGAGAGCGTAGAAAGGATATGGCATAAAATAATTTACCACTGCCAATTCAAACTAACAATTATACATAACTGTAAGTTTAAGCTTGCAGTTATACATAATAATAATTGTAAGTTGAAATGTGCAATTGTTTCAATAATTGTCAATTTAAAGTGACAATTATGTATAATTGCAAATTGAAAGTTACAACTATGTGTAATTGTCCGTTTCAAATTTTCAATTATGCATAATTCTCAGTTTAAACTGACAGTGTTATCAGTATTTGATACATGTGCTTTCTACGCTTTCGTAATATCCAGGTAAATTTTCTTTTCAAAATTATCACCATGATTATACTACACAGATTCAACTTTATCAGCCACAAAGGCATTTACAGAGCTTCATGTTTTTTACTGTGTGAATGAATATTTCAATTTCAATTGCTGTCTTATTGTTATACTCTATTTTCTTCTACCCTATCGTTCTATCTGAATGTAAAACTACTATTTATTTGTAATCCTATAATTTGTAAACTCGCACCTACGGACGGCTGAGTGAGCGGCTGCACGGCACTCTGATGGTGTGATGTCCTGGGTTGCTTGAACAATCCTTTCCTGGAGGGCAGCTTTGTCGTTGACGGGCTCCACATGAACCTTCATCATACCCCATACAAAAAACCCATAGGAGTCATGTCTGGAGAACGTGCAGGTCATGGGCGAGGGCAATCTTCACCGCGACGAATCCATCTTGGCGGAAAATAGTCGTACAGCCATCGGTGGACTTGGCTGGACCTCCATCTAGCTGGAATCATCTGTTTACTTTATCATATTAAAGGCATGTCATCTAAGATTGGTTGAAAATTATTTGAGGAATGAGAAGTGGATAGAAGTGCTTCAAAATATGTTCTGTTCCTCTTTCATTCTGACGGGGTCAACGACGAAGCTGTTCTGCAGGAAAGAATTGTTCTAGTAGCTAAGAAGATCAGATCTACAGAGCGCCCAGTCTAGTCTGTCGTCCGTAGGTTTGAGCCTTGCATTGAAAATGGTGGCCGTGATTTCGAGCAGTTTCTGTGAATTTTCAAAACTTCGCCATTTTGCAATATATGTCACGAAACGAGGCACATCAGCTTCTTTTTTCTTTCTTTTGGATGGACCACTGCAATCTCTAGTTTGTGGACTGCCTCACTATTCTCTCTGTTTATGATCAGCATGAAATTTTCTTACTTAACTCTATTGCCGCTTTTATTACTTTTATTTTGTAAAAATTACTGAATTTAAAATAAACTCATTTTTCACAAGGTGATACGCTGAAGAGTATTACCACGAATTTGAAATCGCTTCGAGGAGACACGACGTGGATTAATTCAATAAACTGTTTTACGTATAGGAGTATATTTACTTGCAGTATCTTAGGTAAATATAGCAATCTTAATTAGTATTCAGATTTATCGTTGGAATAGCACAAGTAACAGTGTGTTATCATGATTATTCAGATAAAACTACGGCTAAACCATGGGATCATCTATGTTTACGTGAAAAGAAAATGTCTACGCTCTTGTAGATTATAAAATTTTTATTTCAAATATATGTCGGGTAAGTTACTTAAAAATGTAGTTTTTCCAAAATATATTTTAGATATATTTTCATAAGATAATAATTATTAATAGTATTGATTTGACTATGATAAATAATATTATATTCTTACTTCTCTACTACTCTAATGTAAGTAATTAAGAGAAAGAAAATACATTCTGATGGAAGTACACTTCTTCTGTTGAGTGTCACTTTCATCACAATAGTAATATAGGTTATGAATGATACATCAATATAGAGTTAATAACTTTTCATAAAATATATTCACAATATGTTTCTGATAAAATAAATGGTGCAACCAACAAAGTACTGATTTACTGTTAATTTCTTCCTTTTTGTGCCATTTGGGAAACATTAGATGATATCGAAAAAATACATTCGCAATACACGCCATTTTTAACCCCCTCCCCCTTCTTCTCAGCACCTTGTAACATTTGTAAACCGACAATCTCCTTCCATTACACTTCTTAAAGAATATTCTGTTCATAAATGTGCCACGAGAAAACGAATTTAAAATGTTAAATGAAATATTTCAATATTTTTTGTCAGAATGTCCGCTTCTTATGAGCCTCCTCTTCCCCTATCATTTATTTTGTCACATGTTCGATAACCCCTTTTCATAAGAGAGAACGTATTTTTTAATGGCCCCTAATTACAATTTTAAATTGGGTATGGACCAAAATTACTTATTACGTAGTATATTAAAATTGAAAAATATTATACATATATCAGCTTCCAATACTACTCCATAACTGATGTAATAATAAGAAAAAAGTAAGTGAAAATAAATAATTTCAACATTTTTTTCGTTGTATCTATCCCATAACTAAATTCGTGTCACGGCCGACCAAATTTGGAGGTTTTAATAGTACAGATTAGACTGATATGGAATATGCAAATATAAAGGGAACTGATCTGCCGATTCCTTCTCGAGAATTAAGTTTAGTCTTCCACATGCATTTTAAATACTCCTCTTTAAAAGAGTGCGCCAGAGAAAAGTTTTTAATTTTAATCTCAAAATAACGTAAATAAGAAGACAATATTTCCCACGACTGTTTTACTAACAAAAGACATTTTTTTCATTAACCTTGCTTGCTTACATACAGGGTGTAATTGGTTTCATGTCAATAAAAAAAATGGTTGTAGGGAACGATAAGACAAACAAAAAACTTTATGTTACATGGGGTTGGAGAAAAAAAAAACAAAATTTACAAAATACTGAATAACATAGTTTGAGAACTGCTGGCATATTGGGGCAGGGTTTATTGCCTCGCGTCTTGTCGCACATGATACTCTGACACTCGTGCAAATAAGTAGGCCGACAAAGCAGTTAAAAGCGACCGACAGAGGACACAGCCATGTTCATTGCTTCTTCGCGGCCAAATTATCTTATTATGCGTGCTATACTCTCCCTTCTAATATTCTCAAGTAATAATTTCAGTTTGTGTCCTTACTTTGTAAACAACGTACACACGACGCGACCTACCCGTTCCTTGGTTTTGTCTGCTGCTTTTGTTCTTTTTGAATTTTGTGCCACTTATGTTAAGATTCATTTTATTGGCTTATCGTTCAAGTCGTTAGTACTTGGTTACGTAAGACACTACTTCTCGTTCGTGCTTTCTGTGTTACTTTTTGGATTTTGAAAGTTTTTCTTTTTGTTTTCTTTATTGATAACGTTAATTCACAGTATAGTGTGGTGTTTTAAAGCGCAGATTTTGGACATTATGGGAGATTACACTTATCCAGAGCTCGCGGACATGCACTTGGTGTATGGAGAAAGTGGTGGAAATGCAGCTGGTGCGGAAGAGTTTATCGTTTAAGGTTCCCTAATCGACGTCATCTTTGTGCTCCTACCTTTGTCAGTATTGACCAGCGTCTTCGAGAAACAGATCGTCTCAATGGACATGGAGGAGAACGACGTGCACAACGCGAAGAGAGGGTAATTGATGCAGAGGTTCAAGTTTTGGAACTTGTAGAAGAGGATCCAACTTTAAGCACCCGTGATATCGCGAACCGTGTGGGAGTGTCACATTTTGTGGTATGGAGGACATTGAGATATATGAACTTACATCCCTATCACTATCAACGTGTTCAAGCGCTAGAATCTCAAGTTTTTGCAGAGCGAATGCAATTTTGTAGGTGGATTTTAAGAAAACACGCGGCAAATGAGGATTTTTGAAACGTTCTGTGTTTCTCCGATGAGTCGTGTTTTACCAGAAATGGAGTGGTTAATTTTAAAAATATGCACTATTGGGCAGACGAAAATCCACGTGTAATAAGAAGGGCACATTTTCAACGACTGTTCAGCGTTAATTTGTGGGCAGGAATTTGCGGCAATGAAATAATTGGACATATACAATTATCCGCTGGATTAAATGGTGATGTATAATTAAATCTTTTGCAACAAATATTGCCAAATTTGCTGGAAGATGTACCCTTGGCTACGCGCAGAAGAATGTGGTATTTGCACGATGGCGCGCCAGTCCATTTTAGTTTGGCTGCTCGAAATTTTTTGAACAGAAATTTTCCTAGACGATGGATTGAACGTGGCGGGCCAGTACCATAGCCTGCTAGATCGCCCGACTTAGATCCGATGGACTTTTACTTTTGGCGCATTTTAAATCTCTGGTTTACCGTGATCCAATTGACACTTTAGAATAATTGCAACAACGTATTTTAATGTGCATAGAAGCCATAAAAAATGATCCGTGTTGAACGGAGTGCGTATGTCCTTAGTTCGACGTGCCGAAATATGTATACGTGGAGATGGAGGTCATTTCGAACAATTTTTGTGAAAAATTCAAAAGAATTGTGCATTAAAAGTATGATTATTATTATTATTAGTATTCGCTGTCTTGTTTTGATCTGTTTATTATTATTTACATTGATTTTCATAGAGGCCAAAGACTCGATTTTTAGTTTTCGATACCTGATTCGGAAAAATTATGCGCTCAATTCGTTAAAAAAAATCAGATTTTTTCCTAACTTAAAATACACAACTATTTTCTGTTATCGTATCTCGGACGTCTAACTGTTCGTTTTCCAATTTCATAAAATAATTACTAATTTTTTAAGCTTTTAACACAATGTTACAAATGTTAATAAACCACTTTTAAATTTTATAAATTCTTATAAACGACAATTAAAGCTACAATAACTTTATTCCAAATTAAAATATACATGTAAACAAATCCTATTTAAACCCATGCGGCGATGCTATGCTTGCGTTGTGCCGAAAGAGAAGGAATTATTTACAATTTCGTAATTAGTGGTATAAAAAGTTCGGTACAAGTAATCCCATCAAAGTGCCGCACTTCTTCCGGCGGGAACGCAAGTCGGGTATTACAGTTTTTTATTACTTCTAATATTCGGAACTATAGCATCCACTGACCCTGAAAAACAGTGGTTCTCAAATGTTTCCCACCTTAACATTAAAATATTAAACCTAGGTCAGTATTTTTTAAAGTGCCTCTAGAGAAAAAAGTTATATAGGTTTTTTGTTTGTCTAGTCGGTCCCTATTACCAGTTTATTTTTAATTACACCCTGTATACGTGAAATAAATACATCTCCTTAAATTTCTTTACGTACTTCTAGCCCGCTAATTCTTGGTCAGTAAAAAATTACACAAAATTCCTGATTAATCTAGAATTTCTTCATTTCTTTTAAAAATTACGAGAATATCAATGGTTCTTGAAAAAAAGAGATCTAGCTAATGACCATGATCAAGCTTAGTCGACTGGTATTAATTTTAAATTTCACAAAATTATGTTTACGATATTATTAGAAATACATTTTTTTTTATATGTTCTTTTAAAGGCATGTAGATCTGATAATCACCTCATAAATTTTACTCCAAATTGCATAATTCTTTTTATCCCTCCAGAGCATTATAAAAAGGTTTCTATTTAATGCATAATTTTTTTTCTCTCGAATTCAACATCATATTTTCATTTGTAGGCTCTGATATGGATGCTTTATTTGATGAAATAATTTTCAAAAGGTCCTGGGTAAGTGCGTTAATGAGACTAAGCTACTAGTATATATTCATTCCGTATTTTTAAGAGCACCTCTATAGTAATACTTTAGGTCTACAAATTTTTCTGTGAAAATTATTATGTTAATTATAGGTTCTTATAAGAAAAGTCAAACATATGTGGAATTCCATTTGTCTACTCCAGTTGTTGTATTAAACATAACAATTGGGGGTATTTCTTATTATTATTATATTTTCTTCATATAGTAGTAAATTTTATAATTCTTTAAATGATAATATAATATCATCATCTAATACACACACTTTTTCGGATCATATTGAAAAACTTTCTCAGAATTATAGGTACTGTAGATGCATATTTTGTATAAATTAATAAACACATTTAGTATACAACATATCGCGATGTTGTAGAATTTCTAACAATCTTTTGAATCGGCCACAGAGCCGATATCAGATATAAACGAAAAATTACTACCTTAGAAATATACCCATTACGTAATAGAACAAGCAATAAATACAGTTTAATATGACGATCGTTTTCGTACCTTACAGGGCAAATCTCGACCGCCAAAGCAGATCATGGTGCATCGAGTTGAGGAGTCCAGTTCAGTCTACAGTGCAGATTCTACGTCAACTTTAATAAAAAGTTCCTCTTTGGACTCTGATGATGACGAGTTTCGCAGGGCCCGAGGCCGGATGATAACTAGAAGGAGAGGTGCAGTTAAGCATCAAAGGTAAGTTTAACAATTTAATTAATAACTTAGTTATGTTTCGGACTTGTTGGACATGTTAGAATGTTCACTCATAAATGTGGAGAGTAAACAGACATATTTTACATAGTACTTTAACTATTTTGCTTTTTTTATAAACATTTTGTATTTAATTCTAATATACTGAGTCTTTTGCTCAAACATTTCATCTGCGTCAAAATAACAGAATTCCATAACAGCCATGTCCAAAGCAGGTAACAATTCGAAGGAACTCTCCTTTCTCTTTTGCTGCCAATTCCAGGCGCAAAAATATTAACCTTTGTCTATAAAAAATATTAACAAGCTATATTTTTGTATGGACCTTTATTTATATGTTTTAAACAAAGCTGTAAGAGACTACTCTAAAACAGAATGCTAAAATTTTTCCATATTTTTTTTATTAAAGAATATTGTAATTTTAAATTAGAATAAAATATAAATCTAACTTGTGTAAATTAAAACATAACAAACTAATAAAGTATATGGTCTAGAATAGGCCAGCATTTACGTATCACTTGCTAATAAAAGCACAATTGTTTTATAACAGTCTTTATTAGAATCTATTTATTTATATAAAATTCAAATAATGGAGATGCGTTATCTCTTAATTCTTATTCTTTTATTTACATCTTGGCAGACTGTTCTGATTCATGTATTATTTTAAGGGATCTCCATTTGCTATATGGTAAATATAACTGTCCCATATATTAAGTAATTCGTAGCAAGCGTCTCCAGATTTTGAACATATCAATATCTGCTTTCCTTACAGTCTCTGAGGCGTAGAGGAAACTGAAGAAAGTTAAATTAAACACACTTGTTTTTATTTTGCAATTGAATTAACAAAACTCTTATGAAATTGTATTTCCTATATTTTATTAATATATATTTCATAATATTTTGGTTTAAGTCCTGACTTTCTAAGTTTCTTCGAGTCATATCTTGG
This sequence comes from Stenurella melanura, assembly GCA_963583905.1. Classification (NCBI taxonomy): domain Eukaryota; kingdom Metazoa; phylum Arthropoda; class Insecta; order Coleoptera; family Cerambycidae; genus Stenurella; species Stenurella melanura. Next base: position 151,260,678 of record OY757312.1, read on the forward strand.
TAACAGAACATTAACCGTGAAGTATCATGGGTTTCATCACAGGAGTTCCACAGGGCTCTGTTTTGGGCCCACTGTTATTTATAATTTTCGTCAATGACATTTGCCAAGATATACAAGGTAATGTCCTCCTATACGCCGATGACCTTAAACTGTTTGCATCTATTAACTCCGAAGAAGATTATTGGGGTCCTTGCCTGATATTCCTCACAATGTATCAAACTTGCTGCTTGTCCTTTGATATTGTTTGATGTAATATCAGGTGGACTCCTTTGGTTGCTCAGTTGTGTGGACTGTATGGTTGTGTTGAATAAAAATAAATGATCTTGTTCAAAAATTATATTCAGATTATCAACATTTGTAATAATGACAGTTATCTGATGACATAAGCCTACTTGTATTTTTCTAAACAAAACTGCTTATCCAGATTTGCCGGTTGGCACTAAATACAAAAATATTCAAAACTAAACAAAGATTGTCATCGATTGCAAGACGACCTCACAAAAATAAACACATGGTGCGAAAATAATAGGCTACCCTTAAATATATCAAAATGTAATTCGATGACCTTTACGAGAAGAAATAACTCTATAAACTTTTCCTACAAAATAGGCAATGATATGGTAACTAGGTGCAGTCAATTCAAGGATCTTGGAGTCATCTTTGACTCAAAATTAACATTTACTGCCCACATTGATCACACAATATCTAATGCCTACAGAAATCTAGGCTTCATTATGCGAAACTCAAGGCACTAGCTACACCAAGAACAAATGTATTAAAATATTCTTCTATTCACAATATGTGCTCTAACTATTTAAGCTATCAGTTGAACCTTGATATTTTTAATTGTAGTACTAATAATATAAAGCAATGTATTTTAAATCACTGTCAACCTTTAGTTCCTACTATATCACCGTTTAGTTAAAGTAACTGCTCACATTACTTTGCATTTTTCATTTTTAATTTGATAGTTATTATTCACTGTAAAATATATAGTTTTAAGTTTTTACTCTGTACTGTATACATACTTATTTATATATTTCCTGCCCTGTAATTGGATGCAAAATAAAATAAAATAAAATAATATGATACCCAACCATCGAAATACAATTTTTATCTCGACACATGTTATGGACATCGACAAATATTAAATTAACGAATTATTGTCTACTCGATGGCAAAAAGACAAAAAGCCGCATAATGTAACGTGTTGCATATACAACTAGTTTGGAAGATGTTCCATTTTTCTTTACTTTATTATAAATGAAACAATGTTTCACCAACTAAGTAATTAATAAAGTCAAACATGTTTAAAACCTGTAAAACCCATTATTTCCAAAAAAACTAAGAGTGTCCCATAGAATGTGCCTAACAATTTTATATTTTTCGTCGGTAATAAACCAGCGAAAAATAATATTTACTTCAGTTTAAAATAGCAGTGGTTCTCATTCGTAGGTGTGTCAGGTACAATATAATAAATATTACGTACTTAAAGAAAACAAGCTCTTATCATTTTATTCATAGAGAACATTTATTTTTACATAAATATTTTTATCTTATTGTATAATTGTATGATATGTACTTATTTACTAGTGTAAATATCGTTCTTGAAATTCCTGTCGAAATATTCCTTTAGTTTCCTTCCACATTCACGTGGTGGAGTGGAAGTATAGTAGTCATAAACAATTTCCAAAATTTCTTTCTTCTTCCATTCTTTTGCGATTTCCTGCCACATGTATTTTTTATTTTTAAGCGGTGCTCGGGGAATCTACAAAATATCACAATTAACCAGTATGTTACTGGTAAATAACCTCTATGCCTGTGGCTTTTAGGTCAAAGGATCAGTTAGAGGTTGCTTTTTTTTAAATAAACAACACAAATAAGTATAAAAACTTAAATATTTCGCCGACGTTTTGGAAATCTGTTTCCTTTTTCAAGGCTTTTTTGCAAAATCATGTTTGCTGTATATGATAAATGATACACAGCTCTAGGAATGTTTGTTATATTCAATATCCATAGATACTTACTATTTACATAGAACTGTTGATATAGTTAACAGTTTTTTTAGTTTTTATACAATGTTAAGTTTGTGAAGTTCTGTTTAACATTGGCAACCAAGTTGTAAAGACATCTACGAAACAATTCGACACGCATCTATCCTCATTCAATAATATTATCACGGATTCTTTAATTTTTCTTTTTTGTTATCTGCCTTTTTTGTTAAAATGTTTGCCGAGTCCCAGTTTATTCTATGTCCGTTCTCCGAAGCGTGTTCGCAGATCTTGGACCTCTGAATTTCATTTTTTCTGATGTAATTTTAATGTTCGCCCAATCTTACACTAAAAGGCCTGGATGACTCACCCACGTATTGTTTGTTGCACTCACACGGAATAGTATGAATGCAGTTTTTTGAATTTTGCTCGTGGTTCTTCGGTTTCGTTTTTGTCAGAATAGATCTTAAAGTGTTGTTTGTTTGAAATACCGTCCTAATATCAAATCTATCACCGATGCGGCGCAATTTTTCGGATAATCCGCATACATAAGGAATTAACGCTGTGTAACGTTTTTCAGGTTTTCGTCCTACCTGATTGTTATTTTCAATATTTGTGAAGGTTTTATAAAACCATCAGGGTGTTGGTTATTTTTGTTGTGAGGAACACTTGTCTGTTTGCAAATCATGATAGAAACCACATACATGACACGAGGAACAAAGATGATCTTTTAAACTTTAAAACAAGCTTTACTTTTATTCAAAAAAACATGCCAGATACCATGATTAAAATATATAATAAGCTTCCTCTGTAAGAAATGGTACAATTAAAAAACTGCAAACTAGTTTAAAGGCCATACTTGTAAAAAAATTTTATTACAATCTGGACTAGTATTTTAAGGATAATCTGTAGAATGCTCAAAAAAATTTAATTTGTAGGTGCATATGTGTATGTTTGTAAATTTAGTGTAAAATTTTATTCTTTAATTTTACCTTTTATATTTTATTATATTATACATACATTATTGTACTATTTTATACATTGCGTTAGTTCTTCTGTGACACACCATTTTAGGTACTTGTAAAATACAAATAAAGGCTTATCTATCTATTTCATCAACTTGGTTTTAAAGGTACACAAGATTTCTTATGAGGATTTGAAAAATGTAAAATAAATAAGTTTACCTCTTGTTGGTTAGTGATGGGGTGGTGGTTTTGGTGGTTGGGATCCGTGGATTGCATAAAAAACGTGATCGAATTGAGAAGAGTTTTCAAAGTCGTTAAACTTGTCTAGATGGAAATTATCTAACTTTGGGAAGTCGTGTCTCAAAAACCCATTATTTGAGGTTGTACTCATTGATTTAGATTTTTATTCAGGGCGAAAGTTTACAAAAATATAGACAATTTCACAAAAACACAATTTCCCATAAGGTTTGTCGCCAAACAATCGGTATAATTGTGTTCAAGTTTAAAGTTCCTCTAGACTCAATGACACATCATTTGAAATCTTTGACGCTTCTATTAATTTTGGTTAATTAACTATCTTGTAGTGTAAGCGACTCGATTTGTTGCGATTTTACTGGTTATATTCAGTAACTACTAATCGTCTAGAGAGTCTGGTATAACATACAATAAAACCAATTAATATTTTTAGTGTGAACTACATTGTTGGTGAGTGTTTTTTCTTTTCGTGTAATGGTGGAATTTAGAAAATATGAAATAAGCTTGAGGTAATTTTTGAGAAATTTGTTAAATAGGTATCGGGTAGCAAACAGTAAATAGTGACAAAATGAGATTTAGCCCAAATTATTAGGTAGAATGTTCTTCATGTGAGTATTTTATTAAATATATTTCTTGCAAGATTGGTCATCTTGATATATTCACCGGCATTGCTTTCAAGACCGCATTAATGTTTACAGTGAAGTTTTAGTTACTAGGCATGTAGTAAATTGCACAGAATGCGCCAAACAGTAAGTAAATTCCTTTTAAAATAAGTCTAAATTCATTTGTAGATGTTTTTATAATACATTTCTATTTTATTCTTTCAATTGTGCAAAAAATTGATAATCCATGCTGCACAGTGGTTCAGGAAAAACTTTTTTCGTAAAATTAAAAACGATTAGTGTGCTAATATAAACCTACCTTAAATACTACATAGACATTAATAAAAATCGGCAGCTACTGGAAGCGGCTGGAACAGTCTGCCCTTGACGTCGAAACTCTTTTTGGAGCATGGACTCCCGCCAATATTCTTGACTAAAGATGACGGTCTCGGATGATTAGGGGTCGAGCTTGAGCTCTTTGGCCCAATCATCGCTGTAGACCTGGACCGGACTCGTAAGGGGTGGGCCTGCTTTTTCGCCTATCCCCTCGCAAATGCGGACGCTATTGGCGATGTTAGCAAACCTCCCCTGGTCCTGGCTGTTGAACCCTGCCAGGTGGGCCGTTTCTTCTGGCGCTCTTCTGTCTTGGTCTTCTTTCTTCGCTAGCATGTATAGGCTCCCGGGAACGTCTTTCGTATGTCGTGAGAGGGAACGGCTGTTACCGAGCCCTCTGGGAGTTTGAAAAGGATTTGAGGGTGTTGACTAGTCGGAAGCCCAGGGTGCCAATTGGCATCATGTGCTCCGATTTCGTCGGAAGGAAGTGTGAACTGTGTAGTTCAGGATTGTGTTCGGCCAGAGACGCTTCTTAGCGTCAGAGGCCGGCACGGGCTAGAGTAAGGGTACCGAGCTGGTTGTTTGCTTGGTACCCCCGGGATCGGGTAATTTGATTTTTGGAGTCCCGAGCCAATCTCTTATCTCCATGTGAAATGTCGTGTTCTTAATTATAAAAGTTTTGGGGTGACATACAGATGAAACGACGGATATAAAACGAGTTGTCCTATTTTTCACATTCAAGTACGTAATCCTAAGAATGGATCTAGTACTTTCGTATTTGGTAGCGAGCGTAGACGTAGACCCGTCTTGATTATGCTCCGATCCGAAATGTTAAGCTATGCCTAACTGTGGTTAATACTTAGCTGGGTGAATATCTAGGGAAATACGGCAATCTCATCTCACATTCTAACGGTTTGTATATCTGTGCATAAGTAGAAGTTATGCAGTTTACGACGTGGCAGATATACCACCAAAGAAAATTAAACACTTGGTTTTTTCGGATCATCTGAATGTTCATGAATATTAATATACCTTGCATTTACCATCATGAATATTAATATACCTTGCATTTTGTCATCGGAGCTGCCGCTAAATATAAATCTATACGGAAAATGCACTTAAACTCTCCTTTTATATGTTTATCTTTTTATTTTAGGTTACACGAATCAAGAGGCCACAAATTTGTAGCGAAATTTTTTCGTCAACCGACATTCTGTGCATTTTGCAAGGACTTCCTCTGGGGATTCGGTAAACAAGGCTACCAATGTCAATGTAAGTATTTTAGTATATAAATAAAGTATAATGTTCACGAACATTTTTTTCTATTTACTATAGGCTGCCAAACAGCTGTTCACAAGAAGTGTCACGATAAATTATTAGGGAAGTGTCCAGGATCAGGGCGGGACTCAGAAAGTACAATTGTAAGTAAATATTTTTTGTAAAATATTGAAATATATTTCTCTTTATACAGACTGTCTATTTTACGAGGGCCACACCAAATATCTCGCTTAATATCTATTGTAGAAGAATAAAGTTTTAGAAACAGTTATCCCATTTTTTGTGAGCTATATTTCAGTAAAAAGAAATTTGAAATCCATAGCCTACTTTATGAGATATATTACAAAAACCTGAAAAATAGGAAAACCACAAAAGGTTATAGCTTCCTTATTTGAGGAGATACGAAAAAAGTTAAAGGAATGAAAGTTGACGGCAAAGACAATAAGAATAATAACGTGTAACAAAAAAATCGAAAAATGCAGTTGGCTTTGACATACGCTATTGTGCAAAAATGAAAAATACATATCTCAAAGTAGGCCATGACGCCATTAATTCCGTTATTTTTTTCTCATTCCAACGATATAAAACATGTCACAGAAATTTTAACCGATAGTGTCAATATTTAATATTTTACGAATACCACAATTCATATAATTGAATCGTAACAATCAGCTGTGCCATAATAGTAAAAATTCACTTTATAATAATTATAATTCCGTAATTATTTATTACAATTTAATACAAACCAATAAATATCTCATAAATAAAAATACAAGTACAAAACGAACATCCAAAGAAAAAAACGAAAAACTATGTATAACAGTACTACCTACTACTTTATTGAAAAGAAATTGTGTGTATTTATTTTATTTATTATAACTACATATATATTTATTATAACTACAAATGCTCAAATTGTGCACCATGCATTCTGACACATAAACGTGCTCTACGAGACACGTCACGCATTACATTTTGGAGCATTTCAGGAGTAATTGCCTCACATGCGTTTCGAATTCTGGTTTTGATGTCCTCAATATTTTCAGGGGCAGTTTGAAATACCTTGTCTTTAATGTAACCCCAGACGAAAAAATCTAAGGGAGTAATATCTGGTGATCGAGCTGGCCATAGAATGGGTCCATAGGTGCCTATCCAGCTATCTGGCATAACTTGATTTAAATAATTTGTACATATTACAGCAGTGTGAGGTGGAGCCCCATCTTGTTGAAAATATGAATAATTTAATCTTTCTGCCACTGTTAATTCATAAAGAAAATCTTGAAATTCGTTTTGCAGGAAATTAAGGTATCTACGAGTGGTTAATTTGCCATCATAAAAATAAGGTCCAATTACTTTAGTCCCTAAAAGACCCAACCAAACATTCGTAGAAAATCTTTCTTGGAAAGCAGTCTCTCTGCACCAATGTGTATTTTCTCGTGTCCACTTATAATGCATATTTCTATTGAAAAATCCATTATTAGAACAATTTGATTCGTCCGACCAAAGAATTTTGCTACATATCAGCGCGTCATTCCTTTTCTTATTTAATAACCATCTACAAAATCTTACTCTCCTTGGCTTATCTTCCTCATTTAAATGCTGAACTTTCCTCATTTTGTAGCATCGAAATCCGTTTTTTTTCAATATTTTTCTTGCACTGTCTTTTTTTATGCGACAGTTTCTCTGAATTTGTCTCAAAGAGGTTTCCTCATTTTGGTTAACATAATTCATTACTTTATTCACTTTTCTTACATTATCCGCAACATGCGCTCGCCTTACTACTTTTTTTGAAAATGAACCGTGCGTTTTTAGATTTTGAACTAACTTCCTAAACATAGTTCGATTTGGCTGCGGAGCATCTGGAAATCTATCTCCGTAAACCGTGACTGCCATCTCAGCGTCAAAATTGCACTGACAATAAATGCTAATCATATCGAATTTGTTATTATTGGTGTACACCATAATTACTGATATAAAATTTGTCTTAGAACTCGACAACGCAACATACAACATACAACATACAACAGTGACAATCTGTCAAATTTGTTAATAACTGTATACATTGTTTTTCACTAATTATGGCACAGCTGATTGTTACGATTCAATTATATGAATTGTGGTATTCGTAAAATATTAAATATTGACACTATCGGTTAAAATTTCTGTGACATGTTTTATATCGTTGGAATGAGAAAAAAATAACGGAATTAATGGCGTCATGGCCTACTTTGAGATATGTATTTTTCAATTTTGCACAATAGCGTATGTCAAAGCCAACTGCATTTTTCGATTTTTTTGTTACACGTTATTATTCTTATTGTCTTTGCCGTCAACTTTCATTCCTTTAACTTTTTTCGTATCTCCTCAAATAAGGAAGCTATAACCGTTTGTGGTTTTCCTATTTTTCAGGTTTTTGTAATATATCTCATAAAGTAGGCTATGGATTTCAAATTTCTTTTTACTGAAATATAGCTCACAAAAAATGGGATAACTGTTTCTAAAACTTTATTCTTCTACAATAGATATTAAGCGAGATATTTGGTGTGGCCCTCGTAAAATAGACAGTCTGTATAAAATTAGAAACGAAAAACACACGTTATGCATGATATTGTAGATTCTACAATAACACAAACTTATAACTATACAGGTTGCTCTTAGTTAATATTGGTTATTGCATTTTTATTGTAAATATTTTGGGAATCTTTCTTTTGTGTAATGAGTTAAAACGTAATAAAATTAATATCGCGGAGCACTTACGATAAGTTTTTAACATCTGTTGGCAAGTGAGGATTTCAATTAATATCATCTTTCTGGCAATCCACTTTATTTATATTATTTTAATGCGAAGCATTATTAAATTTATTTTTATACAATAATAACAATGTAACACTCGGCGACGATGAAAATGAATACAACCATTTATCTATTTCTAAATTTTATTTTCGTTTGTCTGGACCTAAACATTTTACTTGGTGGAAATGCACCTGTCAAGGTTTGATTTCCGAAAATTGTAATGAGATTTTTTTCGAGGCTGTTAATCTTAATATATTCTTCTAATAGGTGTTCTGGTGCATTAAAAATTCCGAAAAACACAGTTACCATATTTTATCCAAAGAAATATTAGGTAGAGGAAAATGGAGTTATTTAAAGAATTATTTAAAAAAAATTATGGACCTGTGAAATTGTATTCATCAAACAAACAGAAAGATATTAACTGTATATTGACATTGCTTTATTAGAACGTTGTTAGCTTACAATTCAATTGAATGTACATAAATAATTTATCAAATGAAAGGGTATATAAAGTAGAATACAATAAGTTGTGTGACGTCATTCTTAATCCAATATGGCGGTCGGTACAAAATGGCGGATTACATATTTCTTTACAACCCCTTGATATGGGTATCAAATGAGAGACTTTGACAATAGTAAACGATATGATGGCGTTTGAATAAAATAAATTAAGCACACGAGAAACTAAAAGGTAACAAATAAATTAGTGCACCAAAGGAAGCAAAAAAGTGCCTTGAGTTCAGAAAACTTTCTAACAGATTGAAATCGAATTTTTTATTATATTTTTTATGCCAAAATACAAAGGTCTATATTATTAGAGGGCATGCTTTTACCCTGAGAATTAGGGAAATGGAAAACAAGTTTCGTGAAATACTCAATTTTCATAAATTTTCTACTTATGGCTAAATTCAATTGGAAGGTTTAAGGGGTTGCGAGGTCGCTGAATGTAAATTCAATGTAAAAATAATTTTTTTCAAAATGGCGGATCGAATATGGTGGACTTATATTGATTAAGGATGGTTTAAAATGGTAAAAGTTGTAAAAACCAAGGTATTCAGACCAAATTCTGCACTCGGGGTTTTTGGAGTCGCTGATTACAAATTTGTTGACAAAACTTGAAAATTCAAGATGGTGGATATATGGCGGATATAAAATATATAATATAATGGTCATATACTGAGCCTGACCGAGCCTAGGGGGGTCATAATTGATTGGAAATGGTTGATGGTAATCAAAAGTTGAATTTTCAAGCATTTTGCAACATGTATGTAGCTACTATGGAGAGATACTTCCGAAATATGGAGCGAAAACGTCTACATACCGCAAGAGATACCTCATATAATGTCGCATACTGGGTCTGGTCGACTTTAGAGTCGTCCTAATTGCTCGTAAATGGTTAATAGTAATCAGAAGTTTACTACTCTACAATTTTACCCCATGTATCTCCCTTGGGAGATATCCGAAATCTGGAACGAAAATGTCCGCATATCACAATGAGACGCTATATATAAAGGTTACATATTGGACGAAGTCAATTTGTGGGGGGTCCAAAACTGTTGGAAGTTGTTTCGGATACTTTCAAGTTGAATGCGTAATTATTTTCACTCAGATATGTAACTCCTAAAGGGAGGGGTAATCAAAATTTGGAGTGATAATTGCATTTTTCTAAAAAGCGACTTTTTTAATTGTCTTCCATTGGGGCAAGTCGAACTTCGGGGGATTTAAAATGGTTGGATGACGTTAATACTTGATTGCTCATCAGTTTCAGATAATTTGCCAGTAGTGAAAGAATGAAAGAACTATTCCACCTCCCTCTACTTTTTAGTACCCCTCCACTTTTCTAAGCCACACCCCACCCCCCACCTGCAGCCCCACTATAATTTATGCTCACCACCATATTTCGAAACCCCCAACCAAGTTACAGAACTGTCCACCATAATTCAGAACCCCCCACCGTAATTTGGAAACCTCCCACCATAATTCAGACCCCCCACCATAATTCGGAACCCCCCACCGTAATGCGAAACCCCCCACTACGTCACAGAACTGTCAACTATTAATTTGAAACCCCCATCCGCCACAATTTGGGAACCCCCCACCATGCTTCAGACTCCCCCCTCTCTCCTCATATGACACATTAGACAGTACATATTTTACTGAGCATGATAGAGAGTTGGTTAAATGGTGATAAAATTGCGCAATGTAGTATTCAATAACGTGACATAAAAGAAATTGGAAATACTCCTGTTAGATTTTGAAATATTAAAGATAATCCAAATGATGGATTTTTGATTTTTCGAAGTATTGCTGTTATTATTGAACTTATTGAAAATCTAGGAATACTTTCTTGGGGTACTTTAAAATGCTTTACACACCTATAGCAGAAAAAATTTTGTAATACGAATTCAATATGTCGCATTTAAATATTTTCCAACGTTTCATTTCACTTAAACCATTACTTCATTATAACAAGTTGCCTAAATGCGGTCCAGTAAGTTTTGTTTTTTAATTAGATTTCACTGGACCTTGTATTGTTAGTAAGTAAGTTGTTGATCTGATTGACAGTGTTTATTGATTTTTTATAATGGCTTCAGAATTTTTAAAAGCTAACGAAGGTAACAAGATGTAGGAGCATTCCTGAACCAACAATTTTATTTTTTATTTTATTTTTATTTTATTTTATTCATACACCATCTAACAGTACAAGACCATTTACAAGATGTGAAACAACACATACATCGTACAAAAATTACTTAAATTTACTAGCGTACATTTCAGTAAAGATACATAACAAAAGAAAATATAAATATTAAAGAGAATAAAGAGTTGAATTTATTTACAATAAAAAGAGAAAATAAAAAATACATATATGATTTAGACAGAATCTCCTATTTATTAAAGATGTCGATATCACGCTGACTGTGGTTATAGCTAGAGCACATGCTGTAGATTGGTGAAAACTTTAAAGTATTAGTCCGGGCTATAGGAAGGTAGAAAGTTTGGTGTTGTCTTGAATTTATTCGCGGAATATGGAAATTAAGTCTTTGGAGTATCTCACTACAGTCAATATCATAATGAATCACCTTTTTTAAGAAATTTATGGCAAATTCGTTGCGTCTTTCAGATAGGCTACGCATTGAAAACATTTGAAGTAAATCACTTTGTGGAAAGCCAATTGGTGGATATATACCATGAGATTTTAGATGTAGAAATTTAAGAAAGTGGCGTTGCACGTTTTCTAATTTAAGACTATGAGTGTTATAGCAGGGCTGCCAAACAAGAGACGCATACTCTAGTTTAGATCGCAAAAAAGAAAAATATAATAGTTTTAACGTTGAAATATTAGAGAAATCACGCCCATTGCGAATAATAAAACCAAGTGTTCTATTTACGTCGCAAATTAACGTGTCTATATGATTGACAAAGCTGAGTTTTTTGTCAAAAATTACTCCAAGGTCTTTAAACGAGGACGGTCGAGTTAATGGTTCGTTTTCTAGACAGTAGTTAAATGTAAAATTAACATCCTTTGTGGAAAATGTCATTACGTTACATTTATGCACATTTAATGTTAGACTGTTCTTGACACACCAAGCGCTGAGTTTAGATATATTATTTTGTAAATTACTGCAGTCATTTATGTTAGAGATTCTATGCAGTAGCTTGAGGTCATCTGCGTACATTAAAAAATGAACATCTAGTTCATATGTTATATCATTGATGAATATATTAAACAAGAGTGGCCCAAGGACAGACCCCTGAGGTACACCAGAACAAGATAAGTAATCTGTAGACCTGAATCCATTAAACGCGACGTACTGTTTCCTATCTGTTAAGTATGATTTTAAGAAGTGTGTAAGATTCGGTGACATTCCAATGTTGGACAGTTTTTTAATAAGAATGTTATGATTAAGCCTGTCGAATGCTTTTGTGAAATCGAAATATATTACATCTGTTTGAACTTGCATCTCAATGGACTCAGATATATATTGGGTAGCACATATTAAATTGGTGGTTGTAGATCGACCTTTCATAAATCCATGCTGCTGAGAGGATATACTGTTTTTGACATGCGGATATATGCAATTATGCAGCAAAATTTCAAAAGCTTTGCCAAAGTTACAAATGATAGTGATTGGTCGGAAATTTGTTATATCATTTTTGTTGCCCTTTTTATAAACTGGACAAACTTTAGAATACTTCCAGATATCAGGAAAAGAACAGCATTTTATAGCCAAATTAAATAAAATTTTTAGTGGATGGGCGAATATATTAGCACAATCTTTCAGTAAAAATGCAGGTATACCATCCGGCCCCATGGTGAGCTTCGGTTTCATTTTTTTTAATGCTTTTAGGACGTCTTCTTCAGAAAAGGAAACTAAATTAATGCTATTGTTATTGAAGCTATTATCATCTGAATTTATGTTATCCGGTGCACTTGGTAAAAACGATTTTTCAAAAAATTTAGCGTAAGCGTTAACAATATCCTCTGGGTTGTCAAGATGTTCGTCATTGTAATACATATCTTTAGAGATATTTGTCATTCCTTTCTTATTGTTGATGTATGACCAGAATTTATTTGGATCCTGATTAATATTGTTTTCAGCCCGCTCGGTATAGTTTTTATAGGCAGTTTTGATATCCAATTTAATTTTTCTTGTAAATTCATTTAGCGCATTGACATCTGCCGTTCGTTTATAGATATTTTGATATTTTTCTTTGGATCTTATGTTTTTAATAATTTCAGAGTTAAACCATGGTGGAAATTTTCTTTTATTTTTAGAATGTGTAAATTTTGGTACACAAATTGTAAAAATTTGAGTTAGCTTATCATAAAAATGTTGGCAGGCAGTATTAACTTCTGTATATTCATTTAAAAAAGACCAGTCTACCTCGAGCAGTTGCTGATATAATAGGGGAAAGTTGGCTTTACGAAAATTAAATGAACTGGTGTAATTAGCTGGGAATTTCTGATTAGAATTTTTACCACTACATTTTACTGAAATCACAAGTCCGGGATGATGATTATCTTCTTTTAGTAATACTTCTAAGGATTTATCAACAATGCAATTGGTGTTACATAAAACTAAGTCGAGCAGTCTGTTGTTACTGTTGTAAATAAAATTGAATTGAGTGAGATTTAAAAAATTTAGAAAATTATTGAGTGCTATAACTTCTGCACTAAAACAGCCATTCGAAACAAATGATGAGTATGACGGTATGTTAAAGTCACCTATTATCAATATATCGCTATCATAGATGCAGTTTAGAGACCCAATTATGTCAAAAATTATATCGTATTCTGCAGCATTGATATCAGGAGGGATATATATGACGAATATGTAAACAGCGGCGTGTTTAATTGTAATTTTAACCCCAAGAACATCAACTCGCGGTATTGTATGAAAGTTTGTTTCGCTCAAATCAATCTGTACAGAATTAAAATTTTCATGTACTGCTAGTAATACACCTCCACCTCGACTACGATTAACAGCAGCAAAATCCCTGTCCTTACGAAAAATAATATAATTGCTATCAATTAATTCAGCATCAAAAACAGATGAGTCTAGCCAGGTTTCCGTTAATGCGATAATGGGCCAGTTACAAGTAGCCACAGTGTTGTATAGCTCGACTGTCTTCGTTTTAAGACCTCTAACATTTTGATAATATATAGTTAAATTTTCATAACTATTAGCAAGAGTATTGCACGATAAGCTAGAAGAGAGTGACTGGGCTGGCGGTGATTGCTATTGAACAGTCTGAAGGTTTAAGAGATCAGACCGTAATTTATCTCTCGCTAGAATATACGCCGTACAGTTGTTTGTATCCCATGCTGCATGAGTAACAGAGATATCAGAATTTTGCCTGCTTTTAAGTCCAATACAATTGACACACCTAAAATTATCCGATTTACAATCTTTAACAGCATGGTTTTCCCCACACCGGGGGCAGGTGTAAGATTTCTTACAGAAATTAGACGAGTGATTGAACTCGTTGCACTTAAAACATCGTACGATTTCGACTGCGTCGAATACACTACAGCTATCATAACCAATAAATAAATTACCTGCTTTCATTACTTTTTCATAGGAGATTTTGTCTAATTGAAGAATAGCTTGGAAAATGTTGTTATTCCTTTTTGTAGGATAAAACTTTATAAGCTTGCATTCAGATGTGTTGTTTATAAGCTGGCTATTCATTTTCTTAATGTAGTTTATGAGTTCTTCCTCGGCAAATTTTTCTGTCATACCAACGACGCGAATTCTAGGATTAATTCCACGCACCTCCGTGACTTCATATTTTTCATCATTTAGTTTTTCCTCTGCCATCTTTTTAAATCTAATATTTTCGTCCTTGCTGTTACAGCCGATTAAAACTCCTCCATTACGAATATTTTTAATTTTAGTGATTTGTAAGTTTGTGTCAGCGGGATTTATATTTTGCAGTATGTCGGTTTTTGTTTGGGAGTTATTTTGCTCCTGATTTTTAGGTTTAATGATAACTGCTGGCATCGCTTTGTTTTTTAGAACATCCGCATACTTAGGAGGCGTCACGGTATTATTTTGCATAGCACTCGCAGTGGCATTCTGCGACGTAAAATTTAAGAATTCTGCCTTAAAGGTTTCAAATTGGGATGTCAGTGCTGATAGTGCATATGTTAATTTGTTTTCTATGAGGCTATTTATTCTCTCTTCGCTCATCAACACATAGTCCCGGGTACATTCAGTACATTTCCACGTTAGTCCAGGCACTTTAGTTATAACGCTATTTAGATCGGCTGATCCCGTATATACACAAGAAGTATGGAAATGCTTTTTGCATACACCAGCACAAGAAATACAGGGTTGTTTTCTTGATATTGACGACTCACAGATGCCGCACGAAATAGTCATTGTCCTTGTTCGTTTTTTTTTTTTTAATAGTTTATAAACTTATATTTTAACTACGTCTATGTTCTGCAATACATACCAGCACCATCACACGTTCACATACAAGCATGAA
This sequence comes from Stenurella melanura, assembly GCA_963583905.1. Classification (NCBI taxonomy): domain Eukaryota; kingdom Metazoa; phylum Arthropoda; class Insecta; order Coleoptera; family Cerambycidae; genus Stenurella; species Stenurella melanura. The sequence goes on from OY757312.1 coordinate 151,275,894, forward strand.
GCACAGCGCGCACGTTGTCAAATCACGCGCATGTGAATTTATTGTCTCCTTTTAAGCTTTACATTTATATATTACGCGTAACTTTTATAATTTAATCTCACTTCACTTACACCGGTCTTTATGGCCGGGACTTCCAATGATGGTCGGAAATCCCGTTTCGGCCAATGAATTGACAATCAAAGTGTAATGAGGTGACCTGCCAAGTCACCTGACTTAAGACCATGTGACTATTTTTTATGAAGTCCCTTAAACAAAGTGTACAAGGAACCCATCAATGATATTGGAAAAATAAGACAAATAATTTCAAATTTTTTTGTTACCTTGCCCCTAGGTATCACTCCTAAGTGACAGCATTAACATAAGATATGAATGTAAATACAGTTTGTTATGAAGGGTAAATAATATGAACAGTCAAACAATTATGTATGTTGTCCACACTTAACAGGGCCACTTCAAAATATTCTGTTATTATAGTTCACAGTAATTTGTTTAGCAAGGCCTATTCAATTTTTTTAGGAGCTGCATACCTGTTAAACAATTTAAATATTACCCCATTCTATTTTAATTCTGAAATATAATAAGTAATCCATTTCACTAAAACGGATGTATTTTATTGTTTCAGTATTTAAGAGAAAGATTCAAAATAGACTTACCCCACAGGTTTAAAATCCATACGTTTATGTCTCCAACGTTTTGTGATCACTGTGGGTCCTTATTATATGGAATCTACAAGCAAGGCCTGAAATGTGCAGGTAAGTTTTTGACAACTTCTTCAAATCTAATTTTGTGTAAAATTTGCATTCACAAGCTAGGTTTGCTAATTTTTTTTCGTGGAGAATTTACTTACGATAAAATCGAAAAATGCAATTCTATTTACTGCGCTAAGTTTTGAAACCGGAAAGTGAAAAATTTTTTCACGTTAACAGCGTCTCATTTTATCTTTAATTATATCGGGTGTTCCTTAAAGACATGCTATTCAAGGTGTGATTCCTTAGGTCACTTTATGAAGAGAATTTCCAAAGTACTTTGAGAGATATTAAAAAATAACGATTAAAGAAAAAAAAATCAAAAAATGTAAGCTCTTCAGGATTACGTTCATAACTTCTTTATTACATAATCTAAGGAATCTAAGGAATCACGCGCTAAAATATTAGCATGTCATTGGAACACCCTGCATAGCAAGTTATTTAAAATTTAGTTTTAGTTTACTTAGAGGATGAGTAATATTGCCATGACTTTCAATAATTCCTCAACCACTTGGAAGTAACTTTTTTGTGCTCACGTTTCCTCTAGAACCGTTTGATATTGACTTAAAACATGGTGCACTTGGCATTTGGTATATATACTAGAAAAAAAAGCATCAAATTTCGTATAACATTCGTCAACTTCCCCCATACCAACCCCCTATACCACCCCCACTCCATTAGTAAAGGGGTTGATTGATTCATTGATTGGCCTGGGTATGGTAGGCATTGCTGCCACTTCCGGACATCCAATCTGGATAGGCATTGCTGCCACCTCGGGATATGCATTCTGGATGTTTTCATATCCCGCCAGACCGGCCATACATGCTTGTTGCCAGCAGCGAGAGCCACATGACGCATAGGGTAGGAATATAGGATGGGAAGTGTAGGTGCTTGTAAGATGCTTTTCTTAAGTTTCCATGCTTCTTGTAAGTTTCCATCTGTTCTCATCGGATGGGAAGTGTAGGCGTTTATGAGATGCTTCTTTTAGGTTTACGTGCTTCTTTTAAGATGATCTACCATCATCTTCTTATTTCTTCTTCTTCTCAGTCTTTTGTTTCTTCCGTTTCTGAGTCTAGCAGTGTGTACCTCCTCCTACCTGCTTGTGTCCACATATGGTTTCATGTTTCCCAGAAATCTGCGTTTTCGTTTCAACGTCCTGGCATCAATGGCTTTCACTTCGTTTGTCTGCCAAGATATACATCTGCTCGCTCCAAGAAGCTTTTATTTTTTAATCGTTCCACAGATAAATAGCCATTTACAGTGGGAGTGCAAGGAAGATCCCCGAGAGAATATTTGAGACACCTTGTATACCGATCCGCCAAGGTAAAGAATAAAGTAAGATCTGCAAAAATAAAAAAGAGATCTAGGAGAATATTTGGGACGCTCTGTATATCAAGCAAACGTCGACTCCTTTGACCTGAGAGACATTTTTTTATTCGTAAATAAGCCCAATATATTGACCATGCGACAATTATTAATATACTAATAAATATAGTTTAAATAGAACTTATCTCCTCATCAGTTGCCTATGTCGGCAGCTTCCTTCTCTCATCTGTAGTATTCCTACAGATAAATTAATGGTCCACAGTGTGTACTATATTGCCAGAAGTTTTACTCTTCTCAATAAACCACTTGAAAGGGTTCTTGGATCATCTTGGGTATAGGTAGGGTCACTGCACTTGCACTTGTTTACTTTTTTACTATTAAAAAATACTATACCAGTAAATATTAATTCCATATGAACTTTGTTTTTCTATTATGGCATTTCACTTCTCGCAGAATTTCTTGATCCACCGGTGGCTTAAATTTTATTGAGTTAGGTTTTTACCGCTTTTTTAGCGCTTTTTTTTTGGGAGCGTTCTACAATACGTCTATACACGATTTTAAGTCAACTCTCGAATCCCCACTCCATTAGTAAGTGAGTTAATAAAATAAAACGAAGATAATGATTTGCAATTTAGAACACATGTGTATTATAACAATATGCCGCTTTGGATCATCCACCATTTTTACCAGACATTTTTTCCAAGTTCAAGTAGTTGAGGAGATATTGACAGCCCACCCACTACTGGCTCACTCTGTATGTATTTTGGTATTACTTGTTTTGTAGTAACCAGATGGAATAAAAAATGTACCTCTGTCTGATCCACTAGACGCCGAACTTTCTTTCGCTAAATTTTTCAATATTTTGCAGAAGTGGCAAAATACCCAATAAAAAGTAAGATAGTAAAAGTGTGCCATTTTTCTCGTTTTAACACTGACACAATCACTAATAGTCCATGTTAATTAGACGAGAAAACAGCAAATAGCAGAAAAAAAATGCAAATTATATTCCCTCCAGGAATAGTTTATAGGAGAAATAAAGACCCGAAAAGTTCCCACCCTACCCGTGGACGTAACCAACTTTTTTCGTGAAAAACTACCCCCGGGCGGGACTTAATTAAACTGGAAAAGGTATAGAAAAAAAGTTCACTATTAAATTCTACGTAAGAAATGTCATATAGATTATTGACCTATTCCCCACTGTTTTCCTTCTATCGGCGGTAAAAATAGGGGGTAGTTTAGAGCGCCCGGAGAAAATAGGTCCTATGCCATTTTCACAGCGAATATCTCTAAACAGGCTACTGAGGCGTACAAAATGATTAGAATGGAACTTGTACAGCGGAAACTCCTCTACCAGATTCATGTACTATTTACATGAAAATTCAAGAAATGAGTGTGACATATATAATGATAAATAAATATAAAACCTAATACAGTTATACCATATTTTAATATTATTTTAAAAATGAAAATGTGCAAAAAATGTAATACATTATTTATCGTGAAAAAAAGTTACAAAAATAATCCAAGAGACAAAAAATGTTTAGAAAGCCTCAATAGATACGTCTGCAAGCACTACAACTTTAACGAAACGGGTAGTTTCTCATGTTTTTTCAGAAAACTCGGTGAAAACGCACTTTACAGAAAAGTTGCAAATGAGAGAAAGTGTTGTATTTGTCTAATACATCCACCTGAATTTTTTCAGATTTTTTTTCAACTTTTAAACTTCTCCACTTTTAGGAATTTAAGAATGGCCTTATCTCGGAAAATAAGCATTTCTCGAAAAAATTCACCATAGTGTATACATCTTATTTTGGGCCAAAAAAGGTAAACATATTGTTTTTTTTTTCATTGTTGACCTAATTCTATAAGTTACGGAACCCGCGATAAAAAGAGTGTTTTCTACCCCTTCCGACCATTTCTTACTCTAAATTTTTTCTGAACTTTTTTACTAACGTCATTACAAACACATTGCACAAGCTTTCATCAAAGTCCATTCACTAGCACTCAAGTTAAAAAATTTAGTAGTTTTAACGCCCAGTTGACTGGACTATACCCCCTACTTTGAACACCGATAGAAGGGAGAGAGTGAGGAATAGGTCAATAATCTATATGACATTTTTTATGTAGAATTTTATAGAGAACATTTTATTTATGTCTTTTTCCCGTCAAAGTGACGGTGACGCGAAAAACCTTAGTGAAGTCCCGTCCGGGGGTAGTTTTTCCCAAGGAAAGTGTGGTTGCGCCCACGGATAAGGTGGGAACTTTTCGGGTCGTTATTTCTACCCCTATAAACTGTTTCTGTACGAAATATAGGTTGTATATACATTTCTTCTACTAAAGAGTCTAATTACCGTGTACTATAATGTATACAGCAAATCTAGTTTGTGAATGTAATAATAACTAAGTACAAGAAAATTCAATAATTTTTCGTATTATTACATTTGCTGTGAACATTTTGCCAATTTTAGTGATTTACTGTTAAGTAAAATGATAAACTCAACCGAAATTACTACTTTAAAACGAATTAAGGTCTATTAAAACCAAGTATGTATTTTTATGTTGCATGTGGGTGATGTTTATCATATTCGAAAACCGCGGCCCGATTTATAAATAATAGTTGCCCGCAACCAACGACAGCGACTGTCGTATTACTGGTTGCATACCGTCTACTACTCATCTAGATTTTTAACGCACTAGAAACGCTTTAATGAAACCGAGGGTAGATGATTATAGAATGAAGTTTGAGAATGCTGCTAATTGTCGATTTATAATTGTGCACAAGGGACAGGTAAATTAATTCAGTAATAGTTCGTATTTTGCAAAGTTGAAGGTAAATACATTTTTCTACTAGTGTTTGGAAAAGTATAGAACTTTTTTGCCGTTTGATGTTCTTTAATCTTTTTTTACCCCCAGAATATTTTAAAAATATTATCAAAATAATTTTCTTGGATAATCAATTATCTTTAGAATAATCAGAAAAAATACTTATTATTTTAAGAATATTCTAATATTATTTGGGAGGGACACTTTTAATTCTTCTGAAATTATTTTAAAGATATTTTTTAGAATATCTTGAAGGTATTATGGGATATTCGATAATTATGATGAGAACATTGATTCTTAAAAAATATTATAATATTATCCATGGGAGAAATTAGAGTTTCTATTTAAAATAACCAATGCATAATTTAGGAAAACATTTATGAAACTCTTCATATACTTAGAATTAATATAAAAATATCCACAGAATAATTCAAAACCATTTTCAGAATATTTCTCTTAGATAAGTAATATTTGTCAGGATATTCAGACATTTTTTTTTTACTATTTTTAGAATATTCTAATATTATTAAGGCTACGAATTGAGCAGGTATCTAACAAAACTGTAAACCGCTTTAAAAAATTTGTATGGTTTATAACTGAAAATGAAAACAATCAGCTTAGCTTATTGTAAATAAAATGCAGATTTAGTAGAAAAAAGATACAAGTCAAACGTTCGGTATGGTGTATAACTTTTGTCACTATAATTTCAACACTAACTGTTTAATTCCCATTCGCCAGACTAGATTTTGAAAAACTTCTTGCATGTTGGAACAGCGATGTACTGAAAGTATTTGAAAAAAAACTGTGCTTTTTTTACTTGCCATTGATAATGAAGTTTGTGCCTAGTTTTATCTGACTTTAAGGGAACTTTCCTATAATAAAAAACATTTTAGTTAAAAAAAATTTATTGGCATAATTTATGTAATATCTAATTTCCGCCATCATTTGGAGCACCTAAAAATAAAATAATTGAAAGAAATCACGCCTCTACATATTTAAAGTCTTTAACTTACCACCTTTATTTTTCTCCTTTGTTTGCCTTATTCGCTCTGTTGCTTTGGTGAGCCAAATTCCTATCTGCAATTCGATGTTCTTATGAGACGCATCTGGAAAAATTTTCTGAACTGCATCTGAAAGATAAACCAAATTAAAAATTCAGATAGAAAAGAGAGCTAATTGTGTGTTATATGAAGAAGCTGCGAGGTTAGACCTTAATTACACACAGCTGCAAAAATAAAAGTAATTAGGTTATCAACAGATATTTTAGCTGCTGAATGAGTTCATTAATGATAATATTTCAGTTTATTTTACTTCTTTGGTACCGACACTTAGATTTCAACACGGATATGGAGACATAACTTTTAGGTACACTATTTTTGTTAATACATTTATTATTTAATACTTATTATTTATAAGGAACTCTGGCCTCACTGGAAAGAAATTGATGAAAATATATAAGGACCTCATTTAAGTAATAAATATTACCCATTTCTGTATTTATAGAATCAAGAAAATAGATACATTATACTTAATAATAAATGAATAATAAACATCTAAACATCTATTATTCATTTATTATTAACTATAATACCTATTTCCTTCTTAATAACTGAAACAAATATTCCTTTTGAAACCGGCTAAAATAAGTTAAGTTAGGTTAATTGATTTTGATGACATACAGATACATATACATATATTATACTGTACACAGAGGATAAAATACAGAAGATTTCAAAATAATTGTAACACCTAGACGATCTTTCCAATTTTGTTTTTAAATCTTTGAAATTCGACGCCTTAAGTTACCATTATAATGTTTTTCCTATACATGTATTTTTATATTTTCTTTTAGTCGAGATATACTTTTAACATTTTTATTTATTGAGAGTTTACTTATTTTGGATAACGGAAAAAACTCCTAATATTCAAAGTTAAAGTTAGTGCGTGATACTTACCAACAGAAATGATGAAAAATGGGAATTTAAAAAACGACAAAACCGCCATCATAAAAAAAACCGTAGCGTTTTTCATGACTCCCATATCACAGCGCCCTTATTAACAACGCGAATTTAAAACAAATTGGGTGGAAGGTACTTACCCATCAGGAGATTGTGTGACGGTGAAATATTGAAAAATCCACCAGTGGCGTTCGTCCTAATGAAGAAAATTGGACCTAATTAGAAAAAAAGATATTAGGCAATGTTGTAATTATAAAACAATCTCATAATCTTATTCGTTGTTATCAAAAAGTCACTAATTCCGAAGTTCAATAAGACTTCACGTAATAAGAAAATAAAATACTCCTTTTTTAAAGTATCAATTATTAGACATAACTTTATTTTCGGACGTAATGGAGAGCTAATTAAGATGGGGGAAAACATGATTTCCATGTAGAATTAATCACGTGATGCCAGTTAGTTTACTTAATGGTCTAAATAAAAAATAATTGATTTTAAAATAGAAAAAGTTCCATTTTAAACGAATTTAACATTACAAATTACAAATGAATTTGTCTAATTTCTTATCTGACAATTCTCATTCTAACACTAGCATCCACACAGTCCCCTCTTTCTGATGAGCTCCAGAATAAGGGCGAAAAACGTTTCAAAGGCTAAGCATTTCCAAGAAACAGAATGATGGATTTCATGAAAATGTAATCAATTAGAATGAAATTTTTTTAAGACAAGGTAGATAGACTTTCGTTCTCATTTTTAACTGAATCTTTATGATCGTAGGGGGTTATGTAGATACTAGTTTAATCTACATGGCCGTAGGGGATTGTGGGGATGCCAGTGTTAGAATGAGAATTGTCAAATAAGAAATTAGACAAATTCATTTTAGGATTTTAATTTGCTAGCATAACCAGAATTCAGGTTATCGAAAGAATGCAAAGATTTCATTCATATTTTTACACATAGTTTTTTCTTTAGTTATAGATAGTTATTTTTTTTTGCTGCTTGCAAAATCCTATAAAGAATATGTTTTAATATAACATTTGTTTCTACAGCTTATATTAGTTGTTTTTTCCATCTTTTTCATTTTTTAAAAAATTTTAACATTATTTTCTAATTTTTTTCTTTAATAGGGATATATTAGACAGGGATAGTATTACGCCAAAGGGTACATCATAGCAATTACAGATTACTTAAGAAAAAATTATCAAAGCCATATTCACATTTGTATAACGACATAAGAATTCAAAATAACCGAATTCATTTCTTAATAGGTTATATAATTATAAGAAATTAACTAGTTTAAAATTTAGATTTCATACGTTTTATCAGTAAAGCATTATTGATGGTTGCATCGGTATTGGTAGGTAAGGTAGCCAAGAACAAATTCACTTACAGAAACCTCACTAAGCATTCAGTATACAAAACGCATCACGCACGCTGACGATTTCCGTAAAGTGCGGACCTTACAAAGTACAAGTTTAGGATTGCCTAACGGAGGTCGTTAGAGACAAATAGTGTCGTGTAAACCGGTTATAGGGGTGTAAAGTAAGCCACCGCTGTATGGAAACAATGATCGGCTGCGGTTATCTGTTATTTTAAATGTATGACAACTTTTGATCTAATCCACCCCACTATGAGGCGGTTTATTCATTTTGTTTTATTTCATATGTTCTTACTTAGCTTATGCATAGATCGATATCCTATAATTTGCGGAGTAATGGGCGAACAAACAAACAAAATTATCTTTATTAGATTCTGGCCGCAAATTTCATATTATGGCGAATGCGCCAGGTATAACAAAATACCTGGAGAGTTTTGTATTCGCACCCCTGTATCTTTTTTATTTCAATAAAAAACTACAACAGACCATATATATTTGTAAATCGCCTATCAAGTTCTATCAGATGACGTCCTTACACCATCTCTCTAATCATATATGCAAAAGTAACGATAGACAACATTATTTTTTCAAATGATATGCTATACTTTTTTTCCTATGTTGTAGAGATTCTTTTTCTACATTCATCTGTGTGAAAAGAGTATACGCTTCTATAAGAAAAATATTGAGAACAATAATAAAATATGATAAAACTTCATTCAAAAGGTTTGTTTCTAAATCAACGTAGTTAGCCATGGAAACAATTCAATTTCGACATTGTTAGTAACGTCAGATTGAAAGTACTGTTATTTGTGATTGTGTTATTAATTTTTATTTTAGCTTTACTTATAACTAGATTTACACTAATAAAAAAAAAATTGGACATGACATTAATTTATAGAGAGTGCAGAAAAAAAGTGAAGCAGTCGAACGTTTATGGACGGAGAGCTGGCTATGGAGGTTGGCATGTGAGTGTAGTCGAAATTTTACCCAGAACAGCTTCGATTCCTACCGACATAGTGAGAGGCCGGCCGCCACAAGGCGGTCTGGAAGGATAACGGGTGGGTGGATGGTCAAAGATGGCATTTTTTCAAGTAAAAAATTTGATAAGGTGTGGTAATGAGAATTTGCAGAATGACTGGAGACAGTATAAATAAGTAGGGAAAGATCGCCAGAAGGGTGAGTGGAAGGTAAAGGGCCGCCAGAATTCGCCAAAGTTGCAAAAATTTCGCAATTTTTATGCGATCAAGTGCACTTCTGACAATTTGCGTACTTATTTTTTGGTTCAAAATGAACTTATGTGCAAAACGTCAGAAGGCTAAGTGGAAAAAAGGGAGAGAATACCGATGATAAGAGCGTCAGCGCCTTATTCGATCGACCACTTTTCTCTGTATTTTCACAATTTACATCATCGAGTGTACTCCTGACGATTTGTCGATATAATTTGGAGATGTTCAAGAAACTATTCGTCAACTGCCGGAAGTTAATTAGGAAGACATAATTATTATTTTTACTTGAAAAAAATTCCACCTTTGACCATCCACCCACTCGTTATCCTTCCAGACTGCCCACTATGTCGGTAAGAATTGAATCTGTTCTGGGTACATACATACATACATACAGGCTGTCCATTTTATCAGGGCCATCGAGAATATCTCGCTTAATATCGGTCGTGCAAAAAAATTGTTTCTACGATAATAAAATGGCTTAAAGACATTTGAAATCCATGGCCTACTTTAAGAGTTATGACGGAAAGCATAGAAAATGCGGAATATGTCTAAGTAAAATATCTCCGTTATTTGGAGAGATACGACGAAAACTTTGGGGCGAAAACGAAGTTTCATCTAAATTTTTCCAAATCCGCTGTATTTTGAGATTTACTCTATAGGGCGTTAATTTTTTTTTTAACTGGCGAGAAACAGTGGCATTAAATAGAGTATTTTTCTCCCTTTCCAACGATATATCACATGCCATATTTATTCATTGGAACTAAGCAAGTATGTATAATATCAGGATACCACAAGGCAGCATAATTGGTCCAATTCTATTTATCATTTATGTAAATGACTTATGTAATCTTGTAAGGAATGAGTCTCATTGTATCACGAGTTACGCAGATGATAATAATATCTTGGTAGGAGCAGAAACTTATCCTGAACTAACACAGGAATGTAATGATTTATTTTCAAATACAAGTGAATGGTACGATAGAAATAGGTTTATATTAAACAGAGAAAAAACTAATATTATGCTATTTAGAACAAAACAAGTAAGAATGGAAACTCCGGAATATATTACTATTTTAAATGAGCAAAGAAATCTAGTGGGAAATACAAAATTCTTGGGTGTTCAAATAGATGAATTCTTAGATTTGGAAAATCATGTCGATCTATTGTGTTTGAAATTAAACAAAATCTGCTATAGTGTAAGAGTAATTGGTAAATATTTAAATCTTAAAGGTCTTAAAATTATATATTATTCTAATTTCGAGGCAACAGCTAGGTATGGAATAATTTTCTGGGGCAGTAATTCGAACATCCAAAAAGTGTTTATAACACAAAAGCGGGTTATCATAATTATGTTTAAAATTAATTACACAGACTCTTGCAGAGGCATATTTAAATTAAATAAAATCACGACCATTTATGGTATGTACATGTATGAATGTCTAATGTTTATCTTTAAGAACAAACATAAGTTTTTGCTTAATAACACACAACATGAACATAATACAAGAACAATAGATATTACATACCCAAAGCATAATCTGACACTAACAGAAAAAAGTCCATATTACATGTGTATTAAATTATATAATAAATTACCGTCTCGTATGAAAAATATTGTAAGCTTAAATAGGTTTAAGACTAAAATCACTGATATTAAATTTGGAACCATACCATTTAGGTCAATATTTTTCATGTGAAACACTGAGATAGGAAGCATTTTTTTTTCGTTTTTCTTTTATACAGGTATGAAATGTTTTATTTGACCCTTTTTCATTTTATGTTGTTATAATTTTTTTAAATTGTAGAAACACTCTTTGAAATAAAGATATATTATTATTATTATTATTATATGTATAAAAACATTTTTTAAACCAATATTTTTCTTTAACTAGCATCATACTTGCCATGGAGAAGCATGATTAAATAAAACGATTAAGAAATTCAGTAAGTCCTTCAAACCTTTGCTATAATCAAACATTACCACAATTTAAAAGAATAAAGTAAATTCAGCTAACAAAAAAGTTCACAATTTACAAGCCGAGGACAAACCAAGAAGGACGACTTTTTGAAGGTGGCTCTTGGAAAAGAAGCGCGTCGAACCATTAATATGTACTTAGTAGAATACCTTGGTCCGACGAGGCAAATTTTTCCAATAATGGATTTTTTAATCGTAATATTCATTGCAAATTGACTTCTGAAAATACACACTGGCATAGACCAACTGGGTTTTAAAATCGTTTTTCAATAAATGTGTGAATAGGTATTTTAGGCACCAATTTAACAGTTCCTTGTTTTTATGATGGTCACCTCAGTGGCTAAAGGTACCTAAACTTTTTTGAGGAATGAATTTAATGAATTCTAAGATGACGTTTGCATATTTTCAATAAGATGTAGCTCCTCCCCACAATTCCCGTATTTGCTTAGATTTTATTAAGACGAAATTTTGCCTCAACATTGGATAGGTACCAATGGATTTATTCGATGACCTCCTCGTTCTCCAGATATAACCCCAATGGATTTCTTCCTATGGGGGTGTATTAAAGATAAGGTGCTTTTGACACCGCAAAATGTAGAGGACTTAAAGTTAAAATTCAACAATCATGTAATACAGTTACCCCCGAAATGATAAGTAATGTTGTGAATGCACTGCCTCGCCGCGCTCGATTGTGCATAAGAAGTCACGGTGGACATATTGGACACTTGATATGAAATTTTAAAAATTGTTTTGAGGATTAGATAAATATTAATGTTCTGTGTGCTATATTTATTTTTATTATTAATTTTTTTTGTTAGCTGAATATACTTTATTCTTTTTAATTGTGTTAATGTTTGATTATACTAAAGATTTGAAGAACTTACTGAATTTTTATTTTATTTTAAGTTTTATTAAACCATACTTCTCGCAAGTATGACGCTAGTTAAAAAAAATATTGGTTTAAAAAATGTCTTTATAATTACTTGCTTAGTTCTAATGAACAAGTATGGCATGTGATATATCGTTGAAAAGAGAGAAAAATACTCTATTTAATGCCACTATTTCTCGCCGGTTTTAAAAATTGTTTTTAACGCCTTGAAGAGGAAATCTCAAAATACAGCGGATTTGGAAAAATTTAGACAAAACCTCGTTGAAGTAATCTGCTTTGCAAAAAATTTTCGCCTTAAAGTTTTCAACGTATCTCTCCAAATAACTGAGACATTTTACTTAGACATATTCCGCATTTTCTATATTTTCCGACATATCTCTTAAAGTAGGCCATTTATAGCTTATAAAAATCGGCACAATTTTCGTTGAAACAATTTTTTTGCGCGATCGATATTAAGTGAGATGTATATAAATTGTTTGCTGTACTTTTTTGTTGAAAGATACATGGGCGCCAATGCCAACCTGAATCATTCGGTATACGGAGAGAAATATTATTTTCGATTTCTGTCTACCTCATACTTTTCAGTGGCATTAACAAAAAAATGTAAATATTTAAAGTCATATTTTTGGCATTTCTTCAATTTTTTTTAAAACAAATGCCTAGAATTATTATTATTATTCTCTTTTACGCAAAAACTGCATATTTTTATCTCAAAATTTGTGTAGGAAAACCTATTTTTTTGTCACTTATGATGTACCTACTAAAAATGTCTTTTTCCTAATTAAATTTTGGAGACTGTAGTAAAGAAATAAAGTTGTAAGAAAAATAAAACTAAATCAATTCAATAAACTTATAAAAAGTAATATATTTTTGATGTTTCTTAGCTTCAACTTAAGTATACTTATCTGATTAACTCTGAATAATAGGACTATGATGCCTTTCCAAATTTACTTCAACAACTTACGGGTTAATACAACTACCTCTAAATACTGGTGTTATATATACCAAGTCCTTTAATTTTATTACCCACTGGACCCAAAACCTTTCTAAATAACTTAAGCTTACATCCTTAGACTTACATTGTCTTATACAAGAATCTCACTAACTGAAACAGCGCACATCCATAAATTACCAAAATATATTTTTAACATCGATCTAAAAATTAAGCTTAGACAAAAATTGTTCATTATTCATTCAATTAGAGTTATTAATAATATTGTCAAAGTAAGTCATGCTTTAAAACAAATAATGTACAATCAATGATCAAAAGTAATGCGTTCTTTTTCGACTTTACAATGGAGAAAAATGTTTGACTAAATTCAAAAAAGGATTTTTCAAGATCAAATTTTTTCTTTTTAACTTGCCTTCTCTTCAATTGTTGATTTTTTGATGGCTGATGATTTTCTTTTCACAGAGTGGCTCGGTGTTACTGTAAAGACCCATATTTCAACTTTGAATATTCATATCTAATGAAACCGTGGTCGTACAAGATTCATAAGGACATTAAACGAGTTTTTTCTTTTGAGATTTATTAATTTGCAAACTACCTAGAAAAATAAAACCTACAAGCAAAAAAAACCTACCTATTCGTAAAAGTAGTAATTCGTTTCAAATATTATTTTTTAATTGCAACAATTTTTCTTGGAAAAATTAATTGTTGATCTGTTCAAGAAATTGTTCGAAAAAAAAGTGTAAAAAACCGACACCAACAGTGATGGTTTCCTTTGTAAAGAACCAAATTGATATTATCTATAGCGAGAAAAACGAAATAAATGTATTACAGGTATTACAGCGCAGATCTGTCTTGCCTACACTCATAGTTGATATTAAAATTTAGGCAACAGGAGTCGCGGTTAATATTTGGACGTGTGACCTTCAATGAAATACCTCGCCCACTTTCTATTGGCTTGCATATCAGCATATATGCGGAAGTTATGCAATATGAGGCGAATATTGCGTAGTGGATGTGCCGCTCCTCAGAGAGGAGGTCCTTGACTGTTATTAAATCTTAAGCAACTACAAAAACCTGACTCTTCGATAGAGAACTAATTATAACATTACTAAAACATTTACATACCTAATAAAAAGAGAAGTGCGCGTAACAGCGTATATATTATCTCTTTCTCTTTCTCTGTGTCGATATGTCTGTCTTTGTTTAATATAAAGAATATTATAAGAAGTTATTTAAAATGTCTAACAAACAATTGAAGAAAATAGATGGAGCCTAGAACGACCTATTCAAGGAAACTTTTTGTTGCAATACGCTGCTTTTAGTGTTCTCGAGCTAATACTTTTAAATTGCCTGGTATTTTTAGCAAATGATACGAACTAATGAAGAAGAAACATTTACTCACTTTACGTTTCAGCTTTTAAATGCCCGGGATTTTAGTATTAAAACCAGCCTGAACTTTTATGTAAAGTAGTGCTACTGTTGTTTAATATATGAAAAACGATGTGGTACAGACCGGTAGAAACAAAATACATGAAATATCAAAAAAGTTCTATTTAATATATCACAGGTAATTCAGGAGATATACGTGTAAATTTTGAAAGAAGGGACACATAGTCAATATCCAACTATACTAGAATTCTTTCTCCGAAGGAACTCTCTTCCATGGCTGGGAATTGAACCCGGGTCGTCGAGTGTCAAGTTTCCGTGGCTTCCGACAACACTGTCACACTGAAACTATTAAACTATTTATTCATTTAAAAGATTTATCAGGTCAAAGCTCAGAAAATCCAGAATTAAACAATTATAGACAATACATGGGAAGTATTGTTATGAAATATTTCACATCCTATACCGGGTGTAACAGGATCATGGTATACCCCACTTTTCTTCTTTACTGTTGAAGATAATTGATTGAAATTAAGAATATACTACTAAATATACTACATAAGCGGCACTTTTTGACATAGAATTGATTTTTTTTCATTTCCGGTTTCGCCGGAAGTGGCACTAACTTTCGATTTTTAAATGGAACACCCTATATATTGTT
The DNA here is from genome assembly GCA_963583905.1 of Stenurella melanura. Lineage (NCBI taxonomy): Eukaryota > Metazoa > Arthropoda > Insecta > Coleoptera > Cerambycidae > Stenurella > Stenurella melanura. The sequence continues at coordinate 151,291,214 of OY757312.1, forward strand.
GCATTTTTGAATTCTGCATAATTTTCTGCATCCAGCGATGCCAAATAAGTGACATTTTAAACATCTTTTTTTTATAACATAATTTTTAGTTTTCCATTTAAGTGTGTCATGACGGTTCCGAATCATTTTAAATGACCCGTGTAATGCTACAAAAATCGAAATCTCGTTAAAAACACTAAATTACGTGATTTATGAGCTAATAAAATTCACCAAAATTGATTTTGGGGCAAAATTAGGGGCGGCTTTAACATGCTTGCCGCTCCCGGCACTATTTTAAGATGCCGCCCCTACTCTTAAAAAATATGACATATATATACTACCCAAAAAATCATTTTTTTTGTATATTTTAAAGAACAAGGGACACTACACATTAGAGGTGAGTGGTATATAAAATGACTTTTCTGTATAACACATATTTATTAAAAATAAAGAAAAGATAAAATAATTTTTAAAAAATTATACAATATCAAGACGAACTTTTCTTGCTTTTTTCACAGTAAATCATTCATTATATCGCCTGTTTTCATAGTTTTTAAAATTTCACTTTCAATATTTAATACTGCTAGTGAAATTAGCCTTTCTCCAGCAGTACAGTTTGTAGCGGGTTTGCTTAAAAATATTCTGAAGCATACGTCGATAATGGGGTACACGTCTTCTAATTTGTTTGATCTCAACAGCTTGCTCAATTCTAGAATTGTTAAAGATTTCTTCGTGAAATCGACCAAATCGTTCAGTTGAATTTTGAACTAAGCGCATTCTGGCAGTAGGCTCCTCTATATCTTGGCTAAAATTTGTTACTAATGTTGCAGCTGGTTTGTCTATGTCCTGGTCACTAGTAGTAATTAAGTTCTCAAAAAAGCAAAACTGTTCATTTAATTTATTGTAAACTTCACCTCGTCTGTGCAGCTCCTCAGTTAATCTATCGATTATTGCATTTAATGTAATTGATCCTAAAATGATCCCTCCCATTTGATGAAGTGCTTTCGATTCCGGGATTTTCATCAAATTTACGTTTCCGCTTTGGCAATCTCTTCATATCATACTCATATTCTCTTAAACCACAAAGTGATTTGGTAATCTTTTCTATGTGAGTAAACTGACTTCGTAACTTTGCACCGAATTTTGCTAAGCTATCAAACACGTTAGTAACATTGTTTAAAGTCATTGTGGTTCCTTGAAGTTTTTTATTATTTTTGTCGAATCTTTGAACTCGTCATTAAGGCAGTTTCAAAGCGTTGCAACTTTTCTAGAAGACCCGAAGCTTCACATTGTGTATTTCTTTTTCAGATTCATCATCCTTTATGTATTGCAAATCCTTTATTATTTTTGGATGTTCATGCCTAAGAGCCCTACAGGCATCAAACCTAGCAGACCAACGTGTTTTAGACCAACTTTTTAACATCAGTGGGGGAGTAGGTCTTCGTTTTGATTCTTCTGTCTCAGAATTAGAGGAAGTTTCTGCGTCTTCTACACTTTCTTTGATATATTTTTCTTCTGTATTTTGCGATACCCCTTCTTCTTTAACATCTTTCTCTTTTTCTAATTCCACCATTTCTTCTTCAACTTGAATATTTTGTAATATTTCCCGTCTACGAGTGGATACTGTGAAAAAACTCTTGCAATGTCGAAAAAAAACTCACAGATTCAATGCAACAATCTGCGGCAGATTGTCCAACCAGATTTAAGGAATGTGCTCCACAAGGTACGTAATCCAATAATGGATTATTTCCCTTTAGCCTGGCTAAAACGAGTTAATGATTTGATATGATTTATCAATTATCATACCCGAAATAATTTATAACGATTTACTTAAATGAAACAATGAATAAAAAATAAAGCAATAACAAAACAAAAAAATTTTGCCGCCCTTGAAATATTGCTGCCCTAGGCACTCGCCCAGTGTGCCCAGTGGTAAAACCGCCACTGGGCAAAACTCTATATTTTCATATGGAACCACATCGGTACCGAGGTACCATTTATTAGTACTATTAATAAGGAATTTATTCATATTCGTATTAAAATGTGCGATAAATACAAACAAAATTACAGCTAAAAGAATATAAGAAAATATAATTTTGTTCTAATTAAATGCTAAGAAGTAACTAAGATGACTTCGAAAACAATGAAATATTTAGCTTGTCAAAAATTTGTTGGTTTAACGGTGTTTTTATTGTATCTTTAAACATTGTTTAAAATTCTTGTTGTGTTTAAATGCTGCAAATTTTTACAAGAGATGAAAAAGTGGACATGTTAATTATTTATGGGGAAAGTAAAAAAAATGCAATTACAGATATGGACCTTTATGGCTGACGATATCCTGATAATGTCCAGCGAAAAATTATTTTAAACGTGTTGAAAACCAATTCCGAAGAGAGCCCAACAATGATCCCGAAGAAAACTTCATTATTGACGAAGGAACGGAAATTAATGTTTCGGCTCGAATAGAAGTTAATAAGACTGTTTCTTTAAGGCAAGTTGGGTTTGAATTGAACATCAGTCACCAAACAGTAAGCCGAATTTTGCACAAATACCACTATAAATCTTTTAAATACCAATTGCACCAGCATTTGTACGGAAGCGATTACGAACGTAGGATGGAATATTGCAATTGGATTTTGTATAATAACGTGCAGCCAAACGATGATTTTTTGGGACTGATTTTATTTTCGCACGAGTCAAGATTTACAAATTTGGGATTATTTAACCGACAAAATACAAAATATTGGTCACAAGAAAATGAACATTTATTACGGGCGGGTAACTTTCAAGTGCGGATCGGTTTCAATGTTTGGCTTGGAATAATCGGTAGTAGAATCATTGGTCCAATAATATTTGAAGGACCTCTGACTGGTGCCAGATTCCTGGAAAATTCGATTGAGGACATTTTAGATGAGTTACCTTTAGATTTAGGACAGGGAATGTATTTACAACAAGATGGCGCTCCTCCCGATAATTCAAGCATTGATTACCTTCAACGGAGATTCAGAGAAAACGTAATTTCGACGTATGGTCCTGTGAGGTGGCCTCCACGGTCACCTGATATAACGCCCCTTGATTTCTTTGTTAGGAGTCATTTAGAAAACATTGTCTATGCAACCGCCGTTACAACCCGTGAAGACCTGGATCTACGAGTCAGACGAGGAATTAATAGCATAACGGCCCAGCAATTGGCGAACGTACTTCGAGAAACAGCTATGCGAGTTCAGAAGTGCATTGACGTTAATGGACAGCATTTTGAACAACTGTTGTAATGTTTTGTGTTAATTTTTTGTATTCCAAAACCACCTTATGTGTAACAAGGTAATTAGAATAAAATTGTATTTTCTTGTTTTGTTTTAGCTGTAATTTTGTTTGTATTTATCGCATATTTTAATACGCTATATGAATAAATTCCTTATTAATAGTACTAATAAATGGTACCACGGTACCGATATGGCTCCATTTCAAGAAATTGAGTTTTGCCCCAAAAACAAGTTTGGTGAATTTTATTTGCTCATAAATCATGTAATTTAGTGTTTTTAAAGGGATTTCGATTTTTGTAGCATTACACGGGTCCTTTAGAATAAATCGGAACCGTCATGGCACAATTAAATGGAAAACTAAAAATTATATTACAAAAATAAACGATGTTTGAAATGTCACTTATTTGGCATCGTTGGATTCAGAAAATTATGCAGAATTCAAAAATGCAATAACATGCAGGGTGTACCATTTAAAAATCTAAAGTTATGTAATTTCCGGAGAAACCGGAAGTGAAAGGAAAATCAATTGTATGTCAAAAAGTGCCGCTTATTATGTATGTAGTATACCCCAAATTTCAATCAATTATCTTCAAAACTAAAGGAGAAAAGGGGTTATATCATGATCCTGTTACATCCGGTATTTGAAAAAACTAGATCTCCAGTTATTATAGGCTGTGCAAGGACTTTGTTCTAACTTATAGAAATCTATAATGGCACACAGAACGACTTACTTGAAACTATTTATTGATATCGTGAACTGAACGTGCATAATGCAGAAATGTGTTTCCATATAGTTCTAACAAGTTAAGTTCTCGAGAATATAAGGAGTTTTATAGCTGCGATAAGGAAACTCAGTTATAGAGGCAAGCTCCAGTGCCACGATTCTGCATCTTTTGCAACCGGTTACGATTTTCATTATGATATAGCGTTTATAGCTGCTGGAATTAGCCTGGTAAATATGTGAATATAATGGAGATCCAACTTGCATTAACTTAATTAAAATGGTTGTTGATTACGTTATTTAATGTGATTTAAACTTTAAACAAAGCGAGTTACGTCTGTGAAAGCAATTTTAGGTTTATGTAATAACGTACAGATCTACTAATTTATTTCAGAAATAGCTAAGCCCGCATAAATAATTTTGATTGTGTAATTAAGAAGAGTTTAATATACATAATCTTCTGAAATAACTTATACCGTCTAAACACAGGAGCTAACCACAGACGCGGAAGCTTATTCTCTGGTTTGAATCGCCACATTGCACGATGCCAACGTTAGCGTATGGTTAAATGCAACAAAATAATAATAATAATAATATCACACCCATGATGTAATATTTTGAGGAGCTCAGATCCACTCCTGCGGTTAGTGAGAACTCATGAAACCGTAGGAGTGGGCGGAAATACAAGCCAACAAGCCTGACGTAGTACTCCTCGATCACCAACTCAAGACATTGTTTGTCGTGGAGTTCTCGGCTCCCGCGGAAAACAACATTGTCTTGAAGGGGAGGAAAAACGGACAAAATATCGAGATTTGCTCTTCGAACTCCGCAGACTTTACCCGGACCATACTGTTAAGTTGGTGGTACTGATAATAGCAGCCCTAGGTGGAACGAGGCACACACTGCTTACGGCACTGAAGATCATACCGGCATGCCGAAACTCGGCAGAGATTTTAGCCGATAGGATGCAGAAGGCCGTCATCCTCGGTTCGCTACGTCTACTCAGGGCACACGATTCCCGGACCCAGTAGTCACTTACCCCACGGTGTGGGGAGTGGCTACCGGTACTACCAGCTCCCCTCGGTGAGGGTCGGAGCCACGGAGAAGGGTAACTGGTTTAAAAATAATAATAATAATAATAATAATAATAATATAATAAGAGTACGGAAAACGGACCGGATCAGTTTATATTTTAATACAACTGAACCTTATAGTTTGACATTCATTTTATATGACTCAGTGGTGCAATGCTCACGTGCTAGCTTTGCGACTGAGTCCCGGGTTCGAATCTTGGCCAGAGTATAGTTGTTTAGTGGCGTTTTCAATGTGTTACCGAGACAGTAGCGGAGGGCTAGACCACTTTAGAGTAGTACATGTTCAGTCGCTGTTTCACTCCTGCGCCGCGCCGGATGACAATGTCGAAGGAAATGATTGTTGTGTTGATGTCAATGTGTACGTATCCTAGTTGCGTGGAGAAATAGCCATGGCCAAACTCAGGACATTGATATAAATACGACGTTAAAATAAAAATTTCAAAACTACTTTAGTCACGTATTCACTTAAAACCATTTTTTTTAAGTTCTTCAAGGTGTAGCTAATCATTATCAGCTTTTTAATTTTCATTGTAAGATAAATTGATTGTCTTAGTATATTTATAATATTAATCCATATTATATTATCCATGTCTCTTTGAACTTAAAAATAATGGCAATAAATAAAATGCTAGCCCACGTAATTACGCATTCTTTTCTAAATATAAAGTATGGGTGTGGGAGTTTCATAAAAACATTATTGTAGAAAAAAAAAAAGAAAACAATCGGACTGACTAATGAACACTTCTGCAGAAAACATACGATATTAGACAAAGCGATATTATATTCAGTTTAAAGCTGAGATTGTTTCATAGAGGTTATATTTAAAAAAATGGTTTTAATAGAACACTAGTATTTTTATTTATGTAAAATGCCGCCTCACAGGTTGTGGGGCTACTTATCTCATCGATTACATTATCTAATGAGTCATTCAACTTTCATTGTATATATCTTATAATTTTATGGCATGTAATTATCTAATGCTTAGAAGTTAATTAATAAAACTTTTTGTTATATGAATTTAAGTTTAGATATCTTTGCGACTAAACTAGTTTCAGGTACCAATAAGTATTAAAAGTAGAATATTTGTTGTTCTTAATACTTGTATCTAAATAAACTACGCCATTGTCAATTTCTGTTTCGATGGTGAATTGCAATTGTGAGCAGGTGCGTAGCGAGCATAAAGTGAACTTCATATTTCTAAGTCAAATAAAAAATTCCCGACAAAGGAGTGAAGACGGCGCGAGACACCCAAAAAAAGCCATAAAACTCGGCCATAAAAGTGTCAAAGCCGACGTAATTTATTGCGGATCAGGACCGTACTTAAAATTATTGTGCCGTGAGTTACAATCTAATTAATTTAATGTATGGTTGATAAATAAATAGTCTCGTAAATAGTTATTTGTTATAGTGATAATGATAAATTTTAAAGAATTATTCTGTTTTGCTTGTGTTAAGATAGGAATAATATTTAATATATTGGTGGAGCATTGATGAATTTTATTAGTCTAAATTAAAATTATACCAAATATTCTTTTGTTGCTCAGTTTCGCCAATAAGAATTTAATACACTGGATTGAGTATGTGGTAGGTTCCTTGTGAAACATCTTTAGAATAATTATTTTTAGAAAAGGAAAAAACAATGCTTTTAGATGTTTCAAATAAAAACTGTATTTTTATACACTCTACATATGTTTCGGCTTGCTAGGCCTTTCTCAAGAGCATTACAGATGAATACTAATTTAATATACCTATCGAATTATTATTGTTGCCCAGCAAGGACCACGAGGAGGTACGGGCAATTCCTTGCCAAAAAATGTGGGTTCAGAGTTAATGTTATCGATATTATTAAAATAGGTCAAAATAATAAAGTAAATTTTTAAATTCATTAAATAAAGAAAATATTGAATTTGTGTCAATAACCCGTAATCTAATTAACCCAGATTAAATAAATAAATAAAATTCTAGAAAACAAACAAATAATTGAAATAAATAAATTCAATTCTGGACAGCAAATAAATAACTATAAAATAAATAAATTCAGTTCTGAAAAAGAAACAAATAAATAATTATCAAATAAAATATGTATACATATAATATAATAAATAAAAATCACGTTATATTGCATTTGCGCGTATGTAAAACACTAATGAAACGATAAATTCACAATGTACACTAAATCAAATCACATATAACATTTTATTTAAAACTTTAATCACTACACTCACTCAACACTTCACAACCACTTTCTAAATCGGTATCATCGTCGGTATCTGAACCTACAGATATTATTAAACGGTCTTGGTTTCCAATTACTTGGTGTTATTTCTCCCACTTTAGCTTTAATAAGATCGACTACTTTGGCATCAAATTTGGGGGGTTTTCATGGTCGCTGATTACGATTCTGATATGGCCATGTCTCTTTCAGTGCTTCTTTTTAAATATATAAATTTTGAATTTAAATAGTGCATAATTCAATTTAAATTACTGTATAATTTACACAATTTTTCTTATAAAAGGAAGATAATTAAAAATTTAAAAATTTTAATAGGAAATTCTCAAATGCAATTTGTATAGTCTTTTGTTTACGTTTGAAGTGAAAAAAAAAAAAAACGCGAAAAAACAATTATTTATTTAAATTTCGCGCCATCTCCGGTCAGCCATTTCGAATTTTCCAATTTTCATGTCAGATTCGTAATCAGCGACCATGAAAACCCCCGAGTATAAATTTTTTTCGAGATATATTTAATATTGAAGCAAGTTTTGGATGCAATCAAGGGCTAAAAATTGCATCTGGAGGGTAAAAAATGACTCTATATGCACAATAAAGTTTATGTGAATAAAACAAAAATTTTCTAGTTAATATTAATTATTTTTAAACGATTGTATTTGAAAAACTATCGGAGATCCGAAAAAATAGCAAGGAATGAATAAAAGTGCATTTAAATATGTCTTCGAGCCAAAACTGTGCGTACGCAATATGATTTTATTGTTATTTACGTTTAAATCTATCATTGTATCCAATAAAATCTGATGGAGAAAAAACTTTTCGAAAATCGACATCAAATCATTATTTCTGACGCCTACTTTGTAATGTGCCATCCACAAATTCACCTTCTTGAAAAATTATTGCAACAAAACGATTTATAAATATATACACCACCATAATGTGTAGATAAAATAAATCTTTAAAGTCGGCTAATTTGACCGATTGAGTCGGCATTTTTAACGATACTTACCTCAGAACGCTGGCCACCCTCCTGATTGTGAGTGAAAATTATTGAAACTGGTAACTGTGTACCTATTCTATTTCATTTTTGGTAAGAAAATGTGGTCTATGTAACATTTAATCTGAAGTAATTTATATCCAACGTAATAATAGCACATAAAAAAATATTTCTTTTGTTTCTAAATATTGTCGTTCTCTGACAATGGTTAATGAAATGGTACTTGAAAATCCGCATACGTGTAATGCCTTGTCATAAAATAAAATGTTAAAAATTGCACATGTACATTTTATGATTTTTAACATTTTGTATAGATACAAATCATCATCCAGACTAATGAACACAATAAAAACGTTATACTAAAACATTTAACTAGAAACAAAATAAATTTAATTTTGAGCGTTTCAAATACTGATTTAAATATTTTCAAATTAAAAAGTTTCAATATTCGATAGCTATTTCATTTGTATTTTGTTATTATTTTATATAATACAATTATTATTCAAAATGCGCACAATGAAACGAATGAATAAGAGCTATTTATATATTTTTTGCTGCAGAGGTAAAATTCACTAGGCCTTTTTAAATTCGTGCAGCAGAACCAGCCATGTTTGGCCATTCAAAAAATGACAAAAGTTATAAACTTAGGTAATTACATAAATAATTTTTAAAATTTAATATGAACTTAATAAAATGTAGAACAGATGATATACAAACGTAAAAATATCTAGTAGTACATAATTTTATAAAAATATTATTCTCTTCGCAAATACAAAACAAAGAGTATATTGCATACGATCGGCACATTTCTAAAATCGGTAATATTGCTCGTAGAGAAAAAGATTTCATATCGCTGAGTTGGTGATTCAATTCTGAACAACTTTCAAAATGTCCGTCCGTCCGTCCGTCAGTCTGGCTGTCCGCCCATCCGTCCGTCCGTCTGTCTGTCCATCCATCACGTTTCTTGTAAGCACGATAACTTAAGAACGAAAAGTCCAGTTGTATTGAAATTTGGACAGTAAATTAGCGTCAGCTAGAGGAAGAACCCTATTGTTTTTTAACAAAATCGATGAATAAATAAAAAAGTTATAAATTTTTTTAATGAAAAAACATTTTTTTACACACATTTTTGTTTTGTTTTGTAATTAAACAAAACGTGTCTAAAACTAATATTAATCACAAAAAACTGCGAAGAGTATCCTATAGAATGTGCAACAATTATGTAAAAAGTGCAATAAATCAGCGAAGAGTATACCTAACGGTTAGCTTGTTTGTTTTCAAGATTCAATCCACAGACCGTCTACTTATTCCTACTAATGAGCTCACTTCTCTTTGACTAACACGGGGATTCTCAACCGTTGCCAGCACCACAGAAAACTCAATTTCTTCGTTCACAACACGTTTTGTTCTTTCACTTTTTTTATATTCGACACTTCCTGTTTCCAAAAACCTATCGAGGAGGTTTTGGAAGCTGCTAACATCAGGAATCCTCCTTTCAGGATAGCGTTGGTGATAAATTCTATTGGCAAGTAAACAATTTCTGTCTGACTCGCCTAAAACAAAAGTCCTGTCTACAAGTTCCGCTTTATTAAAATTCGTATTGTAAAATTCCAAATATTTTAAATTCAATACAAATTGTAACTAACGACCGATAAATGTGATAAATGCTCCGTTGTATTCGACAATTTATACCAAACTGAGGTTTTATTGCTTGTCGAATAACGAAAACAGCAAAAAATGTACAAAAAAAAACATTACAGTAAAGGACCTGTTAAATTATTTACTCATTTCAATGGATTGGAAGAAATAGTCCCACTAAATGGCCTCATTTAAAAATTGCATAAAGATGTTTGTCAATCAAAATGGGCAATACGTCGAACACCTATTATAAATTTCTCTAATGAATTATTTGAGGGAACCTCTTTTTAAGTTTATTCTTGAATTTGACACTTATTATTAATAATTTTTGGCCACCCTGTACAGTTTTAGGAAATGAAAATGATTCAATCACACATTAATCACATTAATTTGATATCTCGTAACTGGTATTGACATACGTTTTTCTTAAAACCCATAATTAATTGTGACTGTGATTTTTTTAATATCCATCTGCAGATTGCATTATTTCAACAAAAAAATTAATGACATCCAAGTGGTTGGGAAATATTTAATGCTAATATAGGAATGTATAGAGCCTTGAAAGAGGCTTCAAAAAATGTACTGATATACATAGCATTCCATTTTTAACAAAAGGCACCTGATCCTGTAATTTCTTCTTGGCTTGCCCTGTATGTTCGAAAATAATTTCCAGTTATAGACTTTTTTATCTAGTTTACTTGCAATTTTTTTTTAATTTCTAGTTATCGTAGAACTCAAGATATCGAGGTCCGACGCATTATTGCCCGTCCCTGTATATTTAGGTGGCACATGAAAAACTCAAAGCTGCCGACCGAATTAATACAAGGGGTGACTGGGAGAATGCTTATCTAGACTATATTAAATAATAAATATAATGTGTAATAGATAAAACATCATTACACTCAAGAGAATATTGCATTCAATCAGCACATTTCTAAAACCGGTAATATTTCTCGTAATGAAAAAATGTTCATATCACTGTGTTGGTGATCGAATTCAGAACAACTTTCAAAATGTCCGTCCGTCCGTCTGTAGGTCTGTCCGTCCGTCTGTCCGTCCGTTCTGTCTGTCCGTCTGTCCGTCTGGCTGTCCGTTTGTCTGTCTGTCCGTCATGTTTCTTGTAAGCACGATAACTTAAGAACGAAAAGTCCAATTGTATTAAAAATTGGACAGTTAGTTAGCGTTAGGTAGAGGAAGAATCTTATTGTTTTTGAGCAAACTCGATCGATAAATAAAAATGTTGTACATTTTTTTAAATAAGAAAAAAATGTTTTTACATAATTTTTTTTCATGTTTTGTAATTAAACTAAAAATGTTATTGACAAAAAAACTGCGAAGAGTATCCTATAGAGTGTACAACAATTATATAAAAAGTGCAGTAAATCTTCGAAGAGTATAACGGTTATGCTTGGTTATATGTTATATCAAAAACTGACAGTATCATAATAATACCTTTGAGTCAAATGTTTTTCTTTTACAATTTTAAAGTTATTTAATTTTTTAAGAGAGAACATCGTCAAATGCGTTAAGCTGATGTAACCAAAGAACTGGTAGGAAATAGCTTTGGTGAGATCGTATACTCAACGGGCAACCGCGACAGTTGGCGCGATGCTGTCAAGCGTGCCATAAAGCAAGGGGCGACCAACTAGAATTATTTATGTGTATCACACAACGTCTTCCAAATTGTTGCGAATAAGAAGAAAAAACATCCATGGGGTCTATTATAAAATACGTTCGCAAATAAGGGGGAGGGAGGGGTATTGCTTAGCGTGACGAGATGTGATAAGGGGGAGGGGGTCTAAGGAAATGTGACGTTCGCAGTTAATCAATTTTATTTTAATTTTTCGCTTAACTTGGCAGTTTTTAAAAATTTTTTATTACGATAGAAACTCAGTCCCAAGCACAAAAAGCCTGTAAACAGGCCCGTTGAGAGGGGGGCGGGGGTGTTTCCCTCCGGACCCGGAGGTTTCTGAAGCATTTGCATTAGGCGAAATGAGAGAGGTATACTTTTAAATAATTAGTTTGATGTAAATAACAATGAGTTTTTGAACTAAATATGAAATTGCTGCCCCCTCGTTTTTTAGAACTGCGACCGAGATAAATAGTTAATGTCAAGGAATATCACTTCCCACTCTTCAAAATAAAATATTAAATTTTAAGGATTTAAGGATTATCACCCCCCCCCCCTCCAAAATTTCGATTGACGTGGGAATATCATCCCTCCCCCGCTGTTCGAAATTTTTATTGAGATAAATAATTTGTTATTTATCTACTTATGTGGCCATAAGAAATATTTAAAATTATTCAACTGTATGCTATTTTCAATCACAAGAAATCGTTTATGGGGGGGGGGGCGCTAGCTTCTGTGACGTAATATTTGTTAGGGGGGTCGCTGAAAGTGTGACTTAGCGCGATGAATGGGGACGGAGGGGTCCAAAAAGGTGAAATTCTGAGTGACGTATTTTATAGACAGCCCCCATTGACTGGATGGATCGGGCCGCCTATTTTCATTGTCAAGTCCATTTTATATCAGTGTGACTCTGGCGATAAAAGAGTTTCCACAAGCAATAAAATAATGAAACCTCTCCTGATGATGGTAACGCGATAGACGAAATATTGGTGAACTGTAGTGTTCAATATTTGAGCATTTTTGAAAATAATGTTAATATTAGGCCGAAAATACATGTCTCCACGTGAAGTCATCTTCGTAGCAATTTATTCATTACAAGTGACGTTTCAGTTGGCCAAGTTTATTAATACACGTTCATTAAGCTGAGGGATTACAACAAAAATTATTTCGCTTGATTTATGCTATAAATTATGCAGATATTTGACATTGGCAATGTGCATGTTTTACAAGAAGACAAATTGATCTGCTTTTACGACGTAATGCATCAGGTAGATTTTTCCATCAAACTGGCCCAAGTCCAAGTGGGTTTGTGTATAAATGCACTGCATAATGTTTTATTGGCTTATTGGAGTTCTTTAGTAGTTATTTTAATACTCTGGAGCGATGAACGATAAAAATGAACGACTAATGGTAATGTCAAACAAAAATAATTTAACAGTAATAAACAGTGCAATTTTGCTTTTTGTCGGTTCGTTCGGCGTATTTTATGCATTTTATGGGTAATGCTTGATAGAAACGATAAGATTTACCGACCCAACACTTATGTGTCAGCGCCACATAAGACTTAAATTAAACTGATTAAATTAAATTGATAACAATGCAGTATTCTAAAAAGATTTGCAATAAATGTTTTTCTCATTCAAGGTGGGATAGAAATAAGACTGGGGTGCATCAAGGCTCTGTCTTGGACCCACTACTATTTCTGTTCTACATGATCTGCGGACAAGTGTGGCTGACTCTACAGTAACACTATTTGCTCACGACTCGCTCTTTATTGTAAAAGGCGCTTCGTCAAATATTCTGCATAGAGTATATAGATATTTAGAGAATACAAACGACTGATGTAATATAAATAAAATTAATTAATTTTTTAAAAACGTATTGCATTAAATTTAATGAAAAATCAAGAACAAATATTAATTCGGCCAATTTCAATGTGATTATCGCAAATGAAATTAATTGCCTTGGTTTTACTCTTGACAGTGAGATGAATTGGAAAAAGCACATTCTAGTATTAAATAAAAAAATTAAATAGTGCATGCTACTATTTAAGAGCGATGGTAAATAAAGACATAACTATTTACACTTTTAAAATGCTTTATCATGCAATATTTGAATATTTTGGTTCATACGCTATCATTTTCTGGTACATTTAGATCTATTAGGTAACAACATTTTGGTTTTTACAAACGTGAATTTTATTATCCTTTTTTTATTTACGTTTATTATTTATTTATTAAAGTGTATCGACATCGAATGACAGTATGAATGCAAAAAATATATTTCTTTATACTTAACAAACAAAAATATATTGGAACTACCTATCGCATTAACTTAACGCGTTTGATGGCGTTCTCTCTTGCTCACCCCAAACTAGACGTAGATAGAGCTTGATGAAACTAATAGGGAACCACTACCAAGACAAGTCATACTCATCAGTGGGTAAAAGATTTCCATAGAAACCACTTAAGTCAGTCTATAGAATTACTTGAACAAGTATAAACGAAACAAAGATATGGATCGAAGTCAGTTAATAATGGACATAAATTTAAAACAATAACTCCTTTCCCCAAGGTTTCACTTTCCAAAGTTGGAAAATAAATATTAATAGTTTTAAGGAGTTATTTAGAAAATAAAACATTCTTACATAGGCCAGGCATCAGGGAGTTCATGATAATCGGGAAAAACATTTTACTATTGGAACCAGTTCATTATAGGCCTCTTTTAAGCACATTAATTTTTCTCCCTCGTCGCCCCCCCGGAACACCAATTTTGGGGCAGTATCGCTCAAAAGTCATTTCTTCGCCAATATCTCGGTTCTGAATGGTCCTACAAAAAAAAGGGTTATCAAAGTTGAAGATAAGTAAATTCTCTATCGAAATGGTTTAGATAAATTTTATGTAGTATTAATATCCTTGGAGTTATAGGCGGGGGAAGTCAAGCATCGTTTTGTATTCACTCTGTATATCGACATTGTTCATACATGTATTTTATGAAACCAAGCAAGGGGAAAACGGACGAATGAATTTATTCTTCGAACTCTTTTAAATACTCAAAAGAAGTTGCCTATACCATATTCCTCCAATTATAACTCCAAGAATATTAATACTACGTAAAAATGTGTCTGAACAATTTCGATAGAGAATTTTCTTATTTTCAACTTTGATAAACTTCCTCTTTTTCGTAAGACCGTTCAAAACCGAGATATTGGCGAAAAAATTAATTTTTAGCGATATTGCCCCAAATGGGTGTGTTCCGGGGGGCTGGCGAGTGAAAAGAAAATAGTATGTCTAAAAGAGGCGTATAATGAAGTTGTTCCAACAGGAAAAGCCTTTTCCCGACGTAAAATGATGTTAATTTACCTGACGCTTTGCCTAACAGTCCCAATATTTATATCAACAAATGTCTGGTATTTGCAAAAATTAATTTGTACACCTTCTCCACCTTTTCCAAAATTTTCATATCACTGCGTTGCTGATCGAATTCTGAACAACTTTCCGTCTATCGGTCTATCCGTCCGTCACGTAAGCACAATAACTTCAGAATTAAATGTCCGATTGTATTAAAATTTGGACAGTAAGTTAGTGCCAGCTAGAGGAAGAATCCTATTGTTTTGGACCAATATTGATTGAATTTAAAAGAAAATATATTTTTTTATATTTTGTAATTAAACAAAAAATGCATAAAACGAAAACAATCCTACCCCTTCTTAAAAAAAAAAAAAGAATTAACATTAGAAGAAATTTTAAAGTTTATATCGGGTGTAACAGGATCATGGTATACTCCCTTTTCTCCTTTAGTGATAATTGATTGAAATATAGGATATACTACATATAATGAGCGGCACTTTTTGACATACAATTGATTTTTTTCCACTTCCGGTTTCGCCGGAAGTGACACTAACTTTCGATTTTTAAACGGAACACCCTATATAATATTGTATTATTGAAATCTACATAATTTTCTTAATCCAACGATGCCAAATAAGTGACATTTCAAACATCATTTTTTTTTTTATAATATAATTTTTAGTTTTCCATTTAAGTGTGCCATGACGGTTCCGATTTATTCTAAATAACCCGTGTAATGCTACAAAAATCGAAATCCCGTTAAAAACACTAAATTATAAGGAATATATTCATATGTCGTATTAAAATGTGCGATAAATACAAAGAAAATTACAGCTAAATGAAAATAACAAAATGCAATTTTATTTTAGTTACATTGTTAAACATAAGGAGGTTTTGGAATAAAAAAAATTAACACAAAAATTGCAACAGTTCAAAATGCTGTTCATTAACGTCAATGCACTTCTGAACTCGCATAGCTGTTTCTCGAAGAACGTTCGCCAATTGCTGGGCCGTTATGCTATTAATTGCTCGTCTTACTCGTATCTCCAGGTCTTCACGGGTTGTAACGACGGTTGTATAAACAATATTTTTTAAATGACCCCAAATAAGGAAATCAAGGAGCGTTAAATCAGGTGACCTTGGAGGCCACCTCACAGGACCAATCGTCGAAATTACGTTTCCTCCGAATCTCCGTTGAAGGTAATCAATTACTATCCTTGAATTATGGGGAGGAGCGTCATCTTGTTGGAAATACATTCCCTGTCCTAAATCTAAAGGTAACTCATCTAAAATGTCCTCAATCTCATTTTCCAGGAATCTCAAGTATCTGGCACCAGTCAGAGGTTCTTCAAATACTATTGGACCAATGATTTAACTATCGATTATTCCAAGCCAAACATCGCAACCGAACCGCACTTGAAAGTTACCCTACCATAATAAATTTTGATTTTCTTGTAACCAATATTTTGTATTTTGTCGGTTAAATAATCCCAAATTTGTAAACATTGACTCATCCGAAAATAAAATCAGTCCCAAAAAATCATTGTTTGGCTGCACGTTATTATACAAAATCCAATTGCAATAAATATTCCGTCCTACGTTTGTAATCACTTTCGTACAAATGTTGGTGAAATTGGTATTTAAAATATTTATTCTATTCGAGTCAAAACATTAATTTCCGCTCCTTCGCCAATAATGAAGTTCTCTCCGGGATCATTATTGGGCTCTCTTCGGAATTGGTTTTCAACACGTTTAAAATAATTTTTTGCTGGACGTTGTCTATCAGGATATCGTCGGCCATAAAGGTCCATAGCTGCAATTGCATTTTTTTGCTTTCCCCATAAATAATTAACATGTCCGCTTTTTCATCTCTTGTATAAACTTGCGGCATTTTGAACACAATTAACAAGAATTTTAAACAATTTTAAAAAACACAATAAAAACACCGTTAAACCAACACATGTTTGACAAGCTAAATATTTCATTGTTGTCAAAGCCACCTTAGTTAAGTACTTCTTAACATTTAATTAGAACAAAATTGTATTTTACTATTTTCTTTTAGCTGTAATTTAGTTTGTATTTATCGCACATTTTAATACGACATACGAATAAATTCCATTTTAATAGTACTAATAAATGGTACCACGGTACCGATATGGTTCTATTTGAAAAAAATTAGTTTTGCCCCAAAAACAATTTTGGTGAATTGTATTTGCTCATAAATTACGTAATTTAGTGTTTTTAACGGGATTTCGATTTTTGTAGCATTACACGGGTCATTTAGAATAAATCGGAACCGTCATGGCACACTTAAATGGAAAAAAAAATATTATAAAAAAAATTGATGTTTGAAATGTCACTTATTTGGCATTGTCGGATTCAGAAAATTATGCAGAATTCAAAAATGCAATAATATATAGGATGTTCTACTTAAAAATCGAAAGTTAGTGTAACTTCCGGCGAAATAGGATGTGAAAAAAAATCAATTGTATGTCAAAAAGTGCAGCTTATTATGCATGTAGTATATCCTAAATTTAAATCAAAACTAAAGGATAAAAGGGGGGTATACCATGATATACCATTGCTATCTAATTCCGGCTATTATTCATGAGCTATCAGCATCAACCCCTGGGGGCGTAAACCCATAACAATATTTACATATATTCCTCGTCCATCAACTTTAATAAGTCAAATTGTTAACTTCCACATACTTTTTAAAATTATGCGTAAATATTACATAAAATGCCCCGACCTACGAAAACTTGTAATTAATTATGTGAATATTAACAGATAAAAATAAACCTTACTTCATACAAGATATGTTGATTTCATAAATATTTCCCAATATTTCTAGTTTCTGTGGAGCAGTTTACACTAAATATCGGTATTTATTCATTTTTTATTCATAGTATAAAAGACCAAAAGAAAGTAACAACAGTATTTTTAGAAATTAAACTTCCTTCTTCGCCATTTTTTTATTCGCTTTATCGACAATGTGTTATAAATACACTGGTAAGCAAATAACGCTGTTCGGCTTTAAGTTGCTATCTCTAACAGCGAGTACACTACAGAGCTCCCGAGAAATCCCTAAGGTAATTCTGAAGAGTTTTCTTGACCTAAACCTCACAATAAACTTGAAGAAGCTACATCTGCAGTATTTTCTGATTTTTATGTCGAAGTATAAACTTGAAAGTGTTGACTTTCTACTTATCGATAAAGCTTCATAAATATTGGAAATCCTGGTCATTCAATTTTCTGCATAATCAGATACAAGATAAATACATAAAGATATCTATTTATTTTATGTGTGTTTTATCTGTATTCGATACATGTTATTTTCAATAGGGCAATTTTGTAACTTAAAACTAGAAAAAAAGCAAATTAAAATCAATTTTGCTCCCTAATTTAATTAAATTCTGTTTTACATGTACATTGTACATAGTGGACCAAACAATTTAATTAAATTATTAATCAGCCTGAATTGATATAGAGTTAAAAAATCAATTAAACATCATAATAAAAACCTGTACGAATCAAAATTACTTTCAATATAACAATGAAAGGTTAATTCACAAATCCTCTTCACAATTTGATTATATAAAGAATCAATATTTTCGCCTTATAAACACAAGTAAATATTCAAAATAACCCTTTGAGTTTGAACGTGTAAGTCTTTATTTTCAAATTCTTGTATAGGCTCTGTATCAAAATCGTCCATTTCGTTGTCACTACTATCGAAAGGCCTTCAAAATGCCATTTTAAACAATTAATTGCAAAAAATCAATCAAATACAGTAATAAAACTAATAACTTGTTCAAATATTCACTAGAATTAAGCAAGTTATAAAGGTGCCTGGCTGTACTGCACTGCCTCGTACAGATCGTACCATACAAATAGTTCATACGTATTTTTTGTTTTATACATTATGGCATGCAAAAACTCTGAACAAGGTTGGTGTTGACAAATAAAATTAGCTAAGCATCTGACCTCACCTATATTTCTATGTGACAGGCGGATCAAGTCCACGTGGAGTGTAGACGAGGAGTGGTGAATATAAATCTGTAAAATTCTATGCTCTCTGATTCAATGTGAAGCGATATATTGACAATACCCCGTAATATCCTCTAGTTCCGTGCTGTTCCAATCCAGTTCGTAAAAAATGCTAAACTATATCTATGAACATTCATAAATTTCATGATTGTATATTATCACACCTTTATATTATGTTTTATGTTATTTGCTATTATTAGAAAGTAATTGACGCTATTTTTATTGACATTGTGTATTTATATATTAAATAAGGTTTTATGGCTTGCTCTATGTACTGTTTTAGTGGCAAATGAATTAATAAATTATTATTATTATTATTATGGTAATTATTAACACTTTAAGGACATTTTAAAATAAAATGTATATTTCATAATCTACGTAAAATTCTCTCAAGCGTGGAACACAAACTGTGTGTTATACAGTTTTGATACCTTGTATGACTTCGTATTTTAGTGGGCTCAGTCAAAAACCTTTGTAACATTTTGTTTTAAAACTAAAAATTAATATAACATCTTAAATGAAACATGATAGTTTACATGTCTCTGGAGGTCGTCCTATATGACGGAAAATTATTCTTGACAACAAATATTTTTTAAAAATTATCCGTTTATAATATATCTACTTGACTAAATCAAATAGGTACCTATGATAATGCCCTTTATATAAGTCTTTTCTATGTCCAATTTTAATTGACTGTGCCAGAGTTAACTCAAAGAGACATTTTGATCCATTGGAATATTTTCGTAGCGAACTTCTTGACAAATTAGCAAAATTTGCATTCCCCATAATTCTAACTTGCGTGCAAATTAGCGAAATACGTGCGAATTGAATAATTAAATCCACTAAAACGTTTGGTTGGGATAATTTTAAACTTTAATTTGCCACTGCGGCCATTCCATCTTTAATCAAGAGATGTTTTGCCTAATATTTTACCACATCAAGGTGGATAGTCGGATGGGGATCGGAAGGAAGAAATTACAAACTCGTGGTTGTATCCCAGCTTTGTCTTCCGTAGTTAAAATGTCAAAAGATTCACTTGCAGTGAACGGATGTTCGTTTCAAGCTTTGCCGGATCTCGCGAACTGTTTTATTGGCGGAACTCAAAGGGAGTATTTTTGTTTAGAAAATGTCTTTAGTTGTAATATTTATTTGTATCTCTTGTTCTGTGAATCTTTAATATTTTCATTCAGTCGATTTGTTTTCAATTTCGTGTGATAGTCATCAAGTTTAAGTAAAATGTACAAGGTGCTTGCTAATGTTCAGCCAATATAAAAAGTACTGGGTGTACTGTGGGTTAAATGGTGACGAAAAATTAGGTTTGGAAATTTTCTTTATAGGAAGTTAAAAATACCTTTATTGTATTTATTATTCGCAACTACATCCATTTAATACATTTAAAATTCATCTACATAATGGGTACACTCATAATACACAGAGTGTCTCAGCTTGACGTCCAAAAGTTCTTGCTTTCTTATGAAAAATATTGAAAACTTAAAAAGCGGCACAGTAGAAGGTACAAAAGTGTATAGTTTATAGTTAATTTGAAACATGATGCCATAAACTTACATTTTCTTGATGGAATGATCGCTATATTATTACATACTTCGATTATACCTTCGATTAACCTAAAGAAACGCTCAAAACTCATATCTTTGGTATGTGTCATTTGTCAAAAAATCCTCGAATGAGTCGACTTTAAATGCTACATTTTGTCACTATACCAAAATTTATGACGTCATTGAGTTTTGAGCTATGTCGTCATCATCATTTTTTTAATGGAAGCAGACATTTTTGTTTAGTGGTTTTGGTGCTATATTCCTTTAGCTTTCTGGAGATATGAAAAAAATTGATATTACCTAAGCCATTCTTTTGGAAACAAATATTTTTATTGATTGATACCTTATATAAGTAATTGTGAGAAAAAAATCATCTCCATTGCTCAAATTGCGACCCTCCAACCATTTGGGATTGACCAAGGCGGGTGTAGACACTTTGCACGCTGTTCTGCATCATCTCATGGGCAATTCGTCTCATCTCCAAGCCAATTCTGTCTTTCGATTCTTCTATGGTATCCGGTCTATTAAAATACACCCTTGACTTTAAGTAACCCCAAAGAAAAAAGTCTAAAGGGGTTAAATCCGGTGAACGCGGGGGCGACTCAATCGGACCTCGACGACTTATCCACCTTCCAATAAAAGTGTTATCTAAAAACTGACGCACTACTATCCCAAAATGAGGTGGGGCCCCGTCTTGCTGAAACCAGACGTTTTCAGCAGGAATATATTCATCTTCCTCGTTCGGAAACATAACTGCTAAGGCTGGTACTAACTCAACTCACAAAAACTGTAAACATCTTGCAGCCGTAAGATTTTCTTAAAAAAAAGGTCCCAATAAACGATCACCAATCATACCTGCCCACGCGTTTACTTTGCCTCGTCGCTGTGTATGGGCTCCTTGAGTCCAATGAGGATTTTCGCGTGATCAGTACCTACAGTTTTCCGATGTACAGTCCCATTTAAAGAAAATGTAGCTTCACCAGAAAAAACAATGTTCTTTAAAAAATTTGAGTTTTCATCTCACAAGGTCATCAACTGTTCACAAAACTGTAAGCGCCGATCTGGATTGTCTTCATTCAATTCGTGGATTAATTGCACTTTGTATGGATGGTATTTTTCTTTTTTCAATAGACGTACAACAGAAGTTTGACTCCCGTTATGATTTAAAGCCAGCTGCCTTGTCGAAAGATGGAGGTTTTCCTCATTTTCTAGAAGAATGTTTAATTTGGTTTCGTTGCTTGTGCTAGGGCGACCAGGTCGAGGGAGGTCAGCTACACTGCCAGATTCATGATTTCTAGCCCCCATTCTACTTACAGTGGATCTAGAAATTTGCTTTTCGGGATACTTGGCATTGAAAGCATCACATGCTTCCTGATGAATTCTCAGCCTATCACCATATCCAACCACCATCAAAAGTTCTACGCGTTCTCATTCACTTAAACGTGGCATTGCATTCACTAGTTTTACATTGTCTTAGAAGTGTCACAAAACTGAGGTTCCACACGTGCCAGGAATAAAAAAGTTATCGATACTTTACACAAAAAGGCCTGTATCTCTCTGTTAAGGTGATTGTTTTTTTAATAATTTCTTTGTTTTGTTTTTATGTCAAATGTGTTCATACTAGTTAAAACAAAAATGTAGGCAACAAGATTTATCAGTCCATCAGAAACTGGAACATTATTCGTGAATTTGCGAAAGGTAAGCTATTTGTACATAAAATAGCATTTTTCCAAAAGAATGGCTCAGGTAATATCATTTTTTTTATATCACCAGAAAGTTAAAGGAATATTCCATCAAAAACAGTAAACAAAAATGTCTGTTTCCATTAAAAAAAATTATGATGGCTTCATAACCCAAAAACCAATGACGTCATAAATTTTGGTATGGTGATAAAATGTATCATTTACAAAACTAAAATCGACCTGTTACCAAAGATATGAATTTTGTGCGTTTCTTTAGATTCACACTGTACTTTTAAACATGATTGAACCGATATGTATTGATGGCTGTGCAGTGGCTCAGTATCGTGATATGAACGAGTTTGCATAGAAAAATATCAACCTTGTAAACACACCGTGTAACCTAGTTTGTGTCAAAAGTTGCCTAAAAGTTTCTGATTTAACATACTGTTAACAGATTTGACATGCTTGTTTTATACAGGGTGACTCAAGAAACGCGAATCAATGGAGAAGTATCTCAATTTCCAATTAAAAAAGGGTTAAAAAATAAAAATAAATATTGTTACGTGTTTATGTAGGTGAATGTAGTATCGCGTGTCTGAGGGACACGACAAAAATTTGCAATAGACAAGCACCAACCGTGCCGTCGCAACGATATCTAGCTGTATCCACTCTCAAGGGCGACTCTAGTAACTCTTAAGACTCCCCAAGATGAAAATAAAGATTATACTTTCTGCGATTGCTACAGTCTGCTTTTCGTCGTATTTCGTTGTCTTTTTTTTTTTTTTTAGGGGGGGGGGAAATCCTTCATGGACACCCAGCGCTGAGTATCAAACGCGCTGGGTAGTGTCGGACTCCTACCGACTAAAACCCCCCTTTTCAGTGTTTCCATGTACCCCGGAACTGCTTTCGCTTAACTTCGGGGTACTGGTCATTCCTCTAA
Organism: Stenurella melanura; assembly: GCA_963583905.1. NCBI lineage: Eukaryota > Metazoa > Arthropoda > Insecta > Coleoptera > Cerambycidae > Stenurella > Stenurella melanura. The sequence goes on from OY757312.1 coordinate 151,314,341, forward strand.
TGATGTTAATAGTGGTCCTACGGTCTCAAATAGAGTTCGTTCTCCTCTTCCTCTTTTGTCTTCATGATATTTCTCCAAGCACTTGTAACCTCCCGCCACCTTTCTTCCGAATGTCCGACTTCCCCCAGGAAATTGTCCGGTGTGACATTCTCCATCGCACTTTCCCAGACGGGGGCAGCGTATAACAGTGTCGAGTGCACGACACTGCACATCACCCTCCTCTTACTCGCCCTCGGTCCTCCCACATTGTGCATCAATCTGGCAAGGGCAGTTACCGTCCTTCCCGCTTTTTCCGCTGTTTTTGTTACATGCTCCGCAAAATTCATTTTCGTGTCGATCCAGATGCCCAAGTATTTTAGGCTCTTGCTCGGCACGATTTCTAATCCACCGACCCTCACAACTATCGGTGCCACGCGTCTCTTCCTCGTCGCCACGATGAGCTCTGTCTTTTCAGGGGCTAACTCTAGGTATCTCCTCTGGAGCCAACGTTCCATCTCCCTTATTGTTGTATTTATGTCAGCCTCAATTCCTATCGTCCATCTCCCTGTGGCCGTGAGGGCCAGGTCGTCTGCATACCCCGTAATGGTCATCCCGCTCGGCGTCGGAAGCAGCAGGATGTCGTTGAACATCACGTTCCACAGGGTCGGACCTAGCACCGATCCCTGTGGAACTCCACAGGTCACCCTCATCCATTCTACGCCCCTCTCTACCTCTATTCCTATGTACCTGTCCTGTAAGTAACTCTGGATTATCCTAAGGAGATACGGTGTGATTCCCAATCTCTTCAGCGCCTCCAAAATTTCCCTCCATCCCGCCGAGTTAAACGCATTTCTTATATCTAGCGTCACTACCGCACATATCTTTTTTTCGTCCATCGCTTGCCTGGCCGTTCCGGTAATTCTTCTTGCAGCTTCCACCGTGGATCTCCCCCTCCTAAACCCGAACTGGTTGTCTGCCACCCCGTTTTTTACCTCCAGCTCTACCTCCAATCTCCCCAGGATCAGGTACTCCAGGAGCTTACCCATGGCGTCAAGGAGGCAAATCGGCCTATACGAGGTGGGTTCCTCGGTCGGTTTGTCGCCCTTCAGCAGGAGCACCAGCCTGGCTCGCTTCCACCGTCCTGGGAACTCCCCTCCCACCAACGCCCTGTTCATGACCGTCAGTACCGCCTCGGGGTGTTCCTCTACGGTCAATTTCACGACCTCCGGCGGTATTTCGTCTGGTCCCGGAGCTTTCCCACTCTTCAGTTTGTTACTAGCCGTTCTCAGTTCCTCCTCTGTGAAAAGCGGCACCTCCGTCACCTCCATTTCCTCCCATCTATTCTCTTCCCTATTCGGGAATAAGACACCTGCGATTTCCTTGATCTTTTCTGCCGGTATTGCCGGGGGGGATGCCCTCATGTTTCGGGTCGCAATCCTGTACCCGTCTCCCCAGAGATCCTCATCTATGTCGCTGCATAGCTTTCTCCAACACTCCCTCTTGGATTTTCGGATTGCGTCCCTCAGCCGCTTCCTTGCCTCCCGGTACTGCTCCGTTATGGCGTTTGCTTCATCCGCTGCTGGCCTCTGGTTTCCCCGAGTGTGGCGTCTCCTGGCGCTGACGCACTCCGCCCTGAGTCCGGCTATCTCCTCCGTCCACCAGTAAATATCTCCTCTCCGCCTACCGCCGCGCTTCCTTGGCATCGAGTCGTCGCAGGCCCTGATGACTGCCCCCATCAGAGTCTCCTCCGTCCTGCCTGCCCCGTTCTCCACGCTCCGGCGCATTGATCTATTGAAGGCGCCCTTGTCAATCCTCCCAACCTTCCATCCTCTCGCTCTTTTTATAGGGAGTTCCTGGCGTAGTCCGACTTCATACCGGATGTACCGGTGATCGCTCAGGGTTTCTACCTGTTCCAGCACCTTCCAATCTCTGACCTTCGCTGCTGCCCCCCTGGACGCCAGCGTCAAGTCTGGAATGGAACCGCTCTCTCCTCTTGTAAATGTGTATGCCCCTCCCTCGTTCATGACTTGGAGGTCCAGCCGGGCTGTCCATTCTGTCACCAGTCTTCCCCTTCTGTCCGTATTCCTCATGCCCCACTCCGGGGCCCTTGCGTTGAAGTCCCCTGCTACTATGGATTCCTTTCCACTTCTCCTCCCGACCTCCCTGATGATTCTCCCAAGTTGCTCAAGGGCTTCCTCGAACTCCCCAAATTCTTCGTTGGGGGAGAAGTAACAACTGAAAATTGTTACTTCCCTTAGTTCAAGCCACACGAATCCCTTGCCCTTTCCACTTCCGAAAATGTGTATATCCCTTTTCATGAGCCCTATGGCCGCATCCTTATTTTCGTCAGTAAACCATGGTAGACGGTTTGAACCTATCATAGCCTTGTTGGGTTCACTGACAACAAGGATATCGTCCCACTCTTTCTTACCTACCGCCCATACGAGATCCTGTGCGGCTCGACATCTGTTTAAGTTTATTTGCCTGATAACTAAGCGCCCTCTCCAGCAGTCTCTGGATGACGGTCGGTGGGGGCCTGCTCTCTCACCCTCCTCGCCGACCGGTGCGGGGGTTTCCCTCCCTTGACTTACAGTGTAAGGGGGATCCCTACCCTCCATTTTGGGTATTAGTGGGTCCTCCGCCCACTCCTTTATCCTCCTTTCGAGGCCTTCTTCCTTTTCCCCCTCTTTCGGTTCTCCTCTTTTCTTCTATCATCTGTTTGAACTTCGGGCACCTCATCGAGTCGGCCCTGTGTTCGCCCTCTTTACACACCGTGCAGTACTCCCGATTCTTGCATTCCCCTGCCTTATGCCCCTTTTGTCCACATCTAAGGCACTCTGTCCTCCTATCCTCCCCTTGACATACTCTTGCTTCGTGCCCAAACGCTAAGCACTTGTAGCAGCGCATTACGTTAGTCCTCTCTCTTACCCTACATCTTGCCCAGCCAATCCTAATCCTCCCCGCCTTGACCAGAGCACCGGCTCCGCTTTTATCCATCGCGATCACTGCGGATTTCACTCCGCTGTCGTTTTCCCTCATTGATTGTATTACTACAACCTCCCCCTTCCCTGTACCGATCTCCGCCGCAATTGCCGCTTTAATCTCGTCCTCCGTAGTCGTGACCTCCATGTCGCTTATTATCACGATTGCCCCTGTTCTTTTTTCGACAACCTTAGCATCCACCAGTTTGTCCTGCACCGCTCTCTTTAGTACCTCAGCTCTGTCCGTGCCTCCTTCCACCGTTACCATTAGGTCACCCCCCATGGTCTTTTTCACGCCTTTGATTTTCACCTGCAGGTTGTCCACATCCACCTTGCTCTTTACCTCCTTAAGGAGGTCGGCATAGGACTTTCCCTCCGCCTTGACCACAATTTCTGTGTCGAGTGGCCGAGCAGGTCTCTGCGTCCCCTTGTTGCCCTTCGTGGGGGGGGTATAGATCATCATCTCGACCTCCGAACTAACAAACGCTGCCTCCGTCAGTTTCCTAATAGTCTCCCAGTCGAAGCCCTCCTGAACTACCAGGCTGAGCTTCATCCTGCCTCCTTTCTCCGCCTTCCTCCTACAATCCTTTAGCATTTCGAAGATTCGCCGCTCTTGGAGGCCCTTGTCTACTGGTTCGCCGGGATCTCCAGTTATCTCTTCCGGGAGAACAAAGGTGGCTCTTGTTTCCGCCATCTCCTTCTGGTCCGAGAGGAATATGGTGGTGCTTTTTATCCCATGCACCATCTTTCCGACCTCCAAACCTGCCGCAAACAACTCCCTTGCCACCGGGCATGTTTCCTTGGCTTTCTTCGCCGCTCCCTTGTCGCCCTCCTTAGTATTGACGACCAGGGCCATGTCTGCGTCGTTTGAATCCCACCTCGGGGGACCCTGTACTTTTTTCACCTTAAAGGCTTGTTCCGGCCACTCTTCCTCGAGACACTCTTGCAGCTTCTTGAATTCAGGGTGGCTCTCTATTATCCCCCTGATCTCTAAGGCCTTTCTCGACTCCTCCTCCTGCCTCCTCACTTTTCCGTACGCCTCGGTTTGCGTAGAGGCGTCTTGGGTTGATTTTGTCTGTGTCTCTACTGGGGTTATGGTGACTCCTGCACCCCCCACATGCCTAACCCCTCTAGCTTCCATCAACTCTGTCCACTTTCTTTCGGTGTCCCCGAGTTTCTCGGCCAGTCGGTTCATTTGCCTAACCCCTTCCTTAATCTCCATCTTAGTATTGGAGTTATTTTTAACTAATTCGGCCAGTCCCTTGGCACTTACATCGATCCTCATAATGATCGCCTTCATATCGGCAGTAATCTTAGCGAGTTGTTCTTCCCCTTTGTCCTCCGGGGAGCGTTCCATCCTTCGTCTCTTCTTCTCCTGATCCGTCCAGCACGCCGTTACCGAGGAGCTTCTTCCCCTTGGTGGGCTTCGCGGTAAAGAGTCCCTCTTGGTGAATACCTCCTGCTCAGTCATCATTGCCATGTCCGTTTCACTTGCCTTATTCCACTTCTTTCCTGTTTTCCCGTCCGTTGTTTTCAAATCTGTCTTGCTTTCCATACTGAATCCCACGAGTAGGGTCGAATAGAAGGGTCGACTCCCAGGTGATGCCCATTCTGGGAGCAAGGCATTTATACTATGGGGTGCGCCCGGTGCCCCACAGGTTTTTACGACTTCGCTGTCGGTTGTTTTATAGAGGTTGCCTCCTCACGAGTCAGCCGGTTAAGGCAAGCCCCCCGGTCCCAGCTGCCACGCAACATTCCCTTGCGGTGCCGTTTTTTTCTTTTCCACAAGAGTCGTTGAAGCGTGGGCTGAGATTACGGTATTTAGCGGGAGAGTGGCACGGCTCTCTCGTAGCTCGGATAACCTCGGGTGCGCCAGTTCCCGAAGCCACACCTGGCGGTGTGGATCCTGAGGGTTGAGCTGTCCTTAGTTTCCGTCACGGTGCCGAAGTCGAGCCGGCGGGGAGCCCCGCGGGACCCAGAATGAGACCTACGAGACCCTACAACCTTCTACCCTACGAGAGCAGGGCTCCCGCAGACATGTCCCCCGAGACCGCGACGGATTAAGCCCCTCCACCTGCGTCAAGGTCTCACAGCTCCTTGAAGGGGCGTATTTCGTTGTCTAGCAGTGCACTTCTGATGAGATCTTATAAATTAGAACTTGAGAAACATTTCTTAGAGTATTAAGACCATTGGTAGATTCTGTGAGTATTTGGATTGCTGCACAAACTTAGCGGGATCTACCGTAGTAAACAGTTATCCGATTCACGTCACATAATCACACACAGGTCATCAATCTTAGATCTAGTAGATCAATAAAGAATCGATTTCAAAATATATTTTCTTTTATCGAGAGTTAACTTCAACAAATAATAGAAATATTCAAGTCTGTGCTAATTGTGTACAAAATAACTCGTCAGAAAGCCCCACCATTGGCAAGGCGTTGTGTTCGGTAGGAACGCACCTCATACACCGCAGAGAGTATTGTAACAATCGACTGTACAAAAAGATTCAAATTGAACTTGTGAATTTGACTATGACAAAAGTTTCCGCTTGACAACCATTATCAGAGTTTTAAAAATAGAAAACCAAATGTTTGTATTACTTGCTCCATTTTTTATAATATTATTTTTTTTTTATTAAAAACTGTGAATTACATTTTACCATGAACACGAAGCGTCTTTTTAATTTGTTACTCTGCAACTCACTCTAAACTGCATCGCATATAAAGGCTAAAGTTCTTTGTTTAATTATAACTGTGGCTTTCTGTGATGTGGGTACAAAGATTCGGCAAATTTCCAATTTGGGGATGCCAATGTTTACATACGATGTCTGATGATGTTGCCTTCTGGAATTGATAGTGGAAAATCGCCAATGTTTTTTTTTTTATTAAATATTTGCAATTGCAAAGTAAATTCATATGTACCATTATATTAAACCACTGTGTTTAACCAACATCTTACTGAGTTTCTTCAAGGAAGTAAGAAAATTGTCAACAGATTGTTAATGAGTCACGTTGCAATTAGTTTTGGTTTATAAACCCGAGTAAGCACTTAAGAAGAAGATGAAGATATATTTATATGTTTATGTATATTTATATCAACTTAAAGGCTTATTAAATATAATAGTGCATATACTGAAGTCGGGAGAACAGGAAATTATGTCCCATTGAGTGATGTTAGTAAAAGCATTTATATATAAATGTTTTAACACTTTTGAAATGCAGTAAGGAAAGTATCTCAATATAACGTCTCTTCTTGAAGTTGTAGTCATTAATATTTTTCTTAAATATACCATGACTATTATATCATATAAAAGGGGAGTATTTGTTGTTTATAGTAGTGTAGAAATAAGGCTTTCAAGGGACCATACACAGCAAGAAAACTTTTGTAAAATTTTATTAATAAATTGTTAACTATTTATGATCCTGTCTGTACTTGCAATTACTCATAATGGAATTAAAACTGGTTTCATCATAATCACTTATCAGTTTTGAATAAAAAAAATCGGTGAAAGTATTTATACAGAACTTCCCTCTTTATTTGTGCATGGCGGTCACTCTAAAAAAATATTAATTACGAAATGACATTGAGAATAAAAATCGGAATATAGTTATCACTATTATTACAAAGAAAACTTGATAACTTTTGGTCAACAAAATATACAGAGTGGTCATCCGATAGCAAAAATTCAATACTAAATAACAGATGCCAAATATGGAAGGTTTGCGCAAATACCTTTACAAATGCCTACCATGGTTGAATTATTTACTGGGATGACCACCCTGTACATTTTTCAAGAAGACTATAATAGATGCACTCGCAGGTGCATATGCCAAATATTATTGCCATCTGTCACATTTTCAGTTCCGCATTCACGTAATGGAGTGGAAGTATAGCAGTGGTTAGCATATTTAATTTTTTCTTAATAGGTTTAGAATGTTATGAAACGTGGAAATTTGAGTAAATACTTTTTTTTTTTTCATGTGTTCTAACATTGCCTTGCTGTAGCTATGGGCAATGGTATACAATAACACAGAACATGCAAACTAAAATAACTACTTTACTGATTCTGTTCGCAGTTATTAATCACTATATAGAGATATTTACAAATATCCGGCGGATTTTAATTCTTACGGCCCTACACGGCCACCCGTCTCTACGCCATCTTTCCAGCGTCTCTTCTTTTGCCAAAGTCAGTGCGTATATCGTCTACTATTCTCTAAACTTCGCCGTACAAGCTACTACGCTATTGGTCAAGCATTTGTCATGATTAGCCGATAAAATTTAAACGGGTATGATGCTCAGACCAGTATCTTACAATTTAAATTTAAAATAATGAATAGAATAGTCGCGCGCTTTATCTAATTTAAGGTACTGAGTGTTCTTACAAAACGTGACCGTTACAGAATGTCATGAAACGTGGAAATTTTAAATTTGAGCAAAAACAAATTTTTTCCGTCATCTATTTTGTATTTTGTAGTGGGTAAAAATTTGCAATTTTTTTATTTTTTGTTATTTTTAGACGTTTTTGGAATAGGCTTAGAATGTACTAAAACGTGGAAATTTGAAATTTGAGCCAAAAAAATTTTTTCCATCAATTCTATTATAGTAGTGGTAAAAACAGAATCAGATTTTCCAAAAAAAATTATTTTTTTTTGTAGGCTTAGAATACCATGAAACGTGGAAATTGTAAATTTGAACAAAAGAAAATTTCTTCCATTCATTCTAGTGGTAAAAATTTTTTCCAAAATGGTAAAAAATGATCCAATTAAATTTTTTCGAAATACGTTAAGAATGTAATTCAACGTGGAAATTTTAAATATGAGCAAAACAAATTTTTCATCTATTCTATAGTGGTGATAGAAAAATAATAAACATTTTTTCAAAAAAAAAATTCAAACTTTTTTTTGAAATAGTTTTGGAATGTGATGAAACGTGGAAATTTTAAATTGGAACAAAGAAATATTTTTTTTTAATCTATTTTAGTGGTAAACATTTTTTCAAAAACGTTGGTAAAAAAAAATTCAATTTTTTTTGTTCATGAAACGTGGAAATTTTAAATTTGAGCAAAAAAAAAGTCATTATTTATTGCCTTTAGACGATCCACCCTGTATATTTTCCAGTGAAAGTCTAACCATTTCTTCGCTGACAATAGCGTGAGCTACTTACCAAATTTGACAGTTCTCCATCAAGTAGCTTTTTAGTTAATGCACCAACAGACAGACAGACAGACGGACAGACTGACGGAATTGAAAAATCTATATTTTCTAATCTACATGATCTGAAACGTGAAAATCCGAAAAAATCTCGGAGGGTGATTTTTTCTCGAATACAATACTTCTCTTCGGTATGCGAGGTAAGTAAAAAATGCATTTTATGATGTGTCACTTACACTTGAAAAAAGAAGTGAGAAGTGGTTGCAAACTTTGGAGTGAAGATAAACTAGGAACATTACTATTGAAGTGATAAAATAAATTTGACGTGTTTTAGAAGTTTTCATAGAAATACAGTATATCAGAGTTTCAGATTTGTTCTAATTGAACTTGCATTTAGTTAGTGTTATCTTCCACAGTTAGTGTTATCTTCCACGATGAAGGGATACACTATTTGTTCCATTATTATCATTGAATATTATTCAGCAAATGATACACTAAATTATTCCCCAAGTTTTATATTTTTTGGGGAGTTTTTTCTCAATATAGTTACACCTGCTCTCGTTTCTGTTAATTTACTCCTTATTTCTACTATTAAATTCTTTAAGTTTGTCATTGTAGACTGCTTACCTGCCCACTGAATAAAATAACACATCTATAGGAGAACAATTAATTTATAAATAGAACAAAATAAGGATGAAGCTTTTGCCAAGAAAATAGCATTACTCGGCAAAACTTGAGTGAATTTTCTAAAGTAATTGACATAGTGCTTGCTTACAAGAACTTTGAATAATAATTGAATCCTTGTTCCTAGCTCATTATAATTTGAAGCCAATTTATTGATTCGCTGCCCCGCTTTTAACCAAACGTATATTGGCTTGTTAGTTGTTATAAAGCTAATTATGTAGCATGTAAATTTTGCTGTATATATTATAGACCTGTTTACTTAATATTCCTGAATTTTAACTACCTCTTTTACGTTACAATAATTAGTTAATTTTACCTATACAATGAATAAATATACAGCGTGTCCCAAAATCACTTTAGAGCCTCGATATAATTGTATTAAAGTATTTATCTTAGAATGTTATATAAGATCTGTCATTACGAACTCTTCTGGTGATTTTGGGACACCCTGTATAGTATTTCCTACCTGATTTAATAAATCTTGGCCTATTCGATATGTAATCTCTAGATAATTATGCTGATTTAATAGTGAACTACCTTTACCTTGACTTATGGATTCTTTAAAATTAATACTTACGAAAAGACAAGAGTTAAAGTCAATATAAAAACCGTTGTCTAAGGAATCACTACTTCCACATCCAGATTTTCCATCCAGGTCTCCTTAAAGGAAAACGTCTTGACTGTATTTGTACTCTAGTATGTGGGAATAATTGGTCATAGAATTTTAATAATTTTGAGGCGGATGTCATAAAAAAATTCAGTCGCTGGTTTCTATGAAGAAATCAAATTACTTGATCTCTAGTATATACACCAAATCTCAAGTTTCTGTACTTACCAGCTTGCTATCTCATTTTCTCTTATTTACTTCTACTTACCCCCACCCCTTCAACTGAATCATTTCAAAACATAAACTAGTCTCCAGATGTCATTATGATACATACGTGTACCAAATTTCAAGTGAATATATCAATTTAATTTTGTTAGTTCCTTTAATAATGGAGTGGCGTTGGTGGAGGGGTTGAAAAATGTTATAGAAAATCTGAGACCTTCGCTTATAGTATACATATAAATAATTTTTGGCCACCCTGTAGAGTTTTAGGAAATGGAAATGATTCAAAAACATTCACTAGATGTCTCGTAACTGGTATTCACATACGTTTTTCTTAAAACCCATAATTGTGACTGTGGTGATTTTTTTAATATCCATCTGCAGATAGCATTATTTCAACAAAAAAATTCATTACATTCAAGTGGTTGGGAGATATTCAATGCTGGTATAGGAATGAATAGAGCCTAGAAAGAGGTTTCAAAAAAATCGGTAAAGGTATTTACACAGAACTTCCCTCGTTATTTTTGCATTGCGGTCACTCTAAAAAATTATTAATTACGAAATGACATTGAGAATAATAATCGGAATATAGTTATTGCTATTATTACAAAGAAAGTCTGATAACTTTTGGTCAAAAAAATATACAGATTGCTCATCCAACAGCAAAAGTTCAATACTAAGTAACTGGTGCCAAATATGGAAGGCTTGCGCAAATACATTTACAAATGTCCATCATGACTGAATTATTTCTTGGGATGACCACCCTGTACATTTTTCAATAAAAATATAATAGGTGCATGTGCCAAATATTATTGCTATCTGTCACATTTTCAATCCCACATTCACGTACTGGTGTGGAAGTATAGTGGTGGTTAAAAAATTTCGTTATTTTTAAGATTTTTCAAAAATGTAAAAAAAAATGTTTCTTCTGAAATAGGTTTAGAATGTCATGAAACGTAGAAATTTTAAATTCGAGCAAAAAGAAAGTTTCCTTCTATTCTATAGTAGTGGTAAAAAAAGTTTACAAATTTAAAAATCATATATTTTTTTTAAATAGGTTTAGTATGCCATGAAACGTGAAAATTTTAAAGAGCAAATAAAAACATTTTCCATCTATTCTAGTGTTAAATTTTTTTCCAAAATGGTAAAAAAATGTTGCAATATTTTTTTTCCGAAATAGGTTTCGAATAACATGAAACGTGGAAATTTTAAATTTGAGCAAAAAAATATGTTTCGTCTATTCTATAGTACGTAGTGATTAATAGATTAAAAATGTTTTCAATTTTTTTAAAATTTTTCAAAAACATTTTTAAATTTGTTTGAGTAGTTTTAGAATTCCATGGAAACGTGGAAATTTCAAATCTGAACAAAGAAAAAAAAATCCATCTATTTTAGTGATAAAATTTTTTCAAAAATGGTAAAAAAGTTTTCTAATTTTTCTTTTTTAAATATAAAATATAAAAATTTGAAGAAAGAAAAAAAATTTCATCTATTTTAGTGGTAAAATTTTTTTCAAAAATGGCGAAAAAAAATTTTCAATTTTTTTTTTTTTCGGAAAGAGGTTTAGAATGTAATGAAACGTGAAAATTTTAAATTTGAGCAAAAAAAAAATTTCCATCTATTCTAGTGTTAAATTTTTTTCCAAAATGGTTAAAAAATGTTGCAATTTTTTTTTCCGAAATAGGTTTGGAATGTCATGAAACGTGGAAATTTTGAATTTGAGCAAGAAAAATGTTTCGTCTACACTATAGTAGTGATAAATAGATTAAAGAAGTTTTCAAATTTTTTAAAAAAATTTTTCAAAAACATTTTTAAATTTGTTTGACTAGTTTTAGAATGCCACGGAAACGTGGAAATTTTAAATCTGAAGAAAAAAAAATTCATCTATTTTAGTGGTAAAATTTTTAAAAAAATGGTAAAAAAGTTTTATAATTTTTCTTTTTTAAATAGATTTAGAACGCCATGAAATGTGGAAATTTTAAATTTGAAGAAAGAAAAAAAATTTTCATCTGTTTTAGTGGTAAAATTTTTTTCCAAAATGGTAAAAAAATGTTGCAATTCTTTTTTCCGAAATAGGTTTGGAATGTCATGAAACGTGGACATTTTAAATTTTTTGCAAAAAAAAAAATGTTTCGTCTACTCTAAAGTAGTGATAAATGGATTAAAAATGTTTAAAAAATTTTTCAAAAACATTTGTAAATTTGTTTGAGTAGTTTTAGAATGCCATGGAAACGTGGAAATTTTAAATCTGAAGAAAGAAAAAACAATTTCATCTGTTTTAGTGGTCAAAATTTTGTCAAAAATGTTGGCAATAAAAACTTCCAAAAAAATTTTCTTTTGAAATAGGTTTAGAATGCCATGAAACGTAGAAATTTTAAATTTGAACAAAGAAAAAAAATTTTTTTCAAAAATGTTGGTGAAAAAAATGTTCAAAATTTTTATTCTATTTATTCCTTTTAGACGGCCCACGCTGTATATTTTCCAGCGAAAGGTTAACCATTTCTTCGCTGACAGTGTGGTCAACTACCTACCAAATTTGACCATTCTCCGGCAAGTAGTTTTTTTTAGTTAACGCACCAACAGACAGACAGACAGACAGACAGACAGACAGACAGACAGACGGGATTGAAAAACCTATATTTTCGTAATGTACATGATCTGAAACGTGAGAATTCGAAAAAATCTCGGAGGGTGATTTTTTCTCGAATACAATACTTCCCTTCGGTATGCGAGGGAAGTAAAATGTACTGATAGACATTCCATTTAAAAAAGGGCACTTGGTCTTGTAATTTCGTCTTGGCTCACCCTATTTGTTCGAAAATAATTTCCAGTTATCGACTTTCTTATCTAGTTTACTTGCAATTTTTTTAAAAATTTCTAGATATCGTAGAACTCGAGAAATCCCACCCTGTATAGTAGATAAGGCACATACAGATATTCCAATATCTAGGTGCCCGTCAAATCAGTTGTTTGTTGTGAATTATAGTATTGAAATTATAACATTTGTAATTTTTTATAAACTAAGAATAAATAAATATATATTTTGTCCTAATATTTTGGTAATACAGAGACCCTTAGCGATTGGCGAGGAGATCGTGAAGGAAATAAACTGAATTGAATAGTCCTAAAATTTAACTGCAGAAAAACGCCGCCCCGTTAACCATCGCATCCTTCATTATGAGCAACATGAATATATTGTGGGTCTACATGTGAAGCGAGGTTTGATGGAAGAGAAAGTTGTATAGCGTAATGCTAAATCTCGTGGAAAGATTGTAATACATCACGAAATAATATTTTGTTATACGGGTCAGATGATGGGGATGCGGTTGTTGGTATATTTCGATTTAGATTTTTTGGTATGATTTTTCATTTTTCCTTTATAGCAGCCATTCACGAACAAAGGGCCCTGATCTGCCTTGCGGATATTATTGTTAGTTAGAGCTAATATGAATAAATATAATCACTGTACGAGTTTCCCTTTGATTTTCTACAGTGTGATCAAGCAAAGGAAATTTTCGATTTTATATACAAAGTTATGTTTTAATTTTTACTCCCACATCCACATAGTGGAGTGGAAGTATCGTAATCGTGAAAAAAGTTTCAATTCTTTTTGTTGTTGAAATAGGCTTAGAACGTCTTAATTTAGGAAAAAAAGATTCTGTTTGTCTGTAACTTTTTTTTTGTGCGCATATTTTCTCAGCAACCGGTTAAGATGTTGACTTGATATTTGGTACGCATATGTATCATGACGAGGTCTGGAACTAGATTATATTTTGCGTTAATTCCGGTGAAGGGTTGGGGGTTAGGGGTAAGTAAGGGAAAGTAAGTAAGGCAAGTTGGTAAGACAACAGTAAAAAAAATTCACCTTTCCTTCAACCCCAAGTAGTAATATTGATAACTATTTTGAACTGTTCTGGGATCATTTTTCATGGGCTTTTGAAGTATCATTTCCAAAATCGAAGAAAAAAGCAAGACAAAAAATCTCAATAGTTCTAACAATTGGTAAAATACACTCCTCAATTAAAAACAGAGTCTGATAACTTAAAAAAGTTAAATAGACTTCGAAAAACTGATCCAAATCATAGGAAATTAAACGAACAATATAAAAAGCTTAAAGCACAATATAACCGAAATATAATTATTGCAAAACAAAATGTCTACTTAAACATAATAAATCATAATATATTAATACAGAAATCTCTGTGAACTACTAACAAATTAAGAGCTGAAAGATATTTGCAGCAAAAACAAAATTTCAATTTTCAAAGCAACCGCGTGGCAACATGCTGATTGCGATGAAGGAGTAGATACATTAAAAATGATAAAAATAATAAAGAATTAGTGTTAATTATTATAAAAGATCGGGTGAACAATTACCTACTGAACACAGCAAAAGTGCAAATTTACTACCCTGGTTTGGTTCATAAATGAAATATGTTAATTTTTTGCTCGTTAAAGAAATAATTATCTCCTTAACTACTAGGTAATTTTTGGCACTGCAAATATTTAGCCTACGTAAATCAACAATTTTATTTTGTAAAAGTGGATGCCTCGTGGGATGCTTGTACAAAATATGAAATGAGTTTCGTGTATCAAATGTTTTGTTTTGCAATTTGCAGTTCCAGTCAGATAATAATACAAAGCATTTCTTTCAGTGGGTGGTACATTTGTCTATTTTTGAAAATAGTGTAAATTTAGAAAATGGCTAAAATTAAATTGCAAATAAAAGGTGGTCCAAATTGTCTCCCGATATTTCTGCGGCTGATAGTATATCCAAGAATAACATTGGTCTACAAAAACATTTTTTTTGATCTGGGGATCTGACCTATGATATCCTATGTACTTTGATCCGCTGAATCCGATAAGAGCAAAAAAAATCTGACGAGACGTTTTAATTCTACAGTACTATACTTATTGAAACTTTATATATTCTTTCTTTACTTGTGAGAAATAAAACGAATCTCTTAGAATTTAACTACCTTAATAGTTTACAGAAAAAGACAAATAATAACAGAGCAAGTGACATCAGGGTGCAGGCAAATTAAAAAAAACTTTCGTCAGAATAATAACGTAAAATTACTGAAAGACCATATGACAGATAGTAAAATACAATGCAAAATGGTACATAATAGGAATCCGTATTCAGTGAAAAATGAAACTAAACGTAATCTGGCCAGGGCAAGGAAAATAATATAAACTGTATTTACACACTATAGCCTTCTTATGGGGTACGAGAAGTCTTAATCGGACGGTAAAGCTGGATATAATAGAAAATATTACTGGCCAAACGTAGAATGAAGTAATGAAGCCATCAATAAATTCTACATAGTTGCAAGGGGCTTCAAACAGCAACATTTGCATCACGAGAGGTGTACATAATAGAAGTCTGTACTTACAGTTGATTCGTCGAAAATATTGCCTTGCTGTAGCTATGAGCAATGGTACACAATCAACACATAACATATAATAAAACTATAATAAAACTACTTTCCTGATTCTACTAGCAGTTATTAATCACTATATACAAATATTTACAAATATATGGCGTCTTTAATTTTTCCTGCCTAGACGGCCAAACCGCCTGCTACGCCATTTTCTTAGTGTCTCCCGAGCCAGAGCCAGCGTATATTATCTCGTCTATTGGCTAAACTTGGTCGTACAAGCTACCACGTATTTGTCGCATTTGTCATGTCTAACCGATAGAATTTAAATTCATATAATGCTAGGACCAGTATCTTATAATTCAAATTTAAGTAATAAATAGAATAATCGCGCCCGTTATTATTACATATTACATATATTACAAATTCTCATTTAACAACTAGCATCCACACAGTCCCCTACGGCTATACAGACTAAACTAGTATCTGCATAACCCCTACGGTCATGAAGATTCAGTTAAAAATGAGAACAAAAGTACTGGAGCCTATATACCCTTTTGCATGTTTGAAAGTGAATTATTATTTGTTTGCTTAATTATATTGAAACACATTCTTTCTAGGATTTTGCAAACAGCAGAAAAAAAACTATCTATGTGTAAAAATATTAAAGAAATCTTTGCAAGTCTTTATTTTTATGGCTGCATGCTATTCAATTAACTGATACAAATTTTGAATATTTTGTACGAATATTTATAAAGAGAACAAAGTTTCGTCGCAGTACATGAGAATGTTTTATCATTTTATCATTACATTATTATTTAGGCGTAATTTCACATGTTTATTTTATATTATCATTTGTACGTGAATGTCGTCTTTGGAATTTATCGCTGCCTACCGGCTCTGCGAAATTTTGCATTTTATCAACCGGTTTTACTGATTTGTATCAAAATTAGTAATAATATTGGATTATTAAAAAAATTTAATAGTTATTTAATATCTAATGATTTACCTCTTTTAAATATGCTCTATAGTGAATAAACATATATAATTCTTGCTGCTATTGACTTTTGCATATTCATGGCAATAAATGTGGTGCAGAAAAGAAATGAATATGTAGCCTTAATTTTATAATAAATCAACAATTTAATATACCTATCCTCAAATATCTCCATCAATATACACATAAAAATTATTGACATTTTATGTAAAAATAACTTACCTTTCGCAAATTCGCGAGTAATGTTCCACTTTCTTATGGACTGATAAATCTTGTTGCCTACATTTTTGTTTTAACTACCATGAAAACATTTGACATAAAAACAAAACAAAGAAAATAATAAAAAAAAACAATCAGCATAACAACAGAGAGATACAGGCCTTTTTGTGTAAAGTATCGATAACTTTTTTATTCCTGGCACGCGTGGAACCTCAATTTTGTGAGACTTCTGAGACAGTGTAAAACTAGTGAATGCAATGCCACGTTTATGTGAAAGAGAACGTGTAGAACTTGTGATGATGGTTGGATGTGGTAATAGGCTGAGAACTCATCAGGAAGCATGTGATGTTTTCAAGTATCCCGAAAAGCAAATTTCTAGATCCACTGTAAGTAGATTGGTGGCTAGATATGATGAATCTGGCAGTGTAGCTGACCTCCCTCGATCTGGTCACCCTAGTACAAGCAACGAAACCAACTTAAATATTCTTCTAGAAAGTGTGGAAAACCACCATCACTCGACAAGGCAGCTGGCTTTAAATCATAACGCGAGTCAAACTTCTGTTGTACGTCTACTGAAAAAAGAAAAATACTATCCATACAAATTGAAATTAATCCACGAATTGAATGAGGACGATCCAGATCGGCGCTTACAGTTTTGTGAACAGTTGATGACTTTGTGCGATGAAAACCCTAATTTTTTAAAGAACATTGCTTTTTTTGATGAAGCTGTATTTTCTTTAAAGGGGACTGTACATCGGCATAACTGTAGGTATTGGTCACGCGAAAATCCTCATTGGACTCAAGAAGCCCATACACAGCGACGAGACAAAGTAAACGTGTGGGTGAACACGAACGCGACTTTTGTTTTGGTCAGATTCGCGCACAGGAACACTGCACAATTAATTTTGGTATGATTTTATTTTTACTTGGTTCGGCGAAAAAGTAACACCCTGTATCGATTTTACACGAATGATAAAAAGTCAAATTTTTTGGACTGCAAATAACGACATATTGCTATTCACGTTCTAACAATACCTTTGCTTATTACTAAATAGGTTTGATGTAATTAATTATGTTGAATATTAACACTTTAGAGTAGAAATTTGCCTTTGGTTGTTGCTGTTTTGTCGCGTGGCTGGATCCCGAACTGACTTACTGACTGACTTGACTCGACTCTACTTACTCGACTCTCTTTACTCGACTGAATGCGTTGAGCGGCCAATGAGCGCGTCTCGGTTTATATAAGATAAATCAAAGCTTCTGGAAGTGTTCGAAAATCGAAGATTCCAGGCGTTCTAGTCGTTCTAGACGTTCCAGATTGTTCGCCGTTCCCGAAAATTCGATCGGTAGGGGAGAGTGGCTTCTGTATATTCTCCAACAGCCGAAGTCTGGCTTTTCGAATTATTCTAAAAATGTAAAAAGCGTTTTTTCTAACTCGCGGGCTTTACAGAGCGACAGAGGTACGTTCATTTTTAATTTTGAAAATATAAATTAGCGGATTTAAATCGTTAAAGAAAGGTTCTTTGACTTGGGCAGGTATGATTGGTGATCGTTTATTGGGACCTTTTTTTTTAAGAAAATCTTACGGCCGCAAGATATTTACAGTTTTTGCGAGTTGAGTTAGTGCCAGCCTTAGCAGTTATGTTTCCGAACAATGAAGATGAAGATGTTTCTGCTGAAAATGTCTGGCTTCAGCAAGACGGGGCCCCACCTCATTTTGGGGTAGCAGTGCGTCAGGTTTTAGATGAAACTTTTACTGGAAGGTGGATAGGTCGTCGAGGTCCGATTCAGTGGCCCCTGCGGTCGCCGGATTTAACACCCATAGACTTTTCTCTTTGGGGTTACTTAGAGTCAAGGGTGTATTGGAACGGATCGGATACCATAGAAGAATTGAAAGACAGAATTGGCTTGGAGATGAGACGAATTGCCCATGAGATGATTCAGAACAGCGTGCAAAGTGTCTACATCCGTCTTGGTCGATGCCAAATGGTTGGAGGATCACAATTTGATCAATGGAGATAATTTCTTTCTCACAATTACTTATGTAAGGTATCAATCAATAAAAATATTTTTTTCCAAAAGAATGGCTTAGGTAATATAATTTTTTTTTACCAGAAACCTAAAGGAATATACCACCAAAGACAGTAAACAAAAATGTCTGTTTCCATTAAAAAAAATTATGATAACGTCATAACTGAAAAAAACTAATGGCGTCATAAATTTTGGTATAGTGACAAAAAGCAGCATTTACAAAACTAAAATCGACCTATTCGAGGATTTTTTTGACAAATGACACATACCAAAGATATAAATTTTGTGCGTTTCTTTAGGTTCACGCTGTATAATGGCGAAAATTTGAACAAACACGTGATTAAACGCATTAAAACCTACGAAATAACATTAGTATGGATTCCCCGCTGTTCCAAGTATTTAACCAGACGAAACGATGAGAAAGTGATAACACTCCCCGTGTGTAATATGAACTAGAAGTATCACTTGAATATTCAATATTCTGCGTAAAATTAAGCCGCTTGAATTGTTTCAGTATCCCAGAGCTACGCCTTTGCCTCAAACAACATAATTGCTCGTATAAATTACCCTGACATTTATTTGTCAACGATCCCGTTGGGATGCCTTTCAATCTTTCAACTCCACTTAAAATAGCAACTTGATAAACTGTAACGGTACCACACAGTAACATTTATTATTGTCTGGTTAATTTTTTTAAACTGTTTTATTTCACTGACTAATTCCTATTTTACTTTATGAGTCAGAATTCCACCTTTTCAAAGGAAAATTTGTTTTGTTCCATTTTCAGTGCCCACTTTAGCATTTTTTAAGAATAGCTTCCAGACCGTAAGATATTCGTTCGTCTATTTATAATAATAATAAATAATAATAATAAATAAACTTTATTTAACCTGGCGGGGTGTCAGCAAATGCTGGTATTAATCCCAACCAGGAACTCAAATAAAAAATTACGTTAAGTACAGAAAGTAAAAGATAAGCATAAAATCAGTAACATAAAAATAAAAAGTAATAAGGATTAAAAAGTAATGTAAAAATAGAAAATTACAGTAGGTACAGAAAGTGAGCACAAAATCAGTAGTATATAAAAAAGTAGGAATACGAAACAAAAAGTAGAAAGATATTGTCAACTACTTAAATATACATACAGGGTGTAATCAGTTTCATGCCATTAAAAAAAAACTGGTAATGGGGATCGACTAGACAAACAAAAAACCTTTATGACTTGTCCCTCTAGGGGCACTTTGAAAATAACTGACCTGGGTTAACACATTAAATATTTTTTTAATATTAATGTAGAAAATATTGAGAACCACTGCTTTTCTTGGTCAAAGGACTTGTAGTTCCCAATTATACAACTTTCAAATTGTCATAAAAAAGTGCAGTCCTCGGCGTCACACGCGGTGTTATAGCAAAGGCTTTGTTTGGATCATCGACCGCCTTTGATGGACCACCTCAACCGAAGGCAATTATAAAGAGGTAAATAATTCCTTATCTTTTCCTGCACAACTGCAAGCAAATAATGGCCATAGAAGTTTAAACACAGCATTTCTTTACATGTGTGTCTTTTAATTTGGAACAAAATATTGGATTAATGTTTATAATTTAGAATATTTAAATGTGATTTATTAACGTTTGTAACATAAATGAGTGTCCTGGGTTAAAAGCTTACCTAAGTAAATCATTCGAAATCTCTGCATCTACATCAATACACAGTTTGGTACGTCGAATTAAGGACATACGTACTCCGTTCAACACTAAACAATAAACTATCAACTAACGTTGTCAATATAGAAAAATAAAAGAAAAACTTGGTCCAAAATCCAAAACGAAATACAAAAAGAACGAACAAGTAAGTTGTGTCTGTACGTAATCAAGAATTTAACGATTTGAACGGTGAAGTCAATAAAATAAATCTTAACTATACACAGTGACCCGAAATTCAAAAATAACAAAAACAACGAACGGCGGGGCGGGTTGGACGTGTGTACATAACGAAACACCCATGGTAACTAAAATATTGCACAAGGGAGAGTCAGAGTATAAAGCAAGGACACGCGCGACGATCTGAACCTATCTCAATATTTCAGCAGTTGTCAAAAGATTTTATTGAAAATTTGCGAAATTTTTGTTTATTTTTTTTCTCCAAAACTTTAAGCTTTAGACCCCATGTTATATAAGGTTTTTTTGTTTGCCTTGTCGTTCCCTACCACCAGTTTTTTTAATGACATGAAACTAATTACACCCTGTATAACAAAAAGTGCAAATTTAAACAATTTTAATTACTTAAAAATAATTTATTGTCTAAATGTTATTTGTGGCATTATCTTAATTCTTTTTTCCTTCTTCAATTCTTTGGGACTTCCTGCCACATGTATGTTTTATTTTTAAGCGGTGATATATTTTGTAGATTCCCCTAGCACCGCTTAAAAAGAAAACATACATGTGGCAGGAAGTCCCAAAAATTGAGGAAGGTTTAAAAATAATTGTTTAGCATTTTTTTTAAATCCATGATGTGATCCGGAATTGCGTTGTATAAGAAGGCAGCTAAATAAATGAAAGACGATTCATATTTTTCCGAACTATGACTTGGGATATTTAATGTAGTGTCTACGAAACGTAGACGAGAGCTATGCAGGAAACCCCGGAATATTAATTTCCCACTAAGGTATTTAGGCTCCTCATATATTAATATGTTGTGCACAAGACATATCAGATGTAGTTGCCATTTGGATTGAAGATTAAGCCAATTAAATTTTTTATAAAATGGTGTGATATGATCACGCCTAGGTATTACTACCGAGAAACGTAACCATGAGTTTTGCAACTTTTACAGTCTACATTGTTCTGCGGCAGTAATACATGGTCCATAAAAGACGTTTCCATACTCAAGTTGAGATATTAAAAGAGACTGTGATAATTTTAACTTAGTAGTTGTTGGTAAGATATATTTAAAGGCATAGAGCGATTTCAGCTTTTGGAGTCATTTGGTAACATGAATTTCGAGCGTTAAGTTTGTATCCAGACTCTTGGCAGATTCTACGAATAGTACCATTTATATTTAACTTAAAAGAATCCTCAGTAAAAGCTAAGCGCTTGGATTCGAAATTAATAGCAACGGATTTTTGAGCATTGAGCTTGATCACTTGAGTATTTATATATTGGATATAAATCAGCATTTATGTTGGCTATTGCCCGATCTACGTTAACTGGATTATATGAGTGTATATTTGCTACTGCATACTGATGAAATTTACAGAATTTTAATTTCTCATGTAGATCAAACACAAAAAGCACAAATAGTATGGGGCCCAAGATTTATCCTTGGGGCACCCCTGTTATAACAAAGCTATTTTGAGACATCGGTGGTTTTTCCGAGCAATACGATTTAACCTGTTGAGTTCTTCCGGATAAATAACTTGTGAACCAATTTACTGACTCAATTTCTAAATAGGCAGGTTTACCCAATAGCAGTTCGTGATGTAAACAGTCAAAGGCCTTTGTATAATCTATTTCAAACTAAAGTAAGTATAGTAAAATCTTTAGTCTAAAAATCTTTTTTCTATTTAGTTTGGCATTTTCAATCCAAATAATTTATACGTTTAATCCTCGTGACGAAGATAAGTGACATTAAAATAGCCTGTCATAAAAAAATGCAAAATTAAATACTTCAAGTTTCGCAACGGTATTTTTTACACAGAAGTCTTTTTAATGTAAATGGAATCAACTAAGAGGTGAGAGGTAGTGTGTGATTGATATCCCAGTTCCCAGGAACAACAAATGCCACTTCTGCAGGTACGTGCAGATGGTATTTCTCCACAGTTCATCTTTGATAGACCCTATGCAATACACACCAACAGTAGCAATGAGGCTGTCAGTGAAGGAACAGTTAACATCTTCACAGACGGATCGAAAAAGAAAGAAGGAACGGGTTGTGGGGTATACTCCAGAAACCTGTAAATTCAAATTAAATGGGATATGGACAAACAAGCCAGTATAATACAAACAGAACTGGCGGCAATAACCATAGCCGCAAAAGAAATTTCCCGTAGACAAATAACGGGAAAAACAATAAGAATCTACACTGATAGTAGACACTCACTACTGGCCCTACAGAGACACAAAATAACAACAGGGTCAGTATGGGAATGCCATCAGGCACTCGTGGCGCCTCCAGCATGAACAGTGTCATTCTATGCTGGGTCAAAGGGCATGCAGAGGCAACAGGAAAGCTGACAGTCTGGCTAAGAAGGCAGCCAGTCTAAGTATACTTGGACCTGGCCCTTCCAATATACTACCGACCTCAGCAATAATGCTAATGATTAAAGAAAACACCCACGGAAAATTTAAAAAACTGTGGGATGAAACTCATAGTTATCAGTTGGCCAGAGATCTGCTTAGATACCCCGACAAGGATACAACGATGATCTACCTGGGAATGTCCAGGAAGAACCTGCGCTTCGCGACAGGAATTCTTACTGGTCATTGCCAGCTGAGGAAGCACCTTTATAACATGAAGTTAAATGACACACCCCTATGCAGAGGTTGTGAAAAAGAAGACGAGACTGTCCAACACGTACTCTGTGAGTGCCCGGCAGTCTCCTCTAGCAGAGAATCCATTTTGGGAGAACGTTGGCCTACTTTGGCCGACTTGAGGGATATTCCCCTAGGCAGCATCACCACCTTTTTCACAAGATTAGGATGGTTGGAGGCCTAGGTGGAACTTAAATATGACTGCCCTCCAGCAAACTCCAACTCCAACAACTCCCAGGAACAAAATAGCGGCAAATGCTAGGAAAAATAATTTAGGTTTCTATAAATTTGTTTTGATTTTAGTTCATTTCGCGTTTTATTTGCAAACCGGCATACTTAGCATAGCGGGTTTAAACCCTGTTTACTGCGAAAAAAATTGAATTACAATCTCTCAAGAAATGGTTCGGACTCCAATATAAATTGTCTCTTTACCCAAAACTATTCCCGGTGACTTGAGAAGCGGTTAAGAAAACTTATTATTATTATCTTCGCAAATACAAAAAGAAGAGTATATTTCATTCGATCGGCACATTTCTAAAACCGGTAATATTGCTCGTAGAGAAAAAAAATTCATATCACTCCGTTGGTGATCGATTTCTGAGCAACTTTCAAAATGTTCATCCGTCTGTCCGTCTGTCCGTCTGTCCGTCTGTCCGTCTGTCCGTCTGTCTGTCTGTCTGTCTTTCTTTCTGTCTTTCTGTCTGTCTATCTACCTTTCTGTCCGTCCGTCTGTCTGTCCGTCACGTTTCTTGTAAGCACGATAACTTAAGAACGCAAAGTCCGATTGTATTGAAATTTGGACAGTAAGTTAGTGTTAGCTAGAGGAAGAACCCTATTTTGAACAAAATCGATCAATAAATAAAAGTCATTAATTGTTTAAATGAAAGAAAAAATTGTTGTTTTGTAATTAAACAAAAAAATGTTTGAAGCTAATATCATTTACAAAAAAAAATGCGAAGAATATCCTATAGAATGTGCAACAATTATATAACAATGGTTAGCTTTTTCTAAATCGAGACCTTTTTTTTACAATTCATTGAGTTCATCTAATAATGGGCACGAGTGGAGGTCGCCGTCAAGCAGAGTAATATAAATTGCACTTTACATTTTTAGTACTATCTCCGCAATATTATTAATAGAGGAGCATCCATATGAAAATATCAAAGGTTAGAGAAAGATATTGGGCAACATAACAAATAATAAACATTTATTAGAGTTAGATACGGAAAAGACAAATGAAAATAGACTTATTTATCTGATATTGGCAATGAAATTACGACCTAAGGCCTCGACTTTGACAGATGCGACCAGATGTAATAAATGTACCGTTTTATACTCAAGCGCCCAATAAAAACAGCCAACTCTTAGATAATAGAATTACAATTTTTAGCTTTTGTTAATGTGAGTGTATAATTCGCAAATCGTTAACTCATTTAGTGTTACTCTGAACTTTAAAATAGATCTATAATAGAAAATGTATTTGTTTGCAATTATTAATCAACAATACTATTTTTAAAGGTGCTGCTTACCGGTTGAGGCAGCGGATTCTCGATTCAGAATATTGTTTTTTATCCCTTCTTTAAGTGGGCAATATGGGGTGGGAAACAGCCAGCCAGCTAGATGTGAAGGAGACAGATAGGTTTTGTTTACTTTATTCTAATTTAGCTTAGCTCATTAATGAAGTCTGTTTCCTTGTTTAAATTGAAAAGTCGGAAATTGGAATTGAAGAGATATTTGTCTATTGGTTTGTTGATCCCTGTCACAGGACAGTTTGGTACATAAAAGAAAAAACATATAGGTGGTGAAATGGAGGGAGCCCGGGGTTGGGGGGCGGCAGCTGAGAATAATTACTGTAAATTGAAACCGACTGTTTAAAAGAAACGACATACCTACAGGGTGAGCAAACTATGCCTCCGGACCTTTTTTCTCATAACGCGCAAAAATATTACCGCGAGATAAGGGCGCTTTTTGAGATGTCCTAAACCCAAATCCACACAAATTACAAAAATCCCAACATGGCTACCCAAGATACTGAAGGTAAAGTGTTTTGCTAATATCTCGCGCCCTATGCATCGGATGCCCATGAGGTCAATGTAAAAATTGTAGAGAATTTAATTATCTATATGTTGTCTTTCTTATTTTTCCCTAAACCCCCCTTTAGAGATTTTCAAGGTCAAAGGTTCAAAAACATGTTTTTTTTCGAATATCTTCATCAGAGAGCAAAAAAATTTACATGAAAGTTGTAGAGAATTCAATTATCGACAAAATTGGTACTTTATATTTTTCCCCAAAACGTCGCCCTTTTCGAAATACTTAAGGCCGAAATTTAAAAAGAACGGTTTTTTGCAATTATCTCGCTTTCTATGCATCGGACGTATAGTGATACGAAGTAGCAGAAAGAGCGGTGGTGTCTTTTGTCGGTCGCTTTAACTGCTTTATCGGCATCTCTTTGATGGCCTCACTATGTCTTTTACGTCTACTATACATGAAGCATTATTATTATTATCAAGAATATTCTCCGAAGCGACTTGTCGGTGAAAGGAATAACAGACAATAGACCGGCCCCGAATTTTAAAGAGCAGATGTTTTTGTTCACGTACGCATCTAGGCATTCCACATTGACTTCATGGACATCCGATGCATAGGAGATGAGATATTTGCAATAAACTTTGACCTTCAGTGTCTTGGGTAGCCACGTTGGGATTTTTATGATTTTCGTGGGTTTGAATTTGGGACACCTCAAAGGAAGTCTGTGCAAAAATTCAAATTTTTACTAACTTGGTACAGGTCAAATGCTAATTTCCCTGGACTAATTATTGTGGTTCGAGTTGTGACGATCGTAAAGCGTTAACTTTAAAGAGACTGTAGCAGGATGAGCATAGTTGGGTTGCCCCCGCTTGAATTTTGTACATATTTGGGAGAATGAGTTTCTCTTCTATACACCGACTTGTTCCGGCTTATCATAATCAGAGAATATTCGTGTACCAAATTTTATAAATCCGCAATAATTTGCAAATATAGCAGCCGCGTTCGACTTGTTATTTTAAATTTATTATTTTTGACATCAAATTCAGTATCAGGTATACTTCAAATTTTCCTAACTACGATTTCAATGCAGTTCCGGCGAAATGTGAGTTTTGTCTAGTGTTTCATAGTCCAGTCAAATGTAAACTGGTCGCATCTGGATGAAAAGACAACATAAATCCATTGCCAAGCATTTGGAAACATATATTATTATTATCACAAACCGTTTTCCATTACCACTAGAGTATAATCAAATTTTGCAACTGAAGAAAAACAAATTGATATTTGTAGTGTCAAAATTACCTACGTTCAGGCACTTCGATTTTTCTTGCTTAAGGGCTTATATCTTGTCAATTTTATTGATTCTGTTAGAAATCCTAATATTGAGCTAGTATCCCGAAAAAAAAAAATCAAATCATATTATTAATAGTCGAAGAATTACAAATAGCCAGCTCAGTGGCGCCGTGCTAAGGTGTTTGGCTTGCGACCACGGAGTCCCGGGTTCGAATCCTGGCCAGGGTATGAATGTTTAGTGACGTTTTTTCATGTGTTACCGAGTCGGTAGCAGTAAGCTAGACCTCTGCTGAGTGGCACAACATGTCTAGTCGCTGTTATCTCTCCTGAGTTTGAGTCTCAGCTGCAGTAGATGACAATATCGCATGGAATGGTTGTTGTGCAGATGTCTATGTGCACGTGTCCTGGTTGAGTGGTAGAACAGCAATAGCTGAACTCCACCAGGACATTAATATAAATCAGGCCATTAAAAAAAATAAAGATATATGGTGAAATTTCTACATTAGGTTCCTAATGCATTTTTGCGTTAACAAGTTTCATGTAGGTCGAATAAAAAAATATTGCTTTTAATTGGAAATTATTGGTTTACATTAAACTTTCAAACGATTCTCTGGGCAATTCATGGAGAAAAATATGCGCTACGCTTTGATACACCATTAATTTTCTTAAATTTCCAACAAATGGTTGTGATAACCTCATAAATTTTAACATTGGAAATGTTTATGTTCGTATATGGGGGTCGGGTTACCAGTTTTCGTTCAAGGTCAAAAGACAGCGGTGTCGCGGTCGAGGGAGACTGTCGTATATGCAACGGCTGATATATGCAAAAGTAATATGGGTTGCATATATCACAGGGGGTCAAGTTACCAGTTTTCATTTAAGTCGAAATACAGCGGTGTCGCAATCGAAAGTGGATCGTAGCTGTTTCCGGAAAAAGTTTATGTTTTATGTATGGTGTTATAATTTCCATGTCCCGATGGTTGCAAGCGAAATCTGTGAAATTTTTATGTATAATGTAACAGTAATGTTTTATTTCCACACTGGTCTCTTAAAATATGCGACCCTTAGGTATTTCCTTTTATATTATCGTATTTAAAAAATGTTATAAAATATTGTCAAAATAAACATATCCCTGTGTTTTTATTTCATTAGTCATATATTATGTTATTAAGCTCATGCCAAAAAAATGAAAGAAAAATATTTTTCTAAAGTTATAAGTTGTAATATATACATTTCATATAATTATAAGAATACGAACAAAATAAATAAACTGATTATAAAACTGATATACACTATGTTATGATAGAAATATATTGAATTTTCCAATTGTGATCCACAGTAGCAGATGTTTCAAATGAATTATTCGGATATATTTTTTTGTTTAGATATTCTAAAATATGAATTAGTATAAAGAGATGAAATCCATTATAAACATGAGAATTAATTTAATCAGTTATCGAAATAATATAAGTGAAAATAAAAGCAGCTGTCAGTTGAGTCTTATAGTTATATATCGGATTTAAAAACATATTCAGGGTGTCCCAGCTCTATTTAAACAAGCATTATCTGGAAAACGATTAGACATAGAAAGAAATATCAAATAGGAAAACCATTCTGCTTAAAAAGATGCATTTAATCATTTTACAATGTACAAGGCACCTTAAGAAGGCGGCAGGTTATGAAACTTTACTTTTTCAAATGGAATGCCTCAATATATTTCTATATTTTTGGATTCTCCTTCTATATTGAAACAAATTTTATTACCCACATCCTATACATGACGTGGCAACTGTTGTCGACAACATCACGGCAGATGCATTTTAATTAGTTCGTTGGGTTAGCTAAGAGTCTTTCACATCATATGCTAACAGATAATGATGATTGTTCTAAAAATTTTCCACAAATTTTTAGAACGCAACTCTCATTATCATTAATTCACTTAGGAGCGAAATGAATGATTACTGTTTCACCCGTATTATACTCTTCACAACTACGAAAACGAAAAGTATATTGTATTTGATCGGCACATTTCCAAAATCAGTAACATCGCTCGCGGAGATAAAAATATGATAACAATGTTAGTGATCGAATTCTGAACAACTTTCAAAATGTCCGTCTGTCTGTTCATCCGTCTGCACTGACTGTCCGTTCATCCGGCCGTCCGTCCGTCTATCTGTCTATCTGCCCGTCCATCTGTCTGTCCATCCGCCAGTCACGTTTCTTATAAGCACGATAACTTGAGAATGAAAAATCCGACTGTATTGAAAATAGAATAGTAAGTTTGTTGCAGGGTTCCCAGATAAAAGGGGAATATGTAAAAAAGATTAACTTTAGAGGCTGATATATCAGCAATACAGCAGGGTAGGGTGGTCGCCCTGAACAAAATTTTTATGTTTTACGTGCAGTCCCCTCTCTGCATTTAATTGGTGGCGAAAGAGGCTCACACGGCCGACTAGACAAGTACCTGGGGAGTGGCTTCGACAAAATTGGGGCTTTAAATGTACGCTGGTTAAAACAAATACGCTTCTTACTGTAACAGATTTAATGATTATATATAAGCACGTTTACAGCCAATTACCACATAGATAACATTACACACAATCGATACATTTAGATGTGTGGCCCACACTTAACCTAACACAAAACATATAACTTAAAACTAATAAAATCTTAACTAATAATAGGCAAAATATGACCCCCCCAAAATATATTGGCTTAAACGATTACATTAAAATACTGAAAAATAACATGAAATGAGAAAAATAATGTGAACTATTTAGTGACGATAGGTTAAATTGACTGAAAAATTTGTAAGAGTGGTGTTCAAACTACTAAAATTTAATTGGTCATATGCAAAATAGGTACTGATAATTTACATTTAATGTGTACCGTAAGAAAGCTGACGGGCTCTCTATGCCTCACGTAGAAGGTGGTATGTGATATAAGGTCCTCGTTAGGTTATTCAAAGACGCTTACCTCCAGCAGGTTTCAAAATGTAACCACTAGGCCTACCAGGGGAGCGTAACTTCCAAGGGAACCAGGCAGGAGAGTCTCACCGGTACACACAGGATTCCAAATCCACAAAATATCTTGCCAACCAAGTTTCAGTAAACCAAATTCACATACAGATGTACAAATCCAACAGGTAAGATTATAATGGGGTCAAACATACATGATGCGATGCCAGTAAAAGTCCAAGATAAAATGAAACCAAAAGAACAAAGGTACAAATAGAACAAGAAAACCAAAAAGAACAAAAAGCCCTGCAATAAAGAAATAACGAATATTACAAATCTATTTTCTAAAGAGATTTCAGAGGTATACCTTAGATGTCGAGTGGGCTTTCAGAATTCCTTTGCCACGTGCTTCCAGCAAGTTGGTTTATCCGGAAAATTCCGTAGCAGTATTTCCCAATCAGAAAATAATAAAAACATCAAAATAAAATACTGCTAATTTGTCACTACAGCACTAAATCCCATTAAAGGAGCAAATTAACAAAATGCTATCCACGTGCTCAGTGACACAACTTCTCTTCGAGCCGGCAAACGGAAAAAATCCCCAAAAATGGCCCAGACGGAAACCTCTGTCAAAATCTGAGAATGACTAAAACTTTGTCCATGGGTACGTTCCGAATGAACACTATACAACATAACCCACAAATCTGATAAATCTCCCTTAATGAAGTTTATATTCCTCACATGATACACTATTTCATAATTCCATTAACAAAACAATAGGTTTAATTGGTAATAATGGTCTTGAAAAGGTTATAATCGAGACGTTCGAAACTCGCTTCCTAATTAGGTACAGTTACAGTGCGTTGCTAGCAATGCGTTGCCAGCAACTCGTTGCTAACATCACTGTGCGTGGCTCACATGGAGCACGAACGGTAGGCAACCAGTTATACTATATTAACATATTACGATATTCAAATTGTAAATGTGCAGATACGAAAATAGACTGTAACAAGTTAGTGTTAGCTCTAGAGAAAGAACTCAATTGTTCTTGGACAAAATTGATCAATGAATAAAACATTATTATTTAATTATTTAATTTAAACATATATTTTCTTAAATATTTTGTAATAAAACAAAAATTTCTAAAATTGGTAAACTATTTTATAGAATGTGCAACAATTACATAAGTGCAGTAAATCGGCGAAGAGTATAATGGTTAGCTTATTTGGAAATAATTTTCCATTTTCAAATTTGGAAATAAATAGGCTAATTTAATTGTGTTTATCAAAATTATTTTAATTTTCGTATACATTTAAAAATGAGTCTGAAACATGAATATGAATAATGAATCTGTAAACATTACTAGGATACATGAGATTAACAACCAGTAAATCATTACACGGGTCCCAGAATTGAGCCTTGAGGAACACCGAGGGATACAGACAATCCTTTTTAATTTTGTATTTTACTTTCTATCAGTTGGGTGTGATTAGTAGGACTCAGATATGCACCGAGCTTACTCGAAATCCATAACTATTTAGCTTTCCTAACAGTAAAGTATGATTCACGTTGTCAAATGCTTTACGCAGGACCATGAAAAGTCCAAAGCGTCTTTCTTTTATTATTTAAATTGTCCGAGAGCGTGTGAAGAAGGCAAAGTATGACGGACTAAGTCGAACAATATATCGTCTATCAACAAGTGTAGATAAATTAATTTGTTTAATATATTTAATGAATAAATTAATTAAGAGACTTTTATTTTTAAAATACACTGATATTTAATGACATTATTTTATTTATTGTGATTTGTATGGAAAATAGCAAGTTTTTTCAGAATTAATATACAGGGTGGGCAACTAAGAAGCTCAAGAATGTCTCCTTGAGTTTACTTTTTTGGACGTTTGATTTGTTACATTGTTAATTGGTATTACTATTAGATTTGTTGTCATTGGTATTATATTCTAATTTTTATATTATGTAATATGTATTCTACTAAATATGTTCGAAATACAGATTCAGAAATTCTAGTTCGCAATATAGGGAAAAAACGCCCCGCCCCATGATTCGTGAGCGCAGGTTCG
Source organism: Stenurella melanura (assembly GCA_963583905.1). Lineage (NCBI taxonomy): Eukaryota > Metazoa > Arthropoda > Insecta > Coleoptera > Cerambycidae > Stenurella > Stenurella melanura. The sequence continues at coordinate 151,345,483 of OY757312.1, forward strand.
GAAAGTAATCGAGTCGACATTGAATTTAGTATCGCATGAACTGTGGAAGGGCAAACGCTAATAATTTCTATACGGAACGAGAGTAATATCTCGTCTAAAGTTAGTTAGAAGTTATTTGTCACATTTTCGACAAATAATTTCTTCTATTGAAAGTATTTCTGCAGATTCTTTTCTATCCATAAAGGCTGTGGGAATAAAATAATAATTCTTACTAAAAACGAAACAAAAACAGAGCATTAAAATAAAATTAAATAATTCTCAGAAATTAAAATCAATTAATAATTATTAAAAAATAAATTATTCTTATTAAAAACGAAATAAAAATAGAGCATTAAAATGAAATTAAATAATTCTCATAAATAAAAATCAACTAATAATTATCACAAATAAATTAACGAAGTAGATGTTCAAACAAACCGCCTTCTTGTGCCAAACAATCGACAAACTGATTATACAATGAATCTCTCATTGAGTTGATTTGGGGTAATGTTTGCACACAGTTGGATAAGTTTCTCCCGTAATTCAATTAATTATTGGCTCGTTCAAAGGCATGTTTCTACGCGGCTTCCTTTAAAAAGCCTCACAGAAAGAACTCATGGAGTGCTAGATCAGGTGACTTGGGAGGCCATTTTATCATTCCCTTCGTACTTATTAAACGATTGGGAAATGTTCTTTCCAGAAAGTTAATAACCGTGCCTTTATTGTAACTTGGGCAGCCGTCTTGTTGAAACCAAATGTTGCCAAAGTTGACAGGAAGATTTTGAACTGCAGGAATTATTTATTTTTTGATATGTCTAAAATTTCCGTCCAAACGTGTAACTTTTGCGGATACACAGCAACACTCAAATGTTTATTTTCCCGAGACCAGTATCCCTGTTAAACATATGGAAAATCGGTTATTCTCAGTTTGCGCGCGATTGGGGAGACGGACTAAAATTGTTTTGGATAAAAAAGAAAGGTCTCCTCGCGAGGCGCGTAAACTTGTTTTTGTTTTTTTAAAATCGGCCAATTAGGGCCGGAGATATGGCCGTTTGAAAGGATTGAGTTTCAGGGTAGGAAAAGGGATCGGACAGGAGGTATGAGGGGTGATTAAAAGATAAGGGATGGAGTTGGGATGGTAATTTCTTTTTCTGTTGTAGGTGGTTATAGGAAAAGGTCGGTGGTTATAGGAAAATGTGAGACCGCGGGAGCCCTCGAGGGCAATTAGGGAATAAGCCTGAGGGAGGAACGTGCAAACAGGGAAAACGGCCAGATCTCCGGTTCTAATAGGGTGATTTAAAAAAATCAAAATGGGATTTCTTCCTTTTTTGATCAGCTGTAATGTTGGATAGGTAGGAAATAATTTTCGCCGAAAATGTGAAAATGGGGGACAAAAGAAAAAATGTATTTTTTTTAAAACGATTTTTTTTATTAAGGGAAAATGTCAGAAATACATTTCTGACCTTCGATTTCCCTACCCCCACCCCCATCGCGTGTTGCTCTTCTCTACTTTCCTCTCACTCTATCAGATGAAAGGTCCGCAGGAATTTTTGACCTGCGGAGATGCAGCTCACTGCCGCGTTGTCTCCTTGTCTTAGGTCGCGTGTGAGATAATAATACAAAGAGAGAGAAATGAAGAGCAGGTAATGGAAGAAACATCGAGAACAACAGTCGGTGTGCTTTGCATTCTTGTATTCGGCGCGCGTCGATGAAGTCAGACGCGCGGAAGTTGACATGATCACGCGCGTGTGATATATCCACAACCAGCCGGCATATTCCACTCTACAGAGCCTCTATCCAGTTGCCGACATGGGATATATATGACGAGGACACGGAAACACGCGTGATAATTGAGGCGTACGCCGTGTATAAGATAAGGAAATAAGAATCGGGAGGTTTCGTGATATACGGCCGCTATCTGCCTCTTTCGTTTTATTCGCCGCTCACTGTCACGTCGACAAGAAACTTCCTCATGCACGAGAGGCGTCGGCGAGATGATTTTCTGCGTAAATTTACGGGAAATAAAAAAAAATAATTAAAAACGGTTGATAATTGAGAGAGTTTAAATATTTGAAAACGCCTTGCGCAACGGTTCACACGGACACAAAGAATTTCTCTTTTTGTGAATGAGAGCGGCGAGAGAGTACAGAGGGTAGAGGCCACGCCTATTCTCCCGCCGCTGCAGCTGCAGACTGACAAGAAATAAATTTATAAGTGTAACTCGCGCACGTAGCGCAAGTTACTGTTCGATCGGATTTATTTATTTTTTGTAAAGAGATAAATTTGTTTTCTTTAAAATGAGCCCTGGTAGAAGGGGGTAGAACTTTCCCTTGCCCTTCTGCAGAGCTTAAACTTCAAGTTGTCGCCCTGCCTGTCCTAATGAAGGAATTTGAAAAATTATTTTTTCATTTTAATGGAGATGTCGAGGAGCATTTTACCACCCCACTCCCCCCTTCATAAAAAAATCGTTTCGAAAAAAATGCGTTTTTTTCTTTTGCCCCCATTTTTACATTTTCGGCGAAAATTATTTCCTACCTATCCAACATTACAGCTGCTCAAAAAAGGAAGAAATCCCATTTTGATTTTTAAAATCGCCATATTAAAACCGGAGATATGGCTGTTTTCCCTCTCCTTCCTAATCGCTCTAGAGAGCTCCCCCCACGGCCTCCACCTCTTCCTATAACCACCCATAACAGAAAAATATTGCTATTCTAACCCCATCCCGTATCTCTTAAAAACCCATCATACCTCCTGTCCGATCCTTTTTCCTACCTTGAAACTCAATCCCTTCAAACGGCCATATCTCCGGACCTAATTGGCTGATTTAAAAAAAAACAAAAACCAGTTTACACGCCTCGGGGAGACCTTTCTTTTGTATCCGAAACATTTTTTGTCCGTCTCCGCGATCGCGCGTAAACTGAGAAAAACCTATTTTCCATATCTTTAACAGTGTCCCCCCACCACCACCTAGATCTCGGATGTGAAAGTGTCAGGGAAGTGGGGGAATTCGTTCTCTATAAGATGGTACATTTTTTTTTAAAAGGCACTCGTTTTTCACCTCCTTTTTTTCAGCCAGATCTACTCCACTATGCAGGATTATAATGCATATATTTTCAATGCCACTTAATTGAGCAAACTCCAGAGAAAAACCTAATTTCCTATTTGGTCATGGCTGTTACGCCTCCTAACAGACATTTTAGAAACTCGAAAATAGTTTCCAGCGATTTCTCAGGGTCACTTTACATCAGGTAATTTTTCCCCTAAACTTGTGCGATAATTGATTTCTGAGACATGGCCGGCCTCCATTCTTAGGTGCCCACCCTGTACATAATTAACAATGACAATTGATCATTATCATCCAAATGAACCTTTTATTTTTGTGCTTTAAAATTGCCATATGAAACTAAATTTCATTTGACGCTCGCAATTTTTCAAACCTGTCGCAGAACTGTTTATCTACAGCAGTAAATCTTCGAAGTACTTAGTAACAAGGCATATTGCATTACTTTATAAAAAATTACTCAGCAAACTGTAAAATCAACTGAGGAAACTCTAGGGAGTTGGAAGTTACAGTAATGAGTTCTAGAGAATGTTAGCTAAATACTCTTATTAGGGCTACCTAACTCTTTAACAACTGCGCGACGGCTTTCTTTCTAAAAGCAAATTGAGGATAATTAAAGAAAATGATAATTTGTTAGAACGTGAACGTGACCACACTGTTGTCGTATTTAGACTTTCTTTCACAGATGTACTAATTGCTTAATCTTGATTTTGGTATTATGAATGAAACGTGTAATATTTACAAGAAAAAATAATCAGCGAAATTTCGTTTCATTTGTGCACAGGAGTAACTTGATGATTGATTAATTTGCCAGCGTAAGGTGAGCATTGCTGCCCATTCTGGAGGTTCGTTCCAACACGCAGCTTGGTCATCTGCCGAACACGCCCAACGGACGGCCAAACCGCGTGCCGAAACCAAGCCTCGGATGTTTTATATACCGCCAGACCGGCTGCATACGCTGGGTTGTACATGGGACATGCTTATTGTCTGCGGCGAGAGCCACATGACGCATGGGGTAGGAATATAAGATGGGAAGTGTAGGTGTTTGTGAGATGCTTCTATTAAGTTTCCATTATTCTTCTAAGTTTCCATCTGTCGTCATAGAATGGGAAGTGTAAGCGTTTGCGAGATGCTTCTTCTCAGTTTTTATGCTTCTTTTATATCATCATATCTTTATTTATCCTTCTTCTAAGTTTTTTGTTTCTGAATCTAGCCGTGTGTACCGTCTTCTGTCCGCTTGCGTCCATAGGTATATTGTTTCATGTTTCCCAGAAATCTGCGCGTTAGGTCGCTGTAATGAGCTTTTACTTATGTTAACCGTTTCACAGGTAAATATCCATTTCCGGTGGAAGTCGCGCGGCAAAAAGAACTTTTTCAACGGGTTATGAGAAAGAGGTCCGAGAGAATATTTTGTACATCCTGTATATTGGCTTGTTCCTAAAGTAATCAGTTTTTTTTTCGTAATTCATTACTCATTTTTAGTAATTTCCGTTTTCCAATACCGGGTATTTTTTCTATTTCATTTGAACGCCCTGTATATCAAGCAGACGCCGACTCCTCTGACGTGAGAGGCATTCCTGTAAATAAGCCTAGTATATGAACCATGTGACAAGGATTAATAAACCAATAAATAGAACTTAAAGATAAATAAAAATAAAAACTTATCTTTTCATCCTTTTCTTATGTTACTACTTCCACTCGTTAGAAACCAGCCCGTTGCCCTTCACTGATGGTGTACTGTATTGTCAGATGTTAACTTTATCGCACTAAACTATTTGAGAAAGGGTACTGGGTCGTCATGGCATAAGTATAGGCACTTGCACTTGCTTTACTTGATACTATTAAAAAAACTGTACGCGTAATTATTAATTCCATATGAACTTTGTTTTTCTAAAATACTAAGAGTCTTGGTCTTCTAAGCTTGCGTAAACGCATACAGTTCTTCATATTTAATGTTTATTTAGTTATTTCGATATTTGTGGTTTATATGGATGGGATACCGTAAATATAACAAACATAAATTTTGATGCTTCTAAACTCTCTTATATTGCTGGATAGAGAATCAAAAACCCTTTCAAATGAGCTATCACACACCCTCGTTCAATTTAAAAATTTTAAAGGAGTCTCTGTCACTCCAAGGGGCTGAAAAGGGAGGTATGAAGTTATGCTCAAAGAATGTCATTTTGGAATTAAAAATTAACGTGTTTTAGGATTTTACTCATAAATTGGTAATAACGTAGATAATCCGTTATTTATGGACTTCACTGTATGTCGCGTGTGGCATGATTTTGTCATAGATACCATACGGCAAGGGCAGATCGTGAAAAATCCACCAAAAGTCGACATGCGTTATGCAATATCTTGCATATGCACGAAGCCTACACTTCATGAAATGGAGATATTGAGGGGATTATGTCAGGGGATTCAAAGTGATAATTAACCTCTCAGACGGCGTAGATAAGTTGGTACGCCATATCAGAAACCTGAATTTCTGTTACTTTTTTAGTCCTTTACTGCGTGTTAGAGAAAAATCAAAAATACGTGTCCCTCATTTTAGTGCATTCTGTGAGTTGGATTGAACCTCGAAAAACACACATTTTTTCTAGCTTAACAACACTATGTTCTCCCCCCCAGATAAGGAATCTTGCACGTGGACCAGCTGCAGTAAAAGTGGCGACGCGGAGTTGCTGCGCTGGATGATGTGTACCAGAAAACATCTCTGTGTGTACTCTTCGCCGCCGCGAGCCCGCGTACTATTGAATTAAATTCTTCCGTAAAAAAATAAAAAATGTACGAGAATAATAATAATTTTGTCCGTTTAGTAAGAAGTAAGAGTGTAACTATATTTTTGTCCGTTTGCTGAACGAGGAGAAGTCGTGATATTTTTTTCATGCTCAGCATCCTAAAAATGGGCGGTAACACGGGTCTGCCGAGAGAAGACGACCTATCCGTGTTTCACTCCTTTCGGTGGTGATTCTTGGCCGTTTTGGGGATTGGCGGTGGTCGAGGAGGGGTTCCGGCATCACCATCATGCTCAGCATCTTCGAAAGCGGGGGTAACACGGGTTTCGCAGAGAGAAGATAATTGCATGTGTGAGGGTTTCCTTCCAGGTATTATAGATATTGTATATGTAACATATATTTAAACATTTTATATGACAATAACTTTGTTACATAGGGATTATGTTTTGCTCAAAGCCGCAAGGCGGGAGAGCTAATAAAATAAAGTAAAGTTCTCAAGGCCTATCCGCGTTTCACCCCTTTCGGAGGTGGTTTTTGGCCGTTTGGAGGGTTGGCGAGGATCGAGGAGGTGTCTCGACATCACCATCGTGCTCAGCTTCCTCGAAAACGGGGGTAGAGGTGTTTTAAAACCTCATGAGCTGTGACCTTCATATGCGCAGAGACATAATCCATCCTGTTGACTCAGTTACACTTCTTAAAAATATTTTATTTATTGTTTACAATTTATCCCGAGTTCTTGTTTATGTATACAGCAAGGCAGCCTCCAGTGTCTTCAAAAACATACTTATAACTCAGATTAAACTTTGCCTTTTGCGCATTTCGCGGCTCATGAGATTCTGAAACACCTCTAACACATGTTTGACTGGTAGGAGACTGCGGATGCGCGGTTTACCCCTTCCGAAGGTAGTTTTTGGCCGTTTGGGGGGTGAGGTGACCTCGGAGAGAGATTCAATCACTGCCGTCGTGTTTAACATCCTCGAAAACGGGGGCATGACATAGTCTCGTTAGGCTAGGAAAAATTTGCATTCCTGCCCGACTTACCGAATGCACTATTTCCTCATTAACCATTCGTCGAGAAAATATCTTAATCTTAGAGTAAAATAATCACACACTGTTTTTAAAATAATAAAAATTATTCATCGTGGCTGTAAGAAAATATTTTACCAGCAAATTGACTTGAGAATTGAATCAAACTCTATATTTATATACGCAGCTGACGTCTAAATAAGCACCTACATTTCCAATATTATTTTAAATTTTTGTCACATCTACTTACGCATTTCGGTATTTTTCTAAAGAGCACACTTTGAGCTAATTTTAGCATTTAAATCCAGCTGTCATTCCTAAACTTTATTACTATAAACATAGATACGAATTAAGCCCATGGAATATTAAATCAAGACCCGTGACTGATACCTTTCCATTATAAATAGAAAGTGTATATTTACTGGTCTTATAATGTAGGAGGCTTGAAATGCGTTTACTGATAATAAAGCCCAAAGCAATGTCATAATTATTGTCCAAAGTGATTCTTTATAATATAATAATAATAATAATAAATTGTCTTTATTAAGGGCGAAGTTAACCTTACATTTTTGGTTCTCTAACACTTAACCCTAAAGATCAACATTTACTAAGTATAACATTATTACATATAACATTTAATAATTAAGTATATAGTATAACATATATTTAAATTCTATACTCTGATACACATGTGCCAGTACATATGCGCAGAAAATATATATCAATTATTACATTGCAAATAAAAACAATAATAGAAAGCAAGAAAGTAAAAAATTAAGAAAACATAGTATAAATCAACAATGACATACATATATAAACACATATATACATATATACACAGACACATATACATACATAGTAAAAAAATGATTACATATTTTTAAGCTAATATTGTTTAATTTTTTATTTATTTTTATCATTATTATTGTTTAAACGGTTGGTGATAGATAATGGTGCATAGCTTCTTTAAATTTTGACTTAGGCATTGTTTTCAAATTTTCAGGTATATTATTATAAAGGCGGCAGGCTGCATAAGTAAAGGATTTTTTAAAATATGTTGTTTTAAAATTGAGGATATTTAATATTTTGTCAGACCTTATGTTTAAAACGTGAAAGTTAGATCGGGGAAGTAATTTTTCTTTCAAATACTTGGGCTTTGCTGTTGTCATTATTTTATGAACAAATGTGGCCATGTGAAGATTACGTCGTTGCTCCATTGGTAACCAAGATTATTTAATTTATGCGACACCGGATCATATTTTCTAATTTTGTAAACAAAGCGGAGACAGGCTCTTTGTACTTTCTCTATTTTATTTATTAAATGTTTGTCCAGTGCTGGCCCATACACGACATCAGCGTAATCGAATCTAGAGAGTATCAGCGTATCACATAATAATGCTTTTAGTTTTACTGGAAAAGTGTCCCTAAAGTTATACAAAAATTTTAACCTGGCGAAGGAGATACGTGTTAAGTTATTTATATGCTCGCCAAATTTTAATTTATCGTCCATTGCCAAGCCCAAATTTCTTGCAAAACTTTTTTCTGCAAGAGGAATATTTTTAATTTTAATAGTTTTTGTGAAATTTAGTATTTTGTTTTTATTATTCTTGCTCCCAAAAAACAATACACAAGATTTATTTGCATTAATTGTAAGGTTGTAACTTTCAGAGATCTTGACAATTTTATTCAGATCATCATTTATCTGATCAACTGCTGCTACAACTTGTACAGGTAAAAAGGAGTTGCGTAATTGTGTATTATCAGCATACATGTTTATATCACAGTGCTCAATTGTATTTTTAAAATCAAAAGTATATATGTTATATAGAAGAGGCCCAAGGATGGATCCTTGGGGGACACCTTTATTAATAGATAATTCACTAGACACACAATTATTTAACATTACTTTTTATAAAGTTTCTCTCATAATTTTGTCTAATATAAACCTCCTTCACTTAATCTCTTGCTTTGTATAAGTTAGAACAAGAAGAATAAATGATATAGAGCAGTGCAATTAGTCATTAAGAATGAAAAATGAGGGAACCCAGCTATAATGAAGGGATTTCAATGATTTTTTTTGCATTAAGTTTCTAATACTGAGTACAATAAAGTTTACCTTTTAAAAGTTGCCGCTTTTTACTTCCAGGTGGTTCCTACCCGCCCTAGAGGAGCGGGAAAAAGAGTAAAATAGTAACCACCGAATCTGTTATAGAATCATATTGTAAGAGAAAAAGTTGGTTTACAATTTTTCATGAAAAATTTATATTTTCCAAGTTATAACGATTTGAAAAACGATTTTAGCTTTAAAAAGTTGGTACCTTGAGACTGTTTTTTGTAAATAACTCAAAAGTCTTACATATATAGAAAAAGTGGTATGGTACAAGAAATAAGTCATGAAATTACAAGCCTTTTGTTTTTTGTTTATTTCTGTACGATGAATAGTTCTAAAAATGGCGTTTATTAGTAGAGATATAAGGTTTAAATCTCAAATATCAGAAACAATAAGTATGATGTTAAACATAGATATAATACAAATTAAAGGGGTTGAAGTACTCTTTTATTTATTTTTTCTATCCATACAGCTTCAAAGATAATGTCATGTGCAAAATAGTGAGTGCTTTGTAATTCTTTTTTATGAAAAAATTTGGGATTTTCCTGCTGCTATTGGGCATATAATGGAAATTAAAAATGAACTGTTTTTTATTAATATATAGAGCATTGCTAACATGAATTAATTTGATGGTATTGCCACGACCTGGGGGAGCCTAGGGAGAAGAGGTTGCTCTTTTAATAAATAAATTATTATAACTTTTACATATATTTATTTAATACACTAAATCATGGTAAAAATCAAAGATAAATAAAATAATTAAAAATAAGACATAATAAAATTGATAAAAAATAATACATATAATAAAAGTGTTCTTACCAAATCATCCTAGTAGAGGAGATGTGCCTGGACGCCAATGGACTGACCATCATTAAATGATTCGCGTATTTATATAAATGCTACTTGCTTAGTCGGCATATTCCATATAGGTAGAATATAATTTATAGTTAAGTGAACTCTATTAATTATTATGTGTTTGAAATATGACACTAAGCTTCCTTTAAATATTGTAACATGCTATAAGTTAAATAAAATACATAAAATTAATTTGGGAAAGATACGAAAATTATTTTATTAGATTTAGGAATCAATTAAGCCTACCTACAGAGAACATGCCAATAAGTAATTTTGAAAATTTCACGGTCCTCGTGGCAGTATTTTTAAAGCAGTCGTTTTTAAAAATATGCTAACTACTGTAGATTAAGAAATATTTTACAATTTGGCTGAACAAATTCCTTTTTTTGTAAATAACTCCAAAACAATTGCATTAAACGAAAATATGATAATATAGAAAAATAAAGCTTAAGAAGCGATATATTAATTTGTAATGAAACATATTCTTTATAGGATTTTGCAAACAACGGAAAAAAAAGTATCTATGAGAACCAAAAGAAAAACTATATGTAAAAATATTAATGATATCTTTGCATTCTTTCGACAACCTGACTTCTGGTTATGCTAACAAGTAAACATTCTTATTTGCCATTCTCATTATAACACTACGGCTAGGCAGGTTAAACTAGTATCTACACGATCCCCTACGATATGTAAATTCAGTTAAAAATGAGAACAAAGGTCTGAAATTAATTTATTTACCTACCTCGTCTTTAAAAATTTTTCATTCTAATGAATTTTTATAAAATCTCATTCAGTTTCTTGGAAATGCTTAGCCTTTGAAACGTTTTTCGTCCTTGTTGTGGACTCATCAGAAAAGCCCAAAGCCACTCATAACGATGTTCCATGCAAAACCAAGACAGTATCCATAAATAAGTATGAAATATTTATATTTGACATTGACTGATAAAAAACAACAGATCTTCACCTTTCTATTAGCTAACTAGTATTGGAGCCTATATACTCTATTAATATATTATATCATATTAATTTGTGTTTTAAAATATTTGTAGAATTAACAGTTTCCGAAATATGACAGTACAAATGTGGGGCCTGAACTTTTAGTGGCAAAGAAATACATTTAGATCTCATATTTCTTCAAAATTTTTGATAAATTGAAACTCTCAAAATTAGAGCATGTGGTATACTATATATTAATAAAAACTGGTACAGATTATTTGAATTTCTATTCTATGGCCAATGACAGCAGGAAAATTCGAAATTTTCTATTAAAACAAAATTTCGAAGCCTTGTTTTGCACATAACATCAATATTGTCTAAATGTTATTTGTGGCATTATCTTAATTTTTTTTCTTCTTCAATTCTTTGGGACTTCCTGCCACATGTATGTTTTCTTTTTAAGCGATGCTCGGGAAATCTACAAAATATCGCAATTAACTAGTATGTTACTGGTAAATAACCTCTACGCCTGTGACTTTTACGTCAAAGGATCAGTTAAAGGTTGCTTTTTTTAATTAAACAAACAAATAAGTATAAAAACTTGAAATTAAATATTTCGCCGACGTTTCGGAAATCTATTCTGTTTCCCTTTTCAAGACTTTTTTGAAAAATCTTTTTTGCTGTGTATGATAAATACACAGCCCTAACAATGTTTGTTATATTCAATATCCATAGATACTTACTATTTACATAGGACTGTTGATATAGTTAACAGTTTTTTTAGATTGTATACAATGTTAAGTTTGTGAAGTTCTTCTTTTAACATTGGCAACCAAGTTGTACAGACATCTACGGAACAATTCGACACGCATCTATCCTCATTCAATAATAGCGTGTTCGCAGATCTTGTACTTCTCTGAATTTCATTTTTTCTTATATAATTTTGATGTTCACCCAGTTTTACACTAAAAGGTCTGGACGACTCACCCACGTATTGTTTGTTGCACTTACACGGAATACTATAAATAAAAAAATATCAAATATATCACCGATGTGGCGCAACTTTTCGGATAACCCGCATACATAATGAATTAACGCTGTGTAACGTTTTTCAGGTTTTTGTCGTACCTGATAAAGGAAGTTCTTATAAGTAACCAATACCTCTCTGGTTTCACTCTAGGTTTGTAGATACATATGTAGATACACATGGCTAGATTTACACCACTGTTTGCGCAACAGCGTAACTGCGATCTTGGATGGTCTACCCTTTCCCTTTATTAAATGTTGACGTAAATGTCAAGAATTGCCACAGTATACCTAAGTAAGAAGGGTTATTGACAAGCAACGTTTCACAATTTCGGCAGCGTCGTCTAATTAAAGGAGATAATAAAACCGCACCAGTAGAAAACATATAAAAGTACCGCCATACATTGGAATCTAATGTTGACACTTGGTGAGGGTCGAATGCAGTAACATTTTAAACTGAAATCAAATTCACTTTATAACGTTGTGTGCATTTGTGATACACACGGTACAAGACAGTTTTATGCCATTAATCCTTAACTTTGTTTATTATGTATGATTTAATGTCTAAGTTTTCCTACACCTATTTAATTATCTGGCAAATATTAGCAAATTTTTGATAAAGAACTGTACCTATAATTCACTGTAGTGAATTATCGATTCATAATTTACTGCATTCGACCAATCGCAAATACAAATTCAAAAATCTCTGTTTCATTGATTCAGTAATAATTTAAATTGATTGCGATCCACTCTTGCTGCAGCTGACAATCAACTCGCTGACAGTGACAACCAAGTATATCGACATATTCTTTGTTTACGTTTTCCAACATATGCACTTCTTACGAGTAGGTACCAATTAATGTTATCAAATTTCAGTTTCATTTATTTGTTTAATAGATGTAGAAAAAGCATAGTGTTACATTCCATGACTATTATTCACTCAGATTACTTGTGCCACTCGCCTACGGCTCGTGAGCTCAGACATCATTTTCATGAATTATGACTATCATAATCGCTCATATAATAATATACTATTATTTTTGGGGGAAAAAATGGTTTATATTGCCTGCAGTTAATTGGATTTTAATATTTAATTATTATGAAAATAAACAAAATAAACACGACATGTATCAAACAGAACAGTGTTTTACATGGTTTCCCCAATAGGCCTAATCCATGTTTTCCTTCTTGGAAGTATGTTCTACAGCTCGTCCCCGTTCTAGTCCTCTCCCACCTCTTCCACATGTTCCTCTTCATTCTCTTTTCTCACTTCGTTAACTTATTCCTCATCATTTCGTTCTGCTTCTGTAATATTTTCTGTGATGAGATCAACAAAATTAATCTCATTCTAGTCTTCATTTTCAATATTTTCTATTGAGTCTTCAATAGTATTATCAAAGATTAGAGAACTAACAAGATAGGACAGTCAGACGGAGAAGACGAAATAGACGAAGACTGTTGTGAACTCCAATTTAAAGGGACACGACATCCAGCGGAACCGGTTTCGGGATTTGTCGGGTACGCATTAAAGGAATTTGACCAAGCTTACTAAAAGATTGGTTGGCTCATTAGAATCGACAAGTGCTACGTCACGTATAGACCTCGATGGCAGCTCATTTTATAGAAGAAAGTTTCAAAATAATTCTTTCAATATACAATTCTATCCTAACCAAATAGATACCTTACATGTAAACATAGAAATACTTAATGTGATATAAGGTACAAAGCAACCTGTTTTTTTAGTGACCTTGGGTACTGACAGTCAGCTGAATTCGGTCGTTCTATCAGGACAGTGTTGTCCATTTTTCACTATTGGCCTCTCTTTCTAATGTTACCTTCTCCGTCTGATTGTCACATTATGACAACTGCACGAGAACTCCAATTTAAATGTCTAGGTAAATGGCGCCATTACTAAAAGATAAAAGGTTTTCCGTCGGCTGTCCTATCTTGTTAATTCTCTAATCTTTGGTATTATCGACAAAACTAACGCAATTTCGTGGCGAATAATTCGTATTTATTTAGATAAATGCACGAAAGATCATAATTTTAAAGATTCCTTTATGTAAACAGATGTTTTCTGGTACTTGATTTATCCGAAAATTATTTACTATACTTCCTGTATTGTTTAAGGCCATTTCTAATAAAAATACGCTATTGCAAGACAATTTCCTGCAAAATATAACTGGACTACATTATAAATCAATTTACTATCTGTAAATAATTCTTCCAATATAAGATTTGGACAAATTAAAATTTATCCCCAGTTTCTAACGCATATTGTAATTACTCTAATTTGGCAAGATTTTCACATTACAGCGCCATCACCTGTCCGCTTATATATACAATTTGACAAGGATTATTTAAAGGAAGACCAGTCAAGCGATGCATGCAGCATGAGTAACTTTTCTAAATTTAAGCAAATAAATTGTATCCCCTATTGATAAACATTGTGTGCGCGACAAAAATAATTTTTAAATGTACAAATTTACATTTTCCTCCGCGTTGTGAGAAGAAACAGATGACAAAGATTATGGAGAATTGTAATGCCATGTTGAAATTAAAACACAAATCCTTATAAATGTACTCTCTGCCATTACATCTTTAAATCAATACAGTCAGAAGTAGTAGATGAAATTCGTTGTCTACTGAATATGCATCGATGTAATTAAAAACGTTTTGTTATTGTATTCATGCTCTCAATACAAAATATTGAATGCTGAATGGAATGTATAGAGTCCAGGGGCGTCTGTTTGGATGAATGGAAGAAATATTTAAAAGTATTAAACCTAATGCTAACGTCAACTTAAAAATGTTATCATTAGTTATATCTTATCATTTATAGTTAATAAATGTTTAATCAACTGGAATATTTTTCAATAGTTGGAAAGAAGCGTATGTCATTCCTGTGCCTAAAACTGGCAATCTTGCAAGTACTTCCGATTTTCGCCCCATTAGTATCCTTCCTACTATATCTTAAATTCTAGAAAAAACTGTATATGAACAACTGGCTGCCTATCTAGATAATAATATTTTACCAGTCACTCAGCCAGGATTCCGTAGACGGCACAGTACAACCACTGCTCCACTGCACGTTACCGATGAGTTATACAGAGCTGTTGATAATCAGAATAGTTCTTTTCTATTGCTATTAGATTACAGTAAAGCTTTCGATATCTTAGATCTTTCAGTGTTGTGTACTAAGTTGAAATACTTTGGCCTCGGTGAAGTTGATTTTCTCTAATTATCTAAGTAATAGAAGTCAAAGAGTGATTTTAGAAGCTATGAGGTCTGATAAAATTGATCTCAAAATGGGCGTTCCTCAGGGCAGTGTGTTAGGTCCACTATTTATCTCCATTTACTGCGCTAATTATTTTAAACTTTTAAAGCACTGTAGCCCACATAAATACGCTGATTTTTATACTTATAAAATAATTCTTCAAAAACTACAAAATAGTTACCTTAGATATAGTTATAATCTGAGGAAATATGATCATATTTCTGATAAAGTCAATTACTCAAAATAGCTGAACCTAGATGAGTAGTTCATAGTTTACATAGTTTGTATTGTATACAAGGTAGACGTGTCGAAAACTTCCAAATATATACATGATAAATTAGCAAGAACAAGTGATATTCATGACCGCCCAACTAGAATCAACTCATTATACACTCTTCTCGACACAATACCTCTTGTTTTGAAAGATCCTTTAGCTACAACGCAAAATTATTCAATCGGCTACCTCCGACTTTTAAAGCTCTTACTAGTTTAGAGTTATTTCGGGAAGTCAAAGTTTGCAACTTAACAGTTAGAAATGATTAATATGTCAATTTTTTTCCTTTATTTCCTTAGTAGGTACTATATATTTCCTTTTTCCTATTTGTGTCCTTTTTTATTGCTATCTTTATGTAATATGTAACTATAATAGCTTAATATTATGTACAGCTTGAAGTGTTTAAGTGGAGGAGCAGCCATGTTGAACTTCGCCACTTCTTCTGCATAATTTGTATTGTAAAATCTGAAATCTAAATAAAAGGCACTATTATTTTTTTTTTCGGTTTCCCGACGGTGCACAGTCTTTCCGTGGCCTTCGACATCAAACGGAAAGAGTGCCAGTAAAATATCCACTCCCCACATCCCGTGGAGTTAGTGCATTTAACCTGCCAACCAATCAGTTGATTTCTGACAGGCCTGTATGATCTTCAATCCTGAGAGCAGCGTAGGCTTCATACCTCCGAGTACCCCGATTATGAAGACGATCATATTGACCGAGTAGCCTGGGTACAGCACTTGGAGCTCGTGCCGGAGACCACGGTATTTGGTCCGTTTCTCCTCCTCTTTCAAAGCTATGTTTGGCCCAGCAAGTGCCGAGAACTCGATCACAAATATCGCCTTGTTTTGATGGTCAAGGAGGACTATGTCAGGCTTGTTGCCTTGAATTAGCCTGACTGTCGGAAACGAGTAGTTCCAATAAATTCGACACCTCTCGTTTTCGACAACGGACTCGATACCTCCGGGGACGCAAGGCAGCACTGGTATTTGGTCTATCCCGTGCGAGTTCCGTAGATGATAGTACAGCACCCGTAACGCCGCGTTATGGCGGTGGATGTAGGCCGAAATTGCATACACCGGACATGCAGAAAGTAAATGCACGAGCGACTCCAGCGTCTGATGGTAGGTCCTACAGTTTATATCAGGAACCTCTACACCCATTACGCGGCTTCGGTAGACCGACGTGTTAATTATACCATCTTGGCAGGCTCCAGTGAATTCCTCGGTCTCCGACTTTAGCAAGGCTGACCTTAAAAAGGCAAATGTCAACCTAGTCGACAAACTCAGTGTTTCTACGTTCTTATAGTATATACTGTGCATAGGTTTATCGACATGCTGCCTAAACAGATATTCTTGCTCGGCAGCTTTTATTTGGGTCTTCAGACGTGTCGCCGGCTGTAGTTCAGTGACTGACTCTGGATCAGCACCGCGCCGGCCTCCTCGCCTCTCGTCGAATCGAGACCAAGTTCATCTGCGGCTCTTTTGCCGCCTTAAACAATCCTGCTCCCACCCGTGCATTTTCGTGATCTCTCACTAGTTGCAGGAGAGGGTCTGAGCTCCTAAGGACATTACATGCCATGCTCAGTGCTACTCTGCCATGCATTCACCGATCTAGGATGAATGCTCCTATAGATATTCAACATCTTTCGGGTACCTGTGTGCAATTGGCGCAGCTCATCTACAGTCCATTTGACTACTCCAAAGGAGTAGAGCAGAACAGGAACGGCAAGCATATTAGTGACAGATACCTTGGTTTTCCCCGAAAGTTCGGATGACCAAATCTTTCGGAGTAGGCCTCTGTACTTGCCGCGGAGAGATTCTTTCACTTGTTGCACATCATGGAAGTGATGTTGCTCCACGCCCAGGTATGTGTAGGTCTCCCCGGCATCCAGATGTCTCAGGATGCTTCCGTCTGCGAGCTGCGTGTCTTTAGCAAAGTCCCCGCATCGTCCTCTCTTGAGATGGACGACCGCGCACTTATCCAACCCGAACTCCATGCCAATGGCCCGCGTGTACTCCTCTACCACCCTAAGAGCATTATTATTATTATTATTATTGTTAATGTTATTATTATTGTTTATTAATGATACCTTAAGAAAAAATGGGGTTTCGAAATTTCTCGACTCAGGCACATAATTGACGGTATTAAATATCATGCTGGTCCTCTTCATAATCTCCTTGTAACTTATTTATTATACAGAGTTTTTCAAAATTCCCGCATTCCCGTTTAGATGCTGATTCTAAATGCAAGAACAGTAATAAAACTTTCTGTAGACGTGTGTCCACAGATGCTTTCTAAGTCAACTACTCTTAGAATGGCGCCTGAATATACGTTTTTATTGATTATTGCAGACATGCTTGGGGACAACTTTATGAGACTAGTGACAAAGAAATTAAGGGAAAATCATAACTAACATTTAGATGACTACTCCTAATTACACTCATTTAACAATGTTGCATTTATACTTGGAAATCATCGGAAATTAACTGTTGACATAAGGTAGTCCATTTTGCGCGTTTCACCTACCATGTTCAGCATCATCTGAAGACAATTAAATTGAACAAATGATCTTCTAGTGATTACAGGAGCAATGGGATCCTGTCCCACAGCAGCTATGGAGGCAGTGCTAGACCTACCTCCTCTACATCTGCATGTAAGGAAGGAGGCAGCACTCAGTGCCCTAAGGATGCAGCCGGTACCCTCTTTCAAACCAGGCGATCTGGTTGGTCACTTAAGGATTCTTGGATTAATTCATTTGGAATCCACGACCAAACTCACTAACTCAATGTCAATAAATCGGGACATGACTGTCCGTTTGATGCTCTAATTGAGAGCCGTCAGACGAGCAGAGTTAAAGCCCTGCAGTTGGAGAAGGGGTCACTCATCTGGTACACAGATGGATCGAAGGTCGTTGAAGGGGTCGGTGTGGGCGTAGCGGGGCCTAATTGTAAGCTATTCAGAGCTCTAGGCAGGACCCCAACAATCTTCTAAGCGGAAATCTATGCTATGGATCTATGTGCCCATGAATACGTAAATATAGGCTTTCGAAGGGCAAAGATCTATATAGTTTCAGATAGCCAGGCGAGTCCAAAATTGCATGGGAATACAAACAATCCCAGAGGCAACTGACAAAAAAAAACGTTACCTTGGTGTGAGGGAATAGAAGGATATGAATTAGCTGATGGCCTTACAAAAAAAGGTTCTGAAGCCCCATTTTTTGGGTACGAACCGTTTTGAGGCTTATCCGGGGGACACATAAAGGAGGGGTTCCTAAAATGGAAAAAGGAGCAGAAAGAGTCTTACCGGAGGAATACACCAGGCCAAAAACAAACGAAAAATGTCATCACTTATTCGACAAAGGATGCCACAAGGCTTCTCGAACTCGAAAAGTCTTACTTAAGGCTGATAACAGGCCTCTTGAAAGGCCATTGCCCCTTGAGACAAAGTAACCCCCAGGAAAAGCACAAGCTTTGTAAACAGTTTGGGAGTTCTAGGCAACAACTGATTGTTGGGTAATTTACAATGGATATTTTAGGTCGATGTGAGGAAGGGTTGAAAGAGCCTAGCGACCCCCTAAAGAACCTACAGTGATTTAATATTTAGACTAATGTGTTGTATTAAAATATTTTGTAAATAGAGCTTGTAGAGGAAAATTTTCATATCATTGTGTTAGTCATTGAAATCTTTCAAATTATTGATTCGTCTATCCATCCATCTGTTTGTACGACCGATTTTCAGCCCATCCGCTCTTCTGTCCGTTCCCACCTCCCCTTTCTTTTAAGCACGATAATTTGAGAAGGAAAAACTCAATCGTATTAAAATCTGGAATTAAGTTCTGTTATCTAGAGCAAGAACCGTATTGCCTTGGAAGAAATATATGGATCAGTAAATTTGACATATTTTTCTAAAAAGAATGAACGTGGGCGGGATTATATTCTTTATAAAATTTTTAAAAAACAAAAAATACTGCATAGCATATCGTCGAGCATTTCGTCAACTAAGCGGGAGACGATGAAGAATTTAAAATAAATAAAAAATTTAACAATTGTATCTAAAGAAATAAGTTTAAAAACCAACAAAGATTATATTATCAAATAGAATATTTAACAGCTATGCAGACTTGAATAACCTTCGAAGTTTATACGTTTCCATCTAGTTTTATTATATTTTCCACGTAATTTAAAGATTATGTGATATTACTAAAATTGTATGACAAATGTTTAACTTAGAATTTAATATAAACACACTTATTTCCGCCGATGTCTGTGAAAACAAAGTAATTTGTAATTTAAACAGAGTATTCTCATTCTATATCATAGGTTTGCTGAACCCGCCTGGAAACATCAAAGAGGTGTAATAAGTGATAAAATTGAATAACATCGTTTAAAATAACGAAATAAATTAATTGCTGAATTTTTGAGAAATAATGTCATTTTTGGGGTCAATATGCTTTATTATAAACTATCAAGATTTGTAAAATGAAATCGTATAGATCTCCTCATAACATTTACGGCTTATTCTTGATAATAATTCATGCATTTTTTATTTAAAATAAACTTTAAATATAAATATTAAAAGAAATTTGTGCATTATTTGCATTGCTGGATTATGGTATCAATTGCTACATTTGCTATATTGCTACATTTGGATCAAAAGAAAAACTTACATCAGGAGTATATCAAGAGATGTAAAGTAGGATTTTACACGACAAGAACATCACTTCAGATGACTCGGATGGTATGGTAGAGTTGTACAAAAACAACCAACCAAGAAGCCCTTTGCCAAGGTGGTTGAGAAATATTAGATAGTTTGAATTAGCATTTACAACTTTTCCTGATGATATACCGAACTTCTTATAATTTAGTGTTAAGGGCAGCAAATTGATGTACGGTTGAGAAATGTCCATGAACTGGTCTCAGTTCATCTTCAGCTCGATCTTTATTATTTTCTTTGTTTTGTTTTTATGTCAAATGTTTTTATGCTAATTAAAACAAAAATGTAGGCAACAAAATTTATCAGTCCATAAGAAAGTGGAACATTACTCGTGAATTTGCGAAAGGTAATATATTTTTACATAAAATGTCATTTTTCCAAAAGAATAATTCAGGTAATATCATTTTTTTTATATCACCAGAAAGCTAAAGGAATATACCACCAAAAACAGTAAACAAAAATGTCCGTTTCCATTACAATAATTTATGATGGCGTCATCACTCAAAAACCAATGACGTCATACATTTTTGGTATAGTGACAAAATGTAGCATTTACAAAACTAAAATCGACCTGTTCGAGGATATTTTTGAAAAATGACACATACCAAAGATATGAATTTTGTGCGTTTCTTTAGGTTCACACTGTATATATTTTTCACCAAAAGTCAATCTATTTTTTCGTTGGCTATATGTGAACTACCTACCAAATATTATTTTTCTCGATCAAATAGTTTTGTTGATATACCACTAACAGATGGATTAGACACCAATCTAACAAACCGATGTTGATGGAATTGAAGGATCTTGATTTCGAAATCTGCCTAGTTTAAAACGTTATAATAACGAGTTATTTTAGGGAAGTGAAAAATATATTGTAAAGTTTACTTATTTTCTAAAAATGGAAAACAAAGACGGAAAATAGACTTTACTGAAGCAGTGTTTCATTCCAAATACGAAAAATCATCTCGAAAATTTTTGGTGCTTTACACGTACTGCTGACTTAATACGTGAACATATTGTATAACAGAGGCATTCGCTAATGCTACGTTGTGCAATATGCATATATGTCAGTTATCATGATTTAACAGTCGCTTTTTAACGTATAACCATGGCTTGCTGTTGACGTAACATTTTTTCAATGTCAATGTTAATGATATGTGGATGTGCACGAGTTGTTTTTATCCTTTCAGACATGCTTAATTTAAATCAATGACAGTTATTTTCAGCCATACATAAACTTGTATCAATGTAGAGGAGCATGTCGGGGCATTGGAATTTCAAATTGAACCGACATAATACAAAGTTAATTACAGAAGGCTGATGGTGAATACTGTAGTCGATAGAATGTTTACATTTGTTTACAAACAATGTTCTTTTTAATCTATTTTCGGAATAAACAATACAAATGTCGCTTTTTGACGCATTTTAGATCCGTCGTATAAGCTCTGAACCTACAAGATAGATGTAGATTTGTTTTGTTATTTAATAACAATAATATCAATTTAGGATATAGCCTTTGTCACGTTTGCAAGTCAGGACAGTACACAAAGAGCTAACCTTAAAACAATATATTTTATTAAAATACTATTTTAAAGCACTTAAGACTCAGTTTATCAAACTAATAGGCCGGGAGCCTGCGCACAATAGTGCTGACTATCCGGCGAACTTTGACATGGTGAAATCGATTGTTCATATATAAGTGAACAATGAGTAGAAAATTTTAATGAAATCTTTGCATTCTTTCGATAACCTGAATTCTGGTTATGCTAGCAAATTAAAATCCTAAAATGAATTTGTCGAATGTCTTATTTGAAAATTCTCACTCTAACACTAGCACCCACACAGTCCCCTAAGGTCATCCAGATTAAACTAGTACCTACATAACCCCCTACCGTCATGAAGATTAAGTTAAAAATAATAACAAAAGCCTAAAATAAGGGCTAAAAACGTTTCAATGGCTAAGCATTTCCAAGATTTAGAATGATAGATTTCATGAAAATGTGATCCATTAGAATGAAAAATTTTTAAGACAAGGTAGGTAAATAAATTCATTTTAGGCTTCTGTTGTCATTTTTAACTTAATTTTCATTACCGTAGGGGGTTATGTAGACACTAGTTTAATCTGCATGGTCGTATTGGACTGTATGGGTGCTAGGGTTAGAATGAGAATTTTCAAATAAGAAATTAGACAAATTCATTTTAGGATTTTAATTTCCTAGCATAACCAGAATTCAGGTTATCGAAAGAATGCAAAGATTTCATTAATATTTTTACATATAGTTTTTCTTTTAGTTCTCATAATTATTTTTTATGATGTTTGCAAAATCCTATAAAAAATATGTTTCAATACAATTATAAGCAAACAAATAATAAATCACTTTTAAACATTCCTTTATTATCGTGACTTGCTGCAAATTGTTTTTTGTAATTTACATGAATCTAGTAAAATAAACCTATTTCTCTAACTGTCTATCGTGTTTTGTAGCAGTTGATCCGGGTCTGTGATGAATAGCCGGAGGAGTAGCAGACATCCTTGTTTGACTCTTATGTTCTTCATTTTAGATTTCGTCGTATGTCCAAACCATTGTTTTGCGGTGTTATTGTGTATACATTTACACATGTCTTTCTTATTCTGTTTATTAGGTGGTACGGCACTCCTCTGTTGCGTAATGTGTTGACTATAGCCTCTTGACTATCGTCTGGCGGTGTGCATATGGTCATCCGTTGATATGCCTGTGAAGAATGCTGCATAGTCTGGTAGTATGTGTACTTCTACATTTGTTTGAGAAGGAATTGTGCATAATATTTGTACTTTATACTACAGAATGTTATTCTTCTGTAATCGTCTACGTTCTGTGGCGACAGTATCTATATGGTTGTGTTCCACTCTGCAGGCAGGGATGTGATTTCCATCCATGCGTTGGTGATGATTTCTAGTGATAACTCCTTTATGCTCTCCAGTCCATAGTGTAGTTACTCGTTGTTTATTTTGTCTATTCCAAGTGCAGTGTTACTCTTAGCTGTGGCCATTATTTCCAGTAGTTCGTCTTTTGATGATGGATTGCCCGATGGCCAAGTGGTCCATTTCTTGTATTAGTTTTATTTGACTTCTCTTTGCGTTTTCTTCTTTTGATAAAAAAATGAAAATAATTTATATGTGTCTCTTGTATCTAAATGTTATAACAATGCAAATACTTGAGTCCGACAGCTGAAATATTTCTGATTTCAAAAGATGAAATGTAACAAACTTTTAAAAAATATTTCATTGAAATAGGTTCTACTCTTGTGGATTCTGAAGTAAAAAAATATATAAGCCTTTTCCTTGGGCAAGACTCCACTGTGTACTTGAATGTGTACGTGAGAATGTAAATCGACAATATATTAACCAGCAGATCTCCATTCCATCAGACAGTCAGGCGGCACTTAGAGCACTAGCCTCTAACAAAATCTCAACCCGACTGGTATGGGACTGGTACGAAGAGCTGAAAATTTTGGATGAGCAGAATAGAGTTAAATTACTGGGGTGCCAGGACACTCCCGTGTTGACGGCAATGAAAAAGCTGATGAACTTGCAAGACAAGGAACAGCTAACATATTCTACTGTCCAGGACCCACGCTAGGCATTTCCAAAAGCTCAGTCAGAATGGCGATCAAAGACTGGGTCAAGAGTAAACACAAAAATCACTGGAGGAACATGCCAGGAAATCGACATGGAATAATACTCATTAAAGGTCCATGTGCAATACAAACTGAAGAACTGCTCACTAGGAACAAAACGCAGTTAAGATTAATAACAGGACTTCTGACAGGACACTTACCTGTAAAGAAGTACCTAAATGCAATTGGCAAATTTGACGACAACCTAGACTGCAGACTATGTGAAAAGGAGTCGAAAACGGTTGACCACATTATATTCAACTGTGAGGCGCTGGCCCGCAGAAGATATGGCATCTGTGGGCAAACACGAACAGACCTGTATAACCTGATCAGAGGTAAGGGGTACTAAAGTGGGCAGAGTGAACCATGACAAAGAGAGCACAATAAGCTCAGAAAGCCAGTGCCCTCGGAGTTTTCAACAGACGAACCCCGAAAAGAAGAAAAAAGTAAAGACTTTCATTGACTCGTTTATCAATCCAAAAAATCTCTCGAATACTACAACTCAATACGTCTTTCGCCAACCATGTTGGCAACATCTGCGAGTGATTGAAACTAGTTAATTTCTCCTATTATTTACGCGTTTCTTCCCATGTGTTTTCTTTCAGTAACTGTTTGTTTTTGAAACATTGGCGAGAGACCGATTTTTCCCTCTGTTAATTTTCACGTAGGGGATGGCGCATTGAAAATGTTTAGTGCATGTTATAACACCGAACAAGTGATATATCATTGCCTTTAACGGATTTATTAATGGGTTTCTAGGGAGTCCCTGGAAACAGCTAAGTCACTTGGACTATTATTTAAATTGGCATTTTACCCTATTATATGGAAATTTCGATAAAAAGCTAATAAAATAATGTAATACCTTTTCATCAGTGAATAAAACAATATTCTATCCTGAAATATAGAGACAGGAAAAATTATTACGATTTTTATGATTAATAAAATTTTAATTCCTAGAATGACTGAAAACGAGGTTTATACTCTCATTTTGTTTCCTATATTAAAACGTTTAGAGATTATTGAACGCAAAATTAGAAATTTAATTTAGTCTGCACAGAATGAAGTGTAGATAAATCGTTTTAAATTAATTTTCTGTAATATTAGTAATTTACATATACACCGCATTCAAAGTACGGTGTCTCCAGTTAGAGAGTAATTGTTCTATTGTCCAGTCACACGAACAAGAACATTTAAACAGAAAATTATTGTATAATATTATTGGCTGAATAATACTTGTCAAATGTTTCGTAATTAATAGAATTCAACAAGATAACCATTATACTCTTCGCCTCTTTACTGCACTTTTTATACAGGGCTATTCAAGCAAGCGACTATTAGACGTTTCTTGAGATCTGCTCAGTTTAGAAATTTGAAAATTGGCTAAGGGGGTTTTATATATCATCTATCATGTGGCCGATTTAGAGACTTTCTTTTCAAACTCATACAAATACCCTATGAACTAATTAAACTTGTCCTATATTTTCACAGTATCATACAGGGTGTTTTATTTTCACAGTCGAACATTGTTTTAGTTCAAAGGTCCAAAGGCCATTTTTTTCAAATGGAACTCCCTGTTTATTTTAATATGATTTAATAGAGTTTTAAATTCTGCTCAATTACCATTAGCGTTCCTTATACCTGTCTCTCTTTGTTTTCTTTATTATCCTTTCAGTGGTCGCGCGAATTTTTTGTACTTTAGTGGTCGCACACGGTCTCAGACACCGGCTCAAAAAAATACGCTTAAAATTAAAAATTCAGAAATAATTTTGAAGGGATCTCGAAGCTATATATGTGTAATTAATAAATGTTAAGTATTTTCGAAATATTTATTTAAGTAAACCTTAATTTTTCGATGTACAAAAAAAATTAACAAAATACTAGCTCACCCTATATATACTTGAATAACAGAAATAAAAATTCTCATAAAACCTTTGTTAAAGTAAACTTGTCTTCTAGAAACATAAGGGAATCTATTTTTGTACATAAAAGTCTTTGGGTTCCTTCCAAAAAAAAGCGTGCAGGTTATAAAAATCATAAAAATATTTATAATTTTCTTTCCTTGTTCTTACATTTTTGGGTGGACAATGTTTGCTCCATTTCGTTTTTTATCTCTTCCCATAAAATATGGTGCACTTCCATTCATTTCCCCACCTTCATTTTCATCAAATTCCTGTTCTGTATCGCTATCTTCTGATCTTTCATAAATGTTGTCTTCCTCCCCGTTTCTTCTTCGTCATCATCCTTCTCCACTGGGTACTTCTTCGAACAGCCTTAATATCCTTTCTTGCTCTTTGTTAGAGTCAATATTTATATAAAGTTAGGGAAATAGAAGGTAAATACTTACCGATATATATATTTTTCAATGAATAACCCAAAACAAATGACAGAAATTTTATCTCACTAGTGGTCGCACCCGGTCTAAGACACCGTGTGTACGATTACAGCAGTTATATGGACACATGGCATAATAATAACTACAGCAATGCATAGACGAGAAACTTTATGAAAGGTACACCAACGGAAACGGATGGGTTTATCCGATTATTTGAAATATCACAAATTAACCGTTGCGCCGGTCTCCTACACCGTGCGCGACCACTGAAAGGTTATGGACGAATTTTTATAAAATGTACATGCAAAGTCAGCACTGTTTGTTAGTAACCAATGCAAGTCACCTAACTTGTTTCTTTTTCATCACAAACGAAAATAGTCATGTAGATAATTGATAATTATTTGTTAATTATCAGGATAATAACATTAAAAACAAGAGATCATTTTGTATTATAGATTTATAACAAGTACATTGGAACAAGATTTACAAAATTAATGAACACATTTAATACAAATATATAATGTAACAACTGTTCCAAATACCCTCCACTTTGTTGCTGACAAGCAGCAGGAATTTACGGCAGTTACAGTGGCTCAGTGAATTTATTTGCTAAAATGCGCCCGTACTCTGTTCTTCAGAACTTCTTTGGTAGTAGCCGGGGTGGCATATACAATGATATTGCTACAAAGGTGGGTGTAAGGGGATCAAATCAGGGGACCATGCTGGCCATCTCCAAGATCCTCGGTAGCCGAACCACCTAAATTCTAGCGATGCTACTAATTCGTAACACACTCCTCATGTATTATGTAAACCGCAACCATCCATTTGATAATTCCTAGAATTATAAATATTTAGGAGCAAATTATCGACAAAAGTAACAACAACTACTGTTCATAAAATTTCCACTTATTTAGTGCAATTTAAATTCTTCTAGTAGATACGACACTTCTACATGTTATCTATTAATAAGCATAAAACGTTGAAACTAAATTCATCCTGGAAATTTGCTTCTCGCACCGCACGAAAATTTTGTTGCGCCCACTGGTGTACATTTTGTATGTTAAAAATTCCTTCTTTGGAAATTTAGCTTCGTGAGTTCAAATAATCCTTTTAATAAAATCGTAATTCTCTTGAAGATCACATGCTTACAGAAATTTGTTCTAATTGAACAAATACTACGTTCCTGTACTATCGCTACCACTCCGCAACACTAACACGGTGTTTATGTTGATAAAACAAAACATTCTGAAATTGTATTGCCTACTATGTATGTAGCTGTATGTACAGGGCCGTCCAGAGAAGATCGAGGCCCGGGGGTTGTAACCTACGACTCCCACCAGTCTTCAATATAAATTTCGACAGGCGGGGGGTGGCATTCATAATAATAAACTATTTATATCTATAAAAATGTCGAAGGGCGGGGCTGAGTATTTCTTAGGATTGAATATTTTTCTCGATCGAATTTTTGAAGAGCAGTGGGGTAACGTTCCTTTTTAAAATTGAATATTTATCTCGGTAGACATTTTGAAAAGCGGGAGGGTGATATTCTTCAAAATTGAATATCTGTCTCGGTCGGAATTTTAAAGAGTGGGAGGGTGATATTCCCTAGGTTTCAATATTTACCTCAATCGAAATTTTAAAAAGAGAGAGGTGATATTCCCTAGGACTAAATATTTATCACGATAGAAATTTTAAAAAGCAAAAACGGGGATGTTCCTTCTCCTAACAATTTCATACTTATCTCATTGTAAACAATACAACTCATTATTTGCATCACACTAATCATTTGCAAGTATACCTCTCTCGTTTTTCCTTATGCGAATGCTAACCTCCAAATCTCCAACTTCGGGCGAAATCCGGGCCCCCTCAAAATCGCCGCCCCCCCTCAAAAAGCGCCGGGCCCGGGGGAAACACCCCCGACCCCCCACTCTCGACGGGCCCGTATATATACATTAATACAATGTTGATTGTACATCTACATTTTATGAAACTTCGTCCCTAATAAAAAAAAAACGAGAGAGATAGGTATAGGGAATGCTACTATCAATCGATTCAGAATTCAACACTCTATTAAATTCTGTGGAAATATACAGAGGGGATTCATTTGAAAAAATTGACTTTTGGACATTTGAACTGAAACAATGGTAGACAGACAGACAGACAGGCAGACTGACAGCGGGGCGGCGGGCGGGCGGGCGGCCGGACGGACGGACGGACAGACAGACGGACAGACAGACAGACAGACAGACAGACGGGCAAATGGACAGATGGATTGACAAATATTTGAAAATTGTTCAGAACTCGATTACTAACACAGTAATATGAACATTTTTTCTTTACGAGCGATTTGACCAGTTTTATACACGTGACGATCAAATGCAATATACTCTTCGTTCTGTTTTTGCGAAGAGTATCCTAATGAGTTTGTTTCAATCAGTAACGAAATGCGTGAAACTTCATAGAATAATTGTACCATTCGTATTTCTGTAAAAATAGGTCATCGAGAATAACTATATCGTTTCGCCCACCTTTCAGGTGTCAGAAATAGACGACCAAAGTCAAATTGTGTCGTTCAGACAAAACAAAATATTGTTTGGCCCATTGAAATGGCTGACGTGTTAAATATGATAAATTCCACTTTACATTTGAATAAAAGAAATTCGTAATTTCTGATGCAAAATCTACTTCAAAGAAAATAAATGTCGTTGACCTTTCGATTTAACTGTTATTTTTTATATACAAATAGGCGTTGGTATGTGCTGCGTGTATGTTTTAAAACATTTTCTACGCACCCTGCTAGGAATGTCAGTTTTAATCATTATCCGATGATGCCAAAGTGGTTAGCGAAATGCACGTTGACTGTTGGAATTTGAGTCTTCTGAGGTAGGGTCAAATCGAAGGTTGTAGCCCCTCCAGCACTGACATGAATTGTAATCTCTTGACATACGTACAACTTTTGGAGAAATACACATTGCAAGATGCAAAATCAGCAATT
The DNA here is from genome assembly GCA_963583905.1 of Stenurella melanura. Lineage (NCBI taxonomy): Eukaryota > Metazoa > Arthropoda > Insecta > Coleoptera > Cerambycidae > Stenurella > Stenurella melanura. Next base: position 151,374,468 of record OY757312.1, read on the forward strand.
TACTTACATAATAATAATATGTCGCAAGCAAGCACTCATGTCTGTCATTGTCATCGTACAGCAACAGCATGCATAGCTTCACATGAAGCGTGCATATAGTTGCATTGTTAAAAAATCCCGATAAAAATTAAGACAAGCCTACAAATATTTTCGAACAGTTGATCTTGTATCAAGTTGATAAATAAAAAGAAATCAATGGAACTAGGTATATCGCACTAAACTATCACTTCTTCACTCGAGAGTTGCAAGACTTGAATGATGTCCGACAGAATAGTTCATATAATGAACAACCCCAATGGAACCCATGAAACTAAAGGAACTAGTCAAAAGGGCGAGACCAGTATTACATGATTAAAGAGATGAAAGATGATGAAAGAGAGAATATATAAAACGTGTAACGATTGAGTTTGAATATAGTGCCTGTCTTTACTCACATATTATGTACTCTGGTTTGAGTTTATAAATGTATTTTAATATGTTAATATCATACAAGTAATTGTGCCATGAAATCCGCCTAAACAGAGATAATCAGACTCGCGAATTTGGAAGTAGAGTAGGGCTGACTTGGGCCGCATTTGAAAAACAGAGATGTTCTCAAATCAAACATTCTCATTTGCCTTAAGCGAAAAGTGTTCGACCAATGTGTTTTGCCAGTTCTGACTTACGGGGCGGAGATTCTTACACTTGCCAAAGCCAGAGTGAATAAGATCCAGGTAACCCAAAAGGCAATGGAACGCGCCATGCTGGGATTCTCTTTGATATACCGGATACCAAATACAGAACTACGTGTTAGATCTAGCGTAACAGATACAATTGATAGTATAGCAAAGTGGACGAAGCGAATATTAGAGTGGAAACCGAGACAAGACGCTCTTCGGGACATTGGACGACCACCAACCAGTTGTACACATCACCTGAAAGGAATTCATTCAAACTGGATGCATATAACACAGGAGACATTCGTGGAAACAGTTACGTGAGGCCTATCTTCAGCAGTAGATGCGTATGGGTTGATGAGGAAGAAAGAAAAAGTAATGTAATAATACATGGTGTATGCTGTATGCTAAACTTTTATAAATTTTTACTAATGACACACTTGTATAGAAAACAAGCCTTTGATTCTTATCTTCATTAAGCTTAAGGTTATTCATACGAAACCAATCACTAGCTTATTCTACGAAAACAGAGCTTCTCCATTTAAGTTGATAATGCTGGAATTAAAATTCAAAATCGGTGTGTCGTTGGCATAGGCAAAGCGTTTTGTGGGGGACATAAAATTAAATAAATCATTTATATACAAAATAAACAATAGATGCCCCAGTACAGAGCCTTGAAGTATCCCGTACCTTATTGTTAGAAGTTTGGAACTAATATTATCAATAGCAACACACTGTTTCTTATTGTTGAGATAAGAATTAAACGGAGACAACGGCAGACCTCTAATGCCTTAAAAGTCTAATTTTTGTACAAGTAATTCGTGTGAGGTACAGTCGAAGGCCTTCGGGTGGTTACACAGACTTACTGCCACAATGACTTAAACTGTATTTTACAATTTATATCAAGCGAATATTTTTTTATGGACTATTTACAATTTGATGAATACAAAGTACGATTAACGGAGGTCCATAAGTAGACAATCTAAACCTGACAAACAAGTATCAAGCTAACTTCTTTGTTGTCGACTACCACTTAGCAATGACAAAAATACGATAGGCATACATCCCAGTTAGAGGAGATCTAGGGGCAGGCGTACTTACATCCCGGTTAATGGAGGTTCAAAAGAAGACACTTTGAGCCTGCAAGGAGTCTACTTTTAAGTCATGACTAGTAAATACCAAGGTTTTTGAAATAATCAGTTTAATTTATAAATTGACTTTCCACCAATAAGAAAAAATCTCGTTTCACTTTTGCTGTCTTCTAGGCTCTCAGGCAAAAGATTAATCATATCTCTAGCTAAAGAGTTCGCGAAAGATGAATCAGCGAACCACAGCCTCGAAAACAACCGTAGTTTTCCGACATTAGACATTATGAAAATTGTAAATTTTTCAACAAAAGTCTTTAAATTAAACATTCTAGATTCTCTATAAATTCACAAACACAATAATATCAAGGATCATAATTTGTTAAATGATGAATTAGGTCTTACATATTCACCTTTATTTACAGCCGGAATACCCATAATTGAATATTTATAGGTTAGTTTATTATTCTCATCTACCTGCCTAAGCCCTTATAATACTCATATACTAATCCATCCATAATTGTCTATAATATATAACATTTCTGTGCACTTACAAATTTGTCATTTTTGAGTCGCTGCTTGACAATGGCATTGTAAGTCGGAACTGCAGTTGCAATTTTTATTAATACATATTGATAGAAAACGTAGTTATTCAGTTATTTGTGCATGGTGATTAACTACGACAGAGTAACGGCTCCTTCAATCAACTTTCTTTCCCTACTGTGCATGCATTTTGGCAAACTGTGAAGGATTGAACTTCTGCTTAATTCCGAAATTCTACATTCCCGGTTTATAGTCTGTTACTTCTAAAAGAGAACAACTTACATTATAATGATACCTACTTATTATTTTTCAAGATAGTAACAACTTTAAAGTTTTGTAACTTCGCTCTAACAAGAACTCCAGCAAAGAATCGAAGAAGTTTCAATAGCTCTAGAAAAATACAAGTGAATTGTTTAGGAATGTTTATAAGTTATATTCGTTATGTTCTTACTAAATTCCGCATTCAAGAAGATATATATTTCTGAGGTAAATTAGGATTATTATCATAGCTAAATGGAGAGTAGCCAAACGTCTGATGGTTTCTGAAATTAAAACAGAGTCGTAACGTCTTTTACGCAAGCAGAGATAAAAGAAAAATAATTGGTTGCTTATTTAAAGGCTGTTCTCAAAATAATAAGAAAATAAGTGGTGAATATCCTCCTCGTTAATTAGCTTATAGAACAATTGCCGTCAATTTGATAAAAAATAACTTGTTTACCTTCTAATTTTTATAATTTCGTTTTGTTGAACTTTCGAACAGCTACTATAATTTTGTCAAGGATGATTTTCATTTATTTTTGGATACGAAATAACTTTTTCTTTACAATTCCAGGTATATAATTTCTTTCGTAAATGTTTATTTGTACATTTTTTTCAATTTTTTACTCCATAAAACTTGACGTTTAACACGTCCAATCTCCTACTATGGTTATTGCAAAGTTGCAAATTCTCTAATTTTTTCGACATTTCTTTTAATTATATAAACATGAAGTACAATATTATTATTATTAATTAATTATATTAACACGAAAATTTGTGAAAGAGGTCATTATTTTGACAATTACTCAGTATGAACACCATTGTTGACTAAACAGAAATTATAACGTTTTCTTATATAACTATTAGATTTAATCCAACATATACAATGTGTCAACAGAAAGGCGACATTATAGGTGTAAATAACCATTTTTTTTTACTATGAACACAATTTTCTGTATTTGTTTCTGCTTGACTTTCAGTACGTTGGAATTTTAAAAATGTATAGCGGACGCTGGTGGCAGCTAGTTCTAATAAGGATGTTCACAAGAAATTAAATCCTGTTTAAACATCATAAAATAGTCTTATAATAATAACTACAGTTTTACAAAAATGAACAAATCCGTTCTATGGGAAAACCCCTAAAGAAATATTAATATTCATTTGAATGCGCGAAATGCTCCTTGATTGGTGTGATGACATGTTGCTCATAGTTAAACGCTCGAGGATATAGTGGCTAGGCTTTCATATACGTTTCATATGAGAATCAGGGATGGCAAAAAATACAATATATCGATATATGGATCATTTGATACATCACAAAACTCAGATCAATATATTCGATACATCAACCAAAAATTATCGATATTTCTATGTAGGTATCGATATATTTTGTAAATTAACATTTAATGTCAAAAATTAATTGCTTAAGGTATAACTTCGGAAAGCAGGGGGGTGGCATTCCTTTACAGTACAATATTTATCTCGATTGAAATTTCGAAGAGCGGGGGGATAATATGCAAGTTGACCCTTTTCGATATATTTAAAAAAATATCGATGTTTCAACCCGATATATTGCAACAAAAAAACGATAAGAATATATTCATGATATATCGATATTCGATCGATATTTAATTTATATCGATACATCGTTGCTATCCCTAATAAGAATTAGTCTGCGTTTACTGACTTCTGCGAACTGTTGTGTCCGGGTAGTTCTTCGTTTTGCGACTTATAATTCTTATAATTTTAATTAAGGCATGCTTCTAAAATGGCGGAAGGTTTTCAAAAGGCGGACTCGCATAATTTGCCATCTGTGGACGTTAACATGGTTTTAGAATTTTTGGCCATGGTGATAGACTTCAATCAGCGTCAATCTAGTGGTGTAAAAGCGAACAGTAAGTACGGTTTTATATAAATAAGTAATAAGTATTATATATTACCAAACCTTTAGTAGTATATTATACAGCGTGTTCTATATTAAATGTGCTTTGCTACGTTGGAAACAGAGATGCGAAAATCTTGTACAATCGAAGACCGATTTTGATAAATGCGTTTAAACTAACAAAAGTTAAAAAAAAATATCATTGGTTTAAAAAAGGACCAAAGCTTCTTCTTTTTTACATTTCGTGGCACAGACATAAAAACCTTTTCTGGGTTATATCCAGGAACAAAAAATAATTTGTTTCTATTAACTTTCACACTTTTTGAGTCTCCCATCATTACAAGAACAGAGATAGAACAATACTGAAACAAACAATTCATATCACGCTGGTATACGAGTTCCGCTATGAGCATTATGACATCACGCGCGCTACTCTCACTGAAAGGATCGTTTACTAGCCTCGTTAATTTTGGAGTTTCTATTTTTAGTTTATTTTCAATGTGACGTGCTTTCCTCCAGTTGCCTAGTGCATAGGCAAGTGGAAGCGTCACTTTGGCGCTGAGCTGTATTTCGGTTAAATTCGGTAGCCTCCTAAACGCAGCCTGTTGCAGTAGGGCTGGGATAAGAGACACGGTATGTCCAGGGGTCTGGACGGCAGATTAGACTTTCACTCACATTCAACAATAAAAGGCGGATGTCGGTAAATAACAACGTTTATTAACAAACAATGAAATTTTTACAGAACAATAAAAAAACGGCTAGGTACCAAAATACGGAGTTTCTTATACTTACATAAAATTAAAAAACTTAAGATATGTCATTTTAATTTAATTTGAATTAGGTAGGGCGCCATTTTGTGACGTACGGGTAACCAGGAGGTGAGAAGCCCGTTAGCTACTCATTAATGCGGAAGCAAGCGGTGCTAAGCAAGCAAACGGTGAAAGTAGTGAAAAAAAACAGTAGTAAAGCCGTATATAAAAAAACAGTAAACGGAAAAAAACTACACAAGTAAGTAATTTTAAAAAACGGACAGCGTGCAAATACCAGGCAAAGGCAAGCGGTTAGCTACAGCAATAATCATGCCTACATGATGCATTAGAGTGTGGGTGTGAAGAACTTATCAAAACTAAATAAAACTGATACCAAATAAATAAAACGGTCTTCGGATTCGGTGCGGTGTGTAACTTAAGTCACACTCGGATCGGAAAATAAAACGGTTGTCGGATTCGGAGCGGTGTGTAACCTTGGTTACACTCTGTTCGGAAAATAAAACGGTTATCGGATTTGGTATCAGCTTACGGCGGAGATTATTCTGCCTAGACGGACAGACAGCAATAATCGGAACGGTGGTATTTCGGTTCGATTCGGAAATGTTGAAATTACATCAACACTTGATGCGGTGTTTGCCAAGCGCCTCAAACCCCACAGCTGGGTGCCTTCATTAAATGCATTTCGGTTCGGCCATGTGGTATCTTGTCGGATTTGATGCGGAAAATTTCTATGTATCAGGATATAATGTTAGTTAATTTATTTACGGTAGCCTAGATTTTATTCTCAATTCCCGGACTATAATAAATTTCTACAAATTATTTCAAAGTAAGGAATTTTGTTCCATTTCGTATCAGTACAAAATATTGGAAACAAAATGAACGGTAAATTAACAATATTACTACAATAAATTTCAGAAAAATAATTTTTGCAAAGACAGATTTTATTTTGCTACGAACTAGCTAAAATAAAATATACGGTAATTATAACTTCTACCCATTTGGTAGAACAACATATTATTTTATCGCGGTACCATCACAAATGGTCTGGATTAAAATAATATAAACGGTAAACGGTACACAGTTTTCTCTCAAAATATCATCTATGTTCTTTTTCCCATTTGGAAATTCTTGCGAACATAGCTATTTGGATAAAATCGGAGAAGTTGGCAGGTCCTAACTCGGACTCTCTTACTATATTGTAATAATTTAACTTTAAATTTATTTAATTTCGGCTAAGTCGGGAAATAATAATTATATTCTGATATATTTAAACGGAATCGATTTCAAATTATTGCTTTAAAACACACATTTCAGTGAATTATTCTTATCGGTGTTAATATAAAAAGGTCGACAAGAAACCAGCGGCGATGATAAAACGGTGTACTTACATGTTGTGAATATACGGAATAGTACCCGACTGGACTGTTTGACGGATCGGACAGAAGTGATTTCAAATGTGGTCTAATAAAACTAATTTACGCAGCTCTCTTACCAACGCCCTCAATGTTAATTTTTGTAATTAATGTTAATATTGCGGACAACGCTCTAACTGCCAGGTTTATCAAATTACCTATTTAAAGTAGAAATCTATTTCGCGGTTTAGCTAGCTAAATTATGAGAAATCTATAATAATAATTTAAAATACATATGATTTGAATGTAAGCGGAGCAAATAACGAAATATATCATTAATTTAAACTGCATTTTTGGCAACGGAAAATTTACCTCGTTACATCAAGAAAAAAGTTTTTAGGGGTTTTAATGGTTATTATGTGTTTCTGTTGCCTTAGAACTATCATTTTTTATTACAATTAAAAAATATTGAACATCCCTATTATGCGTTAAAGAGATGCATATTTTTGTATTTACTATGCCTCTAAGAAACTTAGTTCCTGACCCGTTTTAGAGGTATGTAATATTTCGATACAGTTATTACGTGGAAATGTGTCTTGTTTGTAAAAAATGATTCGCAAAGTTAGAGTTTGTTTTATGCTGGAGTGATGACATAATTATGTTCCTTAAATCTAGTTGCAAAATTTCCTCCAATCTAGTCCATATAATATCTATTGCATTGTGAACATTTAAGCTTATTAACTTCCGATTTTTTTAAATTTTGGTATTTTCTCATTAGCGTTAAGCAATAGATTTGATAGTTTTTGAGATGCATTAAAAACCAGTTTAGCATTAACCTGAAAATATCTGAAAAAATGTCTCAAATTCCCGTATTAATGTCATGGACCTATCCTATCCTAAATTAGTGGCTCAAGGAATGTGATTTCAAATTTTTGCTTCCAAGTAAGAAAATGCTTTCCAAGGAGCAAAATCAGGTAATATTAACTAGTGCGACATTACCATAAAATTTCTCCGTATTTCGTCATAAGATAATTTTATAGGACCCCAAAATACCTCCTTGCGGTCATTTTTAAGACCCCATTAAAGGGTCTTAAGGAGGATTAATTTAAAAAGTATTATTAATTCATATTCTCTGAACAATTCTAGAGACGGAACGCGATTTTTATTTAACAACATTTGAACGATTCTGTTGCAAAACGGAAAAACTTTTTTGATTAGAAATACATATAAATTTAATCGTCCTTGAGTCTTAACTGATTTTTCCCAAATATTTTCACTTTTTGATTTCGAACAAAGTTGGGGAAATTTATTCGAAATTTATTTTTCACAATATGAATTTAATGCATACCTCGCAATGAATATAACTTTCCTTGAATTGTCTTCCAGAAGCATGCACTTCTCCCGATAGAAAATCACCTTGTACATAATACAATACACATACTCCGCAAAAATATGTGTTTTTAAAGTAAGTAATCACGAGGAAATAATATTTGTTCTCGTATTAAAAATAGGTATACTAAAATAAAGCGTTTGTATCACTCACATTGAAATAATCATTATCGCTCGTGGGCATGGAATGAGGTGAGCCTTTGTTGAAATATTGTAATAAAATTCTACACGTATGATTCACGTTTAAATCAATTATTATTAACATGAATTTGTATATATTCAAATAGAGCAAAAACTACGACAATGATGTAAATTAATAATAGTTTATAAAACTCGCAAAATTGGCGGTAAATTTTCCACATAAAAGAGAAATAACTTTTATTTATTAATTATATATGCCCGTTACAAAAAAATAACAAGGGACCAAAATTTAAAAAAATGTATTAACGTCTGAATTTTTCCAGATTTTTAAATTTAATAATTTACAAGCTTTTCCATTTTCCCATAAGGGTCTCTTTTCGTGTTTTTCTGGAAACACTCGGACAGACTGCACTTTAGGAAAAAGTTATAAAGAAAAAAATCGGTAAAAATATTTACACAGAACTTCCCTCTTTATTTATACAGGGCGGTCACTCTAAAAAATTATTACTTACGAAACCACAAATGAGAATAGTAAACGGAAGAAACAAAGAAAACCTGATAAGTTTTGGTCAAAAAAATATACGGAGTGGTCATCCGATAGCAAAAATTCAATATTAAATAAAAGGTGCCAAATATGGAAGGCTTGCGTAAATACCTTTGCAAAGAATGATCGCGATAGATAGTGGGCCAAGGGAAAGAGCAAAATAAATCCTATAGAGCTCAAATTAAACTTTGAGAAACTTTTAAAAGATAAAACAACTCTGTTATTACTCAGATTTTATATTGTATGCATTTTTTACGGATTATGTATTATTCTGTAGCGTATTTGGAAGAATTTAGGAAATTGTTCTAGAACACCTTGTAATAATTAAAATACCAAGACCAGAAAACGAAAAAAATCATAGGTTCTACCCACATAATTCGATAGTCATGGGATTTTCACTAAAAAACATTTTTTTTATGAAGTAGGTTTAGAATGTCATGAACGTGGAAAATTTAATTATGAGCAAAAAAAATTTCACATCTTTCTATTTTCAAAAAGTTTTGAAATTTCTTTTCTGAAACGTCATGAAACGTGGAAATTTTAAATTTGAGCAAAAAATTCACGATTTATTCTTGGTATAGAAGTAAAAAAATTTTCAAAAACTTTTTGCTTTTGAAATTTTTTTTTCTGAAATAAGTTTAGAATATCATGAAACGTGGAAATTTTAAATTTGAGCAAACAAATTTTTCCATCATATATTCTGTTAGTAAAAATATATTTTAAAATATTTTAAAAATTTTTCTTTGACAAAATTTTCAAATTTTTCTTTTTGAAAAATTTTTTTTATGAAATATGTTTGGAGTGTATTGAAACGTGGGAATTTTAAATTCGAGCAAAAACAAATTTTGTCCACCATTTATTCTTGGTATAGTGGGTATAAAAAATTTAAAGAAATTTTTGCTTTTGAAATTTTTTTTTTTCTGAAATAAGTTTAGAATGTCATGAAACGTGGAAATTTTAAATTTGAGCAAAAAAATATCCATCACATTCTATTAGTAAAACTATATTTTAAAATATTTAAAAAAATTTTCGCTGACAAAATTTTCAAATTTTTCTTTTTGAAAAATTTGTTTTATGAAATAGATTTAGAATGTCATGAAACGTGGAAATTTTAAATTTGAACAAAAAAAATTTGTTTCCATTTATTCTTGGTACAGTGGTAAACAAAAATTCAAAAAATGTTTGCTTTTGAAATTTTTTTTCTGAAATAAGTTTAGAATGGCATGGAACGTAGAAATTTTAAATTTGAGCAAACATTTTTTTCCATCATATTCTATTAGGAAAAAGTAAAATTTTTCATTTTGAATTTTTTTTTATGAAATAAATTTAGAATGTCATGAAACGTGGAAATATTAAATTTGAGCAAAAAATATTTCGTCCTACTGGTAAAAAGAGTCAAAGTTTTGAATTTTTTTTCCCTGAAATAGATTTAGAATGTCATGAAACGTGGAAATTTTAAATTTGAGCAAAAGAAATTTTGTTCATAATTTATTCCCTTTAGACAGTTCACCCTGTATATTTTCCAGTGAGATTTCTTCGCTGGCAGTAGTGTGAGCTACCTACCAAATTTGACTATTATCCGTCAAGTAGTTTTTTAGATATTGCACCAATAGGCAGACAGACAGACACTGACGGAATTAAAAAACCTATATTTTCATATTCTACGTGATCTGAAATGTGTAAATCCGAAAAAATCTCGAAAGGTGATTTTTTCTCGAATACAATACTTCCCTTCGGTATGCGAGGGAAGTAAAAAGGCTAGATCTTCAATAATAAATTCTCCAGAAATTTTCAGAATTTTTTCTCGTCACTTTTTATTCCTCCTCCCGCTATATCTCGGAAAATACGCATTTTTTCGGAAATTTTGCAAGAGTAAAGAGTTGTTATTTTTCTTCAGATTATCTAAACACATATTTTTTTTTATTGGTAACAAAGATCTAGACATCAAAACGAACAGATTCCACAAAGTGTCGTGAAAATTCATTAATTCGGTAAACTTTTTAGTCAGAAATACTAATTTACCTACATATGCTTATTTATCGAGATATTTAAATGGAAACGTATTTTCTGTAACATCCCCTACCTGTCCTAAAATAATCTGCTCTAGTTTAAGCTACAAGAGAAAATAAAAATGAATATTATTCCGAGGTTTCATTCATCCTTATTTTTCCATTATATATCTTATTCAACTTGAAAACATTAACTATCGAGTTATTATATATCACATAGTTGGTATTTGTAATAACAGGCATATTTTATGTGTCCCAAAATTATATCGATATGACCATGGCAACGACCATCTAAAAATGTACTAGTAGATACACATAATAATATATTTCATATTAATAATAGCAATAGTTTTAATTAATACTCGCAAATCTCTAAAAATAGTACACTTTGCGTAACATTTCAACAATATGCACGTGGAAATAAAGCTGCACTTTTGAAATACACCAAAATTCAGTTCTTAAAAAGACGGGAGACCTACAGGTGTTCCGACTTAAGATCACTGGGAGCAGCAACGTCACAGAGCATAGATAAAAATAGGATTGTTTGGCACTGTTACTAGAAATCTACCAGTTGAACTTTTACTGCTTATTGATACCGACCTCACCGTCAACTAAGAAATAAACAATATCATTCAGTTTTGATTTAGTGCGATTGGAATTTATAAACAGTGTTCGAAACGTATGAAAATAAAATTTAAAAAAAAACAGAAAAATTACCCGCGAAATTGTTTAGTTGTTTATCCTAGTGCATGGATCTGGATTAAAAATAATCAAGTCAACAGGTAGGAAATAAATTACACAGGGGACAGTGATACTAAATTAATAGCTCACGTGATTTTTTTTAATTGGTCAACTATTTCGATCCGAAAATGCCTTATTATTCCGAACTTGGCTTGACAAGCACCCCCTCGAGTAGTGCGTATTCCTCTCTATTACTTTCCGGGCCGTACTCGAATCATTCCTCTATTATCGCTTCCAATTTTTCTACTCCCAAATCCATATCGCGCCATTACAGGGGCGGTTACAAACCACATCTTTCCACGATCACCGAACTGAACTCCCCAAGAAGAATAATTAACCCTTCAAAGTTGCTTTATCACAGTTCACCAAAAGTGACCGTTCGTCCTATCAAAAAAATCAACACCGCTGACATAGACGTTTCAGTCAACAAGTACAGAAAATATGATAAGTATGATCGCCCAAAAACCGAATCTGTAGAGAGAAAACCTCCCGAGAAGGCAGCAAGCCCGAAAAGGAGTCCCAGGGGTTCAGTGGAAGAAAAAGACCAGAAGGAAGCCAAACCCAATACCAACATAAGGAGAGACAGGACCACAGTTCGCCTTCACACAGTTCACAAGGACACTCTGGAACAAGAAATCGGAGCTATTAAAAGTTGGAGGGATAATTTTAAACCGGAAGAATTAGGCACTGAGGCAAAGAGAAGGAGGAAAACACCAGGCGAGATACTAAAAGAAAAATTCTTAATTCGCAGCAGGAGCAAGGAAAACATTCTTAAAGCCGAAGCTAAAAAACTCAGCAGAAAGAATTCCATTAAGAAGTCACCTAGCTTTCAAGAAATTTGTGAGGCTATAACTAGTGACAATATCGATGTGGAGCTCAATCCCGGCCAGCCCCAGGATGTGCAAAGGAAACAGAGTAGGCAGATCTCTGGTGAAACAATTTTAAAAGAGATAAGAAGAAATTCTACAGACTTATCCGAAGATGACCTCAAACTTCTCGACGCTATTTTGCTAGAACAAAATAACTTAAGTGAAATGCCGGAAGTGGATAAAATGGACGGAGGCAAATTCGAGTCACGTGGGAGTGTGCGGAAGAAAAAAGTGAGAAAATATGGCGAAGTTCCACACTTAGATGAAGGTAAACGAGAAAATCGCATCACAAAATCTTCATCCAAGGAGAAAATTTTTGAAAACGAAGTAAAATCGCCTCTCCTACGCCGTTCTGTGAAAAAAATACTACACAGACCAGATGGGGAAGAGGTTAGTGAGGAAGAAATAAAGACTGATCCATTGACAGAAAAAATATACGAAAATGTGATAAGAGATATATCTCAAGTTGAGATCGAGCAAACGGCGTATAAGCCAAAGCCCGTTATCACTGGTTCGGGTGATATCGAGGAGACGAAACCATCTCTCATAGCTATTATTAACAATGTAGAGGTACAAGAAGCACCGAAGCCTAAGACAGAAAAGAAATTTAGATTTAACGTGATAGTAGAAGTAGAAGAAGAGGACACCGAGAGCAGCAGATCAGCGACCCCGGACGAACTAAAGCCCAAAAGGAAATTATCTTTTAAAACTCCTAAAATTTCAGCAAAGAAAATGAGTATCACCAACGAGCAGAAAAGAACGGTGCAGATCCCAGAAGCATCAAAACCTGTTGTCTCAAGTATTTTAAAGAAAAGGCCGTCAGTACATTTCGGAGAAGTAATCAAGGAAAATGAAAAAATTATTAAGAAGGATAAGACGGTAAATAAAATTGCGTCAGATAAGGTTGGCAGTTTGGAAACTTGTCAAGATTTTAAAATATCTGAAAATAAAGGCGAATTGAAAAATAGCATAGGACCAGATTTTAAGTTAGAAAATAACAAGCACATTACAAATAGTGAAAGCAATTTACTAGCAAAAATTCAAAAAAATAGTTCCGCCACCTCCTCTGGAGAGAATAGTCCAGTTCCGCTATCTCCAGTCATTAAAGAGAACAATTTGTTCAATAAAATGGTACCTAAAAAAGAAAATGCATCGTCACCAAATCTGGCTGAGAAAAAACCCGTTCAGCAGCAAAATAATTCACAACCAGGCACACCGAATAATAACGTAAGGAATTTGTTTGGCAAGGAAGATAATTCATCGCCCTCTTCTCCAATAGCAAAGAAGAACATTTTCTTCACAAATAGGGATAATGTTAGTAAAGAGAAAACCACACCTTCCTCGCCACTTGTCCAGAAAGAAATCTTTGAGACCCCACCTACTTCGCCGTTATTCAAGAAAGAAGAGACTTTCACTAAAGATATCTTCAGGAAAACCAGTACCCCGCCTACCTCAGTAATTAGTAAAATTGATGACACCCCTCCTACTTCACCGATAACCAAAACAGAGACTTTTGTTAAAAAAATTGACACCAAAAAAGAAGATACCCCGCCAGAATCTCCAACAGTTTCGACTAAGAACGCATTTAACAAGAAAACTTTAGAAGACGTGAAAGATAAATCTACTAGTGAAACACTTACGAAAAAGGATGAAAATGACAACACAATAAATATATACGATTGCAGAGAAATAAAACCTGCAACAGAAACAACGGATTTAGTAAAAAAACTCGTCTCAAAACGTTCTTTGGTACAAAAAGCGAATAGAGATGATCCCGATCTAGAGGTATTTGTCCCTCCTGAACAAGAACCCGAACCGGAACCGGAACCAGAACCCAAAAAAGATGTGTTTGTACCGCTCCAATCCAACCGCCTCTCCCAATGGATGCATCCTTGGAAAAAGCCAGAGCAGCTCGAGGTGTGTCCCGTCGAAATTTTCGCGCGGCCGAAGGTTATTCGCGGTAGACATTATCCGAGACCACGTGGTCAAGCCGCGGCACCCCCACCGAGACCAGAAGAGAGTGACAGTAGTAGTGATGAGGACGATGAGGATGACGAAAGCGAGGAAGAAACCACGTCAAGCGAAGAAGAATCTTCTGAGGAGGAGGAGTCCGATGGAAACATGGTTAATAACAAAATCGGTGCAAGTACGTCCTCAAATGATTCAGGCTTTGGGTCGGGAGCTCCCGGCAAAAATAAGGGTTAGATAATTCAGTTTTAACCTTTATTCCGTTTTAGTTTTAATAACTAACTTTTTGCACTGCATCCATTTTCTAACATGTGTTTATTTAGAATGATGTGAGCTCAATACTACTTTCAGAATAGCGCACGAGTGGCGCAAAGATCTTATAATTTACGAAATGTATTAAAGTTGTGGAGACGTGAAAGTAGTTTGAATCAACTGGAATTTATAACATTCACTTTTTTCTTCATTAACAACAGAAATTGCATAAGTTATTTACCTACAAAATAACATGTCCAACAAACTACGCTTTTCAGATTTCTTAAATAAAAATTGTGTATATAGTGTGCTTCGGAATAAGTGAAAACAAAGTGAATATTTGAATTTGGAAGGGAAAGTTGATATGAGTAGTCAACTTTCTTTTCTGAACTCTTAATATAGACGTATAAAAAGGCAGATGTTTATTTAACTACGTTGCATACATACACAATAAATATATTGTTTATAGCAGGCCCCAAGAATATGAAAATATAGTAAAAAAAAAAACACTATGGAATTAATGTAAATAAAATATGTTAATTGGCCACAGAAATATTTTACCTATTGGGTCCGTATAATCCAACTTACCTTATCCTAAAAATGCGTCCCTGAGGAAGTATATTCTTTTAAAGTGAAACAGAAAAACATTTTTCCAATAATTTCGTTTATATTGAAGACAACATTTTTAAGTTTTCATGGGACCTCTATCTCTATAAGTATTCTATGTAAATTTGATAACAACTAAATACCTTTTGTATCTCAAATGCGACAGGTTTCCTGTTTCACAAGCATCTACGACCTACAGAGAAAAAATGATAATATTTGATTTTTCGTTGATATTACACAGAATTTTAAAAGTGTTAATTTGTGTACTGAAACAGATGGACGTCATGTGGAGCATTTGTTATTATTGCATTTTTTTTATAATAAACTGTACTTTTTTGTTACAAATATTAATTATTATGAAAAAAATTGAAAAAAGACACTTGGCTGTTGTCAAGTTTACATAGAGTACTTATAGAGATATAGCTCACACCAAAATTTCAAAATTTTGTCTTCAATATTACGGAAGTTATTGGGAAAAAATAGTTTTTCTGTCTCACTTTAAGAGGATGTACTTCCTCGGGGATGCATTTTTGGACTAAGGTATGTTGGGTTGTACGGACCCAATATGAACTCAGGAATCACAGGTTCCCGTTAGGGAACCTGAATTCTGGAACACCCTGTATAAACAAGATGGATTGAAAGATTTAAAAGCTATTATGTATGTAATTTGTTATCATTACTTTATAAAACAAAAGAATTACAGAAAAAAATTAATAAAAGCTTTCTTTTTCGATTCTAAACCAACTAAATTCAATCATTTCAAGAAAAAATAGTAATATAGCCTTTGAATATAAGTCTGCAGCGGTATTTTAGATATGATGAAAAGAGTTCTTTGTTAATTTATCAGAACAAGAAAAAGTATTATAATGAATTAATGTAATATTGAAAGCAGTAAAGCATCACATAGTTTCTTCTTCAACTTAAAATTTAAAATATATGCTTCTATTGGTGCATAAAAGATTCAACGCAATATAGCATGCTTTCTGTTAAAATAGAAACATGAAACAGTAAAACGTAAATTGTTTCCAACCAAGCCAATCCTTTCATTTTATTTATAATCTTCAAAGAAGTAGGTACTGTTTAGTGTTTATAAACAAATAGACATTCGTTCTAATTAAATTTCCTAGATTTTTATAACGGTGCATTTAATCCTCGATTTAATCTATTTAATCTTAAAATTGTTCTATCTGGAATATAATTTACATCATAATCTTCTTATTCACAATTTCTTGGTAGGCGTCTTCCATTCATTATTCTAGTTGCATCATGTCCTAAGAATATCCATGATATGTTTGCCGATTATTTTGGGTCTATCTATATCAGACGTGATAATGGTATATTATTTCCTAACATCGATATATGTGATAGTCCAGTCATACTAAATGATACATACTGATTGTGGCTTGGTTTTTGATTCATTCCTGTCTTTAAATTATAATTAAGTTCCAAGAATAAAACTAATATAAAATTTTTGGCATCAACTACTCGTACAAAATGTCGGTGAATCGGCTGGTCGAAAAGGTATTGAAGTGTCATATCGTTTTTGGAGCAGAGCATTTCAAATATTGCATTATTAAAATTATATGAACAATTATTTCCATAGTACTGGAGTGTAAATATAGTATAAATATTTTCTCGTTTGAAAAGACTTGGATTGGAAATCTGATCTGGATGTGGAAGCAGTCATTCTTTAGGCAGCGTTTTTTTTTTTTTTTTAGTAAAAGTTATGTAAGTCGTGGAAAAAATGGAATGTATAGAGAGATAAATATTTTATTTTGATTAACAAGAGTTATTGTTTTCTTCGCACTTTTTAAAAAATGATTGACTTTCTTGAGTCTAAACGTTTTAGGCCAGGCATTAAAGCAAAACAGGTATGAAAAATTGCGAAAGTCTTTAATCTTTGAGACAATATTGTAGAAGGTGAAAAAATAATGAATCCGGTTTTGCACCCTTTTCCGCCCCCGGAACATTGTTTTTAACAAAAAACGTTTATTTTCAATAACATTTTGAAAAAAATTTCTATATTTATGCAAACCTTGGAGAACATTTTAATAATTATTGCACATATTAAATCAAGTTTGCACCCTGCTGCGATGACCGGAACATTGCAAATTGTTGTTTTTTTATTTTATAATGAAATATTTCGTTGAAAAAACATTGCGAAAGTTATGCAAACGATTGTTTATGTAACAGAATAGGGTCACAAACCCGTTTGTAATTTTGCATAACTTTACCCCGGAAGATTTTTTTCATAATTTTTTTATCTGACACGGGCACGATTTTAACGTTTTAAACAATAAGTCTAAATGATTGCGAAAGACTTAAAATCGGGTTGCAATTGTTTGTAACACCAATAAATGATAAAATCTGAATTTGCAACCTCGTAAATGTCCCGGAAGTTAATGAAATTATTTATTATTTAAATAATGAAGCTATGCTTGACTCAAAAAAATTGGAAAATAGGTGCAAATGATGAAAATGCTATTTTTCGTTCACCTTTGTCATCTCGAATTTTCGACTTCGCCCATGCAATTAACGATGCCGTGAAAATGCCAATTTCGATCTTGATTTTGAAAAAAATGTAAGAATAATTCAAATATCTATCATATAAGATTAAAAAATGTAGCGTTAAAATAAAAATAGGTAGTAGTACTGCCGGTTAAACTGAAAGTTTTTTCGTGGGTCTACTTATGTCTAAAAATGTATTTCTATACCAAATATCCTGTACCATAATTTCAAATTTCCATCGCAAAAAAGAAAGAAAAACGTGCGTATATACGTGATCTCATGAATACCCGGCATATACAGGAAGGGCGAACTAAAAAAATAATTAATGACAATATTTGGCATGTAGCTAGCATATTGATCAAAAAGAAATCTGCTACGCTAAAATGATGGAGGAAAATAATATTTAGAATATTGCGAAGGAGGCAAATCTATACACTTTCATTGAAATGGAAATGAGCACGGTCAGTCAAGATAAAATAAAGTGATGTACAAAATATCTAAATAATTACAATATTAGTACTGTATCTCAGATTCGAACGAATTTTACAAGAATTACATCATATATCATCAATTTTGTTTTAAATTGTTCTAGCTGATACAAATTTGTCAGGTAATTGCACGCTGACTATACTATAGCAGATTCATTTTTTTAAAGTGCTTCGTCTACTATCAGCTATTTGGAGTGACCTTGCATACGTTTGCAAAGATTATATTATGTAGTCGCCTCATTTTAGCATGAAAAATCTAAAAACTTCTAAAAAAAAGGTATATAGTCAACTGACTTCATTTTTGTTGTACAGAGTTCAGAAAGGCATTTAGAAAAAACAGTACCTTTTATTTTTTGGCGGAAATGTGTCATTTCATTTTTTTTCCAATAATTAGGCAATTTGAATGGCCAATTCAATTAAATTAATTGAAAAATGTGTTACCATACACAATATGCCATAAAATTAGAACGAAAATGTTTACTCGGAGGTTTTTGGGAAATTCAAATGACGGACCGGAAATCGGGCCATTTTCCAGAAAATATGAGAGTGGATATTTAGGCCTTGAAGATCTGTACTCGGGGGTTTTAGGGGCTGATTACGAATCCGAGGTCTAATTTAAAGTGGAGTGACTCGGCACCCATCTAATCTCTCTCACGACTCCGAGAATATAAAATGTATATTAAACCAGAAAATCTACTTTTTTATAATGTTAAAGAAAATATTTTTCTTATACTATATTGGATTAAAGTTGTCTATACCGAATTGATAGTTTGGGAGTTTACAACTATTATTCATAAAAACTGTCAAAATAATTATTAAGAAGTACAAGAAATATACCCAAACTGAGGCTATATGTATTGCTAACTCCGTTATTATGTTAGGTAGAAAGTCGATTAAATGGAGAAAGTTTTAAATACTTTCTTGGACACGTCAATGGAGCTTCTAGATTTGCTTTAAATTTTTAGGTTATGAAATAATTGAGAAAAATCACAATAGTGCATTTTTGAAAGTCTATCATATTTCCATAATTTAAATTTGTATAACGTTTTATGATCAAAGATAAGTTAGTAAGGGTTAGGAGAGAAAATATTTTTTATTTTTGAGATATTAATTAGTTCTGTTACCAAAGACAAAAAATTTCTCGAACTTCGGAAAGTAAACAAGAATGGCTGAAATTTGGCACACGGGTATTTTCAATGTTTATTATTTAAAAAACGCAAATTTTTACATATATATGTGGAGCGCTTCGGTAAAAAATTGAGGTTAAATTATGGAAATTCCATTTTTCTTAAATATTTTAGGAAATATTGATCGGGGTCAATAAAAATTTAAATTAGATTTTGAAAAGGGGGAAGACATTTAAAAAAAAATAATTTAAAAACAAAAAACGGAAACACGTGTCACAGTAGGCATGCGCATGTATTATTCACGACACCTTTCCTTAAAGAATTTTACGTGATTTAAACCATTTACGGTCGTATCAAAAGGAATTATTATAAATTGAAAGCGTCAAAATACAAGTTCTAAAATACCGAATACTGTTCGTAAATTAAATAAATCCACATTTCAAATATACCCACATAAAAGTGAATTGAAAAGAAAGTAAATTGTGAAATTAAAAACTGTGTTACACATTACATAGAACACAGGTTTAGCTTCATCTTTCAATTTTTACTTTTTGGTAGGAATGAATTTCGCGATTTCACAACTATTTCCGAAGATAGATAAATTTTTTGCGAGCTTGTGAATTCACATGAGTATTTATATTCATTATTAGAATGCTATATGAAATTTGCACCTATTTTCCAATTTTTTCGAGACAAGCATAGCTTCGTTATTTAAAAAATAGGTGATTTCATCAACTTCCGGGACATTTACGACGTTGCAAATTCAGATTGTATCGTTTATTGATGTTACAAACATTTGCAACCCGATTTTAAGACTTTCGCTATTATTTAGACCCCCACTTATTGTTTAAAACGTCGAAATCGTGTCCGTGCCAGATAAAAAAATTATGAAAAAAATCTTCCGGGGTAAAGAAAGTTATGCAAAATTACAAACGGGTTTGTGACCCTTCTCTCTTGCATAAACAATCATTTGCATAACTTTCGCAATTTTTTCCACAAAATATTTCATTATCAAGTTAAAAAACAACTATTTTCAATGTTCCGGTCATAGTAGCAGGGTGCAAACTTGATACCTGTAATAATTAACAAAATGTTGTCTAAAATTTGCATAAATATCGGATTTTTTTCAAAAAGTTATTTGCAAATTTACGTTTTTTGCTAATTTAACAATGTTCCGGGGGGCGGAAAAGGGTGCAAAACCGGATATATGAATTTTTCACCTCCTCCAATATTGTCTCAAAGATTAAAACCTTTCGCAATTTTTGTCTAACTTTGCATTATGGAAGTCCGTGGTGACTGGCCTATTTAGAATCTCTTATTATTTTTCTCATTTTTAGTATTTGAAACAAATTGCTGTCATGGTAACTCCATTGATTCACAGAAGTCTTAAAATTCTTGTGTCTTCTGGAGAGAATCTAAGTCTGTTATATTCTTTGGATTCCAAAACAGTGATGAAACCATGTCCATGATAGTCATCCCTAATAATAATATTTTTTAAGCCAGTTAACAAAAATATAATGAACAATGTACGTACAATATAAATTTACTTTAATAACATAAACAAACATCAGTTAGACAAATGTATAAAAATACGAATGATTATCCTTCTAACTTGGCTTCTACTTATTAATAAATCTTTAAACTTGCTTTTAACATTATCGAATGTATTATTTATGATCCTGTAAATAAATTAGTGAAACGAAAATCTAATTATTTGAGCTCGAGTTGATTTTTGTATTACTGTTTTATAGGCGAGGGCACGTACAAATGAATCATGAATTTAAATAACACCAGCGAAAACGTAAATACCTACCATTTGTCTGGCTGAGAAACAACGTTTGATGTTTCGTTTTTAATCGTGGTAATTTATTGGAAAACACTTAATTTATTCCAGGGCCTGCATGAAATATGAATCAAATCGCGCTTCATTGCCTTGTTGTTAGAAGTAAATCATTTTAAAGTGATGCAAAATTGTGCTTTAAATGCACATGCAAGGAACGACATTTTGATCCATTTACTAGAAATTTAGGCAAATTTTTAACATTATCAAAATGCTGCTCAATTATTTTAAAAATATAATTATGACAAGCTAGACTGCAGGAATTATAGAGGGATTTCACTGCTATCCACTGCGTATAAGATATTCACATATAGGTATACTAAACCAAAGACTAGCAGAATTTTCGGAAAATCTAATAGGTGAATATCAAGCTGAATTTAGACAAGGGAGAAGCACAAGTGACCAATTGTTTACGGTTAAGCAAATCCCGGAGATGGCTTGGGAGTATGAAGTTGACGTACACCAAATATTTGTGGACTTTAGCCAAGCGTATGACAGTATTGATGGAAACAAACTGTATGAAATTCTGACAAACTTTGGACTACCAGTTAAATTGGTAAACCTAGTGAAGGCAACAATGGCAGATACCACAGAATCGGTACGAATTCAGAACCAACTGACGATTTCGTTCGAGATATCGCGAGGACTGAAACAGGGCGACGGGGTAGCCCCTCCAGAGTTAAACATATGCTTAGAATATGTTATAAAGCAACTGACAACGGTCACCCCAACAAATCTGCTAATAAACATATCCATCCAAATAGCAGCATGTGCAGATGGCATTAACCTAATGGACAGATCATACGCAGTGGTGGAGGAAGCCTACATAAACCTCAAAAGCAAAGCTAAGACGGTAGGCCTGCATGACAACACCAATAAAACAGAAAATTATGACCCAAACAGGAAGGAACGCAAACGCACAGAACGTCATAATAGAAGATGATAATTTAGAAGTGGGCACACAGTTTAAATACCTAGGAGTAACCCTGTCAAAAATGATAACGAAGGATCGCCCTGGGAAACATGGCATATGCTGCCATGACATCAATTTTCCGTTCAAAAGATATCCACAGAAGGACAAAGATGAGACTGTACTCAGCAATTATACGACCAATCATAACTTATGGCTGTGAGACATGAACCATGACACAAAAAAACAGCAAATACCATCGATGCTTTTGAAAGGAAAATACTGAGAAGGATCCTAGGTGCAGTCAACGACAACGGGGTGTGGCGAATAAGATATAATGCCGAACTGTATCAACAATATAAAAACCCTCCAGTATCTGAGTGGGTCAAAATATAAAGGCTGCGTTGGGCAGGTCATGTCGTAAGGATGGAAGACCACAGAGTCCCAAAAAGAATCCTTAATGGAAAAATGCAGGGAACCAAGAGAATGGGCAACACCTGGGAAGATGGAGTGGCAGAAGATGAAAAAAATCCCGCAAGGACACTAGCTTGGAGAAGAACAGCGGCAGACAGAACAGTATGGAAAGTTAAACTGGAGGAAGTCAAGGCTCGAAGTCAGCCTATAGCACCATAGGCGAGAGAGAGAGAGAGAGAGAGAGAGTATTATGAACTTTTACCCTCCAAAAATTCAAAATTTTTGTTGTCCAAATGAAACCTTTACAAAGCTATACTGAACAACCTGACATGTATAATGAAAGAAATTGGTGAACGAATTCTGTAAAAACCTTTCAAGATGTCTGTCTGTCTTTGACAGCAATTTAGTGTTAGGATAAACGAAATCGTTCAGTACATGAAAAATGTATTAATCACTTAAATTTAAAAAAATGCTCTTCTTAATTTTTATGATTTTTAATTGCATCGAATCTTATGAAACGTTAATTCTTATGATTATTATACTCTTCGCAAATACAAAATGAAGAGTATATTCCATTCGATCGGCACATTTCTAAAACCGGTAATATTACTCGTAGAGAAAAAAATTTCATATCACTGTGTTAGTGATCGAATTCTGGACAACTTTCAAAATGTCAGTCTGTCTGTCCGTCCGTTAGTCCGTCCGTTACGTTTCTTGTAAGCACGATAGTTAAGAACGAAAAGTTCGATTGTATTAACAAAATACGTCCAAAACTGATATTATTTACAAATAAATTGATAAGAGTATTATATAGAATGTGCAACAATGATATAATCGGCGAAGAGTATAATAATGGTTAGCTTGTTTATTTATGTATTTTATTAATATACATTTCTTAATAATACCGTCGACATATGATTCTCATTTAGACACATTCTAGACATTAACGCATGTACAGGGTGTAATTAGTTTCATGTCATTAAAAAAACTGGTGGTAGGGAACGACAAGACAAACAAAAAAATCTTATATAACATG
The DNA here is from genome assembly GCA_963583905.1 of Stenurella melanura. Classification (NCBI taxonomy): domain Eukaryota; kingdom Metazoa; phylum Arthropoda; class Insecta; order Coleoptera; family Cerambycidae; genus Stenurella; species Stenurella melanura. The sequence goes on from OY757312.1 coordinate 151,397,856, forward strand.
GGGTCTAAAGCTCATAGTTTTGGAGAAAAAAAATAAACAAAAATTTCGCAAATTTTCAATAAAATCTTTTGAGAACTGCTGGAATATTGAGGTAGGTTTAGATCGTCCCGCGTGTCTTTGCCTATGATACTCAATATTTGTGTAGATAGATAGCTATAAAATGTCGGCGGTCTTTAGCGATGCGGTAAAGATGAAAGACGTCGACGTTTTCTGAGTGTTTAGTACATCTGATCTGAAGAAAACTATATTCTGACTCCCCCTTGTGCAATATTTTAGTTACTGTGGGTGTTTCGTTATGTACACACGTCCAATCCGCCGTTCGTTGTTTTTGTTATTTTTGAATTTCGGGTCACTGTGTATTTATAGTTAAGATTTATTTCATTGACTTTACCATTCAAGTCGTTAAATTCTTGATTACGTACAGACACAACTTGTTCGTTCTTTTTGTTTTCCGTTTTGGATTTTGGACCAAGTTTTTCTTTTATTTTTCTTTATTGATAACGTTAGTTGATAGTTTATTGTTTAGTGTTGAACGGAGTACGTATGTCCTTAATTCGACGTACCGAACTGTGTATTGATGCAGATGCAAAGATTTGGAATAATTTACTTAGGTGATAAGCTTTTAACCCAGGACACTCATTTATGTTACAAACGTTAATAAATCACATTTAAATATTCTAAATTATAAACATTAATCCAATATTTTGTTCCAAATTAAAAGACACACATGTAAAGAAATGCTCTGTTTAAACTTCTATGACCATTATTTGCTTGCAGTTGTGCAGGAAAAGATAACGAATTATTTACCTCTTTATAATTGCCTCAGTTCGGTTGAGACGGTCCATCAAAGGCGCCTTTGCTTTGACACCGCGTGTGATGCCGAGGACTGCACTTTTTTAGGACAATTTAAAAGTTGTATAATTGGGGACTAAAAGTCCATTGACCAAGAAAAGCAATGGTTCTCAATTATTTTCTACATTAATAAAAAAAAAAAAGTATTTAAAATGTTGACCTAGGTCAGTTTTTTTCAAAGTGCCCCTGGAGGGAAAAGTCATAAAGGTTTTTTGTTTGTCTAGTCGGTCCCCATTACCAGTTTTTTTTAATGACATGAAACTGATTACACCCTGTATAAGCTATGAATGATGGTCTACACTTTAGACTGGAAATTGTCCATCAGTGCTACGCCACATCCTTAAAAGCTTCTATTTAACTTGCTATGTTAGTATGTATGTAGGTATGTCTTTCCGATTCTAAACTTGTACTCAAATTTGAACTCACTTTCTATTATTCGATCGAGCTGAAATTTGGCAGAGTAACATAACTCTGGTGATAATAGATGTTTCTGGTGTTAAATGTAAAAAATTTAAGACGTCGACTGCAATATGGCGTATGGGAGTTAAAATGATCAACTTAGCTTGAGAATTAGTGTACAAGAGTTTTAGGTGGCGTAGATGATGAATTTTTGATGTTAGAAATGATATCAGTTAAATAAAAGTTAAAGATGGCGTAGGTAATAATGGCGTATTAGCGTTGTAAAGAATGATCAGGTTAGCATGAAAAGGTGTACAGTTTTAGGTGGTGTTAAAAAATATATTAGTAACAGTGATAATTAAGTAGCAACAAAAAAATTATAAACGTAAATAAAAAATTAGCAGACTAAAAAGTATAAAATAAATATAAGTACAAAAAAATTAAATTAAAATTTTACTGAAATAAATTAGGATTAAAAACAGAATAACAAAAATAAATTAAACGCTTATCGCTCGATGAAAATGATATAATGAAACTATCATGAGCTGTTAAATATATATTTCTTTTATTTATTTTTATTATTTTCTTTTTCTCCTAATTTATGTAAATAAAGGCTTGATTTAAAAATATTTTTTTACTTATTTTCAGTTAATAAGTAACATTCCCCTTAGGAAGGTTACCTCTATACTACTATCTTAATTCGCCTTCGCCGAAAAGAATTTGGCCATTGTCTCATTGCATTAATTTGTAATTGGTCTAGCTTTGTCTTGTCCAACTCTTTAATTACCATAATCTTGTGCGCCGTGGATGTCTGGTTGGCCCCGGAAATGAGTACCAGAAAATCCGTGTTGCAATGTTTAATTTTGAACACATTACTTCAATTTAATTGAATTGATTTGAATTGGACACGAGCTGTAAGGGTCGCGTGTTCGAAATACAATTAGCTTGATTAGTTACATCTTTTTGCTCTACTTTATGCTGACGAGTGTTTCACAAACTAAGTGGGCATCATAAGATTAAAAGCATTCTATAGAAAATGAATATCTTCGCATTGAGTTTTTAAAACCGAGTACAAAAAAGTTTACCCCTTGAAAATTGCCGATTTTTACTTGCGGGTGGTTGCCTGGAGGGATGGACAAGAAGTAAAATAGTAATTACCTAATGTGATATAGAATCAAATTGTAAGAGAAAGAGATTGTGTACAATATTTCATGTAAATTTATATTTTTCAAGTTGTAACGATTTGAAGATTACTATTTTAATTTTAAAAAATTGGTACCTTGTGACTGCTTTTCGTAAATAAACGTTCGAGCGCCATATTTATACTATCATATTCATCGTACAGAAACAAACCAAAAATAAAAAATTTCCTAATCTTATTTTTTGTGCCATACCAAATAATTCACGTTGAGGCCAATTTGTCAGGAGCCTTGAACAACGTACTAAAAGTCCTGGCCAGTGGATGGTCTGCGCCCCGGGGGGGGGGGGGGGGCGGTAGTTTGAAGTTCCTCTTTTAACGCTAACATCAATACTTTTTTCAAAATATCAATTATTCTATAGCAGTGGTAAAAGAAATTAAAAATATTTTTTTCATTATCTGTTCCCTTTAGACGGCCCACCCTGTATATTTTCCAGTGAAAGTCTAACCATTTCTTTGGTGGCAGTAGCGTCAGCTATGTACCAAATTTGACTGTTCTCCGTTAAGTAGTTTTTTTAGTTAATGCACCAACAGACAGACAGACAGACAGATAGCAGACAGATAGACAGGCGGACAAACAGACAGGCAGATGAAATTAAAAATCATATATTTGCGTAATCTACATGATCCTGAAATATGAAAATCCGAAAAAATCTCGGAGGGTGATTTTTTCTCGGCATGCGAGTTTTCCACCTTCTGCATCTCGTAAAGTATCGATCCTAGAAAAAGAATGAACAGGAACTTATTTGTTTCAAATTTCATCTAGTTTAATATTATATATTAATACGTTTTCGCTAGAGGGCGTGATTTTCGAGTTATTCTCTAAACTACCCCCTGCCCCCCCCTAGACCATCCACTGGTCAGGACTTTTAGTATGTTGTTTAGGGCATTCCCACCAACAACTATATAGAAATTGGCCACTACACAGATTATTTCCCTTTTGCCTTCTTTGATTGGAGTATAACACTGTTTACAAAAAACTGTAGAGTACCCTATCGAATATGCAACAATTATATATAGTCGAGTCGCTGTATCGAAATTTATAAACAATCCAAAAAATGTTCAATACCTTACCGATTTTTTTGAAACTGGAAATATCGTCTTGGGTCCATAAGTCGAAAAGTCAAGAGTTTCTTTTTTGTCGGTCGAACCTCCGACATTGTTAAATAAACAAATTAAGTTAACAATTGAATAACTTCCTGAATAATTATTCAAAATGGCTGAAATTTTTAGGGGGGTTTTGGAGGTCGCTGATTACATTTAAAAATTCATAAAAAGTATTTGTTTATTAACAAAAAATTTATTAAGATACGAAAATTCGCGCGCATTTCCAAATAAACGATGATTTTTACGAAGTATAATATATTAATCATCATATATATCAGCCATATATTTATGTGAATCTTATAGATATGTTCCACATATACCATATATTCTGGAAAATATATAAAATAATTTTTTCGTTGGAAAAGTGAACTTAAATAATTAAAGAAGTCAACGTGATTTTGGACTATAACAACAACAAATGATAAAATCTGCTAGAAATTAAGGATGCTCGAGGGTGCGTTCATTAGAAATACTTTGTTTTTGTTTTACTCAAAAAATCGAGTCCGTTTTCCAGAAATTTAAAAAAAAACGGAACGGTTTTCCAGCTGTACGCTGGTGGGATGGGTGCTTATGAGGGGTCGCATTTGAAAACAATTACACTTATTGGCTCCAAACAAAAAACAGTCGAAAAGTACGTTTATTGGCTTCATTTTGCATTTTATTTTATTAAAAAATTCGAAACCGTTTTCTAGATATTGAAAAAAAACAGAGCAATTTTCCGACCTCACGCCGGTGGGATGGGTGCTTGCGAGGAGTCACATTTGAAAACAATTATAGATATCGACTTTAAACAAAAAACAGTCGAAAGGTACGTTTATTAGCTTTACTTTGCATTTTATTTCATTGAAAAATTCTGAACCGTTTTCCAGAAATTCGGAAAAATCGGCAATTTTCCTACCACACGCTGGTGTGATAGGTGCTTGTGAGGGGTTGCACTTGAAAACAATTATAGATATCGACTTCAAACGAAAAACAGTCGAAAAGTACATTTATTAGCTTAATTTTGCATTTTATTTCATTCAAAAATTCTAAACAGTTTTCCATAAATTAAAAAAGAACGGAGCGATTTTCCGGCCGTACGCTCGCGGAGTAGATGCTTATTAGTAACGGCCTTTGAATACAATAACTGATTTGGACTTCAAACCAATAACATTTGAAACGTACGTTAAGCATAGTCATTTTTAATATTCTGTTATATTAAAAAATTCAGTTTCTCTGAGCGTTATCATTTTTTTTAGAATGACAGATTTACAAAAATATTTAAAATAATCGATGATGATGTTTCGGTCATTTTGAACCCACCATTTTCATTTCTGACTTTTCCATGTTAAATCAATATTTCGCGACCTAAGAAGCTTTTCTGGAAATTTTCCGATAGAATCATGAATATTCACAGAGAATATTCCAAACAATTAATGTCACAACCACCATTTTCATTTTGGACTCTTTGATATCAAATTCGTAGCGACCCCAAAAAACCCTCTAGAAAAAAATTTAGTCATGTTGAATAATTATTCAGGAATTTATCCAATTGTTAATTTAATTTGTTTATTTAACAATGTCGGATGTTCGACCGATAAAAAAAACTCTTAACTTTTCGATCTGTGAACCCAAGAAGATATTTCCGAAGTTTCAAAAAAATCTGTAAAGTATTAAACATTTTTTGGGTTTTTTAAGAATTTCGATACGGCGACTCGACTAATAGAAAATTCAATAAATCGACGAAGAGTATAATGTTTACTCTAATATTGTTATTGTCAAGTATTTCGAATATGGAGTATATCAACTGACAACCTTCTTGACAACTGCCGCTGTACTACTTAAAATTATTTAATAGACATTTTACAACGGTTTTGAATCAGTTTCAGGTTATTAACTTTGTTGGCAAAACGTTCGCACAGATGTGTGTTAATTTGTACCATTGAAATTTAATATGTTTTTAATCTTTTATTTGTCAGACTGCGATGTAAACATACATAAGAAATGTGAGAAACTTACTGCCAATTTGTGTGGTGTGAACCAGAAACTCGTCGTGGAAGCTATCGAATCTGTGAGGAAAGGTATGTTTTATTTTATTGTTTAATAATATACGTTTGTTGACTTTTTGTACACGTGGGTGTATAAAAAAAATGTATTACAAAAAAAATAACTTGATATATGTATGTCCTGGGTTTTGTCGATGAGTTAAAATTGAAACGATTATATTTTCTTATGTTTCGGTTTATTAATTTATTTATTTATTTATTTATTTATTTATTGCATACACTGTTCAACAGGTAAGATACCCAATTACAGAACAGGAATAAAGGCATACAAAGCATTAATTACATAATATACAACAACATAGAAAGAAAGTAAAATGAAGAAAAAAATTACTTAAATGTACGAACTATGAATAACTAATGATACGAAGAAAGAGAAAAAAAATAACATGGGAAATGTTTAAATATAAAAACTATATATACATATATACACATATGTGATTCAAAGCAAATTAAGAAAAACAAAGACACTCACTGGTTATTTAATTTAGAACATTTTGTTTTATGTCACTAAGGCTGCAATTAAAAATATCGAAGTCGTTACATAATTTGTTAGAAGTACTGCAAATCGTATATAAAGGTGAATTATTTAGTACGTTGGTACGCGGCGTAGGTAAATAGAACACTTGGTGATTACGAGAGGTTAATCTGGGAACGTGAAAATTAAGCTTACTAATTATTTCGGGTGCGTCAAAATCATTGTGTAGTAATTTAAACAAAAATACTTGAGAAAAGTACGTACGCCTATCCTCAAGAGTAGTCATAGAATATCTTTCAAGCAAGTTACTGTGCGGAAAACCAATCACTGGATAGGTACCGTCGGATTTGAACCACAGTAATTTAAGAAATCTACGTTGAACTGCCTCCAAGTTATTCTTGTGAACATCATAACTGGAACTCCAAATTAGCGATGCGTACTCAAGTTTCGATCTGACGAAGGATTGATAAAGAATTTTCAGAGTATCAGTATTAGTGAACTCTCGACTAGTGCGAACGATGAATCCAAGGGCTTTGGAGGCTTCGGACACAATGGTATCGATATGATCAGTGAAGGATAATTTACCATCAAAAATTACGCCGAGGTCGCGAAATGTTATAGGTCTTTGAAGTATGACATTATCTAACCTGTAATCAAAAATAAAAGGTGATGTTTTTAAAGAAAAGGACATTACGTTACATTTACTAGGATTCATGAATAATTTATTTACTATACACCAGGTGTTTATTTTGTCAAGAGAAGTCTGAAGTTGAAAACAGTCATCGATTTCATCAATTACTGTGAACATTTTTAGATCGTCGGCATATAAAAGGTGAGGCAAATTAATTTCGTTCACTATGTCGTTAATAAATATGTTAAAAAACAAGGGCCCCAGAATAGATCCCTGGGGAACTCCAGATGTGGCAGCAAATTCGATCGATTTGAACCCATTTAATGCAACGTACTGACTCCTATTCATTAAGTAAGATTTAAACAAAAGGAGCAAAGAATATGAGAAGCCGATTTTTTCTAATTTATTAAGTAACAACTGGTGATCAAGTCTATCAAACGCTTTGGAGAAATCGGTATATATGACATCTACCTGCCCACGTTCATCTAGGGATTCAGAAATATATTGAGTTACACAGAATAAATTTGTTGTTGTTGAACGCCCTTTCATAAATCCATGTTGATTAATAGAGATTTTGGTGTTAATCGAATGATATATTCTATCATGAAGTAATATTTCTAATACTTTACAGAAGTTACAAATTACAGAGATTGGTCTGAAGTTCTCAATATCCAGTTTGTTTCCCTTTTTGAAGATGGGACATACTTTGGAATATTTCCATAGGTCAGGAAATAGGCAGTTTTTTAAGATTAAGTTAAAAATTAGAGTTAGAGGATATGCAAAGATGATAGCGCAATCCTTTAATAAAAAAGCAGGAATGGAATCAGGACCGGTCGTCATTTTGGGTTTAATTCGTTTTAGAGCCCGAATAACCTCATCTTCACTGAAAGAGTTTATGCTAACAATAGGGTTATTGTTAGGTATATCGGTCTCAAAGTGATGTTCCTCGATATCTAATGAAGACTCATTATAAGATTGACCGAAATAATTGGCAAATGCATTTAGTATATCAGAGGGATTGTTTAGCGAAGATCCCTCGAAGAACATCTCTTCAGATACACTGGCCGACCCTTTTTTACTTTTGATGAAAGTCCAAAATTTATTGGGATCATTTTTTATATTGTCTTCAGAGTTCTGCACGAAATTTCTGTAGGCTAAATTGGTATCATATTTTATTTCCCTTCTGATGTTTTTGAGGTTATTGTGTATAAGTGGGTCACTGGTTCTTGCATACTGTCTCCTAAGACGTTCTTTAAGGCTAATTTTTTTTATGATACTGCCATTAAACCACGGAGGATATCTGCCGCTACGAGAAGTCGATTTCTTAGGTACACAAGATTCAAATACAGAGTCAAGTTTGTTGTAAAAATGAGTGCATGCATCATTGACGTCATTAAAAGAAGAGAGGGAGGACCAGTCTATGTTGAGAAGGTTTTCATACAATTTGGAGAAATCACATTTGCGGAAATTATAACTAACGTCATGATTAGTTGGAAAATTATTAATAAGGTTCTTAACAGTACTTATTTCAGTTGATATGATCAGAGCAGGGTGATGAAAATCTTCATTAGTTAACGGATCAGGAGATTGAGATACATCACAGTTTTTGTTGTGTAATACTAGATCAAGAATATTGTCATTGCCATTAAATATTGAGTTGTATTGAGATAAATTATTAGTGTCTAGAAAATTATTCAAGGCTCTAATTTGGGCGTTAGATTTTGAGTCTTTTAGGTAAGATGCATATTTGGGGATATTAAAATCGCCCAAAATGACTATATCATTATCGCTATTTTGTAAATACTTCAGGGTACCTAGTGTCTCAAAAAAATATTCAAAATCGGCAACAGGTATACTCGGTGGTATGTAGATAACAAATATGTAAAGAGACTGATAATTATTTGAAATTTTTATACCTAAGATGTCGATGGCAGGTATGTTGTTAAAACCTGCAGTATCAAAAGAGTTAGATAGGTATATGAGCGCAATTTTGCTACCACTCAGCAGAGATAATAAATTATGTTCTTTTGGGAAAATAATAACCTCCTCTAAAAATTATTCTAATGAATGAAGGGCCCATATCGCTGCTGAAAAACAGTGGACGGCGACTAAGATTTTGAAATTAAAAAAAGGAAAAACGCGAGCCGGGTGGCAGAAAAGTGTAAAATAATATTTGGGGGATCGAAAATTGGTCAAAACTCAAGTTTCAGTAAATTCGGCCACTGTTACGAATGTTGAGTCTTTCAAAAAGTCAGACTCTTTGAAATGCTCTCAAAATAATACATTTTTTTAACAAATGCATAGTGAAAATACTACAAAAGCTTGGGACTAATTCACTGTTCTGTTTTTGAGTTTAACCAGAAAATTGTTGCTTATTTAATTTTCTAATTATTTATCCAAAAGAGGCCGAGGAAAACAGTGTTAAATAATTACCTTCTTCTTCTCACTTATTTAACATCGGCCTATTTCCGTTACTGAGGTCTATCACCGACGCCAGGAGACAAGCAAACCCCAACCTGAAAATTTCGCCGAACAGAAGGGTTTATCGAAGAGTAGGAATTTTTTAATTGCCTAACATTTAATATACAAGGGACCGACTGTTTTCCATCTCCAACAAAGGATGGTATATCCGCCATGTAACCCCCGCCTAAAGTTACATACCTTCTACGTATGCGCAGACATACAAGCCGTTAGAAGATGGAGTGAGAACGCTGTATTTCCCTTGGACTATGGGTCACTCATCTGTGTGACCTTGTTGCATTTTCGTAGCGAAATTCGAGTATAGGCAGACTTATTTACGTTCGCTCCTTGTTAAATAATTATTATCGTAATTAGCAATAGCAATTTCAAAACTTAATAAAAATTCCAATCAATCTAAAACTAGTACCATCTTTCTCAGTAGAAAATATTTTGTGAGACTTACAGTTCTCAAGATATCGAGGAAGAACTGTTTGCGCCCCCATTTTCAAAGTGGTGGCCAAATTGGGGGGCTTTCAACCCCGAAAATCGAGTTTCATACTTACACTGACCCCCCGCTAAACATCAAAAGAAAGAAAATTAATTTTATGACGAACTGGAAACCCATAAGCACGACACTGGGTACTTCTCACGCCAGCAATACACCTAGAATCCTGCAATGGCGATCTAAACACTAAATCCGGTATTTGCATAATCTGTTTAGAGGGCTCACTACCTCGATCCAAGAGCCTCCTTAAGAACAGCTTTCAAGAGAAAATATTTACTTTGTAAATTTGTTTTCATCGGTAGAGACTTCCTTATTTATTCACAAAGGACTCCTGTAAAAATATTGAAATTTCTACGCTAGTTAAATGTACATATACGTATGCATTCAAGTACAAAGATTAATTATTATTGTCTGGATTTTCCGTGTCACATTTATCCAATAATACGTCGGAACATATGCTATAATCGGTTTTAGAATACTTTGTTGATCCCACGCCAACCGTTTCCACATTAACTGAGCATTCATATGAATTTCTGTCATAACAATTTTCAAGGTACAGTGATGGGTGCAGGCCCACCGAGAGGGGTGGTCGGGGGTGTTTCCCCCCCGGGTCCGTAGGTTTTTGAGAGGGCACGGCGGTTTTGAAGGGGTCCGAGCTTCATGCGAAGTTATAGAACCATTTGCATTAGACGAGATGAGAGAGGTATACTTTTAAATGATTAAATTAAATATTCAATTCTAAGGAGAATTACTTTCCCATTTTTCAAAATTTCGATCGAGGTAAAGATTCAATACTATGGAATATCACCCCTCCGCTCTTCGAAATTTTTATGGAGATAAATAGTTTATTATTAGGAATGCGACCCCCCGATCTTCAAAAATACTTCTGAAGATTGCTGGGAGTTGTATGTTATTACCCCCCGGGCTCCGATTTTCGACGGCCCTGGATGAGTGAAACCATTGTATGCACAATAAGCAGTGTCATTAAAGATGAGTGTACCCTCGAATGTAACTTTTTATTATCTTTACTCGGTTATATCTGCTTTAATATTGCCGAAAATATTTAATACATCCTAATAAATTATTCCACTTTTCACAGTCCTTGGGGATTTGAGCTAGGATTAAATAATCCTTATGAGAACTTTTGACTTTTTGGTAGGTTTTTGGTGGTAGAAAAGTATTTTAAAAAGTTATCAGTGCTGGTGGATGATAAAACAAAATGGCATCAAACTTAAAAAACTTTTTTTTAAATACTTAACCACAAAATTGCCAAATATATTTGTCATGTCACGACTATGACATCTCCAAAATGTCATTAGAAATTTAAAATGGACTGAAATGCCCTTATTCATCAAAATATGGAAAAATATAAGGAAAAGTTGTTTGTAATTACATTAAGAATATAAATGTGAAGTTTGGTTTGATAATTTCAATGTTTTTTTTCCAGAAATATGTTACATTAATTTTTTTTTAACTCTTTGTTTACAGTTGAGTCAACTTGAAATATTTCAATTAAAAAAATACGCAAGTGTTTCTTTTTTAAATGTAATAATTAATGTCAATAAATCATTTTTTACAAAAGCAAGAGGACAATCATGGACTATTTTCATTAAGTCTGAACCCTTACTGTGGAATTTTGCATGATAATAGGTTTAAATATTAAAGTAACGATTGTTCATTTAAGTCAAATTTAGATCACATAAATAAAATTAAAAATTTCCATTAAAATTAACTCAAAAACTTTAAAAGTGAATAATAGGGATTTATATAATAACTCTTGATAGGTAATGAAGTAAGTTTTGAAAGCAAATGCTAGCTTTTGATGTATCGATGCCTTATTAATGCCTGCAGTAAAATATAATGTTTCTGTTACTGTTGATTGTTTAAAATTGCTTACTTAAGAAGAAAAAATTCAAATTATTTTAATTTACGGCGAAAATAGAACAAATAGGGGCACAGCTGATATTTTTAACCGAAGAATTTTGCAATTGGACAATAATATTATTATGTATGGAAAGAGAAGGAAGAGGTACAGAAATGTAATATTTAATTTAAAAGATTATAGATGTCAAACATGATTTAACGTTTTTAAATAAATCTGCATTATTCAGTTCTAAGATTTAAAAAGTAAATTTAAATAGTAATTTTGTGTTTTATTTATGTGATCTAAATTTGATTTAAACGAACAGTAGTTTCTTTAATATTTAAGTCGATTATCATGCAAAATTCCACAGTAAGGGTTGATTACTGAATGCCCACGATTATCCTGTTGTTTTTTGTAAAGAACGTTTTTTTTGCCATTATTAATTACATTTAAAAAAGAAATGCAATATTTATGTATTTCTTGCATTAAAATATTTCAAATTAACTCAACTGTAAACAAAAAATTAAATGTTACATATTATTTTTGGAAAAAAATGAAAAACCTTAAACATTGAAATTTTCAAACCAAACTTCACATTTAGATTTTCAATGTAATTACAAAAAACTTTTCCTTATGGTATTTTTCCATATTTTGATAAATAAGAGCATATCAGGCCATTTTAAAATTTGTAATGGCATTTTGGAGGCGTCATAGTTGTGGCACGACAATAATTTTTGGCAATTTTGTGGTTATTAATCATACTGAAACTAATGCTGAAACCCGTTAAAAAAACAATTGAATAAAAAGATTTTCCATATGGTGTAATATTTTAGGTGGACACTGTATAACTGTTTTCGCACAAAATAGACAAAGACATAGGGTTACCGGCCAAGGCGCAGACACCAAAATTAGCGTTTTCAGTGCGTATAGGCACATGAATTTCAATAACCTTTGGAAAAATGATCTGATTGTAAAATAATCTAAACATTTATTGAGTAATGACTAAAAAAATAACGTGCGGTGTGAGCGCTGCCTTGGGCGGCTCTTAGAAGCTACTCCGAATTTGAATGTCTTGACTACTACAAGAAATTTCACTATTAGGCGAGTGTGCCTGGGATTTTTCCCAAAAAATTTCTATAGCATTTGAGTTAGCCACGGATTATTATAGGAAAAATTCCGCTGAACAAGATTTTCTGATGAAAAATTTTCCTAAACTGCAAGCTTCATGGTCAAATAATTGTTTAAACAAATTTTTTTTCGTTTTTATTTAATAAAATGAGAACGGTTTGACAGATCCGAAAAAAATTCGATTCAATCGAAAGATATTTTCAATACGCGTCGCTTTTTTTTGCAATTTTCAATAAATAAATGGTTTGCAACAACAATAACATAAATCTTATAACAAACATATGATTGTTCTTGTCCTACGAGGGTTTGTCGGTAGTTTTTGTTTTTTTTTACTACTTTTTGTGAAAGAAAAGGCTTGTTTTATTTTATTTGAGGGGTGGGGGGGGGGTTGCCGGTCGAAAAAAGAACCAAAAATAAAAAGGAAGCAATTTTTTTTCTTATAATGAAAAAAGTTCACATCTCATGAAAAAGGCACACTTTGTTATTTGTAAATGAAGTTCTCAAGAATAAATAATTATTTATAGTGTTTTTTACAATTTAAAAATTATTTTATTATAGGAAATATCTCATTGCACAAAAAAGTGAATTTGACAAGAACGAAAATTTGCCCACACCGAGGATCGAACCCACCACCCCATTGCACGTCAAATTTTACTATTTTCGCATTGCGGGAGAGATTTCTTAAGAATCAAAAATTCGTGTAACTCTTCAGGGATTGAATATTTTTTGTAGATCTTTTTGTGGTTGATGGAAAAATGTGTTAGCTTTCATTTGCACCGAACCTCGTGTCCAAAAATTTGTTAATAAACAAATTAGAGCCTCTCACGCAATATCACTTTTATTTCCGGTTCCGGTTATCCGATCAAAATTTTCCTTTTTCCAAGTACTTTCATATGCAGAAAACCCCATTTTGATACGCTTACCCAGAACCGAGATATTCCATTTGTTAATTTGCGAAATTAATTTAAACGTTCAATAAACAAAAGCAAAAAGTTGCATTCATGCAGACTTCTATGGGGGTTATGCCCGACATTGATATTTATCGTTTAAAGCTGGTTCGAAGTCGGTCAAACTTTCGAAAAAAAAAAGTATTTGCTAACTAATAAATTATACCAATTGTTTAAACAATCAAAATGTACTGAAGATATCGGGCCAATGGTATATTCTTTGGTATGAAAGGAATGTTTTTTGAAAAAAACAATATCCTGACTTCATTAGTTTCGGAGTATTATTCAATTTGTTAATTTAGAAATTTACTTTGGCTATAACAATGAACGGATTGACAAAATGAGTTGTACCTGGCGCCAAACGACGCGCATTGAAAACATCTTTCCATTTAATCAAGATTTTTTCAGATTCGTCAAACCGTTTTGATTTCACTAAATAAAAACGAAAACATTTCTATTTAATCAATTATTTGACCATGAAGCTCGCGGTTTAGGAACATTTTTCATAAGAAAACCTTGTTCAGTGGAATTTTTCCTATAAGAATCCGTTGCTAACTCAAATGGTATACAAAATTTGTAAAATCGCCTCTTTTTTACCCCAGGCAGACTCGCCTATATACATAATTGAAAGAACTAATATTGACCTTTCGTTCAGCGTGTGCCTGTGTAATTAGTCTAGTGTCACCGGATAATGGAGTATTTCTAAAATATTGGGTACGGTAAAGTCAGCTAAATGTCTGACATACCGAGGAATTAACAAAATAAAATCGCTTTGAAGTTGTAGCTATGAAAAAAACGAGGAGCTTCCTTTCTTCCAACACAATAATAAATACTTCTGGCACATGAATTTATAGCTTGGTCTATTTGCAGTTTTACCTTTGCTATTTATAAGAAGACAATAACAGTGTCTAATGGCTTCTGAAAAATTTAACAAATGTGTTAATGTTTCTAAAAACTGTACTGGAAAATTTTAGCAGGAATGACTATTTCAATTTATTTATTTTCTCTTAGTAATTATTATATGTTTGCTATTGTTCTGTGTATACATAATTGGTAGCAGCCGCATGTTTTATAATTGATAGAGGAATAGTCCAGTAATTCTACGAAAAAGTGCAAAAACGATGGTACCCGAAAGAAAGGGGTGAAATTCTAAAAAAGGTAACGTTTTTTGCATCGCCCTAGCTGGTGTAGAACACAACCTAAAAATTAGACAAAGTCGAAAATACCGTTTTTAAACGGTTTTATGTTTTTATTGTTAAACGGTTTTATTTATTATTATTGTTTATTTAGCTTACTTTGTGTCTTGTGTGGGTCAAATCTAGTAATTGAAATTCTACCCCCTTCCTGTTGACCGATTGATCTGAAATTTGGTATACACCATTAGTTCTGATGACAATACAATTATGTATATTCATTATCAATGTAAATCCAAGATGGCCACTGACACAAAATGGCGTATTATATATTTTTTCAACCCCCTCAATATGGGTATCAAATTAAAGGGTTTAACTAGTAGAATACCGTACACCATGAAAAAATTCAAAATCCAGAATGGCCTCACCACAAAATGGCGGATTACTTTTGTTTTCGATCCCATCAATATGGGTGTCAAATGAAAGGGCTTGACAAGTAGAACACAGTACACTTTAGAAAAAAACGAAGTAACTAAATAAAATACTAAAAACTTGAAAATAAAATAAGCAAATTTATTAAGTCTTTTTTGAAAGTTGTAGTGGTAAATAGGTATTTCTCTGTAGATTTTGGAGATAATTGGTAGGAAATTAATGTGTGATAATATATTATGTTAGTTGCAGCTGTGATGATTTCTGCCAAATTAAAAATAAGCATGTTTTTCTTACATTGTTATTATTATTATTATTATTATTATTATTACTATTATTATTAATGAGATCTCCACTAGTAGTGGGCACACAAACCAGTATCGGCCGCAGCGAGATACTTGTGATTACAGGGGTGAATTTAGAAATGAACGGACTATTGTAGTAGTATTATTATTATTACTATTATTATTATTATTATTTATTTATTATTATCCAGACGTAATGGTGCGTAGAAAAATTTCATTAGGAAAATTATAGGAAGCTTCTCATAGTCAATTATTCCGCCTTTAATATGATGTAATTTGTTTGTATCAAGTGAGACCAAAACAATTTCCATTTCCAATTATTTCCAAGAAAAACGAACGTAATTAGAACAACATCCATTTGAATAAATTCCGCAAGAAAGGAAACATGCCTGCGAAATTAAATTTTACGTGGGACATGAAAAGCTTATGTAGTCATGTAGAATATGTGAAATTTAACAGGACGATTTAACCTGCACAGGAAATTGGGGAATTTCCTAAACCACAGGAGATAAAAAAATGGTTTAGATAAAAGTTGTTCAGCTGCTATGATTATGATTGATTTGCTCTTTTGCTTTAAAATATCCTGCAAATCACCGGAACAAATTGTCAGGGAAATTGCAAAAAACAGACGAGACTTGGTTGGTAATGTCAGTGGATGTCTCATTTAATATGAATGAATTTATATTAACTGCGTGCGAAACATGAATTGATTAGAACTGATTGCTTAATATCAATACTGAAGTCGGGCAAAAATTCACGTGTTGATAATCTGAAATAATATGCAATACTGCAGTCAGAGGCTGACGGGCATATTTGTATAAGATTAACTGAGTGGCACTAGTGAATCCAAACAGTGTTTTGCCTCTTAGTGAAACGCATCTACAGCTTTAAAACTATTAGTCACAGAAACTGCGTTGAGCATTTATACTAAAGGTAATTACGTCTTCTATAATTTTCAGTTAGTGTTTTCACCCAGAACTTTCATTTAGTAGTTGAAAATTTTTTTTTTCAAACACCTGTAACTTTTAAAATATCAATCCTACAAAAAAAGTTAAGTTAAAAATGAAACATAGCTTGATTATCTACAACTTTAGTTCCCATAAATTTTCCGAAGAAACGAACAGGAACGGAGATACAACGTCATTCACGTTATCCAAGATGGCAACCGGAAGCCAGCAGGTGCAGTTCCGACTTTTTGGTTTTAAACTCTACCCACGTCCCTCTTCTACTTTGGGCAAAAATCTCGATTCGTGCATTTTTTCAAAAGCTTTATAGTGTTTTCTGTCTAAATGCATTAGACTAATTGTATGGTTTTGCGTCCCAGAAGTTCGTCATTTTAATAGACACTTGATGAAAATCAGAACTCAGGATTGTTTGTAATACACCATAGAATCTATTACATAACCCAATTTTTCCTGAAGGAGGCTAGAACTTTCGGCGTGACTTTGCTTCTGAAGCAGTTTTCATAAACCTCAAAATAGTTTAACCCCATACTCGAATACTAACATTCGACATGCGTTTCGTCAATCACGTTGGCATCGTCAGAAGATGATTAAGACTAAGGTATAGCTGGAAATGTACCCATATTTATTCTAAGATAATGCCATGGTCGAACGAAATCGACCGATTTTGTGACTTTAAAATTTTTATTTATTTAATCGTCTCACTTATATTAACGGCCTGGCGGACACGTTCACAGACATCAACGCAACAACCATTCCCTGTGATATTGCCATCTACTGTAGCTGAGACTCGAACCCAGGAGAGATAACAGCGACTAGACATATTGTGCCCACTAGCCCACTACTAGCGTCTCGGTAACACGTTAAGAACGCCACTAAATATTCGTCCCTGGCCAGGATTTGAGCCCAGGACTCCGTGGTCTCGAACCAAACACCTTAGCACTGCACCATTGAACTGATTTCTACCAAAAACTCTGTCGAGGTTCAACGAACCTGATGATGCTAACTTGATTAACGCGCGTCATACTTTTGCAGCTTATTACAAGTATTTTAATCTCGTTAAGTTCAATACGGAGTTTTGTTGATGTAGAGAGGTTCCACATACTACTTGGAATAAATTCTGGTTAAAATTTATTACTCATTCAAATTAATGCCATAGGAAACTTAAAATCCGGAATTTTGTATTTGCATTTTGTATACATTCTCTAGTTCCTAAACTCATATGCTAGTCCTATGTACGTTTCCAAACGAAAATTGACCGTATTTATCTTTCTCGTATTTATCTTGTAACTTAAATAGTAAGTACATTATGATAATAATTTTAAAGTCTTTCGAGGACTACAGTCATTGGGTATTTATAAGTATTATTTTAGTAACATGGTACGGTCTACGTTTCTCTTATATATTATTCATACTAGTTGTAAGTAAGTACGAAATTTTACTGTTAACTAGAGAATATTCATAGGAAAAGTAGGTAAATTTTGAAAAATCGCAACATATCTAATACAAAATACTATATGTATTGTTTCAACAAGATAGGAATTTAATTATCAACTTATATCTGTATAAATGGAGGAAAGTGTTTAGCTTTAGCTTTGTTATGTTACACCTGAACGTTTTTCATTTGACCAGCATAGATTCTGGAAAAATCTATTACAACAGTAAAATCAGAATTAAAGCTTTTAACGTTAACTTCTTAAGCAACTCAACAACATTCTTATTGGCGAAACCCGCCTCAAGTATAGTACTCGAATTGTGTTCGAGTATTCTGACTTTACAACTGTGAATTCCGATATACTAATTGAAATTCCTAATTAAGCAAAAATTGTCAACAAGACTAGTCTTTCGTATTTATCTATCTTAAATTCGCGGTCCCTTCATAAGTAGCTGCTACCAATTTTCCATCTGTTGTGGCGAAGGAAAGTGCACGAATAGATAAATCGATTGGTAAACGGAAATTTCAATGAATTTAACCAAAAAATTACCTTTGTGGGTATAGTTCGAATAAAATTAATTTTTTGTCAAATTCATTCACCCAAGTTAAGCTGCCGATTAGATCGTCTACCGTTATAAAACAATGCCATTCAGAGTCATATATCAAATGATAGAAGGTCCTAGGCTTGGCTCTAAAGTTGTAATTTGAGTTACATTGGACCAACAACTCCTTCAATCACAGTTAGATTTAGCCAGCATATAACAAATTTCAAATATGAATAGAATACTTATGATATAGATAGTATTTATTAGTTAGCATAGCCCTGGGGCACATGAAAGTTAAAATATTGTGATTGATTCCAAAAAAATCTGATCTTCGAGATTACGTCATAATTTATTTATTTATTTATTTATTTATTTATTTATTTATTTATTTATTTATTTAATCATACATCATCCAACAGTACAAATCCATTTATAGGATGGAAATCTAAACTAACTTAACCTAACCTAACTAAAAAGTACAAATAGAAATTATGAAGGTGATTATACTGCACGACAGTAGATGAAATTTCTGACTGCTAGGCAAATATGTCCAATTCACTGCAATGAGTATCATAACTAGTACAAATATTAAAAAGAGGAGAAAACTTTAATACGTTAGATCTAGGAGTGGATAAATAAAAAGTATGAGAATGACGAGAATTAATCCGTGGGACATAGAAGTTCAGTTGGCTTAATATTTCACTACAATCTATTTTATTATGCATAATTTTATCTAGAAAACGCAAAGCAAAGGACTCACGCCTTTCGGAAAGACTAATAATATCAAATTTTTCAAGTAATTGATTTTGAGAAGCTCCAATTGGTGGATATGTACCTTCAGTTTTCCAGTTTAAAAATTTCAGGAAGCGGCGCTGAATGTTTTTCAATTTATCATTATGAGTATTATACCCAGATTGCCAGACAAGTGAAGCATACTCCAGTTTAGACCGACAGAAAGCAAAATAAAGCATGTTTATGGTTTTCGCATCATTAAAATCATGGCTGTTACGCAAAATGAAGCCTAACATTCTGTATGCATGCGAAATTACAGCGTCAATATGGTTAGTGAAGGTTAATTTTTTATCAAAAGTTACACCTAGATCCTTGAACGTAGATGGTCTGTTCAGCATGTCGCCATTAACATTATAATTATATATAATTGGGGATTCCTTGGTTGTATAACTCATGACATTGCACTTGCCAACATTTAGGTGAAGATCATTTTCATCGCACCAAGCCGATAACTTAGTTAAGTTGTTTTGAAGTTTTTTGCAGTCATTAAAATCATTAATCCTATGCAACATCTTGACGTCATCGGCATATATTAAGAAATATACATCTAAGTGATCACTGATGTCGTTAATAAAAATATTAAAGAAAAGGGGTCCAAGTATTGATCCCTGGGGTACTCCTGACGTGGCTCGGTATTCAACAGATTTATATCCATTATATGATACGAACTGAACTCTATCCGTCAAGTAACTCTCAAGAAATTGAAGTAAACCGTCAGACAATCCGAATTTGTCAAGTTTACAGAGAAGTTTCCTATGGTTCAGTCTGTCAAACGCCTTACAAAAGTCAGTATAGACTGAGTCTACCTGTATTTGAGAATCAATTGATTCAGCAATGTACTGAGTAGCGCAGATTAAGTTCGTTACGGTGGAGCGACCTTTCATAAAACCGTGTTGTTGCATAGATATTTTCAGTTGAACGTGTGCATAAATGTTATCATGTAGTAGGATTTCGAAAGCTTTACCAAAGTTACATATGATTGTTATCGGTCTATAATTGGTAACATCATTTCTTTCACCTTTTTTATACACAGGGCACACTTTGGAGTATTTCCAAATATCAGGAAAACAGCATTTCCTAAGACATAAATTAAAAATTATGCAGAGAGGATATGCAAAAATGCTGGCACAGTCTTTCAGTAGAAATGCTGGAATTCCATCTGGGCCCGCAGTAAGTTTAGGTTTAATTCTTTTTAACGCCATGCAAACTTCAGCCTCGGAAAAGCGTTTAATGTCCAAACAGTCAAACGAAGGATTATTAGACTCGGTTACAGGGGCGTCCGAGATGTTAAGGAAGTAAGATTGCTCGATAAATTAGCAAATGCATCGACGATATCATTAGGGGTCTCTAGATGCTCATTGTTATAAGTCATGTCTTTAGGTATGCTAGTTTTCCCTTTTTTTCCATTGATGTAAGCCCAGAATTTATTGGGTTCCGATGTGATATTATTTTCGATTCGATTTGTATAAATTTGAAATGCAATTTTAATATCCGACTTGATTTGTGATCTAAGTCTACGAAATTCAGTTAGCGATTCATTATTACCATGACGTTTAAATGATATCAATTTTTTATGCTTTAGCTTTATATTTTTTATAATTTCACCGTTAAACCAAGGGGGAAACTGTCTTTTATTTTTTGGAGTTTTGAACTTGGGTATGTTCTCATTAAAAACTTCAGTTAATTTCTTATAAAATAAGTCAACACAGATTTTAACATCATCATAGTCATTTGGGAACGACCAGTTAATGTGCAGTAATTGTTCATACAGAAGAGGAAAATTTGCCTTTCGAAAGTTGAAAGAATTAGTAGATTTCATTGGAAATTTGATATTCGGATTTACAAACTGAGTTTCGAAGTTCACAATAAGAGCAGGATGATGTATATCTTCTGAAACCAATAATTCAACTGATTTTTCCACAACGCAATGTGCCTTACATATAACCAAGTCTAAAAGTCTATTGTTATTATTAAAAACAGAGTTGTATTGACGCAAGTTTTGAAGGTTTAGAAAATTGAGAAGTGTTGATACTTTAGGACATTTAACACTATTCGAGACATGAAGAGAGTACAGACGCAAATTAAAATCACCTAATATAAGCGTATTACTGTCTTGGATATAATCCAATGAAGAAATTGTTTCAAATAGAGTTTCATAAACATTAATACTTGACTCAGGAGGAATATACAGTACAAAAATATAAAATGATTGTCGATTAATTGTGAGTTTGGCAGCTACTATATCAATGTTCTGAATAGAAAGGAAATCCCCAAAACGTAAATTTAACTTTTCTGCATGTAAGTTGGAATCGATCGCGAGTAAAACTCCTCCACCTCTGGACTTATTTACAGCAGTAAAATTTCTATCCTCCCGAAAAATATTGTAAGTGTGGTCGAATAACTCATTGTCAAACACTGAGGAATCAAGCCATGTTTCGGTTAATGCAATGATAGGGAATGTACAGGCGGCTACCGAGTTGAAAAATTCAAATGTTTTGTTTTTGATGCTTCTAACGTTTTGATAATAAATGTCCATGTTATAACGAGAACGACACTGAGTAGAATTAGTGATAAGATTATGAGTAGCAGTTAAGGTAGTGATGGCTGGAATGTTTGGAGATGTAGATGATTGCTATTTAACACCTATTAAGTCAGATCTCAACTTATCCCTAGCTTGAATATACGAGGTACAATTGTTGATGTCCCAAGCCGCATGGCTTGTAGATATATTTAGTTTTTCCGCGTTGTTAAGAGAGACACAATTTGTACATTTTAATACTTTGGATTTACACTGTTTGACCGAATGACTTTCTCCGCAGCGAGGACAGGAGGCCTTATTTTTACAGAATTTGGACGAGTGATGAAACTCATTACAGTTAAAACATCGGTATATATCAACTGCGTCAAATACTCTACAATTGTCATAGCCGATAAATAGATTACCAGCTTTCATTACCTTTTCGTAAGAAATTTTATCCACCTGGAGCACAGCCTGAAACACATTTACATTTTTCTTAGTTGGGAATAACTTGATGAGATTACAATTAGGATTGATAAGGTCACTGTTCATTTTAATGATGTAGTTGGTAAGTTCTTCCTCACTGAATTTTTCGGTAATGCCAACAATGCGAATTCTAGGGTTGACGCCATGTAACTCTTTTACCTCATAGTCATCTGCAAGGGTTTCTTCCACAATTTTTTTAAATTTCGCATTTTCTTCTTTGTTTTTACATCCGATCAATAATCCTCCATTTTTTATCTCCTTGATTTTCGAGATCTGTAAGTTTTTATGCACAGGATTAACATTTTGCAGAATATCGACTTTAGTCTGAGAGGTTTCCTGTTCAAGATTCTTTGGCTTGATAATAATAGCTGGCGTAGTTTTATTTTTTAGGAGATCTGAATATTTAACAGGTTCGGTGATTTTTGTCGATGAGGTGCTGATGGAATTAACAGAGCAAGTTTCAGTTGCAATTTTTAAGAATTCGTCTTTAAATGAATTGAATTCTGAAGTTATACTGGATACAGCTAACGCAATTTTATTGTCCACAATATCGTTTAGCTTAAGTTCGTTAATTGTTAAACAGTCGGCGGTGCATTCGGGGCATTTCCAGGATAGGCCAGGAACATTTTTTAACAGGCTGCAAAGATCAGCAGGTCCAGCATAAACACATGCCGCATGAAATTCTTCCTTGCACGTACCAGCACAAGAAATACTGGGTTGTTTCCTAGATATCGACACTTCACAAACACCACAAATAATAGTCATTGTCCAGTTTCTTAAGCACTAACATAAGCGTAATAAATTTTATAGCACAGACTATCGATAATCATTAGACCCTCTAAGAAAGCCTTAGAGGTAATAGTAATAAAAGTAATAAAAGCCAGACGTTGAGACCACTTTAACACCTTGGGTTAACTAATATCGACATTGCACCAACGCTTAGAAAGTTCGCACGTGTTGAACACTCGTTTTGGAATTAGACCGGAGAGCTCCCGAAACACGTCCACTCTCTACGACAGACAGGCAAATTATTTACATGAATACATTTTTCTCTTGTATGGGATTAACGACCTTGAAAGGACGAATTAATGTGTTTATTTATTCTCTGAAAAGAGATGGCCTTTTTAATTTATTTGCATGAATATTTAAAGGCGATACCAAAAAAGTCGTGTTTACCACCTTTTTGAATAATCGCAACATTTATTTTTATCTAAATTGTCATAAAATAGTCAATTTGGGAGAATTTACATTTACAAAAATTATTGTTTTTTTACTACGAAACCGCTAATACAAGCTGCAAACATAAATATAAAACAAAATTTGCGACATAATGTATAATATGAGATAGGAAGATGGAAATATCTTCAGAGGCGGTAGCCAAAAAGTCGTGTTGCACCTTATTGAATAATGGCAACATTTATTTTTATCTAAAACGTCAAACAGTAGTCAATTTATAGCCGAGTCAATAAAGGTTTTTACGATTTTGATGATTTTTTTATTATTGTGTGCTTGTTAATATTCTCCAAAATCAGTAACATCCCAAGTGTTGAAAATAATGATTTATATTGTTTCGGGGTGGATGTCACCCCTTCTCGGAGGTGGAAGTTAGTAAACTCAAAATATGAATTTTAAGCAAAAAATGTTCTATGATGTTTTTCGATAAATCAATATTTTTCGAATTATTCGTGATTGAATAGTTGATTTTTCATCCAAAAATGCATGTTTTAGAGCGATTTTTCACGAGTAACTCGAGAACCTACGTTTTATCAAAAGAAACGTAAGGAGCAAAAACGAAGCTTATAAAATAACAAATCGGTTAGTTTTTCCTTATTTCGGTAGATACAATAAGAACTGACTTATGGCTCCGTTGGAGGTGACTGCTTGTTTGCCGAAAACCGAATATGAATCTTTCTACTTTAAATAATGGAAGAACGACGAATTTTTGGAAGAAAACTTATAAGATCTTTTTAAAGTACTTGAAAATACCTTTAAAATGAGCTTTAGTAAAAGTCGGTAGCATAAAAACTTACGGAGTTATGATGAAAATAAATTAGTTGTCTCGTTTTTTCGGAGAGAAAATCAACAATGAAACCAATAGCGTTTAGAATGCATAGATTTGGAGAAAAGTTTGATTCAATTTTGACATGATTTTTGAAGAAACATTTTCTTTATAGGATTTTGCAAACAGTGGAAAGAAAAGCTATCTATGAGAACTAAAGGAAAAACTATTATATATAAAAATATTAATGAAATCTTTGCATTCTTTCGATAACCTGACTTCTGGTTATCCTAACAAGTAAAATTCTGATTTGCCATTCTCATTTAACACTAGCATCCAACCTAGTCCCCTACGGCTAAGCAGGCTAAACTAGTATCTACATGATCCCCTACGATATGTAAATTCAGTTAAAAATGAGAACAAAGGCCTGAAATTAATTTATTTACGTACCTTGTCTTTAAAAAATTTTTTTCATTCAAATGAATTACATTTTCATAAAATCTCATTCAGTTTCTTGGAAATGCTTAGCCTTTGAAACGTTTTTCGTCCTTATTGGGGACTCATAAAGGCTAAGCATTTCCAAGAAACTGAATGAGATTTTATGAAAATGTAATTCATTTAAATGAAAAATTTTTTTTTAAAGACAAGGTACGTAAATAAATTAATTTCAGGCCTTTGTTCTCATTTTTAACTGAATTTACCTATCGTAGGGGATCATGTAGATACTAGTTTAGCCTGCTTAGCCGTAGGGGACTAGGTTGGATGCTAGTGTTAAAATGAGAATGGCAAATCAGAATTTTACTTGTTAGCATAACCAGAAGTCAGGTTATCGAAAGAATGCAAAGATTTCATTAATATTTTTATATATATAGTTTTTCCTTTAGTTCTCATAGATAGCTTTTCTTTCCACTGTTTGCAAAATCCTATAAAGAAAATGTTTCATTACTATAAGCAAACAAATAATAAATAATTCACTTTTAAACATGATTTTTGAAATTTTTGAAATAATTTTCTTCTTTTCACAATAACTCAAAAACTAAAGAAGATACGTAAAAAATGTAAGAGTGTAAATATTCAGGGTTTCTTTGCAAGAAATTTGTGTTTTTTTTTTATTTCTCTAGGATGAAAATTAATTGGGATATCACCGCATTTAAGTGCGAGGATCACCTTCCCCGAGCCTTTTAAATTAAGGAATTTCAAAAACGAAGGGTTCAAGTAAGTTGAGCTTTACAGACCCTTGTAGACCTTGAAATTCCCTGCAAAATAGTTTTTGAAGCGATTAGATGTCTTAGGAATTAAGGAAGTTATCGTTAAAAAACCAATACGAATGTCTTGTTTGCATTGCATCCACAAAAAAACTAAGCAGCTGAATATTTGAAGAGGGTCTAGTTAGAGTTGTGGCCTGGGAATAATGTAACGCACGAAAACTGTGGTGGAAAATATAGTCAAAATAATCTAACGCCGATCAAAATGACTTCACAAAATATACTGAAATCACTTTTTAACTTCCTTCTTAAGACATTTAAACGCTCCAAAAGCCACTTTAAGGATCTTTTCGAGTGTTTTAAAATAAGGTCTGAAAAGTTTTTCTCCAAGACGTCGTTATTCCGTTAATTAAAGTGAAAGGTTGGAATTCAGTTTTCGGCAAACAAACAGTCACCTACAACGAGCCATAACTCGGTCCATATCCCATCTACAGAAATAAGATAAAACCAATCGATTTCGTATTTTATAAGCTTCATTTTTGCTCCAGATGTGTTTTTGGTAAAACGTAAGGTTCTCAAGTTATTCGTGAGAAATCGTTCTAAAACATGCATTTATTAGATGAAAAATCAATATATTCAATAGTAAATAACTCGAAAAATATTGATTTATCGAAAAAACTTTGTAGGATATTTTTTGCTTAGAATTCATGCCCCTATCGATTTCTGTGGTTTTTTTTTGAGTTTACTAATTTCCACCCCCGAGAAGGGGTGAACATCCACCCTTAAACAATATAAATAATTATTTGCGCTGCTTGGGATGTTTTTGATATTGATCAATATTAAAAAACACACATTAAAAAATCATCAAAATTGGACCTGTCCCTGAGGATTAAGAAGTTTTGACGATTTTTAGGCTTCATTGACTCGACTATTAGGAGAATTTACATTTACAAAAATTATTGTTTTTTACTGCCAAACCGCTGATACAAGCTGTAAACATAAATATAAAACGAAATTTGCGACATAATGTATAAATATGAGATGAGGGAGATGGAGTACAAAATATGAAAAAATAAAATTGAAATATCTTTAGGGGGATATCAAAATTTATTCGGTACGATAACAAATACATAAAATTATAAACGATGCCATTTCCATTTTCATCCCTCTTCGTTGCTCTCTCTTTTCTCGAGAGATTTACATAAAAGGGAAAGCGAAGCGCGAGGATATATTTTGATACAATTGACATAAGATTATCAAAGCTGCCATGGCGTACCATCGGTAAAGTTACTGTGGGTTGTGATCTGGACTGTAACTGAAATAGTTTCTAATCCTTTAAAACCGCTAGCAAACATTAACTAAATAGAACTAATTAAATAATTAATTATCAGTTTAATTATTTCGTCAACAAATGAAATCGGTAAAACATTTTTTTGATTAGTTCATTAAGCTGCTTTCACTTCAGTCAAAGAAGGCAAAATAAGGGACAAAGCTAGGAATGGAAAGGAATAAGCTGCAAAAGGCATAACCGTGTAAGCATGGCAAAACTGCCCTTGAAGCAAAATTGCTATTTTTTTGTATAGTGTATATAAGCATTGGATGTAATTCTGCAAAATTCTATCTTTCTAAAACTGATAGTTTTTGAGTAAAAAAAATTAATTCTCAATTTTTTTAATTTTTTTTGACGAACTGCGTTTACCAATTTTTTGGTGCCTTTTTCAAAAAAAAAATTTTTTGTCACTTCTCCATTAGGGACACCCACCAATTTTTTTAAAATAATTTATCATTTAGTGTTCTATAACACATATTTTTCTGAAATACTAAACACATAAAACAATATTCTTTTCTCTTAATCATCATCACTATCGTCGTTTATTACCACATTGATGTCTCCCGTTGTAAATAGTGTACTTAACGTTTCGGATGGTCGCGGAATTTTTGACAAGAACCTTCCATAGGACAAATAATAAATAACAGCTGCTACGTGTGAACAGCAACCAACAGTTCGTAGTCCGTTAGCACAGTCACAAAAGTATTGTTTAATGCCTTTAAATCCTGCACTATTTGGCGTATACGGAACAAAACATCTGTAAACTTTTTTTGGAAATGTGACGAGACTGAACCTGAATCTTTAGTATATCCGATTGTTCTTTTACGTAGTATGTATCTAACGAACCATCATCGTTTAACATCTCAGCTAAATATGAAATCGCCTGGCCGAACTGAGTACCAGCAAACAAAATTTTCATGTCGGATTCTCGGGAAAATCCATAATGGCAGTAGACGACACAACTTCGAAAGGAAGTTTTTTACATAACCAACCTTTATTCTCTACTTCTATTGCTAGAGTATCTTCTCCATTTTGTTTTATTAACATTCTTTCCAAAATTTCATTAGAAATAGTGCTATCTGAAGTTAGTCTCTTTCCGAAACGATTTCAAATCAAATCAAATCAAATCATTTTATTGGTGCTATATACAGAGATCGTATTGGCACAAGTCAGTATTTCAGTTTCAAATATATACATATACATATCTTGTAATCATATAAAGTATAAGACAAACATCAGGAAATGAAACAAACGGACATTTACTTATATGCTAAAATTATGCGATAAAAATTCATCATAAGAATAAAAAGTTTTCTCGAGGAAGATGGCCCTTATTTTTTTCTTGAATGCTCGATCTGGTAGGTTTATTATATTCATTGTTAATTTATTATGAAATTTGGGTGCTAAATATTGGATTCCCTTTTGACTCTTGGTTAGTCTTACATAAGGTGCGGTTAACAACATGTAATGGTAGTCACATTCCTTGTTATACTTTGAGCACACAAGTTCTCTCTAGCATACAGAAGCAATTCATAAATATATATCGATGGTAATGTGAGTATGTTTAGCCTACGAAATTTTTCTCTACAGTCGCCTTTATAACTTAACCCAGATATTATACGTATTGCTCTTCTTTGTAGAGCAAAGAATCTAGGCCAATTTGATACTTGTCCCCAAACTAAAACAGCATAAGAAAGCAAAGAGTGGCATAGTGCAAAATATGCATTTTTCAAGGCCTCTTCACCTACTTCGTTTGCTAAATTTCTCAAGATGAATGTATTTTTTGCTAATTTTTTTGATAAGTTTTCTATGTGTACCTGCCAGGTCAATTTATCATCCAGATAAACTCCCAAGAACTTCGTGGATTCCTGGGGTTCGGGAACATAGTGCCCTATTTTATTACGCAGTGAAAAAATCATATGCACTGTTTTTTCTCTATTTAATGTAAGTTTATTTGACTTGAACCACTGTTCCGCCTTTGCCTCCACCTCACACGCCATAGCAGAAAGTTGTATCGTCTGCAAAAAGTATGCCACTAGAGTATTTGTTTGCATATGGAAAATCATTTACATATATTAAAAATAGGAGTGGGCCAAGTACTGAGCCTTGGGGCACCCCATGTATTATTTTTGTTTTGTTTGAATATGCATTATTTAGTTTAATTGTTTGATATCTATTTGTTAAATATGTTCTCAATAGTGATATACTGTTTTGGCAGAAGTTATATCTCTTTAGCTTTTCTAGCAGTACTTCATGCGAGACGCAGTCAAACGCTTTACTTAGGTCGCAAAATATAGTGCACATATGTTCTCGACTCTCGTAAGCCCCTAAAACCTGTTCTATTAAATTAAGAATTGCAGAGGTGGTATTTCTTGATTTTCTAAAACCGAATTGTTTATTATGAAAAATATTGTTGGTCTCAAAGTAGTTTGCTATTTACTCTGAAAAGCATTTTTCCACTATCTTTGAAAATATTGGTAATAGTGACACAGGTCTATAATTATAATCATTTACATCTCCTTTTTTGAATATCGGAATTACAATAGCCTCTTTGAGGCAGTCTGGAAAACACGATTCTTTGATGCACAAATTTATGAGTTTGCATAATGGTGATATAATCAAATTCTTAATAGCTTTTATTAGGATTATGTTTAGACCATAGATGTGTTTACTGTTTTTGTTTTTTATAGAATCAATGGCTTCTCTAATAGTATTGTGAGTTACTAGTTTAAACTCAAATACATTTATATTGGATGATTCATTATGATACATTTTAACTACAGGATCTATTTCGCTATCACCCAACTCTTCCAGAAGATTTTCAGCAACTTCACTGAAAAAAGTGCTAAACTCGTTTGGAGATAAACTAGTATCTTTCTGTGTATTTAAATGTGTGGCTTTTCTCTTTTTGTTTATGATTTGCCACATGGTTTTTATTGAATTTTGAGAGTTTCTTATTAATTTCTCATTATTATTTTTTTTTTGCATTTATAATAGCGTTTCTATACTTAGTTTTGTAATCAGACAATTCCCTTTTCAGATAATTACCTTTATATTGTTTATGTAGATCTGACAATAGCATTAATTTTGACCTCATTTAATAGGTATGAGGCCATACGATAGTAGCTTCTAATTTTTGAAAGCATTTTGTTATTGATGAATTGCTTCAACAGCCCAACGTACCTTTGTGATAAACCGGGAATAGTTTGAATCTTTCGTATTAAGCTGTTTTCTTTGACCTTTGATAGACGGCAGCATTACCCTAAAGCCTTTCGATTCTAAGTATGCAGCTACATCTCGAAAACATCAATCTAGTATAAATATGAAACTTATCAGTTTTAAAGATTCTCTCAGCGTTAGTTTCTTTTGTGTATACAATTATGCAGTGTAAAGACTATTGTTTTATGTGACTATTAATAATTAATAATTAGTACAAATAATGTTATTGTGGAAAATAGAGTAGCATAGATTTTTTTTACTTTTCAATATATTGTAACAATTCAAAGTATTTCATAAAAATATATGTTATAGAACACTAAATGATAAATTATTTAAGAAAAATTGGTTGGTGTCCCTAACGCAGAAATGTCAAAAAAAAAATCTTGAAAAATAACAAAATTAAAGAGACATATTTCATTGAAGAATAATAACCTATTTTTTTATTACTAATCCATCTGAAGTTCATATATACTATTATATGTAAAGCACCAAAAAATTGGTAAACGCAGTTTGTCAAAAAAATGAGATGTCCTGGTTGAGTGGTAGGGCAGCAATAGCTGAACTCCGCCAGGACGTTAATATATAAGGCATTAAAATAAAAAAAAAGATTTAGTTTACTCGAAAACTATAAGTTTTAAAGAGTCAGAATTTTGCAGAATTATATCCAATGCTTATATACACTATACAAAAAAAAATTTTGCTTGAAGGGCAGTTTTGCCATGCTTACACGGTTATGCCCTTTACAAAAAGTATCATATAGGTAATCTCATGTCTGCGTCTCAAGATATTCAAGGTCGTTTTTTTCGCAATTATCTTGTTTCCCATGCGAGCATGCCATTTAAGGTTATTATCACTTGTAGATCACAAAACTTCAACCATTTTTTCGTATCATCAATTATTCTCGAGATACAGCGCGGAGAACTATTAAGTACAATCTTCTGCAATTGCAAGGGCTGTATCGCGGATCGTGGTTGTAGAAAAAAAAAGGGTTGTAGAAAAAAAAAGGGTAGTGATCCTCCACATTTTGTGACCAATGTAACAGATACGGTTGTCGCAACGCTCCATCAGTATCAAATGATTTCGATGGAGAAAGTAAATATATTCTTGAAATACTTGAGGTTGTAGAGTCAAATGTGACGGACAACTAGGATAATGATAATGATGTGGAAATTGAATTTGATCAGCTAGACGAAAAGACGATGGCGAAGAAGAGGAATCTTGAACCATATATTCACCTTCACTTATATTCCTCACACAGAAATTTTTTTACGGATTTAAGTAAATGGATATACTAAATTTTGTTTTTGTAATATTGTGTAACAATTTTATTTATTACAAATATTTAGATTCAATGAAGATAGCCGTATAAAGCAACAAAAATATTAAATCCGAGTAAATAGTTTAGAGTAGCATTATGAAAGCAAATTGAATAAATGCACCAAGGAATCGAATGCAAAGAACCGCATCTTGATCCGTCTTAGTGCACAGGTTTTCGATAGTTTGGTCTATTTTTTGATCAGTTTTATGGACTGAGATGCTTTTTTTGCAAAACTAATGCGATATATCGTTTTGTTTCTCGTCGAGCCACTCCAAATCGAGTGACTATAACTTTTTATACGTCCGAGTTTAGTTTATCTTGACAGCGCTGGCGCTCAATTTTGCAAATAAGCACTATTTTGTACTCGATTTTGCGTCGCCTACGTTGCAAGCATCGATTTGCTACAAATGAGAGATCGAAAGTACAACTCTTGAGGAAGAAAATAAGCCCAACCATGTTACGCTACAACATCCCTAAGCTGTAGAAATTAATTTTCAAAAAAATGCCTTTTTAGTAAACAAATACTTTTTTGCAAAAATTATATAAGTATACATTTCCAAAAAAAAAAAAAATGCTCATTCTACACAGCAGAACCAGTGATCTGCCAAAGTTTGTTACGTCTACGTTTGTTATTTTTTAAGTTAACAATTAATTAAAGAACGGCGTTTTTAGCTGGATTATGCATTTTGCTAGAAAACTAATTAAATATTTCAATACGGTTGGGGTCAAGTTGTAGATATTTTTGCCTACAACTTCTTCCACGGACGTATTTTCGTAAAATCTAAAGGTAAATAAATACAAGCCAAAAACTTGTTTCACCAACTTCACTTGGTAATAATTAAACAAAGACGCATTCATGTAGTGATCGTAAAAAAAATTTCTAAAATTTTTGTTCTTGAAATAAGTTTAGAACACCATGAAACGACGAGATTTTAAATTTGAGCGAAAAAAAATCTTTCTGTCTGTCTCTCGGTCTGTAACTTTTTTGTCCGCACGTTTTCTCCGGAACGGTTTAGGATATTGACTTGAAATTTTGTACACGTATATACAGAGTGTCTCACCGGGAACTGTATCGATCGATATAGAGAAAAGTATGCATAAGAAATTTTTTTAAATTTAGATGGTTACTAATGTCGGTGTGGCCAATCCAACTAAAATAATTAGGCATGGGGAACTTCCGGTTTTACCGAAAGTCGGTACCAACTTGCTTATTTTAAATGGAACACCCTATATATTTTCGACTTTTCAAGATGACAATAAAATTCTGAGTTTACATCCTATATCTAAACCCAGTAGTTTTGAAGATATTTGACATTTTATAAAAAATTTGACCGTTATAACTTTTTCTGTGTAGGACATCCTCATTTGCTCTTTGGCGCGGAGAAAGGACACAAGGGGAACTACGTTCTACAACTGAAATAAATTCAATAATATCATACCAAGTGTTCCGTTTTTCGCGTTACATTATGTCAACTTCAAACCGCGAAAACTTGTTTAGGTCAAATGGAACACCCTGTATTATTTTACGTCAAGTTGTGTAAAATTGAATTCCCTTTTTTCTGATATTAGCATTGAAGGCTAAAGTTTTCAACTTTTTGAAGTATTTGCGATTTTATTAGAAATTCATGATTTGTTGTAATCATTTCATCAAAATAGCCATGATTAGAAACAATCAGTCATTATCTTATGTCAAAAAATGCCAGCACGTTTAAATTTTACCCATGAAGACTTTTTAAATTTGTTGGTTATTTATGGAGAATGTGATAAGGTAATATCAAAAACGGAAAATAACACTAACACTGTAACATGCGTATTAATCGAATTGAAGATATGGCATGAACTAAAATAGCAGAGATAAGATTAGTTTAAAACATGATTCCATTTCAATTTAATAATTGCTCAAAATTCCGCACTCGAACCTCGACACATTTTTCGCACCTTCCGATTAGTTTCTCATGGGTAGCTCTTCTAATTGAATCCTGAATGTTTTGAAATGTATTTCTTACTCACTGCATACAATCTTTAATGATTGTTAATGGGCTCTCATAAACATTGTTTTTATTGGTTCTCCAAATAAAATAATCCAGAACTGATAATTCGGGCGAGCGAGGAGGCCATAAGAAAGGTCCATTATTGGCAATCCATTGATCATAAAAAGTTTCTGGTGAATAATTATGAATTAAATATGCGTTATGTGGGGGAGCACCATCGTGCTGATGAAAAATGTTTCTATGTTCAGCGTGAGGTAAATTTTCTAAATAGTTGTTATTCAAATTTTGTAAGATATTCAGATATTTTTCACATAAAAAAAAAAACCAAAAATTTACCTATACTTACATATTAGCAGAAGAGAAAATTTAATTTACCGTTTAAATTTTCCTGATAAAATTGTAATGCCGCCACTCTATCGTTTCTTATGGCACAGTAAACATTGAAGTGCCAACTTTCCTGAAAGTTTCGCTCTCTGAACATATGAGGATTTGAGTAACTCCAATAATGCGAATTGTGTCTATTAAAAAGTAAATTTTTAGTAAATTTTGTGTTGTTCATGTGTCCATATAATATTCCCAAATAAGAATCGTCACCCTCAGATCTTATTAGAATAAAGTCACAAAAATTTTGGAAATCTGATTCTTTTAATCCTTGAACCATATGGAATAAGAACGGGTGAAACTTATGTTTTAATAAGATTCTGTGAATTGAATCCTTGCATAGTCCCGATTCCAGAGAAGCTTGTCTTAATGACATCCTTGGAAAGGCATGAAAATATCCCAGAATGACTACTTCAATGTTTTCGTCACCAACAATAGGCTTTCTTCTTTGCATTTTTGCCTTGACAGAGCCATAATTCTTAAAATTTTCCAGTATACGTTTTATAGTGTTTGGTGACGGTTTCCGTTTTTCTGGATATTGAATAGCAAATGTGCTGCAAGATCTTGATGTTACCTTATCACATTCTCCATAAATAATAAACAAATTTAAAAAGTCTTCGTGGGTGTAATTTAAACGTGCTGGCATTTTTTGACATAAGATAATGACTGTTTCTAATCATGGCTATTTTGATGAAATGCAATTCATTAATTTCTAATAAAATCGCAAATATTTCAAAAAGTTGAAAACTTTAATCCCTTAATGCTAATATCAGACAAAAGGGTATTCAATTTTACACAACTTGACGTAAAAAAATACAGGGTGTTCCAGTTGACCTAAACAAGTTTTCGCGGTTTGAAGTTGACAAAATGTAACGCGAAAAACGGAACACTGGGTATGATATTATTGAATTTATTTCAGTTGTAGATCGTAGTTCTCCTTCTGTTCGGTCTCCGTGCCAAAGAGCAAATAAGGATGTCCTACACAGAAAAAGTTACAACGGTTCTTGCAAACCTTTGCACCTGTCAAATTTTTTATAAAATGTCAAATATCTTCGAAACTACTGAGTTTAGATATAAGGTGTGCTACATGCCTCAACTTATTGTCATCTCGAAAAGTCGAAAATATATAGGGTGTTCCATTAAAAATAAGCAAGTTGTTATCGACTTCCGGTATAACCGGAAATACCCCATGCTTCTAATTATTTTAGTTGGATTGGCCACACCGATATTAGTAACTATCTAAATTTTCAAAAATTTCTGATGCGTGCTTCTCTATATCGATCGATTCAGTTCCCGGTGAAACACCCTGTATTGTAACGAGATCTAGAACTGGAATGTTTTTGAACATATCCGGTGGTGAGTTGGGGGGTAAAGAGGGGTAAATGGGGGGAAATAAGTCAATCAAGCTGGTAAGAGTACAGAAACTTAAAATTTGATGTATATGTACTATAAATCAAGGCCTAAAAATTTTTTATGATATTTTCCATCCCACCACCACCCCTACTCAATTATTAAGGGGGTTGATAAAATAAAATTTAGATATTCACTTGAAATTTTGTTTATATGTTATATGCGTTTATATTATACTGACATCTAGAACTAGATTATATTTTTGGACTATTCCGTTGAAGGGTTGGGGGTTAAATAGGGGAAAATAGGTAAAGTAAGCTGGTAAGAGTACAGAAACTTGAAATTCGGTGTATGTACTAGAAGCAAAGGCCTCAGATTTTTTTATATCTTTCAACCCCCCACCACCCCTAGTCCATTTTAAAGGGGTTAATAAAATAAAATTGAGATATTCACTTGAAATTTGGTACACGAATGTATTTTTTGTTGAAGGGGTGGAGGAGGATGTGTAATTGGGAAAAATCAAATCATCTCTTTATGGGATGAAGGCCTGAGAACTTTTTTCTTTCAAACATTTTTTCATTTCTGTTTTTAGGTCATCAACTTACGCCCGTATACCAAATTTCATCTCGATAGGTACAATTGAGAGATTGAGACATACAGACGAACGCACGGACGAATATACCGAAACTGTACTAAAAATGTGTTGTATTTTGCTTTATATAAGGAAAGCAGAAAAGAAACAAGCTAAGATTAAGATTTTAATAATACCACTACAGGGCATGGACTTCCACCAACTGAGTGATGTTTAACACATTGTAAATTCATATCGTAATGAGATTTAAGTTATTCACCTGTTGTCAATATATTGAAACAAATGAAAACATTTTGATTTAAACTAAAATTAACTTTAAAGATTTTTTACCAAAATATAACGATGACACTTCGTAATATTACTCGAAATAGGTACAATATTTTAGAATGTTTCTAAATTCATTATTTATTATTTCTTACACTGCAGGTTATTGATATTTCTCATAGGTTGCCAACGATGAAAACCTATCAAATAAAAAGTAAACACAGATAAATTTTCTCGTAATTACTATATAAAATTCGGGTTCAGGTACATACACAACTAGTCCTCGCTACGCTATATTCAAAAATAGGTTGGTATGCTAATTATTGCACTTAATATTTTGGCATAAACTTAATATGTCGTTAGTTATTCTAGACGTGATCCCCAACGTTTAGTGTTTTTGTCTTGGGCAACGCTCGACGAAGGTGATAAAAATAACTGTGCCCACCTATCTGCTTAGACAATTTTTTTGTATGCTAGAGCATATCGTTATATTCTTTGGCACTTTTGTACGCTTTTATTTTTAGAACAGTACGTCACTAAATGATAGGACGTATGACACACGGATTTTTTTAGGAGTTAGACCACAAGACGCACGTTGGCATATTACTTCCTCATTCGTAGTGTTGTAAATGCTAGGATTAATATGATACACTCTGTTATATTTAAACTTTGTTCGCTATTGCAATCGCTATGTTTTTCTTGGACAGGAGTGTTTTGTCGTAGGGTATATAAGCGTCATGCAGAATGAGGTATCTTACCTTTAATCACCGTTTTCATGGTTAAACACGACGTTGAATAGACACTAAAATATCACATTGGAAAACTATGCTTTATAAGCGTTTTGTAAATCAACTTGGCATCATCAGGTGATAATTAAAGTTGGGTTTTGATCGTCTTCAAAATATCCATAATCCTCTTATTTCTATTTTGAGAACCGTGTGCCCTTCATACTTGGAGATTAGAGTGATGCAATGACAGAAATTTGATTTTGGATTGAATTAAGATCCGGCAAAGATTGATGTACTGTTGTTGCTATCTCGTGCTTATTTAAATGACTGTAATGGAACAACATATTCTGACCAAACTTTTGGTATACAGGGTGTCCCGAAAATGGTGGGCAATCTCTCGGATTTGTGTAGAACTAGTGAAAATAAGGTCACAACTTAGTACATTTTTCTTTTCCCCGAGGTACCCCTACGAAATATTCGCTCTTGAAGTTAAGGGTTAAAAATCGATTTTTCGCGAAAACTTTTTTATTGTTCAAACGATTTTAACCATATTTGGGTGAGTAACATATTATTTCAATCCAGTTAGGTCAGTGTATTAGAATGTTGCATAACATTCTTGAGGGCTCGGGAGCAGAGCACCCGTTGCCTTAATAAGTTGTAAAAAAAATTTTAGCCTATTTTGTTTTATTTCTAAGGTCATTTTCAACTTTTTGAGCCCTTTTTACGTAAAAAACGTATACTTGTTTGATGTCGGTCAAATGAACCGTTTTCGAGATAAATGCACTTAACGATGAAATTGCGATTTTCAATCGCACAAATAATAGTAATTTTTACTTTGTCATATTATGTATGACCTTCCCGTCGATTATTTGAAAAAAAAAAGACTACAAAAAATTGTGCCGCACATGCTGAAGCCTAAGTTCTGGGGTCCGCACTGAACGTGTTCATATTATTTTTTTTTAATATTTAAAAAACAGCTACATCATCTTATCTATGAGACGATGTAGCTGTTTATGTATAAAACCAAATGAGTAATGGACGTTTATCGTTACCATGGATCAAAATATCAGATAATTGGAGTGACATTATTTTTCAGTATTAGCTTAATCCGACTTTAATTAAGTAACTAATCGGTTGAAATATGGCTTACACTAACAATGAATACGCAGATATTCATTTAATGTAGGGAATGGCTTCTTGTATACCCTTGAAAGCAAAACGCTCGACGATATCGCCATCGAAGGGTTCCTGACCGCAAAACTTTTGAACGTGTTGATCAACGGCTGAGAGAAACTGGTAAAAAATAAGATATTTTTTTTTGAAAACTAAAAATCTAAGAATTCTATCTCTACCTAGGTCGATTTGCGCCAAACACGTACTGTTGGACAACACGTACTGTTGAAGTAGAAGAAAACCTATTGGATGCAGTCGCTGTGAATTCATCTGTCAGTATTAGATCATTATCATTACAAATGATTGTCCCAAAATCGATTGTTGGAAGAATTTTGAGAGAGCAACTGCTTCATCCGTACCATACACAAAAAGTACATGCCTTTAGCCCAGCTAACTTCCCTACTAGGGCGCAATTTTCTCAGTGGTTTATACAGAACCATGAACAAAACCATGCCTTCATTCGATCAATTTTGTATACGGACGAAGCTAGCTTTGGAAGAAATGGAATCATTAACTCCCATAACTTACACGTTTGGACCGAGGAAAAGCCACATGCCACAGTTCAAACGCGCCATCAAAGGCAATTTCATATTCATGTTTGAGCAGGAATTATTGGCAGGTACTTATTGGGCCCATTTGTGTTACCATATCTTGAATTTCTCCTACAGCAGTTACCACAATTTTTAGAAGACGTTGCATCTCGAGAGAACATGTGGTTTATGCATGATGGGGCGCCCCCGCGTTTTAGTCTTATAGTGAGAGGTCATTGGAATAGACTATATCCAGACCAGTGGATAGGTCGGGGTTGGCCTGTTTCTTGGCCTCCCCGATCACCCGATTTAAATCTCCTTGATTTGTTCCTGTGGGGGCATTTAAAGAGTCTCGTATAAACCACACCAGTAGAGACGATACGAGAGAAGTATGTACCATTCAAATGCAATTAGAGAAAACGAAGGAATGTTATGGTGAGTCAACTGTGAGAGGAAGAAGTTTTGATCTCTTTTTGAGTTTCTTTCTTGTTTCGTGGGTCGAAACTTTCTATTTGAAGGACACGGCAATGTTATATGATAAGTGCGCCAGTAGTGCCTCCTACAATTCGCAGGGTGATCTGTTACAATTTACAACCATCGTAAAACTAAATAGATTTGAACGGAAAATTTTCCTTTACCTCTGATTGTTACTATGCTGCTTCTCGTTATGTCTTAATTACTAACTATGCACTTCTCTGATTTTTGTCTCAAAATTAACTCTCTTAGACGCTAGATTATGTTTGGAATTGATGTCTTGAATCGACGAAGAATTATGCGAAATGATTTTAATATCAGTTCCCGCTTCGAAACACGAGGTCGCACAAAAGTAAAGATTGGAAAGAAGTAATCAATATTAAGACTTAAATCTACTAGTACTTGTATTTATTGATTAAGAAGTTCAATGTGTATAAGGTAAAAACACTTAAAATCCATTCAGTCAATTGTATATAAAACAAATCAGATTAGCATACCACGCATGGTAAGTGGGATATGTCTCGAGAACGTACGATCTCAACTTCATCCAATGGCGAAGCGATTGTAGCAATCGACTGTCACATACGAATCGAACTGAGAGGCTCCTCCTTTTCAAAGTTTTTAAAGTCGGTTAAAGAATTTCTAATCCTGAAACATAACCCTTAGGGAGATAGATGGTCGGCGTATTGATGATTTCGAGATGTGGGACTTGAGAAATTTGCTGCCAAATCTGTGGATAATCCATCCCATCAACACGTCCCCTAGGCGATCCCCCATCGTCGTATTCCCTCTAATTTTTTTTTGCCATGTCAATCGGAGAGAGGGCAATATAGAGCGATTGGCAGTTCAGCAAAAAAATATATTAAAAGAGGCGAAGAGAGCGCTGGGGAAATGCGTTAATGACATCGTACTCCCAACAGACAACCGCGACAAATAGCGCGATACTGTCAGACGTGTCTTACAATAAAAGGAGGCCAATGCATAGATAATACGGCTGCCGGGACGTAAGAAAGGAGAATAAAATTTCCTGTTTCCTAAACTCTAAAGTCATGCGAATATTTATGTATTCGTCTTTTTCCTCTTATTACGGGTTATTAAAATTAGAATTTAATTATTACGCCAATAAATGGCCGTATCTTTAGTGGATTTATTGACAGGAAATTTCAATTTCAGTTCATTACAAGCAATAACAAATGATGTATTGCTTGATTATAACACATGTTTTGTGCCTGTGTTATTTATAAATAGAAATGAAATCTGTTTAGGATAGATACGGGGTTGCGCGTTTCTTTAAAGCTCAAGGTGATACAAAAAAATCAACAAAACATTCGTTTTGCTTTCTTTAATTTAAGTGCCAGTTTGTTAATAAATAAATCTAAGAGATTGTAGACTTATTTATTGAACTTGATTACTTGATTTTATCCAGCTATTTTTAAAAGTTTAAATTAATGTAGTTTGCTAATTTAAAAATAGAAACGTAAATAGAAATAACCTTGTAATCACACAGTACCTCCATAATCATACGATACGATTCTTTCTTAAAATAATTTAGAAGTTATAAGCATCATTGAAGATGTCGAAAGTGTTGTATTGAAAAGAAATAGATATTAATAGTTTATTTGATCAAATTGTTTTTATGTACAAAATGAAAAAAATCAAATTGTTGAGCAGCAATGTAGGTACGTTCAAAAATTCAACAACAAAAGTAAGTTTCAAACATTTTTAGAAAATGGAGAATCGATGGGAGAATTGACCAAAATTCTAGCTCAGGATGCCCAAGAAAATACTTGACTTTAGTTAATAATTTAAGAGCTAATCGATTTTCAACACTACTTGATGCTGTTGCGATCCAGATTTTTCAGCATCTGAACTAATGAGCCTTACAATAATAAAAATAAAAAGTCAAGCATGGGGTTTGCTTTTAAACACACTGCTTATAATGAACAAATATTTCTCCTGTCTTAATTATCCAATGGTTCACCTATTATTGCATATTTATATTTTCTGTTTTTTGTTGAGCCTTTAGCAACTTTTCTCTAAAACATGGTTTAACTACCAAAACTATTAATAGAACTGAGACAGCTAGG
Organism: Stenurella melanura; assembly: GCA_963583905.1. Lineage (NCBI taxonomy): Eukaryota > Metazoa > Arthropoda > Insecta > Coleoptera > Cerambycidae > Stenurella > Stenurella melanura. Next base: position 151,438,713 of record OY757312.1, read on the forward strand.
TATAAATTATGGCAGTAAATATTCCTCGACATATACCGTATGAATGAAATCGTTCAATCGGTGTTTAACGTACTGCATGGGTTTATTTATTAGGTGTAATGAAAATATTGCTGCTCTTAAATTATTGCATGTTACTTTTTCGAAGTAAATTGAATTATTTGGTTTTCTTTATATTAAATCAATCATATTAGTGGAACTTATTACAACATATATGTGTCATACAATTGGTCTTCAAAGACAACGACTTGTATAGCCTTAATATGTTTAAATTAAACTCTTTGCAATGTGTTTAATTACAATATTGACCTCTTTTTCTTGAACAAATTAAACTGCTCGATTCCCAAATTAAAGTCCCGTCAACATAATATTTTTTACTACAAAGTACAAATGGACTTGTATGTATGTTTCTTTCTACTTGTGCTTTGATTATTCTGAGACGGCTTAGGTAATTTAGACGAAATCTTTTGCAAACCATAGAGTTTGGCTCGGTGGGAGACCCATATTAGTTTCATCAAGAGGCTTATTATAGTTTGACTTAATCAGACTTCACATTGATTTTCCACGGCTTCTTTACATTTTTCTGACATATTAACAGTCTCCTTGTGCAAGAGCTGCCATCTTGAGATATGGCGACCGACTTTCATATGCTCAAGTAGAAATTCTTTAGCACAGAAATGATATTCTTACTGTGAACTAGACAATTTATGATTAAATGAACTTAACTTAAGTGAAATTCAAACTTAATTATATGACCGCCCTTCTAGTATATGATGTCATTGTTAGTACCTATATTTCCCACTGGAGTGCAGCACGTATATTGAAAGTCAGCATAAAAACTGATCGCGATGTCGCATGTCGGTACGTTAGGCATAGGTGGTACCGACTGTGCGTTTGTAATGTCGTTCGCTTGAAAGCACTCTATCCCTAAATTGCCAAAGGTCCATTATATTTCCCGCCCTTCTACTACACGATCTCACTGGTAGATCTTTAAAGTCTTTGACTTGGCAGTTATAAAATTTGGCAGAAACTAAGGCGTTTTCTGCCCAACCTGCCGTTTTTCTAATCTCATCTTACCTAACCCCAGCGCAACTAGCTGCGGACGTAAAGTAGTGGCAAGAGACATTGTAGAGAGGCCGGCGGAACAAGATGGGCCATCGAAAGGCATGTCGATATAGTAGCCACAGCCACAAAAGCGACCGAAAAGGGTTACCGCTGCTTCACTCGGCCCTTCACTCTACTATGTGTATATCCTCAACTATACCCACATATATTGTCCGCAATCCATCTTCTGAGAGTTTAGCTAACGACTTTCCTATATAGTTTTTTTGTGATATGAATAAATGAAAATTCAATCTTAGATTACAGTCTTCTAGATATATTGAAATAGCGCACTTGCCACTCAAAGATTGACATTCTCCCTAAAGAAAGGTAAGCGGAGCAAGGGTTAGAAATTATTTGTATTACAAGTCTTAGTGAGATCTGGTATCAAAATCTTAATTTCTTCACCGCTTTAAGCAATATTGGCAATGTTTATATTAGAAAATGTTTGAACCCTATGAGCAGTGGTTAAGTTAACAAAGTAAGTATCTTTTTCCGTAATAATGCCATGTTTTTGTCGGTCTGTCTGTAGCTTTTTTTTATGCGTACGATTGCTCCAGAACTGTTAAAGATATTTTGACCTCATTCTAATAAGAGTTTAGGAACATGGAAGTTTCGTGTGTATACCCCTACTAGAAGTTGAGTTCCCAAATTTCTTTATGATCTGCTACCCCCACCGCCGCCCCCCACTCCATTATCAAATGGGTTAACTAAATAAAATAAATAGACTGACTTGACATTTGCCACGCGTGTGTATTAAACGATATCTGTAACTATATTATATTTCGAGCTTATTTTATTGAAATATTGGGGGTAAGTGGGGGTAAATAAGCCAAACAAGCCAATAAGAAACCAGAAACTTGGAATTTGGTGTATATACTAGAGATTTAAATTTATTTATAACATCTGCCACCTCCACCACCACCCCCCTTCATTACTAAATGAGTTAACAAAATAAAATTATCATACAGTACTTGTACGACAACAAAATATTTTTTTAGCATTACCACTCGGTCGGTCTTCCGGTCGAAAAGTATGGAAGTGGCATATCGTTTTATGGATTTTTGGGGCAGATGGGATCAAATGTTATTAAAATTATAAGAGCAGGTACTTGCGCATATAGTCTAGGAGGCAGTGAATTTTTTCGAGCCTATTTTTCCAGTCGGTGTATGTTTTAATCTGTTCTCTTAGTGACAAAAAACAAGAATTTTTGAGGCTGGCTAAAATTTTTGGATGGATTTAAAAAATTAAAATAAAATACAAGTCCACTTATTTTCCCAGTCATAAACATTTTACATTTACTAAAGTGGAACATAAAGTTTATGAAAATAGCAGTCTGGCTTATCTCAGATAGCGGAAAGTGAGTCTGGCTGAAAACTTGCGGATTAAAATATTTGACCGATTTTGTGGATCCGTAACCCTTATTTTTCCAGGCTTGACATTTAGCATACAAATTGTTATAACCATAAACTGTAATTTAAAATAAGTTTGGCTGATTTACGAAATTGGCAACTGAGTCTGGCGGCATCTTGAAAATGGGAAAAATAGAAAACGTTTGAAAATTTGTCATATGATAGATTATACAATATTTTCATAGAAAATACACGTCTGGCTGACATTTACAATCACGAAGGCCTTGCCAGACTCACAACCCAGGTAGTTAAACGAGGAGCGGAATAGCAGCATGTGCGTATTTAGGTACGATGCTGGAATGCGAGCTACCTGAGAACAGCTGCCTAGATCCCTGTCTCTTGTATCCCTATCTTTGTCAGTTATTCGGATTCGAACGTGCCGAATTTAGAGCGCCTGACGATCATTAGACGAGCCTGGCAAGGCTTTGGAGGTGTTCCACATTAGCCAGATTGTATTTTAAGCTGTTATTATAATATAGGCCATCATCTGATAAATTTTCATTACTGCGAAAATGAGGGAAATTTTTTTTATGAAAACCTTTCAGTTTCTCTCCTGCCAGACATATTATCCATACTCACAGATTAGCCAGACTATTTTATTTACTTAAATTCAGTATACCTCTTACTACTAGTACTATTTTTATCACTGGAAAAAAAGGGCACTGTATTCGTATGTTCTGACGCATTTTTCGCCTCAACCCATCGGAAAACCCCGCCCTAAATATATATGAATTTTGTTTATAATTACTAACCGAACAATTCTATCCATGTTTGCTGACTGGGAAAATAAGTATCGAAAATCTTCACTGCCTCCTGAACTAATACTGTAGTGTTCAGATGTTTCCCTTTAAATATACTTTGATAGGGAATCTATACTGATTCCTTAGGCAGCGTTTTTTTGTTTGTTTCTTTCCTTCATCAATTCGAGTAATTTTACGAAGACACACACAACGTTCCATTACGATATTGCTAACAAAAATAAAACATATAAGTTAATATCACCTTAGGCTCCTAACTAAATTAAACAACAATATTTCATAACTACCTCGACGTAGCTTTATGAGAACTTGTCGTAATACCCTGAAATATTATTTTTCTAGCACATCATTTTTCTTGTTTATGAACACCAACTTATTATACAGGTATGACTTTCGCGTCTATAGTGTTTTACTAAACATAATACATAATTTATCATTGAGGAAAAATGTAGGCATATGCCAAAAATAATAAATGTATGTACTGAAAACAAATCTCAGCGTCGCAAAAAGTATGACGGATACACGGAGACAATCAGTTACAAGTAAACAATTTTTCGAAATGGCATTCGCTGTCAATGTGTGTATATTTAACACAGTCGAATATATTGATTTTATTATTAAAACTATGCTTCATTCGGTTGATTAGGTTATTTTTCATGACTAGCTAATACCTTTTATTTTTTGCCTAATTATTGTGTTCTACTTTAAATCTTGAAAATTCAGTCTTTAATCAGTGCAATGAAGTAGTCCAATGTCTATGCCATACACTACCTCATGTTAACTGTATGTCGTAGTGAGGCAACAGAACTTCTCCATTATTTATTAATCTATAGTAGGGCCGAAAAGTGTTGTCAATAGACCCATGAGAGCACTCGGATTGTGTGCATGAGCTACCATATGTCTTAAATTTAAAATATTAAGCTTAAATCTGGCAACATTATAGCGGCACATCCGCAAATATCTGCCCGTTGCATGGAAACCGTTACTATTGTAAATATACAGATTGGGAAAGTGTTGGTATTGGCATTGCACTAAAACGTAAAGAAAGACGGAAACAAATTGAAATTCCGCAGACAGAGTTGCCCACGCACATGAGGTGGGGAAAGTAGGTGATGTGCTATACGATAAACAAAAATGGCCTAGTTGCTTCTCTCTTTGCCATACCTAAACGAATATTTTCCGAATCTGTATATGTGGCGCCACTGAATGCGCTATGTTAGCCTCGTGAAATTCGTTTATCAGAATTCCGCTAATTTTACAGTAGTTCAACAAATTATTTCGTATAAAGGCACCGCGTTCCAACATTTATTTCATTTGGTCGAGTGTACCAATTACACATAATCTAGTCGTGGTTACGATCTCTGGTAGGCGTATAAAACATAATATATTTCTCTCGATTATATGGGATTATGTAGTGCCGCTTAAGTATTACATAACAGCTACTATCCTTTGACCAGAATGCCGCTGATTTTTTGCTCTACTGACTACACTTCTTGGCCTTACTTTAATTTATTTATTTATTTCCAAAAGATAAAACACCCATTTTTTCTTTGCTCTTCGTTAAAGCGGCATCTATTTCTGTGGTTATTAGCCGCCGCTATTGTATATGCAAAGAGCAAAGTGCATGAATTATATTAGTATTGAAAATACTACTGGGAGCATGATATAGGACCCATCTTACGAAAAACGTATCGAGAGCGGCAGATCTGTCTAGGCCGCTGCGCCGGCCTTGTAGTAGAGTAACAAGCTGCCTCTATTGTGTCATTTCGTTTGCAATGTATTGCTAAAAGCTACGACCTATTTTAAACGATGCCCCATCAAAAGAGAAGATTTGACTTGGTCGTGGAAAAATCGCCCTGTACAGGGGGTTGCACGGGGCGATTTTCCGAAAAAGTCAAAAACATTTTTGTTGTATATTTGAAGTTTACAGCACGTCAGCTTTGTTTTCACGTAATATTAAGTACATATCTTAATACTTAATATTTTTTTCTAATTATTCAATATTGTCTGCGTTATGCTTTCTTATGGAGCACCTTAATGAATTAACGCTTGTCCTGAAACGTATCAATTCACAAATCCTTTAACTCATCATAACTCGAAGCGTGTTCATTTTTCGAAAAATACCCCTGAAGTAAACGTTGTACGCTTGTTATCGAGGATTTAGTTGGTTCCTTCAAATTTATAATAGCATTTACCGTTCGATTTGTGGGATATTATCGAAGGTATTTAATATATAACTATTTAGTTTTTCGTAGTATGATTAATAAAAATAATTTTTACAAAAAATGAAATACAGAAAATAATTTGGTGTAATTTAGCAGGCATATCAATAGGACGATCCTATAGGACTTCCACCTAGAGCAGTATAGTTATATTTGGTATTTTCAATACGCTTAAGATACGTGCGAAAGATGCAAGATCTGTGAATTTTTTCGTTAGTAGTTAGGCAAACTGTACTTGGGGTGTACTTTGCATGTACAAGCACGTGGCTTACGGTTAAGTACGCGTTGCAGATGTAACATATGCGTTGTCTATTATTTAAAAGCATGAATGAATTAGTTAGTGCTGCGTGCCCTGTTTTGAATCTTGTTACCGCTACTTGTTCTCCTTTTTTTGCCTTACAGGAAGTATCCATTTTCAACACTTGGTTTATTGATTTTCAGACGTGTGTCAGCATTATGCCACTCGCGTTGCCACTGGATCATTATTATTATTTCTTTTGTGAATAACGTCAGACTAACGAATAGGGATGTTTTGTGTAATATTATCCTCCGCTGTTTCCCGTGCAACTTCACCTACTAATTCATTCCGTTTAATGCCAGAATGATTCTGAGATCATATAAAATGTACTAGCTTATTATTTTGTAAAGTAGGTACTCAGAGTCTGCAAGGAGCTAAGTGAGTCGAACATATTATTGAAATATTGTGCCCAATTGCGGTGTTTGCAAGACGGGCGGCTTGCCGTATGGCATATAACTCGGTAGTGAAGATGGAAGCACGATGAGGAAGGGTCCAAGATTATGTTACCCAGTTACAGGAAAATTAACATAATGAAACTGCTAGATACGATAATCATACTTAATAGAAGTATAACAAAGTGTAAATGCAAATAAATAAATATAAATGGAGTAAACAATATACCACTCGCTTTATTGCACTTTTCATATAACTGTTGCATATTCCATAAGATGCTTCTTCAGTGCCTTTCGTAAATAATGCTAGTGTTAGATAGTTCAACTTAATTCAAGAAACACTTATCAGTAAGTATAATAGGTGGAGCGCCGCACAGTGGTCCTTTTTCAAGTTCTAGAGGAACAAAATTCTACAAATTTGCAAATGAACAGAAAATATTCTTTAGAAAAGTGGAAAAATATTGAAAAAAATTGAGACACTAAGGGGGGGGAGGCGGTAATTGAAAACATTTTTTAGTTTTAAAATTCTGTATTTTACCCGTGAATACACCCAGAATAGTGCAAAAATTGTGAGAACCAAGGGGATGGCTTTTGTAGTGGTTGAAAATTAAGTATTATTTTAAAATTACTCTACTTTTTGAATAAGATTTGTCGATCTGCGAAAAAAATGTAAAGTAAATATGGTGAAATAAATGTACACTCTTAAGGGATGGTCTTTGAAGGGCTGCAGCGGACAATGTTATATTTCTACTCTATAATTTTAGGTTATTCTTGAAATAATATCCAGATAGGTTGTAACTTAGCTTGTGTTTAAAATTAATTATTCTGTATACAAATATATATCAGCGGTAATAAAAATAAAAGTAAGCAAGCAAAAAACTATCGCTATCATAAACAATTGGTTGTTTAGGCGTTCCTCTTTTTTCAAAAAAAATGTTTAATCATATCAATTTTTTTAAAAATTTGTTTGAGTAGGTTTAGAATGCCATGGAAACGTCGAAATTTTAAATTAAAAAAAAAAAAAATGTTCCATCTATTTTAGTGGTAAAATTTTTTCAAAAATGATAAAAAAAATTTCTATTTTTTTTTTAAATAGGTTTAGAACGCCATGAAACGTTAAAATTTTAAATTTGAAAAAAGAAAAAAAGTTTTTAAAAATGTTGGTAAAAAAAAAGTTTCAAAAAGAATGTTTTTTTGAAATAGGTTTAGAATGCCATGAAACATGGTAATTTTAAATTTGAACAAAGAAAAACATTTTTTCATATATTTTAGTGGTAAAAAATGTTTGATCAAATATTCCCTTTAGACGGTCCACCCTGTATATTTTCCACTGAAAGTTTAACCATTTCTTCCCTGACGGTAGGGTCAATTACCTACCAAATTTGACTGCTCTCCGTCAAGTAGTTTTTTAGTTAATGCACCCACAGATAGACAGACAGACAGACTGACGGAATTGAAAAACCTATATTTTCGTAATCTACGTGATCTGAAACGTCAAAATCCGAAAAAATCTGGGAGGGTGATTTTTTCTCGAATGCAATACTTCCCTTCGGTAAGCGAGGGAAGTAAAAGATTCATATATCATCACATATCATTTTTTCGATTTTTCGGGTAACAAGTTTAATGAGGTGTTTTCGGCAGCTTCCTTTATATCTGGTGGTGTCAAAGAAATCTCGTTTGCACTGTCAGTATCCATTTATTTAATTATATTACTTTTTTTGAGTACCTGATATGTAAAATTATTGTTAATAACGTTGGCGTTGAAATCGCACAAATTTTGACGTTTCAAATCAATCACAGAATTAGGCTTTGACACATCGTCATGGCTTACTAATAAAATAATACAGTTTGTAGGCACGTAGGTAAATGGTTTCAAAAACAGTGTTGGCGATTGCCGCGTGTTGCTAATAGATGATGCTTTGAAAAATACTTGCTAATGTAGTTTTTGAGTGTTCATTAAAATACTTCTTCGGCATGTACCACTTGTGTGCTTCCTACAAAACTTAGACAGACAACACTTCTTGTCTTTTGGTTGGTGCAATTTTGCTACTTTAATTTTTATTAAAAAGTCACTAAAGTCATTTCTTATAAACAACTGACTGTCCTCATTATTCATTGCAATCAGTGAATAATGAAATTATCAATAATGGATAGCGTTATCCTTGAGGAAACACCTACATAATGAGAGCATTATTTAATATCGTGGACAAAAGCTCATTCATTAATAGTTCACCATTTTCTTGAATGCGGGCAAAGAAGGTACACAGGTACTGTGGGGTTATACGATGTTAGCATTTCGTTCCGTGGCTACTCCGTGAACCCACCAGTAAGGCTGGAGTAGCCACTGCCTTATACGCCCTTCCAACAAACTCAATATGGTGGTTCGTATATATACTTAGTGGGCCAAATGATGTGACGGTGAGATGTAAGGGAAACGTCACACGCCCCAGTACTATTATTTTTTAATAACTAGAAGGTTTGTATTTTAATTTTTTTTGAAATTATTCGATGTATTCGCTGATTTAAGAAAACGCAAGAAAATATTTTAATCGCGGGTGTATCAGGATTGCGGGCAAAGCCTGCTACCCTAATATAATCTCATTATATATTTTGAAACCTACATTTTGACGTAAGTTTTATTCATGTATTCGATGACTTAAGAAAACATAAAAAATTTACCGGAAATGACGCCAAAATGGAAGAATGCGGGCAAATAAGAAGAGGAACCCTATTTCCCCCCCATTTTTTCCTCCAATGTGCAACGTTACGATGAATCGTCGATTTTGATTTATCAAACATATCGACTAAGTCGCTGTAAGATCGAACATTTTCGATCAGTGCTGTACCCTAGCGATATCATTCGATGCTAAACCACCTATTATGACCTGTTTCACAGTAAAGGTGACCACAGTAAACTAGAACAACATTAAATTTAAACAATTATGAAAACACAACTAATTTTAATGTAAATAAAATACGTGTTCCAAATGTAACGCAAAAACTAACACATCTTTACACGCTGACATCGAGGTTGACATTGACTAATTTGATAAAAATGTGAGAAATAAACATAAGTTTTAGGAAGAAATTCATAGTTGTCTTGACCCTCAAATTTGCTTGAAGAGAAAAATGACGTAAAAAAGGTACTGGTGTATGTACCCCTGCTTTGTCAATACACTTGTAATCAATGTAATCAATAATCCAATCCAATTTATATTCCTTAAAAAACTACGTATTTGGGACTATATCAAGCCTGCTTCGTGTACTAATTTTTTGTCTTTTGTCCCTGTTGTTGTATCCTGAGTAATAGAAGATACCTTTTCTATTCTATTGTTATCACTTTTATTTAGTAGGCCCACATTAGCTTCAACCCAGCAAAGTCTTACTTGTGTGTACCTAGTTAAATGCCTTAATAGATTGTTTGTTTAAGCGATCAATTTCCAACTGTAAAAACAAAATAAACCAGGTTAATTCATTGAAATGTATTTAAAGAAAAGTCTAGAATTTTAATTTTAAATCTCATTTAAACTAAATGAGAGCGTGTCACTGTCGTTAACAAAGAATCGAGTTGGAATTAAAACAGAAAACTAGAGCAACTAGGTTTTGTTTCAGGAACGATTTTCGTATCAGGAAAACGAATGGAGTGAAGACTGTGTTTACACGTTTATAATGGAACATCATTTAGAGATAATTTTCTCGTTTTATTGGAATAATATTTACTTAATGTTGAGAATGAAATTTATACAAAAACTTTGAAGCTATAAATTTATGTCAATATACATATTATGTGCATTCTTCTATTAGGTTAAATATTAGTATGTCTGTCGAAGGTCTTTTTATTTTATTTTTCATAGAATCGTTATAATATTACACCCACAATATTTTACGACAGAAAATGTGCGACTTAAGTTTGAAATATTTTTATGAAAAAATTTCGTGATGTTATGATTTCTCACGTTTTCGATTATGTATGTGTATGAAAATTAAGGCCTTTTGATTATGCCAGTCAGTCTGTCTGGATGGCTATTCTGTATCGGTGTGATGTGATGTGAGCACATGTTTTCATGAGAAAGTGGGCGGAGTTCCCTTGAAAATCAAAATTCTCTTTCTCTTGATAAATTGTGAAGAAAGGGGCCATTCACGCGTGAAAGGATGAAAGTATAACCTCACTTTTGGGCAAATGTTATTTGGATGTTGGTGGCATGATATTTGTTATCTTTATTAAACGAGGAATTTTGTGTTATTTAAAGGGTAGGAATTAAAGAGCGATGGAAATTTGTGTTATACTAATTACCAATTATGTACCAAGAATTCTTCAGATTGCTGAAGATGCTCAAAATTAACATCAACTTCATTACATAACCAATCTCTTCGGCGTAGCAGATAGTGCTGTTATAATTGAGTTAATAGAGACATTGCCTGGGGCCCCTGGGATATTTTATAACATATTATACAAGTTAGGTTATGTACAATCAAATTATTATATCACAAATTAAGTTTCTTTCGATATTGCTCCGAACTTTTCTTACAATCTCCAGCGACAGCAGTTCAAATTTTCTTGGCAACTTTTGATAAACTAATTTTTATATGTTTAACATACAATGAAAAGATGTTTTAGGGCACTATTCATCAGGTTGGAACGGATTCTTAATGTCATTATCTATTACCCATATTGCCCGGTGGCTCGGGGTCATATCGGTGATACCCATGAAGCCACTTTAACTCGCTTGGCATACGAGAGGGCTTAAATTATTTACTGAATGAATACTCTATCAAATAAAACATAGTGGTAGGAAACAAGGTACAAGTTTATTAAACAACAAAGATACAAATATAAAAATTACTTACATTTCTTGAACATATTTGGCACCCCTCGTAGACCACCCTCCAGGGGAGGAGTTGGGGGTCATGCAGTACCCGTACTTGGACTTCTTCTTTTCGAACTCAAAACCCAACTAACTCTTTTCCCTATCCGCCAATGCCATTACTCATTTTAACCGAATCAGCACTTTTGCCCCTGCGACAATGTAGTGCGCTGAACCTGCTTTCAGCCAATTCAGCTTTTTCCATACAAAGTAAAATACAGAGAAATACGTTAAACAGATCTAATGTAAGAAATTATATCCGTTACCCACAAATGGTGTACCGGGTGTCCCAAATAAAATTTAGGTACATGACACAAAATGTTTGGGAATTGTATACCCAAACATTTTAAGCTGGGGACCAGCTTTCCTGGGTGGGGAGATGTATTTTTATATTTCTATCTCTGTTGTTTCAGAATCTTGTACCTTATTACTACATTTAAAAAAAAAAATGTAGTATTGGTTTTGTATTTTTTCGGTGGACCATGAAAATCCGAAAAAAAAGTCGGATCCAAGTGAAAGTCATATCTATCGACTCGAGAGCGAATTTAGAAAATTCCATCCGTCGTTCAGTCGGTCTGTTAATCTGTCTGTCTGTCTGTCTGTCTGTCTGTCTGTCACGCCCAGCCCCCCTAATCCGTTTTCGGATTTCGATGAGACTTAGGTGGTTAATAGTAGGTCTTTAGAAAATCTTAACGCCGGAAGCTCGGCTCCGTTCGGAAACTGGAAGTACCCGATATAGACCTTTCGAGTTTTTCGGGAAAAATTGAATAACTCGCTAACGAGTGGTCGAATCGAGATATTTCAAAAAATAAATGGGGCCGCTGGTAAAGCTCTACAAATAAGTATACCAGAGACTATGTCGAAAAACAAATGAAAATTGAATTTCTTTGCAAAAAAACTGGTTTTCTCGAAATCGGGCTAGGAAGCACGATGACTGTCCAGAATATTGACCGATTTCGATGAGACTTGGTGAGATCAAAGGTATACGGCCACAAATGAAGCCTATTGCTGGCGGCCCGAATCGGTTGACCGCAAGTATTTTTTCCAGGGCCGAGTATAATTTTCCAAAGAAATTAATAACTTCCGAACCGAAGGTCCGATATTGATTTTCAAAAATGGCAATTGTAGGGCTCGATTAGGTCTATTAGGTGACGCTTGTGAGAAATTTGACAAAACAATAGCGAATCTACAAATCCAGGAAAACTTGATTTTTTTGATAAATTCTTCAAATTCCGAACAGTTTCCTAATAAAAATCAAAAATTAACTATTCCGTCGATCAATCTCCATAACCAGTATAAGGCACGGACCTTTTTGGACGAAAAATCTAAAATGGAGTTTTTTCTAAAAATTTGAAATAAACGAGTTATTTACGAAAATGCATTCCATAGAATTATTTTAAAAAAATGTTACAAATTGATAAATTCTCCGTGCGATATAGGAGCAAAAAATAATGTAATGTTATATTTAAAATATCATTTCCTTATTTTCATTTACTAAATAAGAACAGAACCGATGCCCTTTCTGTGTTTCAAAATGTAGTTAGCCATTACTTTAGTCAATACGAAAAGAAAAAAAAAAGAAAAATAGTCGACTTGCGACACTCTGCCGACTGAATCGTCCCAACGGGGATAAAAAGCTTATCAAAATGTAGTTTTTTTAGCTTGTTTTCTACCACTATTTGATAGAGTATTCATTCAGTAATTAATTTAAACCCTCTCGTATGCCAAGCGAGTTAAAGTGGTTTCATGGGTACACCGATAGGACCACGGGCTACCAGGCAATATGGTAGATACCTGTGAACGTCGCGTATTTTACTCAGAAATAAGTCTTACAGCCCTAAAGGCCATTTTATACGTGATAATAAACATTATGCTGACATTGCCTGTGATATAAACTCGCATATTGACAAGATGCATTTCCCATCATACCACGCGCGACCTTCAATCATGGCGTTTAGGAAATGGTTTTTTATGTATTCTTAAAAATTACAAGATACTTCACCATTTCTAGAAACCCCTATATAAATATACTGATGATGAACTACTATGTTCTTTTGCCCGACTTACGTAAAACACGACTTTAATGAAACTCTTTTGCAAATGAAATGGTTAAAAAATATTTTATTTCAAAAAGAAGTTATTAAAAATATGAATAAAACTTGACGGATTAATTGGATCTTTATTGAATAAAAATGAGCAGGTAACGTGGGTGAGACGAACAGGACGTCCATGGTTACCGTTATCGTCATGGTTTTCATCATCATCATAATTTATCAATTTGTAATATTTATTTAAATAATTCTATGGAATGCATCCTCGTAAATAACTCGTTTATTTTTAATTTTTCGAAAAAACTCCATTTCAGATTTTTTGTCCAAAAAGGTCCATGCCTTAAACTGGTTATAGAAATTGATCGACGGAATACATAATTTTCAATTTTTATTAGGAAACTGTTCGGTATTTGTAGAATTTATCAAGTAAATCAAGTTTTCCAGGATTTGCAGATTCGCTTTTGTTTTGTCAAATTTCTCACAAACGTCACCTAATAGACCTAATCGAGCCCTACAATCGCCATTTTTGAGAATCAAAATTGGACCTTCGGTTCGGGAGTTAATTTCTTTGGAAAATCATACTCGGCCCTAGAAAAAATACATGCGGTCCACGGATTCGGGACGCCGGTAATAGGCTTCACTTGTGACCGTGTACCTTTGATCCCACCAAATCTCATCAATATCGATCAATATTCTGGACAGTTATCGTGCTTCCTAGCCTGATTTCGAGAAAACCAGATTTTAGCAAGAAAAATTCAGTTTTCATTTGTTTATAGGGGATAATCTATACTAATATGCCTATAGAATTTTTTATGTGCGTAGGCTAGTTTAGGTTAATATGTGACTGAGCTCTTATTAGACCAACCACTGCGACCATCAGGTCTAATGTGGCTCACTTCTTCTTAGTTCACCCAACAGATTCAGCTTTTTAATAAAGGCGATAATCTTGTTGGGTGAGAAACCATCCAGGTCTTCTGGCTCTAGTTACCCTTTGTCCAATAGTGAGAACCTGGTTCTTTTTGCAGCAGGACAGGTACACAAAACATGCTCTGCCGTTTCATCATCATCCAAATACAGACGGCATTCGACATTTTCCACTAGTCCAATTCTGTGTAGATAATTATTTAATCTGCAGTGCCCAGTGTATAGGCTAATTAAAGTTCTTAAGTGTAGCAAATTTAACTCTAAATTCTCATTTAAGTCAACTAATCCTGGTAGTTCCTGCCAGTGCTGGATTGTTTTCAATTAAGTCTAGGCTAGGATAACAGTCTTGACAGAGTTTGTAGATATGCCAAGTTCCGGTTCTGGTTCTATAAATTTGGTTGCCAGCTAAAGAATTGGCAACTTAGTTGCCTTCCATGCCAGAGTGGTCAGGTATCCAGATCTGGCAGTTTGCTGTTTCTGTTCAGTCGGGTAAGAGCCTCCTGGCAACTCCAAACATTTTTAGAGTTACAACAGTAGGATACAAAGGCTTTAAGAGCAGCTTAGCTGTCTGAAAATATTTCTATTGATCTACTATATATTACAATTACTAAATTTTCCTCAAAAAGTAGCATTTTTAAAGCAATGTAGCTGTCTTAAATAATTTTCTGATTATTTTTGCTATCTACCCAAGTTAAGAGGGAATAATTCGTAAGAACTTATATGTACCTACTCACTTAAACCCCTATATTATCAGAAGGTCTAAATGAACAGAGTTTTGAACCACTCTAGATCCAGCGACACATATTTTAAAATATCCGTATATTTTAATAAAATTGCGAGATTTTGTTGGTACAGAGCTCCACCTATGTGGAAGGAGCGCTTTAAATTTAAAATAGTTCAAACAAAATTCCCCATTAACTATTCTATGAATTCAGCAGTTATTGTGTATGTTTGTTTGTTTAGGAGCTCATTTAGCTTTGCTTCAAGTACATCTAATAAATTATACCACATCTAACCATGTACGTTTTATCCCGAGAGGGCAAGAGTTGTCATAGCCCTTTTTCATTCCACGTACCGCATTGCATACAAGTTAAGATTAAACCGAATGCTAATAGAGAATGCCACTCAATTTGAGTTTTCCATCTAAATGAATATTTTCTTTTTTCTCTCAATATTAAAGTGCTTAATGTTTTGTAATAACAAATTTAATTTTCATTTTGATTAATTAATTAATTGATTAGCCAGCGTACGGTAGGCATTGCTGCCACTTCCGGATATCTAATCTGGATATTTTTATATACCGCCGGACCGGCGGCATACGCCGGATTAGTCTGTTGCCAGCAGCGAGAGTCACCACATGACTCATGGGGTAGGAATATAGGATTGGCATTATACGTGTTTGTGAGATGGTTCTTTTAAGTTTCCATGCTTCTTTTAAATCAAAGTTTTTGTTGCGTTCCTATGTGCCTGGGATGTTATATTTTCTCCCTCCAGTTGGTGGTTTAATACTCCGTATAGGCAGTTCACGTCGACACAGATTATTTGCACCATTAATTGGTGTGTTCTCGTTTCAACTTCCTGTATTAGTGTGTCCATTTTATTTGTTTTTCAAGACTTATGTTAACTTACTGTAAGAGATTTTTTAAAATTATTGTTGTATATCGCGGTAAAAGAGCCTTTTCACAGCGAGTTGTAAATGAGAAAGAGATATGAGAAAATGCTTTTGTTTCACACATGTTTATTTTTGAGATTATCAAGAATTTTTTTTTTAGGTTTTGAAGTTAATAGAAAATTAAACAATTAAGAAACTTAAGAAAATTAATAAGTTAATAAAGTTAATAAAATAAATTAGTATAGCTTAGCTTTCTATAGTGTCTGGTCTTGTAATTGCTGGTTAATTTTGTTTTCTTGGGTCGGTTTTTTACACTTACATTTGTCTGTTGCACCCAAACATTTATTATTTATTTACACTTTCCAAGAATAGTTCATTGAAGATTAAAGGGTCTTGGGTATAGGTCGATTCGTTCCCGTCGACGGCCAAACTAAGGTACATATTTTTGGTAGTATTAAAAAGCACTTTACCAGCAATTTTCAATTATTAATTCGGTATGCACTTTGTTCTTCTATTATGACACTTCACTTTACGCAGCATTTTATCGAGTTTAACGGAGTTTTGTCCGATTCTTTTTGCGTTTTCTTCGGGAGCTTTTTAGGGCATGTCTACCCTCGACCTTAGTCAACTCAAGACCCCAGATTTAGTTATCATTAATTAACAAATATGTATTACTCTTTATTTTATTATTTTAGTCAATATTTAATAAACCACAAGTCGCACACGCACCAAACCCTATGTCATATAATGGATGAAAAGGTGTCTATCTGAAATTGTAAAAATATACAGGGTCGTCCGTTTAGAGAAACTGTCGATGACATCATATCTCGAAAACTAGGATAGCTGATGGAAATCAAAGTACGTCACCGAATAGAATAAACATGCTACAGAAACTCTTTTAAGGGTATTTTTTAATCGAGTTTATAATTTAGCTAGAAATCAGGTGATTCCACATATTTGCCCAACCCTGCATATTCGCATTTAGCAGCGCTGGACTTTTAATAGTTTCATCAGAGTATTATTAAATACTCTTCGATAATATTTTAAAGTTAATTGATATATTGCTTAATCTACGTAAAGTTCTTTCCTGTATATTATACAGTCTGGATAAATTTTTGTATTTTTGGGTGCTTAATCAAAACCTTAAAACATTTTGTTCCAAATTTACAATAAACCACACTTTATAGTTCACATATGTTTCAATGTGTGACGTGCTTTGTTCCAGTTGCCTAGCGCATAGGCAAGTGGAAGCGTCACTTTAGCGCTGAGCTACGTTTTGGTTATATTCGGTTATCTCGAGCGCCACCTTTGCAATTTTTACGTGGGGAGAAGGTCCCACATTAAGCAAGCAAACGGTGAGAGCGGTAAAAACAATAAAATCGGTAAAAGAAGCAGTAAGCGAAAAAAAACCGATAAGCGGTAAGAAACAACACCACAGTAAGTAATGAAAACAGGCAGTATGCAAGTACCAGGCAAAAGCAAGTGTTATCTGCAGCAATAATCATACCTAAATGAACGGTCAGAGTGTAGGTGTGAAGAACTTGACAAAACTAAATGAAACTGATACCAAAGAAATAAAACGGTTGTCGGATTCGGTGCGGTATGTAACCGAGTTACACCCGTATTGGAAAAAAATAAAACGCTTGTGGAATTCGGTATCAGCTTACGGCGGAGAATATTTTTTAGACGAATAGACAGAAATAATCAGAACGGTGGTATTTCGGTTCGGTTCAGAAATGTTAAAATTACATTAACACTTTATGCGGTGTTTTCCAAGCGCTTCAAGCCCCATAGCTGAGTGCCTTTATCAAATAAACTTCGGTTGGGCCACGTGGTATTTTGTCGGGGTTGATGCGGAAAATTTCTATGTATCGGAATATAAAGATAGTTAATTTAATTGTTAAGTTATTTCAAAGTAATGAATTTTGTTTCAGTTCGTATCAGTACGATATGCTGGAAACAAAATGAACGGTAAACTATTCTCTCTACTCTCTACTGCCTCAGTAAAACAATAGCACTATAACAAATTTCACAAAAGTTATTTTGTGATGACATATTTTATTATAATTCATTTAAATTCGAAATAGTTAAATTAACATACACGGTAATTACAATTTGTACACACTTGGTAAAACAACAGATATTATTTTAACTCAGTACCATCACAAATGGTCTCAATTAAAATAATATAAACGGTAAAAGGTATTCTGGTTTTCTCTCGAAATATCATCTATATACTTTTTCCCTCTGAACATTTTTTGGAGCATAGCTATTTGGATAAGAACGGGAGAATTTAACAGGTTCTAATTCGGACACACCTACTTTGATAATAATTTAACTTTAAATTAAGATTTATTTGTCAAAGTCGGAAAATGATAATTATATTCTGACACATTTAGTCGGAAATTATTTTAAACTTATGGCTTTAAAACACGCATTTTAGTGAATTAGTTTTATCGGTGTTAATATAAAAACGTCGACTAGAAACCAGCGGCGATGATAAAACGGCGTACTTACATGTGGTGAAGATCGGAAATAATAGCCAACTTGACTACTCAACAAATCGGACAAAAGTGATGATCAAATCTGCTTTAATGAAACTCATTTGTGCTGGCTTACTCACCAACACCCTCAGTGTCAAATTTTATAATAATCTCGGGTAGTCCTCTCACGGTCAGGTTTATCACATTTTCTATATAAAATAGAAATCTTTCAACTGGTTAAATGAGGAGAAACCTATAACAATGATTTTAACATATGTTTGAACGTGAACGGGGCAAGCAACGATTATTATTAATTTAGATTGCATTTTTGGCAACGGAAAATTCATTTCGTTACAAATGAAAATATAGAACACGTGTAACTATTTATTGTTCCTTTAAATAATTTTTTTAAACCTCATGTGAAATTATCGAAAATACCATGTAGCTCCCATTGTAATAAATGCATTCTTACAACTACTTGTAATTATTTATATGTCAAAATTTGCCATGTCTCACAAGACACTACTACAATTAAATCCCTTTTTATATTATTTGCCTTGAACTTACAACTATTGCATTTTACTTTCAGCTACAAACGGTAGACTAATAGATAATCTAATTTTAAAGCTTAAATTAATAACAAACTTCCTTTAAATTGAAAAGACAACAGTAAAATAACAGTTTCTTGCCCCGGTAAACTTTTCTGAAGTCGTCTCTATACTGTAAAAGTTCAATAAAACTGTTAATTTAAAAACTATAGGAATGTACAAACTCGAAATTTATAAAACAAAACGACAACAAAGACATCACTCACGATATCGCACCATAGCACTTATAATCTCCCACTGTGGCTTCAGCGTAATTTAGTTTATTTCGAATTGATAAGTGGAAATAATTATTCACAATAACTGACCCACATAAAACAAGAGCCGCCAATACTCGGTGAGAGGACGAAGGATTGATACAGTGTATAATAGAGACGGTATTTACCTCCGAAGGATGCTTAAATGAATTGATGAACAAAATATCAGAAACAATAAGTGGAAGAATTGAAAATATGGTCAAGGTACATAGTGAAAAGGTTGGACAGCTCAATAACAAGCTAATGGCTATCAACATGGTAATTGATGACCAGGAACAGTTTTCTCGGCGCAATAATTTAAGAACTTATGGTTTGCTAGAGGAGAGAAAATGTGCAAAGCAACGTCTCCAGATTAATTAAACAAAAACTTGGCATTGGATTGGCTATAAATGACTTTGATTTTTGCTATAGATTTGAAAGTAGAGAAGGGACAAATAGACCGGTTATGGTGATATTTATAAATTAATACTTATGATTATTTAAAAACAATGTAATATAGAGTTGGGATAGGCATACTAAATGATTAATTTGTATACTTATGTTATAGTATAACCTAGGTTAGGGTGTTAACCTAACCTAACCTAACCTAACCTAACCTAACCTAACCTAGGTTAGGGTGTTAATCCGGAGGAAAATACCTTGCACTACTCGCTTTATCTCAGCCTAGTGGTTTTCCTTACCTTACCATAATGGAATGCCATATTCTCTACTTTGTCGTTGTTAATGTATATATGGAAGGAAGTTGATGTTTATTATTATTGCTATATTTTCTTCCTCTCGTATTGAGCGGTACTTTATCTCATGCACGTCGACCTGAAGGCAAGATGTGCAATAAGCGAGTCACATCTGGGCGAGAAACTTTCGGACGATACTACATTATTATCATTTTTTTTTCGGTTTGCCTGTTGGCTTCCGTGCTTTCTGATTGATACCATACGGTAGCCGCACCGGCGATAATTACGGCAACTCCACACGAATTGTGGGGTTAGTGACTGTAATTTCCGGAATCATGTACCCTAAGTACGGACGAAGGGATCCGAAGATAACCGCCTTCTGCATTTAGCCTGCCTGCCATTCTGCTGATTTCTAACAGACCGGTATGATCTTTAGTTCCGAGAGTAGCGTAGGCTTCATACCTCCGAGTACACCGATTATTAGGATGGCCACCTTGACCGAGTAGCCTGGGTACAGCACTTGAAGCTCGTACCGAAGATTTGGTCCGTTTTTCCTTCTCTTTCAAAGCGATGTTTGGCTCAGCAGGTGCCGAGATCTCGATCACAAACATCACTTTGATTTGATGGCCGAGGAGGACTATGTCAGGCTTATTGGCTTGAGTTAGCCTGACTGTCAGAAACGAATTATTTCAATAAATTCGGCACCTCTCGTTTTCGACAACGGACTCGATGTCTGCGGGGACGTAAGGCAGCATTATTATTATATCGATTTCAAGCTATAGTTTCGTAATCGGTAATTTTTTCATCTACTGTAACTGATTTTTGACCTATTTGTAAATGAGAAATTCTTTCAGTAAAATCTTGAAATTTTTGTTTCATTTAAATTATAAATATTCTAAAATTCACCAATACGGAATTTTTCAATGTTAATTATATCAAACTATTTCGAGAAATTTAAGATTTAAATATGTAGCGAGCGTAGATACGTCTGCCTATACTTATTTCTCTATACGAAACTGCAGCTACGTCAAGCGCGGTTATTACTTGGATGGGTGAACCAGTCCAGGGAAACACAGCGTTCTTGCTCCATCTTCTAATGGCTTTTATATCTGCGCATGCGTAGAAGGTATGTAACTTTAGACGGGGGTTGCATCGCGGATGTCATCTTTCGGAAGGGATGTGAAGTAGTCGGTCCCTCCTCTATTACATATTAGACAAGTGAAAAATCCCTACTCTTCGATAGGGAAGTGGTCTTGCAAAATGTACAGGTTTGGGTAGCTCGCCTCCTGGTGTCGGTGGTAGGCCTCAGTAGCAGAAATAGGCCGATATTAAATAAGTGAAAAAAAGCACTTTCTTACAATAAACTAAAGCAAAGAGTTACATAATAACGACGAAATATCAAATATTTGATAATAACTAAGAAAATTGAAACTTTTAATTCACATTTTCAATTTATCTGCATAAAACAATGCTGCCACTAAAAAGTCTAAACATATACCATCACCTTACACTAATTTTAGAATATTTGGTTCTGTCAAGGCAGGAATTCTAGGGAGGAAGACTTAGACATATTAGTTAAAAAAGAAATCTTTTTAACCTACTAGTTAAATTTTCCTCTAAAATTGTAATGTCACCACGCTATCGTTTCTCATGGCTTAGTAAACATTTGTACTGCTAATGTTCTTGAACATTCATCTCCCTGATACATGAGGATTCGAGTTACTCCAGTAATGGGACTTATGTAGATTAAGAAGCCCATTTTTGGTAAAGTTAGCATCATATGTCCATATATTTCTCAAAAAATAATTGTCATCTTCGTCACTTATTACAGTTTACAAATATGTGATCAAAATTCAAAATGGCGACATCGACATGGCGGACAGGTTTTATCATTTGTAGTCTGATTCGACTGAGAATCGATATCTGAGGGCTATCAACGTTGCAAATTAGAATTATCTGGTCTAAATTCATCACTTCAAAAACACGGCGTTAAAATGGAGAATATTTAGTTGAAATTCTAGAGTTCAAAATAGCGGTTTCATGATGACGAATCGGTTTTATTACCTGCATATAGAGAAGGATTGTATTGAATAAACACACTAATATAATTGGAACAAAACTAAAAAGAAGAAAGTAAATAAATAATTTTAAAAATTAATAAAAAAACACGCTTTCAAACACAAACTGAAACTGTTAAAAATGTATTTAAAAAAAGGGGAAATAATGTTAATAGTAACAATAATTATTTTAATAAACGCAAAAGCGTGGGGCTCTCAAAACACCTGAAAAAACAGAAAATTTTACTTATCTGTCGCCCCACGCTTTTACGCTTGTTAAAATAATTGTTGCTATTATTAGCATTATTTTCTTCATTATTAATAGTTGCAGTGTGTCTTTAAAAGTGTGCTTTTTATGAATTTTGTAATATTGTTTATTTATTTTAAGTTATTTACGAAAAACCATATCTAGATACCAAGTTTTCGATGCTAAAATCAAAATATTCAAATCGTCATAATTTGAAAAATGTAGATTTTCATGAAAAATTGTATACCATCTTTTTTCTTACATTTTGATTATCTATCAAATCTAGTAATTAGTTTTATTTTACCCCTTCAGAAGAGGTAGGAATCATCCGGCAACGAAAATCAACTATTTACTTCCCTCGCATACCGAAGGGAAGTATTGCATTCGAGAAAAAATCACCCTCCGCGATTTTTTCGGATTTTGACTTTTCAGATCACGTAGATTACGAAAATACAGGTTTCTAATTCCGCCAGTCTGTCTGTCTGTTGGTGCATTAACTAAAAAACTACTTGACGGAGAGCAGTCAAATTTGGTAGGTAGTTGACGCTCCTGTCAGCGAAGAAATGGTTAAACTTTCACTGGAAAATATACAGGGTGGACCGTCTAAAGGGAATAAATAATGAAAAAAATTTTTTTTGCTCAAATTTAAAATTTCCACGTTTCATGACACGCTAAATCTATTTCAGAAAAAAATATATAAAACTTTTTTTCACCAACATTTTTGAAAAATAAAATAGAAGACATTTTTTTCTCTTTGTTCAAATTTAAAATTTCCACGTTTCATGGCATTCTAAATCTATTTAAAAAGAAACATTTTTTGAATTTTTTTTACCAACATTTTTGAAAATTTTTTTACCAATAAAATAGATGGAACATTTTCTTTTTCTTTGTTCAAATTTAAAATTCCCACGTTTCATAGCGATCTAAACCTATTTAAAAAAAATTAGAACAATTCGTTACTATTTTTGAAAAATTTTACCACTAAAATAGATGGAAAAATTTTTTCTTTGCTCAAATTGAAAATTTGCACGTTTCCATGGAATTCTAAACCTATTCAGACAATTTTAAAAAATTTTAAAATTGTTTTGAAAAAATGGCTACTTCCTATAGAATAGATGAAACATTTTTTTTGCTCAAATTTAAAATATTCACGTTTCATGACATTCTAAACTTATTTCGAAAAAGAAAAATTTGAAAATTTTTTTCACTAACATTTTTGAAAAATTTTTACCATGAAAATGGATTTGTTTTTCCCTAAAAAAAAATTGAATTTTTTTACCAAACATTTTCGAAAATTTTCAAAAAAATGAAATTTTTTAACCAACACTACTCCACTACGTGAATTTAGAATTGAAAATGTGACAGATGGCAATAGTGTTTGGCATATGCACCTATTACACTTTTATTGAAAAATGTACAGGGTGGTCATCCCAAGAAATAATTCAGTCATGGCGGATATTTGTAAAGGTATCTGCGCAAGCCTTCCATATTTGGCACCTGTTATTTAGTATTGAACTTTCGCTGTTTCATGAGCACTCTGTATATGTTTTGACCAAAACTTATCAGATTTTCTTTCTAATAATAGTGATAACTATATTCCGATTTATATTTTCAATGTCATTTCGTAATTAATAATTTTTTAGAGTGACCGCCATGCACAAATAAAGAGGGAAGTTCTGTGTAAATCCCTTTACCGACTGTTTTACATTAATTTACACAGCCTCAAAAAGATCATCACAAGAGGATCCATGAAAATATTTACACTAGTAGTGTCTTTCACTTTACTAATGACGATCAGAAAGTGTATTCTCCACTTTACAGCGTTTTATATTATGTTCAAGCAGAAAATCCTTATTTTCTACACATATAATAGACAAATATCTATACTATACTCTATATTATATTTAAGGTGACTCAGACCCACTTTCAACGCTCTCTACATCTCACATTTTCATGTTACTTTTGCTTTGTCGCCCGGCTTCTACATGCCCACGTACTTAAAGGTAGTGTACTAAAGTATCATTTTTATCTATCCCACAGGATCATTAGAGAGCAGGGACTCGCCTACCTCAAATCATGCTAACAACCCCGCGTTCGCCCTGGATATCGGGGATATCCCCGAGGAATATTCCCAGTCTAGCACTTTCACCGGATTCCAGAAGAGCGGCAGAATCACGCCGCCCGCTACAACTATTCCCAGGTTTAGGAAATACTGCGTGGACGATTTCAATTTCCTTAAGGTTCTAGGCAAAGGCAGTTTTGGAAAAGTAAGTATCATAAACATAATGTAGGTAATAAGTAAGATGTTAAGATTAGGTATTAGCCCAGTCACAGCCCATATGCGACACTCCTTTGATCTAGCAGAAATGCCGCCGATGACCTCGGACATTTATTGTGGATGTGACACGTTGCCAGTTTGGCAAGAAGACTTCATATTTAGTGAAAATGTGTTGCCGGTTGTATTGCTAGTATACTTTTGTAAAACATACACTCCATTTTCCTTCGTTGGTAATCACTGACAATAATGCACAGAACATTGTTTACAAAATTATATTTTTATTTATCACCTAAAAACTAGCAAAGGTATACAAAATTCTTAACTAAATAAGGCTACAAACTCGCGAAGTTCTAAGAGGTTAGGTTAAATCACATCTTTAATTACACAGGTTTACAAAAAGAAAAAAGTTTTCTGGATCTGGGGTTAGACCATACGCTTCTTATGTATTTTTCGACGCTGAATTCGAATCTGTTTTTAGTTTTGTTCTATCACGTTAGGATTTTGAGATATTCTAAATTAAAAGTTGGACATATTTGAGGTTATGTAACTTTGAGTGTTTTTTTCTCAAGAAACCATGTGTGGGACCTTAGTCTTCACCTTTAAAATACCGTTGAGTTTGCTCAAATATCTTTTTTTTGTCGCCGAGATATTGCAATTTAAATAATGACCATAAGGTTTCCGTACTAATTATAAAAATATGATATGAACAGACAATTTTAAAAATTCGGTATCTCAGCGAAAAAGAAAAAAAGATATTTGAGCAAACTTTACCGCATTTTAAAGAGGAAGATTTGTACTTTAATATGCCATACATGGTTTCTTGAGAAAAAAAATCTCAAAGCTACATAACCTCAAATATGTCTAACTTTTAGGTTAGAATATCTCAAAATCCTGACATGATAGAGCAAAACTAAAAACAGATTCGAATTCATAAGAAACGTATGGTCTGACCCCAGAACAACTTTTTTTTTTGTAAACCTATGTTATTAGAAATTAAAATGACAACGGACAATTTATCTCACATCAAGATTAAATACGCTCGGGATGATTCGGATAATCCGAATCGGAATTTTAGTACCTGACTGTAGGTAATAGAGGATTTTAATAGTATAATTATAATATCTGCATTATATAAGACATTTACCTACATTGCATAATTCCTAACATTACACATTTGTTTCATTTTTAAGACTTGTTTTAAAATAATAGTGAAATCTGTACGTCGTACGAAAATTCAATCTTTTATTGCAGCTGAACTGTTTAGTTGACGAACAGTACAATATGAGCATGAGTCTCGGCTATTTAACCCAAAAAGTTCTATAACTAGAGTAGACAAGCTGCATAAGCGTATAGTTCTCTTCATATACTTAAGGCACATACAAAATGTCGGCACCTTTGACTGATCAAATACCCCGACATTTTTTATTTGCTTTAAATATATGAAGAGAACTATAATGTATAAGCAGCAGGCGGCGCGGGTGTTCTCATCCTTCTCACGCAGTTCGTTCTCTCTTTGTCCGCTTTATCGTACAATAGCTTGCTTTGTAAAACAGAGTGGAGAGAGGGTACGAAGTGTGCGACAAGGACGGAGAGACCCGCGTCTCGCGACAAATCAACGGCTTGTCTCCTCTAGTTGTAGACCTCTTTGATTTAACCTGAATGTATCTTTGCTAGTGTTGCACAAATATCGCTGTCCTTTTCAGTGTCGCATATGGGATTTATATGTGGCCCAGTGTAGTAAGATAAAAATTAAAACAAAAACATTAATTGAACAGACTACAATAAAAAGGTCGTAATAAGTTATGAAATAAAATTTCGCCGTAGCGTTAGACCCTTTTATACAGATAGCGGCAGCCACATACGTTCACCGACGAATTTATGGGTATCTAGACATTTTATGTTCACATGTGTAAGGCAGATTGGTGGGGGTTCGATCGAGATGGCTGCGGCTTCTTTTTCTTCATCAGCCCATATGCCTCCACTGCTGGACAGAGGCCTCCCGTAACTGTTTTCACGAATGTGTGTCCTATGTTATATGCATCCAATTTGGATAAACTTGTTTCAAGGTCATCTATCCATCTAGTTGCTGATCGTCACCTGTTCCGAAGAGCGTCTTGTCTCGGTCTCCACTCTAATATTCCCTTCGTCCACCTGTCAACCCTTACTCTTACGACATGTCTCGCCAAATCAAATCAAATCAAAACAAATTTATTTTAAATTAATAATACATAATTGTCCTCCCTAAGCACTCGTCCGGAGCCAGCCAAACATCCACAGCACTAATCGCCGTGGTAATTGAAGGGATGGACAGAGCGAGACTAGGTTGCATTAAAAGTAAACTTAAATAATGATCACAATCTCCTTTTGCATGATAGGCGAATTAAAAAGTGTATAAGACAGAACATGTAAAAAATGTTTTAACTTAAAACAATTGATATATGCAATACAAAAGACACACAGATATATATAATAGTTCTGCACGAGAAAATTACTATCCAAAAAATCCGTTCCAAACAATGCAGCAAGAGCGAGCGGCTATATCAGACCGCATAATTTATGATTTAAAATGTTTGCTTTCTAAAGAATTTAATAATCAACAAATAAATATGGTTTAGAAGAAATAATTTAGAGCGACAACGCAAACAAAAAATACAAAAAGGGAACTCTTACGACATGTCTCGCCCAGTTCCATTTCAGATTTGCTATTCTATCAATCACATTGGCTACGCCAAATCTAACACGTAGTTTTGTATTTGGTACACGGTATCTCAAAGACAATCCCACCTTGGCGCGTTCCATTGTCCGTTGGGTTACCCGGATCTTAGTCACTGAGGCCTTGATAAGTGTTAGAGTCTCCGCCCCGTAAGTCAGAACTGGTAAAACACATTGGTCAAACATCTTTCGCTTAAGGTAAATGGAAATATTTCATTTGAGAACATCTGTCAGTTTTCCAAATGCGGCCCAAGTCAGCCCTATTCTACGCCCAAGTTCTCAGGTCCGATTACGCAGACACACAAAAAAAAAATCGAGTGCGGGAAGGCAGACCTATGTATTCCCATACATTTTGATCTACTAAACACGAATCCAATGTCCGTTTTGCTCGATTGGCTCTTGATTTTTTCCTAACCTCAAAGACACCGTCAGGATACCAGAAAAATTTCAAACAAGTAAATAAAAAGGTTAAATGAGCTGACTTTCATCATTCTCATACGTATTTTGCGATTCTGAGGCCGATTGTGGGCGACACGATGATCCATGGTCATTTTTGAGGGAGATACACACTGCCAAAGTCAAAGGTCCAAGGATTTCGCTTCTCCTGCGATATGGGTGCGCCTCGGGAGCAACTACATCCGAACGAGGTACTACAAAATTATGAAAAAACTCAGAAATACACAAAAAGAACACAGACATACATCCCTACGATACTTCATTTTTTTTAAAACGACTTTTTACCGATATCTGTCCGTATAGATAATTAGTATATGTACTCCATATACCCCAAGTACACTGGCAGACGAATCCTCCGGTTGGTGCGCGCCAGGGGGAATTTAAAAAAAAAATGGTCCCACCATACCAAAAATTTCCAGAGAGAGAAAAGTTTCGTAGTTATATGCTGTCTTAGATTACCGACTGGCAGATATAGGTGGAGAGTCGGCTGTATAGATTTCCTATGAATAAGATACACGAATATCTTTATGTTAGTGAGTGATTACTACCACAGACATACAGGGAGCCACTTCTCATTTTTGCAAATTTACCAGAGTTACCAGTTTTTGTTCGAGGTCAAAAGACAGCGGTGTCGCGGCACACTAGAGAGAAGGCCAGTAGGCTAGGCTC
This sequence comes from Stenurella melanura, assembly GCA_963583905.1. NCBI lineage: Eukaryota > Metazoa > Arthropoda > Insecta > Coleoptera > Cerambycidae > Stenurella > Stenurella melanura. The sequence continues at coordinate 151,466,783 of OY757312.1, forward strand.
ACTCTTGAGATTTATTATAATCGATTTTGTTTTTTATGAATCCACTGCGCATCCGATATTTGTACGCTCATCTACATATACACTGATCGAGCTAGAAAATGCTAATAAACTGGCCAACACTTACAATGACACTATATTATTTTTGTTCGAAGATATCCTTGGCAGATGATTTATTTTGCGATTGAATTTAATGTTTACTGATTAATCAATAAGTAGCGAATTAAAATTTGACTTTCCTTTACATAAATTAGAACATCCGCATCTGACGTCACAGGCTGAAAATGTATGACTTTATATTATTCAAGCAAACATTTGTACACGGCTGCCGAGAAGTCCGCGCTACTATCGATTAGGCTGCTGCGCTTGCCAATTACATTACCTACCGTGTCGGGAGATTACTTAAAATTTATACAGCGATGCTGACGGTAGAGCACAGAAGTGTACAGCTTGTTCTAAATAGGTGCCTGCTTGCAAATAAATGATGTGTTAGAATTGCAACTAACTGATATAGGTTGTCTGTTGTACAAATTGAGTGACACTAATAATATCTCTTTATTTCAAAGTAATGTGTCGCGGTCGACTGAGACTATCATATGCAACGGCCGATATACGCAAATGTATTACGGGTTGCATATATCACAGGGAGTCAAGTTACCAGTTTTCATTTAAAGTGGAAATACATCGGTATCGCGGTCGAGTGAGACTGCGTATATGCAACGGCTGATATACGCAAATGTAACATGGGTTGCATATATCACAGGGGGTTATGTTACCAGGTTTCATTTGAGGTGGAAACACAGCGGTGTAGTGGATCGTGGTATTTCCGGACGAGACGAAGCAGAGTCCGGAAAAAGTTGAAAAACTTTATGTTTTATGTATGGTGTTATTATTTCCAATGTCCCGATGATTGCAAGGATTGCGAAATCTGTGAATTTTTTGTGTCATCGAATACATGAATAAAACTTACGTACAAAATGTAGGTTTTGAGGTACCTATACAATGAGATTGTAGTGGGCTGCCAGACTTAATTTGCTGCAACCCTGAGACACCCTCGATTAAAGTTTTTTTTTCTGTTTTCGTAAGTCATCAAATACATGAATTATTTTTTTTTTAAGTTAAACTACAAGCCGTCCAGTTATTAAGAAAAATAGGCTGCCTCTTCTTATTTGCCCGCATCCTCCTATTTTGATGTCATTTCCGGTAAAATTTCATGACGCGGGCAAAATTTGCATATATAAAAAGTGGCTTCGTGTAGGACTATGGTAGTACTTACTCACTCATACAAAGTTTTTCATGTATCTTATTCATAGGAATTCTATACAGCCGGCTCTCTACCTAATATGCCTGTTGGAAAAGAAATTACTCCTGAAAGCGACTGGGGTTCTAAATAAATCTGGGGAACTTAAAAAATATACATGCTCGATTGTATATTTTTAAGTTTAGTTCGCATTTTCGGAAGGTCAAGAGAATTATATACTCACGCATAGTAATATAAAATGTCACAGAGAGATAATAATGTTCGTCTGTTTTTATACCGACGAACGTCGAGAAAATAAAGGGGCTATTTTAAGGTGCTGCAAAATTATTTGACTATTACTCATTCACCTTTGCGTAAACGGCCAGAGAGGCCACGCATGCCCATTCATAAAATTTGAATATTTAGTAAACTAATAAATATTTTTTGACATGTCAAATTGAAGAGGCCAATATTTTTTTTACAGATAAATAAAATTAACATTTTTTACGAAAATAATAGTCTGCTGCTTGATCTCATTACACTCACCGATAAAGAATTCGACCCTTTCGACCCAATTTTTTTGATTTTTTTTTTAGCAAGTAGTAGATGAATTTGTACAGAGTATGAAGTATTTAATAACCTTCAAAAAATTATTGATTTGACTCATATACCAGGTAAAACATATTATGCTGGTTTGTACGAAGAAGATGTGCTGTTTTAGGCGACGATTGCTTAGAAAATGTAAGTCAGTATCATTCGACAACTGCTCGTATGGTCGCGCTACCCTAGTCAGAGCTTTGAATATAGGTAGACAAGTCAGTCTCAGTCGATCCCTTTTCTGTTAAGGCACTTCCTTTTTCTATTCACAACATCTTGCCAGACGTTTTGTGAACCGTCAATTATTAATATTTTAGTTGACCTCCGTTTCCTGTATAGGATATCTAACGACGTAAATCTTTTCCCATTAGCACCTTGGTGACTTCAGCTCAACCTTATGGGCGTCTGATAACCTTAAGACAATCAATTATTCTACATTGAATATTTATCCAGTAAATAAGCCGGATATTTTGTAAAACTTGGGAAACACCACCGATTTTAAAAATTCCTTCTGCGTTGTGTTCCTTGAACCCTCAAGATCATTCTTGGCCAGTAACATCTTTGCGGGCGGATAAAATGGGGGACTTACGGGGGTTATAAGCCTCAAAGATGACCCAAAATTTATAAGCCTTGAAATAAAAAAAACTTTAAAATTGAAAATGTCTGCCTTTAATTCTCTACTCTGTCTCTCTCTATATGGTTTTCGTTTTTCGTGGTCGCGCATAACGAATTTGATGTTCAATTAAGGTAAATTGAAAATGGTGGGCCAACAGTAGAGCCATTTCCTCAGGAAAAGTTTGTTTTTCTCCTATTTTTGTGATTTTGAAAAAAAAGTTTATACAATTGCTCAATATGACAAGCTGAAAAAAATACTAATTTCTCTCTGCCAGAATTATTTTTTTTCTTATGATAATAAAAGAATGTAATGCATAGTTTATAATGTTGGTGATTCTGGAATAATGGGAAAAATATTAAGAATTATGTGTGCCCCCTACCTATTGTCATGTCGGTATGTTATCCCCTCCAGCTTCTCTTTTATAGATATCGCGTCCGTATGGGCCCTATTCGCGTATTTTGTCGTCTCTCTTTACACTCTGAGGGTAGTGGTGTTACTCGTATGAAGACACGTGTTCTCGAGATTTTATTTTAAATCCAAGAGAAATCGTTAAAAAATAGAGAAAAGAAGAATATTTCCAGTTACGTATAGCCACGTATATATTTCTGTGATATGTTTTTTCAATACGGGGCTATAGGATATGGTAAGTAGGTATATCGGTGCATTATAAAGTCTCTTTACTACTACTCTCAACGTGGAAGAAATGACATTGGAAATACGAAAAAAAAAATGCATGGAGCGGGCCCGCACGGACCCAATATCTATAAAAGAGGAGCTGGCGGGGAATAATATACCGACAATAGGTGGAGGCACAGTGTTTACGAGGGAATGGTGAAAAAGAACGGTCCCATAATTCTTAATTTTTTTCCTATTAAACCAGAAACACCAACATTATAAACTTTTTCATATTTTTTTTTTGTTATCATAAGAAAAAATGATTTAGGCAGAGAGAAATTAATATCTTTTCAGCTTATCATATCAAGTAATTGTATAAACATTTTCTTTCAATACCACAAAAATAGAAGAAAAACATGCCTTTATGCTCTACTTCCAGCGCGCCATTTTGAATTTCCCCTAATTAGACATCGGATCCGTTATGCAGCAACCATGAAAACCCCCGAGTTACTACCTTCAGCCCAAAAAAGAAAAAATACTAGGTTTTCCTGAGGATCTGACTTTACTTCCGGTCTGCCATTTTCAATTTCCTCGGATTCATTTTCAACCCAAAGACGAAAAAAATTAAAATACTCTCTACTGAGAAATTGACTCTACTCCCGGTCCACCATTTTGAATTTATCATATTAGACCTCGGATTTGTAATCAGCCTCCCCGAACACATCCCGAGAATAGATTTTTAAGGCCAAATTATCCATTTTCAATTTTTTTCCAAAAAATTTGATTTCCAACGAACTCAATATGGCTGTTCGTATATATACTTAGTGGGCAAATGATGTGCCGGTGAGATATAAGGGAAACGTCACATGCCACATCATTCTCCCACCAGTGACAGAGGTACGAGAAACATGGTGGTAGAAGAATAACATATTAGAGCTGGATCGAAACGAAATGAGTATACCACTCTTTATTCGACTCACTGGAACATTGTAAACACAATTGTAAAGTATAGGACATATGGAACGAGGATGGACTAGATTTGTTTTGACACGATTCTGTGAATTGAATTCCCGAAAATATCTGAATTGCTATTTCTATGTTTTTCTCATCAACAATAGGCTTCCTCCTGTACACCGATCGTATATTTGTAATAACTAAGTGGCAATTAATCAATAACAAAGAAATCGGCTTGATACATCTTTGTCATGTCCAGTGATATAGCATGCAGGTTTAGAGTGTGTATTACTGAATCTCCACTAATTAGGATGTATGCCAATTGTGTTTTAGTATTCACTGAGTAACAAGTAACCGATAAAAAAATATTCGCCTGATACAAACACTTGTAACGTTTTCAGTTATTTAATGAAGTTTGCATCACTAAGATATCTCATATCACTCTTTTTGTTGTTTTCCATGCTTTAAGGAATAGGATTAATAACGCTTCTAACTGTCACAAATGTGTCAGGTAATTGCACGCTGGATGATGTACCATGAGAAGACCCAAGGGAAAATACAAATGGCAATATCGACAACTTGTTGAGCAAAATGTGGTGTGACAGGAATAAATAAGGTACACACAAAGAACTTACTTGCTAACATCTTAGTTTTCTTCATCTTTCTTTATACTTCCGAGACATGGCTGATAGACGGTTTGAAACATTAGATATGTGAGTCGTTTGTTACGAATTCTCCGGACGGGGCATTGCACAGTGATCCCAAATCGAGTTTCTCTTTCAAAATGGCTAGAGAGCGCAAATCTTGTCGGAAATGAACAGTTCAAAAAATAATAATTTATGATATAATATACTGAATAGCTTTTACGATGAAAATATCGAATCCACGAATACAAATCAAATGTCAATTTGGCAGTTGTCAATTGATAATTTTTTTGTCTTATTTGACAGCTGATTTTGCTTTACTTTATTTCCTAGCTAGTTTTAATTATTCAAAAAACTTAGAATCAACTATTTTTGACTGAAAATTGTAAAATATAGGTAATATGTCATTTGACAGCTGTCAAGCTGTCAATAAATGTCTCAGGTCAATTTTTTTTATAATTTAGTAAATAGTCCTTGAAGCTGAAGATCACAACTCGAGTATTGGTGATATTACTAGGTCAAAATTTAATATCTAATTTAGCATAAGACATTTATTGACAGTTTGATAGGTGTCAAATGACATATGACCTATACTTTGCAATTTTCAGATGAAAATAGTTGCTTTGAAGTATTTTGAATAATTAGTTAGAAAATAAAGTAGAGCAAAATCAGGTGTCAAAGTGGACAAAAAAGTGTCAATTGATAGCTGCCAAATTGACATTCCACGTATATTCGTGGATTCGATATTTTTATCGTATGAAGTTATTCAGTATATTATATCAAAAATTATTTAAAAAAGTATTTTTTGTCCTTCAACTTAAAATAACATAAGAGGATTTTTTTTCAAGATTCGGGCTCTGAGGATTTGTTGAAATTTCGGTATGCTTTAATTAAAAAAAATAATAAAAATCTTCCGACAAGATTTGCGCTCTCTAGCCATTTTTGAACCAAGAAACTCGATTTAAGACCTCTGTGCATCGTACCAACAAATGCAACCCTTCAACAACGCATTTCCCTACGTTTCATCATGTCTTGGTCAAGCAGCCGGAGAGGGGATAATACATAATGAATAATGGCACACTTAACCGACAACCACGACGTATGACGTGATGCTATTAGAGTACCATTCAGTATATGGAGGGCTACTGAAATAATACACTGATCACGAAACGTCTGCTAAGATGTTTGAATAAGAAAAGTAATATGTATAAAATTTTTCTAAATATACGTAACTGCTACGCAGCAAATAATGTATTACGATTGTAGGAGATATTTTTAGAATTACAAACCAAATTTAACTGAGCTTCTTTTTGAGTTTTCGCATGGTTCGTACAAATTGCAGTATTTCTTTGTCAATTAAGTATGTAATTCTATGTGCAAGAGAATTCTCAAATATATGACGATCCAGTACGTGTAGAAATGCTCCTCATTACTAGTGGCTGGATGATGAGACCAACGAACTCGCACTGCATATTCTCTATCAACAGAATTCAAGATCTACGAATATTACATTTTAATGAATAATATTTTCTGACATATTTACAGATCCTAGCGCACACCTTTTCTTGTGGGAGCCTGATATAATTAGTCTCGGTTATATTTTTCTGTAAACAAAAATACTAGTATAGATTCGACAAAAATATCGAAGATTTAAAAAATGAGTGAGTTACATTTGGAAAAACTCCAAAAGGATATAAGTGAAAGGCAGCTTTGTAGGAAATGTAAGGTTTAAACAAAGGGTTAATATAATTGTTGGAGAATTTATTAAAATAAAATGTCTTTTTTTAAGTTGATTGCGAGGAAAGTTGCACAAGGAATCATAATTAATTTAATTTAATTTAAACCAGTTTTATTAACGATTTAATGTACTGACACGCGTTCTTGTAGCCTGCCAGACATCCACGGTGCTAGGCGACGCGACGTTGCACTTGAATGGTAGGACGAGGCTAAGGCCGGAACAGCTTAGAGCAATTTGTAATAAAAGTCTTAACTGCTTTTATCAATGTTGGCAAATTAAAATTTCCAACAGGAATTGTAAAACATAGTTGCTAATAAAAGATGTCGAATACTAAAACAAAATTTTCCAGTGCTGTGCATTTAGATGAAAATACTTAGAACCTAATAGTACGGCAGCCCGTACCAAAATTTTCGACTAATCGCCTAATGGAAAATTCCCGCGCCAATGCTCATTTCCTCAAACAAGGGTAAAAAAAAGTTTAGATCGACGGAAATTTTTAGAGTCGCAATAGTGTTGAAATGTATCCTTCAACATGTAAAAAATAACGGGTCATCTGAGTAATCACCTAATGTCCGTTTACTGTTTCTTGGTGTTCATAAATATGCATAGTTCGAGGAAAAAATGAAAGCGGAAATTTTGAGTGCTGCGTGAAGATATAAGGGGTTAACTACTGAAAGCTGGGAACTGGTGGAAATTCGTGTCATCGCCAAATGTCCGTTCCAATAATTCTCGTCTATTTCTGAAGTTATTCTACGACAAAATAATAAAAACGGACGTTTTAATCGTAGTACTTGCATTTCAGTTCTCCGTGTTTTTTAGGCTAATTTTGATACTCCCTAATGTCCGTTCTCTAATCAGAATGATGTTTCATATAAAAAAATATGTATGAAAAATATGAACGGACAATTTTCAACTTGACATGTTGAAAAAAATCATTTTCCATTGTAAGTCAATAACAAGAGTGCAAAGTGTCATATTATACATCTGCGTACAACTTCGCTCCCTATATTTTTTTGGGCGCTTAATCGAATGCTCGTAGTCAGTACCCCAATGGGTAAAAGAGCACCGCTGAAACGAGAATTTCATTAATGTCGAAGTACAAACTGATTTTTTGATGTTAGTATATATACAACCCAAATAGCAATTTGATATTTTATAAAAGTTGTGGGAATGTTCCTAACACAAATTTTATAAAACAACGTTTACTCTCAGAAACATTTTCATAACGTTTTCACAGCAGCTATAAATGCAAAATTGGCACCATCTTGTAAAATATTTCAGTCGCTGTTGATATTTTGTAACGCCTATTGGAACCATTACAAAATAGTGGTATAAACATTTCCAGAAGCCTTATGAAAATTTAGTACCATCACTATAAAGCAGTTTTATTAAATCTTCATTTAATTGTACTATAAAACACACTTCACTGTTTGTTAAATTGCTGATATAAAACAACTAAACAACTGTTTTATAAAAGCTTTTAAATCGTCATTATTTAAAAAAAAATGCTGCTTATACACATTAATAAAATAAAATAATTTCTAGAATGTATCCTAAAAGTTGAAGAAGTATTTTTGACACTAAAAGCATATTGTGATTGTGATTTAATACAAGGTACCTAATAACCTATAATAATTATTTAAGAGACTTGTTCTGGCTTACAGAGACTGCAATTATTGATGTGGAGAAAATTTTACTGTGAGCTATGGCTATATTTTTAATATGGTTTTAATGTGCCTCACATTTATTGATGATTTCTAATAATTTTTGAAATATTGTAAATATCGATTTTATGAATCTGAGTTTTTTTGCAATGTAACTTACACTAATTTGTTTTATCAGTCATAACTTTATAATTAGCACGTATCTGACTACGCCATAAATTCTAATAAACATTTGATATTTCAAATTTTCATATCTTGTCATTTTTACCTTCATGAACGCTGGCCTTTCAAGATGGCCTCCCTCAAGAAAATACTTTTGTGTTGGTAGCAAGCATTTTACGATATTTAAATTGTTAGACGATTGCTATAAAACATCTATAAAATAATGCGCCTTAGCGTAACTTTTTCGTGAATTTTATAAAATAGATCAGTCACTTTCATGATACTTTTGTAGCTCTTATGATAAATCTGTTAGGATTGAGTTGTAAATGCAACCATGGATACAGAATTAGTTCAATTTTCATAAATATAACCTAGAAATTAGTAGCAGTAAGTCTCCTTATTTATAGAGCTGTTTATTTATGGTTTATTTATTGCCAAAAATACGTAGTTACTTTTACTAGTGGAAGCAACAGTAGTTTAGCATATGACCTGATAGGTACACTAACAGTGCAGTGAGTGAAATGCGTTGTTTCATTTTACAGCAGTATAAACTGTGTCTTGTTGTCAAAACCACTATGCTGTTAATACATGTGCCTAATATTTTTACAACCACTTTTTAAGTTTCTCCATTGACCTAAATCTGATGTTCTTAGTTACTCCGTTATATGATCTGTCAAGATCTACACCGCGCTTGTCAATGTTGGTAACCAGCATTTTGGGAGAATAATTTTTGTATAAACTTGCATGAATACTATAAATATGATAAATTTTCATTAAAAGGCAGATTTTAATTATGACTAAATATAAATACACAGCTAACGCAGGAAATCAATTTTTTCAAATATGTTTTATTGTATTGTTAGCCACTACATTTTTATGCTCAAGTAAACAATTTTGTATTATAATGGCTTTATTGCTGTTTCCATATTATATCAAATACAATGCTATATAACAATTACATAATATGCTCTGGAACAACATTCTTAAAAGAAGAATTGTCACAAATAGATCTTTGATATAACTGTTTTGTAATACGGTAAGAAACAACTATAAAACAATTCAAATGTATGTTTATAAGGGTGCTAAAAATGCTGCTGAACGTTGCTAAAAAATCGTTATAAAACGATTTAGTTCTATAAGTCGAAATATTTTATAATTTTGCTGTAGAAACGTTTTAATGATAAATTTATAAAAGAGTTCAGTTGCAGGCAACAAAATAGTATTTTCTGGAACTCTAATATAATCAATCGGCATTTAAAAGCATTAATAAAATGACAATAAAACAAAATAATCGTAGAACATTTAAATTATAAAACAAATTTGCCGGTTGGGAACGCATAAATATTTTTTCAACTAAGAAGAAACCGATGCGTGCTTTGATATTAACAAAAATCCCGTTTTAGGAGACTTTTTGCCGATAGGGGTGCCATCGGTTGGTGGACGGAACTGTTGATAGGGAAGTTTTTATAATTTCTTTGGGTTCTACTCGTGTTAGAAAACTGAAAATATTGACAATACCATTAGAAACAGGTAACTGTACACTACCTTGAACATTCTAGGCTGCGATTGTCGGTTGTATATTCAAAAACCGTCCGCTTGTATGTACTCTTGCTTTTATTATAATGCGAACTTACAGGTTCAGGGTATATGTGAGGTATAAACGAGAACTTTTTCGTATAAAATATAAAAATTATCAGTTTTATTGATACACTCCAATTGATTTTAATCGCCCTCTTCAATATCGACTTAACATGTGTCAACATGCGAGCTCACTGCATTTCGTGCAGCTGTACAGCATAGGAAATATCCGTTTAATTTTTTTTCCGATTATTTGAACCATGTTTTATAATTTAAGAAAGGTTTCAGCCATTAGGGAGAAACTTTTCTGGGTATGCCATTTTCTTATACAATTTTGATTTTTATTATTGAAATTATGCAACATATAAAATTTTCGTTCTGTATTGATTCTTGTTTTGTTCGACATCTATAACAAGAATTCATCGAGAACGGACATTAGGGATAAGAAAATAATGTATTTTTTTAACGCACGGAAAATCGTTTTCCCGGCTGCTGCAACGTTATGGGAGTTTTTTTTAGAGAATAATCGCTTTTGTATTGTAATAAACTATAACCCGGTGATCGAAATTGGCATTAGGTGATAACAGTTCATTTTGGCCCTGGACTGCAGTACTATAACAGATTTGACTAAAATCTTTTTGCACTGTGCTCTCAATATTATCAATTCAAACGTTTATTCATTAAGGAAGTGTGCATATAATTAATATCAAGAAATTCTTATTTCATCAAGATATACTTTGAAACTGTAGTAATTCAAACAGTCTAAGTAGCACAGTTACGAAAAAAATCATATACAAGTTTTCTAGGACAGTGATTACGGCATTGATATTATAATTTCAATACTCTAATTGGCGAACTGAAAAGGCAGACTTATTCTTAAATGTCATGAAAAATCTTAAAGAAAAACCACTACCTAAGAAATCACTACCTTATACTACAGATTTCCCATCCAAGTGTCTTTAAACGAAAACTCGACTTGATACTTCATTTGCACTCTAGTAAATGAAAATAATTGTTCATAGTATTGTATATAAACTCGTCTTCTCCGAGGTGGTAACGGGGGTGGTTAGCGTCCAAAATTTTTTGAGAACACTTTTTCTCATACATGCACTAAAGCACAATTTTATTTCGATGACCCCTCTAATAATGACGTGGGGATGTTGGAGGTCGTGGTGGGGGTAATAGATATCATAAAAAAAAATGAAGATTTTGACTTCGAGTACATACACCAAATCCCAAGTTTCTTACAGTTACAAAAATTTGCTGGTCAGTTTTGAAGGAGATATCTTAATGGGCAAAACAATGTAATGTAATACGAGATATATTTCACGGATCTCCCTCGTTTGCCGGGAATTCATGTAAAACTTTACTAAATAAAGTCGACATTCTGGAGAGCTTTTGTCAGATAGGTTGTTTGAAATATGTCCGGGTGTTCAGAGACTTTAAAACTGTAGTGAATTCTTGTTTTGCTCTTGTTTTGGATTCCAAGTACATTGAGTATATGCCATTTTTCGAGCCAGCTGTCTTGACCTAGAGCACAGCCTCCTACAGTTACGTAGGAGGCTGTGGTAAGTCACGTCGCTTATTTAAATGGAAGATTACGGAAACTAATCTATAAATTTTATAGCCTAAAGGGCATACTAAACAATAAAACTCTACTAGTTGTGTACAACAGTTTAGTTGAATCTATAATTAGATATGGTGTCACAGTATGGGGCTCCGCTTATAAAGCAACTTTACAACCTCTGCAAATAACACAAAACTATATATTAAGAATAATTTTTAACAAAAAAACCAGAGACAGCTGCAGAGACATATTCATCGAAAAACAATTGCTTGATGTGAAGGGTATATACATGCATGCTGCCATATCCTACGTACATAATAAGAAGGACACCATTGGATCTGTTATTGAACACCAATATGAAACAAGGGCTAGGACATACAGCACATACACAGTACCGTTCCATACCAAAACTGTCACTCAAAAATGCATTAAATACAATGGAACCAAACTACTTAATAAACTTCCACCACACATTAAAAAAATGAGGAAAAAACGTTTTAGAATAGAAACAAAAAAATATCTGATTGACAATTACACTACACTCCTGTCCATCCTGGCATAACCTATACAAAAAACGTCACATATCATTTCTTTAATATAGTTAACATTACTACAAATTTAAAATTATAAAGGTTAATGTATTATATAGGTGGCAATCTACCGTTAAAACTTACAATTCTTTTTATATATCCATCTCTTTTCTTTCTTTCCACCTCATAATTATTACCCCCGTTTATAATTTATAAATTATTGCACTCTTTTCTACACAGCCGCAAAATATTTATACTATTTCTATGCCCACTTTATTAATTATCAACTTATTATACTTCAATCAAATTTATATACTATTTTACACATTGTTTAAAGATGATTAATTATATATGTAGATATAGAACACATATGTAGATATAGAATGTAAATACTGCTCGACACAATACGAGGTCTCCTCAGGTGTCACTTTTTTGTTCTTTATGTAATTAGGTTAAGACATTTTGTTTAATAATTTTGTTGCAGTAATAAATAAATAAAAAAATAAATAAAATAAATAATACATAAACAATACCGAGTTCCATATCGTTATTTTGAAAGTTGTTGTGAAGTTGTCTTGCATTTTTGTGGCGTTGTATATTTACTTAATTCTAAATAGCATGTACCTATTTTTATAATAAGCTTCCACGAATTAATATCACTTTGAAGTTGGCAACTTATTGAAAAAGTGTTTTCTTCCTGGCGACTTCGCCATATCCTATACAAAGTAAGTAACAGTAAGCAGCCTCTCTCTGAGGCGATTAACTAACTATTCAACAGTCTAAAAGATGCTCTTCTGCTTTCATATAGTGTAATTTATACTATAATGCAGCAATTCATCAGTAAAGTGAATGTAATAAAATATGTAAGTAACCATTTTTAGTGTTTTGAACATATACTGTTTCGGCTAAAATGTGAAGGTAATTGGCTGAAAGAAGAAAAAAATAGAGAATAAATTACAATTTGCGGGATTGTAGATTTCACTTTTAATATTAAGAAACCGATGAGTGGCATCTCTATGGGTTACACGAAGGTGTTTTTAGGGATGCAAAGCGATGAAAAATGTGATTTTTGAAAATATCTGAGAATATTAAAAAAAAACGGTCAAATATTTCCATTTTTTTCTGACCCCCTGTACGATGGAAGTTGGCCAATGCATAGAGAGTTAAAGGTGGGGTACTACCTGTATAAAATAGCCGGTTTCATTTGATAACAGTGATGTAAACTAGACATTATGTTGACAATTTTGGCACCAACCCTATCTCAAGGTGTTGGTCCGCTATGTCACACTGAGCTAACAAATATCACATGTTCTTCGTACAAATTTGCCCATACAATAGTACTAACCCATCGCAAACTTATCAGATAGCACACATATCATTGGAATCGTATTTAAAAAGAGAATTCAAATTTTTCATAATATACCGACTGTTCCATTTAAAAAATCATAAGTGTTGTCAACACGTCAATGGATCACTAATATTGTTAAATTATGCACCATTGAGCCATTCAGCATCTCGTTTTTGGAAATTTTCTGTATCTTTTACAAGAGAAATAGGATCTGGACAACGCGAAACTAAGAACCTATGTTTCTCATCCGTTTGTTCATCCGACTGTCGCTCTGTAAGATATTTTAATTTAGGTAAGATACAAAACTTTAGGGTAGAGAATAATTAAATAGTGCAGCGACGTATTATTTTTTCATCTAAAAGCGTTAATTTAGATTAAAACGTCGAGTGGTTAAATTCCAACTTGATTTGAAAAAATATAGACCAGTTCAAATAATTTTCGGAAAAAAATTAATAACAGCATGAGAATTGTTGGAAAAGGAAGAAAATATAGCACAACCAACGGAGAAAATAAATTAAAGTCGATCCGAGTCACGAGGGTGAAATGGGGTGAACTTTAGGAGTGCAAACTGATTTTTCACGATTTCCAGCGAAACTAGACCTTCTGTCGAAAAAAGTTAAATATAAAAGTTGTAGGTAATGAAAAGGTCGATAACTTTTGTATGAGATATTTTTTCACATAACCTGAAATTTTCCGAGAAAAATCGAAAAAACCGGTTTCTTGGTTATTGATTTTTATCTCCCACAGAAAATTTTTGCTTTTCACGAAATTTGGTGGAAACTTACCTTTTTATGTTACAAACACGCTGTCATTTTTTTGAATTAAGGTATTTTTACATTTTATTGTGATTTTAAATAAAAAAAGAGATCTCATTTTCACCCGAAAATACCCATGTGCTGGAAACAGTTTATCAAAAAAAAAAAAAAAACAGTGGCCTTTATTTTCGTTGGAGCGTCTACTTTTAGATGGTGTAAAAAACACTACTATGGGAAAATTTGCCAGGAAATGCGAAAAACTGAAAAAACTAGATTTAAAAAAATTATTTTTCAATCATTGTTTAAAATTTTCCATTATTTATTAAAATTCACAGTTGAAATCCTTGAAAAATGCGAGATAGGTATAATGTTACATTAATAAATTAAGATATTAGAAAAGTATGGGGTTTGCAAAAAACATTCAAAAATAGTTAATTTTTCAAGTATTAATGTTAGGTTTGAAATGGTTTCAGCCAAAAAAGTGATTACTACCATATTCTTTGATATAAAAAAGTTGATTAATTAGATTCAAGTGACATTTATGGAATTGAACATCTCATAATAAAAAAAATATATTTATATAGTATTTACATTTTTTACATAAAAATTTATACCTAAGATTGTAAATTATACAAATTAAATATTCATGAAAATTATTGCTATAATTTTTACGATATTTTTAGTCGCAGTTATTACGCTAATTATAATTACAATCAATTGTCCATTACTCTTCGCCTCTTTGATGGGAGTTCTTCATCGTCAGATTCGATAAAACTTTTCGATTCTGGTGGATTTTTGAAATCTTCAATACCGCCGTCGACTTGGATGTTGCCTAATATTTATCGGTTCATTGTCTATGATTTCTTCTGAATTACTTACTTCTCGTAGATATCTTTTTCAATATTAGGGCATTTTTCAGAACCATGGCAGTTTGAACATAAATTTGCGCATTTCAAACCGTGTTTTCGACAGCTGCATTTTTGACTGTTACACACACTTTCACAGCTGCAACAAAGAGTTTAAGCAATATTTCAGGAATCAATTCTATATTTGTCAATTTGTGCATAATTCCATGTTGGTGTTGCTTGCAGCCCCACTTCGTTGCTGTTAGTTTGTTACCGAGCCAAGTTTGAAGCTGACAGTATGCCCTGTAACAATGTTGTTCTGCTGCGTCTTCAGTTCGTGGAAGTTCTTCAAATTTAAAAGATGATTTTATTGTTGCTACTTGATACTTCTGGAATCATAATTGATTCAAAGTCACATTTTTGTTATTACATTTATAAATTGACTTTATTAATTGCAATCCATTTTCAGCGATATCTTGTTTGTCTGTGCCTTTTTTATAAAAAATATTGGCCAAACTTGACAAATTTTTATCGGCTACTAATGATTTTTTTTTCCATTTCTTATTTTCTATCTTACATTTTTCAAGGATTTCAACTGTGAATTTTAATAAATAATGAAAAATTATAAACAATGATTGAAAAAAAAACTTTTTAAAATCTAGAGTTTTCAGTTTTTCGCATTTCCTGGCAAATTTTTTCATAGTAATGTATTTTTTACACCACCTAAAAGTAGACGTTTCAACGAAAATAAAGACCACTGTTTTTTTGAATAAACTGTTTCCAGCACATGGGTATTTTCGGGTGATGATGAGGTCTCCTTTTTGGTTTAAAATCGCAATAAAATGTAAAAATAAATATTTTGATTCAAAAAAATTACAGCGTGTTTGGGGCATAAAAAGGTAAGTTTTCACCAAATTTCGTGAAAAGGTTTTTTTTCTGTGGGAGATAAAAATCAAAATCGGTTTTCTCGATTTTTCTCGGAAAATTTTAGGTTATGTGAAAAAATTGTTAATACAAAGGTTATAGATCTTTTCATTACCTACAACTTTTATATTTACCTTTTTTCGATTGAAGGTCTAGTTTCGCTGGAAATCGTGAAAAACCATTTTCCACCCCCTAAAAGCTCACCCCATTTCACCCTCGTTACTCGGACCAACTTTAATTAATTTTTCCTTCCTTTCCCAACAGTTTTCATGCTATTATTAATTTTCATAATTTTTTGCCTTTTTAAAAGGTATCTGCACTGGCCTAATAAAAGTCATCACGTCGAAAATCATTAGAAATGAAAATTAATTTACAGTGTCACACCTCCAGGCAGCTATGTTCAAAAGATATTTTTCTATATAATCCAATGTATATTTATAATTATCTTCCAAAAACATTCAAATTGTTTAACATCAATAAATTTAAATATAAATATGATATTTACCTTTTCAGCAAACCGTAAGCATATTGTTACTTAAACAGGTATTGTTTAAATATTGAAAATTATAATCTACTTAATGAGCAATGAATATATTATTTTGTCTCCTACCAATTGTTTCTAACATATTGTAATATAATAATATAATACAGCTTAATAATAAGTATACTAAAAGTGACTCCAGTGTGGTGCTTCCCTCGCCCAAGCAGTCAAACTTAAATTTCGAAAAGTTCGAAAAGTGACCTTTAATATTGTTAGTATATAAATAACAAATCTAAATTCACGTAATTCACTGCTATTAAGAATTAGATATCAAATTCAACTTGAAATTATTTTACGCTCACTGCCAAAATGATTAATGTTAACATGTACATTCATTATGCATTTGGTAGTGCATAATAGGTTTTATCATTATTTAAAATAACTTCTGGCAAATCAACGCCTCTATAAATAAAGTAAGCTTTTCTGAAACTAATTCGAAATACCACGCTGCTTCTCCAAATTGGTTACAAATATTTAATGCAAATCACGAGCCATTAAATGAAATGCTGGGAAAATAATATCAATTAAATTGGGTTATTGTTGATATTGCTATTATTGATTTAACTACAAAAATTCGTAGAGGTAGTGCAATCAAAATAATAAATGCATTTCCGTCTGAACACTAACAAGAGTACCAAGGTGGTATATTGTGTAACGAATAATCTTTGCACACACATGCACGTAAGGGCTTTAAACAAGCAATTTCAAAACAAATTTATCCCTTTTACACCATAACAAATACGACCCATTAAGAATGCAAATTTCATGCCTAGGTCATTTTTAATTTTTAATTAGAAGATCGTGACGGACAAACAGATATACGAGTCAGAGCAGTAAATTCTCACGGAACCGCAAAAATTAAATTTTATAGAATGAATGTATGAATTTTCTTTTGTTTTCTTATAGGCACTCACTTAATTTCTTTAGCTGTGTCACATAATATTCTGGAAAACCGAGATATTACAAATAAAATAAAAATTCGAAACTAGAGGTTCAAAGCAGAAACATGTTTTGTTACCCCTAAAATGAAACTACTAATCAGATCGTGTACATTTAATTGGACATTCTCGATAATAACAATTACTCATAGAGATGCTAGGAGCATTGCTTGCAATAAATGTGAGTAACGGTTAAATTCATTCATCTACGTAATTTATGATCTATGCTAAAACATGTCAATTTGTAATTCTAAAATTACATTTTTTGAGCATAATTTTGTACCTACTCCATCAACCCCCTTGGAGTGACAGCTACCCCTTTAAAATTTTTAAATAGAATGAGGGTGCGTGTGATAGATTATTTATAGCCGCGTCATTATGGAATGTTACCTAAAGAAAAGGTACAGGGTCAATTGACTTCATTTTTATTGCAAAGAGTTTAGAAAGGCAATCAGAAAAAACAGTACCTTTTATTTTTTGGCGGAAATGCTTAGTTTAAATTTTGGGGTAATAATTGGCCAATATTAATGGCCAATTTAATTAAATTAATTGAAATTTTTTTTAACATACACAATATGCCATAGAATTAGACGAATATTGTTACTCGAGAATTTTTTGGGGTCGCTGATCACCAATCTGAAGTCCAATTTGGGAAATTCAAAATGGACAGGAAATCGGGCCATTTTCCATAAGAAATGAGAATGGATATCTTGGCCTAGAAAATCTGCGTTTGGGGGTTTTCGAGGTTGCTGATTGCGAATCCGAGGTCTGATTTGTTAAATTCAAAATGGCGGACCGGAAGTAGTCAATTTATCAATTAAAAAACATATTTTTTTCGTATTTGGGCTGAAAATGAGTAATCGGGGGTCTCTGAGATCGCTAATCATGAATCAGGGGTCTAATTTATGAAATTCAAAAGGCGGACCAGAATACCAGTCCATTTCTCCGGAAAGCTCGTATTCTTTTCTTTTTTAGGCTGAAAGTGGGAACTCGGGGGTTCTTGTTGTCTCTGATAACGAATCTGATCTCCAATTAGACAGAATTCAAAATTGCGGACCGGAAGTAGTATATTTTTCAGGAAATACTCGTACTTTTCATACTTTCAGTCCAAGAAAGTAGAAAATACGAGGTTTTCCGGAGAAATTGACTGTTCTTCCGGTCCGCTATTTTGAATTTCGTAAATTGGACCTCTGATTCGTAATCAGTGATCTCAGTACTCATTTTCAGCGCAAAGACGAAAAAAATACGAGTTTTTCCTGATAAATTGATTCTACTTCCGGTCCGCCATTTTGAATTTACCAAATCAGACCTCGGATTCGTAATCAGCGACCTCGAAAACCCCCGAGCACAGATTTTCAAGGCCAAGGTATCCATTCTCATTTCTTATGGAAAATGGCCCGATTTCCGGTCCGCCATTTTGAATTTCCCAAATTAGACTTAGGATTGGTGATCACCGAATCTAAAACCCCCGAGTAACCATTTTCATCTAATTTTAGGGCATATTGTGTATGATAACAAATTTTTCAATTGATTTAATTAAATTAGCCTTTAATATTGGCCAATTAATTATTTTATTAAACGAGGATAGATGCGTTTCTAATTATTCAATAGATTTTTGTACTAGTTGGTTGCCCATCCTTAGAGACGAAGTAAGTAAAAAAACCGCTGCCTAAGGAATCACTACTTCCACATCCAGATTCTTCATCCAAGTCGTTTTAAAGGAAACATCTTGACGATATTTGCACTCTAGTATGTGGAAATTATTGGTCATAGAATTTTAATAATATTTGGGGCAGATGTCATAGAAAAGTTGAAGGAGTTGGTTTCTACCATATACGTTAAAAATGAAGTTTTTAGTTCACCCTACTTATTTTCTACTATTCACCTCCCACCCCTTCAATGGAGGCATCTCAATCAGATGTCACTACAATACATACGTGTACTAATCTCAAGTGAATATCTCAATTTGATGTTATCAATCCCATTAATAATGAAGCGGAGGTGGTGGAGTTTGAAAAATATTAGAAAGAAATCTGAGGCCTTGGTTTCTAGTATATACACCGAATCCCAAATTTCTGTACTCTTATCACCTTGATTTACTTATTTTTCCCTATTTGCCCCTATTTAACCCCCAACCCTTCAACGGCATCATCTCAAATTATGATCTAGTTTCAGACGTCGTTATAATACATACGTGTACCAAATTTCAAATGAATATCTCAATTTTATTTTATCAACCCTTTTCATATTGGAGTAGGGGTGGTTGGGTTGAAAAATATTATAAGAAAATCTGACGCTGTGGCTTCTAGTACATACACCGAATTTCAAGTTTCTGTAGTCTTACCAACGTTTTACTTATATTCCTCTATTTACCCCAAATTAACCCCCAACCCTTCAACGGAATCATCTCAAAATATAAACTAATTCCAGACGTCGTTATAATACATACGTGTACGAAATTTCAAATGAATATCTCAACTTTATTTTGTCAACCCCATTAATGGGGTAGGGGTGGTGGGGGGGTTGAAAAATATTATAAAAAAATCTGAGGCATTAACTTGTACATACACCGAATTTCAAGTTTCTGTACTCTTACAAGCTTGCTTTACTTATTTCCCCCTATTTATGTATTTAACCCCCAACCCTTCACCGGATTTGATCAAAAAACAATCCAGTTCCAGATCTCGTTATAATATATACGTGTACAAAATTTCAGGTCAATATCTTAAACCGTTCCGGAGAAAGCGTGCGAACAACAAAAAGTTACAGACAGACATACCGACAGACCGACAGACAGACTGACAGACCGACAGACAGACAGAAAAATTTTTTCGCTCAAATTTAAAATCTCGACGTTTCATGACATTCTAAACCTATTTCACGAATAAAAATTTTTGAAAATTTTTTTGCGATTACTATACTTCCAATCCACTACGTGGATGTGGAAGTAAAATTACGTAGATAACGAATTCAGCCGTTACGTATGGACCTCACTGTATCTAATAAAGGAATCCTACCTCGTAGTCTAGTTTCGAACTTCTCATCAGCGCTGAATACATCGAACTCATACGTCCTGGCGAAATCTCATTTTCCTTGTGGACAGCGAGCAATAGCAATGCATAGATTTGTGAAATAGACTCCTGCTTTATTAGCAGTGATAAATCAGTGGCCTGTTAGATCGTTATTTTGAACATCATAAGTGAGAAAAATCTTGTTAGATATAATTGTTATTGTCCATATTTTCAGCTAAAATATTGAAAAAACACTGATAATGAATAGTAAATAGTATGTGCCAACCAAGATTGCTGCAATAGAAATCACTATGAAACGAATATATCTTGATACTATATTTGTAATAGTGGAACTAATTGATCATAAAATTTTAATGTAATTGAAATCATCTGCAGCAAGGTGGTAATAACTGATTGCTGATTCTATTTAAATATCCTTCCTTTTGCAGGTTCTTCTAGCAGAACTTAAGGGCACCGAATACTACTATGCTATAAAGTGCTTGAAAAAGGACGTAGTGTTAGAAGACGATGACGTTGAATGTACGTTAATCGAAAGAAAGGTGTTGGCATTGGGTACCAAGCATCCGTATTTGTGCCATTTACTTTGTACGTTCCAAACTGAGGTAAGAAAAATATTTACATGTATCTAACTGTTAGTTTATTTAGGAATTCAGATGAAATTTGTTACACGACTTGCAAAGTAAAATCAATAAGTTATATCCTGACAATTAATACACAATATTATAGAGTTATCGTGATTCTGAAAGTAATATAACCATCAGAAATATGCGGTTAAGTTAAGGTAATCCATTGTGAATTTTACACAAAATGTTTTAAGAGACAGCTGCATTTATTCTATCATAGATTCTGCGTTAACTTGGTGAAAATCAATGTGATACTTCTGGGTGAAATTAAATAAGCGGCAAAAGTAGATTGCTTCATTTTTATTAAAAAGACGGTTGTGGTCTTCTACATATTTCTTAAGTTTCTGCATGTCTGTCCAATGTATATCTTAGGACAAGTCCGGCAAGTAGCTTATATACTTGCAATTTTACTACATGTTTTCATATATTTTTGAGGATTTTGTGTCCGGATTTGTATATTGAAAGTAATTACATGTTTTTTGTTTCTATTAATTTTAATACTTTTGATAATTTTTACTTGAAACTCAGATACAGGGTGTTTCATGAGGAACAGTACATGCTTCCAGGTGCGTTCTTGGGTATTCAGGAACAGCCATTAAAATCTTCCTGTCTCTCTTAATTTCTGATATGCAGGGTGATAAACTGATTTTGGTCTAAATTTATTTTTGCCAGAAATTCCTTACTATTGATCGGATTTTGTTTAAATTTTAGATGCTTTATACACTTATCACAGTTGATAGATTTCTATTATTATTATTTTTTTATTTTTTTTTTCCCCACGACCTGTGGGGTTAGTGATTGTATATTCCAGATTCATGTGCTCTAAGTAGGCGAAGGGACCCCAAGATGACCGCTTTCTGCATTTGGCCTGCTAGCCATTCGGCTGATTTCCGACAGGCTGGTATGGTCTTCAGTTCCGAGAGCAGCGTAGGCTTCATACCTCCAAGTACACCGATTATTAGAACGACCATCTTGACCGAGTAGCCTGGGTACAGCACTTGGAGCTCGTACCGGAGATCACGATATTTGGTCCGTTTTTCCTCCTCTTTCAAAGCGATGTTTGGCTCAGCAGGTGCTGAGAACTCGATCACAAACATCACCTTGTTTTGATGGTCGAGGAGGACTATATCAGGCTTGTTGGCTTGAATTAGCCTGATTGTCGGAAACGAGAAGTTCCAGTAAATTCGGCACCTCTCGTTCTCGACAACGGACTCGATGTCTCCGACGTAAGGCAGCACTGGTGTCTGGTCTACTCCGTACGAGTGCCGTAGATGGTAATACAGCACCCGTAACGCCGCGTTATGGCGATGGATGTAGGCCGAAATTGCATATACCGGGCATGCAGATAGTAAATGCATGAGCGATTCCGGCGCCTGACGACAGGTCCTGCAGTTAATATCAGGAATCTCTACACCCATTACGCGGCTTCGGTAAACCAAAGTGTTGATTACACCATCTTGGCAGGCCACAATGAATCCCTCGGTCTCCGACTTTAGCCCAGCTGACCTTAAAAAGGCGAATGTCAGTTTAGTCGATAAACCCAGTGTTTCTAGGTTCTTATAGAACATCCCGTGCATGGGTTTATCGACATGCTGCCTAAGCAGATATTCCTGTTCGGCAGCTTTTATTTGGGCCTTCAGGCGAGGTGGCTGCAGTTCAGTGACTGACTCTGGGTCAGCACCGCGCCGGCTCCCTCGTCTGTTGTCGAATACGAGACCAAGTTCATCTGCGGCTCGTTTTGCCGCCTTAAACAGTCCTGCACCTACTCCTACATTTTCGTGATCTCTCACTAATTGCAGAAGCGGGTCTGAGCTCCTTAAGATGTTGCATGCCATACTTAGTGCTACTCTGCCATGCAGACACTCCAGACCCAAGAGTCCTCGGCCCCCCCGTTGACGTGAGAGGTACACACGAGGAACGGACGATCTAGGATGAATACTCCTATTGATATTCATCATCTTGCGGGTACTTCTATCTAATTGGCGCAGCTCATCTACAGTCCATTTGACTACCCCAAAGGAGTAGAGCAGGACAGGAACGGCAAGCATATTAGTCGCAGACACCTTGTTCTTCCTCGAAAGTTCTGATGACCAAATCTTTCGGAGTAGGCGTCTGTACTTGCCGCGGAGAGATTCTTTAACTTGCTGCACATCCTGGATGTGATGTTGTTGCACACCCAGGTATGTGTAGGTCTCTCCGGCATCCAGATGTCTTAGGATGCTTCCGTCTGCGAGTTGCGCGTCTTCAGCAAAGTCCCCGAATCGTCCTCTCTTGAGATGGACGACCGCACACTTGTCCAACCCGAACTCCATGCCAATGGCCCGCGTGTACTCTTCGACCACCCTTAGAGCATTCTGAAGTTCGTGCTCTCCGGAGGCATACAGTTTGAGGTCATCCATATAGAATAGATGAGTGACCTTATGCCTCCGGTTGCTGGGTGGTCCACAATGGTACCCGCGAGTTTGGCGGAGTTCAACAGATAACGGCAGCAGTGAGATGCAAAAGAGGAGGGGACTCAGAGAGTCTCCCTGGAAAACTCCTCTTCTGAATACCACCTGCTCTGTTGTAACCCGCTGTGCACCAGATGTTATGGTGAAGCAAGTCCTCCAGAGCGGCAGCAGTTGTTCTATGCATCTCACTAGTGGCTCTGCTACTGCAAGACATTTGAGCAAATGCACCAGTAGTTGGTGCGATGTAGTGTCAAATGCCTTACGATAGTCAATCCAGGCTATAGATAGGTTCCGCTTGTACTGCACAGAATCCTGCGTAATACAGCGGTCTATCAGCAGGCTGTCTTTGCAACCTGCCATGCCCTTCTTGGCGCCACGCTGCTCGTAAATCTGCTGGAAGACCGGATCAACCTGCCTAAGTGTCCTAGCATACAAGATACGTGTAAATATCTTGTAGCAGGAGTTCAGACAGGTGATTGGCCTATAATTCCTTGGATCGGACAAATCTCCCTTCTTGGGGATTAGCACGGTACGTCCCTCAACAAACCAGTCCGGAATCTGCTGCTCCTCGTTCAACCATGAGTTGAAAACTCGAGCCAGACGACGGTGGGTGCAAGGGAATTTTTTCCACCACCAGTTGTTTATGCCGTCTGGACCCGGAGCAGCGAAGTTCTTAGTACCAACAAGAGCTTGTTGAACTTCCTCCGAACTGATTGCCGGGCACACTTCTTCTGGCTCTTCAAAGGTTCTGCGGCAGAGAGCCTCGAAGTGTGCGATTGCTGGAGTGTCGCTATCGAATGGACGTGTCGTTTCGTAGATTCCCTTCCAGAAGATTTCGACATCGGCTACAGCTGGCGGATTGTCGACAACACGCTGTGGCTCTTGAAATAGGCGGGAAGGATTCGTACGGAACAATGTATTTTGTTCCATACTCCTTACCCGCCTTATTAGATTTTTCTTCACAGCCATGAGCGCTCGAATCCGATCTAAACAGTGTTGCTTAATGGTAAGCATCACTGTTAGATTTAGTGTGTGGTGCTGGCGTCTTAGGCCGGCTGCTATTCGCCGGACTGTAGGCGTGAATGCCTTGCCAGCTGTGACGTGTTCCACCACACTTTGGATTCGAGAAGCGTGTTGTCTGGCCAACTGTATTTTGCCTTCGATCTTTTGTACACGCCGCTTAGCCTTATCGATACCGCTTGGGGCCCTGGTTGCCCTTCGCGGGGAACGAGTTGGCTAGCAGCGTTGTACACGGCAGTGTTGATCTGCCAAATGTCGGCGTCTTCTGGTAGCTCCTCATCGATGGCAGCGTCCATCCGTGCCAGGTCTTGTGGCTTCAGGGTAGCCCTGCTCTTAAGGCTAACCCTCGTTCTTAAGTTAACATCGGAGTACCCTCTGGGTTGTTCCCCGACAGCCGGTATTTGCCGCGGTGGAAGTGCGACTGGTGCTTCCTCCTGCTGCCGGGGTGCCCTTACATAACCTGATCTGCGCAGGAAGGATACCTGATCTCTGAGTTGTTGTTCAGAGAAGGCGCGATGCTCTGGGTGCATCTGACACCAGACCTCGCGCAATCGCGCCATGTACCCCCTGCGCTCAGGTTCGCTGCTCTCGTAGCAGGCCAGCAAGTCATCCCGAAGTTCCCTCGTCCACCTAAAGCGTCCATTGCGTGGGTTGTTACCATTGAGACCATCCGGTATGGCCCCTCCAACTTGTCTCTGACCCCCATCCGTATGGGGTCGGTTGTGAGGAGCCCTTTCTCTGCCCGTTGGAACCAGAGATATGGGTCACAGAGTGGTTAGCCCTGAGACCCACGTCCGACATCTGTCAGGCAGAGTTACCTCTGCCTGTCCAGGTACACCGCGTGGAGGCTGCCGGTCCGCTTTCCGTACCCCTATTATTATTATTATTATTATTATTATTATTATTAATTCCAGTGCCGGATTTTATTAATTTGATTTTTTCGAGTCCTGTAAAAAGATCACCCTGTAATATTTTTTTAACATTCAGGTGCCAATTATAAAAGTCTATACATCGCTAAACATAAACTCTAAAGGTCTCTAAATAAAAAAAGATTACATCTGTATCATATTCAGCAAGTGCAAAAACTTCAACAGGGTGACAATGTAAATAGGTTAGAATTTGTCCAGTGGATTATGATCACAGACCGACTGCACATCGAACTTTATTTACGAGGAGGCCCAAGTTACATGGGATGGCGTATTCAAGAAATTCACATAACTGCGCCGAAAACAATCCTCATGCTATAAGAGAAGCCCATTCCCAACATAAGTTCTCGGTAAATGTCTAGTGTGATATGATTAACAACAACCTAATTGGCTCACATACTCTTTCGGCAAGTCTAACTACAGCGGTTTTTTAGATTCCATACAAAATATTTTACCTGGTCTAATGCAAGGGATTAATGCAAAAGGACAATACTTCCAGCATGACGGAGCTCCTTATCATTTTGGTATTGAGGTTAGAAGGCATTTGGATAATGCATATCCAAACAGATGAATTGGACGTGGGGGATCTGATCCTTGGCCGGCTAGATCACCGGATTTCAACCCCGTCGATTATTCTCTATGGGGATGCCTCAGAACAGAAGTCTACAGTGTTCCAATAAATACTAGAGATCAGTTACTTCAACGAATTTTCCTCTGTAGTGACCAAATTAGACGCAATTCTGCGCAAATTAGAAAATCTATTGGCAATTTAAATAAACGCCAACAAAAATGGATATAAGCTGGAGGTTCTGATTTTGAACATTTGCTCTAATTATTTGTAATACATTTAAATAACTTTTGTAAATAATTAATGTGACCATTTTTATTTATTTGGACAATTAATGTAAGCACATAAGGCTGTTTTTCTTCCTGTCTTTCTAATTCCCATTTTTGGCAAATTCAATCGCTTGTAAAAAAGTCAAAAAAGGGGCGATATGCTGATTGTTAAAAAAAATATTACTGGGTGATCCTTTTTACAGGAATCCGAAAAATCAAATTGAAAAAGTCCTGTAATGGAATTTAAAAAAAATATAATAGCAATCGATCAACTGTGATAAGTGTATAAAGTGTCTAACATTTAAACAAAATCCGATCAATAGTAAGGACGTTCTGGCCAAAATAAATGTATACCAAAATCAGTTTATCACCCTGTATCTCAGAAATTAAGAGCAACAGGAAAATTTCATTGGCACTTCCTGAATACACAAGTGGTCCTCTACCGCCCCTGGAAGTATGTACAGTTCCTCATGAAACACCCTGTATAATGTGTTTTTTCTCAAAGTGAATTTTAAAAAATCTAACAAATTTTATATAGAAATTTTACAATATTATAACCCCATTTATAACATTCTAATATACTTACTTCGTTAGTTTGGTTGATAGTTAGGAATATAGAAGAATCAAATTCAAGATGATTTATCTTTCTGTCAACAGTTAAGTCAATACAAATTTTATACACCTAAAAATATATTGTCTGTCTACAATTTTCAAATTAGTTAAATGGAATTTCTATATATACATTTTTAATCTTTTTTTATAATTCTACTCTCTGAGAAAAACATTAAAGTTTACCATGTTAAATAACAAATAAAAGGATTTCTAATTTTCTAAAAAAAAAATTATGTATTATTTAGTATGAAATCTTAAAATTTACGGCGTGTACAAAATCAATTTTATCCGAAAGCGCGGGTCATGTTATAAGTTTCAAACAAGATTATCTATTTTTTTTTTAATTGTTTAGTAGAACCTTCAATTGTATAAAAATACAAGTCTGATTAGAATATTTCAGTCGTATAAATAATAATGTATACTTTAAGAGAAGACATTATTAATTATTTACCTGCTGGGCGTATGGGGGATGAAAAATCAGGAGTGATTATTGATATCTTTGCGTGCTTTTTGCTAAATATCTTTATATTATTTATTTATATATATTATATAAGTATAAAATTTTACAGAAAATGTGAATAGTACTTCTTTAAGGATAATAAAGTTATACTTAATTTTATTTTTGTTTCTCTGCAATAAGAGTTGACAGAGATACATTTTTTACTTCAAGATACGCTCGATGTTTTTAACTTCGCACGTATGGTCTACCACGTTGTCATCATCAGGAAATGATCAAAACTAAAGTACATTTAAAAATATGTTTCCATTTATATTAAAGTATTGTCATGGCTGAAATTAAACCAATTCTGTCATAGCTTCCGAAAACTCTAGAGGGTGCTGTACACGAATATGAGGATAGTAAAAAAAGTTTTTATTCAGGGCAACCCCTTCAAACGACCAAAACTACCCCTTTTATCGGTTTCCGTGCACGGGCGCGCGGCAGGAAGGGTTTTCATGCGAATTTCTACAGATTTGACCAGGACATGATAAAGGGCGCAGATTAATGTCAAAGACATGACCGTGACTACCCTTGGGGGCTGATCTACCCTCCCAGGGGGTGGGAAGATAATAAAATATATATCCTCTCGTTGAACCTTTTACCCCCGTTTTCGAGGATGCTAATGAGGAATAAAATTCTGTTAGTCAGCTTTGACCCTTCCTACTCCCTCAAATGACCAAAACCTACTCCTTTGGCTTGTATGCTTTCATTAGTGCTTGGAAATACTTAGAGGGGACTGGATGAAAATTTAGTAATAGTTGAACTATACAGAAAGGGTGACGGCCAGTGGAGTTTGGGGCAACCTTTAAGGGTGGATTCTACGCTCCCAGAACGTGGGGACGTAATTTTACTCTTTTCTCAGTTTACACGTTTACTCTCCTTTGTCGACAATGCTTCTTTTAAGTTTAAATCTACTGTCATCTCCTTATTTTTCTTCTAAGTTTTCTGTTTCTTCTGTCTCTGAATCTGGCAGCTTTTATTTTTTACTTTATTTTTGCATTTTTTTTTACTTTTTCCCTTTATTTTTTTATTTATTAACCGCTCCACAAGTAAATATCCATCTACGGTGGAGTTGCTGGGAAGGGCCCTATCTTGCGGTAACAATATATTTTTTTACGCATTATGAGAAAAGAGGTCCGAAATGATAGTTTGCTCACCCTGTATGTCGTTTCCTTGAAACAATCGGTTTCACTTTTGGGCAGTTTTTCCTTTTCATCACCTATATATTACATTTATTACC
The DNA here is from genome assembly GCA_963583905.1 of Stenurella melanura. Classification (NCBI taxonomy): domain Eukaryota; kingdom Metazoa; phylum Arthropoda; class Insecta; order Coleoptera; family Cerambycidae; genus Stenurella; species Stenurella melanura. The sequence goes on from OY757312.1 coordinate 151,495,275, forward strand.
TACATATTATGTTTAATATCTTTTCAATTTTGATCTCCAATTGTTTAAAATTTAATAGACATAAATAAACCTATTGCTACATAAACAAAAAACTTATCTGTTTCATTCATACATCTAACTGGCTGTTGCTTATTTTATATCATCCACTTCAAGAAGGGACGAATCCAGGTACAGATTTTACAGTCAGGCACTCAAGCAGTACACTTTTCTCGAGCTGTTTATATACACTATTTTGTGTTGCTTTATTCAACCAACGTAATTTAATCAAGTATCAATTATATGAAATCGCCATACTCGCGCCAATTTATATCAATCAATGTAGAATTTTTCACGCTTCAATTCAGTACACTTTCGGCGTTTTGTTGCCGCTTTATCCGGATTTATCTCGATATCCCGCAGGAGCTACAAAACATGCGTCTTTCACTGAACTCGACACACTTTGAACTCCTCAACATAAAATCCCTGTAATCGTAATAATCATAAATAAAATACTTTTTTTTAAGAAAAGAGTAAGAAAAAGACGACATACGAAAAAAATTAATATAAAACAGTAATACAATATTTGTCACCTGTGTTAAAGGGTAATACTAAAATATTCTTGCAGACTGTAAATTGCTTTTTGTAATAGTGTTTTTTTAAATTTTAATTTAAACAATTTTAAACCAGCTATTTCTTTCAAATAATTAGGGAGATGGTTTTATATCTTAATAGGCATAACTGTCACACCATTGCTAGCAGCAGAGAGGTTGTGTTTAGGCAGTAAAATGCCATTCGTGTGTCTAAAGCTATATTGTATATTTCGATCGGAAAACTGGATGAACTGATTAATATTTGACTTAACAAACAAACAGCATGATAAAATATATAAAGCTGGCAGCGTTAGTATTCCAAGCAAAACAAACAAATTTCTACATGAATGAGTAGAACCTTTGAACAACATAGTCCTAATTATCTTTTTTTGTATGATGAATTGATCATTAACTCTAGTGGAGTTGCCCCCAGAGAATGCCATAATTTAATAATGACTGCAGCTGTGCAAAATAATAGGTTTTAAGTATTTCTAAACTCACATAAGAACGAAGTTGTCAGATGACATAGCTTCTAACTGAAATTTTTTTTGTTAAGTCTTCAATATGTTGAAACCAATTTAAATTACTATCAATAGTTATGCCTAATAGTTTTACAGAGTGGTTGTTTTCTATAGATAAATTATTTATTTTTACTAATAAGCTATAATCAGGACTATTATTGGTAAATATCAACATTTGAGTTTTGTCCCATTAAGTTTTAGTACAAAATCACAAAAACTATTCATAAGTGAGATGCAGATGTTTGCGTTACTTGACAACTCATGAACTTTGTCAGCTGTTGATGCAATTGCCACGTCATCAGCAAATTGAGTAACATGGAAGGCATTCGTTACTTTTAAGTGGCTTTGCAGATCATTTATAAAAATGAGGAAGAGAAGAGGTCCTAAGGTGCTACCTTGAGGAACCCCCGTTGGTACCAGATTATCATCTGATTGATACGACATGCTGTCGACTTTTAATATGACTTTCTGAGTACGTTAACTTAGGTAGGAACGAATCCAGGAGTTAGGTACATTCCACCCCAGACTCGGCCATTTATCTGCGACGCTAAGCGCCATGGATGTCGGAGAGCTGGCCGGAAGAGTAGAGGCAATTAAAATAATTGAAAATTGCCTCATCGTTGTCAATGCTACTTAAAATTTTCTGGTCAGTTTGTAACTTATAAATTATCGACGTTGTTGTGAATAATAGAAAAACTATAGGAGATAGCCAATGGAAATATCTATTTTTTAAATCAGAGAAAAATGGGGATTGCGAATCCCAAGTTGGATACAGAGTGTTCCATTTAAAAATCCAAGGAACACCCTGTTTACTGTTAGATTTGGACGTAATTATTTTCTTAACATGACGCATAAAAACTTGTTAACAAATTATTCCATTTTGTTTTTGAAATTATCGAATCGGTCCAGAAATAACCAACTTAACGGAGGGGGGTACATTTATGATGAATCACCTGTACTAAAGATTTGGTTGCATTAACCGTGAAGCAATCTCACTATAGAAGGGGGCTGGAACTTTCAGTCTGAATGAAATTAATAAATTTTCAAGAGACTATCTAACATTGCCAATCATTGTTTTTCAAATGAATTTTTCATCATCATTACCTTAACTACATATCTCACATATTGCGGCATTCTTCTGTATAATAATTTCTAATAAAAACGCTGCAAAGTCAATTTAACTAAAATCTTAGAGGCTACCTTCATAAAAAAAAGTCTCATATTTTGCCCGAAATAATTACAGGATGCTTTTTAATGTGAAAAAACAACATCGTCCTGCTTAAATGATCTCATAATCCATGTAAAACATCATTTATGTACCCTTATAATGCTCATACATTCGCCTTAATAAGGAATAATGAAAAGTAATGTGTTCTCATTAGGAACAACCTAAATGTACCTACCTAAAGGAAGTTGCATGCTGAGTGAAATATTATTTTGTTGCAGTCCCATCTGTTCTTCGTTATGGAGTACTTGAATGGCGGCGATCTAATGTTTCATATCCAGGCGTCTGGCCGCTTTCCCGAACACCAAGCCAGATTTTACGGAGCTGAGATCGTCTCGGGCCTCAAATTCCTGCACAACAAAGGAATCGTTTACAGGTAGATAAATTATACTATTGTTGTTTTTAGCAGCGAACATCGGAAAATGGAGCCGGTTCTTTCAGATTACAAGGTGGCAAACAAAAGCTGTAATTGTTTGAAGTTAACAAAAGGGTCCGGTGTCTGAATGTTGAAATATAATCAGTAATAGAGATTTGAAAGGTTAAAAGGTTGCAAATTAATAATGATCGGCAACTGCGTACGAAAGCGGATAAATTGTAATTTAATAACCATTCGTAGCATTTAAAAGTCTTTTTGTCGAGTAAATGAAATCTACTTTATTTACAATCTTTTATTGAACTTCAAATGTTTGTTAGTCAATTGAGGTCAAATCTTGCGAGTCGATTTTAAACCACTACCACTCGATGTGTTGCCATGAAATTTTGCAGTAGCGATGACAATACAATTATATGATAACCATGATCTGATGCTGCAGCCAGGATAGTCAGCCTACTATGTAATTCATTCACGGTGAATGCTAGACATGCGGTGGTTGATACGGAAATAATATGCTGTAAAAATTTTTTTTTAAAAGAAACTGTTACTAAACAACAAAACCTGAAAATCTCCAAAATTGAAAGTACAGGGTCAATTGACTTAATTTTTATTGCAAAGTTCAGAAAGGCATTTTGAAAGAAGGTACCTTTTATTTTTTTGCGGAAATGTTTGGTTTCATTATTTGTCCTATAATTGGCCAACTTTAATGACCAATTTAATTAAAGTAATTGAAAAATTTATCATACACAATATGCCATAAAATTAGACGATAAATGGTTACTCCGACGTTTTTGGGGTCGCTGATCATAAATCAGAAGTCCGCTTTGGAAAATTCAAAATGGTGGACCGGAAGTCGGGTCATTTTCCAGAATATGTGAATATCTTGGCCTCGAAAATCTGTACTCGGCGGTTTTAGAGGTCGCTGATTACGAATCCGAAGTCTAATTTGGTAAATTCAAAATGACGCACCGGAAGTAGAGTCAGTTTCTCAGAGGAAACCCGTATTTTTTTGTTTCTGTGCTGAAAGTATGAAAAATACGAGTTTTTCCTGAAAAATATTCTACTTTCAGTCCGCCATTTTGAATTTTCCCAAATTGGACATCAGATTCGATATTATCGATAACATAAACCCCCGAGTTCCGACTTTAGGCCCAAAAAAGAAAAGAATACGAGTTTCTACGGAGAAATTGACTGTTCTTCCGGTCCGCCATTTTCAATTTCGTAAACTGGACGTCTGATATGTAATCAGCGACCTCAAAAACCTCCAAGTACTCATTTTCAGCCCAAAAACAAATAAAATACGAGATTGTTCTGAGAAATTGACTCTACCTCCGGTCCGCCATTTTTAATTTACCAATTTATGCCTCGCATTCGTAATCGGTGACCTCAAAAATCCCCGAGTACAGATTTTTAAGGCCAAGATATCCATTCTCATTTTTCCTCGAAGATCGCCCGATTTCCGGTCCGTCATTTTGAATTTCCCAAATTGGACTTCTGATTCATGACCAGCGACCTAAAAACGCAGAAGTAACCATTTTCGTCCAATTCTATGGCACATTGTGTGTGATAATAAATTTTCCAATTAATTTGATTGAATTGGCCATTAAAATTGGCCAATTATTGTCGTTGTACTTTAAATTTTAGAAGTAAAATGCCAAAATGACGCGACTAAAAACGAAGAAAACAAACATTACGTGACTTGACTGGGGCTGAGCCGCAGTCCAATCAGTGGACTCAGCGCGGATGAGGATTGTCGCCAGATAGATATACATTAAAAGTAGAGTAAAGATTATACTCTTAGCCGATTTATTACACTTTTCATATAATTATTTTATAACTCTTCGTTTTCCTAGTTGGGAAGAGTATAATAATCCTATTTCTGTCGAATTAAATACCTATGAACTTCTCACGGCAAGCTTTAGGTCAATGCAATGTCATTTATGTAGGTCAAAGTGGTCATTGACTTGAAATAATATTTAGACTATAAGAACCAGATTCAACCTTTCCAAAGTATATTTAGGGTCCTGAAACGCGTTTACAATTTTACACAGTCTTCTTTAATCAAGAAAACACCTATTAAAAGTACTAGAATTAATGTATAGAAATTTTCACATCAAATTATTTATTATTAGTACAGGCATATTAACAATTTAGGGTAACAAAAATTAATCAAAGGATCATCTCTGGGATTTAAGTAGGTAATAATCTGGAGAATGAGATGATGCATTCTTTGCACTTCCAAGTTCCGGGAAAATTCAAAAAAATTTGGAAAAACTTTTTGGTTTTCAGTTTTTTTGCTCTAGCGGCCAAAATGATGAAAATAGAGAAAAAAGTTCGCAACAAAAGTTGTAGGTCGTCTTCTCCTCTACCAAAAAGGTGTTTACAAATGTTTGTCTTACTTAAGCCGTTTAGAAGATAAATCGAGTTTTGCACTTATAGTTTTAAGCCGCTTCGAAATGTGCAAAAAATGAGAATTCTCCAGGAGTTTCGTACGACCGGGCTCATCGATCGATAATTCTTACTATTCAAAGCCCCTAAAAAAAATCGGTAAAGGTATTTACACAGAACTTCCCTCGTTATTTGTGCATGGCAGTCACTCTAAAAAATTAATAATTACGAAATGGCATTGAGAATAATAATCGGAATAGAGTTATTGCTATTATTATAAAGAAAACTTGATAAGTTTTGGTCAAAAAAATATACAGATTGCTCATCCAACAGCAAAAGTTCAATACTAAATAGCAGGTGCCACATATGGCAGGCTTGCGCAAATACCTTTGCAAATGTCCACCATGACTGAATTATTTCTTGTACATTTTTCAATAAAAGTATAATAGGTGCATATGCCAGATATTATTGCCATCTGTCACATTTTCAATCCAACATTCACGTAATGGAGTGAAAGTATAGTGGTGGTTAAAAAATTTCATTATAAAAAAAAAATTCAAATTTTTTTTTTTTTTTAATCAGGCTTAGAATGCCATGAAACGTGGAAATTTGAAATTTGAAGAAATAAAAAAAAATTATTTCATTTTAGTAGTAAACATTTTTTCAAAAATATTGGTGAATTTTTTTTTTTTTTAAATAGGTTAAGGGTGTCATGAAACGTAGAAATTTTAAATTTGAGCAAAAAAAAATTTTTTTCATCTTGGTAAAAATTTTTTCAAAAATGTTTGAAAAAAATTTTCAAAAATTTTTTTTTTCTGAAATAGATTTAGCGCGTCATGAAACATGGAAATTTTAAATTTGAGCAAAAAAAAATTTTTTTCACTATTTAGTCCGTTTAGACGGTCCACCCTGTATATTTTCCAGTGAAATTTCTACCATTTCTTCGCAGTCAGCAGCGTCAACTACCTACCAAATTTGACTGCTCTCCGTCAAGTAGTTTTTTAGTAAATGCACCAACAGACAGACAGACAGACAGACAGACAGACAGACAGACCGACAGACAGACAGACAGACAGACTGACGGAATTGAAAAACCAATATTTTCGGAATCTACGTGTTCTGAAACGTCAGAATCCGAAAAAATCTCGGAGGGTGATTTTTTCTCGAATACAATACTTCCCTTCGGTATGCGAGGGAAGTAAAAATGAAAATAACACAAAATGTAGGGAAAAGTCTCAGCTTTAATGTGGAACTAATCACAAAATTCATAAAGAAATTTATCGAAGAGAGAAAGTGTCAGAAGATGGCTTAGTGAACTTTGTACAGTTGATCCACAGATTTATTCATATTTTTGCCGGGAGTCGTTAGAATGATAATTCATTTTGCTTATATATTCTTATATAATGATATATTAATCTAATTAACATTTTATTGCAATTACTTTTGTTGGAAAAATATGCCTTGCGATCAAAGTAGAGGGTATGTTTCTCATCGATCAATCACTTCCAAATTTTGGAGTTCAATTCGCTATATCTTAAGTAATAATAATATCAGAGTTTTAATTTTTGGATCATAAGTACAATAAAACATGTTCTTTCGAATGACTTTATAGTTCTTTAAATGAGTGTAGCACTTTTTGAATTTGTCTACATTATTCATATACGTTCAGAAAATGCACAATAATACAGTAAAACATATACAACTTATTTGTTTCTTAACATTCTTCAATGAAATGTTCACGAAATATAGATTAAAGTGCGTGGAATTGAATCCATGCAGTGAAAAAGCACCCATTGTTACGGGAGAAATAGGCAGGATGCATAAAACTCAAAGATGTAAATAAATCAACTGTATAAAGTTTACTAAGCCATCTTCTAACAGTTTTTTCTCTATGATAAAAATTTGTATGAATTTTGTGATTAGTTCCACATTAAAGCTGAGACTTTTCTCTACATTTTACGTTGCGTTCATTCTGAATAGTAATAAATATCGATCGATATGTCCGGTCGTACGAAACTCCCAGAGAATTCTCATTTTTCGCGCATTTCGGAGCGGCTCAAAACTAAGTGGAAAACTGGATTTATTTCCTAAACGGCTTAAGTAAGACAAAAATTGGTAAAGACCTATTTTGTAGAGAAAAAGACGAGCTACAAATTTTGTTGAAAACTTTTTTCTGTATTGTCATTATTTTAGCCGTCAGAGCAAAAAAACCGAAAATCAAAAAGTTTTTCCAAATTTTTTTGAATTTTCCCGGAACTTGGAAGTGCAAAGAATGCATCATTCTTTTCTACAGGTTATTAACTATTTAAATCCCAGAGATGATTCTTTTATTAATTTTTGTGAGGTCTTTACAACAGTTTCCCAACATTGCTTGTACTATATCCTGAATATCCTTTAATTAATGACCGGTTAAACTTTTATCAAATTGCACTATTTGATGTATTTCAATATCTTTGTCGTATCAATTGACACATGAACATGCAAAATTTAGTACATTCGTGGTTTATTCCAAATCGTACTGGAAACATTTCCAAATTACACTTCTTATTCTTAATCCAATTTACATTCACGTCATTGTCCAGACTGTCTCAATATTCTGCGTACGTGGAGCTACTGTAGGTTTTTGCCATATACCTATTAACTATATACTGGTAACACATGCAAATGTGTTGAATTAAATTTTACCTCTATCCAAGATACCTCGTTAAGCCGCTAGAGGGCATCAACGTTGGTACAGATTTTTAATTTTATTTAAACAATTTTAAAACTCTCGGTATGATTTTACTGAAAGATCATACGCTAACATTTTCCTATAAATGTCAATTTTTGAAATCTAACTGGAACGATTGCGTGAACAAGAGTGCCCAAATTACCCCCACCCTTAACTGAATCTGCTAATATTTTATTTGGACAACAATAATACAGTTTCAATTCATTTTTTATCATAAAAATAAATAATCTCTCTTGCAAAACTTCTGTTTCTAACAGTTGTGGTTTTGATAAAAATCTACAAACATAAAAATATTGTATGGTAAACTGATAAGCGTTTCACCTATCAATATGACAACATTGGGAAATGATTAAAATGTCACGTATGGCAATTAAACCTAAATAATTAAGTAATGTTAAAAATCTGAGACGAGTATACAAGAGAATGTTCAGCAATTATTTAAAAATCCAATAATTAGCAAAATATTTACATATATATATATTAAGCGTTTGATATAAGATTATAATAATATTTACATGTGAATATTATTATAATTTTATATAAAACGTTTTCACCTCCGTTGTCGAAACTTACCTAATTCTCTCGACATAGCCTTGTAAAATAAGGGATGCTCTCTGGTATTCTAATCTACATTTTTTATTGTCTTGAGTGAAACACGCGTTCAACTTGCCCCCGTCATTTTTATTTATCGCCCTCCGTGGAAGAAAAGGTATGATGCAGTAACCCGTGTAAAGCAAAAACTATTGATTTTATGGCTGATGAGTTATTAGAGTGATAAGTATACACATTATTCATCGATCAGTACCAGTAGGTCTGGATATGGCGGTGAGATATGCAATTTACCGATTTATTTGTCATTTTATATACAGGGTGTTAAATCTTCTTCAAGTATAATCTCGATAAATGGTAGCTTTTAATGGCGTGGGTTGGCGAATTCCATCCAATTTTTATTATTCAACGTTTTTATCAAAATTTCAGTAAAAGTAGTAAAGAAGGGTCATATTGTAGTATTTCGATGACTGCAAAATTATATTCTAAATAATTGAATTTAAAAATTTTACATGCAGTTAAGTCCATTCAGTTTTATTTCAAGTATTTCAAGATTAAATATTATAGTCCCATTATGCATCACTAACAACATTTCTCTTGTTTGTCGAGAACCACTCACTACTGAAAATTATTATTAAGGTACTCAGTAATTTTCTAAAGTAACAAGAGTCTCTAATGTTGTTATCGAAAAACCGAATTTGACAATTACACGACATCGTGAATTGCATGGGCGAAATCGAAAATTCCAGCCGGCGGAGGTGAACGAAAAATAGCATTTTCTGACATTTTACGAAATCGAGTGGTTTTATTCTTACCACTTTGCTATGATTTCACTATTGCAAGCATCCGAGGTGAAATAGGTAGTCGTCATTGGTACGTTGATAACTGGCAAACCCGGAACAATATCTCAACAAAATATAGACTAAGCAAAGTACAAATTTGTACCGATTTAATCGATGAAGATTACTGATATCTTGAAAATGAGATAATGCGGGATATAAGAACTATGTAAAATGCTATTCGTGACATTCACTATTCAGAAATAGACTTGTGATAAAATGCTATTAGCTTTTTCCTCCAATGAATTTATTGAAAAAAAAAAAAATTAACTGAGTATAAAAATTCACATTAAAAACGCGAACATGATCTAATTCATACTTAAATTATATAAACGGAAATATTTTGAGTGAGAGAAGTTGAACTTTAAAAAAATCTAACTATGTCGAATATTTTGAATTACAATAATATATAATATACAGGGTGTAATCAGTTTCATGTCATTAAAAAAAACTGGTAACGGGGACCGACTAGACAAACAAAAAACCTTTATGACTTTTCCCTCTAGGGGCACTTTGAAAAAAACTGATCTAGGTCAATATTTTTAATATTATGATAGACAACTATTGAGAACCACTGCTTTTCTTGGCAATGGACTTGTAGTTCCCAATTATACAACTTTTAAATTATCATAAAAAAGTGCTCGCCGGCACACGCGGTGTCAAAGGATCATTGACCGCCTTTGATGGACCGCCTCAACCGAACTGAGAGAAGTATAAAGAGGTATATAATTCGTTCTCTCTTCGTGCACAATTGCAAGCAAATAATGGCCATAGAGGTTTAAACAGAGCATTTCTTTACATGTGTGTTTTTTAATTTGAAACAAAATATTGGATTGTTTAAATGTGGTTTATTAACATTTGTAACATAAGTGAGTGTCCTGGGTTAAAAGCTTACTACCTACCTAAATGATTCAAAATCTGCATCTGCATCTGCATCAATACACAGTTCGGTACGTCGAATAAGACATACGCACTTCGTTCAACACTAAACTATCAACTTGTCAATACGTTGTCAATAAAGAAAAATAAAATAAAAACTTGGTACAAAAGCCAAAAAGGAATACAAAAAGAACGAACAAGTAAGTTGTGTCTGTACGTAATCAAGAATTTGACAACTTGAACAGTAAGTCAATAAAATAAATCTTAACTATAAATACACAATGACGCGAAATTCAAAAATAACAAAAACAACGAACGGCGGGTTGGACGTGTGTACATAACGAAATACCCACAGTAACTAAAATATTGCACAAGGGACAGTTATAGTTTTCTTCAGATCAGATCTAGATCTAAACCTACCTCAATATTCCAGTAGTTCTCAAAAAATTTTATTGAAAATTTGCGAAATTTTTATTTATTTTTTTCTCCAAAACTATGAGCTTTAGACCCCATGTTATACAGGGTGATTCACGTAGGCCATTCATTAGAAGTTTTTCAATTTACAGTTGGATTAGAAACTTGAAATTTGGTATGCAGCCATAATCGATCATGCCCGTTCTATCTAAAATATTTCCAGTCCTCCAACTATACAGGGTGTGCCAAAAATTGGTACCAACTTTCTTATTTTAAATGGAAACCTATATTTTTCTTTATATGGTTCGATTGGTCTTCTAATTTAGAGTTCAGAGAACCTAAGTTATGTTAACTTATCTATTACAATTTTTGACATATGTCCAATTTTTTGAAAAAAATTGCCTCTGTAGTAGTTTACGAACAAATTTGTATCTCGCAAACCTTTCAAAATTATGAAACCAAATTTGTGAAGCAGTTAGCTGGAAGTCCAGGCTAACTTTTGATAATTGTTAATAAATTAAACACTGCTTTTAGATGAATCAATCAATATATTATAAATACTCTACATATGTTTCGGCTTATTAGGCCTTTATCAAGAGTATTACATACTGAATACTGAGTATTCAGTATGTAATACTCTTGATAAAGGCCTAATAAGCCGAAACATATGTAGAGTATTTATAATATATTGATTGATTCATCTAAAAGCAGTGTTTAATTTATTAACAATTATTTTCAAGATGTTTCACAAGGAACCTACCACAAGTTCAGTTCAGTGTACTAACTTTTGATGTCCCATCGGTGGTCCCATTTTGTACCATATGGGCGCAATCGATTTTCAAATGTCGCAATCAAAAATTGTCAAAAAGTCAATTTTTTCAAATGGCACCTACTATTTTTTTTCACACCGTTCGAAAGAAAATTGAATTTTAGGGTGAGTTACTTAAGCATTCCCTATACCTAACTTCACCCTATATCGAGTTATTCAATAAAAATCAAGAAATACCTTATCTTGCCGAGAGATTCCTTACTTCATCAAGTATGCCATGGAAACAAAAGACAGTTGTAATAATTTTTACAGAAAAATATGGATTCTTATTTAATTAGTCACAACACCAACAAATTATTATTAACGAACAAGAACAATGTTGACGAAATTCTGTCAGTGAAAACGCGGTGCACACATTGAGCATTTGTATTGAAATAATTATTTTGTTAATCTGTTTATTTGTTGTTATTTTGTTGTTATTATTTATTATTGCAATACGATTTTTGAATAAAAATTAAAATGAAATGATTGTTTCCAAAGCCTACTACCCTTGAGAAAAAAAACAATATTTTTTTCAAAAAATGCCAATAACTCAAAAACGACTGTAGATAGACATACACAATGTTAATAAAAGTGGCCCTAAAATTCAATTTTGCATTGATTTCTGGCGTCAGAAATGGTAGGCGCAAAGATGTGCTACGCAATCTGTTCAAAGTAGAATAATAGAATATTTGAACAAAAATATGATGGTCACATTGAACATTTACGTCAGAATTTCGTAAACATTGTTCTTGTTCGTTAATAATAATTTGTTGGTGTTGTGTGTAATTAAATAAGAATCCATATTTTTCTTTAAAAATTGTTACAACTGTCTTTTGTTTCCATGGCATACTTGATGAAGTAAGGAATCTCTCGGCAAGATAAGGTATTTCTTGATTTTTATTGAATAACTCGATATGGGGTGAAGTTAGGTATAGGGAATGCTTAAGTAACTCACCCTAAAATTCAATTTTCTTTCGAATGGTGTGAACAAAAATAGTAGGTGCCATTTAAAAAAATTGACTTTTAGACAATTTTTGACAGCGACATTTGAAAATCGACTGCGCCCATATGGTACAAAATGGGACCACCGATGGGACATCAAAAGTTAGCTAACTGCTTCGCAAATTTGGTTTCATAATTTTGAAAGGTTTGCGAGATACAAATTTGTTCGTAAACTACTACAGCGGCAATTTTTCTCAAAAAATTGGACATATGTCAAAGACTGTAATAGATAAGTTAACATAACTTAGGTTCTCTAAACTAAGAATTAGAAGACCAATCGAACTATGTAAAGAAAAATATAGGTTTCCATTTAAAATAAGAAAGTTGGTACCAATTTTTGGCACACCCTGTATAGTTGGAGGACTGAAAATATTTTAGATAGAACGGGCATGATCGATTATGGCTGCATACCAAATTTTAAGTTTCTAATCCAACTGCAAGTTGAAAAACTTCTAGTGAATGGCCTACGTGAATCACCCTGTATAAGGTTTTTTGTTTGTCTTGTCGTTCCCTACCACCAGTTTTTTTAATGACATGAAACTAATTACACCCTGTATTTAGAAATGTATTGTCTAAATGTTAGTTGTGGCATTATCTTCATTTTTTTCCTTTTTATTTTTGGGACTTCCTGCCACATGTATTTTTTATTTTTAACCGGTGCTCGGGGAATCTACAAAATATCACAAATTCACAATTAACTAGTATGTTACTCGCAAAATATTTAATTTGAATTTTTTATACTTATTTGTGTTATTTGTCAAAAAAGCAACCTCTAACTGATCCTTTGACGTAAAAAAGTCACAGGCGTAGAGGTTATTTCCCAGTAACATACTGGTTAATTTTGATATTTTGTAGATTCCCCGAGCACCGATTAAAGAGAAAAAATACATGTGGCAGGAAGTCCCAAAAATTAGAAGGAAAAAAAATTAGAAATTATTTTAGAAGCAAATGTGTAATGCTTTTCATTTTAGAATGAACCAAAAATTCCGTAAAATAGAATTGCACAAAGTTTATTACCTGGAGACCTTAAATGGTGAAATTAAAGCCGATCTAGTTAAAAAAAAAAATTCTTCAGCCTTCGTTTAGGCACAATTATGTTTGTCTGCTAATACAAATACATTACTAATACAACTATAGCATGCATTTTTAAGCAAATGGCATAAAATTATAAGTCTATCTATGTCTATGTAATATCTTGCGGATTAACAGTTTCTGCCTCTGGAAAGGCACCTACCGATTTCATAATTACCGAGTGGGCATTAGTATATAAAGAGAAAATCAGCTTGTTACAAATCTCTGTCATCCACAGTGAAATATTTTGCAGGTTAACAGTTTGTGCCTCTGGAAATCTACCAACCGATATGTATGCCAGTCATATTTTTGTACTCACTGTGTGATAATTAATGATGAAAAACATGTCGACTTTCAAGATTCATCTAAGTTTCCACCATCAAAAGAATTCTCATAATAATAATAATAATAATAATAACAATAATGTGTTTGCTCAAATAACAATTACATTATTGTTTTAGCATTGTCAGTAATAGGAAATAAAAGTATACTCCTAGGTTATGTAAATTAAGTTCTTAATATAAAACACTTATTAGTATAAAACTACGACACAGTTACTGAAACATATACAGAACACATACAAATTGAAAATTAAAACTAACTTTTTTATTCAACACAACAAGTTTCAAATTATTCTTGAAGAGAATAAAGCCGTAAATTTAAAAGCAGTTTCTTACACTTAATTTTAAATTTGTTAGACGTTAGGTTTCGCATTTTGTGTGGAAGGTGATTAAATAATCTCACAGACATGTTTATGAAACTTTTTCCTGTTAATTGTAGTTTATGTTGGGGGTAACGATATCTTCTTTATTTCGAGTTTTGTGGTCATGCTTTGATGCATGAGATTTTAAATTTGCTTATTTTTTTTTTGACGTGGTCTAAACCATGATGTATGTAGAGGTAAGTATATTTAAATCTGTGAAGGTTGGCCTGCATGACTTTCTACTTGATTTTTTTGTTATTGCACGAAGTGATGACTTTTGTAATTTAAAAACGGTGTTCCATTCTGTTGACTTGCCCCACAGTATAATACCATAAGTTAAGTGAGATTGGAATAGTCCCATATACGCTAGCCGACAGATGTGTGGTGGGACGTATTCAGCTAAATTTCGGAGCAAGAATATTACGGTAGCTAAGAATTTTGTGTCTTTAACGTCATTGGTTAGGTTCTTTAAGATTCATTCTGACAGTCTTGTCTTTGTTGAAACATAGCTTATTAGCTGTGAAATAGTCTAGTGCTTTGTTTTGTGCTGATTCTCCTGTATGGTCAAGTATGTTCAGATTAGTCTCACTACAGAAAATACTGATATCATCTGCATATTGCAGGGAATGTGTATCAGTCAGATATGATGATAGGTCATTAACGTAAAGAGTGAATAACATGAGTCCTAAGATGGACCCTTGTGGAACCCCAACAGTGACTCGTTGAAGGATTGATTTTTTCCGTTGCATTCGACGATTTGCTTTCTATTGCCTAAACAAGATTTTGCAAAATCTAAATCGACTAATAAGTCGACCTCAAAGAGTGAAATATCACTTGGTGTTATTAATTATTTTCTAGATGGTTACAGGCTCATTTGATGACTCGATGATTTGCTTTGTAATGTGTTCTTTTTTCTTTTGATTATTTTTTTTCCTATACTCAGCTTTAGCCCCTTTTATTTCTACAGGTAAATGATCTGCCGAGTACTGTTTATTTAGATCAGTTAAGAATTTAATGTTTTGTCTCATATTTCTGAGCTCAGTATCGTACCATTTTTTTTGCATATCACTTTTTTTGTCTGCCAAGCTCTAAGTAACAGGATTAATAATGGCACTAGCTTTTATAAATGTGTCAGTTGATTACACGCCGCTCCTGTACCATTAATAAACATCACAAAGTTTAAAGCATTATAAGTACTACATACGATAACTAAATAATACCACTAGCAAATTATTCATGAAGAACAATCTAAGGTCACAAATGTACTCAACAGTTAGCCGTTTTAAGGTTATTAATTAAAAATGGCGTTTATATTCCCTGGGAAAATGCGACCCCACTTTCGCCAAAATTCAGAGAAAAATATGTTTGCTGGGCATGAAAAGATCGGAAGAAATGTCTACTTTACAAATCTGAGTGGCGCAATTTATAATTTTTATGTTTTATAGGTGACTCAGCCCCAAAAAGACAAAGAGATTTTTCAAACAAATTTTTGACGTTGAAAAAAATTGTAGAATTTTTTTTTTAATATTTGGACGGCATCTTATTCTTTGAGTTAAAATTTAAAAAACATGATTTTTTCTAAAAAGTTAACCTTCTTCAGTAAAACTGAGTAAAAAAATCTTCAATATTAAAACTTTTAGAATTCGTAATGCCAAAACAACGCATTTTATGAAAAAAAAAAAAATATAGAATAAAAATTATTTGTAAGGAATCCAAGAAAATTGGTGAATTTCTAACAATAGTTGCAATGGAAGAAAAATATCAAACAATTAAAATTTCCAAACATTTATCAAATAAGTCTGAAAAGTAATTTTTTGACCTTTTAGAAACGTTTGTTTTATGAAGTGCATTGTTTTGGAGTTAAAATTCTCAGTTTTAATTAAAAGAATTTTAAAGAATGATTTCTTATTATTTTCTTCGTCGAAATTTTTTTTCTATAATATTTTAGCCTTTTTGGGGCTAAAATCACCCATAAAACGTAATCGAAAAAAAATTTCAAAATCTTTTCTTGTTGAAATAGGTTTAGAATGTCACCAAACGTCGAGATTTTAAGTTTAAGCTTTAACTTATTTTTCAGCACGTTTTCTTTGGAACGGTTTAAGATGTTTTATAGGTATATGTATGTATTATAACGAGATCTGGAACTGGATTGTTTTTTAACTTATTCGGAGAAGGGTTTGGGAGGTAAATAGAAGCAAATAGGGGTAAATAGGGGATAATAAGTAAAGCAAGCTGGTAAGCATACAATAATTTGAAACTTGGTGTGTATACTAGAAGCTAAGGTCTCAGATTTTTTCATAATATTTTGGGTACCCCCCGCCACTCCCACTCCATTATTAAAGTAGTTGATGAAACAAAATTGAGACATTCACTTGAAATTTGGTACACTTATATATTATAACTACACCTGCAACTAGATTATATTTTGATGTCATTGTGTGTACTGGGATTGTCTGAAGTATTTCCAATTCTTGACCCCTTAATGCCACGATTAACGCCATGGCCTTCTCTTTATTACTCCAACTATTCGCATACGCAGCTGCCTTTTGAAAATGGTCCATGAACTTTGGCCGTCAAAGGAGGGAGGTTCGAACAGCCGACCTGATAATACTTGCTGGCTTCTTCTATGCCTCAATGCTTAAGCAGGTCTATTTGCCCCTTCACTTCTTCTTCAAACTTGTTTACTTTCTCCTTGACTTCACTTACTTCTTCTCGATGCCTTCTTTCTAGCTCTTCCAACACTTTCTAGAAATGTGTAAATAAGTCCTGTATTTGCTTTTCGGTTGTCATACTTCTGGTTGTTATAGGCATACGACTACGTTAAAATCAAATAAATTTAACAATTACGTCACTATCGGTATTGGGACTATCCAGAAAAAACCTCAAAATGGCACGAAAAAGTCCTATCTAGAGTCTTTGTCACGTAATCACTAATGCCCAAATGAAATCCTCGAACAATGTCCATTAAATTAGTCCTCCCTGTGTTAGCACTAACTCCGAGAATACTGTCCCAGTCTTCTCAAACACTTCCGAAAAAATCCTCTTGTTAAAATTCTGCTTCTGAAATCAAATTGTTACGTATTTCCACCCCTTAGGAAACACCCTGTATGAATCCGTAGGTTCTAAATAATTTTAACAATGGGTAAACTACTAACGTTTTATTTAATAATTTAGTGATTATACAATACTTGTTAATTAACCAAAATAATCTTTACACATTGTTTACTTGATATTTAACCTCACTTTTCAACTTCTTCACTTTTATGAAACTTCTCCTTCCCGCCATGGAATCTCCCCTTATATACTTTGAAATTACCTCTAGAATTATCTACAACATAATCGAGAATCTTCTTCCTCCACACTCCAGAAAACTATATCTCCTTCTACAACTTTCCAGGACGTCACTATTAGCCATGGGCGTATCATAGGGGCTGTCATGCATAACAATATTAATTAGAAATGGCGTTTATATTTGAAGAGTTGTGGCCAGAATAGGAAGCATTTTACTTTTGTTCTAGGATATGCTGTATAGGATTTTCTTTAAAACAAAACATTCAGTACAAACAAAATTACAAAATACCAATAGCACTACTAACAGCTGACGAGTGTGTGCATTTTTTAATGAAATTTCACAAAATATTTATAATATATATAATAGTAATTCATAATGTAATTAGATTTTAAATTGGGTACTTACTCATTTACTCTTAGCTTATACAGGGTGTTTTTAAAAAGTATGTCAATCACTTAACCACGGACTCAGCATGTCAAAAGAAGTTGATTCAGCCTAATTTACCTCTATCCAAAATCGCACCCCTATGGATATACAGCCCTCTAAAGTTGGGATTAAAAATATTTATTTTTTTAATATTGTGCAAATGGCTGTAGATATCTTTTTCAATTTCGGAACACTGAAATGTATGTCAAAGGGTAATAGTTTAAAGTAAAAACCGTTTAAAATCAAATATTCTAAAAGGCCGATTTGGGGGTAAACTACCCTTCCCTCCTACCCCCTCTTTTAGTGGTACGCCTATGACTTTTTTGATATAGGGCATTTTATATAAAATTTAATTATAAAACTTTTCTTTATCTTGTCTTTTTTTCATTTAGATAACCATTTTCAAAAGAATCTGGAAATACTAAAACCATTATGAAAAGTGGAACATATGAAATAAAAAAGTTCTTCTGTGTAATTTTGGCATTTGAAGTTACTGGTATTATAATAAAAGATGTGCATTTCTATCATAAATTGTAAAATTAAAAAAATGTTTAAATAGGTTTTTTTATTAAATAAAAATCACAGAAACTAAAACATCAATCATTAAAGCAACAAAGTAAATTAAAATAGTATTAGAAGTAAAACAACAAATAATGAAATAAATTAAAAATAAAATAAAAAAATATCGAACATTAAAATTTTATTTCAGAATGTGCTCAAAATGATTTCCATTTTGTCGTACACAATACCTTGCCCTTTTTAGAAGCGAAAATCTCACATTCTGAAACACGGCAGGAATGTTTCTAAATTCCTCGGCTGATTGTTGAATTCTTTGTCGGAGATGTTCAACGCTCTCTATTGGAACAGAATAAACTTTTTCCTTCATAGCTCCCCAAAGACAGAAGTCAATTGGGTTTAAATCAGGGGACCGAGCAGGCCAACTGACTGGAGCATCAGCTCCTCGACCTATCCAACGTTCTGGAAAACGCCTTGATAAACATTGCCTGACTTGCAGGCTATAATGGGGTGGAGCACCATCTTGTAAATACCACATGTTTTCTCAAATATTAAGATTAACAATATCTAATTGCTCAGGCAATTCATTTTCCAGAAAATCTAGGTAGTCAGCTCCATTTAAACGACGTGGAAAGAAAACAGGTCCAATTAGATGGTTATCAACAATACCTGTCCAAACATTAACAGAAAAATTACGCTGAAAATGCGTTTCTATCTTTGCATTGGGATTTTCTTCAGACCAAATGTGATAATTATGATGATTTGTAATACCATTTCTATGAAATGAGGCCTCATCAGTTGACAAAATGGTGTTTACAAAACTTACATTTCTTCCATTTTTTCTGAGAAGCCAGTTACAAAATTCCATTCGAGAACCGTAATCTTGAGGTTCCAATGCCTGAACAGTCTGTATATGAAATGGAACTAGTAATTGTTCTTTTAATGTTCTCCATACTGAATAATACGATACTCCTACCTGAGAAGCTATTTTACGCACACTGCTTTCAGGCCGTTCTGATACAATATCTAAAATTTCCTCTTCGACCTCTGGAACTAGCACAGTCCTAGGTCTGCCACACTTCCCAGCACGATCATTTGATAGACTTCCAGTTTCCCTTGCACGACGATCGACTGCAAAAAATGTACGTCTATCAGGATGCCGACGGTTTGGAAACTTTTCCACATAACGCCTAGCTGCACTAGAACCATTTCCATTACATTCGCCTAATATTCTAATCATATCCACCATTTCGGTATTAGAATAACTCATATTAAATGCCATTGTTAACAATTAATAACTGATATCTATTAAAGCAGTTTGACAAAAATGACAGGTGTCAACTACCTATTAAATTTTCACAGGTGCCTTTGATCATCATCTACATTAATTTTAAACATTATTTGTGTTATTCTACAAAGGCGTGGTAATGGTTTTAATATTTCCAGATTCATTTGAAAATGGTTATCTAAACGAAAAAAAAACAAGATAAAAAAAGTTTTATAATTAAATTTTATATAAAATGCGATATATCAAAAAAGTCATAGGCGTACCACTAAAAGAGGGGGTAGGAGGGAAGGGTAGTTTACCCCCAAATCGGCCTTTTAGAAAATTTGATTTTTAACAGTTTTTACTTTAAACTATTACCCTCTGACATACATTTCAGTGTTCCGAAATTGAAAAAGATATCTACAGCCATTTGCACAATATTAAAAAAATAAATATTTTTGATCCCAACTTTAGAGGGCTGTATATTCATAGGGGTGCGATTTTGGATAGAGGTAAATTAGGCTGAATCAACTTCTTTTGACGTGATGAGTCCGTGGTTAAGTGATTGATATACTTTTTAAAAACACCCTGTATTATTTTAAAGTTTCCCTGGTTAAATGTAGATATTTATAACAGGGTATTAGAACAGTAGCTAGAACAAACACACCTGCTGCAAAGTAGAATATACTCTATTACGATGGTAACATTATATTATTCCATTCATAAAGCTCAAGATTCATGCAATAAATAGAGCAGTTTTTCCTGCACTGAACATAAATCATCCTGGCAAACTGGATGTAACAGAACAATAATAGTATTATATATGGTTTTCGCAATATTGCACTGAAGTAAATATGTGCCCTTTAAAATTACATTTCCCAAACGATATTTTGTTTTTATGTAATACGTCACACTCCCTGGTCATTTATTCGGGGTTCTGCTATTAGCTTCAGATTTATATCCCATAAAATATCATAAAAGATTAATAAAAATGGAAGAGGATGATTCACGGGACATGTTTCTCCAACTGCCTCTATCATGATTATCGCTGCGACGATTTGTCATTATTTTGTTGATATAAGTAATTTAGAAAAAATATTTTGTAAAAAAATACTTCTCATGTATATCTGTTGCTTCAGCGCAAACCTGCTCTTAATAGATTTTCAGAAAAATAAATCCAGAGGATTGAGATCTGGTGAGCGAGGGGGCCAAACAATTGACTTTCCTCTTTAATTCAGCGATCATGGAAATGTCTAATTTCCATAGCAAAGTATTGGGGCAATTGCCGTGTGGACCATCTATGTCATTGTTTAGTAATCTAACTAAAATATTTACATTACCACTTTATCGCTTTATATGCGGGAAATCTAAATTCCCAATATTTTTGTCTTCTTCGCTTTGTAATTAGTTTTTAAAAGTAGCTACCCAGTATAATGTTCTCCAAAGATAAAGCAGGTTTCGTCCTTGGAATTGTGATAGCAACGTTCCTAATATTAGTGTCCTCCATTGTTTTCTAATTATTCTTCTAAACTGATCGTCCCGTATATTCCTTCTCGAAAGTATAGCAGGCTTCCCCCTTGGCGGTTGTGTTAATTATATGACAAATATTATTCTCTTCCATTAAAAAATGTACAGGGTAGTCACTGGTCAGTGCTCATCCTAAAAAGGAGTTAATTAAGAAACATTAGTGTTAAGTAACATTTGGGGTATAGTTGATAATATTATCACGGAGGAAATTAGACATACTCTTAATTAAAAAAATATACAACATGGTCATTGGTCGAAAAAAATAACACAAGCACACAAAAAAAATCTATTTTCTGGAATTTCACATATGTATACTCATACTCCCACGAATTTTTTAACGCTGAATACGATACCGATGTGAGTTTTAAAAAATTAGGTCACGATTTTTTGTTAACAATGAAAAATAGGTTAAAAAAAATCGGTAAAGGTATTTACACAGAACTTCCCTCGTTATTTGTGCATGGCAGTCACTCTAAAAAATTAATAATTACGAAATGACATTGAGAATAATAATCGGAATATGGTTATTGCTATTATTACAAAGAAAACTCGATAAGTTTTGGTCAAAAAAATATACAGATTGCTCATCCAACAGCAAAAGTTCAATACTAAATAGCAGGTGCCACATATGGCAGGTTTGCGCAAATACCTTTACAAATGTCCACCATGACTGAATTATTTCTTGGGATGACCACCCTGTACATTTTTCAATAAAAGTATGGTAGGTGCATATGCCAGATATTATTATTGCCATCTGTCAAATTTTCAATCCAACATTCACGTAATGGAGTGGAAGTATAGTGGTGGTTAAAAAATTTCATTTTTTTTTAAATTTTTCAAAAGATGTTGGTGAATTAATTTTCAAAATTTTTTCTTCTGAAATAGTTTTAAAATGTCAAACGTAGAAATTTTAAATTTGAACAAAAAGGAAAGTTTCCTTCTATTCTATAGTAGTGTTAAAAAAAGTTTAAAAATAAAAAAATATGTATTTTTCAAAATAGGTTTAGAATGCTATGAAACGTGAAAATTTTAAATTTGAGCAAATAAAAAAAAATTCGATCTATTTTAGTGGTAAAAACTTTTTGAAAAATAATTTTCAAAAATTTTTTTTCTGAAATACCTAGGTTTAGAATGCCATGAAACGTGAAACTTTTAAATTTGAGCATTCTAGTGTTAATTTTTTTTCCAAACTGGTAACAAAATGTTGCAAGTTTTTTTTTCAGAAATTGGTTTGGAATATCATGAAACGTGGAAATTTTAAATTTGAGCAAAAAAAATTTTTTCGTTTGTTCTATAGTAGTGATACATAAATGGATTAAAAATGTTTTCAAATTTTTTTAAAAATTTTTCAAAAACATTTTAAAATTTGTTTGAATAGTTTTAGAATGCCATGGAAACGTAGATAGTTAAAATCTGAACAAAGAAAAAAAAATTCTATCTTAGTGGTAAAATTTTTTAAAAATAGTAAAAAAAATTTCTAATTTTTCTTTTAAATAGATTTAGAACGCCATGAAACGTGGAAATTTGAAATTTGAAAAATAAACAAAAAATTCCATCTATTTTAGTGGTAAGTAAACAAATTTTCAAAAATGGTAAAAAAAAATTCAAAAAAATTTTTTTTTGAATCAGGCTTAGAATGACATGGAACATGGAAATTTTAAATTTGAAGAAAGAAAAAAAAAATTATTTCATTTTAGTAGTAAAAATTTTTTCAAAAATATTGGTGAAAAAAATTTTCTAATTTTTTTTTTCTGAAATAGGTTAAGCGTGTCATGAAACGTAGAAATTTTAAATTTGAGCAAAAAAAAAATTTTTATCTTGGTAAAAATTTTTTCAAAAATGGTGAAAAAAATTTTCAACAATTTTTTTTTCTGAAATAAGTTTAGCGCGTCATGAAACGTGGAAATTTTAAATTTGAGCAAAAAAAATTTTTTTTCACTATTTATTCCGTTTAGGGTGGACCGTCCCTGTACATTTTCCAGTGAAATTTCTACCATTTCTTCGCTGACAGTAGCGTCAACTACCTACCAAACTTGACTGCTCTCCGTCAAGTAGTTTTTTAGTAAATGCACTAACAGACAGACAGACAGACAGACTGACGGAATTGGAAAAACCTATATTTTCGTAATCTACGTGTTCTGAAACGTCAGAATCCGAAAAAATCTCGGAGGGTGATTTTTTCTCGAATACAATACTTTCCTTCGGTATGCGAGGGAAGTAAAAGGCCAGAATAGAATTTAAAATAAAAGTTAAAGATTTTATATAAGTAGACCATGTGTTCGATGTATTTTTTGCGGTTGAACATGATACCGATGCCAGTTTCAACCATCAGGTCATGTCTTCTTATTTATCCTGATTTATTCTTTTCAATGGTACCATATTCTTTTGCCTTCAAATTATCTGCGTAATAGTTTTTTTTTTTTTTTCGTTTTATTCCTTTCGTTTCCACATCCATTTTGAATATCCAACCGTAGTCTGCCATCATATTAACATTCCATCGACCTTGACATCTACGCTTTATATCCTTTATGTTTTGGTAATAACATTCGTCATGCTCTTCACTATAATTACCTAAATTTTCTGGAAATTGGTCTATATGAGAATACAGGAAATGCAGTTTCCAATTCATTAGACAACCCATTTTTCCGAATTTTTCTACCATGTTGCATACTATTTCTTTATAGTCTCTCTCGCTCTCATTGTTTCCTAAAAATTTATCAACAACTTCGTTAATAATTGTTAATTATAAATTAAACACTGCTTTTAGATAAATCAAACAATATGTTATAAATACTCTACATATGATTCGGCTTATTGGGCCTTTATCAAGAGTATTACATAGTGAATACCAAAGTTTCCGACGTGCTTATTCTAATTTGTACCTAAAAGTGTTTATGCTTTAATCTATTTATGACCTATTTAAGACTTAATTTAACATCCTTAATTATGGGAATGTTTGGAGTGGACATAAACTGTTTATATAAATCAATTAGATAGTTCTTAGCAATTTGTTTATTATCGGGGTATTCAAGAAATTTTGTTGGTCATTCGCGGTACAAGGGTTGTACTTGAAAGATTTTTGGATTTTTCGTTGTTCTAGCAGATCTAAACGTTTGCCTTTTCTTTCTGAATGTAGTAAATTTATGTTATCTGTATCTATGAAGTGGTTGTTTTCAATGCATGTTGACATACCTGTATTTTTATTGTTATTTAAGATGTTTTATGTTCATTTACCCTGTATTGAAACATATTATATATAGGATTTTGCAAACAGCAGAAAAAATAACTATCTATAACTAAAAGAAAAACTTTGTGTAAAAATATTAATGTAATCTTTGCATTCTTTCGATAACCTAAATTCTTGTTATGCTAGCAAATTAAAATTCTAAAATGAATTTGTCTAATTTCTTATTTGACAATTCTCATCCTAACGCCAGCATCCACACGTTCCCCTACGGCCATGCAGATTAAACTAGTATCTACATAACCCCCTACGCTCATGAAGATTCAGTTAAAAATGAGAACAAAGGCCTAAAATGAATTTATTTATCTACCTTGTCTTAAAAAAAAATTCGTTCTAATGGATTACATTTTCATGAAATCTATCATTCTGCTTCTTGGAAATCTTCGTGATCGTAGGGGTTATGTAGATACTAGTTTAATCTGCATGGCCGTAGGGGACCGTGTGGATGCTGGTGTTAGAATGAGAATTGCCAAATAAGAAATTAGACAAATTCATTTTAGGATTTTAATTTGCTAGCATAACCAGAATTTAGGTTATCGAAAGAATGCAAAGATTACATTAATATTTTTACACAAAGTTTTTCTTTTAGTTACTTATAGATAGTTATTTTTTCTGCTGTTTGCAAAATCCTATAAATAATATGTTTCAATACAATTATAAGCAAACAAATAATAATTCATATTTAAATATTCCTTTACCCTGTTCACAACGCTTCTACAACTGTGACCGATATAGACAGCATTGCATCTTTACAATTGATTTTATATACACCAGATGCATCAATTTTATTTAGTTTTTTTTTGTTATTAACCAAAATGTTTCCTATATTTGTTTTGTTCACACTTATTGTAGAGACACCTAAATTATTTAATTTTCTAGAAATTTTGTTACTATGCTTCGGTACATAATTAATAAAACTATATTTTGTAGGTTTGTTAGACACAGTGAAAAATTTTTTTTTAAGCATTTTGCGTTGTTTGTTTTTGATCATGTTATCTATTAGTCTCTCGTTGTATCCGTTGTTTCTTGCAATTTGTTTGATTATATTTAATTCTCTATCGAAATCACCTCGATCTAAAGGAAAATTCGCGAGTCTATGTATTAGAGTATGAAAGGGTGAAATCTCAATTTACCATGATTGTTGCGAATTATAATGTATTACTGTATCTGTAGTAGTAGGTTTGCGGTAGATGCTAAATTTTAACTGATTGTTATGTTTTTTGATGTTAATATATATATATGTTAATTGACTATTTTGGTCCGATTCCATTGTGAACTGAATTTTACTATTAAAAGAATTTAAGAAAGTAAGGTAATTACTTAGGTTCCTTTCTGTGCCGATCCATATACAAAAAATATCGTCCACTTCGTTAAAGCTCTGCTAAGCTCCCTTTTCCGTATCCGACATTGTAGTGATGAATTTCTTATCTCTTAACATTTTGCTTATTTGTAACCACTAAAAATGCCTTCTTTTAATTTGTCCTCGCTTATCTGTGGAAGTTGTATTCCCAAATACTCAAAACATGTTCTGCCCTTTTTAAAAATATTTCTAGTGGTTAACAAAAATACTGTCCTGATGGAGTAAAGCTGACGTCAGGATCGTGTTCAGTAATCAAAAATACATTATATATGGCCCACTTATTTAAAACCTTTAGTTTTTATTTTAAGCCCTATCCAGGGCAGTTCCAACCTGTTTTTTGTGGTTAACAGATACTTCTCACCTAATTTTGTAAAACTGACGCCGGGATCGTATTCAGCGGTCAAAAATACATGAGAGTATATATGTGAAACCTCAGAAAAGTTACTTTTTTTGTGTACACGTGAATTAATAAATAAAGAGGTAACTTCTGTGTAAATACCTTTATTGATTTTTTTAAAGGTTAAAAGGATTCTTGGAAGGTTTTTGAAAATGTTTACTACATATTTTCATTTTCCTCCAGTGACCTAAAGTTACTAATGCATCTAGAGAATCCTCATCAATTAAATATAAAATAAAACGATTTGAACATATTCAAATTATTTTTACTTTAATCAGCGACCTTCGCATAAAATCTGAAACTTTGATTAAATTTATTTAAGTTTTGTCTGCATTCTCGTTAATTATACATTAACGAGAATACAGACGAAACTTAAATAAATTTAAGCTTCCTGGTGGTTTAAATATTGTTTCCATATTGTGGTTACAAAGAGCTCGTCTCAGTTTTTAATTACTACGCAGTATACTTTATTATTTCCACGTCGCAGCGCCGCGCCGCAACGTGTTGTTTTAACATGAGACATAAATATATTAAAATTATACTGTTTGTGAAGCAGTTTCCACAAAAACAAAAGTACTTGAACACTATACTCGAATATCTACATTTGTCACTAGTTTCGCCACCCACGTTGACATTATCTGGAGACGATGAAAAAGAACAACTAAGAATGTGCCTTTATGTATGTTAAAATAATGTCATAGTCATCAATAAAGCAGATTATCCGTCTCTACAAGGGGTGAATTTTTCTTGCGAGTTTTTTACGTCTCACCCCACGAAAATATTCCATTGGGCCACCCATGATTTTCATCAAAAATATGTTTTGCAACACGAGAACTATTTTTGAGATTGGTCGTATGTTTCATTTGACCAACATACTTCAAATTACAGTATTTCCAACTAATATCGTAAATCCTATATTGTTAGTCAGATTCAATTTCATTCTTTAGGTTGCCTCTAAACTGTTGCAATTTGCTTTTGATTGTTGAACAACTGTTATATCTAACTTTTAAACAAAACTGAGCCACGAGTAAACAACTATGGTTCATATGATATTGTTAGCACTTTTGGATTTTGCTTGGTTTGTAAGGTCGAAGAGTTCCGGAGGGTTTCTTTAAATCTGCGTTTCCTAATTAATCACCAATTAAAGTTAAGAGTATCCATTATCTAACAATTTAATTAGTGTAAGAAATACACAGATTCACTTTATAATAAGACATGATTGTAGGTGTCTGTGAGTTGCTTCTTTTAAGTTTCCATCTGTTATCATCTTCTTGTTTATTATTCTTCTGTTCTTCTTCTTCTTCTATAGCATCTGGTATGTGTGTGTATATCCTTGATATTTCTTTATTGTATTCCTTTTTTGATTTTTTCGTTCTGTAGCAGGGAGATGTTTATTTATTGTCTTGTTATGTGCGTTTCCTCTATCGTTTCACTATATGTGATGTAAGATTTTTCCCATGCTGTTCTTATCCTTATTTACTTGGAATATGTTGTTGTCTTTCTGCGACCTTCATCTTCTTTAGTTATTCATATTTATTTTGTACTCATGAGTTATTTCTTCTGTTTCAGCGTTTTCCTCCTCGCTATGTTAATTTTTGCAGTCATTGTTGACAACATAAGTTATTCCTCTGTTAAATGTTTTCCATTTCCTCCTGGTATTTCTATTTTATATTCTTCTTAGGTTTGGCTCTGGCTCCATGAGTTTCTTATTATCCTATCGAAGATCTGTGTGCCAAACTTTTAGCGGGCTTCCATGTATACGCTTGATTATCTTCTCCTGCGCGAACGTTGAAGTCATCTTACGTTATGATAGTAATTTTTCTGTTCCTGTTTCTTCTTGGGTGATCCGCCTGAATATTCATCCCGCTTGCGTCTAGATGTGGTTTCAGGTTTCCTAGTGTTGCGTTTATTCGCCTTTTTGGAAACAGCCTGTATGAATCCGTGGGTTCTAAATAATTTCAACAAGAGATAAACACTACTAACACTTTATTTAACAATTTACTGACTTCGAAATAAACTTTATTTACTTCTTATTTAACCTCACTTTTCAACTTGTTCACTTTTATAAACTGCTTTCTTAATAAAACTTCTCCTTCCGCGCTGGTAATCGCGCCTTATATACTCCGAATTTGACTCTCTAGATCCATCTAGAAACAATCAAGAATCTTCTCCAGCAACATTCCAGAAAAGTCCATTTCATTCTGACACATTCCAGTCACAATTAGTAGTCATAGGCGTATCATCTCCAGTTCCAAGGGGGTGTAATTCATAGCACTAGATATTTGTGTTTTCGTTTCAACGTCCTGTATTATATTGAAACATATTCTTTATAGGATTTTGCAAACAGCAGAAAAAATAACTATCTATGAGAACTAAAAGAAAAACTGTGTGTAAAAATATTAATGAAATCATTGCATTCTTTTGATAACCTGAATTCTGGTTATGCTAGCAAATTAAAATCCTAAAATGAACTTGTCTAATTTCTTATTTGAAAATTCTCATTCAAACACTAGCATCTTGTACTAGTGTGTCAATTTTGTTTGTTTTGAAGACATATGTTAAATTGCTGTATAGTCCAATCAACGGGGCGCTAAAATGACTAAAATTTCTAACTTGAGTGCTAGTGAATGGATTTTGATGAAACCTTTTGCAATATGTTTGTAACGAAGTTAATAAAAAAGTTGAGAAAAAGATTAGAGTAGGAAATGATCGGAAGGGGTAGAAGACACCCCTATCACGGGTTGCGTAACTTGTAGAATTAGGTCAAAAATGAAAAAAAAAACATGTTTACCTTTTTTGGCCCAAAATAACATGTTTTTATTTTCATGAATTTTTTCGAAAAATTTGTATTTTTCGAGATTTGACCATTCGAAAATTCTGGAAAGTGGGGGAAGGGAATGTAAAACAACCTGGAAAAATTCAGATGAATGTATATTGAAATACCAGACTTTCTATTTGCAACTTTTCTGTAAAGTGCGTTTTCACCAAGTTCTTCAGGAAAAACATGAAAAACTACCCCTTTCTTTGAAATTGTAGCGCTTTAAAAACATGTAATTTAAAAATTTGAAATAATTCAGACGTATGAATTGAGTCTTTCTAAATATTTTTTGTCTCTTGGAATTTTTTTGTGACTTGCTGGTTTTCCGAGTTACAAGCAGTTTTTCACGATAAATAATGTACTACATTTTTTGCACATTTTCAATTTAAAAATTATATTGAACCCTTAAAATTGGTATAACTATATTAGGTTTTATATTGTTTATAAAAATATATACAGACTGTCTATTTTACGAGGGCCACACCAAATATCTCGCTTAATATCTATTGTAGAAGAATAAAGTTTTAGAAACAGTTATCCCATTTTTTGTGAGCTATATTTCAGTAAAAAGAAATTTGAAATCCATAGCCTACTTTATGAGATATATTACAAAAACCTGAAAAATAGGAAAACCACAAACGGTTATAGCTTCCTTATTTGAGGAGATACGAAAAAAGTTAAAGGAATGAAAGTTGACGGCAAAGACAATAAGAATAATAACGTGTAACAAAAAAATCGAAAAATGCAGTTGGCTTTGACATACGCTATTGTGCAAAAATGAAAAATACATATCTCAAAGTAGGCCATGACGCCATTAATTCCGTTATTTTTTTCTCATTCCAACGATATAAAACATGTCACAGAAATTTTAACCGATAGTGTCAATATTTAATATTTTACGAATACCACAAATCATATAATTGAATCGTAACAATCAGCTGTGCCATAATTAGTGAAAAACAATGTATACAGTTATTAATAAATTTGACAGATTGTCACTGTTGTATGTTGCGTTGTCGAGTTCTAAGACAAATTTTATATCAGTAATTATGGTGTACACCAATAATAACAAATTCGATATGATTAGCATTTATTGTCAGTGCAATTTTGACGCTGAGATGGCAGTCACGGTTTACGGAGATAGATTTCCAGATGCTCCGCAGCCAAATCGAACTATGTTTAGGAAGTTAGTTCAAAATCTAAAAACGCACGGTTCATTTTCAAAAACAGTAGTAAGGCGAGCTCATGTTGCGGATAATGTAAGAAAAGTGAACAGAGTAATGAATTATGTTAACCAAAATGAGGAAACCTTTTGAGACAAATTCAGAGAAACTGTCGCATAAAAAAAGACAGTGCAAGAATAAATATTGAAAAAAAAACGAATTTCGATGCTACAAAATGAGGAAAGTTCAACATTTAAATGAGGGAGATAAGCCAAGGAGAGTAAGATTTTGTAGATGATTATTAAATAAGAAAAGGAATGACGCGCTGATATGTAGCAAAATTCTTTGGTCGGACGAATCAAATTTTTCTAATAATGGATTTTTCAATAGAAATATGCATTATAAGTGGACACGAGAAAATACACATTGGTGCAGAGAGACTGCTTTCCAAGAAAGATTTTCTACGAATGTTTGGTTGGGTCTTTTAGGGACTAAAGTAATTGGACCTTATTTTTATGATGGCAAATTAACCGCTCGTAGATACCTTAATTTCCTGCAAAACGAATTTCAAGATTTTCTTTATGAATTAACAGTGGCAGAAAGATTAAATTATTCATATTTTCAACAAGATGGGGCTCCAACTCACACTGCTGTAATATGTACAAATTATTTAAATCAAGTTATGCCAGATAGCTGGATAGGCACCTATGGACCCATTCTATGGCCAGCTCGATCACCAGATATTACTCCCTTGGATTTTTTCGTCTGGGGTTACATTAAAGACAAGGTATTTCAAACTGCCCCAGAAAATATTGAGGACATCAAAACCAGAATTCGAAACGCATGTGAGGCAATAACTCCTGAAATGCTCCAAAATGTAATGCGTGACGTGTCTCGTAGAGCACGTTTATGTGTCAGAATGCTTGGTGCACAATTTGAGCATTTGTAGTTAGAAAAATAAATACACACAATTTCTTTTCAATATAGTAGTAGGTAGTACTGTTATACATAGTTTTTCGTTTTTTTCTTTGGATGTTCGTTTTGTACTTGTATTTTTATTTATGAGATATCTATTGGTTTGTATTAAATTGTAATAAATAATTACGGAATTATAATTATTATAAACTTGAGGGAGAACAGTCAAATTTGGTAGGTAGTTGACGCCACTACCGCCGAAGAAATGGATAGACTTTCACTGGAAAATATACAGGATGGACCGTCTAAAGGGAATAGATAATGGAAAAAAATATGTACGCTCAAATATAAAATTTACACGTTTTGTGACATTTTAGACCCATTAAAAAAAAAAATGGAAATTTTAAATAGAAAAAAATTGGAAATTTTGAATATTTTTAATAAAATGGACGATAGGTAAAAATGTTTTTACTAAAATTTAACATTTCCACGTTTCGTGACATTCTAAACCTATTTCAAAAAAACTTTTTTTTTTTAATTTAAAATAGAAAAAAAATTAGGAATTTTGAAAATTTAGTATAAAACGTATGATGGAAAAAAATGTTTTGCTCAAATTTAAAATTTCCACGTGTTATAACATTCTAAACATATTTCAAAAACATTTTATAAAATGGGTGATTGAAAAAAAATGTTTACTCAAATTTAAAATTTCCACGTTTCATGACATTCTAAACATATTTCAAAAGAAATTTGTTTTGAAAGTTTTTAAAAAATAATAAAAAAATTACTACTACAATAGAATAGATGATGGAAACAAAATGTTTTTCTTCAATTTTAAAATTTTCACGTTTCATTATATTCTAAGCCTAAACAAATAAATGTTTTTGAAGTAAATTGAAAAATATTTCCCCCACCACTATACAGTAGATGATGGAAAAGAGTTATCAGGTTTTCTCTGTAATAATAGGGCTAACTACATGGCGATTATAATTCTCATATGTCATCTATTAATTAATAATTTTTTAGAGTGTCCATTTTGAATGAATAAAGAGGGAAGTTGCCGATTTTTTTTTCAAGTTTTACATTTCCCTTTCCCCACTTTTAGGAATTTTCGAATGGCCATATCTCGAAAAAAAAAAAAATCGCCAGCGTAAAAACATCTTGTTTTGGACCAAAAAAGGTAAACATATTGTTTTTTTTTTTTTCATTTTTGACCTAATTCTACAAGTCATGAAACTCGCGAGAAAAGGGGTGTTTTCTACCCCTTCTTATCATTACCCACTCTAATCTTTTTTTCAACTTTTTTATTAACTTCATTACAAACACATTTCACAAGGTTTCATCAAAATCCATTTACTAGCAGTCAAGTTAGAGGTGAAACCCCGTTGACTGGACTAGTAAGAGGCTTTTACTTATTAACCGTTTTTATAGTGGATATGCAAGTAAGAGCTCTAAGGGAACTTTTGAGACACTCTGTATACTGATCTGCTAATCATGACAGAATCAATCTCTGAAATTTCTTCCGATTTTCACTCTTCAGATGACGTAGATTGTAAAAATATAAACGTTTTTCAATCCTGTCAGTCTGTGGTTTGTGTGTTGTCCTGTGGTTGGCAGTTGACGCTAATGCCATGGAAGAACCAGTTGTATATTTAGTGAATAATATTCAGGATGGACATCGTAAAATGAATAGAACAAATGTGAGGAAGACAATAATAATATTTGATATATAGTAAGCACAAAGAAGAAACTTAGTTGTATTATGTTACGCCTTGTATACAAGTTAACTTTATAATCGGAATATTGTCCTGCTATTAGGACCAGTGTCCCTGTACAAAAATAATTCCGGAAGCTTTTC
Source organism: Stenurella melanura (assembly GCA_963583905.1). Classification (NCBI taxonomy): domain Eukaryota; kingdom Metazoa; phylum Arthropoda; class Insecta; order Coleoptera; family Cerambycidae; genus Stenurella; species Stenurella melanura. Next base: position 151,528,133 of record OY757312.1, read on the forward strand.
CAGCAAGATAGAGCTCTGTAGAGTGTAGACTCTAATATTAAGCCATGGCTAATAAGTTTTAAGCTGACATTTTTACTAAATAATTTAATTCTTTTATTAAGAAAAATTCTACATTGCTTTTACATGTATCTAGCCGATACAAATAGTTAATTCGTTTGTTACGTGATTTGCTAAGAATAAAGTGCAATTTCGTTCTACTTTCTTAATTCCTTCTCATTCCTGCTGGTTTCTATAATATGATTACGTTTAAATCCAACATTTTCAGAACCGTGCCTTTGATAACGTGGTGTTTTGCCTTTGCAGGGCAGAATACTAATAAACGATAATGTATTATTCTGTCGCGCTTTCTTCGCAGGCTAAAAATTAACTTGGTTAACCAAAAATAAATAAGCGCAAGGTGGCGGAATGCAAAGTATCCATTATAGTTGGTTATAATTTTAGATTACGACAGAATTGCATTTTAAATTCCATGCATTTTTACATCAGACGAGTATCAAATTGCGGTTTGGGTAGCTTTGTAAATTAACTAATCAGGAAATAACGGCCAAAAACGCATCATGTTATCACCACGTTATAAATACGATCTATTTCGAGCAAATTGCATAAAATTTATATTTTCGAGCATAATTTTGAAATAATTTCCGAGTCTTTGACCTAGAATTCTTGACAGCATGTTGCAAAATATGGCGCACCTCATAATTTGATGAAAAGGTCGTTGTACTATACGAACAAGATTTTAGTTTTGATGTGTGAGATAAATGATAACATCTCTTGTATGTTGATCATACCAATTAATTAAACCAGTGTTAATTTCTTTCAAATGAAATGAGTATATTACCAGAAAATACTTTTTCTGTATTTAATCCATTGCGCCCAAGAAACCTTATCACTTTTGATCAGCTACTTTACTGACTACATCCCGGGCAGTATTTAATTATAATATATACAGTACGTATAGCAAAAAAGTTTTTTTAATTTAAACTATACAATTTAATCAAACCAAAAACGAACATAATCACTTGCCAAAATAGCAGTTATATTGAACTTTAAAACATTCGCAGGTACGCGTTTCGATATTTATGTCTTATCAGCGTGACTTCTTTTATAGCTGAAAATAAACTGAGAAATGTTCTAGCAAATACCCTTGCAATAATTTTGAATGACTGACCAGTACCTACAGAGCAATAAAAATTTCACTTTGGAACATGGATTCAGACCTCTCCATTTTACATCTACAACTATGAATGCTTTTATCCATATATTTTAGGTCCGCAATGCTGAAGAGTGCCCTGTTGGTAATTTCTAGAGCCTCACAAGACTATTCGACTATATCGATCAAAATAAACGTTTATCAATGAGTAAGAGCTACAGCATTCAAGGTGTAATTTTAGACAGGTTTATCACTTTCGATATAGGCAATGCGGTTCCTCCCAACATATATACAACTCTAGCAAAGATGGAGGTACCACAGTGTTCAGTTCTGGGTCCTATGTTATTCCTACTGTACGTCAATGACCGCTCTAATGGAACACAGAACGTGTGCTAGTGATTATGTAGATGGCATGGCAAATCAAATATTGTCGTAGAATAGAACTGCAACATTGTATTAAATACCCTCATGAATTGGGTTAGCTCTAATGAACTGTTCTTAAATATAAACAAAACGGACTATTTTCGTTTCCATACCTTGCGAAATTTTCTTGATATTGACTTAGAAGCTGGAGATACTTTCTTAAACAGATTAACTCTTAATTTCTCTTCGGCTTTCGATTGATAAATGTGTCTTGTGGAATGTACATTGCAGAAATTTAAATTCAAAACTAAACAGTATTAGTTGACTAATCTAATGAACTTGAAAACTCGTAATTGTTTTTTTATTCGTATATTTCAATTACTCTTTTTACTTATTTAGCGTGGTATACTTTGTCTAGGTTATTACGAATTTCTCAGAATTTTAATTTTATAATATAGGTCCTCGAATCTTCCGAATTTGCAGCAAAACTATTTAATATTGAATATTAAAATATTAATTATTTTAAGTTGTTCAGAATTAAATAAGCGCGACCATATATGCCAATCCTCTAGCACAGGGCAAGTCATAATAAGTAATTTATTTCAAACAAACATGAAATGCAGGATCGCACTTAGCCCCCAAGTTATTTGTATATTCTCAGACACACAGTTTGTGAAGGATGAAGACGTGATAGTTTTGCTGCTTTTTAGTGTGTATTTCATGTTAACTGATTTTATTATTTGTTTTGCGACTCAGATAATTTACTGACGAGCTATCAGTTCGCACAACTCTGTGGCCTCCAAGTTTCCCTGATTTGACAACGATGGACTTTTATATATGGAGTAATTTGAAAGAATTTGTATACATTGAGAAAATATACAGCCGTGTTTAATGAATAGTAGACATAGAGTAAGCTTTCCTGCAATTACGAACAGAAATAAGATAAATGATGAACGGTTGAAATGAGAAGATGAGCACAGAGATCCATTAGAAGTAATGGATGTTACTACGAGCAGAAAAAATAATAATTTTATGATATTTTGTATAAAACTATTGAGATGACAGCTTTGTTTTTATTGAAAAACGCCACATACAGGGTGGAATTAGTTTCATGTCATTAAAAAAAACTGGTGGTAGGAAACGACAAGACAAACAAAAAAACCTTATATAACATGGGGTTTAATGATCATAGTTTTGGAGAAAAAAAATAAACAAACATTTTCAAAATACTTAATAACCTAGTTTGAGAACTGCTGGCATATTGGGGTAGGTTTTATTGCCTCGCGTCTTGTCGCACGAGATACTCTGACGTTCCTGCAAATAACTGCCGACAAAGCAGTTAAAAGCGACCGACAGAGGACATCGTCATGTTTTTGCTTCTTCGCTGCCAATTATCCTATTAGGCGTGCTATATCTCCCTTGTAATATTCTCAAGTAATAATATCAGTTTTGTCCTTACTTGGTAAAGAACGCACGCATGACGCGACATACCCGTTCCTTGGTTTTGTCTGTTTTTTTTTTGAATTTTGTGCCACTTATGTTGAGATTTATTTCATTGACTTATTGTTCAAGTCGTTAGTGCTTGGTTACGTAAGACACCACTTCTCGTTCGTGCTTTTTGTGTTACTTTTTGGATTTTGGACCAAGTTTTTCTTTTTGTTTTCTTTATTGATAACGTTAATTCACAGTTTAGTGTGGTGTTTTAAAAGTCAGATTTTGGACGTTACACTTATCCTGAGCTCGCGGATATGGACTTATTGGTACATGGAGAAAGTGGTGGAAATGCAGCTGGTGCGGAAGAGCTTTAGAACAATTGCAACGACGTATTTTAATGTGCATAGAAACATAAAAAATGATCCTAATTTACCAAATGTATTGAACGGAGTAAGTATGTTATTAGTTCGACGTACCGAAATGTGTATACGTGGAGATGGAGGTCGTTTCGAATAATTTTTGTAAAAAATACAAAAGAATTGTTCAGTTATTGGGTGTTACCTATTGGGCATTAAAGGTATGATTATTATTATTAGTATTCGTTGTCTTGTTTTTATCTGTTTATTATTGTTTGCATTGATTTTCATAGAGACCAAAGACTTGATTTTTAGTTTTCGATACCTGATTGGGAAAAATTATGCGCTCAATTCGTTAAAAGAATCAGATTTTTTCCTAACTTAAAATACACAACTATTTTCTGTTATCGTATCTCGGATGTCTAACTGTTCGTTTTCTAATTTCATAAAACAATTACTAATTTTTTAAGCTTTTAACACAATGTTACAAATCTTAATAAACCACTCTTAAATTTTATAAATTCTTATAAACGACAATAAAAGCTACAATAGCTTTGTTCCAAATTAAAAAACACATGTAAACAAATCCTATTTAAACCCCTGCGGCCATGCTATGCTTGCGTTGTGCTGAAAGAGAAGAAATTATTTACATTTCCATAATTAGTGGTATAAAAAGTTCAATAGAAATAATCCCATCAAAGTGCCGCACTTCTACCGACGGGAACACTAGTCGGGCATTACAGTTTTTTATTATTTCTAATATTCGGAACTATAACATCTATTGACCCTGAAAAACAGTGGTTCTCAAATCTTTCCTACCATAACATTAAAAATGTAAACGCAGGTCAGTTTTTTTCAAAGTGCCCCTAGAGAAAAAGGTCATATAGGTTTTCTGTTTGTCTAGTCGGTCCCTATTACCAGCTTTTCTTAAGTTTCGATAAATTATTTCCGATTGCTATGCCTTTGTCTTTTTCCAGTAACTGGTAAACCTTGGTATATATGATGATGACCACATAAGGAGGACATAATAGAAAAGTTTTTTAAATAGTTTTATAGGACTTTGAAATTTTGATATTACCATTACAGTCTTTTTCTATAAATGAATTTCTCTTCTAGTCAGCAGAAACTTTTATTATTTTTTTATGTTGAACATTGCTTTGTTTATACTTCGGAATATTAAACGATAAACTAAGTGATTAATACAACATAAATGATGAAAATTATAGATTATAAAAACCCAAAAGAGGCAGTATACAGCAACCGTAGCGTTTTCCATATTACTCATATAGAGATACCAAATAACCTCCTGTATCTGCCTGTTGAGGATCCGCATTGCATTACTAAACACCTTGTATAACTAATTACGTCCCAAACTTACTATTAATTTGTAGCATAGAGTTGCATCAAGTTAACAAACAATGTCCACATATATTTTTTATAGGATTTGTTTTCTGTGTTACCCTACTAACAAAGCATGCATTAATTATTTAAGTATTCCTCTAGGTGGTCTTGTACCTTTATACGACGATCCTCATCCATATGACAAGCAAGGTAATATGGCAAGCTTAATTCATAACAAAATATGCAAAACACATGAATACGACATTAACTCATAATAAACATTCAAATGAATCTTTGCCACTTTACGTTTCAAAAATTATCCACATAAAAACCTTTTATGATCACTGCATCACACTAAATATTATTAACAGCCAGAAAATGAAACAAACTTTTATTACCATATCTGAAACTGTGATAAAGATTCATGAATAATTTTCTAATCATAAGTTACTTTGGGACTCGCGTACGGTAATCCTAGCGTCATGCTCCATTCATCGTTATTATTGTGGTAGACGAACTTTTTATGAAAATGTAAGTAGGTATCTCTAACATTTTATGCGGTGTACGACTTTAATAAGAAGTTTAGATGAAGTGCCTCAATATTTTCAAATAAGGGAGTCACAATGGGGCAATATATGCTGCACGTTCAACTATATTCATTCATAGGTGTTTTTGTAAACGCGAGCGAATTGAGTGATCGCAAAAAGACGTCAAACATCGCCTGTTTCATGACCTTATTTTTTATAATCTGTTTTATTCATTATACATCTTTGACATTTTTGGTCAGATATTGTTATTGACAAGTAGTGGAGTAACAAAAGGACATTGATGTGTATAGTTTTGTAACAGCAAAATTATGATGGCATACTTTCTGGGGTATCACCAGGAATATACAGACTGTCTATTTTACGAGGGCCATACCAAATATCTCGCTTAATATCTATTGTAGAAGAATAAAGTTTTAGAAACAGTTATCCCATTTTTTGTGAGCTATATTTCAGTAAAAAGAAATTTGAAATCCATAGCCTACTTTATGAGATATAATACAAAAACCTGAAAAATAGGAAAACCACAAACGGTTATAGCTTCCTTATTTGAGGAGATACGAAAAAAGTTAAAGGAATGAAAGTTGACGGCAAAGACAATAAGAATAATAACGTGTATCAAAAAAATCGAAAAATGCAGTTGGCTTTGACATACGCTATTGTGCAAAAATGAAAAATACATATCTCAAAATAGGCCATGACGCCATTAATTCCGTTATTTTTTTCTCATTCCAACGATATAAAACATGTCACAGAAATTTTAACCGATAGTGTCAATATTTAATATTTTACGAATACCACAATTCATATAATTGAATCGTAACAATCAGCTGTGCCATAATAGTAAAAATTCACTTTATAATAATTATAATTCCGTAATTATTTATTACAATTTAATACAAACCAATAAATATCTCATAAATAAAAATACAAGTACAAAACGAACATCCAAAGAAAAAAACGAAAAACTATGTATAACAGTACTACCTACTACTATATTGAAAAGAAATTGTGTGTATTTATTTTTCTAACTACAAATGCTCAAATTGTGCACCATGCATTCTGACACATAAACGTGCTCTACGAGACACGCCACGCATTACATTTTGGAGCATTTCAGGAGTAATTGCCTCACATGCGTTTCGAATTCTGGTTTTGATGTCCTCAATATTTTCAGGGGCAGTTTGAAATACCTTGTCTTTAATGTAACCCCAGACGAAAAAATCCAAGGGAGTAATATCTGGTGATCGAGCTGGCCATAGAATGGGTCCATAGGTGCCTATCCAACTATCTGGCATAACTTGATTTAAATAATTTGTACATATTACAGCAGTGTGAGGTGGAGCCCCATCTTGTTGAAAATATGAATAATTTAATCTTTCTGCCACTGTTAATTCATAAAGAAAATCTTGAAATTCGTTTTGCAGGAAATTAAGGTATCTACGAGCGGTTAATTTGCCATCATAAAAATAAGGCCCAATTACTTTAGTCCCTAAAAGACCCAACCAAACATTCGTAGAAAATCTTTCTTGGAAAGCAGTCTCTCTGCACCAATGTGTATTTTCTCGTGTCCACATAATGCATATTTCTATTGAAAAATCCATTATTAGAAAAATTTGATTCGTCCGACCAAAGAATTTTGCTACATATCAGCGCGTCATTCCTTTTCTTATTTAATAACCATCTACAAAATCTTACTCTCCTTGGCTTATCTCCCTCATTTAAATGTTGAACTTTCCTCATTTTGTAGCATCGAAATCCGTTTTTTTTTCAATATTTTTCTTGCACTGTCTTTTTTTATGCGACAGTTTCTCTGAATTTGTCTCAAAGAGGTTTCCTCATTTTGGTTAACATAATTCATTACTCTATTCACTTTTCTTACATTATCCGCAACATGCGCTCGCCTTACTACTTTTTTTGAAAATGAACCGTGCGTTTTTAGATTTTGAACTAACTTCCTAAACATAGTTCGATTTGGCTGCGGAGCATCTGGAAATCTATCTCCGTAAACCGTGACTGCCATCTCAGCGTCAAAATTACACTGACAATAAATGCTAATCATATCGAATTTGTTATTATTGGTGTACACCATAATTACTGATATAAAATTTGTCTTAGAACTCGACAACGCAACATACAACATACAACAGTGACAATCTGTCAAATTTATTAATAACTGTATACATTGTTTTTCACTAATTATGGCACAGCTGATTGTTACGATTCAATTATATGAATTGTGGTATTCGTAAAATATTAAATATTGACACTATCGGTTAAAATTTCTGTGACATGTTTTATATCGTTGGAATGAGAAAAAAATAACGGAATTAATGGCGTCATGGCCTACTTTGAGATATGTATTTTTCATTTTTGCACAATAGCGTATGTCAAAGCCAACTGCATTTTCCTATTTTTTTGTTACACGTTATTATTCTTATTGTCTTTGCCGTCAACTTTCATTCCTTTAACTTTTTTCGTATCTCCTCAAGTAAGGAAGCTATAACCGTTTGTGGTTTTCCTATTTTTCAGGTTTTTGTAATATATCTCATAAAGTAGGCTATGGATTTCAAATTTCTTTTTACTGAAATATAGCTCACAAAAAATGGGATAACTGTTTCTAAAACTTTATTCTTCTACAATAGATATTAAGCGAGATATTTGGTGTGGCCCTCGTAAAATAGACAGTCTGTATATCTGAGTTTTGGACTTCCAAAGCATATTGCGTTTTTTCTTTATAAACAATTTTGTTTTTTCAATAGCGTTTATTTAGGTAAAAAGAATATTTCCGGTTCTAGAGGTCCGATCAGGATAAGCACAAAACCAAGATCTTCGCAATTAAAATTCCGACAATTCTGCGTTAGTTTTGGGTCATTTGAGTACGTATATATCATACAAAATTGAATAAACTGGTTAAACAGCTGGTTTTTTTCATACTTATAGATGTCAAGAGTTCCGATCGACTTCAGTTTTTCAGAAAATATACCTTTTGTTGAAAATAAAACATCCTGAAATTTTAGTGCTCAAATATTGAACCTTGTGGACACAAATGAATTTGTCATCTGAAATTTGAGTTGCCCGCCATTTTACGCTAGTAGGTACGTTCAAAATGGATCTTTTTTTTTAAGTGTAGATCTCAATGCCAGCTCGAAAAATTTTTATCAGAAAAGAAAGAGACTTGCGAGAACTTTAATAAAAAAAAAAGTTTATTTTCGTCTATCTGAACTCGAGATATATAACTTTTAGCATCTTGTAAAAAGATAAATAGCAGTAAATACACACACAGAAACAGAGTTGTCTCTAAATAGCACGAATATTTGACATTAGTCAAGAAAAATAAGGTTATAATTTTATAAAGTGAAGTTAGCTGAGTATCAAATTCCCCTAAATACATACGTTAATTACCAATTTAAGTAAGCCGGAAACAATTCAGTACGGTGCAACAAAACGAGAAGTAATCTCGATATGTAAATTTTAAAAAAGCTATTCAGGCTAATTAACAACAATGAAATGTAAATGTTTGAAAATTAGTTTTTATAAGTTAAAAATGTTTTTTGAATGTTTCGTATGAAGTAAACCTATTTCAAAATGATACAGTTCAAATATTAGCCAAGAATATGCATTTGTTAATTAACAATTGGTCAAGAGGATAATAGTTAAATATCTCGAGTTCAGATATTAACTTTTGTAAAAAATTAAAGTTCTCGCAATTCTCTTTCTTTTCTGATCAAAATGTTTCAACATGTTTTTAAAATGGCCGAAAAAATCCATTTGTTGTCATTTGATTCATAGGTAAACGCCAAAAAATTGGCCGAAATAACTTAAAGAAAAAATAGTGATGTCATCGGAGAGCTGGTATTGAGATCTACATTTTGAAAAAAAGATTCATTTTAGTCTTAATGGCACCGAAAATGGCACAAAATGGGCAATTCAAATTTCAGGTAACAAATTAATTTGTGTCCACAAGGTTCAAATATTTGGGCACTAAAATTTCAGGGTATTTTGTTTTTAACAAAAGGTATATTTTCTGAAAGTTTGTTGGAATTTTAATTGCAAAGATTTTGGTTTTACTTCCAGATCCGTGTAGTGGATTGGAAGTATAGTAATCGTAAAAAAAAATTTAATTTTTTTTTTCTTGAAATTGGTTTAGAATGTCATGAAATGTCGAGATTTTAAATTTGAGCGAAACAAAATTATATTCTGAGATGATTCCGTTGAAGGGTTGGGGGTTAAGTAGGGGTAAATAGGTGAAAATAAGTAAAGCAAGCTGGTAAGAGTACAGGAATTTGGGATTTGGTGTATATACTAGAGACAAAGGCTTCAGTTTTTTTTTATAATATTTTCCATCCCCCCATCCATCCCTCCACCACTAAAAGGGATGTTAAAATTAACTTAAGATTTTCACTTGAAATTCTGTACACATATGTATTCTAACGACTTCTGATAGTAGATTATGATTTCGTTGAAGGAGTGGGGGGTAAGTATAGGTAAATACGTTAAGCAAGCTGGTAAGAGTACAGAAACTTGGGATTTGGTGTACCAGAAACCAAGGCCTCAGATTTCTTCCTAATATTTTCAACCCCCCACCCCCACCACCTCCACTTCATTATTAAAGGGATTGATAACATAAAATTGAGTTATTCACTTGAAAGTTAGTACGTGTATGTATTGTAATGACATCTGATTGAAACGATTCCGCTGACGTGGTGGTAGGTGGTATGTTGTGAATAGGGGAAAATAAGTAGAACGAGCTAGAAACTTCAATTTGACATATATGGTAAAAACCAACGCCTCAAATTTTTCTATGACCTCTGCCCCAAATATTATTAAAATTCTATGATTATACTAGAGTATATAGTCAAGATGTTTCCTTTAAAGTGACTTGAATGAAAAATCTGGATGTGGAAAGTAGTGATTCCTTAGACAGCGGTTTTTGTTTGTCCCGATGGGGCCCCTAGAACCAGAGATATTCACCGTTTTACCTAAATATTAAATTCGACTAAATGACCCCATGCTCCTGGGTTATTACTTCACTTTCGTTGACATACAACGTTCTTTATGTGCCCTGTATCTCTTATTAAACTATTTTAAGGTGGCCATTCCCTAGAAAGAGACATCCAACAGCTAAATATTAATTATTTTTGCCATAACTTTTTTTTCTTAGTACGTGTGTTTCAAAAAACTATAAGAGTACCTAAGTAGAACCGTAACAAAACTATTACTATTGAATTTTCACTCAATAATTTCAGTGGTTTGCAAAATAGCTAGATTTAAATTTAAAAATTATGTTCAACTTCCTATTTCGTCGTTTTAAATCTAGCTATTTTGCAAACTACTGAAATTATTGAGTGAAAATTCATAGTAATAGTCTTGTTATGGTTCTATTTAGGTACTCTTACAGTTTTTTTTTTAAATATGCGTACTAAGAATAATAAGCTATGGGCAAAAAAAAAATTTCCCTATCAGATGCCTCTTTCTAGGGAATGGCCACCATAAACGAATAATTATTTTTATAATTGGGAAGAAAACTATATTAGTTTTTGATTTTCACTTTATTTCTTGTCAACATGATAATTGTTTCGCCACACAGTGGCTTCTTCAGATATTGAGTACTGGTATACTAATTTTACAATGCACAAACTATATGGTTTTATGCAATTTTGATGTAATCCTAATCTTAATTGCTAAGCGGAAAAGTACAATATAATTTTAATTACTAAATGGAAAGGTACATATATTTTTAGGAAATTTATTGAATCTAATTTTAATAGTCTAAGTAAATAAATTTAGTAAGGGAGATGAGTTTGTTTCAATTTGGTCATTTAATAAAATATCAGACGACTTTAGTTTATTTATTTCTAGAGATTCTAGTAAATCGAGTTTTAACCCTTTTTTCTCGGTGTGTAAAATTTTAAACTCTTCGTTGAACACGTGACCTACTTCTATTAGGTGGTTAGCATAAGTTGAGTCTGTTTTATTACTGATGTAACTTCTTTTATGTTCTGACAACCGTTTACCAAAATTTCTTCCTGTTTGTCCAATATATACCTTAGGACAAGCACCACAAGTCAACTTATAGACGCCTGATTTATTTTCTGATGAAATCTTGTCTTTTGCATTTTTTAAATGTTTTCCTATTGTGTTATTGGTTTTGAAAGCTACATTAATATTACGTTTTTTTAAAAAAGAGGAAGTTTTTTCTGTTGGGTAGCCAATGTAAGTGAGAACTTTGAAACTATTATTTTGATCTTTTATTGTTGGATATACTTCTTTAATGGCTTTATTGAAATATTTTTTCACAATGATATTGTCTATTACTTCTGGGTTGTAACTATTGTTGAATGCAATTTGTTTTATTATTTGTAGTTCTTTGATATAATTTTCTTCTGATAAGGGGACAGTCAAAGGCCTGTGTATCATGCTGTTGTATGCTGCTATTTTGTGTTGGCGAGGATGTGCTGAGGTGTTGTGTATTGTTATGTCAGTGTGGGACGGTTTATGAAAAATTGAGAAATCATGTTTTTTATTGAGTCTTGTAATAGTCAAATCTAGAAAGTTAATAGCGTTTTCGGTTTCAGTTTCGAGAGTAAATTTAATTTTAGGGTGGAGTGAGTTTATGAAATTTAGGAAACTCACTCCACCCTAAAATTAAATTTACTCTCGAAACTGAAACCGAAAACGCTATTAACTTTCTAGATTTGATTATTACAAGATTCAATAAAAAACATGATTTCTCAATTTTTCATAAACCGTCCCACACTGACATAACAGTATATACACAATACACAACACCTCAGCACATCCTCGCCAACACAAAATAGCAGCATACAACAGCATGATACACAGGCTTTTGACTGTCCCCTTATCAGAAGAAAATTATATCAAAGAACTACAAATAATAAAACAAATTGCATTCAACAATAGTTACAACCCAGAAGTAATAGACAATATCATTGTGAAAAAATATTTCAATAAAGCCATTAAAGAAGTATATCCAACAATAAAAGATCAAAATAATAGTTTCAAAGTTCTCACTTACATTGGCTACCCAACAGAAAAAACTTCCTCTTTTTTAAAAAAACGTAATATTAATGTAGCTTTCAAAACCAATAGCACAATAGGAAAACATTTAAAAAATGCAAAAGACAAGATTTCATCAGAAAATAAATCAGGCGTCTATAAGTTGACTTGTGGTGCTTGTCCTAAGGTATATATTGGACAAACAGGAAGAAATTTTGGTAAACTGTTGTCAGAACATAAAAGAAGTTACATCAGTAATAAAACAGACTCAACTTATGCTAACCACCTAATAGAAGTAGGTCACGTGTTCAACGAAGAGTTTAAAATTTTACACACCGAGAAAAAAGGGTTAAAACTCGATTTACTAGAATCTCTAGAAATAAATAAACTAAAGTCGTCTGATATTTTATTAAATGACCAAATTGAAACAAACTCATCTCCCTTACTAAATTTATTTACTTAGACTATTAAAATTAGATTCAATAAATTTCCTAGAAATATATGTACCTTTCCATTTAGTAATTAAAATTATATTGTACTTTTCCGCTTAGCAATTAAGATTAGGATTACATCAAAATTGTATAAAACCATATAGTTTGTGCATTGTAAAATTAGTATACCAGTACTCAATATCTGAAGAAGCCACTGTGTGGCGAAACAATTGTCATGTTGACAAGAAATAAAGTGAAAATCAAAAACTAATATAGTTTTCTTCCCAATTATTATCATGGATTTTCATCAAGTAACGGCCCAATCTGTTCAATAATTATTTTTATTTATTTTTATTTAACATACACCATTCCACAGTATAACACCAATTACTGAATGGGATCAATACAGATTTGTAATATAAATTATGGTGTTTTTTGTTTTGCCGAGGAAACTAATCAATGAAGAACTTGCGCGTTCTAAACACCTAGCGAGATGCCATTGTCATAAAATAACAAATGAACCAATTCAGCCGCTAAACCGAATTGATCAAAAGGTGTTGTCGTCTGGTAAAGTACACAGGGTGAAAACAATCCAGACCTACACAGTACACAGCCAACACACGGAGAACATTCGTTCTCTACACTTCATAAACTAATTAGCAGTTGTTGAACACAAACCTCAAACAAGGAACAATATCGGCGTACCCAATGCAACAATTATAGCTCACCGATTCAGATAGGCAAACCGTTAACTAACATTGGCTGCCGAAGGCATACGCTGTACTAACTGGATCACGAATTGAAACAAGCATCGAAATTATTCTAGCAAATAACTGTTGTCATAATTACTTATATATACGTACAATGGATTTTGTTGTCTTAATAATACATGTCTGAAAGTTAGGTTGATACGAGGTGGCATTTAATGTTAAATAATTGTAAATATTTATATTTATGAAACTATTGAATTTATTATATTGAATTCTATAAAAGTAAATAACTATATTTTTAATCAATATTGGTCACTTATGAATGTTTCAATTGCCATTTGCTGACTGACTCCCAGTTGTTGAATCATAAGCATCCACAGCCAAAGTGCAGATCAGCAGTTCTGGTTTTGTTGATATTTTGAGTTGTTTACAGTCGGCCACGCTACTGATATCCACGTCCTCGTGGATCAACCGCCCTCTTTTCGGTAATTCGTGATCCCTGTGAAAGCAAACTCAAATTACTAATTCAATAAATACTCGTACATGCTGTTAATAAATTCTTTGTAGCTGCTGGACACTCTGCGATATTCTGCATCGTAGAATCTGTAAAGTTAACGTAAATTCTTGCAAGAATTATTTGTTAGTACAATCATTAATCATTATTCGTACGAAATACGAGAAAGGGATGCTACTCAGCAATGGTATCATACGAGAGTCTGGTTATCTTATTCTTTTGAAAGTATCGTTGATAATGATAATAGATATAAGTATTAGATGCAATTATTCATTTAATAAAATATTTTCATAAAATATATTCATCTGTTCAAATCAAATTAATTCTTTGCCTTGTTTGTGATATGCATAAGGTAGGGATGAGGGTGGAATACCATCATCACTAATACATACTTAATTAGTGAAACTAATATGTGCAAGATTTCTTAAAATATTCAAGTTGTTGACTAGGTCGAATTTTAAGACATATACAAATATAAAAGGACAAGAACAAAAAACCTGGATTTTAAAACTTAGAATTTAAATATTCTAGAGATACTTTGCAATTGTAGTTATAACAAAAAAATATTAGTTAGCTCCGTTTAGAAAAGATACAAATTCATTTAAATCATAAAAGCAGTGCTGTAACAAGATGTTCTTCAATTTATTTTTAAAGCTGATGGTAAATCGTGTATTCCTTAGCTCTATGTTGTAATAAGAAGTTCTGGCATGATAAGGTAATGTTTATGGCAGATGTGGAAAAATTTATCCACATAGATATTATTTTTATATCGTGTTGAGTATGGGTGAATGTGGCTAAACTTTGTGAAATCAGCCAGTTTGTCGTGGATGAAAATTATGTATATTCCTGTTACAGTAAGTATATTTCTCGATATGAAAGTAAATCTACAAGATTGTGTGTATGGCAGATTGAACAGGAGTCGAATTGTCCTTTTTACAGAGTAAAGACCTGTTAAATTTTAGTTGCCTGCCCCTATGATATAATATTGTAAGATTTTACAAAGTATACCGTGGCATAATAAAAATTTAAGAGCGAATCTTCGTTAAGCGTATTTTGTCAAGTTGATAGAGCAGAATACGATGGCACACACACACAATCGATGTGTTCATTCCAAGTCACACTATTTATGCATGTTCCTAGAAACTTTGTTGAGTTGTTGAATAATATATCTTTACTATTAAATTGAAGATCTGTAGATGCTTTTCCGTACAACCCTGTAATTTCTAGACATGCGGTTTTTTTTAATATTTATGATTAATTGATTCCGCGAACACCATTCAGAAAACTGTTTTATTGTACTATTCACTTTTGTCTGTAGTTTGTCTTTGGATTTTGCATAAAAGAGGATGGTCGTATCATCTGCGTACATGAACAAACACCTGGTCATCTCGTATATAGTGGCAGGTCCTTCATGTACAACAAAAATAATAGTGGCCTCAGTACACCCCCCTGAGGAGTGCCAATTTCAGAGTCGTAATAGTCCTAGTATGTTTCCAATTTTAACTTTGAATGTACAATCTGTGATGTATGATATTAACCAGTTATTAGTAGGCCCTCGTATACTACATCTTTTTTATAGGAAGCTTGCATCGAGTGTGTCAAAGGCACGAGATAAATAAAACAGAGACTACAACTACAAAGTTTGCATTATCTAACTTGTCGTTTACAGATTGCGTTAGTTCTGTAGTAGTAGCTTTTAGGGATACCATGTTGGTTATTTGTTAAAATGCTGTTCTTGTTTAAATCTTTTATTAGTCTAATATAGACTGTCCTTTATGCCTGTTTTCTACCTGTTCTCAGTAATTTGTACTCAATTAACTTCATCTAGTAAATAAATTCATAAACTAATTCACTTACTTACTCTGTACTACAAAGCAACTAATTTGAATTATATTCCGAAAAAATTAGATTTCGTTTTTGCGTAAACACTATCAAGAAACAGTTTATATACAAATGAAAATAGAAATCACCTAATAAATTATTATTTCTTTGCAGTAGTTGTTATTGTATTATTCTGAAGGTGTGAGAATTATTTGTTCCAGGTTTGTTGACTGACTGGACCGAAATAAACTTATCTACATTTAGATGTATGTGGAAAATATGCACTAACGATATGTAAAAAAAAATCATATTTGCCAAAAAATTCGGTCAATGATTGATTTTGGCAAAAATTTTCTATGTAATTAGAAATAATTCAGCATAGTTTCAAATCTCCAATTATTATTAAATTGGGGTATAGCAGAAACAAAGGCAATTGAACAAGAATACACCGAGTTGCAGATAGCTTCATTAATAGTGCTTGTCGTAGGAAAATGGAGATAGAATCGTGAATCGTTTATTACTTCTTTTATAATAATAGTTTTTAGAAAGGCAATAATAAAGTGATATATGTACAGGCTCAGTGCTTAAGATATTAGGCATGCGCCCACGGAGTTCCAGGTTCGAATCCTGAGTAAGGTATAGATTTTTGGTGGCGTTTGTAATAAGTTACCGAGGCAGTAGATCACAATTGAGTGAGGTAACACGGCTAGTCACTGTTCCCCTTTCTGAGTTCGAATCTCAGCTGTAGATAACAATGTTAGTTCGCAGGGATAGTAGATTCATGGAGTCAGACGAATATGTTACAAATGAGGAACGCAACCAGATCTCCCCCCGTTTTTGAAGGCGATGAACACGAATATGAGGGTTAAAAAACTTGTTATTCAGGATAACCCCTTCAAATAGTCAAAAACCATCCCTTTTATTGGTTTTTGTACACGGATGAGCAACAGCAAGGGTTTTAAGCCGAATTTCTGCAGATTTAACCCAGACATGATAAAGGTCGAAGATTAATATCAGAGACATGACCATGACTACCCCTGGGGGAATCTACCCTCCCAGGGAATTGGAAAATGATAAATATAACTCTTCGGCCTCGTTTTCGAGGATGCTAGTGAATGAAATGTGTTTGGGTGACTTCGACCCTCTCAAATGACCAAAACCCACCCTTTTCGCGTGTATTCTCTCATTACCGCTCGGAAATACTTAGAAAGGGGAGGATGAACACTGTAATTTTATTTGTAAGAGTCGTAAGTTATATTAATATACTGTAAACAGGCCCGAAGAGAGGGAGGCGTCGAGGGTGTTTCCCCCCGGGCCCGGCTTTTTTCTGAATTTTTGAAATTCAGGAAAAGTTGGAGATGCATATGTAAACTTTGATTGCATTTGTATTAGTCAAAGCAAGGGTATACTTGCAAATTATAAGAGGCAATATATGTAGAAAATCGTAATTTGTATTTTCTGCAACGATCACGAGGAATATCATCCTCCGCTCGTCGAAACGTCGAAATTTCAGCCGGAATAAATATTGTATAGTAAGAAGATGTCACCCCCCGCTTTTGAATATTTTGCCGAGAAGCGGGGGGCCCGTATGCACTACCTCCGAGCCCCGATTATCTCTCGACGGCCCTGACTGTAAACAATACTCATTCTACTCAATGACCTAAAACAAATATTTTCCTCTAGTTTATGCATTTTCTTTATTATCTACCACTTTCAGAAGGAGATAAATGGATCACCACACCCCCTAACAATAACGAATCAGCCCTCACAGATTTTCTTAAAACTTCCAACGCTTCGTTCTGATTCTAATAATATTTCAAGCGACCCCACTCCAAATGAGCATTGTCGGGTATTACTGACAGGATGCACTTGAAAGGGGTGGCTTTTATCCGTTTCTGGGGATAGGAAGGGTCAATCTCATCTCAAAGTATTTTTCTCGTCATCTGATTCCTAGAAAACGGGTCGGGGTAATTGTGTACTGAGACAAAGAGTAAAATCACATTCCCACCCACTATGATTTGCCCTAAACTTCCCTGGCCACCACCCTTCCCATATAGTTCGACTACTATTAAATTTCCATCTGTTCCCTTCTAAGTATTGTTGAGCATTAATGAAAGTACATGCGCAAAAGGGATGGGTCTTGGTTATTTGAGGGGGTAGGAGGGGTCGAAGTCGCCTAAAAGTATTTTATTCATCTTTAGCCATCTCGAAAACGAGAGGGTAAAGGGTTTAAGAAAAAGAGTTATATTTTATCATTTCCCAACCCCTGGGAGGGTAGATTCAATCCCCAAGGGTGGTCACGGTTATGTTTTTGACATTAATCTTCGAACTTTATCATGTCGTGTCAAATTCGCATTAAAATCCTTGCTATCGCGCGTCCGTGTACGAAAATCGATAATAGGGGTGGTTTATGGCAGTTTGAAGGGGTTACCCTGATTAAAAACTTATTTTCCTTATATTCGTGCTCAGCACCCTCAGAAACCGTGGGGGAGGGGCGGGGGTAGGTAGTCTGGTTGCGTTCCTTATTTGTAACAAAATCGGGCCAAAATTCCGACTCATTGACTCCACTGGGAATGATTGTTGTTGTTGTCTATAGATGCATGTTCTGGTTCAGTGGTGGAATAGCTATAGCTAGGATGAGAGTTTAAATGAGACAGTTCAAAAATAATAGTTGTGAAGTATTAACCTATAACCATCGATTGATTGCAACAAGTGGGTGGTAAATGGTTCTCCTTACAAATTGTGTGAATACTTTTACTCAACTTCCATGAGAACAGAAGAAATTTAATATGTGTTTGTTTTACTTACCTAAATCGTACTGACGAAACTCAAAAAGCAGGAAACTGCAGTATACGGGCAATATAATATGCTTCACAAGGTATTATTTGTCTGCTGAGGCTTATTGCAATCAATTCATTTTATATTTGCTCATTTTAAAATATTGAGGCATTGTTCAATATATTTTGCAACAATGTATCATTATTTAAATGTGCTCCTAAAAAACTACTGGTGGTCGTTACATCGGAGTATATAAAGAAATCCTTTTTATATTTACGCTATGAACAGTAAGTAGTAGCGAAGAAAGAGACTTTTTCTACGAACTAAAAATTACTCTGGATAGTAAATGAAAAAAACGAAGCAACAGCTATTAATACAATAAGTTCCAACTATTTATACTAAAAGTAATGTGTTTTCAACAAGCATAGCAGGTCAGATAATTACGACAGTAGAGACTATAGGTTTGTTCTGGTTTTGAGAAATAGCCTGTCCTCGGACGTCAGGCACATGCGCAGTTAGTAAAGCGGGTCCTGAACTTACTAACTGCGCATGTTCCTGACATCCGAAGACTGGTATTTTTCAAAACCAAACAAACCTAACCATTCCTTTTTGCAACGTGTTATATAGTGTGTTTGGTACATCGATGGAAGTTTTCACTGAGTGATACTTGGGGTCGTTTGTAACCCATATGATTATATTAACACCTATGCAAAGTCTCACTATTTTTGAGATATCAGCCTTTTAGAAATTTTTGCGTAATAGTTGAGTTGTTAATAATACACATTATTTCTTATGATAATAAATATCCTCAGCTTTCTTAAATATTCTTTTAGACAGTTTCAGTCGTACTTTGTCGAAACAATACAAAATAAATAACGAAGTATTTGTATAAAAGATATGCAGGACAATTTATGTGTTAAAATACTTTGGTTCGAATTTGTTTCTCTATTTTAATCAAAATTTTCTCAAAAACGACACTTCAA
Source organism: Stenurella melanura (assembly GCA_963583905.1). NCBI lineage: Eukaryota > Metazoa > Arthropoda > Insecta > Coleoptera > Cerambycidae > Stenurella > Stenurella melanura. The sequence continues at coordinate 151,547,579 of OY757312.1, forward strand.
GAGTTTCAAATAGTTTTAAAAACTTCTCAATTGCATACTCTTGAGGTTGTGTCGTTTTTGAGAAAATTGCCCTACATGTTTTTTATACTAATATTTCGGCATTTCTTCTTGTACAAAACGCGTTTTAGGGATATCTAAAAAAAGCTTAAAGTATTTATTGCCAAAAATATTTGTTACAACTCAACTACCTCGTAAGAATATCTAAAAAGGCCGATATCTCAAAAATAGCGAGACTTTGCATAGGAGTAAATATGATGATATAGATTCCAAATTACCCCATGGCACAGGACGAAATAACTGATATAACCGACTGGTTCACAGCCAACAAATTAGTTCTTAATATGGAGAAAACTGTCAATATGCTACTTCAACCCAACAAAAATATCCCACAAACAAATTTAGTGGCAACCATAGGAAATATCGAACCTGTGTTAAATACCAAATTTTTAGGGATATATATAGATGAAAAACTCGATTGGAAATACCACATATATATGCTCAACAAAAAGTTATCTAGTGCAGTATTTGCCATTGGCGCTGTAAAAAATAACATTGGCTTTAACGCAGCAAGGACAGTCTACTATGCGTACTTTTATTCTATCTTACAATATGGGTAAATTCATCAAATGTAAATAGCACTTTCCTAATTCAGAAACGTGCCATTCGTGTCCTATGTGGTCTACGCAACGCAGATATGACTCATGTCGTAGCTCATTTAAGGAATTGGAAACTTTTACCCTAACTAACCTGTATATATATCGCTTATCTCTGGCTGTATTTAAAAGGAAAAATAATCTAATAACCCCATCAGACATACATAAATACAATACAAGAAATAAAGATACATATTTACCCCCATACTATAACTATAACGTCAGTCGTAGAGGTCCCCTGTACACGGGGGGGGGGGTAGATTTTTAATCACTTACCCCAGCATATCCAAACAATTAACAACCTAAACAAATTTAGACAAAACTTAAAAAACATGTATTTTACAGCATTATTGAATTCTTTGAGACAACACTATAATCATTTAGCTTTTAATGTAAAATTCACCTCATAATAAAGTATGTAGTTTGTATTAAACATGTTAAACTAATGATTGATAACTTTGTAGTATGTTAAATTTACTAGCGTTATTATATTACATTGTTTTATTGTTTATAATAATCTAAATTTGCTGGTATTGAGCTAACTTAGCTTATGTTTCCCTACTGCTCCATGAGGCGCAACTTACCATGTATACCCATTTTATTTTAATGTAATGTATACATATGTTTGGGAATAAATTCTATTCTATTCTGTTCTATTCGATTACTAGAAAAAATTATTATTATTATAAAATATTTGTCGAGCGTGGATTTTTGACAACAATAACGTGAAGTTGGCATTTTAAAACGTTTATTTTTCTCTTTCAGGGATTTGAAATTGGATAACATCCTTCTGGACTTCGATGGACACGTAAGAATAGCAGACTTCGGAATGTGCAAATTGCAAATCTTCCTGGACAGGATGGCGGAAACATTTTGCGGAACACCTGATTATATGGCACCTGAAGTACGTATTAAAACATTAAATTGACACTTCTTACACACCGTTTCTTGCATATACCGTAAGGATAAAGTAATTTCCACAAATACCTAAACAGTACCAATATAATCAACGCGCGGTTCGTCAACTATGTCGGCATCATCAAGTCATAAAAATTATTTTTTATTGTGAAAATGCTAAATTTTAGTTTTACTCGTCTTTATATAACGCAAATAGATGCATTCGAAAACATTGTGCTGATATCACCAAGGAGCTAATGGCAAAGAGATTTGGTGACGCTGGGCTCCTAACAGGTAACCGCGACGCATGGTGGAATGCTTTCAGACGCACTGGACAGCGAGCGGAGACCCACTCCATGGTTAGCGAAACACACCTTAAGGAAAACATTTAAATGTACTGTTCAGCGTTTGTGGAAACCGTCAGCACCACACCAGAGGTCACAAGATTATTTATTCTCTAACTCTAACTATAGTTAATTATGTTGATATTCCAGATCATAAAGGGGCAACACTATAATCAGTGTGTGGATTGGTGGTCGTTTGGAGTGCTGTTGTACGAGATGCTCCTAGGCCAATCTCCTTTCAGTGGTTGTGATGAGGACGAACTTTTCTGGTCAATATGTAACGAAAAACCTGTACTTCCTAGGTATCTGTCTTCTGAAGCAACTAATATTTTAACAATAGTAAGTTCCAATCTTAGAATATTGATGAATGGCAATCCTTTGATGTAAAATACTTATTACGAATATTGCCAGAATATTCTTTATATGCCACAAGGATACATTTTTGGACTCATGTAATAATTGTAAAAATTTATTTTACGTATAAAAAGAGAGCCCACAAAGAATTAGAAACAAATACTTATCAGACATAAGCAACAATTAGATAAAACTGAATTACATTTTTAATGCAATGGTAACGGAAGTCTAGCAGAGTTACGTAAGTTATTTTGCAATTATCGATGTTTCTCGTTACTTGAATAAAAGCAGCATTAGATTATATGATGCTTCCTAAATCCTGATTGCTATTCTGGTAATACCTACTTTGATGATTATGCTTTGATAAATATATTTCGAATACTATTCTGTAAACCTCTGTGTATTTTCAGTTCTTAGAAAAAGATGCAAGTAAACGACTGGGAAACAGATTTTCTCCTCATGGAGACATCCAGGACCAACCATTCTTTAGACCTATTGACTGGCATGCATTAGAGGCAAGACAATTGGATTCGCCATTTAAACCGAATTTGGTAAGTGACAGTACACATAACCGCGAAGAAGGCAATTAGATCGATATACACTTGAAAAATGTTGTCAGATTTCCTTTACACAGGGCCTCCCATTCTGTATGCATTGTTATAAAAACAATATAAAAAATTTGGAAATTCACAAAAAACAACTTTTGTTAAAATTAATGTTTGATTTAAGTACTGTCTATTATACAGCGCGATAAAAAAAAAGAATGAAGGTCACGTGACAGGCAAGTCAGTAAAATTATTTCTATTCTACGTATGTTATTAAAACTAATTTCCTATGTTATTAGACTAGTGAAATGCAAATGGCCGTCACTTTGTGATCAGCTGATGGGGCGCGTTGCTTTAACTGTATATTTTGAGGATTTTGTGACTTTAAAAACTTTTGGATTACTTAACACCCACAATTATTCTTAATCAATTAATGTAGCGAATTTTCCTTGTTAAGATGGAGACGAGTTGAAATGTTGAAAGTATCACAAAATAGTGTGAGTGGCATACGAAAAATCTGTATGGAGCGGCACATTCAGTCTTTCTCGATCTCTCTGTTGTTGTTAAGGTGAGCTATAGCATACAACCATCCAGTGATATGAATATGTACATTTCATAACATTCAAGGATGTGTAAATACCCTTAAGTAATTTTGTTTCATCCAATAATTAAAGGATACAAATGCTTTAGCAAAAATCGTTTACTACTGCTTGGATTTGTTATGAGAATTATTTGCCCCAAATGACAGCTTGAACATTTTTTTTTACAAAAGTTATGAAAGAATTTTGGAGAACAAAAAATTTTTATTTTTTCAAGTGTGAATGAGCCGAATCCAGAAATCCAGGAAACATTTGTGGCCCAGGGCATTATATTGATTATACAAAAAATTGATACTCTATAAATTAAATGAATAGGAGGTAAAAAAAAACATATTATTTTTGCAACAATTATTTCTTTATGAACTATTTGATGGAACGCCACTTTTTTTTTCTATGATATGCACCCAGCTAGTTTCTGTATTATTATCGAGGCCTGAACAAAAATAAGAAAACGTTTGTATAAAATTCCTTAAAAATCAGTTGCCGATTCAAATCGCAAATTCGCTCGGGCGTTAGGCTTAAAAAGATGTGTTTCAATGATAAGACATACATTCGATTAATACTTGGATATATTGATCAAAAAGTTCGTCTGGTGTAAGGTAAAAAATGCAGTATCTATATAGTTAACTGTACATAAAATAAATTAAATTAGCATATCACCCATGGTAAGTGGAACACATCCCTAGGGTATAAGATTAATCGATTGGCACAAAAAGTTTCATATTTCCTTGAAGGACATGTTTGTAATTTTGGTTTGGATTTGGAGGATTAGGATAGATTGTATCAAACACAATTGGAATTTGGGATCGCTATGTGGCTAGCTTTAAATATCCTAATAGGCGATATTATATCATTAATTGGGACGGAGTACATGCAATTGCTTTTAGAAGCGTATGTAAGTTATATGAGGCTTCTTAGCTATTTCAAATATGCTAACGGCATATATCTTGATGAGGATATCGAAACATCACCCCGCTCTCGAGCTGACCTTAGGGAGACTCCGTCTTATAATTTTATGGGACATTTTTTGCAGTAAGCAAAAATTTTGATTAACAATACAATATTACCATTTAGTTATATTTCATGGTAGTTTCCAAAATATATTAAGTCAGATTTAATTTTAGTTTCCAAAAGTAATTTGTCAAGTCATCTTTCATTGCATTTTCTAAAACAGTACTTTCGCATTTCACTGCACTAGATCAAATCATTTTTTAAGTTTTACGTAAAGGATAGTTTTTTGTAAGTGTAATTTTGTTATACTTCATTTCTTCTCAGAGGACCTTCCCTGAGCTCTATAATAAACTCACCCTATATTTTAAATGAATATGGTATAGCTACAGGTATGAGATTTATCTAATCAATGATTAAAATATTTAGATTATTATTATCATCGTAATATGCTCCTCATACAACTTTGGATTACATCAGCACATAAAAGAGAAAAATTGGTGTAAAGTCATAAAATCCGCAACATTAATCTTTATTTTTATAATACAGAGTAATTTATTACTTTCCACTGACTTTCTGAAAATTCAATAAAAGTATGAACTTCTGAAGTTTACGTTGAAATATATATGATTATAATCACCACTTCCTAGGGTTCTGCAATTCATCTTCGGTTACGACTCTGTCCTGCTTCCGACTGGCACTATCTTATTAGAGAGAGTTTGTCAGTGTCGATTTTGCTACTCCTTAAGTAGTAGATAATTGTGCTGTATAATGAGAGTTCGTCAGTGGATATGCAGTTTACAGCTTTAGTGCAGGCTGATTAATTTGACTCCCTCACTAGAGTTCATTGCTTGACTTTTAATCTATCCAAAATTATATTTATGTATTATGAGAAAATTTTCTGTTCCGTTTAACCGAAAGTTAGTTCAATTATTTTATTTTGTGATACATTCTGTATATTTAACTCGATAACAGTATACAGAAATATTCAAAACGACCCTGTAAATATTTTGCTGCAGAAAAAGTATTCAAAATAAAAAGATATTTTCTTGTTCGCAAAAATATGTTTAAAATGGACTAGTTAAAAGCACCGATCCTGAACGAAATGTTGTGTACATCATCGATGTGATATTTGAAGTGTTTCAACTTGCCAGTTTGTCGTGTTTAGTAGAGGGGTTCACTTGCACTCGTATTCATTTGTTCCTCTACCATTCTGACAAATGAATCCGTTCTTCCTCATATTTTTATCTAAACTTCATTTTTTGAAAAGGCCCTTCCATTAAAAAAAATAACAGCAGCTAGTAATACTAAATAATTTAATAAAATAGGAATAATAATAGTAAAACAGTACATGTGATCAACAAAAAAAAATGTTTTCTCTAAATAATTGGAAAAAATAAAAAGAGAAACTTTTAAATAAAAAACTAAATACGTGTTATTTAGTGACTGTTAAAAGTGGTCACCACCTGTGCTAATATGAGCACCAACACACTAAGATATTGAATGTTGCTGTTTATAAACATGTACTGTGCTAATTTCATATTATGAAAATTGTCAAATATTCTTTGCTTATATAAATAACTTTTTCACCCATTTCAGTGGCCCAATTTCTCGAAAATTCGCAATTATGGCAGCTATTTTGAATTGGCCATGTTGAATCTTTAATTTTTGATATCATATTTAGTATTAACTTAAACTGGCGACTTCGCCATAATTTCAAATATTCTCGGGTGCATTTCTTTACGATTTCTACTCAATATACTAGATATGGGACTAATGTGGGACCACCGCCGGGTCATTCTCTACGGTTTGCAAAATAGTTCATAGAAATCTTTAGCCGTTCCAGAGAACTCAATGTACAAACATGAAAAAAGAACATGCATTCGAATCGAATTGAGAACCTTATAATTTTTAATCATTTTTGAAGTAGGTTAACAATTAAAGTAACTGTTTATATAATCATAACAAATGTATGAAATTATGAAATATTACAATTTTGCTATAAACAGAGGTGAACGCGTTTGATTAAATTTTCTATTCATGGATGTTGGCTTATCTGGAGCAAAGTGGAGGACATTTTGAACAGTTGTTGCAATAAACATTTACATTCAATGTTTTCATTAATTTAGTCATTCTTTTTCCAGAGTATTTGTTACAAATCTAATATAAAATGTGTCTTTTGTTTTTGATGTTATTATCTTGATTGTAAACAGATACTGGTTAATTATCTACATGATTATTCTCACTTATGGTAAAAAAGGAAACAAGTTAGGTATGCCTTGGATTGGCTACTAACAAACAGTGCTGACGTTGTATGTACATTTTCAAATTTTTTTCCATAATAAAAAACCCAAGGGATAGGTATAGGGAGTGCTAATATTAATTGATGCAGAATTTAATAATCTATTAAATTATGTGAAAAATGGCTATTTGACGTTTGAACCAAAACATTGTTCGACTGTGAAAATAAAGTATAATATAGTGAAAACATTCGGCTTCGCCTCACACGAGAATTTATCACACGCGCACGGAAGAATCCTTATTTCCAAATTCCTAATGAAATATACTATTATCCCGAAAACTGATAGGTTTAAGACTATGTTATGGTACATAAACCAAAGCTAAAATTTTACGAGGATTTCAAATATACAATAAAATAACAAAGTTGATACATTCGGTGTAGCGGAAGTACCACATGCATGAATATATTTTCGTTAGATCCAAAAACTCCCTTATACCAATTTTCAAATTTCTAAACTTGACATATCCCAAGAAACGTCTAGTATCCGCTTCCCGTGAATAACCCTGTATGCACTCTCATACTTAGAAAGAAAAAATAATTCAGTCTATCGTAAAGAAGTCGGATCATATCAATCGGGTAAGGTTTGGGAAAAATAAAAACAACACCTTAATTTGACATTTGAAGGATGTAGAAAAAATACTGTTAGAGATTTTATAGGCCCTTGGAAATAAATAAATATCTCACAATATTGACGTGATATGACAATTTCGGGATCAGATTCATTGGCAGCGCATCAGCGGCGGTTAGTTCTTAAGTTAATATATCCCGGATCTTTTACTGTCTGGTTAATGATCCGTTATCTTACGTCTGCAAGTGCCACCATAGGTATCTACAGAACCTGCTTCTGCTGCTAATATACGACTGAAATGTATTGACCCCTCACTTTAACCGTGAATATCTCAGGAACGGAGGAACGGAAAAAACTGACGAAATGATGTGTTCATTATGTGTCTATTCTAAATCATTAAATTTGAATAATGTACATTGGACAGTTTTGAAGTTCTGCTAAGTTATATTGAAAAATTTCCTACTTTTTAACGAAATTTTGACTATACCAGTTTTAAATCCATTATATTTTCGAAAATATGCCTACTGTGTCAATAATATTCTAGATAATGTACATATTTAGTACGAGACAATTTATTCATAATTTTTAATTATAAAATTTTGCAGTTATTCTCAAAAACCTGACTTCATGTTTATTCGGTTATTTATCAATGTATTTAAACTTTTTTTATAAAATAGTTCATTATATAAAATTTAAGCATTTTCAGAAAAAGAATTGGTACATGTTAAATATTAATTTAGTTATCAAGCGCAATAAGAGAAATAGGAGAAAATAAGTCAAACAAGAGTCCAGAAACTTGGAATTTGGTGTATGTATTAGAAACCAAGGCCTCAAACTTTTTTATGACATCCACCCACCCTCACTTCATTATTAAAGGAGATATTAAAATAAAGCTGTGTTTTAAAAAAAGTTCTTAAAAATTTTTGGACATAGGCCGCATCCATTACTACCTCGGAGCAAAGGACTTTAAATATTATATTATTAATATTCTATGAGCAATTGTGTCTATATACTAGAGTGCAAATATAATATCAAGATGATTTGGTTCAAAGAGACTTGGACGGTAAATCTGGATGTGGAAGTAGTGATTTCTTAGGCAGTTGTTTTGCTAGATATAATCTTATGTACTTACCTACCTTAATTTGAAATTTGTGTCTTTACAATGTTTTTGTTTTCAGCAACACCCTCTGGATACACAGTACTTCGACAAACACTTTACGGTAGAGAAAGCCAAGCTGACGCCGATCGAATCAACGATCCTCCAGTCGATGGACCAAACTCAATTCCAAGGGTTCAGCTACACCAATCCCAACGCAACTGATAAATGAGATGATGAGCATTGAACCTTAACGGCCTAGACTGATTTCTCTAAGTAGCCGTGCGCTACTTAGAATCTGAATATTGTAAAAAAATGTTCAGCTTGTAGATGTCCCTAACATATAAATCGGTGTTTTTTTAGACAATTCAGTTTCGGCACGAAACTGAATGCAGAGGAAATCCGACTGTTAATTGAGAATTAAGCGGTTTTACAGATTTTTAAAAACCTGGTTGGTTATTAACACAAGACTTACATAACCAAGATTTCGTAAAACCACGTCCAAGATTTGTAAATACGATTTAAGGAGTGTGATATAGTTTACCAATATAATGATTTTGGTCGCTTGTCAAGTACACCTTAGTTTGAATTTTGTTAGGTTCGTCCCAAATCCCCCAGTTCCTCAAACTACATAATAGAGTATTCGTCCTTTTGTAAAATTTTATAACGCCAGATTGCTTATACATACCTGCTCTCTTTTTGATTTGGGTTTGAAAACATTTTTTATGTCCCTTTTTTGTGACAGATTCGGATATGACGATTTTTGTATTGTCACTTTTTTGAATTTTTAATATTTCAGTAGTTTTTGTTATGTGTAAAGGTAATTTTAAGACTTAAACAAAGAAAGGTGTTTGATATAAACACAAAGCAAACAAGCGTCTAGGATACATATATTTTCGGAGCCATGAGACTCTACTGGAAAATTGTCTTTCAGCACCGCACACTGCGGCTTATAGAGGGTGATTCACATTCGAGGAAAAATTACTCATTGTAAGAGTTTTGGTATGAAACTAAAGACATTTGGACATTTTGTGAGATAGTGTGGCTTAAGTTTAGAACCATTTAAATAACGGTTATCTGAAGAATTACACCATTGAAAGAAAACAGTTAAAATCAGTTAGTCCTTCTCATTAAAAAATTGGCGCTGCAATTTCATATCGAATCTGAGCTTTTGTAAATTAAATTGCTTAACAGGTTTATTCCTGCAAAGTCATCGGGTTATCATACTATTCACAGAAGGGAAGAGCGTTTCCATTTGACAGAGGCTTGATTGTGACAGGTGGTCTTTTGGACGAATACCTACTGATTTACACGAAGAAGTTCTTACTATGATGTGTTTTGTATTGGCACTTTTCTAAAACTTTAAATATCGCTTGTAAAGAAAAAAAATCATATTTTGTGAATCACTAAATTAAATTCGGAAGGATTTCCAAACTTTCCATCGATCTGTCTATTCGGTTCTTGTAAGGACAATAACGTAAAGAGGAAAAGTAAGATCGTATTGAAATTTGGACAGTAAGGTTTTGTTAGCTAAAGGAAGAAAAAGTCAACTTTTCATTAACAAAATTTTCACCTTTGATCAGATCTTACAAAATCTAAATTATGCATAGTGTATCGATGACTATTTCTTCAACCAATGTGCCATCATCAGGAGGATACTCAGTTTAAAGGGTGTGGTAAATGTACTTAAAATATTGACTTAGTTTTCAATAACTACGAGGAATGTCTCTTGTGATGGTTGTGTGCACATTTAATTAAACTCCAGATAATATCAGAACGGCGCACGTTGAAAGAAGCAACCTGAGCTTTGTAGTTTTTAACGATTATACGTTTAAAAAAGAGAGTTGTGAAGAAGAAATTCAATAAAATTTTTCGATGTTTGTCTTCAGTTTCAACAAATGTCGATAGATTTTATTGATACCATAACTTAAAACTCGATAGAAGCATGAGAAACTAGAGCAAAAATCGAATTTGAAACACCCTCGATATTTACAGTTTAGAGATTGTGAAATTTTGGTAGAAGTGAGATATGGTCATAATTTTTTTAATTGCTTTATTTAATCATTGAATGCAATGCAGTTTATCCATTTTGAAAAAAAATGCGGACGTACTGTTTTCCAATTATGTGGCTGTTCTGAATTCCACAACCACACAATCGGTAAATAGAAGTCCTTGCCAGATCTACAAGGCTCTGTTCCCTTTGTTCTCTTAGTGTATGATGCCGCTGACCTTGGAGGTAAAAATTGTACATGTTTGTTCTTAATGGCAAATATTTTTTGTTTGTAATCTGTTGTGACTCAGTCTCTTTCTGGATCATAGAGCAAAGCAGCGAAGTCTTCTAACTGCAATGTTTTTGTCGACATTAGAATATGGCCTGGATAATGGCAGGAATACAATAGTTACAGTTGGGTAGTTCCCTCAAGTTTTCCATGCGGTATTCATGGCCTAAGAAAAGAAGGAAGAGGTAGTATCACAACTTGTTAAGGCATGAAATATCCGAGGAGCTTCTGATTTTTCTCCTCCACTACAGCAAGCTATCCGATGCAGCAAAAAATGCAGCAAAAAATAATTTTGCACGCTCCTTTGATTTAGCTTATTGACGAAGAAATGAACTAAAATGTTTGTATCGGAGCATTTGATTAGAATGGACTTTGTTCCATTTTTATCCATATTTTTTCATGCAGTGTTATACGACTATCTGCTTTGTCCATCACACTATAATTTTCCATTGAGTAAAGGGTACTAGAAATCCTATCTCCAATGTTTGTTACTACATTTATTTCACCAGAATTATCAAGACAACCCACTTAGACATTTGAAAAGCAAATGTAACTACTCTGGAGGCAATTGGCAGTATTATTCTTAATTCGTAATCAGCGATCAGAAAGTAACAGAAATTTATCGTTTGCTACGAAGAAAATCGTGCTTAAAATATCACAGAATTCACAATAAGGTGAAAATTCTGCTGCATTTTGAAAAACAAATGTCGGAGGCTATTTCTTAAAGGAAGTAAGACAGTTTCAAGGGGTGTAGTCATAAAGACTTTTTGAAGCTTTTCACAAATTCATTTTATATGCTCTGAAATGTGTAAACGAAATTCTGGAACACCTTTTATATGACGACATTTGGCAAGGCAATAGTGCCGATTCATGGAGAGATCCATAGAAGCCATGAAAGGGAGAGCATGGTCGTTCTCCCTCGGTAGAACGAGAATCGTAAGTTTACTTTTTTCAAACATCCTATCTAGACTGCGCCACTTTATAAAAAATGGTTTTATTTTCTTTACCCTTTATTGCATTTGTTACACCAGAAAACTTAGTATGTTGTTTTCAATGATAAAATAAAGCAAATGAAAACAGTTCAACCACAGCTCACTACTGCCCGAATTATTGGCCTTGTACTGATTAATCAAGACAATGTGTAATGGTATGTCAGTATGTCACTAGACGCCCCTTAGAAAATTATAGTCGTAATATTTATTTTGTACCTTACCTAGTTTAAAGATATATTTTTTAATCGACTAGTAATTTATTGTGTACCTAGCTTAGTTTTAATTTTTACTTTAGTCGTATTTTGTATATCGGTATTTGTATGTTTGTAGTGAATTAATAATGATTTATATTGAATATAAGATATTTATTCAGAGTCCTATTGTGGTTATAGCGATGTACACACCATGTTACTTATTGTACAAATTAAATATAGCTGTAAAAATTATGGTGAGCGTTTAATTTATGAATTCTATTCCAAATGGGGGAATAATCATTTCCGAAGCGCGCTTTAGCTTGCGGTTTCTTCCAACTGGAGCGATTTTCTGAAAAAGAAAGAGAGAAGGACAGTTAGTTAAGAATTAGTAGCAACAAATTCGATCATTGGGGGGATGTACTCGAAGATATAATTTTAATACCCTTCATCTTCAATCTTGAATGACTTATGCATCTAAATTAGGCCAGTAGAATTAGAAAAACCGCTGGATGAAATTCCTTACAGGTAACCACATGGTATATTCGATGTATTCATTGATAAGGAACATACCTGTGAATTTCCTCCCATTTTAGAGTGGGGGAAATTTTTTTAATTAACGTCTTTTTGAGCAAAAATCACGAAAAATCTAGTTTTTTAAGCATAGCTCTAAGCCAATTGACAATAGCCATATTTGATGTTATACGTTTCGTAGGTGATATAAAGACAGTTCATTTGCCACCCGAATAATTTAAATCGGTTAATAATTTTTTTAAATAATCGAAAAGAACTGTCGAAAAAATCGAAGATTTCAATAATTTTTAATTCCGTGAAAAATTTTCTTATATCCTTAGAACTTGGTGAAAACATGTCTTATGTAACCCTGAAGCTACCATAAAATTTTCATCAAAAAATATTTGTGACTTTTCGAGAAAATTCATTTGTTTCTAAAAAAGGTCTGAAATGTTTAATTCAATCTGACCCAGTTCCCGTCAGCATAAATTACTCATCCGGAGCTCATTTTTTTCGTTGTGACGTCTAGTTTACGAATACATTGTTGGTATAATGATTTTTTAATATTTTCATCAACAAAATGGCGTTTGAAAAAGTACGACTTTTTCGGGCAGAGTTTTTTGCAAATATCTTAATAACAAATTAATGTACTGGCATAAAACTTTCATATTCTGGTAGCTCGTATTTTTACAGGAATTTGAAAAAAAAAATTATTGTAAGATGTTTAGAAGCCGAGATACTTTTTTTGTTGTTAATTACGCCATTTGTTTATTTATTAACATAATCATTTGAAATTTACATAGTAACTAGTTGAAGACTTGATTTTTGCAATTCAGCGAACTGTCACGTATAATATGTATTAAGGGTCGTAAGGTCAATTTTTATTTATTTATTTATTTATTTATTTATTTATTTACATACACGAACCCAACAGAATTTACATTCCATTTACAGGGCCGGAGAGTTACAGATAATTTTTGTACACTACAGTCAGAATGAGTCTTCGTGTCCCGCCCTCAGGTGTCCACGTTAACGTTTTCGGTCAAGCGACTTCAAATTCCGACAAAAAAAAAAATCGATGTGTCTGCTTCATTTATGATGCCATTTCGACGTTTTTTTTTTTAATTTGGGATCCCACGATGAAATATTAACTACCGTATTAACATTGTTGAAATATTGTTAATAAATTTGTTATTAACAATTTAACTAAAACATTTTTTTGCCTTCTATTCGAGGAGCGGAGTGCCGAATGAGTACTTAATAACAAACTAATGAAAGAGCATGATTGTGGTTTATAGTATACGTTTAAAAATACTTTTACCTTAGTCCATATACTACACTGTATAAATTGGATTTGTATTGTACGTACCTTTTACTGGGTTTATGCGGATATACAAAAGAGGAAGGTGTATGCATGATTGATGTTCAAATAAATTATTAAATATTGTCTGTAATTGTCTATTTGTGGCATATTCAGATTTTCTTACTTTTTATTGGGTATTTTGCCATTGAAAAATACTTAAAAATTTTAATGAAAAAACCTCTGCGCCAAACGGATCAGACAGAGGTTGGTTTTTGAATACTTGACTGTTTCAAAAAGTCTCACACCTAAAAATATATAAACTAGAACAATGTAATAAACTAGAAACTGAAAATGAAAGCTATCGTCAAGTATTCAAGAACCAACCTCTGTCTGATCCGTTTGGCGCAGAGATTTTTTCATTAAAATTTTTAAATATTTTTCAGTGGCAAAATACCCAATAAAAAGTAAGAAAATTATTAAACAATACATTGTGACGTCCTTTCTTCCGTCCGCCCATAAACAAGTGGAAGCGTTACTTTGACGCTGAGCGTGATTTCGGTTATCTCGAGCGCCTGTTGCAGTAGGGCTGGGATAGCTACAGCGGAGAAGCGGTTATGCCCAGGGGTCCTGGGTGGCAACTTAGACTTTCACTCACATTCAGCAGTAAAAAAACACGTATTGGTAGATAACAAAGTTTATTAACATATAAAATTCAATAATACAATGAAAGAGAAAACCAAATAAATAAATAACGGAATAACCAGAGCTTAAATGTGTCAGGTACATTGGTATCTACATTTTAATTGATAGCAAAAGTAAGAAGCAAAGAAATAAATAAATCGATAAAAACAGCAGTAAGTAGTAAGCAAAGAAAACGGTGTGCAAATACCAAGCAATTATTTACAGTAAAATCATGCTTATAGGAGCGGTCAGCATACATGTGTGAAGAGTTGGCAAAATTTAATTTCGGTGCATTTGCGTGAAAATTTAGCTAGGCCACGTGGTATCTTGTCGGAGTTGATGCGGAAAATTTTCTAAGTATCAAAATGTACGGATAATTAATTAATTTTATTTCACCTAGATTTTATGCTCAATCCCTGGACTATTATACATTTATAGAAGCAAATAAATATATGAAAGTTGTGCATGTGGTTTTGACTTGAGGCAGCATGAAATATTATAAACAAAATGGACGATATGTTTTAAGTCTCTGCCTCCTTTAGGGATAAACAAGAATTTTTTAACTCAGCAAAATGACTAGACTGTCTGAGTTAAAATCTGGTAAACGTTATCTACTGTCACAATTTCCATCGAAATATCATCTATGTTCCCTTCCCCTCTGGAAATTCTTGAAGTCATAGCTATTTGGATAAAATCGCGAGAATTTAACAAGCCCTAATTCGAGCACACCACTTTGTTAATCAGTATATTTGAAAATTGAAGTTTAACTGATCAAATCGGAAAAGACAGTTAGTACATTCGCACACAGATACCACGTTGCTACTTTCATTTACTAGTTAAAACAGTAATAAACAGTACGAATAGTATCAATACGTGCAAAAATTTTCACCAAAACAGAAACGTCAAAAATTGACATTACGTACCTTAATACATAACATTATGCGTGACAGTTCACTGAGTTACAAAAATCAAGTCTTCAACTAGTTACTATGTAAATTTCAAATGTTTATGTTAATAAATAAAGAAATGGCGTAATTAACAACTAAAAAAATTATCTCGGCTTCTAAACACCTTACAACAATAATTTTTTTTTTCAAATTCGTGTAAAAATACGAGCTACCAGATTATGAAAGTTTTATGCCAGTAGATTAATTTGTTATTAAGATATTCGCAAAAACTCTGCCCGAAAAAGTCGTACTTTTTCAAACGCCATTTTGTTGATGAAAATATTAAAAAATCATTATGCCAATAATGTATTCGTAAACTAGACGTCACAACGAAAAAAATGAGCTCCGGATGAGTCATTTTTGATGCCGGGAACTGGGTGAGATTGAATTAAACATTTCAGACCTTTTTTTATAAACAAATGAATTTTCTCGAAAAGTTATGAATATTTTTTGATGAAAATTTTATGGTAGCTTCAGAGTTACATAAGACATGTTTTCACCAAGTTCTAAGGATATAAGAAATTTTTTCACGGAATTAAAAATTATTGAAATTTTCGATTTTTTCGACAGTTCTTTTCGATTATTTAAAAAAATTATTAACCTATTTAAATTATTCTGCTGGCAAATGAACTGTCTTTATATCACCTACGAAACGTATAACATCAGATATGGCTATTGTCAATTGGCTAAGAGCTATGCCTAAAAAACTCGATTTTTCGTGATTTTGCACAAAAAGACGTTAATTAAAAAATGTTCCCCCACTCTAAAATGGGAGGAAATTCACAGGTATGTTCCTTATCAATGAATACATCGAATATACCATGTGGTTACCTGTAAGGAATTTCATCCAAGATTAGCCTTCCCATGAGCTAATTCTACTGGCCTAAATGTAGTGATTGTGAAAAGCGTAAAAAAAATGTTTCGAACTTTTTAGCACCTTTCAGAAAGACTAAGCTTTTCTCTTGGCTTGAAAATTATTAAAATATGTTGAATAATAAGCATGCAAATACTGTGTAAACATAAACTTAATCTTCTGACTGGCGCCCTCTATATTTATATCCGCAAGATCATTCCAGATATTTAAATATTTTTCCAAGACTACATCTTTGAGAGGTCTGTTCGACATTTTCGCAGTGCCGTTGGAGAAGCTAGATTACCGACTAAGTAGTACAGCAGTGAGGTAGGTCCAGATTATCGAACTAACTCTCGAGATGAAGCTCGCCGCCGCGCCAGCGTGAACATCACGGACCACATCTAAATTATTGTCACAGCGATCAGCGAGCTGAACTCCTTCGCATATATAGTAGACCAAATGGTATTTAACTCGACAAAAAATTGCAAGGAAGTGAAAGACGTGGCGATACAATCACTACTTTAACGTGTAGGGCAGGTCACTTAAGATATATTTTAAGTATTACATTCCACATAATAAAAGCATGTGCAGTGTACATACATTGCATATTCGTTCTGTAGATACATATTTTCACCAGATGGAACAATTGTGTCTAAAGTATATGTAATGGATATGAAGTTAACAAACGTTGTATATACAATTAGTTGTCTTCAATTCGCTTCATATCCATTAAATGTGAATAAACATGTGATGTACAGGGTCATTATATTTTTACCCTCCCTTTATTTTCGTTATTATTGGAGGAAAAAAAAGTTTCATATGAAAGTTACAGGGTTGTATATATAAAGTTTTTAAATGTAATAAAAAATGAATTGCTTGCGTAGGTCAAGTGACATAACAATAAAGGTTGTTTTTTTTAAACAAAATAGTATATGATTTTGCATATTCTTTTAGATCTTTTTTTCCTGAATACAAATATATCAGGGTTGATAGGTTTGGCGGTAATATCTCTTGGCATATCGGACATTAAAAAATATGCTCCAAGACTGCATACAGGTCTTTCATCGTTATAGAAGGAAGCATAGTAACTACTCTTACGCAGTGGGCTGTGAGTGATGATGCTAAGACAACATTATTACTTTTTGATATTTTAGTCACTGTAAATTAGCAATTCAAGTGACAAATAGGAGAAATAATTTATAAAGTTTTAAAAATTTGGGTGCAGGCTCTTAATAGACATCTAAATACAGATCAAAAGAGTTCCCACCTCTCAGGAGGGTGCTTCATCCCCTTTTGCTTCAAAAACCACCCTCTTACGTGACCTGGCGCCCATTTTACGATTTTTCTCAAAAACTGTTACTCTGACGAGGAACACGTATAGGACCTAAAACATTTGATATGAAATTATACATCATTTATGTCCAATATTTCTTTTCCTGTATCCAGCCCTAATCTCACAAATGACGTTTGAAGTTGGCTGGTATCTGCTGAAATAATTTTCAACGAAAAGACGCCTGTTCCAGAGTCACAGAAAAATTTGCTGAGCAATTTGGCGAATAAAAAACGTCTGATTAACCAACTGATGGAAAAATTGGAATATGCCGGCATCCAAGCTCTTTCTGCAACAGATTATGCTGATGTTCTAATTGTTCAAACTGCTATTAAGGAAGCCTATAATAATCCCACGGTAGTTGTCGTGGAACAGGATGTTGACCTTCTCATTCTCATAATTGCTCTTTGTCCTCTTGATAAAGACATTAGATTTGTAAGACATATTCAAGGAAAGGGCATATAGTTCTGTCGATTTGCAGAATTCGAAAGTCCTTCATAACTGTAAAAGAAATATGTTATTTGCTCACGCATTCAGTGGATGCGACACTACATCAGCATTTCTTGGCAACGGAAAAGAGACTTGGACGATACTTTGTATATATTATCAATCTATCATCGATGAAACCGAGCTGAAGAAGAAATCACACTAGCTTTATACAAGGCACCACGAACTGTTACATCATTAAATCAATTTAGATTCATTTCATTTAATAAATTTGTTGGTCAATCTAATCAAGCAGTGATATTATCAAGACTACCACCTATATGTGCTGCTTTAGAACAACATTCGTATAGCGTTTTTCAACAAATTCCTTCGTGGCGTGGAGAAAATTTGAAGCCTAATGAATGGGGTTGGAAAACAATCAGCCAAATTTTGCCAATTCCTGCAACTGAGATACCAGCTCCTACATTTATTCTTCAATTAATATCTTGCGGATGTAAAAAGGGTTGCGAAAAACGATGCAGTTGTGTTAAGGTTGGATTGAAGTGTTCAACAATGTGCTCCAATTGTCATGGTCAAGGATGTCTTAATTAATTCAGTGGTAGAGGAAGAATAATCCAATTATCGAATAAACAGTAGTTAGTTTTTAGTGGATTAGGCCTCAAGGGAAAACCACTTAAGAAAATGCGCCGGGATCTCTACCCCAGCGGTGGTGTGGAAACGGGCTCGAATATAAGAGACATAGTAGTAATAACAAAATTTTCTGTGGTCATCTTTTTTTTTCCTTTTAGCCAGGTTTGTGTAGGAAAATCTGCATTTTTCTATGGCCAATGTATTTCCAGATATTTGTCATTTTATTCGCTTTTGTCTAACTTTAGCAACATCAGAGTAACAGTTTTTCAGAAACATTAAAAAAACTAGCGCCAGGTCACGTAAGAGGGTGGTTTCTGAAGAAAAGGGGGATGAAGCACGCTCCGAATAGGTGGGAACTCTGTGATCTTGATTTTTAAAACTTTATAAATTATTTCTCCTAAAAAACCTAATTTACTGTGACTATTTCGTATTATTATTTGATCAAAATGGGTTACGCAGAAGCAGAAAAGTTCAGTATACTTATTTTGCCTTTATGTTAAAAATAATAAAAATAAAAAGCTGCAAGAAGAGAATATATAACATTATACCCAAATCGTCCCGCTCCTAGTGAAAACACATTCCTAAATAATTACCATCATGTGAGAGAAACTGATAACACACCCCAACAGAAAAAAGGTTTTGATCTGGATGATTGACTGTGGTATCCTATGTATTTTTCAATGTTGAATCCGAATCCAAGGTCAAAAATTCCTATACTCTTCAATTTTTGTAGAGGTAAATTTAAGACTATAAGTATCATTAAGGAAATAAGTATGAATGGGGACTTTTTATCTCTCATCCTCTTCTTTTTTAATGCAAGGGCCTCAGCGAGGGCTAGCAATTCTCCCGAAGGGGTTGATACACCCTCTGCATCCCTTCTACACCCTTCTGGACACAGAACTGCGTCATAAAATCTTCTCGATTACAGGCTCTTGATAATGCGAAGGAAATATGGTAGAGGGTGAATGTCGCTCTAGAATCAAGCCTCCAGAAGGGTGTAAACTACCCCCTGCTAGATGAGGAACACAGAAGTGAAGGGAGACCTGGGAGAGCAAGTGTTCCTTGTTTTTACTGCGGAATGGTCGAAGTGCATTAACGAGAATCTCCTTCAGTTGCTTTGATTGCACCGTGCAGGGACGAAAACTACCCCCAAAACCCCAAAAAGGGTTCGGAAACTGTTAGGACCGGAAAAATGCATTTTGTTGTTTTTAATTCTGAGGGGCAAGACAACGGGAATCCATCTCTGTAGATTTCCTTTTCACTCCAGCATTCAATGCATTTCTATATCCCTCATGGTGTCACCTGTATTTCATGTCTTTTCCGGTGATAAACCCCATTTTATCTTCAATCATACTTCTTTCTCTAAAATTTTTTTCTACTGAATATATTGATCGCTTTTGGGCCTTCTAAAAACCTCTTATACTACATATCAGTTTCCCTTACAACCATTCACATTCTCGCATTTAGTCCTTTTTCTCTAACCCACCCTATATAGTTTGCCCCTTCCTCGCAAACGGTATAGCAAGCTCACAGCAGCAACTGGTAATACTGGTTGTGGGTATAATCAATAGTCCCAGTTGCACCCCCAGCATGCAGCAGTTAAATCACAAGTCCGATCAGAAAAAGATCATCAATAAAAAATATAAATAAAAAATACATCAATGAGAAAGGAAGGCAGAGAATAAGAGAATAGTAGAACATTGAATGTTGGAGTGAAAAAATAATCTATGGAGTTGGATTCCCGCTTGTCTTCCCTCTCAGAATTAAAAACTCCAACGTGCATCTTCCCGGTCCTAAAAATTTTACGAACCCTTTTTGGGGGTCTGGGGGGTAGCTTTCGCTCCTTATAGGGTGCAGTTAAGGCAATTGAAGGAGATTCTCGTTAATGCACTGCGAACAATCTGCAGACAATACAAGGAACACTTGCTCCGTCAGATCTCCCTCCACTTCTGTGTTCCTCATCCAGCAGGGGGTAGTTTATACCCTTCTGGAGAATTGGCTGTGGAGCAGCATTCACCTCTACCATATTTCCTCTGCATTCTCAAGAGCTTGTAAGCTAGAAGCTTTTATGATATAATTCCATGTCCAGAAGGGCATAGAAAAAGTACAGAAGGAAAAGTGAATTATTTATTATTTGTTTGCTTAGAGTAATGAAACATATTCTTTATAGGATTTTGCAAACGGCGGAAAAAGACTATGAGAACTAAGAGAAAATCCATATGTAAAAATATTAATGAAATCTTTGTATTCTTTCAATAACCTGACTTCTGGTTATGCTAGCAAGTTAAGATCCTAAAATAAATTTGTCCAATATCTTATTTGACATTCTCATTATAACACTAGCATCCAACATAGTCCCCTACGGCTATTCGGATTAAACTAGTATCTACATGACCCCCTACGGTATGAAGATTCAGTTAAAAATGAGAACAAAGACCTGATATAAATTTAATCCCTCATTCAGTTTCTTGGAAATGCTTAGCATTTGAAACGTTTTTCGCCCTTATTCTGAGCTCATCAGAAAGGCAGAAAGCTACTCATAACGATGTTTCATGCAAAACCTACACTAGTTAGCTAGTAAATAGGTGAAGATCTGTTGCTTTTTATCAGTCAATGTCAAATATAAATTTTTCATACTTATTAATGAATATTGCCTTGGTTTTACTTGAAACATCGTTATGAGTGGCTCTGTGCCTTTCTGATGAGCTCAGAATAAGGGAGAAAAACGTTTCAAAGGCTAGGCATTTCCAAGAAACTGAATGAGAGATTTTATGAAAATGTAATCCATTAGAAAAAAAAGCTTTAAAACAAGGTAGGTAAATAAATTCATTTTAATCCTTTGTTCTCATTTTCATACCGTAGGGGTCATGTAGATACTGGTTTAATCTGCATAGCCGTAGGGGACATGTTGGATGCTAGTGTTATAATGAAAATGCCAAATAAGAAATTGGACAAATTTATTTTAGGATTTTAATTTGCTAGCATTACCAGAAGTCAGGTTATCGAAAGAATGAAAGATTTCATTAGTATTTTTACAAACAGTTTTTCTTTTAGTTCTTACAGATAGTTCTTTCCGCTGTTTGCAAAATCCTATAAAGAATATGTTTCATTACTATAAGCAAACAAATAATAAATAATTTACTTTCAAATTAATTAGGTGTTTTCACAAACTTTAAATTCTTTTTGAGTGTGAAGATAATATTTGACTATGGTTAAAAATACTTAAATTTCGACTATCAGCCTAATAGTACTTAAAATAAGCCTTTTAATTTTGAATTGAAATTTTACCGCTAAAAACACTACATCATTTCACTGCGCATTGATGACGTCATCAGTTGCATTGTCGGTAAACAAACGTCATTGTGTACTATAACACATGCTATTTTGCAAAGTCTTCATTTTATAATGAAGACTAAGTGGTGGTCTGTGCTAAGATGCAAAAGTATATCCAAAAACGTACCTGGAAGAGTTCTAGTCACAGTACCAGAACATTTTGACAGCAAGTAAGTTTCCAGAAGTAGCTTTTACAAATTCCGTTTTAGATATTACTTATGTAGTTACATGTAAAACGTAAATAAAGCGAGTAAAATGTTGTGTTACCACTACCTAATCGCAATTTAAGCCACTAATGAAACCGATGACCTCACCGCTAATCATAGCGTGTTTTGCATACTCGTTCAATTATTAAAACTTTATGTTATTTATTTGATAACATTTTAATTTGATGGACGATAGAATGCTATTTAAATAACAAGAAGTGCTCTAGTATAACAACTACTTCATTTTAATAATATCAGAAAAGCAAATTTGCACATAGTGTAAATACCTAATCAATAGGGTGACCAGACGATACTTCAGATGTTCGATTTTAAGAACCTCTCGGTGTGGCAATGGGATTTCTTAGGAAATAGAAATTAATCCCAATATACTCGGATACTGGATGTACTTTCCATGTCTTTAAATATGTAGCCTCTCCCGCACAAAGTCATCTGAGATCTTCAGGGATAAAATGGGTTGTATTATCAGTGGTGTTATTATTATCATATAATTTACATAAAATTTACATTATGCGAGACACTGCTGAAAAGTTCCTAGAAAAGTTCCGTTTAATATATTCAATTCACGTCATTCCATATTGTAACGCATTTTAAAAGTCATTATAGCTATGCACTATACTTATTTACTTTTAAAGTTTAAAATTGTAGAGTTAACAAATGACGGAGACAGTGAAAGACAATGCAATTTTAAAAAAGCGTCACGTATGCTGCTTCAAGAAAGTCATCTGCGACATACTCTGCTTTAAACATAAATATGTCTGGCACCGGTGTATATCATCCTTGTATGTAGGTATAATATTTTGTAGTATAGAGGTTAACTTAGATACTCAAACATATTCTTGTACTTGCTCAAAATTTATAATACGAGTTATAATGTAATATTTAGTGTAGTGCGATTCGTTGGTTTTCTAGTTTTGCATGCTTTATGAATCATCCAACATTTATAAATTGGAAATAATTGATGGTGCTTATATTCAAGATATTGATTATAGCGTTGTTTGTCTAATATTACTTAATAAAATAGTTATAGTTATATTCGCTATGCTTCATATATTATGAAATTAAGGGCTATGCACATACAATTTATTGATCTCATAAGCAGAACAAACTTGTTAATAAGATAAGTCAACACGAAACTAGTGCAAATCTTCCTCGTTAAAACAATGAAACAAGTATAATATATAAGATAGTAAAGAGACATTAAAATTATCAAAATAATTAAAACTAGACAGTCAATAACTCATTTTTAAAATGTCGTATGGTTCAAGATAACATATAATAAGTAGGGAGCCTGCTGTATAGATTTCCTATAAATAAGATACATGAAAATCTTTATGTGAGTGAGTAAGTATTACCACAAGCATATAGGGAGCCACTTTTCATATTTGCAAATTTTGCCCGCGTCATGGAATTCTGACGTCACTTCTGGTCACGATTTTTTGTGTCATCGAATACATGAATAAAACTTACGTCAAAATGTAGGTTTTGAGGTATACAATGAGACTGTAGTGGGCTGCCAGGCTTAATATGCCCGCAACCTTGAGACGCCCTCGATTAAAGTTTTTTTTTCTGTTTTCTTAAGTCAAGAAAATTAATAAAAAATTTACTTTACTCTTTAAAACGCCAGGGATATATTTTCTTTATTTTTAAAAAAGGGAAAAACAGTGCTTTTTGATGTTTCAAATAAAAACTGTATTTTTAATCACTCTACATATGTTTCGGCTTGTTAGGCCTTTCTCAAGGGCATTACAGATGAATACTAAAGCTATGAGGGCGGTTGTTCTAAAAATAAATGCAATAATACCCAAACATGAGAAATTAAGGGGATTTCAAGTAACAAAACTAAGTATCTACCTGCTCGGAATATAATTCAATGGGCTATTCTTAAAACCTTGTCTATTATAGGAGTGTTTATGAAATTTAGTTGGTCATTGATGGTACAAGTGTTGCTTTTAAGAGATTTTTTTATTTCTAATTGTTCAAGGAGGTTTAAGCGTTTTCCTTTTCTTTCTGAATGAATTAAATTAATATTCACTGTGTCGATAAAATGATTATTTTCAATGCAATGTGTTGACATTCCGGTATTTGTGTTTAAAATAGATTGTTTATGTTCTTTTACTCTGTTAGCTATACTTCTACCACTCTGGCCAATATATACCGCGTTACAGTCCTTTCATTTAATTTCATAAACCCCCGATTTGTTGACTTTACTTATTTTTTTCTTTATTGTTGACCAAAATACTTCCTAAATTTGTTTTGTTTACACTTATTGTGGAGATGCCTAACTTATTTAATTACTTCCACATCCACGTAGTGGATTGGAAGTATAGTAATCGCAAAAAAATTTTCAAAAATTTTTATTCGTGAAATAGGTTTAGAATGTCATGAAACGTCGAGATTTTAAATTTGAGCGAAAAAAAATTTCTGTCTGTCTGTCGGTCTGTCTGTCGGTCTGTCGGTCTGTCGGTCTGTCTGTCTGTCTGTCTGTAACTTTTTTTGTCCGCACGCTTTCTCCGGAACGATTTAAGATATTGACCTGAAATTTTGTACACGTATATATCATAACGAGATCTGGAACTGGATTGTTTTTTGAGGAAATCCGGTGAAGGGTTGGGGGTTAAATAGGGGTAAATATGGGGAAATAAGTAAAGCAAGCTTGTAAGAGTACAGAAACTTGAAATTCGGTGTATGTACTAGAAGTTAAGGCCTCAGATTTTTTTATAATATTTTTCAACCCCCCACCACCCATACCCCATTAAAGGGGTTGATAAAATAAAGTTGAGATATTCATTTGAAATTTCGTACACGTATGTATTATAACGATGTCTAGAATTAGATTATATTTTGGGATGATTCCGTTGAAGGGTTGGGGGTTAATTTGGGGTAAATAGAGGAATATAAGTAAAACAAGTTGGTAAGAGTACAGAAACTTGAAATTCGGTGTATGTACTGGCTAGAAGCCAAAGCGTCAGATTTTTTAATAATATTTTTCAACCCCCACCACCCCTACTCCAATTTGAAAAGGGTTGATAAAATAAAATTGAGATATTCATTTGAAATATTCTACACGTATGTATTATAACGACATCTGGAACTAGATTATATTTTGAGATAATTCCGTTGAAGGGTTGGGGGTTAAATAGGGGTAAATAGGGGAAAATAAATAAAGCAAGCTGGTAAGACTACAGAAACTTGAAATTCGGTGTATGTACTAGAAGCCAAGGTCTCAGATTATTTATAATATTTTTCAACCCCCACCACCCCTACTTCATTATTAAAAGGGTTGATAAAATAAAATCGAGATATTCATTTGAAATTTGGTACACGTATGAATTATAACGACATCTGGAACTAGATTATACTTTGAGATGATTCCGTTGAAGGGTTGGGGGTTATTTAGGGGTCAATAGGAGGAAATAAGTAAAGCAAGCTGGTATGAGTACAGAAACTTGAAATTCGGTGTATGTACAAGAAGTTAAGGCCTCAGATTTTTTTATAATATTTTTCAACCCCCCCACCACCCCTACCCCATTAATGGGGTTGACAAAATAAAGTTGAGATATTCATTTGAAATTTCGTACACGTATGTATTATAACGACGTCTGGAATTAGTTTATATTTTGAGATGATTCCGTTGAAGGGTTGGGGGTTAATTTGGGGTAAATAGAAGAATATAAGTAAAACGTTGGTAAGACTACAGAAACTTAAAATTCGGTGTATGTACTAGAAGCCACAGCGTCAGATTTTCTTATAATATTTTTCAACCCAACCACCCCTACTCCAATATGAAAAGGGTTGATAAAATAAAATTTAGATATTCATTTGAAATTTGGTACACGTATGTATTATAACGACGTCTGAAACTAGATCATAATTTGAGATGATGCCGTTGAAGGGTTGGGGGTTAAATAGGGGCAAATAGGGGAAAATAAGTAAAGCAAGCTGGTAAGACTATAGAAATTTGGGATTCGGTGTATATACTAGAAACCAAGGCCTCAGATTTCTTTCTAATATTTTTCAAACTCTACCACCTCCGCTTCATTATTAATGGGATTGATAACATCAAATTGAGATATTCACTTGAAAGTTAGTACACGTATGTATTGTAGTGACATCTGATTGAGATGACTCCATTGAGGTGGTAGGTTGTAAATAGTGGAAAATAAGTACGGTAAACTAGAAACTTCATTTTTAACGTATATGGTAGAAACCAACTCCTCAAAGTGTTCTATGACATCTACCCCAAATATTATTAAAATTCTATGACCAATAATTTCCACATACTAGAGTGCAAATATAGTCAAGATGTTTCCTTTAAAGTGACTTGGACGAATAATCTGGATGTGGAAGTAGTGATTCCTTAGGCAGCGGTTTTTTCTATTTATTTTATCACTAAACCTAGGAATATAATTAATAAAATTGTTGTTTTGTTGGGTACAGTAAAAAATTTGTTTTGAAGCAATTTTCGCTGTTTGTTTTTAACCATGTTCTCTATTAGTGACTCCTTATATCCATTACTTATTGCAATCTGTTTGATTATGTTTAATTCTTTATTAAACGCATCTTCATCTAAGGGGAAATTTGTGAGTCTATGTAATAAACTATGAAGCGGAGAGACTTTAATTTGCCAAGATTGTTGTGAATTATAATCAATGACTGTGTCTGTTGTAGTTTGTTTTCGATAAATACTAAATTTTAATCGATTGCGATGTTTTAATATTCATATCTAAAAAGTTTAATTGACCATTTTTTTCTTTCTCTAATGTGAACTGGATTTTACTATTAAATGAATTCAATAAATTAAGGAAACTACTTAAATTAAAAATGTGTTTAATAAAGAATTAAACATAATCAAACAGATTGCAATAAGTAATGGATATAAGGAGTCACTAATAGAGAACATGGTTAAAAACAAACAGCGAAAATTGCTTCAAAACAACAAAGTACAATTTTATTAATTATATTCCTAGGTTTACTGACAAAATAAGTAGAAAATTAAATAAGTTAGGCATCTCCACAATAAGTGTAAACAAAACAAATTTAGGAAGTATTTTGGTCAACAATAAAGAAAAAATAAGTAAAGACTACAAATCGGGGGTTTATGAAATTAAATGTAAGGACTGTAACGCGGCCAGAGTGGTAGAAGTATGGCTAATAGGGTAAAAGAACATAAACAATATATTTTAAACAACAAAAACACAGGAATGTCAACACATTTCATTGAAAATAATCATTGAAAATAATCATTTTATCGACACAGAGAATATTAATTTAATCCATTCAGAAAGAAAGGGAAAACGCTTAAACCTCTTTGAACAATTAGAAATAAAAAAATCCCTTAAAAGCAACACTTGTACCACCAATGACCAAACTAAATTTCATAAACACTCCTATAATAGACAAGGTTTTAAGAATAGCCCATTGAATTATATTCCGAGTAGGTAGATACTTAGTTTTATTACTTGAAATCCCCTTAATTTCACATGTTTGGGTATTATTGCATTTATCTTTAGAACAACCGCCCCCATAGCTTTAGTATTCATCTGTAATGCTCTTGAGGAAGGCCTAGCAAGCCGAAACATTATGTAGAGTGCATAAAAATAGTTTTCATTTGAAACATCAAAAAGCATTGTTTTTCCCTTTTCAAAAAAATAATAATTCTAAAGATGTTTCACAAGGAACCTACCACATATTCAATCCAGTATATTTTCTTTAATTGGGGGTGGTTATACCTCTTCTTAAGAGTGGTTTATTCTTTTTGTTTTTTTATAATTAAGTGTCTTAAGATTTACTTAAGTAATAAACAGAATGTGCTGGGTATCGCAGGACTTTATTTCCATACGACTTATTTTTTTCTGGGGGTAGTTCTACAGCACCCTAGCGGTAAATTGTGATAACATTAAAAGTCCAAAAATATCCACCCAAGAAAAAATATTTCAGATTTCTTAACGTGATACATGGGATTTTATCATTTAGGGGGGTTTTACAACCTGTAAGAGGTTGTTTTATTATAGTCCATATTATAATAAAGCAACCCATGTATTGAGTGTAAAAAATAACCTCACTTGCTACCCGGTTGCTAGGCAATTTTTTTTTCTGTACTTTGACAAATTCTTAGAGACTTGCCTTTTTGAGCCATTTTTGGACCATTCTTGAACCATAAAATAACTAGTTCGTGTAGGCATAATTCGGATGCCAGTTTGGATTCAGAGGCTTCAAATATATAAGAGTGGAGTGGTCTGGTCAAAAGATTAGAATTTGTTTTTTGTGTGCTTGTGCAATTTATTGAAATATTATATTTTGCAAAGTAACATTTCCATATTTTTTAATAATTTCACAATTATCCAAGCAATACGAATTAGTAATTCTTTTTCAAATTAAACCTCATAAGAACTAATGAACCTCAAAATGAACTCATAAATGCAAACGCGTATATTTGACGTTTATTATTACTTATTTGCCATTTGCCGTTTGCCTTTTTCCATAAATTATTTCTAATTAGTTACATTCCAGTTGTTACGCCCAAATTGGCACTACTATTCAAGGGTTAGCAGTAATTAATTTTTGGGACAGCCGGTATACATGATTTCAAAGTCGCACCTCTTTTTAAGTTCGATTGTATCGACACTAGTGGGTGGATATGGTACTAAACCAGCCACGTCCATCTATCTGCCAACAGAGGGCGGGACCAGTACCAGCAGTTGGTTAATTTAAAATAATATTCAATTATATGAAAATTTCTCTTTTTAAAAAGTTTAAACAAAAGTAAAATACATAATGTTTTACTAGACGCATGTTCCATGTGCATACTTCCATAATTCCAGAATGCCAATATACAAATCTCGTAGGTTGGCAACAGTTCCACTACGGAAAAGTATCAATGAATTACGTCTATTCAAGTAGGGAAATAGTCTTTACCTATTATTAAAACTAAAAATAGCACAGAACAGAAGAAATCATTCTCTTTTGTTCCGAAAATTTTAACAAATAACTTGCTTGTGTGTAATTAAGTCTGTGGCCACTTTGGCGAATCGGATAATGCTTTCAATTTGACCGTGGTTGTAAAATATTCATCTAGCAATATTTCAACCTATCGATTATTTAATTTGATTTTAAACAAGCTATTTAACGTCCAGAATAATTCTGGGTGAGTTATAATTTTCTAGATTATTTAACCACGTGCTAATATTTTCTTCATTATTTAACCACGTGCTATATTTGAGGTTAGCTCATGCTAATAATTCTTATTTTGTCGTATACGTTTTCTGGAAGCTATACGTTTTGAGCTGGATACATTTTCCTGAGAGCAATAAAGTTTTTGGATAATTTTTGGATAATTTTTTATCATTAGGTGCTGGATTTTGTTGGTTAGATTACCACATGGTAATGGTACTGGATTTATAAATTGGCACATTGAACATACATTGTATTTAGTGAAAGAGCATCTTCTATAAATGGATTTAGTTTTACCTGAGATATCAACTCAAACTACTGGAATTTATACCTACTGTATTCAAGAAGTTGGTTCCCTGAAGCATCGCCGACCATCCTGTTCCACAGCACTTGGTATTGACGCTTCCATAATTTTGAGAAAAGATAAGTTATTTTGTTTGACTTTATCCAATTCTATATCATACCTCTAGTGAGCAATATTCATTAGTTTACATATTACCATTCGATTAAATTTAGTAACTTAGTAGCGTAGATAGATATTAACGTAGTCAGATTATTAGTATAATTTTGTTAGCTAATTGATTCTCTCTATTATTTATAATTGCTTAGTTATACTTTTCAGACATATACTATTTTTGTTATTAACAAACACATTTAATTATATATCCTTTCATTTCTAATTTTATTACATATATATTGTGCTCTGTATTTGTGTGTGTGTATTGTGATTATTATATAATACATATATAATAAATATTATTCTCTTTTAGTTTATCTTTTTATTATAATTCATCTCACGCTCACTCTAGAATTTGTAATGCCGGGTCCTCATATTTGTTACTCTGTGTACGATTCTTTCATTTTAGATCCCAACACAGTTTGTGTTGGAATCTTAATGTTTTTCAAATTACAATTTGCTTAAATGACTATATTTTGCTATAAATCTCTAACGGTGCCACCTTTTTTTAATTTCACAAGTTGGTTATTTGATATTGTTGATTAAGAGTTGACTAATGAAACTTGCAAATTATGTAAACAATTTATTATACTTTAGGCCAGAGACGAGCAAAAAAATGTATAACTTATTCGACAAAGATTTACTACAGGTCTTCTAAATAGAAAGAAGTAACATATGAGTTGGCTTCCCCGATTATCGGATTTAAACTTATTTTAATAAATATTATTATTTTCATATTTACGGTTTTATCGAAAATTAGCAACAAGCAAAATTTATCGACACATAATCATCGACTTTGATTAAACAATAAAACACTTTTAAAATCTCTTCATATACTTACGTTGGAATAATTTAGCAAATTGTCCTGATAAAATCTCTTCGCAACTTCATTGATGCCGTTTCCTGGTAAAGGGTCAGAAATAAAATACGGCACTAGACTCAAATCATAGTCAGTCAGTGGCTTGGAAGCCTCCTCTAACTGAATTTTCTGTAACTCATCTCTCTCCCTAACTACCATACAGCATGCTCTAACAGTGAAGTAATATAAAAGTTCAACTCCCGATAATAAACTGAATCCCAAGAACAAACCGGCGATACCTCCAAACGAAACTACAACCAAAATAAATTGGGTTTTATTACACAGTTAGAAGTTTCCTGTATATTTAGTCCAAACAGATTTACTAAATGCCGGATATTTAGATCGGAATAATAAAAAGAAATGTTTTATACGGGATATATTGTTACTGGACTAGTTACTAAATTCTAGGAAACAGTATGTTTAAATATATAGCATAGTCAACGAGGCCGTAGAAATGACAATACCCCAGGATTCTGGTCTATTTAAATTAGCCGCGTCAAGCACAGGGTATTCCTTAATGACGTGCTAATGCCTCAGTGTGTAATTCCTTAGGTAATTTTACAAAGAAAAGTTTATATGAACGTATGTCCGCAACGGCTTAAATTTTTTACTTTTTTTTTAAGGTGGCCATTCCTTAGAAAGAGACATCCGATAGGGAAATATTTATTATATTTGGCCATAGCTTTTTTTTCTTAGTACGTATATTTAAAAAAACTATAAGAGTACCTAAATGGAATCATAACAAGACTATTACTATGAATTTTCATTCAATAATTTCAGCGGGTTGCAAGATAGCTAGATTTAGATTTAAAACTTCGGTTAATCTTAATATTTCGTAGCTTTAAATCGAGCTATTTTGCAAACCACTGAAACTATTGAGTGAAAATTCATAGTAAGAGTCCTGTTATGGTTCTACTTAGGTACCCTTATAGTTTTTTTTAAATATACGTACTAAGAAGAAAAAGTTATGGGTAAAAATAATAAATATTTCCCTATCGGATATCTCTTTCTAGGGACTGGCCACTTTAACTGTTATTTTTTAGTATCTCAGAAAGCATTTTAGATATTATTTTCAATTTTGGTATGTGTTAATGTGATATAAATCCACATATTTTAGTTGAAAAAGTTATTTTGTAACTCCACCAGTGACGTCCCTGCGAACATGCTCTTTGATATTTTTTTAACAAAAAAGTAGTACGCCACTGACTTTTTCCATGCGGATATTTTTTCTGATTAATCTGGTTAGTTCTACATGAAAACGGTCTCTTGGTTTTCTTGTCAGGCGCACAGTTCTTGATTAAAACAATTAAATTCAAATTAAAACGAATTATACAAATATAGACAAAAATATTATTAATATGTTTTATAAGAAAAAATACTAATGAGAAATAATATTCATATTAACACTGATAAGGATACATTTTGTGTTATAAAAATTATTGTAAATGGCCACCTTTACTTAACAGGCATGCGTCCACTCTTCTTCATATCGAATTGCACTCTCGTTCAAATATTCCCTGCGTATTCCGTATTGTTTTATATGGGGCAACTATTCGTTCTCTTAAATATTCTAAAGTGTTAATGGTAGTTTTATATACCAGGATTTTAAGATGACTCCACAGTAAGAAATTCAAACTATTGAGATCGGTGGATCTTGCTGGCCATTGTCGAGGACTTCCGCGACCATGTACGTAATGCATCGACAATGCACGTAATGCATCGACAATGCATTACGTATCAATCAATCAATCAAAATATACTTTACTGTTCAGAAGAAAGAGTTTCTCATTAACAAAGTAAATCAGCGTAGGTCCATAGCATATATAGTTTACACAGTGCACCTACATTATATGAATACAAAACATAGATTGCATATAAATTTTAATATAATAATTATAATAGTTAATATAAAAAGTCAGAAAAGACGATAAGATAAGGTAGTAAATGCCTAATTAGAATGTGTCATTGTAGTAGTCATCTAAATTATAATAGGGTTTAACAATTAACAGGCTTTTAACCGCCTTTCTGAAATTTGTATTTGAGCTCATTTCTATGTTATTTGATAAGTGATTGAACATTTTGTAGCCATTGTAAATAATTGAGTCTTTGACTAGAGTGGATCTGGGAATTGGCAGAGTAACGTTATTGACTTGCCGAGTTACATATTGTATGGAGGAATTATTTATAATATTGCTTTTATGCTTATGAGCTAAACAAACTGTTTCTAGAATGTAAATGGATATCACAGTGAGAAATCCATGTGTCAAGAATAGTGGCTTACATGATTCACGAATTCTAGTTTTGTGCAGGTAGCGAATAGCACGTTTTTGAAGTACCAATATTGTTTGTAAAAGATATTTACTGCATGCGCCCCAGAAGGCAATGCCGTACCTTAAGTGTGATTCGATTAGTGAAAAGTAAGCAGTCTTAGCAGCTGCATAACCCAGTTCCTTTGTGATCACTCTGATAGCGTAGGATCCGGATGCTAGTTTGTTACTAAGTATTTTAATGTGTTTGTTGAATTTTAACTTGCAGTCTATGTTTATTCCAAGAAATTTTGAGCAGGGTTTATTTTCAAGAAAATGGTTACCTAGGGAGATGTCCGTTAAATTGCAGTGAAATGTAGTTATGTTTGTTTTGTTAATGTTGAATGAAAGCAAGTTGGAGTCACACCACTCTTTGACCTTATTTATATCGGCCGACACCATTTACTGAAGGACAATATCATCTTTATTGTGCCACAGTATGGTGGTGTCGTCAGCAAATAAAGTGAATTTTCCTTCAATATTAATTTTTGTCAGGTCGTTGATATACAACAAAAAAAGAATTGGGCCAATAACCGAGCCTTGGGGTACCCCAAACTTTATATTTAGTTTATTAGAATAATTTGGATTTCTATTTGGCTACGGTTTGATAGGTATGATTGAAACCACTCTAGGGTAGTGCGTCCAAAACCATAATGATCAAGCTTTTGTAACAATATTTCATGCTGTACATAATCAAAGGCTTTCGTTAAGTCGCAGAAAGTTGCCGCCGCTGCCTCCCCGTTATTGATTTCGGTATAAATCTGACTTAAAAATGAGAACATTGCATCATTTGTACTTTTTTCCTTCTGAAATCCGAATTGTTGATCACTTAGTAGGTTGCAGGAGGACAAAAATTCTACAACCCTTTTTTAAACAAATTTTTCGAGAATTTTTGCTAATGTGGGGATTAGTGAGATGGGGCGGAAGTACATTTCAATATTCGTGTAATTCAGCATATTTACTGAGATATTCGAAAATAACTGCGAAAAAGTAAAATAAACTCAATGAAACACTGAAAATTGAAGAAATGATACGATCAGATGCCTTTGAACACCAACAACCTACTTTATGTCAATAAATATTGTCTTAAAAATGATAAACGTAAAAACGTCGTTTATTCCAGGGTAACTAAATATATGTGTTCTAAAATTATTAGTCAATACTATGAAGCAATTTGAAATTAAATGTATCAATCAAGAACTGTCTGACGAGAAAAACATAATTTTCACCCCACGCAGTTCTAAAAAAGGGTGGTTTTTGAGAAATATATACATATATAAGTATTATAGCGCTTCTTCGCCTTTTTCTGTTTTGAGGAAAGATTAAGTTGTAGAGCATAAAATTTCCTACAAATTTGTCTCTACGTTTTAAAGATATTAAAATTTTTTTAGAATTTCACATAGTTTATTGTCTGTAATTGTTTATTTGTGGCATATTCAGATTTTCTTACTTTTTATTGGGTATTTTGCCACTGAAAAATATTTAAAAATTTTAATGGAAAAACCTCTGCGCCAAACGGATCAGACAAAGGTAGGTTCTTGAGTACTTGACTGTTTCAAAAAGTCTCACACCTAAAAATATATAAACTAGAACATTGTTATAAACTAAAAACTCAAAATCAAAGCAATAGGTAGTTAACGTTTCGGAAGAGAATCTACTTCCGTTCTCAAAACTTTTTTGGCCGTCAACCATGACAGTTCTTTGTTTATGTATTTCCATAGTCACGTGAGACATTAAATTATATTTATCTTATTTTTACTTACTTCGTCTCTAAGGATGGGCAACCAACTAGTACAAAAATCTATTGAATAATTAGAAACGCATCTATCCTCGTTTAATAAAATAATCGCGGATTCTTTAAGTTTTCTTTTAGTTCCGTTGCTCTCTTTTTCCAAAATCTTCGCCGAGTCCCATTTAATTCTATGATTATTATCCCACGCGTGTTCACACATTTTGGATTTTTCAAATTCTCCCCTTCTAGCGTAATTTCTATGTTCACCAAGCCTTACGTTGAAAAGTCTAGATGATTCACCTACGTAATGTTTTCCGCACTCACACGGAACACTATAAATACAATTTTTTCATTAAAATTTTTAAATATTTTTCAGTGGCAAAATACCCAATAAAAAGTAAGAAATTCACATAGTTTCGCCGAAAAAGGCGGGAAAGTGCTAAAATTCATATACATGTATATATTTTTCAAAAACCACCCTTTGTTAGAACTGCAGGAGGCGAATATCATGTTTAGAAAATCGTTAGAAAAATGCAATTTTCCCTTTTTGCATTTTCTAACTGTTTTTGAGTATAGAAATAAAATATGACATGGTGGGGTAAAAATGATACCAGATTCGGATTCAGCAAGCCAGAATGCAGTGGAGATGATTGGTATGGTCCGTGTAATCGACATTTTTTTTTAGTTAGTTTCAATATGAATATAATTGTTTTAATCAAAAACTGTGCGTCTGACGAAAAAAAACGGAAGAGACCGTTATCATGTAGAATTGACCAGGCTAATCAGAAAAAGTATAGACATGGAAAAATGTGAGTCGCGTACCCGTATTTTGGTAAAAAATATCAGAGGACATGCTCGCAGGGACGCCACTGGTGGAGCGATAAAATAATTTCTCTAATTAAAATATGTGGTTCTATATCCTATTAACACATATCAAAATTGAAAATAATATCTAAAATACTTCCGGAGATATTAAAAAATAACGATTAGAAAAAGAAAGTTTCAACACCCTGTAGCAATAAATTTAAGCCGTTGCGGATATATGTTCATATGAACTTTTCTTCATAATATGACTTAGGGAATCACACCCTGAAATATCAGCACGTCATTAAGGAACACCCTGTATTTATTTTATAGATAAGCTGAAATTAAAAAATGGAACTTACTTGACAGTGAAATATCTAGTAACATTATTTAAATACCATTTTAAATTATCATTATCTTTAACATTATCATGTTTTTCATCAATGTCTTTAGCTTGAATAGACGAAGTGTTCATTAGAGTTGTTCAGAAAAATTGAAATTGCTTTTTTCTCAAACGCCTCAAACGATTTTTTTCGAGGACATTTTGCGCGACTACCAAAATTTGTCGACTTTAAGGATTACAAATATTTATTGGCCACTTAAAGTTCAAGCGCCACAGCTGAAGTATTTTATTTTCGAAACTATTCATTTTACACAAATTGAAAGAAAAGAAAATACGTTTTATAAGCTCTATTTTTGCTATTTGACATTTCTGCAGTTTCTCAGTTATTTGCAGAAAGGGAGTTCTTCCAGTAATGCAGCAATATTTTTATGTTTAAAGTAAAATATTCTCCAAAATTAATGCTTTACAAATAATAAAGAATTTGAGTACATTAGTATTACTGTATATTAACAACAAAAAATGCACATTTTTTTCATTTCCATTATACGGCCAATAGCAGCAGGAAAGCCCTAAACTTTTCCTCAAAAAATTTACAAAACACGCATTGTTTCGAACACAACATGGTTGTTTTTAAAGCCGTTGGGGCAGAAAAAGAAATGTTCAATGTGAATTTTAAGACCATTAATTACTATTGGGCCTACTTTTAACTTCAGATTGACTGTTTTTGGAGTATTTTAAATGTATACTAGTACAGGCAATGAAGGAAAAATATTGTAAAAACCTCGCAAAAATTAATAAATGAATCATCTCTGGGATTTAAGTAGGTAATAACCTGTAGAATGGAATGATGCATTCTTTAAACTTCCAAGTTCCGGGGAAATTCAAAAAAATGTCTTGCTCTAACGGCTAAAATAATGAAAATAGAGAAAAAAGTTTTCAACAAAATGTGTAGCTCGTCTCTTTCCCTACAAAATAGCCTTTACAAATTTTTGTCTTACTTAAGCCGTTTAGGAGATAAATCCAGTTTTCCACTTATAGTTTTGAGCCGCTCCGAAATGCGCGGAAAATGAGAATTCTCTGGGAGTTTCGTACGATTGGAGATATCGATCGATAATTATTACTATTCAGAGCCTCTAAAAAAATGAAAATAACGTAAAATGTAGAGAAAAGTGTCAGCTCTAATGTGGAACTAATCACAAAATTCATACAAATTTTTATCATAGAGAAAAAAAATGTTGGAAGATGGCTTAGTAAACTTCATACAGTTGATTTATTCACATCTTTGAGTTTTATGCATCCTGCCTATTTCTCCAGTAACAATGGGTGCTTTTCCACTGCATGGATTCGATTCCACGCACTTTAATCTATATTTCGTGAAAATTTCATTGAAGAATGTTAAGAAACAAATAAGTTGTATATGTTTTACTGTATAATTGTGCATTTTCTGAACGTGTATGAATAATGTAGACAAATTCAAAGGGGGCATTTAAAACACTCTAAAGTCATTCGAAAGAATATGTTTTATTGTACTTATAGTTCGAAAATTAAGACTGTGCTATTATTATTACTTAAAATATAGCGAATTGAACTCCAAAACTTGGAGGTGATTGATCGATGAGAAATATACCCTCTACTTTCATCGCAAGGCATATTTTTCCAACAAAAGTAATTGCAATAAAATGTTAATTGGATTAATATATCATTATAAAAGAATATATGAGCAAAATGAATTATCAGTCTAACGACTCCCGGCAAAGATATGAATAATTCTGTGGATCAACTGTAAAAAGTTCACTAAGCCATCTTCTCACACTTTCTCTCTGATGAAATTTTTCATGTTTGGAACTTCTTTCTCTATTTCATTATTTTGTCCACTAGAGCAAAATTTTTTTGAATTTTCCCGGAACTTGGAAGTGCAAAGAATGCATCGTCTCATTCTCCAGGTTATTACCTACTTAAATCGCAGAGATGATCCTTTTATTAATTTTTGCTACCCTAAATTGTTAATTTGCCTGTACTATACATTATGTCTCGACAAACGTTGAATTACATACTTTAAGCTGCCATATTTTTAGAACTACTCATCATATAAAATAAGGAAAAAAACAAATTATTTATCATTTTACAATTTTTGTTTGTTATATTACTTTTTCATTTTCAATGTAGTGCTTTCTAGGCAATTTACAGAAACAGTCTTGAGGTACTAATTTTTCCATGTAAATGTCATAATTCTTGCTATAACTTAGAAAATATCAATTGTCATGAAAATTGTACATCATATCTTTCGTTCCAATTTGTTTTTCTAATGGTTAGTTTTTATTTTTTTTTTCTCCACTCCAGATGGAGTGAGAACCTGCCCTCAATAAATATCCGACATCAGAAGGTTTTTAACGTTAATGTACACAATTTAAAATATGTTTTTTTTATACAAGGAATATAAAAGTCAAGTCAAGAATTCTGAGGTAGAAAACTTCATTGACGCCACTATATTCGTGTGGTATACTGAATTCACCGCTGGTCAAAATTGAGACTATGTAGTTTCTCACTTACCAAGTAAATCAACCCATCCGAATAACACTTCCTTTTTGTAACGGACCATTGGCCATGAGACAAACTTGACGGTTAGGGTATTATTAACATCTATCCTGAAAATAATAGCAATAAATTTAATTAACGAAAGGGGCTAATTTCTCTTATAGTGCAAATATCACAAATAATTCTAAAATAAGCACGTTGCTTGGTCTCCTTAATGAGGATAAAGATATTGTTACGGAACGCAGGACAACTACGAAATTTTCAAAAATTAAGATAATATTTTTTCGAAACTGCACTAAAATTTTACATTTACAATTTACCCGTGCTTGGGGGAGAAGAATTGGGCGCCGAGTCCAGCTTTCATCGTATGGACTAACCATTTTTTTTTAAAGGGAATTTGCATGAAGGTCGCATGTGAAGCGAAATTTTTTTCCGTATATTAGGTCATAAGACTTGAATACATTGGGAAACATCCATTGACCCTGAAAAACAGTGGTTCTCAAGTGTTTCCTACCTTAACATTAAAATGTTAAGCCTAGATCAGTTTTTTCCAGTTTTTGCCCCTAGAGAAAAAAGTCATATAGGTTTTTTGTTTGTCTAGTCGGTCCCTATTACCAATTTTTTTTAATGACATGAAACTAATTACACCCTGTATCTATCAAGAACGTCACTCAACTTCATAAATATGCCTAGCTCTATTCTATTTATGACAATGCTCTTAAATAAAGTGATAATAGTCATAGTTTCACGGATTTTCTAATTTCGGAAGGTGCACAAACCGACCTTAAATATCTCGTTTATCACCCATTTAACTCTTCAAACACCCTGTGTTAAGAGTAATTTATAAGAGCATGTTATTGAAAATATCTCCTCAATTTTACCCATTAGAGCCCACTTCCCCTCTAGAAAGTATCATCGAGGATGACCGTGGTCACATGACATATTAATTTATATGTGTCAGCGAAAAGAAATAATGAGTTCCAACATTTTTGCGCAATTTGTTAGATGTTAACCCATACAGTGGACCATTAGTACTTCAGCAGTTTTCCGAGGTTAAACGCATCATAATAAATGATAGATCATAATCAGAAGTTTCTACATTATGCAGTCACAGGGCCGCATTGCTCTCACTTGGCCCACCGTTATCGCTAAAACTAGTGCTCCGGATTATTTTTTGAATGTGACACATGTATTTTAATCCAATAAGGAATACGGATTTTGGAAAATGCAGAGAGAGACATTACAAAAAATTCAAATATATTCTCTATTCCTTAGGTGAATTAATTGTTTAAGAATCTCTCTCAATATACACCTACGTCTAATTCTCATAATTTTTATTATTTCGTGCTTTTGAACTAAAGAAATCTGTAAAGGTTTACACAAAATTTCTCTCTATGTGGCGCCAAATAGTCCAGTCAACGAATGGCCCAAAGGGTGGTGCAGAGTGCGTAAACAGGGACCTAAGTGATTTCTTTAGAAAGTTATTCAGGATGCTTGGGGAGTGAACATACTGAAAGTTTTGGCATCTAAAAGGTGAGGTGGAGAGGAGGGGGGCACAAGGAAAGTCGCGCTTCTGGTTTTCTCGCATATATCTCGAAAACGGTGCGTCGTAGGGGAAAATTTTCTTATACCAATGAAAGCTCATGAATTTCTCTGCAACATTCATTTTACTTTTTTCGAATTCGCATCCGTTTTTGAGCTGCACGCTCCGGAAAAGTGAAAATTTTCGAAAAAAACACATTAAAACCTCACATCTTCAACTTTAAGAAAAAGCAAGGTGGGCTTCTCAAAATTGTACTTACTTTGCTTCCTCAAATGGTATGGGGCACCAGCAAAACAAACCTCCCTCAACCGCTTCTAGTCGTTCATGAAGTCAGTAGCAAATATTAAGCCTAACATCAGCTCCCTCCCACCAACTGAGAGCGTGGCTAAACAGCATTTCCGGCGCACCTGCCACCAAGTGCAGCAGTGGCTCGGGAATAAGCTGCCCCTCAAGAGTGGGGGTGGACACATGTAGGAGATACCTTGGTGCCAATTACAACAGAAGATTCACCAGCATTGGAGGTCCTACTGAAAATGATATCTTGCCGCTGCACCAAGCAATGCTGAACTGTTCTGCGGTGTGCCTCCACTGCCAAGAGAAATGCGTCAAAGGCATGCCTGTTTACGACGAGGACGACGATGAAGACGACGCAGTGCCCCTTCTGCAAGAACCACCAACCACTGAGGATGAAGATGCCATGGATGAGGAACCCTTGCCAGGAGCATCACGGCCAAGGAGGATGAAAAGGTGAATCCAGAGAGAGTTGAGAGTTTAACATTTAATAACACAAGTTATTGAAATTGAGAACAATGAGAATTATTGCAATAGAATAAAATGATTTACCTTATATGTAACTTTTTTTATCGTCTTTAAAATACATTTTTTTTATTTTTCAGGTAAAAATCTGTTCTTCGAAAATTTTCACTTTTCCGGAGAGTGTAGTTTGAAAACGATTGAGATGTCGAAAAAAGTATATAAAATGAAAGTTGCAGAAAATTTCATGAGCTTGCATTTGATGCAAGAAAATTTTGACATAAGACACACCGTTTTCGAGATATAACGAAAAAACCAAAAGTGAGACTTTCTTTGTGCTCCCCTCCTCCTACGACTCACCTCCTAGACGTAAGGACTTTCAGTATGTTTACGACCTAAGCATCCTGAACAACTTTCTAAAGGAATCTGTTGACTGAACTATTATTAATTATTACTTCCACATCCACGTAGTGGATTGGAAGTATAGTAATCGCAAAAAAAAATTCAAAAATTTTTATTCGTGAAATAGGTTTAGAATGTCATGAAACGTCGAGATTTTAAATTTGAGAGGAAAAACATTTTCTGTCTGTCTGTCTGTCGGTCGGTCTGTCTGTCTGTCTGTCTGTCTGTCTGTCAGTCTGTCTGTAACTTTTTTTTTGTCCGCACGTTTTCTCCGGAACGGTTTAAGATATTGACTTGAAATTTTGTACACGTATATATTATAACGAGATCTGGAACTGGATTGTTTTTTGAGGATATCCGGTGAAGGGTTGGGGGTTAAATAGGGGTAAATAGGGGAAAATAAGTAAAGCAAGCTTGTAAGACTACAGAAACTTGAAATTCGGTGTATGTACTAGAAGCCAAAGTGTCAGATTTTTTTATAATATTTTTCAAACCCCACCACCCCTACTCCAACATGAAAAGGGTTTATAAAATAAAATTGAGATATTCATTTGAAATTTGGTACACGTATGTATTATAAGGACATCTGGAACTAGATTATATTTTGAGATGGTTCCGTTGAAGGGTTGAGGGTTAAATAGGGGTAAATAGGGGAAAATAAGTAAAGCAAGCTGGTAAGACTACATAAACTTGAAATTCGGTGTATGTACTAGAAGCCAAGGTCTCAGATTATTTATAATATTTTTCAACCCCCACCACCCCTACTTCATTATTAAAAGGGTTGATAAAATAAAATTGAGATATTCATTTGAAATTTGGTACACGTATGAATTATAACGACATCTGGAACTAGATTATACTTTGAGCTGATTCCGTTGAAGGGTTGGGGGTTATTTAGGGGTAAATAGAGGGAAATAAGTAAAGCAAGCTGGCATGAGTACAGCAACTTGAAATTCGGTGTAGGTACTAGAAGCCAAGGCCTCAGATTTTTTAATAATATATTCCAGTCTCCCACTCCATTATTCAAGGGGTTGATGAAATAAAATTCAGATATTCACATGAAATTTAGTACGCATATGTATTATAACGACATCTGAAATTGGATTATAGTTTGAGATGATTCCGTTGAAGGGTTGGGGGTTAAATAGGGGTATATAAGGGAAAATAAGTAATGCAAGCTGGTAAAAATACAGAAATTTGGGATTTGGTGTATATACTAGAAGCGAAGGTCTCAGATTTTTTTATTAGTATTTTCCATCTCCCCACCACCCCACTCCCTTAATAAAAGAGTTGATAAAATTAAATTTAAATTTTCACTTGAAATTTGGTACATTTATGTACTATAACTATATCTAAAACTAGATTATATTTTGACATGATTGTGTTGAAGGAGTGGGGGTTAAATAGGAGTAAATAGGGGAAAATAAGTAAAGCAAGCTGGTAAGACTACAGAAACTTGAAATTCGGTGTACGTACTAGAAGCTAAGGTCTCAGATTATTTATAATATTTTTCAAGTTTTTTTTATGACTATTTTCCATCCCCCCACCAGCCCCACTCCCTTATTAAAAGAGTTGATAAAATTAAATTTAAATTTTCACTTAAAATTTGGTACATCCCTAGTAGCACAACATATTGGACCAATATATAATCCATATAGGACCAATATATGAATATTCGTCCTATATTCATATATTGGTCTTATATGGATTATATATTGGTGCAACATTGGTGCTACTAGGGATTTATGTATTATAACTATATCTGAAACTAGATTATATTTTGACATGATTGCGTTGAAGGAGTGGGGGTAAGTAGAAGCAAATAGGAAAAAATAAGTAAAGCAAGCTGGTAAGATTACTGCAACTTGAAATTCGGTGTATGTCCTAGAAGCCAAGGCCTCAGATTTTTTAATAATATTTTTCAACCCTTCCACTACCCTTACTACATTATTAAAGGGGTTGATAAAATGAAATTGTGATACTTGTAATTTGGTAGACGTATGTATTATAACGACATCTGGAACTAGATTATATTTTGAGATGATTCCGTAGAAGGGTTGGGGTTAATAGGAGTAACTAGGGCAAATAAGTAAATAAAGCTGGTAAGAGTACAGAAATTTGGGATTCGGTGTATATACTAGAAACCAAGGCCTTAGATTTCTTTCTAATATTTTTCAAACTCCACCACCTCCTGCTTCATTATTAATGGGATTGATAACATAAAATTGAGATATTCACTTGAAAGTTAGCACACGTATGTATTGTAGTGACATCTGATTGAGATGACTCCATTGAAGGGGTGGGAGGTGGTAGGTTGTGAATAGTGGAAAATAAGTAGGGTAAACTAGAAACTTCATTTTTAACGTATATGGTAGAAACCAACTCCTCAAACTTTTCTATGACATCTGCCCCAAATATTATTAAAATTCTATGACCAATAATTTCCACATACTAGAGTGCAAATATAGTCAAGATGTTTCCTTTAAAGTGACTTGGATGAAAAATCTGGATGTGGAAGTAGTGATTCCTTAGGCAGCGGTTTTTTTTCTGTTGGATGAGCATCCTGTATCTGATTTTTCTTGCAGTGTTCAACTTGTAAAATTCTTACTAAATATGTCAGGAAATATCAACTATATTCCAAACATTATTAATTTCGGCGAAACTATGCTTGTAATTTTAAACAGTACAGATAGACCGTAGATCATAATGTGTATAAAAAACAAAGAGAACAGGTTTAATCATGTATCATTAGAAAGTTATGAAGTTGCAAATAGAGTAACACGAGAATCAATTCCTATAATGGTTGGATTATTTATGAATGACTTTTTCTCTGCATTAAAAATACATACACCCTAATATTAACATACAGATCTATTATACATATATACCACTCATTTATAATATGAATGAAAATATATCAAAAAGAAATTATTTAAATAAGTCTTTATAAACTCTGTACATAGGTAGTTAACACTAAATTCACTGGCATCAAATGTTAAGAGAATAAGATATACAGAATAAACTAATCAGAATAGATAGGAATTCTGTGGTGGTACAAATTGATGACACAATAATTGAACGCGAAGTCCAATATTTAGGAGTCATCATTAATTAACATTTGGCATTATTCAGGAAGAAAATATTAATTCTTAGTACCGAATGGTTCAGAATTCTACAATTACTTCAATCTAAAGCCTTGTGAACAATTTGGGACTGAACTTTTTCCACGATACGTTTTACTTTAAATCCTTATAGTTTTTGTGTTTGAGAGTTAGTTCTAAAACATCTTTTATATAATTATGTTCTAGTTGAAGATATCCATAATTATTATAAGAGTAGAAGCAGTCACAAGTCTACATCGAAAACACAGGTAGGTATCTTTAAAATAATTAATATAATTAAACCATAAATTGACATTTATAGATATTGTTCAAAATGTCCACCATTTTTTTCTATACACAATTCGGCTCTGCGTACAGTTGCTTGAATGGCTCTACGCAATTCAGCCGGCGTTATTTCATTAAGAGCCCGTACAACTTTATTTTGCAGCTCTTCACGGGTATTTGAAAAACTTTTATAAACTTCA
Organism: Stenurella melanura; assembly: GCA_963583905.1. Lineage (NCBI taxonomy): Eukaryota > Metazoa > Arthropoda > Insecta > Coleoptera > Cerambycidae > Stenurella > Stenurella melanura. The sequence goes on from OY757312.1 coordinate 151,592,101, forward strand.
TTTTTGAGAGTGCCCCATACATAATAGTCGAGGGTTGTTAAGTCAGGTGACCTAGGAGGCCACCTGATATGACCTTGATTTGCGATAAGGCGTTCACCATGCAAGTTGTTTAAATATTCCATCACTATTCTGGAATTATGTGGGGGAGCACCATCTTGTTGGAAAAACAGATTTTGTAAATAGGCAAGAGGAAGTAAATCTAGAAATTCTTTAAAATTCTGCAAACCGAAGACTGACTAATGTCGCATTCCATTGACAATTCCCTTGTTGATGTTGTTGGGTGTACCATCACAAATCCTAATACATCAATTTCTTTGTCCTCACTTACAATAAATGTTTGATGGTCATCTTGTTGATTGGGTTCGTTTCTTAATTCTTGTTTCACTCTGGCAAACAAGTGTCCGCTTGGATGACGTTGGGATATCGTTGCTGATACAGTTCTGCAGCTGCAGTTGAATTTTTGAGACGTTCTCCATATATCAGTAACATATCGACCTTTTCATTTCTACTAAAATTATTCATTTTCTTTAATTTTTACTCAAAGAGATTTCCGCAACGCTTTATTTTGTATCTGTCTGACAGCTGATATTGTTTTATTACATTCAATGGCTACTATGATTTTTCCAATGTTATTATGTTACCAGATTTACACAGAAATGTGCCATTTTAGTTTCCAAAGCCCACTAATCTATTATCTATTAGCCGCATGTTTCTAAAAGCTTGGTTGCATTGAATTTTGGCTGAAATCTCAAATATTTCTGAGCGGATTTTCAAAATTTTGGTATCATTAGATTCGTATGAAAATGAGGTATTTAAAAATGTTGGTGAACGATTAAATTCCCATTTAAAAAAAACCGAGTTAGTGGGTAAAAATCACATTTAAAAATTTTAAACGCCTCTAGAGAATTAAGTAATGCAATCATATTGCTCCTTTTATTTTTATAGTAACGTAGCACACAAACTAAAATATATTTTGGGCACCACAGCACTCTGGATTCGGAAATAGATTTTTTAATAAAATTTTTAATGTTTGTCAAAAAGTGACCAAAATGGATGTTTTGTATTCAATATTTCCTCTAGATTCCAAAAATGTAAAAATATATAGGGTGTTCCATTTAAAAATCGAAAGTTGTGGGCATTTCCGGTCAATCCGGATGTGCACCAAACTTGATTTTTTATTGAAAAGATGGCATTTTAGTCGTGTAATAAGGCCTCCAAATTTCAATTTTCTGTTCCAAATATTTTAGGAAATATTGGGGCGAGCGCAATTCGTGACTCACCCGGTATATTAATAAAAACTGGTACAGATTTTTTGAATTTCCATTATTTGGCCAAATGGCAGCAGGAATGCAGTAAATTTTTTCATTAAAATTAATCACAAAGCACTCATTGGTTTGCACATTGTTATCTGTTGAGTTGTACGGATATTAAAAAATCGTATCAAAATTACTTCAAGCCCATTAATTTTTAAGGAGGTTGAGTCGTTACAGTCCCAACCAAAAGTAAGTCGAATTATAAATAGGAACTTTTCTATAATAAATTATTACAAAAGGTTATAAGTCGATGATACCAATAATTATTGTCATAAAGGAATGAATAAATCATTTTTTATTATTAATAAATTATTTAATTAGATTTAATTATTTCACTTAATGAACTAACTTTTGGATGTTTTGTCCAAACTTATTAAAAAAATGAATTTATGTAAGTATCTGTGTTTTTACAAATTTGTTTCGGTATATAATTTAAAAAAAAATGAGAAGCAGTAGAAATTAAAATTAAGTCATTATATAATCGAAAAGTCAGAAAAAATCATTAACGAAAAGAGAAAATTGGCAGTTTACAAACGTTTAATAATTTTTTATTTATTAAAAGTCTCCTAATTAAATGTTTTACTTAGTTAGTTTTCGGAACTGCTGACATTATTTGGTTATTTGCTATAAATTAAAATGTACCGTTTGCATGCTGTATTGGCATATTTTCCATAAGACTACATGTAAAAGTTTTTAAAAATTTTTAACCAAATGAGTTTCCTAATGACTGTATTTTTTACAAAAAATTGTGTCATATAAATATCTATTAAAAAAACTTTATTTCAGATTTTTTCCATTATTTTCGTCTAATGCCTCAACCTCCTTAACATTATATCTCGACTGTTAACTTTCGAGCGCCATTTTTAAACTATCATATTTTTAGAAGTATTCGTCGTACATAAAATAAACAAAATATAAAATATTTCTCGTCTAAATGTTATTTGTGGCATTATCTAAATTTTTTCTTTCTTCAATTCTTTGGGACTTCCTGCCACATGTATGTTTTCTTTTTAAGCGGTGCTCGGGGAATCTACAAAATATCACAATTAACCAGTATGTTACTGGTAAATAACCTCTACGCCTGTGACTTTTATGTCAAAAGATCAGTTAGAGGTTTCGTTTTTTTAAATAAATAACACAAATAAGTATAAAAACTTGAAATTAAATATTTCGCCGATGTTTTGGAAATCTAATCTGTTTCCTTTTTCAAGGCTTTTTCTGAAAAATATTTTTTGCTGTGTATGATAAATACACAGCTCTAAGAATGTTTGTTATATTCAATATTCATAGATACTTACTACTAAAGAAGAACATCACAAACTTAACATTGTATAAAATCTGAAAAAACTGTTAACTATATCAACAGTTCTATGGTAAAGAGTAAGTATCTAATAAGTATCAAATGCTTTAAAAATTTTAAATAAAAAAGACAGATCCGTATTTAAAAAAATATTGTTGATGGTGGCCCTGGAGAGACGAAACGTAATAAACATTTAAATTCGACAAGTAGCAGCAAAGTCAATTTATAACAATTTTTTAATTTTTTTTTTTTTTCGTAATAACAGCGCTAGAGAAAGAAACAAGAAATCAGCAATTTCGGATTTTATCGTGATATCTACGGAACCAGTCAGAATATTTTGAATATTTTTAATTTTTATAGCCCATTTTATTGACCCTCGAAATATAAAACTTTTTTCCATTTAACCGACTTTATAATTGCCGTGGTATACGAGATAGCCATACTATTTAATATAAGAAGTAGCCACCCTCTATAAGTAGCTGTCTTTCGATGTCATTGTTAATAACGGTTGTGTGTGTATATTATGGAGCTGGCTTGCAACTTGGGAGTCTGGTAATGCAGATACTTACGCGTCTTCGTCAAACTTCTCAACTTCATATACCGTGTTGAAACATCCCAAATAGCAGGAACATTTGTCAACCGATTTTATTTCTTCTAAGTTCGTGCTAATACACTTTAGTTGACCGAATTTGCAATGTTTGTAAGAATCGACTTGTGGGTAGAAATGAGGAACACATCCACACAACCTCATGGCGGTGTCCATGCGACACTGTATCGTGCATGCCGTATAAGCGTATTGATCAGTAACCTGAAACAAATCACAAATTGGATTTCGGTAAGCTGCTGTTCATTCTTTTGCTTTCACACGAAATTATGTGGCGACGTTATCTTTAGCTAATTACGATCTTCATCTACCCACACACTACTCAAAATAGTAGCACATTTTCAAAAAATTTCGTTTTATGCACAGTGTGATGTAAGTAAGATGGTCACTGGGTTTCCTAACCTAATTGTTGAAACAATGAACTATTTTAGACACAAGTATTATCAAATTTTTGTCGCAGATTTTGATTTCAATGAGAAAAACTCAATCAGGTTGCAGATACACAAGGGGTGATCAAAAATATATCGTATGTTAGAATTAAATATACAGGATCATTCACAGGTTTCTAGAGAATATAGAACAATACAAATATGACAAAACGAAAGAGTTTGAAATAAAATTAAATCACTCAACTACATTCACTCGTATACCACCGATACCTGGTTGAATTATTGCTATTTTAATGTCAAAAACCTGTCGTACTGAAGTTATCTAATTAAACAGCATTCAGTAATACCATAATTTCAACAACCGAACGTGCAAAAATGTTTTACCACATAAGAATAATATTTAGTATTCAGTTGACGTTACTATCAACGAAAAAGAAAAATATGTCTCTTATCTTTACAGAATATTTATTTTAATCGACTTAAGTTTTACAACCTCTGTAATATGCAAGGTTATATCTTATTAAATCCTGAATACTTAAAGCCAAGCATAGAAACTTATCTCCAGGGGTGAGTAATAATGTGACAGCCAATTTAATAAATCAAAATATAATATCGTCTATTGTCACCATAGGTTTACTATCAGTTTTATCTTACTTTAAAATCTTTATAAAGAATAAAGAGGTAAAGGGGCGCCACCGCTGTCTTTATTAGACTCACCGAAAAGACAGGGAAAAACATTTTAACTTTACTGAGTTAAAACGTTTTTTAGAACTATTAAAGGAATTGAAAAACGGAATTGTAACAAAAACAATATATTAACCAAAAAATCCTTGACAATGTACAAAAGTTGAATCTGATAAAGACATTTACTGTAATAAACATATGTAGGTGCAATAATATTGTACCCGTGAATATACCAAAAATAGTAAAAAAATTTAAGGACCAAGGGGGTTGAAAATTAAATATTATTTTAAAATTACGTAACTTTCTGAATAGAACTTGCGAATTTACGAAAAAAATGTAAATATAGTGGAATTAATGTAAGCTCTTAAGGGATGGTTTTGATAGGGTGCAGCGTACAATGTTATATTTCTAGGACGAAATTGTTTCATTCTTTTTTCTATTTTTGATGCAGAATGGTCAACTTTATAATTTTAGGGTTTTCTTGAAACAATATTCAAATATGTTGTAACTCAACTTATGTTTAAAATGACTTGCTCTATATACAAATATACAGGGTGATTCGTGAGGAGGGGGTCGTACTTTACCAAAAGACAGAAAACATTGAGGTGTCTTAAATCCCCAAAGAGTAATGGCTAAAGCGGCCTCGTTTTCGAAATACAGGGTGTTTTATATTTTTGGAAGAATATTCTTTTCGCCATATATTTGTAAGCGGAATCCAATGAAATTTTGTGTTTTGATTACAGTAGTCATTCACCATCTAGCCTGGGATATTAATAAAATATCAGGGCCGGACCCAGAATAAAAATATTTTTAAGTTATTCCTAGAAAATAACGCTCTGTATACTGTTTAAAAAATATTTGGCATTAAAATATTAATTTACACCTCCCATAAAAAAAAAATCTTTTCATTGTTTAAATAAAACAATTAAATTGTTGAGGGTTCAATTTTCTTTTTTTTTCTTTAAATGAGAAATTGAGAGAAAAAAGTCACTCTAGGAATTAACTACATATTATTTTTTTGTTCCCTATCTACACTACCAAAAGGTAGTTCTCCAAACAGCAATATTTAATTCATTGCAAGAGTAATTAATTGTTACAATCATCTAGTCTTGCCATTACATTCGTTTTAAAAGTTATCGCTACGTACTTTTTAATAATCAAGTAGGTGCCTGTCAAAAATCAGTCATATTGTAATTAAGAGGTGTCACGTCACCACTATTGCTTTTACTGGTTACAATAATGTCTTGTAATAATTCTAAATCATGCCGTTTACATACACGAGTAGAGAATACGCAAATATGGTTTTTGTCTATGGATATTGCAATGGCAATGCAAAAGCTGCTGAAAGGGAATACAGACGCCGGTTTGGAAATCAACGTGTACCAGATTATAAAACATTTTATAGAGTGTTTAGACATCTTTTTGAAACTGTAATCGTTCCCTCAATCATGAAAATAGAACGTCCTGTTAGGCAGACCCGGCAAGAAAAAGATTTGATTTTAACCCAAAAATCAGCACAAGAAGAATTAGTCAACAATTAAATATTCCTCAAATCAGAGTGTAGAGAACTATTAAAGGCGAAAAAATGCATCCTTATCATATCCAAATTGTCTAACGATTGGTGCCAGGTGATGAAGTATTTCGGTTAACTTTTTGCCGCTGGGTTTTATCCCATAGACGAACTATGTTAAGAGTATTGTGTAAGAATTCCCAACATAGATTTTCTGTTCTGGTGTGGGATGTTCAATAATAATCTCATAGGTCTTCATATTTTTGAAGGTCGCGTAAATGGTGACAATTATTTAGATTTTTTACAACATACCTTGCCAAATTTATTAAATAATGTAAACACAAGAGGAATGTGGTTTCAAAATGATGGCGCTATGCCGTATTTTTTGGTACGAGTCAGAAACGATCACCAGATCTCACACCTCTTGACTGTTTAAAAACTGAAGTATATAAAGAAGAAATAAATATCAGAGAGCAGCTGATTGCAAAAATTGAGCATTCTTGCAATGAAATTAAAAACAATTTAGAGATTGTTAGAAAAGGCGTAAATGAAATGACGAATCGATCAAGAAAATATGATGAAGTTGGCATTTAAAGAAAAAAAAATTGGAACTTCAATAATTTAATTTTTTTATTTAAACAATGAAATGGTGCCAAAAGATATTTTTCTATGGGATGTTGCATCCTTCTAGGTGTAAATTAATATTTTATTGTCAAATATTTCATAAACAGTATACAGAGTGTCATTTTCTAGACATAATTTAAAAATATTTTTATTCTGGATCCGGCCCTGATATTTTATTAATATCCCAGGCATTAGATGGTGAATGATTACTGTAATAAAAATACAAAATTTCATTTGGTTCCGCTTACGCTTTACAGATATACGGCGAAAAGAATATTCTTCCAAAAAATATGAAACACCTTGTATTTCGAAAACGGGACCGCTTTAGCCATTACTGTTTGGGGATTTAAGATCACCTCAATGTTTTCTATCTTTTGTAAAGTACGACCCTCTCCTCACGAATCACCCTGTATATCAGTGGTGATAAAAATATGCAAGCAAAAAAATAGTCGCTATAACTATCATCACACACAATTTTCTTGGCAGGCAAGGTGTTCTGGAAGTTGATGGTTGATTAGGAGTGTCCTCTATCAACTGTTCCAGTTCACTAAAATTAATTTCACCATCTAACCAGGAACCATTAGTTTTTAAAAACTTGACTTTAATCCTACAACTGTTTTGCCATCTTTCACAAATTTGATATCCATTTTTTTTTAAACTTCGTCCTTTGTTATAAAGTTCCTTTACAATGTACGCCAAAACGATTAAGGCCATGTAAGGACATGCAAATACATCCTATTGTTTTTTTCTCTTTTGTCAGATTCCATTGACCATACCTAGAGGAATTCTCCGTGGTATAGCATAAGTAACTAAAAAGTAAAATTATGATTAAAGTAGCAGATGGTAGCAGCTCTTTCTCCCTTAAAATGATAAAGTAGTAATAGGTAATTATAGTATTTAAAACCACAAAACATGAATCAGGATGAATAGAACTGAGTATACACTGTAAACATTTGTAGATATTCAGAAAATTACAATTTTCGTTTGGTTAAAAATGACCCATATGAAAAGTTCTAAAAGATAAATGTTGGTGATTCTGTTTAAAAATAAAAAACTACATACCTTGTTGTACGTTCTCCATGGCCCAGAATAACTTTAACACAAGATCATATTTAAAGCACCTTTACTGAACAATGTCTAATCATAAACTCAATTTTATTTGACTTTCATCAGTCCGCAATCTCTTATAAAACGGCCATCATAAAAATATGAGTGAGGTGATAAGTGAGGCAATATTCTCAGAACTATTTAGTTTGGGTTGTCTATTACTAAGATGTCAATAATTTTTTAATTAGAATGGGTTTGAAATTTGGATAATGTTAGCCTAGATTAATCAAACTGACCACTGTGAGCTGCAGAGCAAAATGTGTATGATGTACTGGTATCATCCCGATGTTCCTAAATAATGTAGGAATATCATGATGATACGACATGCATTTCTGGAACACTTTGTAGAGCAATAACTGGCGAATGTTTGACCGACAGGTGGCGATATCAAAATCAAACGAATCCTTTTTTCACGGAGTAAGACGTCACTGTTACGTCTAAATTATTTTACTTTAAATCCCTTTGTTTTATTACCCTCTTTCTCCATCCACACAAAAAGACTGAAAGTTCTTAAGAATCTAATGAACTTCATTTTTTGCAGTAACTGAAACAAATGGTTCGCCAGCATATTGATTAAAGCAGTTTTAACTATGTTCGGGAACAATTCATTAAAACATAAATCGTTTTCATTAATATTTCATGTGAAACAAAAGAGCTATTTTTCAATGAATTTTTCCGACAAACAATATAACTTAAACGGGGACACTCTGCTCGTTATAATTAAAGTAAAACTCCGGGCTAAATCCCCATGAAGAAAAACTAATACTGATAATGCTTTGTGTTGCTCCTAGTTATTTTCTTAAAGTCCTGGACTAATTAATGGTGCTCCACTTTATTTGACAATTTCAAAGGAGATTTGAACAATTAGGGATCTTAGAAAATACACGAGCAATTGTGAATATAGTAGTCTCACATTAAAGGCAACGAAAACATAAATATTTAATTAAAAAATAACAAGTAGTGAAAGAAATACGAGGTCAAACGCAGTTCTTAGATTGGTTTCTGCCACACAATGCAACTGATTATGTTACACAGGTACACAAAAAAGAAATTTTAATTCTTTGACCAGACCACTCTCTACCTTTATGAATTTTGAGCCGCTGAATCACAGAATGGGTCAAAGAGAGAAATTTCTAAGAATTTGTCAAAGTACAAAGAGAAAATTCCACTCAATGCCCATATTATGCTATGAAACTATTCTTAGCAGAAGATTGTTTCTACAGCATGACTGAATTTTTGAATCGGTATTAAAATTTCTTTAATGCTAAATTCTTTTGTTTTAGTTGTGTATGACACGTACCTTAAAAGTACATGTATTTGTTAGTTTATGCTTACGTTTTTCTGTTTATTGTATATTTTTTACAATCTCGTTTATTTTATATACTTTTATTCTTATTGTATTCCACTGTATTCCATAGCATTAAATCAACTTTTGCTGTGTAATTCTCTTCCTTTTAACTTGGCAAAACCAATATTTTTTATGTAACGAGATTTAAAGCGAATAAATTTATTCTATTCTATTCTATTCTATTCTATTCTATTCTATTCTATAGTGAAACAACCCCTTACAGGTTATAAAACCCCCCTTAAATGATAAAATCATATGTATCACGTTAATAAATCTCAAATAATTTTTTCTTTGAGCGGAATTTTTGAACTTTTAATCCGATCACAATCAAGGATGATATAAAACTACCCCCAGAAGAAAATTAGTCATATGAAAATAAATAAAAATAAGGCCTTGCGATTCTCAGCATATTTTCTATATTACATGGTTACAGAAACACATCGACACAATAAACTACTCTTAAGGAGAGATATAACCGCCCCTAATTAAAATATATATATATATATATATATATATATATATATATATATATATATATATATATATATATATATATTTGCATAACGGTATATCCACCTCTGTATGTACACATTGTATCATCCTACTCTCCTCCGAATTCGGAGCTAAGTAGGTAAAATCGGAGGAGACTACGTATCCCTGTGTATAAGTACTTCACATCGTTAATAATAACATTACCAAGCGTTCAGCAAATTTTGAGGTTGAGGTCATTTTGACGGTTATACAAATACAGTTATACAAATAAGTTCAAGGAATTGCTACATGTAGGCGCTACCAACTAATACATATATACTGTATCGCAATAAATGCTGTGCGTACATGCTTCCGCAACGGTGCATGTGCGTAGGATCCTCCAAAGTTTGGCAAACGCGCGGTAGGCTTATTTGTTCATGTACGTGACAGCAACAATAAACACTTTTATGAGTTAAATATAGTTACGATTTCGCTTTTAATGCTAGCGTGTAACAAATTTAATTTGTATAAGATAAAAGAGTATAAATACGCAGTTTTATTATAAATGTTTTATTTAATCAAATAAGTAAAAATAGGTAAATCATATTTCACATGTGGGTGACCCTATTGCTAACGAGGAACAGATGTATAATTTTAGTTACATACCGGGCGTCCACAAGATTAGGTACACCTCGCTTTTATCATTATTTTTCAAGATAAACACTTGAAATTAGAATACAGAATATTTCACACAAAAATACATTGAAATAACCGGACCCAATAATTAACTTCCGGTTTAACCGGAAATACTACCAACTTCATAAATTCAAGCGGCATATATTTTTTTATCTTATCTGATAGAAGTTTCAATTACTTTTACAATGTTTTTTTTATTAAACTCGAATCAGAAATTAGGCTGAGGCTGTATGTATTGCTAACTCCGTTATTATATTAGGTAGAAAGTCGATTAAATGGAGAAAATTTGAAATACTTTCTTGGACATGTCAATGGAGCTTCTAGATTTGCTTTAAATTTTTAGGTTATGAAATAATTGAGAAAAATCACAATAGTGCATTTTTGAAAGTCTATCATATTTCCATAATTTAAATTTGTATAACGTTTTATGATCAAAGATAAGTTAGTAAGGGTTAGGAGAGAAAATATTTTTTATTTTTGACGTATTAATTAGTTCTGTTACCAAAGACAAAAAATTTCTCGAACTTCGGAAAGTAAACAAGAATGGCTGAAATTTGGCACACGGGTATTTTCAAAGTTTATTATTTAAAAAACGCAAATTTTTACATATCTATGTGGAGCGCTTCGGTAAAAAATTGAGAATTTTAGGAAATATTGATCGGGTCAATAAAAAGTTAAATTAGATTTTGAAAAGGGGGAAGACATTTAAAAAAAAAAATTTAAAAGCAAAAAACGGCAACACGTGTCACAGTAGGCATGCGCATGTATTATTCACGACACCTTTTCTTAAAGAATTTTACGTGATTTAAACCACTTACTTTTTTCTGACGGTCGTATCAAAAGGAATTATTATAAATTGAAAGCGTCAAAATACAAGTTCTAAAATACCGAATACTGCTCGTAAATTAAATAAATCCACATTTCAAATATACCCACATAAAAGTGAATTGAAAAGAAAGTAAATTGTGAAATTAAAAACTGTGTTACACATTACATAGAACACAGGTTTAGCTTCATCTTCCAATTTTTACTTTTTGGTAGGAATGAATTTCGCGATTTCACAACTATTTCTGAGGTTAATCTCAAAACTGTCGAAATTCGCAAATTTCAAAGTGCTCTGTTTTAAAGATAATAAACGTAAAACGCTCTTCGGTATTATTAAAGTATCAATTACATTATTAAGAATTCAACCCGACAGGAATTGTACATTTTGATCAATATTTGAAGATAAAACAACATTATAAATAGAAAAGTTTTTTTTCCGTGAAGCAATTTTTTAAAATGAATATACATTCTTCAGAAGCAATGCCCTATAGAAATAAATCAGTTTTCCTTCCATGCAATAGGAAATTAGTAAAATTTACTCATTTTACATGAAAACTATTAATCCCTCGAAAAAAATCATGACTATTTTTTTAATAGTCCTCTTCTTTAATTTAACTTTCTTTCTGACCGATAAAAATTTCCCGAGATATTAAAAAAAAACTGAATTTTTAAAATTCAAATTCAACTGTTCCAATGAAGCGCCCGCCCCATATGTAGATGTAAACATATTTATTTTTCAAACAGTAAAATTTTGAAAATATCATACCCCAAATTTTCAGATTAAAAGCTTTAATAACTGGATTATATTGACTACAACTTTTGCTTTTTATGTGATTTTTTGTGCATTTTTTTGTATTCGATGGTACTTTTAATGATCTGCGATGTATTACTATAATGCAAATTCAATTTCTTAAGAAGATAAAAAGAAATAAAACCATTTTATTAGTAGTCTGTGGCCCAGTGTTTTTACCATAATGCAGTAACTCATTTTTAAAATGCCACTATTATGTTATCGTGTCTTAATACCAAGGCATAGACACATACCTTTTAAATTACGTTTCTTAATATAAAGAAAAATTGAAATACAAGAATTTAGGTAAATTTCTTAGCTTTAATTTAACTTTAGCAAACTTTTCTCACAAAACGTATATTTTCTCAGGTATCCATTTTATTGAAAAGTCATCCAGAATTCAGTTTATTGAAGAGTCGTTAAAATATGGCTAAGTTGACGTTCCCTTTTCTTTATATTAGAAACATCCAATACAGTCAATATGGTCTATATCCCCCAAATTTTAAGCTAAGATTGACCTTTTCAAATTGAATAAAATTATTTAAACGTTAGTTTGTTTAAACAGTAATTTCTTAATAGATAGAATAATAGATTATTGTAATAAACCGATGCCTAAGATATCACTATTTTCACAAGATTTTCCATTCAAATATCTTTTAAAGAAAACATCTATATAAAATATATAAACTATATTTGCACTCTAATATCTGGAAATAATAATAGAATTTTAATAAGAAAAACCACTACCTAAGGAACCACTACTTCCTCATCCAGATTTTCCATCTAAGTCTCTTTAAAGGAAAACATTTTGGCTATATTTTCACTCTAGTATGTGGAAATAATTGGTCATAAAATTTTAATAATAAAACATCCAAATTTTCCATCTAAATCTCATTAACGGAAAAGATCTTGACTATATTTGCACTCTAATATGCGGAAATAATTTGTCACAGAATTTCCATAATATTTGGGGCAGATGTCATAGAAGAATTGAGGCGGTGGTTTTTAGCATATACATCAAAAATGAAGTTTCTGAATCCTTATTAGCTTGCTCCACTTATTTTCACCAATTACGCCCCCCTCCACCTCTTCAACGAAATTATCTCAATCAGACGTCGTTACAATATATACATGTACCAAATTTCAAGTGAATATCTCAATTTAATTTTATCAACGAGTTTATTAGTGGAGTATGTTGGGGAGGGTTGAAAAATATTATAAAAAAATCTGAGGCCTTGGCTTCCAGTATATACTCCAAATCTCAAGTTTCTGTACTCTTGCCAGCTTGCTTTACCCATTTTCATCTGCTTACCTCCAATCCTTTCAGCGGAATCATTTCAGCATATAATCCAGTTCCAGATGTCACTATAATACATACTTGTACCAAATTTCAAAAAAAGATCTCAATTTAATTTTATCATCCCTTTTTAATAGTGGAGTGGGTGGAGGGGTTGAAAATATTATAAAAAAATTGAGGCCTTTGCTTTTACTATATATATATTTTCTCATATTTACCCCTATTTAACCCCCAAGCCTTCAACGGAATCATCTCAAAATATTATCTAATTACAGATGTCGTTATAGTACATATATGTGACAAATTTAAAGTGAAAATGTCAATTTTATTTTATCAACCCTTTTAATAATGGAGTGCAGGAGGTGAAGGGGTTGAAAAATTTAATAATAAAATTTGAGGACTTGACTTCTGGTATATGTATACACCAAATTCCAAGTTTCTGTACTCTCTCCAGCTGGCTTTATTTATTTTCCCATATTTACCCCTATTTAATCCCCAACCCTTCAACGGAATCGACTCAAAATGTAATCTAGTTCCAGGTGTCGTTATAATATATATGTGTACCAAATTCCATGTGCATATCTCCCCTTTAATAATAGAGTGGAGGTGGTAGGGGGATGGAAAATATTATAAAAATATTTGAGACCTTGGCTTCTTGTATACCGGGTGAGTCACGAATTGCGCTCGCCCCGATATTTCCTAAAATATTGGGAATAGAAAATTGAAATTTGGAGGCCTTATTACACGACTAAAATGAGATCTTTTCAATAAAAAATCAAGTTGGGTGCACATCCGGTTTGACCGGAAATGCCCACAACTTTCGATTTTTAAATGGAACACCCTTTATATTTTTACGTTTTTGGAATCCAGAGGAAATTTTGAATACAATACATCCATTTTCGTCACTTTTTGATAAACATTACAAATTTTATTAAAAAATCTATTTCTGAATCGAGAGTGCTGTGGTGCCCAAAATATATTTTAGTTTGTGTGCTACGTTACTATAAAAATGAAAAGAGCAACATTACTTAATTCTCTAGAGGCGTTAAAAATTTTTAAATGTGATTTTTACCCACTAACTCGTTTTTTTTTAAATGGGAATTTAATCGTTCACCAACATTTTTAAATACCTCATTTTCATACGAATCTAATGATACCAAAATTTTGAAAATCCGCTCAGAAATATTTGAGATTTCAGCCAAAATACAATGCAACCAAGCTTTTACAAACATGCGGCTAATAGATAATAGATTAGTGGGCTTTGGAAACTAAAATGGCACATTTCTGTGTAAATCTGATAACCTAATAACATTGGAAAAATCATAGTAGCCATTGAATGTAATAAAACGATATCAGCTGTCAGACAGACTCGTGTAGTTATAGGCAATCTTGAGCTATCAAACATTTAATAATTGTGAGCGCAAAGAACGTTACAATTAAGTTTAGCATAGGTATGTGGAGGTAAACACAATTACATCCACAAGGACATTTGCAATAGAATGCGACATCAGTTCGGTTTTCAGAGTTTTATTTAAATGAACATAAATATCGGGCCTATAAATAAATAAAAATCAATTCCGTTTGAACAATTAAACTCAAACTAGGTAACAGTAGGTATCTTTAAAATAATTAATATAATTAAACCATAAATTGACATTTATAGATATTGTTCAAAATGACCATTTTTTTCTATACACAATTCGGCTCTGCGTACAGTTGCTTGGATGGCTCTACGCAATTCAGCCGGCGTTATTTCATTAAGAGCCCGTACAACTTTATTTTGCAGCTCTTCGCGGGTATTTGAAGAAGTTTTATAAACTTTATTTTTGAGAGTGCCCCATACATAATAGTCGAGGGGTGTTAAGTTAGGTGTCCTAGGAGGCCACCTGATATGACCTTGATTTGCAATAAGGCGTTCACCGTGCAAGTTGTTTAAATATTCCATCACTCTTCTGGAATTATGTGGGGGAGCACCATCTTGTTGGAAAAACAGATTTTGTAAATAGGCAAGAGGAAGTAAGTCAAGAAATTCTGCTGCCTGGTTTTGTAAAAAGAATAAATATTGTTCGCCAGTAAGTGTTCCATTAAAAAATATTGGTCCAATTATTCGATCTCCAAGTACTCCAAGCCAACAGTTAAACCCAAATCTTTCCTGAATATTCCCCCGCCCTACCAACCTCGGATTTTCTTGAGCCCAGTACCTAGTGTTATTTCTGTTAAACATGCCTTGGTTCGTAAATCTACTTTCATCTGAATATAAAATATGAAAAGGAAAACCTGGGTTTTGTTGTACTGCATTTAAGAATCAGTTGCAATATACTAGCCTCCTGTCGTTATCATCTCCATAAAGATGTTGGTGTATTTAGTATTTATAAGACCGAAACTTATGTTTCTTTAAAATTCTGCAAACCGAAGACTGACTAATGTCGCATTCCATTGACAATTCCCTTGTTGATGTTGTTGGCTGTACCGTCACAAATCCTAATACATCAACTTCTTTGTCCTCACTTAAATAAATGTTTGATGGTCATCTTGTTGATTGGGTTCGTTTCTTAATTCTTGTTCCACTCTGGCAAACAAGTGTCTGCTTGGATGACGTCTGTTGGGATATCGTTGCTGATACAGTTCTGCAGCTGCAGTAGAATTTTTGAGACGCTCTCCATATATCAGTAACATATCGACCTTTTCATTTCTACTAAAATGATTCATTTTCTTTAATTTTTACTCAGAGATTTCCGCAACGCTTTATTTTGTATCTGTCTGACAGCTGATATTGTTTTATTACATTCAATGGCTACCAGATTTACACAGAAATGTGCCATTTTAGTTTCCAAAGCCCACTAATCTATTATCTATTAGCCGCATGTTTGTAAAAGCTTGGTTGCATTGTATTTTGGCTGAAATCTCAAATATTTCTGAGCGGATTTTCAAAATTTTGGTATCATTAAATTCGTATGAAAATGAGGTATTTAAAAATGTTGGTGAACGATTAAATTCCCATTTAAAAAAACCGAGTTAGTGGGTAAAAATCACATTTAAAAATTTTAAACGCCTCTAGAGAATTAAGTAATGCAATCATATTGCTCTTTTTATTTTTATAGTAACGTAGGACACAAACTAAAATATATTTTGGGCACCACAGCACTCTGGATTCAGAAATAGATTTTTTAATAAAATTTTCAATGTTAATCAAGAAGTGACCAAAATGGATGTACTGTATTCAGAATTTCCTCTAGATTCCAAAAATGTAAAAATATATAGGGTGTTCCATTTAAAAATCGAAAGTTGTGGGCATTTCCGGTCAAACCGGATGTGCACCAAACTTGATTTTCTATTGAAAAGATGGCATTTTAGTCGTGTAATAAGGCCTCCAAATTTCAATTTTCTATTCCAAATATTTTAGGAAATATCGGGGCGAGCGCAATTCGTGACTCACCCGGTATACACCAAATGAAAAATTTTTGTACTCTTATCAGCTTGCTTTCATTATTTTCCCGTATTTACCCCCAACCCTTCACCGGATATGATAAAAAAAACAATCCAGTTCCAGATCTCGTTATAATACAAACTTGTATAAAATTTCGCGAGCCAGGGCTCGGGGTAAATATAGAAAATATCGATCAAAATCCGCGCCATCACCGCCCCGTCGCTTGTTCAAGCAGGTCGAAATTACTACTGAACGTGGGTCACATTTTGGGTCTGTAGAGTGGCCACATTTTGGACTTTTGAGGTGGGGCTACCGGGCATTTACCCGATTGCTCGGTGGTCCAGTCCGACACTGAGCTTACTTTACTTATTTCCCCTATTTAACCCAACCATTCAACGGAATCATCTCAAAATGTAATCTAGTACCAGGTGTCGTTATAATATATTCGTGTACCAAATTTCAAGTGAATGTCTCAATTTAATCTTTCCACCCCTTTAATAATGAATTGGGGGTGGTGGGGACGGACGGAAAATATTATTTAAAAAAACTGAGGCCTTGGCTTCTAGTATATATACCAAATTCTTGTACTTTTACCAGCTTGATTTACTTATTTTCCCTTGTTTACCCCTATTTATTCCCAACCCTTCCTCGGATAAGTTAAAAAACAATGCAGCTCCATATCTCGTTATAATACATACCTGTATAAAATTTCAAGTCAATATCTTAAACCAGAGAAAACGTGCGCACAAAAAAAGTTACAGACAGACCGACAAGAAGTTTTTCTTCGCTCAAGTTTAAA
Source organism: Stenurella melanura (assembly GCA_963583905.1). NCBI lineage: Eukaryota > Metazoa > Arthropoda > Insecta > Coleoptera > Cerambycidae > Stenurella > Stenurella melanura. The sequence continues at coordinate 151,609,285 of OY757312.1, forward strand.
ATCTCTACGTTTCATGACATTCTAAACCTATTTCAACAAGAAATAAGTTTTAACATTTTTTTACGATTACTATTTTTCCAATCCACTACCTGGATGTGGAAGTAATTAGCATTGACATAGAAAAGGACAGTTTTTTTAATTCAAATTATTCACTAATAAAAATATTTACGCGTATAAGTAAACTCGTTTTTAAATAACCCTTCATAGGTTTTTAGATTTCATATTCTGTGAAAATTCCACTCCTTTATATTATTACGTAACATACGTAATAATAATAAAATGTTTTTAATCATAAATCATTCAGTATTTGTCGTATAAAACACAAAAAAGGAAAAATATTTTGGTAATCTGTAAAGTAATATTTTTTATAATGAAGGCATTCTTGGGGTAATTCTTAAATGACAATTTATTTTTACCTATATTAATAAACTTAAGAACAAGGGTTTATCCAAATAACTGTATCTTGCTGAATTTTTATTGTAGAGAAACAGGCAAAAAACCTTACAAACATTTTAAACAATTTTATTAAATGCACAAAAACACTATTTACATTTTTAAGTAAAAATATTTTTAAAAAGCATGCAAAAAGCTAAATGATGGAATAGCTATTGCTAAGTTCCACCAGAACGTAATATAAAAAAGGCGATTAAAAAGAATACCCACCTCCTACGCTTGTCAGGTAGCTGATTCAGTTATTATACAATTTATTTTCCTAAAGCGTACATTATTACCTAAGTATATGATTTTTAGGCAGCTATGTATTTTTAAGTGATTGAAAATTACTGTCCCTGTACTATTATTGTATGAAATAACTTGCGGGGCGAGTTCTTCGTTTCACCAACAATTTTACATAGCACTGTGGTAACATTTACGACAAATATTTAGCCATAACAACAATATTGTGATAATATAATTAATCTTATTGCTACGTCGAGATTCGGTGACAAATTTTTATCAGTTGCAAAATGTAAACATCTCGGTAATCGATCGTCTTGCTTTTCACTATGGTTTACAAAATAAACATTTTGTATTTAAATATTCACTTCTACGACTAGCTAATCGCCCTACAAAAAATCTGATTTGGAAAGTTCGTACTTTATAATTAATTTATTGCATTCCTGCATTCTTAGGTTTTGTGCAATATTGAGTTCAGCGCATACCACGGCACGCGAATGTGAACCATTTGACCGATGCTACCGAACGCTGATAAATCCGTAACAACAGTTAAACTAACTGGTGATACGTCCACTTAGACGCGGCAACAGTGGTGGAGGAAAGGGCGCATATTGGACATCACGCATTAACACATGGGAGGCACATATACTGCTCCGCACCAGGAGTTCGGTATATCTGTTGTATATTCCGTTTTTCTACACATATACAACTTATCTTAAATATTAAAATAATTTACCCCTCTTTTGATGCCATTCTTGTATTCGCATTAAATAGTGTTTTGCAAAAAAATTTACAGGCATAAGTCGTTTCCTTGGGGCGGAGGTTTGGGCGTCTGTAGTCCGTTCAGGAGGTGAGTATGATAGCTGTGCATATATATATATATATATATATATATATATATATATATATATATGTTGTTTCTTAGGTTTTCACGGGTAAATAGTTCAGTTCGAGCAACGAGGAGCAGCAGTAGCAGCAGCAGCAGCAGCAGCAACAGCAGCAGCAGCAGCAGCAACAGGCAGCTTTCAGCTAGAACCTGAAGATGGCAGATGAGATTCCGCCGAAACGTCGTTCAGACAACCATGGTTCCAAAAGGAGCCTACCAACTACACGGGAAAACACCCGGAAGCACGTCAACACTTCATATATATATATATATATTTACATCCTGCAGTGGATAAGTCCTCCTCATAGGAAGCAGCAATAGGTCATCCCCCAGAAATAGTGAATATATATATAATCTAATTCATGTATATAGTATATTAAGTCACCTTCATAACAATTCCACCCAAAAAATCGAATTTTATATTTTAAATTAGCATATAAGTTGCGATCTTTACCTCCTCCGACTAAATCACAGTGGTTGCGTCATCCGGATGTATATTTTGTTAACCATTTCTCAGCTTTCAGTCTCCCATTATATACATAATATACAAACCACGGTGGATCGGTGGCCCGGCAACGTTGCCAGCGTTTCTTAATCAAACAATGTAACAAAAATAATTCCTCTCCCAGCTCTCCGCTTTCGCATATTTCGCAGATCAAACTAAAAGAATTCTTACTAAATAAATGTTTTTATTCTATATCGGATTTCTTGTGTACGCGTTAGTTTGTAAGTTTTATATCTTTTTGTGAGTTTTCTTATTTTTTCTAGAAAGAGAAAATGTAATAATTCACTATGTTATTACTTACACTTTAGGTACATTTTTATAAAAAATTTGACATGCCTAGTAAGTGAGAAACGCTGACTATTCCTATACAATTTATTGTCTTAAGGAAAATAATTGACATTATTATTGTTTATTATATTTAAGTATATTTGATATAAACAAGAGCAGTACCAGTAGGAAATTATCTTTTGTGAAAGTGTCTTGCGTCAAACTTCAATTATTTAATCTGGTAAGAAATGATATGGAAAAAGCTGGTGCTGTTCAGGATTCCATCCAACAGCTTATAGACTTGCTGACGATGTTTACCAGAAGGTCAGAATATCCAAATTTCTTATACATAATATGGAATAGGGCGAGGTTTATCAGAATTTAGATGAAATTAATTTGAATTTAGACATAGATTTGATAAAACAAATGCTGGGTTAAAGCAAAGACAAGTTTTGATATAATCAAATGAGACAGAAGAAATTACTGATTTTATAGACAGAACACCAAAAGAACACTTCAAAATTCATATAAAAGAAAAAGAATCTCTATTTGTCTCATTTTAAAGGACCCTGATTTATTCAAAAACAACGATTGGCGAAAATCAAAATCATTGTCCAGAACAAATATAAAAATAATGGAAAATAATGACTAATAGCTGCATTATTGATACGTTTTATTATGTTTTCTGTTTATATCGTTTTTTTAATCTTCAGGGCCAAAAATGGTACTTTTATAACAGGAGCTTATAGGTAATGCTATTTTAGGCGCAAATTTAAAGTAAAAATTGACAAAGAATTAATGATATACATATATTGTACTACAGTAATTATGATACTCAGAAATACATGAAATAAAATAATATTTCATAAATCAGCAAATATTTGTACATTTAGTTGATAATAATAATAATAGTAATAATAATAATAATAATAATAATAATAATAATAATAATAATAATAATAATAATAATAATATATCGTCTGGCTCGAGTTTTCAACTCGTGGTTGAACGAGGGGCAGCAGATTCCGGACTGGTTTGCCGAAGGGCGAACTGTACTGATCCCCAAAAAGGGGGGATAAATTAAAATGTACCGTTTGCATGCTGTATTGGCATATTTTCCATAAGACTACATGTAAAAGTTTTTAAAAATTTTTAATCAAATGAGTTTCCTAATGACTGTATTTTTTACAAAAAATTGTGTCATATAAATATCTATTAAAAAAACTTTATTTCAGATTTTTTCCATTATTTTCGTCTAATGCCTCAACCTCCTTAACATTATATCTCGACTGTTAACTTTCGAGCGCCATTTTTAAACTATCATATTTTTAGAAGTATTCGTCGTACATAAAATAAACAAAATATAAAATATTTCTCGTCTAAATGTTATTTGTGGCATTATCTTAATTTTTTCTTTCTTCAATTCTTTGGGACTTCCTGCCACATGTATGTTTTATTTTTAAGCGGTGCTCGGGGAATCTACAAAATATCACAATTAACCAGTATGTTACTGGTAAATAACCTCTACGCCTGTGACTTTTATGTCAAAAGATCAGTTAGAGGTTTCGTTTTTTTAAATAAATAACACAAATAAGTATAAAAACTTGAAATTAAATATTTCGCCGATGTTTTGGAAATCTAATCTGTTTCCTTTTTCAAGGCTTTTTCTGAAAAATATTTTTTGCTGTGTATGATAAATACACAGCTCTAAGAATGTTTGTTATATTCAATATTCATAGATACTTACTACTAAAGAAGAACATCACAAACTTAACATTGTATAAAATCTGAAAAAACTGTTAACTATATCAACAGTTCTATGGTAAAGAGTAAGTATCTAATAAGTATCAAATGCTTTAAAAATTTTAAATAAAAAAGACAGATCCGTATTTAAAAAAATATTGTTGATGGTGGCCCTGGAGAGACGAAACGTAATAAACATTTAAATTCGACAAGTAGCAGCAAAGTCAATTTATAACAATTTTTTAATTTTTTTTTTTTTCGTAATAACAGCGCTAGAGAAAGAAACAAGAAATCAGCAATTTCGGATTTTATCGTGATATCTTCGGAACCAGTCAGAATATTTTGAATATTTTTAATTTTTATAGCCCATTTTATTGACCCTCGAAATATAAAACTTTTTTCCATTTAACCGACTTTATAATTGCCGTGGTATACGAGATAGCCATACTATTTAATATAAGAAGTAGCCACCCTCTATAAGTAGCTGTCTTTCGATGTCATTGTTAATAACGGTTGTGTGTGTATATTATGGAGCTGGCTTGCAACTTGGGAGTCTGGTAATGCAGATACTTACGCGTCTTCGTCAAACTTCTCAACTTCATATACCGTGTTGAAACATCCCAAATAGCAGGAACATTTGTCAACCGATTTTATTTCTTCTAAGTTCGTGCTAATACACTTTAGTTGACCGAATTTGCAATGTTTGTAAGAATCGACTTGTGGGTAGAAATGAGGAACACATCCACACAACCTCATGGCGGTGTCCATGCGACACTGTATCGTGCATGCCGTATAAGCGTATTGATCAGTAACCTGAAACAAATCACAAATTGGATTTCGGTAAGCTGCTGTTCATTCTTTTGCTTTCACACGAAATTATGTGGCGACGTTATCTTTAGCTAATTACGATCTTCATCTACCCACACACTACTCAAAAGAGTAGCACATTTTCAAAAAATTTCGTTTTATGCACAGTGTGATGTAAGTAAGATGGTCACTGGGTTTCCTAACCTAATTGTTGAAACAATGAACTATTTTAGACACAAGTATTATCAAATTTTTGTCGCAGATTTTGATTTCAATGAGAAAAACTCAATCAGGTTGCAGATACACAAGGGGTGATCAAAAATATATCGTATGTTAGAATTAAATATACAGGATCATTCACAGGTTTCTAGAGAATATAGAACAATACAAATATGACAAAACGAAAGAGTTTGAAATAAAATTAAATCACTCAACTACATTCACTCGTATACCACCGATACCTGGTTGAATTATTGCTATTTTAATGTCAAAAACCTGTCGTACTGAAGTTATCTAATTAAACAGCATTCAGTAATACCACAATTTCAACAACCGAACGTGCAAAAATGTTTTACCACATAAGAATAATATTTAGTATTCAGTTGACGTTACTATCAACGAAAAAGAAAAATATGTCTCTTATCTTTACAGAATATTTATTTTAATCGACTTAAGTTTTACAACCTCTGTAATATGCAAGGTTATATCTTATTAAATCCTGAATACTTAATGCCAAGCATAGAAACTTATCTCCAGGGGTGAGTAATAATGTGACAGCCAATTTAATAAATCAAAATATAATATCGTCTATTGTCACCATAGGTTTACTATCAGTTTTATCTTACTTTAAAATCTGTATAAAGAATAAAGAGGTAAAGGGGCGCCACCGCTGTCTTTATTAGACTCACCGAAAAGACAGGGAAAAAACATTTTAACTTTACTGAGTTAAAACGTTTTTTAGAACTATTAAAGGAATTGAAAAACGGAATTGTAACAAAAACAATATATTAACCAAAATATCCTTGACAATGTACAAAAGTTGAATCTGATTAAGACATTTACTGTAATAAACATATGTAGGTGCAATAATATTGTACCCGTGAATATACCAAAAATAGTAAAAGATTCTAAAGACCAAGGGGGTTGAAAATTAAATATTATTTTAAAATTACGTAACTTTCTGAATAGAACTTGCGAATTTACGAAAAAAATGTAAATATAGTGGAATTAATGTAAGCTCTTAAGGGATGGTTTTGATAGGGTGCAGCGTACAATGTTATATTTCTAGGACGAAATTATTTCATTCTTTTTTCTATTTTTGATGCAGAATGGTCAACTTTATAATTTTAGGTTTTCCTGAAATAATATTCAAATATGTTGTAACTCAACTTATATTTAAAATGACTTGCTCTATATACAAATATACAGGGTGATTCGTGAGGAGGGGGTCGTACTTTACCAAAGGACAGAAAACATTGAGGTGTCTTAAATCCCCAAAGAGTAATGGCTAAAGCGGCCTAGTTTTCGAAATACAGGGTGTTTTATATTTTTGGAAGAATATTCTTTTCGCCATATATCTGTAAGCGGAATCCAATGAAATTTTGTATTTTGATTACAGTAGTCATTCACCATCTAATGCCTGGGATATTAATAAAATATCAGGGCCGGACCCAGAATAAAAATATTTTTAAGTTATTCCTAGAAAATAACACTCTGTATACTGTTTAAAAAATATTTGACATTAAAATATTAATTTACACCTCCCATAACAAAAATCTTTTCATTGTTTAAATAAAACAATTAAATTGTTGAGGGTTCAATTTTCTTTTTTTTTCTTTAAATGAGAAATTGAGAGAAAAAAGTCACTCTAGGAATTAACTACATATTATTTTTTTGTTCCCTATCTACACTACCAAAAGGTAGTTCTCCAAACAGCAATATTTAATTCATTGCAAGAGTAATTAATTGTTACAATCATCTAGTCTTGCCATTACATTCGTTTTAAAAGTTATCGCTACGTACTTTTTAATAATCAAGTAGGTGCCTGTCAAAAATCAGTCATATTGTAATTAAGAGGTGTCACGTCACCACTATTGCTTTTACTGGTTACAATAATGTCTTGTAATAATTCTAAATCATGCCGTTTACATACACGAGTAGAGAATACGCAAATATGGTTTTTGTCTATGGATATTGCAATGGCAATGCAAAAGCTGCTGAAAGGGAATACAGACGCCGGTTTGGAAATCAACGTGTACCAGATTATAAAACATTTTATAGAGTGTTTAGACATCTTTTTGAAACTGTAATCGTTCCCTCAATCATGAAAATAGAACGTCCTGTTAGGCAGACCCGGCAAGAAAAAGATTTGATTTTAACCCAAAAATCAGCACAAGAAGAATTAGTCAACAATTAAATATTCCTCAAATCAGAGTGTAGAGAACTATTAAAGGCGAAAAAATGCATCCTTATCATATCCAAATTGTCTAACGATTGGTGCCAGGTGATGAAGTATTTCGGTTAACTTTTTGCCGCTGGGTTTTATCCCATAGACGAACTATGTTAAGAGTATTGTGTAAGAATTCCCAACATAGATTTTCTGTTCTGGTGTGGGATGTTCAATAATAATCTCATAGGTCTTCATATTTTTGAAGGTCGCGTAAATGGTGACAATTATTTAGATTTTTTACAACATACCTTGCCAAATTTATTAAATAATGTAAACACAAGAGGAATGTGGTTTCAAAATGATGGCGCTATGCCGTATTTTTTGGTACGAGTCAGAAACGATCACCAGATCTCACACCTCTTGACTGTTTAAAAACTGAAGTATATAAAGAAGAAATAAATATCAGAGAGCAGCTGATTGCAAAAATTGAGCATTCTTGCAATGAAATTAAAAACAATTTAGAGATTGTTAGAAAAGGCGTAAATGAAATGACGAATCGATCAAGAAAATATGATGAAGTTGGCATTTAAAGAAAAAAAAATTGGAACTTCAATAATTTAATTTTTTTATTTAAACAATGAAATGGTGCCAAAAGATATTTTTCTATGGGATGTTGCATCCTTCTAGGTGTAAATTAATATTTTATTGTCAAATATTTCATAAACAGTATACAGAGTGTCATTTTCTAGACATAATTTAAAAATATTTTTATTCTGGATCCGGCCCTGATATTTTATTAATATCCCAGGCATTAGATGGTGAATGATTACTGTAATAAAAATACAAAATTTCATTTGGTTCCGCTTACGCTTTACAGATATACGGCGAAAAGAATATTCTTCCAAAAAATATGAAACACCTTGTATTTCGAAAACGGGACCGCTTTAGCCATTACTGTTTGGGGATTTAAGATCACCTCAATGTTTTCTATCTTTTGTAAAGTACGACCCTCTCCTCACGAATCACCCTGTATATCAGTGGTGATAAAAATATGCAAGCAAAAAAATAGTCGCTATAACTATCATCACACACAATTTTCTTGGCAGGCAAGGTGTTCTGGAAGTTGATGGTTGATTAGGAGTGTCCTCTATCAACTGTTCCAGTTCACTAAAATTAATTTCACCATCTAACCAGGAACCATTAGTTTTTAAAAACTTGACTTTAATCCTACAACTGTTTTGCCATCTTTCACAAATTTGATATCCATTTTTTTTTAAACTTCGTCCTTTGTTATAAAGTTCCTTTACAATGTACGCCAAAACGATTAAGGCCATGTAAGGACATGCAAATACATCCTATTGTTTTTTCTCTTTTGTCAGATTCCATTGACCATACCTAGAGGAATTCTCCGTGGTATAGCATAAGTAACTAAAAAGTAAAATTATGATTAAAGTAGCAGATGGTAGCAGCTCTTTCTCCCTTAAAATGATAAAGTAGTAATAGGTAATTATAGTATTTAAAACCACAAAACATGAATCAGGATGAATAGAACTGAGTATACACTGTAAACATTTGTAGATATTCAGAAAATTACAATTTTCGTTTGGTTAAAAATGACCCATATGAAAAGTTCTAAAAGATAAATGTTGGTGATTCTGTTTAAAAATAAAAAACTACATACCTTGTTGTACGTTCTCCATGGCCCAGAATAACTTTAACACAAGATCATATTTAAAGCACCTTTACTGAACAATGTCTAATCATAAACTCAATTTTATTTGACTTTCATCAGTCCGCAATCTCTTATAAAACGGCCATCATAAAAATATGAGTGAGGTGATAAGTGAGGCAATATTCTCAGAACTATTTAGTTTGGGTTGTCTATTACTAAGATGTCAATAATTTTTTAATTAGAATGGGTTTGAAATTTGGATAATGTTAGCCTAGATTAATCAAACTGACCACTGTGAGCTGCAGAGCAAAATGTGTATGATGTACTGGTATCATCCCGATGTTCCTAAATAATGTAGGAATATCATGATGATACGACATGCATTTCTGGAACACTTTGTAGAGCAATAACTGGCGAATGTTTGACCGACAGGTGGCGATATCAAAATCAAACGAATCCTTTTTTCACGGAGTAAGACGTCACTGTTACGTCTAAATTATTTTACTTTAAATCCCTTTGTTTTATTACCCTCTTTCTCCATCCACACAAAAAGACTGAAAGTTCTTAAGAATCTAATGAACTTCATTTTTTGCAGTAACTGAAACAAATGGTTCGCCAGCATATTGATTAAAGCAGTTTTAACTATGTTCGGGAACAATTCATTAAAACATAAATCGTTTTCATTAATATTTCATGTGAAACAAAAGAGCTATTTTTCAATGAATTTTTCCGACAAACAATATAACTTAAACGGGGACACTCTGCTCGTTATAATTAAAGTAAAACTCCGGGCTAAATCCCCATGAAGAAAAACTAATACTGATAATGCTTTGTGTTGCTCCTAGTTATTTTCTTAAAGTCCTGGACTAATTAATGGTGCTCCACTTTATTTGACAATTTCAAAGGAGATTTGAACAATTAGGGATCTTAGAAAATACACGAGCAATTGTGAATATAGTAGTCTCACATTAAAGGCAACGAAAACATAAATATTTAATTAAAAAATAACAAGTAGTGAAAGAAATACGAGGTCAAACGCAGTTCTTAGATTGGTTTCTGCCACACAATGCAACTGATTATGTTACACAGGTACACAAAAAAGAAATTTTAATTCTTTGACCAGACCACTCTCTACCTTTATGAATTTTGAGCCGCTGAATCACAGAATGGGTCAAAGAGAGAAATTTCTAAGAATTTGTCAAAGTACAAAGAGAAAATTCCACTCAATGCCCATATTATGCTATGAAACTATTCTTAGCAGAAGATTGTTTCTACAGCATGACTGAATTTTTGAATCGGTATTAAAATTTCTTTAATGCTAAATTCTTTTGTTTTAGTTGTGTATGACACGTACCTTAAAAGTACATGTATTTGTTAGTTTATGCTTACGTTTTTCTGTTTATTGTATATTTTTTACAATCTCGTTTATTTTATATACTTTTATTCTTATTGTATTCCACTGTATTCCATAGCATTAAATCAACTTTTGCTGTGTAATTCTCTTCCTTTTAACTTGGCAAAACCAATATTTTTTATGTAACGAGATTTAAAGCGAATAAATTTATTCTATTCTATTCTATTCTATTCTATTCTATTCTATAGTGAAACAACCCCTTACAGGTTATAAAACCCCCCTTAAATGATAAAATCATATGTATCACGTTAATAAATCTCAAATAATTTTTTCTTTGAGCGGAATTTTTGAACTTTTAATCCGATCACAATCAAGGATGATATAAAACTACCCCCAGAAGAAAATTAGTCATATGAAAATAAATAAAAATAAGGCCTTGCGATTCTCAGCATATTTTCTATATTACATGGTTACAGAAACACATCGACACAATAAACTACTCTTAAGGAGAGATATAACCGCCCCTAATTAAAATATATATATATATATATATATATATATATATATATATGTTGTTTCTTAGGTTTTCACGGGTAAATAGTTCAGTTCGAGCAACGAGGAGCAGCAGTAGCAGCAGCAGCAGCAGCAGCAACAGCAGCAGCAGCAGCAGCAACAGGCAGCTTTCAGCTAGAACCTGAAGATGGCAGATGAGATTCCGCCGAAACGTCGTTCAGACAACCATGGTTCCAAAAGGAGCCTACCAACTACACGGGAAAACACCCGGAAGCACGTCAACACTTCATATATATATATATATATATATATATTTACATCCTGCAGTGGATAAGTCCTCCTCATAGGAAGCAGCAATAGGTCATCCCCCAGAAATAGTGAATATATATATAATCTAATTCATGTATATAGTATATTAAGTCACCTTCATAACAATTCCACCCAAAAAATCGAATTTTATATTTTAAATTAGCATATAAGTTGCGATCTTTACCTCCTCCGACTAAATCACAGTGGTTGCGTCATCCGGATGTATATTTTGTTAACCATTTCTCAGCTTTCAGTCTCCCATTATATACATAATATACAAACCACGGTGGATCGGTGGCCCGGCAACGTTGCCAGCGTTTCTTAATCAAACAATGTAACAAAAATAATTCCTCTCCCAGCTCTCCGCTTTCGCATATTTCGCAGATCAAACTAAAAGAATTCTTACTAAATAAATGTTTTTATTCTATATCGGATTTCTTGTGTACGCGTTAGTTTGTAAGTTTTATATCTTTTTGTGAGTTTTCTTATTTTTTCTAGAAAGAGAAAATGTAATAATTCACTATGTTATTACTTACACTTTAGGTACATTTTTATAAAAAATTTGACATGCCTAGTAAGTGAGAAACGCTGACTATTCCTATACAATTTATTGTCTTAAGGAAAATAATTGACATTATTATTGTTTATTATATTTAAGTATATTTGATATAAACAAGAGCAGTACCAGTAGGAAATTATCTTTTGTGAAAGTGTCTTGCGTCAAACTTCAATTATTTAATCTGGTAAGAAATGATATGGAAAAAGCTAGTGCTGTTCAGGATTCCATCCAACAGCTTATAGACTTGCTGACGATGTTTACCAGAAGGTCAGAATATCCAAATTTCTTATACATAATATGGAATAGGGCGAGGTTTATCAGAATTTAGATGAAATTAATTTGAATTTAGACATAGATTTGATAAAACAAATGCTGGGTTAAAGCAAAGACAAGTTTTGATATAATCAAATGAGACAGAAGAAATTACTGATTTTATAGACAGAACACCAAAAGAACACTTCAAAATTCATATAAAAGAAAAAGAATCTCTATTTGTCTCATTTTAAAGGACCCTGATTTATTCAAAAACAACGATTGGCGAAAATCAAAATCATTGTCCAGAACAAATATAAAAATAATGGAAAATAATGACTAATAGCTGCATTATTGATACGTTTTATTATGTTTTCTGTTTATATCGTTTTTTTAATCTTCAGGGCCAAAAATGGTACTTTTATAACAGGAGCTTATAGGTAATGCTATTTTAGGCGCAAATTTAAAGTAAAAATTGACAAAGAATTAATGATATACATATATTGTACTACAGTAATTATGATACTCAGAAATACATGAAATAAAATAATATTTCATAAATCAGCAAATATTTGTACATTTAGTTGATAATAATAATAATAGTAATAATAATAATAATAATAATAATAATAATAATAATAATAATAATAATATATCGTCTGGCTCGAGTTTTCAACTCGTGGTTGAACGAGGGGCAGCAGATTCCGGACTGGTTTGCCGAAGGGCGAACTGTACTGATCCCCAAAAAGGGGGACCTGTCTAACCCGAAAAACTACAGACCGATCACGTGCCTCAATTCCTGCTACAAGTTATTTACACGTATCTTGTACGCCAGGACATTGAGGTCAGTTGAGCCTGTATTCCAAGAGATGCACGAGCAGCGAGGCAGTAAAAAAGGTGTAGCAGGCTGCAAAGAGAACGTATTGATAGACCGCTGTAGTGCTCAGGATTCTGTGCAATACAAGCGTAATCTAACAATGGCGTGGATCGATTACCGTAAGGCATTCGATACAACATCACATGCATTATTGTTACACCTGCTCCAATGCCTTGCGGTACCTGCCCCAATAGTGAGATGCATTGAACAACTGATGCCACTCTGGAGAACCCGCTTCACCGTAACATCTGGTGCTCAGCGGATTTCAACAGAGCCGGTATCATTTAGGAGAGTTTTCCAGGGCGACTCTCTCAGCCCTCTCCTATTCTGCATCTTGCTGCTGCCGGTGTCTGTAGAACTACGTCAAACCCGCGGATACCAATGTGGATCACCCAGCAACCGGAGGCACAAGGTCACCCATTTATTCTATATGGATGACCTAAAACTGTATGCCTTCGGAGAGGGCGAACTCCAAAACTCTCTTAGAGTGGTCCAAGAGTACACGCGGGCTATTGGCATGGAATTTGGGTTGGCCAAATGTGCAGTCGTCCACCTCAAGTGAGGACGATGCGGGCTATTCCCTGAAGATGCGCAGCTGGCAGACGGAAGCATCCTAAGACATCTGGATGCCGGAGAGACCTACACGTACTTGGTGTGCAACAACATCACATCCAGGACGTAAAACAAATTAAGGACACTCTCCGCGGCAAGTACAGACACCGACTCCGAAAGATTTGGTCTTCCGAACTTTCGGGAAAGAACAATGTGTCTGCGACTAATATACTTGCCGTTCCGATTCTGCTCTACTCCTTTGGAGTAGTCAAGTGGACAGTAGATGAGCTGCGTCAATTGGATAGGGATACCCGCAAGATGATGCATATTCACAGAAGCATTCATCCTAGATCGTCCGTTCCTCGAGTGTACCTCCCACGTCAACGGGGGGGCAGAGGTATCTTGAGCCTGGAGTGCATGCATGGCAGAGTAGCGCTGAGTATAGCATGTAACATCTTGAGGAGCTCAGATCCACTCCTGCTGTTAGTGAGAGATCATGAAACCGTAGGAGTGGGCGGATTTTTATTTAAGGCAGCACACAGGGCCGCAGATGATCTCGGTCTCGTTTTCGACTTCAGGCGCAGAGGCAGGCGAGGTGCTGATGCACAGTCAGTAACTGAGCTTCCGCCAAATCGCCTGACAACCCAAATTAAAGCTGCCGAGCAGAGAAATCTGTTCAGGCAGCACGTCGATAAACCCACGCATGGAGTGTTCTACAACAACATAGAGACACTGGGTTTATCGACATAACTGACCTTCGCATTCCTGAGGTCAGCAGGGCTAAAGTCGGAGACCGAGGGATTCATTGTGGCCTGCCAAGATGGTGTTATTAACACCTTGGTCTACCGCAGTCGTGTTATGGGTGTAGAGGTCCTCGACCTAAATTGTAGGACCTGCCATCAGGCTTCGGAGTCGCTCATGCATTTACTATCTGCATGTCCGATTTACGCGACTTCGGCCTACATTCACAGACATAACGCGGCTTTACGAGTCCTGTATTACTATCTACGGCACTCGTACGAGGTAGACCGAACACCAGTGCTGCCTTATGTTCCCGGAGAGATCGAGTCCGTTGTCGAGAACGAGAAGTGCCGAATTTATTGGAACTACTCGTTGCCGACCGTCAGGCTGATTCAAGCCAACAAGCCTGACATAGTCCTCCTCGACCACCAGACCAAGGTGATGTATGTCATCGAGTACTCGGCACCTGACGAGACAAACATCACCTTGAAGGAGGAGGAGAAACGGACTAAATACCGAGATCTCCGGTATGAGCTCCGAGCGCTATACCCAGACTACTCGGTCAAGATGGTCGTCCTGATAATCGGCGTTCTCGGTGGGATGAGGCCTACGCTGCTCTCAGCATTGAAGATCATACCGGCCTGCTAAAAATCAGCCGAATGGTTGGCAGGTCAAATGCAGAAGGCAGTCGTCTTGGGATCCCTGCGTCTACTTAGGTCACACGATTCTTCAATTTACAACCACTAACCCTGCGGGATGTGGGGAGTGGTTGTAGATAATTCGCTGGCGCTTCGCCGTGAGAATATCGGAGACACGGGAGAACTGTCCAGCATCGCTAACGCGAAAATAATAATAATAATAATAATAATATCGGACACACGGGTGAACTGTCCAGCATCGCTAACGCGAAAAAAAAAAATAGTAACACACAGGGAGCGGCTGCAATTATCGCCGGCGCGGATACCGCGTGGAATCTGTTGGAAAGCACGGAAACCCTATCCTGCAATGGATAAACCGAAAAAAATAATAATAATGCCAGGAGGCGGAAGAGATGCGGACAAAAGAACCAGGGATCTAAGGAGCAACTACTATCACATACCAGTAAATAGAGGGACAATAAACAAAAAGAACTTATAAGCGGCATATATATAGGAGGAGATACTGACTATATATAGATTATAAATAGATTAAACCCTCAAATTAGCAAACTATTGCAAACTCGGAAATTCATATCTCCAACCGTTCTTGAGATATAAACTGGCGAAGTTGAGTTAAGGACGAAATCCTATTCTACCGGTGCGGTAACATGGTAGAATTCTATATTCTATAACTTTGGTTCTGATAGAGGTCAGGAAGAGAAGTCACATCAGTACAAAATTAAACAAAAAAATCTATTGGCGCAAACCGGAAGTTCATATATTCAGCCGTTTCTGATATACGGATAATAAGACGTCGGGTTCGATATTTTCATCGCAGCCACCTTTCCCATTCTCACATCTATATCTCGAGAACAGAAAAGATATCGATCTCTTGTCTGCGTAGTTCGATTCTTCTCCTTATCCACAATTCTTTTCAGAATTTTTTGGGTCCTTCCGATTTGACATGTCCAGACGTCTTTTTTCACATTTTAGGAAGAATCTGAAAAAATCACGGATATGTAAGATGACGAAACAAATCAAGTAGTGTGGAACGCTGGGTAATATCTGGATCTGGTTTCGAGATATGGAAAGTTGGGACTTCGTAGGATTTTGACACTGGGATTGTCGTGCTGTAACTTTTTAAATATAATATTGGTTGACGGCCAAAAAAGTTTTGAGAACGGAAGTAGATTCTCTTCCGAAACGTCAACTACCTATAGCTTTGATTTTCAGTTTTTAGTTTATAACATTGTTCTAGTTTATATATTTTTAGGTGTGAGACTTTTTGAAACAGTCAAGTACTCAAGAACCAACCTCTGTCTGATCCGTTTGGCGCAGAGGTTTTTTCATTAAAATTTTTAAATATTTTTCAGTGGCAAAATACCCAATAAAAAGTAAGAAAATCTGAATATGCCACAAATAAACAATTACAGACAATATAATATTTAACTGTCTTTGTTAGTATTCAGTTATATCGAATAAGGATGCTCTTTCCAACGATGCATCGAGCGCTTTTCTGTCTACATTATTTCTTGAGATATGTTCAGTTGAATTTGACCTACGCGCGATTTCCTATTTTGCCGTGACGCGGTCGCGATATCTATTCGATAATTTTTGTTCATCGTGAGATATTGAGAAAAACTTTCTTGATGTAAAATTAAGCGTGAAATCGCTTTCTGTAAATCGTAAGTTCATATCTCCAACCGTCCTTGAGGTATGAACTGGGAAGTTGATAACTTTTGTTCTGATTGAGGTTCGAACTTAAGAAAAATTGCTTATGTATAAAATTGAATGGAAAATTGATAAGCGTGTTCGTAAGTTCGTATCTTCTCGGATTTTGGAGTTACATATTGCGAAACTTCGAATTTGCTACTCTCAGCCACTCTCGCGTCAATATCTCGAAGACTATTCGAGATACCCAACTCTGACTCAGGCAGTTAGATTCTTCTCCTTATCCCACGTATTCGTGAAGTTTTTCAAATTTTTAGATAACCGGATGGAGATAACACGTTTCGTGTTTTTGAAATGCGATATTAGAAAATATATTATTTTTCCGGAAATGAAACATTTTATTGAATAACAAAATAATCAAAAAGTCATGGGTATATAAAGTGATGAAGCAAATTGAGTGGTATAGACTGTAAGTCGATATCTGGATCCGTTTTCTACATATCGACGAATGAAACTTGGGACTTGATTCGATTTTGACAACTATACCTTTATCGTGCTGTAACTTAAAAGAATAACTCTGCTTTCTTCATATTCAGTGAATTCTAAAAAGGATGCTCTTTCCATGCATGTATTGGGTCGGTTTTCTATCTGCATTATTTCTTAAGATTTATCCAGTTGAAGTTTTCTTAAGCTGGATATCCTACTTTGCCATGGCACGGTCGTGTTCTATGTGTGATAATTTTCTTTTCGTGCAGGATACAGCATTCGGAGAGAATTTGCTTATATAAAATTCAAAAACAAATCAAATGGCGTAAAGAACAAGTTGGTAGCTTCAACGGTTCTTGATGTGAGCTCGCGAATCTGAAGTATGGCCGAAATCTTATTCTGCTGGTGACACCGTCGAGTTTTATGCTACGTAATTTCTCCTCTAATGGAGGCTTGACTTTAAAAGAAATATATTTTATAAAAAATTTAACGAAAACTGGCGTAAACCTGAAGTTTATATTTCCATTCGTTTCTGAAATATCGATGGTGAAACATCGAATTCGATATACTCATCGCATCCTCCTCCAATTTTTCACGTCAGTATCCCAAGAACTATTCGAAATATCGGACTGTGGTCTATGCACTTTCGTTCTTCTCCTTATTTTACGTGTCCAAGAATTTCTTCAGATTTTTAGATAATGGAATGGAAATTTACATTCTGCGTCTTTTACAAATATTTGCATATTAAAAAATACATTATTTTTCTGAAAATGAAAATTTTTATTCGGTTACCAAAGGATTTAAAAAAAATCTGGATATGTAAAATGATCAAGCAGATTGAATGGGATAGGTCACAGGTCGATATCTGGATCCTTTTTTTAGATATTGACAGTAGAAAGTTTCGTTTTGACATCTCTTTCTTTATCTTGTTGCAACTTTAAAAGAAAAGGCTTAAATACCTTCCAATTCATTCTAAAAAGAATAGTCTCTCCAACGATGCATCGAACGGTTTTATATCTGCTTTATATCTTGAGATATATATGAGTTGAAATTGGCTTACCCTTAATTTCGATATTTCCGCGACACGATCCCGTTTTGTTTGCGATAATTTTTGAAACACGATTAAGAAAAAAATATTTATTATAAAATTGATTGATAAATCGAATGGCACAAAGAACAAGTTGATACCTGCAATTGACTTAGTGTCAATTTACAAACGTATTGCCATCATTGATATCGCATGGTCATTGACGCGTAACGTGCAGAAGATCGAGGCCAATAAAATTTCAAAGTATCAGAATGTGGAAAATTACATTAAGATAATCTCTAGAGTAGAAAATGTGATCTATCCACCCGATAGTCTGGTTCACAGGAATAATCTCCAAGAACTTGTTCAAATATCTCGAAGCTCGAATATCTCTACCCCAGTGAACTAACATCTATTTTTGAGAATAAAAAAGATTTAGTTTGTCACACTATGTACTTCTGTGGGTCATGATCTTTTGCTATTTTTATTAATTTAAAATTTATGTATACCTTTAAAAAATATATACTTTAATTTCATAAATTTTAGTGCACTTTTAATTTATTATTCGGCTTTTTATACAAAAAGATACCATTTTAAGGTTCTAAAGTGACAAAATAAAATGGTCAAATCGATAGCTGTTAAGAAGAATTGTCGTTTATTTGAAATAAATAGAAAAATCACGCCTCGGATTATTTTCACTAACTCGCCATATTATATCTTTTCTTTGTTCAGATATCAGATGTGTTCATTTAACTTACGTATGCTTATTTGTGTTGGCTGTTCTGTATTGTAATAAGTACTCATCGTTGTAGAAATATTTTAAAAATTATCTTTAATAAAAATAAATTTCAATATGTTTATTCTGTTTAAAAACATAAAACAGAAAACGGAACTCGTTTTTCTCTACCTAAAGTTACTCACAATAGTTGTGCAGTGGAACCTTAAACAATGAACTGAAGACAGTGTTGTCGATATTATGGAGGACTTATTCACCGCAAATCTGATATTAAATATACGGGGGATGACTAATCCACTGCAAAGTAGGTGCAGAATATACGCTCGTCTATATACGCGCTATGGTGGCACCACCCGTTCATACGGTAAAGCCCGCAACTAAAGTATTCAAAACATCAAAAAAAACGCTGTAACTCGCCCAGCTGAAAATTTACCAGCCAATGTAGGATGATGAACTGAGTCTGTTTACACAGGAAGCGATAGGTCCTCCGTATACGGGCGACCTATCGCACCCGGATGACCTATTAAATGCAAATTGTCTATTAGCGGAGGACCTATCCACCGCAGTATGTATATATATATATATATATATATATATATATATATATATATACATCCCGCTATCATTATTGCAGCACTCCGTTCTGCATACTTTATTGCACTTTGAGAACCGCTGTATATAGCTAAAATCTAACCGTGAATATTGAACCGCTGATTTTTTTGCAGCCTGTACAGCTGATCCACGTGTTTCTATCATAAAAAATAAAAAAACGTACTTTTTTATTTGAGACACTTTATGGGGACCGTAAAAATTATAAACCTTATGACGGCCGGTATATACATTATTGCAGCCAGTCCTATATATTATTTTTTAAACATCATACAATATTGCTGCCGACAGTGTTGCCATATCTACTTCATATATATATGGCTGTAATAATGCTACTTGTTCATTAAATTAGAATTCAAACTAAATCAACCTGTTGCAGGCATAACGATTTTCATCGAGGAGCTCATATTAGTAGTCCGCTTATTCATTAACAAGGCGGCATTCGCCACGAAATTGGAATTTTGTAGTAAAGTGACTTTTAACCACATTTACTTTGCAAATTATATATGAAAACCGCTGCCTAAGGAATCACTACTTCCACATCCAGATTGTTCATCCCAGCCACTTTAAAGAAAACATTTTGACTATATTTGCACTCTAGTAGGTATGTGAAAACTACTGGTCATAGAATTTTAATAATATTTGGGGTAGTAAAAAAGTATTAGAAAAAAATCTGAGAACTTATATTCTAGTATATACACCAAATCCCAAGTTTCTGTACTCTTACAGCATGCTTTACTTCTTTTTTCCCATTTACCTCTACTTACCCTCAATCCTTCAATGAAATCGTGTCAAAATATAATCTAGTTTCAGATGTCGCTATAAAACATACGTGTACCAAATTTCAAGTGAAAATCTCAATTTAATTATCATCTCTTTTAATAAGGGAGTGGGGTGGAGGGGAGGTGGGGGCTTGAAAAATCTTATAAAAAAACCGGAGGCCTTCGCTACTAGTATGTTTACCAAATCCCAAATTTCCGTACTCTTATCAACTTGCATTACTTATTTTCCCTTATTTACCCCTATTTAACTCCCAACCTCTCAACGGAATCATCTCATAATATAATCTAGTTCCAGTTCCAGATGTCGTTATAATACGCACGTATACCAAATTTCAAGTGAATATCTCAATTTTGTTTTATCAATCCCGTTTACTAATAGATTAGGGGTGGGGTAGTTGGGTTGAAAAATGTTATAAAAAATCTGAGGCCCTATGTTCTGGTACATATACCGAATGTCAAGTTTCTGTACTGTTACTAGCTTGCTTTACTTATTTTCCCCTATTTAACCCCCAACCCTTCAACGGAATAATCCCAAAATATAATATAGTTCCTGATGTCATTATAATATATGCGTATACCAAATTTCAAGTGAATATCTCAATTTTATTTTATCAACCCCGTTCAGTAATAGAGTGTGGGTAGTGGGGGTTGAAAAATATTTAAAAAAATCTAAGACCTTGTCTTCTAGTACATACGCTGAATTTCAAGCTTCTGTACTGTTACCAGCTTGCTTTACATGTTTCTATATTTAACCCCCAACCCTTCAACGGAATAATCCCAAAATATAATATAGTTTCTGATGTAATTATAATATATACGTATACCAAATTTCAAGTGAATGTCTCAATTTTATTTTATCAACCCCTTTAATAATGGAGTGGGGGCGGGTGGAAAATATTCTTAAAAAATTTGAGGGCTTGCATGGCTCCTAGTACATACACCAAATTTCAAGTTTCTGTACTCCTACCAGCTTGCTTTACTTATTTTTCCTTACTTACCCTTACCCCCAACCCTTCAACGGAATCATTTTAAAGTATAATCTAGTTCTAGATGTCGTTATAGTACATACATGTACATAATTTCAAATGAGTATCTCAACTTTATTTTATCAACCCATTTAATAATGGAGTAGGGTTGGTGGGGGGTTGAAAAATATTATAAAAAAATTTGAGGCCTTAGCTTCTAGTACATACACCAACTTTCAAGTTTCTGTACTCTTATCAGCTTGCTTTACTTATGTTCCCTTACTTACCTCTACTTACCCCCAACCCTTCAACGGAATCGTGTCAAAATATAATCTAGTTTCAGATCTCGCTATAATACATACGTGTACCAAATTTCAAGTGAAAATCTCAATTTAATTACCATCTCTTTTAATGAGGGAGTGGGGGGGCTTGGAAAATCTTATATTTAACCCCCTACCCTTCAACGGAATCATCTCAAAATGTAATCTAGTTCCAGACGTCGTAAGAATACATACGTGTACCAAACTTCAAGTGAAAATCTCAATTTAATTATCAACTCTTTTAATTAGGGAGTGGGGAAGTGGGTGGTGGGGGCATATAAAATCTTATACAAAAACCTGAGGCCTTCGC
Organism: Stenurella melanura; assembly: GCA_963583905.1. Classification (NCBI taxonomy): domain Eukaryota; kingdom Metazoa; phylum Arthropoda; class Insecta; order Coleoptera; family Cerambycidae; genus Stenurella; species Stenurella melanura. The sequence goes on from OY757312.1 coordinate 151,630,930, forward strand.
TTCTAGTATGTACACCAAATCCCAAATTTCCTTACTCTTACCAACTTGCTTTACTTATCTTCCCTTATTTACCCCTATTTAACCCCCAACCCTTCAACGGAATCATCTCAAAATATAATCTAGTTCCAGATGTCGTTATAATAGGTCCGTATGCCAAATTTTCAGTGAATGTCTCAATTTTATTTTATCAACCCCGTTTAGTAATAGAGTAGGTATGGGTGATGGGGGTTGAAAAATATTTAAAAAATCTAAGGCCTTGTCTTCTAGTACACATGCCGAATTTCAAGTTTCTGTACTGTTACCAGCTTGCTTTGTTTATTTTCCCGTATTTAACCCCCAACCCTTCAACGGAATAATCCCAAAATATAATATGGTTCCTGATGGAATTATAATATATACGTGTACCAAATTTCAAGTGAATATCTCAATTTCATTTTATCAGCCCTTTTATTAATGGAGTGGGGGGTGGAGTATGGAAAATATTTTTAAACATTTTGAGACCCTGACTTCTAGTATATACACCAAATTTCAAGTTTCTGTACTCTTACCAGTTTGCTTTACTTATTTTCCCTTACCTACCCCTATTTAACTCCAACTCTTCAACGGAATCATCTCAAAATATAATCCAGTTCCAGATGTTGTTATAATACATACGTGTACAAAATTTCAAATGAATATCTCAATTTTATTTTATCAACCCCTTTAATAATGGAGTAGGGTTGGTAGGGGGTTGAATATTATAAAAAATCTGAGGCCTTAGCTTTTAGTACATACACCAACTTTCAAGTTTCTGTACTCTTACCAGCTTGCTTTACTTATTTACCCTTACTTACCCCTATTTAACCCCCAATCTTTCAACGGAATCATCTCAAAATATAGTCGAGTTCCAGATGTCGTTATAATACATACGTGTACCAAATTTCAAGTGAGTATCTCAATTTTATTTCAGGAAATTGATTGAGGAAGCCGTTACTCTGTGGTAATCCATAACAATAACGAAATTGAGTAAAACACTACTATGTTTTTTACCACTATATTTGCTCAAAAACGTGACTGCAGTTTCAACCCTTTTTAGGTCATTTTCAAACAATGATTCAATTAAGAATTAAATACAAAAGATTTGGTCCCTATTTAAATATGTTTCTAGAATTAAACAGATTAGAGAATTATGAAAGTATACAGGTAGTTTATGATATCCTGACTATCTAAGGGTGGGGTTTCTCAGAAATTTTAATTACATCTTGGTAGCAGTAAAAAGAGGTGAGTACATAATATCTAATTGATCATTTAACAAAATTAAATTATCCTTATTATTGTATTTGTATATTTCCAATGCTTCTAACAAATTAAGTTTAAAACCTTTGCTGGCATAGTGTAGGATTTCCATATTAATATAATTGTATAATTATATATCATAACTTCCCAGATATTAATAATATGGAAATCCTACACTATGCCAGCAAAGGTTTTAAACTTAATTTGTTAGAAGCATTGGAAATATACAAATACAATAATAAGGATAATTTAATTTTGTTAAATGATCAATTAGATATTATGTACTCACCTCTTTTTACTGCTACCAAGATGTAATTAAAATTTCTGAGAAACCCCACCCTTAGATAGTTAGGATATCATAAACTACCTGTATACTTTCATAATTCTCTAATCTGTTTAATTCTAGAAACATATTTAAATAGGGACCAAATATTTTGTATTTCATTCTTAATTGAATCATTGTTTGAAAATGACCTAAAAGGGGTTGAAACTGCAGTCACGTTTTTGTGCAAATATAGTGGTAAAAAACATAGTAGTGTTTTACTCAATTTCGTTATCAATTTTATTTTATCAACCCCTTTAATAATGGAGTAGGGGTGGGTGGTGGGTTGAAAAATATTATAAAAAAATCTGAGGCCTTAGCTTCTAATACATACACCGAATTTCAAGTTTCTGTACTCTTACCAACTTGCTTTACTTATTTTCTCTTATTTACCCCTATTTAACTCCCAACCCTTCAACGGAATAACACCAAAATATAATCTAGTTCCTGATGTCATTATAATATATACGTATACCAAATTTCAAGTGAATACCTCTATTTTATCTTATCAACCCCTTAAATAATGGAGTGGGGCTGGCGGGGGGATGGAAAAGATTGTAAAAAAATTTTAGGTCTTGACTTCTAGTACAAACACCTAATTTCAAGTTTCTGTACTTTTAGCCGCTTGCTTTACTTTTTTCCCCCTATTTACCCCTATTCACCCCCCAACGTTCAAAAAACAATCCAGTTCCAGATCTCGTTATAATATACTTACACGTGTATAAAATTTCAAGTCAATATCTTAAACCTTTCCGGCGGAAACGTGCGGACAAAAAAAAAAGTTACAGACATTTATTTTCGTTCAAATTTAAAATCTCGACGTTTCATGACATTCTAAACCCATTTCAAGAAGAAAAAAATTGAATTTTTTTTACGATTACTATACTTCCAAACCACTACGTGGATGTGGAAGTAAAAATAGGTCCTAGTTAACCATCACCCAGTGATTAACTAGCGATTATAAAACCAGGCCTTACAATTGTAACTTACTAATAAGTGAAGTTGGATAAAAGCTTAATTAAATGTATTTTTAAAGCTACAGAAAGATCCCTTTCATAGAAATTATTCATAGATGCACACACATAAACACCTCGGTGGGGGCAATGGGGAATTAAACTTTATCAGATTGTGTTGTCTTTGGATTTGAGTATGTGTAACAATTTTCAGTTCTCAAACTTATCAGGAAGTAAGTTAGAAATTGCTTAAAATATTTTTATTTACAAAAATACGAATTTTCAGCCTTAGTTCCCAAGTCTAAAGTGATATAAACTCGGTCAATTTTTATCGTAATAAACAAAAACAAACTTAAGTTATTTTTTAAAGCAACAAGATTTTTTGCATTTTTTACTCTATTAATTATAATTATTTGCAGAAAAATCGTTTACCTTATATGGCATGAATCGAGCAATTTTTTACAGTAGTAGAAATACATTTTCAAACTTGCATTAACAACTTAGGACCATTTTATAACTTCGGCTGTTATACAACAAATGCTATAAGAGACTACTAACACAATAACATACGATATATTAGATGTATTTAAGAAATAACCGATTTAGCATTATTGCCAAACTGCTGGCCGCAATAATGTTCATCAAGTCAAATTTTACATCGATTTTCAAGTATTCGTATATTAATCTTGTATATCGCATCAGCGCCTCTATGGCAAATTGATGAACTACTCAGACCTTATTGCGGCCGCCTTTACATCGCTATATTTCCTTTATTTTTCGTACAATCACAAAAAGAAAACTATATTCTGGTAGATTGAAACGTCCTCTACATTCTAAACAAGAAAAGTAAGGCACATACAATCGTTTTGATGGTAAAATAAGGCAGCGAATTATTGCGGCCGGTATACGGCCGCGATAATGTCGCTGACGCAATAATGAATGTAAATTTCACCATTTATGGTCGCAATATTGTTTGCAGGATAAATATATATATATATATATATATATATATATATATATATATATATATACATTGCGCTATAAAGAGTAAAGTACATTTTTTATTAATTTTCTTGAATGTAAATTTTGAATGCCGATGGTATGAAAAGATTTACTTGTAACTTGTTCAAAAACAACCCTTGACATTTCCAGAAAATCAAAAGCAAAAATGTACTTATTTCAGAAAATTTTGGTTTAGGTTCTTCTATTGTAACGAAATTTTTTGTTTTCAAAGAACCTACGCAGTGGTAGTTTTCCTTTTTTTGCTGTCTCTCTCTCTCTTTAGTATCCAAACATAGTCAGCCATGATATGAATGCTCCAGTTTTCCTGATACCTTATTACTACATTTTGAAAAAAGTGTAGTATAAGTTTTGCATTTTTCCGGTGGACTATCGAAACCCGAAAACAACGTTGGATCAAAATGAAAGTCATATCTATCGAGACGAAAGCGAAGTTAGAAAATACTGTCCGTGTTGGTCGGCCGGTCTGTCGGCCTGTCTGTCTGTCCGTCCGTCCGTCCGTCCGTCCGTCCGTCTGTCTGTGTGTCGCGCCCAGTCCCCATAATCCGTTTTCGAATTTTAATAGATCTGGGGTGGTTAATACGAGGCCTTTATAAAACCTTAACGCCGGAAGCTCTGCTCCGGATCGAGATATTTCCCAAAAGAAATGCTACCGCTGGCAACGCTCTACAAATAAGTATACCAGAGACTATGTCGAAAAACAAATGAAAATTGATTTTTTTTGCAAAAACTGGTTTTCTGGAAATCGGGCTAAGAACCACGATAAATATCCAGGATATTGATCGATTTCCATGAGAATTGGTGGGATCAAAGGTACACGGCTACAAATGAAGCCTATTGCTGTCGGTCCGAATCCGTTGACTGCAAGTATTTTTTCCAGGGCCGAGTATGATTTTCCAAAGAAATTAATAACTCCCGAACCGAAGGTCCGATTTTGATTTTCAAAAAGGGCGACTATAGGGCTCGATTAGGTCTATTAGCTGATGTTCGTAAGAAAATTGACAAAACAAAAGCGAATCTACAAATCCTGAAAAAACTTAATTATTTCTTGATAAATTCTACAAATACCAGTTTCCTAATAAAAATCGAAAATTAAGTATTCTGTCGATCAATCTTTATAACTTTTTGGAGAAGAAGTCTTAAATAGAATTTTTCCGAAAATTTAAAAATAAACAAGTTATTTACGTAGATAGCATTCCATAAAAAATAAATTCTCCGTGCGATATAGGTGCAAAAAAATAATGTAATGTTATGTTTAAAACACCATCTTTCATTTCCTTATTTGGTTAAGTGCTAAATTTTTGGGGTGGCACGAAATAGGCTTTAAGCTTCAATTATTATAGCTAAAATAATTCCATCTTTATAAAGTAGAAAAACATTATGATAAATTTGTATCCTTTGTAAAATTTTGATATTTTAGATAAGTAATCAGATAAAAATAAATTTCAGTTCCTGCATTGTACCCATTGTAAAACAAAAATTTAAGAATCCAAAACAACTATGAAACAGATTTTGATATCGTGCTTCTCGAAAACGTCTCTATTTTAGTTATACACGAAATTATCTATATGAGTCCAAACCAAGAAAAAAAATGAAGATCATACAGGAGAAAATTGTATCTCTATAAATATTTGACCGATTTTCATTTATTAAATAAAAATAGAAGCGATGCCCGTTCCATATTTCAAAATGTAGTTAGCCTTTACTTTAGTCAATGCAAAAAGAAAAGAAGAAAGAAAAATAGAACATGTCAAAATGTCAGTCATCTTACGACTCTCTGCTGAAAATGTACTGAATCATCCCAAGAGAGATAAAAAGCATATCAAAATGTACTTACTTTTTTTAGCTTGTTTCCACAACTCTTAGATCTTTGTGAAGTGTTTCTTCTTGTTCTTCACAGAAATCTCCAAGATTTTCCGGAAGCTGGTCTATGCAGTTATTAAGAAAATAAAGTTTCAAATTCATATTGCACCCCAATTTACCAAAATTGCTGACCATCTTCTTTACTACCTCCTTATAATTTTTAATTTTATAATTTCCGAGAAAATGTTCAACTACTTCTTGGAGATTTCAGTGAATTACAAGGAGAAAGATTTCACTAAGATCTAAAAGTTATGGAAACAAGGTATCAGGGAAACTGAAGTATTAATATGATGGCTAACCATGTTTGGTTGATAAAGAGAGATTTACCGGAAACAGCTAAAAACGAAACTGTCACTACTCCAAAATAAAAGATTTCGTTAGAGTAGAAGCAACTAAAAAAAAAATTTTCTCAAATAAACAACTCTTTTTTAAAAATGGATTATTATTTGTTTTGTGCTTATAATTGTATTGAAACATATTCTTTATAGGATTTTGCAAACAGCAGAAAAAATAACTGTCTATAACTAAAAGAAAAACCTTCTGTAAAAATTTTAATGAAATATTTGCATTCTTTCGATAACCTGAATTCTGGTTATGCTAGCAATTTGACATTTCTCATTCTAACACTAGCATCCACACAGTCCCCTACGGCTATGCAGATTAAACTAGTATCTACATAACCCCCTATGATCATGAAGATTTAGTTAGGAACTCAGCCAAGGCAGTCAATCTATTTAGCTGCCGAGTTGAACATATAATTTTTCGCCGATTATTTAAATATATTCTAAAATAATCAAATTATTACAATTCTCAATTTCTTTATTTTTGTTGTAATAAAAATTCATTAAAAATTGCAGTTGTTGCTAGTTGGTTACCATGGAAACTTTATATGTCAAACTTTGACAAGTTGCAAACGTCTTTGCTAATTTACAGAAAGATATTAGTATGTTTTCAACGTGAATAGTGATATAGTGATAGTGACCTAGAAATACTCTCTCCTCCAGAAATTACAGATGTGGCAGAAAATGTCATAGTAAATTTACTGCATGATAAGTATCGGAATAAACATGAAGGAAGTTATAAACGATTCATGCATTATTGTATAGACAAACATGTGAAGAGTATTTCAGAGAATGTGTTACTTAATTGCTTATTTTGCCGAATTATCTAAAAGTATGAAGAGTTCTACACTTTGGTCCGTTTATTCCATGTTGAAGGCAACTATGAATATTAAAAATAACGTAGACATAGGAAGATATTTAAAACTGCGGGTATTTTTAAAACGTAAATCTGAATGCTACAAAGCAAAGAAGTCTCGAGTTTTATATCGTTGCGTGTTTTCCACCTTTTAGGAAACACCCTGTATGAGTCCGTGGGTTCTAAATAATTTCAACAAGAGATAAACACCACTAACACTTTATTTAACAATTTACTGACTATACAATACTTCAAATTCAAAATAATCTTTACATTTTGTTTACTTGATATCTAGCCTCACTTTATCGCTTTTCAACTTGTTCACTTTTTTAAACTGCCTTCTTAATAAACTTCCTCTTCTGCGCCGGTAATTGCGCCTTATATACTCTTAAATTACCTCTAGATTGAACCAGAATCTTCTCCCATCATACTCTAGAAAAGTACATGGCTCTTTCTACAAGTTTCCAGTCACTATTAGTAGGCATAGGCGTAACACTTTCCAGTTCCAAGGGGGTGTAATTCATAACAATATTTATTCTATTTACTTATGATAAAAGCACTTATATATATTTTTTTAGGTCATATTAATTTTTGGAGTTGCCGGTGCTTGTCGATGCGACGAATTATTGAATTTGAAATTAGAAAATATTGAAGATATAAACAATAAACTATTCCTCCTATCCCTCCTAAACACTAAGGCGAAGAATTTAAGAACTTTCGTAATAATGGAATATTTAGATATCGTTAGAAAGTATGTATATATGTAAAGTTAGTACTTTGCTGTCAATCGGGGAAAAAAATAGCTAACTTAAAGTTACTGGTTGCTGGGGAATTTTTTTTCTGTACTTTGACAAATTCTTAGAAACCCCCTTTTTAACCCATTTTTAGAATATTTTTGAACCATAAAGAAAACTGGTGGGTGTAGGCACAATTCTGATGCCAGATTTGGATTCAGCGGCTCAAAATGCGTAAGGGTTTCGTGGTTTGGAGAAAATATTAGAATTATTTTTTTGTGTGCCAGTTTAATTCCTGTTTTCGAGAACTAATATCACTTTTAATGCAGAAGTGTGAAAACCTATATATTATTACAATGTATAGGAGTTAGATTGACTTTGAACATATGCCTGAGAAAATAGATAAGCTCGAAAAGCACGAGTAATATTTTCAGAAAATAGTTGATAATACACGGCGTATGTTAGAGGCTACAATGCGATTTACAGAGAAAATGCTGAACAGAGATTCACTCAATTATATTACTTTAAAGTCTGGGGTACCACAAGGTTCTATTTTGAGACCATTGCTTTTCTCTATATATACTAGCCAATATATAAAATGTCTTACTAGTTGTTAGATATACCTATACGCCGATGACACACAGTTATATTACAGTTTTAATCTTTGTGATGTAGACAGCGTTTGTTACCATGTAAATGAAGTTATGATTTTTCGACCCAGAAGAATTCGAAGCAATATTAGAAACATGGCCAAAATAAACATCGATGGTAATGAACTTGAAGTTATAATTGACTGTGAACTCAGGTTCGAGGATTACATTAATACAGTAGGCCGAAAAGTATTTGGAATTAAGCTACTAAGTATATGGTAAAAGTCGCGTTCTACTACAGAAAAAAAAATGCTATTATGCGAAAGATTAGTGCTGTCTATATTAAATTATGCCGACTCTTTATATGGAGCTAACTTAACACTTATATATAAAACCAATATTCAGAAAGTCCAAAATTCCTGTTTACGACTAATTTATGGCATTCATAGGCGTGAGAGAATATGTTTTAAACTGGGCCAAATAGGGTGGTTAAACATGGAGCATCGTAGGCTGCTACACACAGCTTGCTTATATCATAAAATAGTTATTAATGCATGTCTCCCATATTTATATCGAAGAATACAATTTCGAACTGACGCTCATTCCCTTAATTTAAGAGGCTTACCAACACCTCCTGTATATCCTACAGAATTTTTTAAACGGTCTTTATCATATCATATTTGCAGTCTATAGCTCTCTTCCAGACTGTTTAATACTTTTAAACGTAATTTCCTTTAAGTAGAGATATAGGCAAATACTCTTTAGTTCACAATGCGAGGAAAACTAATACTATGTGTGTGTATATTATGTACATGTATGTAACGTAGGTTAGTTTGAGTCTTAAGCATAGTTATGATAGTATTGTCTATATTGTGATGACTATCTACTACTGTTTCATATATTGTGGTTGTAAATGAAGACGTTTATTATTATTATTATTATTGTTATTACTATTATTATTATAAAGTGATAGAACTGCATGCTAGAGTTGTGAAGAGCCGATCTAGCTGTACTCCTGGTAATAATGACATTGGATTTGAGCGATGATCTCAAGAAATTCATTGGCTTTCGTGAGTAAAATAATCGATGCAGAGACCCCTCTATGCAGCATAAGGAATAATACAAGCATTTAAACTAACCTTTAGCTTAACTTCTTTGAGAAAAACACATCGCCTCTGTTTTATGCTTAGCTGGGCCGTATCCACAGTAGTGAAAGTTTTTTTTACGGAGAACAAAATCTCGCTCATGCTGAAGTCCCATATGTGTTGCGGCTGCACATCTATAGTCGCTATTTCCTCGGAATGGAGTATATAAATCTAAAAAGTAATTAAACAGTTACGAGGTCTATTTCTAATGCTCGTGTGAAATATGTTGCTTGAAGAGAAAACATTAGACAAATGCAAATAAGCAAGCTCGTGAAACTCAAAACAGTTATAAACAGCAGCGTTTAAACCTGATTGTTCTAAATGTAGGTAAATAAAATAAATTAAGGTGGGACTTGTTTATTTTTAGTTAGTTTAGCTAAATCAAAATGGACTAATAACGTGGAAATAGTTTAATCCAAAAATATAAAGTATGGTGCAATAAATTAAGAAGAAAGCTGTCTATTTGTTTAAACTAACCAATTAGTTTTTCAGGATTATTTGATATTTAATATTTCGGCAGATTTAAGAGATTTCTAATAAAATTATTAAGAAACAATTAGAACATAATATGGAGTATATCTAACAAAAATATCTTTGGGATTTGAAGAGATGTGAAAAATATTTGTTTAATGGTAGGTACCTAGTTTCAGAAAGAAATTTAACATTATCAAATTTCTTTCTGAAAGTAGGTACCTTTTGAATATGTTGAAGCTCCCATAGCAGGCACTACCTTTACTGAATATTAGTCTCATAATCATAATAATGTCTGCGATATTTCCGCTCACACTGCCCTTTTCATTTTACTTCGCTCATCGAAGGGAAGTATTGCAATCGTAAAGAAACAATTCTCCGAGAATTCCTCGACTTTTCACTACGTATATTAGAAAAATTAACATGACATCATACTTCCCTCGCATACCGAAGGGAAGTATTGTATTCGAGAAAAAATCACGCTCCGAGATTTTCTCGGATTTTGACGTTTCAGATCACGTAGATTACGAAAATATAGGTTTTTCAATTCCGTCAGTCTGTCTGTCTGTCTCTGTCTGTCTGTCTGTGGATGAATTAATTAAAAAACTGCTTGACGGAGAGCAGTAAAATTGGGTAGGTAGTTGACGCTACTGCCAGCGAAGAAATGGTTAAACTGTCACTGAAAAATATACAGGGTGGACCGTCTAAAGGGAATAAATAATGAAAAATTTTTTTTTGCTCAAATTTAAAATTTCCACGTCTCATGACACTCTAAACCTGTTTCAGAAAAAAAAATGTTTTTACACCAACATTTTTGAAAAAAATTTTACCACTAAAATAGATGAAGAATTTTTTTTTTCTTCAAATTTAAAATTTCCACGCTTCATGGCTTTGTAAACCTATTTAAAAAAATATTATAAATTTTTTTATCAACATTTTTGAAAATTTTTTTACCACTAAAATAGATGGAAAATTTTTTTTTCTTTGTTCAAATTTGAAATTTCCACATTTCATGGGGTTCTAAACCTATAAAAAAAATGTAGAAAACATTTTTTTATCATTTTTGAAAAAATTTTACCACTAAAATAGATGGAAATTTTTTTTCTCTAACACCGTTTCAGAAATTACAAATTCCACAACTAAAAATTGTGTCGGAACAAGTATCATTCCAACACACTGTTATGGTATAATACCGCACGGCTTTCGACGAATCAGAAGCTGTTAGTGGTTCGGTTGCTATGGTTATGTCGAACAAAAGGTAGCTTCGCATTTGACGATTTGAACAGTTTTAAAGTTTTTTTGTATAGTTTCTAAAATCTTGTTAGAGAAAGTATAGTCTACAACACGTTTGGAATGGCATATTCCACACTCGCCTTCGACTCGGCCTACAAACATTTCGCTCGTGTGGAATATGGGCCATTCCATAACTTGTTATAGAATATACTATTCTTTGTTCAAATTTAAAATACCCACGCTTCCATGGCATTCTAAACCTATTTCAACAAAAACAAATTTAAAAATTTTTTTGAAAACATTTTTAATCCATTTATCACTACTTACAATAGAATAGATGAATTTTTTTTTACTCAAATTTAAAATTTCCACGTTTCATAACATTCCAAACCTATTTCGGAAAATAAAATTGTTTCACCATTTTGAAAAAAAAAAATTTACCACTAGAATAGATGGAAACATTTTCTTTTTGCTCAAATTTAAAATTCTCAAGTTTCATGACACTCTATACCTATTTCAGAAAAAAATAAATACATTTTTTCACCAACATTTTTGAAAATTTTTTTACCACTAAAATAGATGGAAAAATATGTTTTCTTTGATCAAATTTAGAATTTTCACGGACATTCTAAACCTATTTCAGAAGAAAAAAATGTTGAAAAGTTTCTTACCAACATTTTTGAAAAATTTTTAAAAAGTGAAATTTTTTAAACCACCACGTACTACTCCACTACGTGAATGTGGAATTGAAAATGTGACAGGTGGCAATAATATTTGGCATATGCACATATTACACTTTTATTGAAAATTGTACGGGGTGATCATCCCAAGAAATAATTCAGTCATGGTGAACATTTGTAAAGGTATTTGCGCAAGCCTTCTATACTTGGCACCTGTTATTTAATATTGAACTTTTGCTGTTGGATGAGCATTCTGTATATTTTTTTCACCAAAACTTATCAGGTTTTCCTTGTGATAATAGTAACTAAATTCCGATTATTATTTTCAATGTTATTTCGTAATTATTAATTTTTTAGAGTGATCGCCATACCCAAATAAAGAGGGATGCTCTGTGTAAATACCTTTACCGATGTTTTGCATTGAGTTTATAATACTGAGTACAAAAAAGTTTACTATTTAAAAATTGGGGGTGGTTCCCATTCCCTCTACGGGGGGGTTATTATGGAACGTCGAGATTTTAAATTTAAGACAAATAAAGTTTTCTGTCTGTCCGTCGGTCTGTCTGTAACTTTTTTGTCCGCACGTTTTCTCCGGAACGGTTTAAGATATTGACTTGAAATTTTGTACGTATATATTATAACGAGATCTGGAACTGGATTTTGAACATATCCGGTGAAGGGTTGGGAGGTAAATAGAGGTAAATAGGGGGAAATAAGTAAAGCAAGCTAGTAAGAGTAAAAAAACTTGAAATTTTTTATAATATTTTCCATCCCCCCACCACCACCTCATTATTAAAGAGGTTGACAAAAAAAATTGAGACGTTCATTTGAAATTTGGTATACATACATATATTGACAACAGGAACTAGATTATATTTTGGGATTATTCCGTTGAAGGGTTGGGGGCTAAATTAGGGGTAAATAGGGGAAAATAAATAAAGCAAGCTGGTAAGAATACAGAAACTTGAAATTCAGTGTATGTACTAGAAGTCATGGCATCAGACTTTTTAATAATATTGTTAACCCCCCACCACCCCTACTGCGTTATTAAAGGGGCTGATAAAATAAAATTTAGATATTCACTTGAAATTCGATGCACGTATATATTATAACAACATCTGGTATTAGATTATATTTTGAGATGATTCCGTTGAACGGTTGGGGATTAAATAGTACAGTAGTTTGGGATTTGATGTATATACTAGAAACGAAGGAATCAGATTTTTTTCTAATATTTTTCATTGCTTATCATAAAAAGGAAAGCTTGACTAATTGCCTAAAAAAGTCCTCTTTTAATTTTCTTGTATATGCTCTGATTTTCGAGAAAATATTGACAAACATTGCAAAATTTGTATTTTTAATGAGCGCGAATTTTCGTTTATTTGAATTTTTTGCGCGCGGCCTATAGAAAAAAATCAATTGCTCGAAAACCAAACAAGCTAGGAAGAGAAATCAAAATGGGGTTTAAAGGGGATATCAAATACTCCCTTGTGTTGCCATTTTTGATGGCTATTGATATTTATTGGTATAAAAAAATTAACAATATAATATAGTTATCTCTTGATTTTTTGTGCATCTAACTATTCACAGGCCCATAAAAATTAACTGACTATAATATAAGTTATAAATGCATTATCTTTTAGTTCAAGTTAGTACTTCACTGCAGAAAAGTTAGAAATAAAAATATTCATATTTACAAATTTACCAGCATGTTGAAGTTGCCAAAGAAAAATCCAAAAAAGGCTGCATATTCAATTTTTCGATGATATTTTTTGTATGCAATTTTTTAACTATTAAATGATTAGAAGCAATAGTTATATGATGTATAAACTAAAAAAAAATTTTGAGCTGAATTTTCAAGATGTTTGAGTCTTTTTTTTTTACTTTTAGGAAATAATAAGAAATTGGCCAAAATTTGGCTAACTTCAACATGCTGGTAAATTTGTAAATGTGAATATTTCGCTTCCTAACTTTTCTGCATTGAAGAACTACCTTGAACTAAAAGATAATGCATTTATAACTTATATTAAAGCCAGTTATTCTTTATAGGCCTGCGAATAGTTAAAAGAGGTAACTATATTATAGTGTTATTTTTATATACTAATAAATATAAATAGCCATCAAGGAAACACAAGAGAGTATTTTATATCCCCTTTAAAGCCCATTGTGATTCATCTTCCTAGCTTGTTTGGTTTTCGAGCAATTCAACATTTTCTATAGACCGCGCGCAAAAAATTTCAAATAAACGAAGATTGGTACGTAGAAATACAAATTTTGTAATTTTTTTCAAGATCGATTTTCACGAAAATTATGGCATATACAAGAAAATTACAAGAAGAGTTTTTTTTTAGGAGTTTAGTTAAGCTTTCTTTGTTATGACGAGCAATTTTCTAATATTTCAACGGTTAAAGAGTTATCAGTAAAATAAAAATTTTCTCACCAAAGGGGTTGCACTACACCCTCAGAACTGATTTGTATGGCTCCACTGACAGTTACTGAAGGAAAATGTCAGATAACATTTTCTGTTATGGAAATATTTATAATTATTGAACTACTAGTACTGAAGCCAATTTCATTCAGCTAAATATATAGAAATAAAAGTGAATAATCAAAATCTTTTCACTTAGTGTGAAGGACTTACAGGAAAAGGAGCAGTCGTTGAACGGACGTTGATTTTTATTGACCATTGGAGATCCGTTTCTTTAATATACCGCCTATCAATATTGGGCAGTTCTGCAGTCCTCCTGAAACCGGTACAGATTTAATACGACAGATGGCTGCTTATAACGAAAGTAAAATGCAAATTGCACAGGATGTGTAATTTTAGCGCTAATGGGTAGGGGGAATGGAGGTTAAAACGTGTATATCAAGGAGCAATTTTTTTTAAATTATGCTATTGCACCATGGTTTTTATGAAAGTCGATAAAATTCTTTTTCTTTAAGCGTTATAAAAACATGACATTTTGTAACTCATCTCATGATACCTAATAAGGTTTGACATATTAGACACTTGTGTGTTGCTATTAGCAGCGGAGGTATAAAATAGTTAGTTTTCGGAACTGCTGACATTACTTGGTTATTTGCTATAAATTAAAATTTACCGTTTGCATGCTGGGTTGACATATTTTCCATAAGACTACGTGTAAAAGTTTTTTTAAATTTTTAACTTTATGAGTTTCCTAGTGACTTTGGATTTTTTAGTGTTAAGGACCACAAGGAAATGGTAGTTCTTATCAACATTTATCGATTGCCAGGAGGGGAGACTGCAAAAAATGCCATGGAAAGTTGCAAATAATAAACAAATTAGTTTAATTAATTGAACTAAATCTGCGGTAGGTTCTTGGTGGAACATACTAAATAAAATAAGTACGGAACAGTAATACCAAGTGTTTTTAATACTTATTCTATTCCAAATTAGTTTATTTGTTTGAGCAATTGCTAATTACGCGAGATATCGACACAAAAAACTGTAAATTCTATATCAAAATGCAATATTTTGAATAAAATATCCGTATGACATTTTGTTGAACAGAAAAAATGGTTAATTTAGAACCCTTAAGGAGGTTGAGGCGTTACAGTCCCAACCAAAAGTAAGTAAGTAATTCTAAATCGGAACTTTTCCATAATAAATTATTACACAAGGTTATAAGTCGATGATACCAATAATTATTGTCATAAATACATAAATAAATCATTTATTATTATTAATTAATTATTTTAGTAGATTTCATTATTTTACTTAATGAACTAACTTTTGGATGTTTTGTCCAAACTTATTAAAAAAATAAATAAATTTATGTAAATAGCAGTATATTTTACAAATTTGTTTCAGTAAATAATTTAAAAAAATAGGAAGCAGTAAAAATTAAAACTAAATCATTAAATAATTGAAAAATCAGTTAAAAATCATTAACTAAAAGAGAAATTTGACAGTTTACAAACGTTTAATATTTTTTTTTTACTTACTAAAAGTCTCCTAATTAAATTGAAAATAATATTAAAATAAGCGTAAGGCATCAATGCTTTACACAGTTAGTTTTTGGAACTGCGGACATTATTTGGTTATTTGCTATAAACTAAAATGTACCGTTTGCATGCTGGGTTGACATATTTTCCATAAGACTACATGTAAAAGTTTTTTAAAATTTTTAACTTTATGGGTTTCCTAATTACTGGATTTTTTACAGAAAATTGTGTCATACAAAAATCTATTAAAGAAACTTTATTTAAGATTTTTTCATTATTTTCGTCTAACGCCTCAACCTCCTTAATTTGTTTATAACAGTTGAACGGTCAAAGATAAAAGTTGCTACAACGCGTGTTGATGAAACCTTAATGTTTTATATCTTGACTTGACAACGCGTTTTTTTAAATGGAATGGATTTCTTTGAAATTTATGCCCATATTTTGCCTTTCACCTTTAAAAATTTAAATTATTTCTAGCATGAAACGGTTTTTAACAACTATGTAATAATCATCATATTAGAATGATTATTTATTTTATCGCTTTCAAGGATGGGTTCTATAAGTTAGATATTGTAAAATATTTTTCCCCTCACTATCATTACAGAATAGGTACATAAAAATATAAAATTTAGTAATTTTCTAGCGTTGTAATTTTTCCATCCCCTCCCCTTTAACCCACCCCTTTATGAAAAACAATTTTATTAAATAATTTTTTTATAATCCTGAAACTTTTCTTGGATTATTAGCCAGATTTTCGGGTCTCCTGCCCCACTGTGCGTTGTATAACAAAACTCATTTTTGATAAAATACAGTAGATTTACTTTCATTATACCCGAAATGCAAGAACAACGGTACATTTCACTTGCTCCATTCTCCCCTAATTCATTTATGATCTATGTTTACCCTGGAATTTTCCTCTCGTGATATCTAGAATTAAAGATGTAGCAGAAGCCGTTCTCTGTGAACACGGGAAAGAATCCATCACAGCAATTATACGAGTTCGCTTTCCACTCGCATGTAGCAAATACTTCTTCACAGGTGTTCACTATCTAGAAAATAAATTATATTATTACTTTTGTGCAGTCTGCACATAGTGTGAATGTTCTTAATTTGTGGATATTATAGAGGGTTTGGATTTAGCTCGTCTTTAGAATTATAAGAAATATAAAACTAATTTATTTTCTTCTTTGAGCGAATTATTCTTTGTTTTAATATAACTGTAGTAAAACATATCCCTTATAGGATTTGGCGCACAGCAGAATCAGTGATCTATGAAAAATAAATACAAAAACTATCCATAAAAATATTTAATAATAGTAATAATAATAATAATTTATTGGTCAACGTTACATACAAATTGTACATGTAACAAGTCAAGAAGAAAATAAAGAAAGAAAAGAAGAAGTATAAGTACAAGTATAAGTCGGCATAATATTAAACTAGAAATAGAGAACAAACATTATTGATTGTAACAAAAAAAATCGGTAAAGGTCTTTACACAGAACTTCCCTCGTTATTTGTGCATGGCGGTCACTCTAAAAAATTAATAATTACGAAATGACATTGCGAATAATAATCGGAATATAGTTATTACTATTATTACAAAGAAAACTTGATAAGTTTTGGTCAAAAAAATATACAGATTGCTCATCCAACAGCAAAAGCTCAATAATAAATAACAGGTGCCACATACGGCAGGCTTGCGCAAATACCTTTACAAATGTCCACCATGACTGAATTATTTATTGGGATGACCACCCTGTACATTTTTCAATAAAAGCATAATAGGTGTATATGTCAGATATTATTGTCATCCGTCACATCAATCCAACATTCGCTTAATGGAGTGGAAGTATAGTGGTGGTTAAAAAATTTCATTTTTATTTTAACTTTTCAAAAATGTTTAAAAAAAAATCAAAAATTTTTTCTTCTGAAATAGGTTTAAAATGTCAAACGTAAAAATTTTAAATTTGAGCAAAAAGGAAAGTTTCCGTCTATTCTATACTAGGGGTAAAAGAAGTTTAAGATTTAAAAATATATATTTTTTAAATAGGTTTAGAATGTCATGAAACGTGAAACTTTTAAATTTGAGTAAAAAAAGTTTCCATCTATTCTAGTGTTAATTTTTTTTCCAAACTGGTAACAAAATGTTGCAAATTTTTTTTTTCCGAAATTGGTTTGGAATGTCATGAAACGTGGAAATTTTAAATTTGAGCAAACCAAATTTTTCGTCTATTCTATAGTAGTGATAAATAGATTAAAAATGTTTTCAAATTTTAAAAAAAATTTTTCAAAAACATTTTTAAATTTGTTTGAATAGTTTTAGAATGCCATGGAAACGTGGATAGTTTAAATCTGAAGAAAGAAAAAAAATTCTATCTTAGTGGTAAAATTTTTTAAAAATAGTAAACAAAATTTCTAATTTTTCTTTTAAATAGATTTAGAACGCTATGAAACGTGGAAATTTTAAATTTGAAGAAATAAAAAAAAATCCATCTATTTTAGTGGTAAAAAAAATTTCAAAAATGTTGGTAAAAAAATGTCAAAAATTTTTTTTTTCTGAATCAGGCTTAGAATGCCATGAAACGTGAAAATTTTAAATTTGAAGAAAAAAAAAATATCATTTTAGTAGAAAAAAATTTTTCAAGTGTTGGTAAAAAAAATTTAATTTTTTTTTTAATAGTTTTAGAATACCATGAAACGTAGAAATTTTAAATTTGAGCAAAAAAAAATTTTTTCATCTTGGTAATATAAAAAATTTTTCAAAAATGTTGGTGAAAAAAATTTTCAAATTTTTTTTTTTTCAGGAATAGGTTTAGCGTGTCATGAAACGTGGAAATTTTAAATTTGAACAAAAAAAAAATTTTTTTATCTTGGTAAAAATTTTTTCAGAAATGGTGAAAAAAATTTTCAAATTTTTTTTTTCCCGAAATAGGATTAGCGCGTCATGAAACGTGGAAATTTTAAATTTGAGCGAAAAAAAATTTTTTTCACTATTTATTCCGTTTAGACGGTCCACCCTGTATATTTTCCAGTGAAATTTCTACCATTTCTGCGCTGACAGTAGCGTCAACTACCTGCCAAATTTGACTGCTCTCCGTCAAGTAGTCTTTTAGTAAATAAGACAGACAGACAGACAGACAGACAGACAGACCGACAGACAGACAGACAGACAGACAGACTGACGGAATTGAAAAACCTATATTTTCGTAATCTCCGTGATCTGAAACGTCAGAATCCGTAAAAATCTCGGAGGGTGATTTTTTCTCGAATACAATACTTCCCTTCGGTATGCGAGGGAAGTAAAAAGCGTAACAAATAAACAGATAGCAAGTATATACCCGCATATGTTATGTTATTACAGAAACATTGAGATAGTACTGATTATAACTATTTATTGTTAAGGAAATCTGATACCATATAGCAGCATTTATCATATAAATAAAGTTTTAATCTATTTTTGAATTTCGCGAAGTGCGTGATAGTTTGATCTCCTTTCAAATAGACATAACATTTACTATGAGGTCAAAAATGAGCCTTATTATTCTCTTCTGGCAGATAAACACTCTTGCACAGTCGGAGGCTTCCCCCACGCGAGAATGCTAAAGGACAAGTGATTATAGGCCATGGAAAAGTAAATGGTTAAGGTGCCCGTCGGGAAAAATTTTGCTGATACATACTCTCTCCAAACTTCGTGTATGGCTTCATTGGACCTAGTCTGACAGCATTTTTCTCCATTATTTTTTTTGTTTTTGGGGCGTTTTCCCGCTAGATTTTCCGAAGCATGTCATTTTGACGGCATATAAAAAATGTATAGATACTGCTATTTTTCCAAGTAGAATAGCTTAAAAACGTTAATTGAAACGTGAAAAAATAATTGTCTGACAATAAATGTGGGTCACTGGGCGTGTCCGCTATCTCGAACATGTCGGAAAAACGACTATAAGAAAATGTATTAATAACCAGCTGATTTTCGCTGTATTCATTTATTAAAACATACAAAAACAAGTTTTTGTATTGTCTGACGAAAAATATTTTCCGATTTCCCAGTCTGGCGGGTCAAAGTTGTCGGTTTCATGACAGCAAAAAATTTATTCATAACCTTCAGACATTGGAAAATTATATGCAGAAAACAGGTATTTAATTTGTGGTATAAGTGTCTGACAAATACAGTGGGGCATAACGAGAGGCTGACAAAAAAACATAATTTTCCAATAGCGGCCATCGAAGTTAGGGCGATAAAAAAATGAAATTTTGTTTAGTCGAGAAGACGGTTAAAAAAGATAAGGTATTTCAACTTACTTATTTTATAATCTTTATTTTGAATTTTTCGAACTCTTTTAGGCTATCTGAATTCGACTTACCCAAGTTTTAAGTTCGATAATATTGAAAAATACGTAAAGCTTTTTGTAGACAAAAGTAGCGAAAAATTGTCTTTTAGTACGTTTAAAATCGCTATATCTCCGGTACTACTAGTCCGAAAATTTTCATCCAGGGCCCAAATTAAAGGTCTTGAAACAAGCTATAAGATAACACTTTACAATATCAGTTATAGCAAAGCACCTTTTATAAATGAAAAAACAATTAATCCGTTTTCGGTAAATATATGATTTCAATTTAAGTGTGCAATTTTGCATCAAAATATATGAAGTATGCAGCGAATAAAAAAAAACATTATGCACCAAAATAAGTTTTAGGGCGATGCTAAAAATGATCCTATTACATGAAAAACGAATTTCTGCAGCAGAAAAACGACATATTTGCACAAAAAACACTCCATTTTTCAAAGTTATTCTATATACCACGTGCATCAGATAAACCGTTACAATTCTCTAGTACTACCTACGTGTACTATACTACTACTATAGAATACAATACGGAGTGTAGAAAGACGTTCCACACTCCTATGTTCTATTGTAGAGCCTGAGTACTAAACAGATCTACACAGGTGACCTTGCATAAAACGATATATTTTCAAGCGCGAACTTCATGCAATTTATTTATGATTTTTGACACTGTATAAAAGGTTTTTTCAATGATTAGTGTGACATAATCATGACAATTTGAAGGAAATTACAACATTAAAAAATTGTATTTTCCAGGCGTCAGACTGAAAAACTGGAAAACACCTTTTGTCAGACAGTTAAAAAATTGGATTTGATTTATTTTTATTAAGCTATATTGAAAAAAATCAGCTTGTTATTTATAAATATAGCCTCAATATATATACATATGAATGTAACATCCAAGCGTAGCTTGACAACCACATAGAAAAATCTGTTAGTTAACATTTCCAGCTAAAAGGCTTTATTTCATATTTATCGTATTATAAAATTTACTTAAAAATCAAAAAAATTTGTAAAAAAATGTTATGAATACATTTTTTGCTGTCATGGAACCGACAACTTTGACGTGTCAGACTGGGAAATCGGAAAATAATTTTCGTCAGACAATATGGAAACTTGTTTTTGTATGTTTTAATAAATTAATACAGCGAAAATCAGCTGGTTATTAATACATTTTCTTATAGTCGTTTTTCCGACATGTTCGAGATAGCGGACACGCCCAATGACCCACATTTATTGTAAGACAATTATTTTTTCACGTTTCAATTCACGTTTTTAAGCTATTCTACTTGGAAAAATAACAGTATCTATACATTTTTTATATGCCGTCAAAATGACATGTTTCGGAAAATCTAGCGGGAAAGCGCCCAAAAAACAAAAAAAATGATAGAGGAAAATGCTGTCAGACTAGGTCCAATGAAGCCATACACGAAGTTTGGAGAGAGTATGTATCAGCAAAATTTTTCCCGACGGGCATCTTAACCAAAATGTTCATAAGGATAGCTTGATCTAGGACTGATTTCATCTGAAACAGTGCAAAAATGCTTTGTTTAGCTGACTACATACATGGTCAATATGTTTCTACCAGGAAGGTTTATTATCCCATAAGACACCCAGCAATTTAGCGTCTGAGCGAGTCTGGTAATATAAGTTCCTCATTGTTCATTAAATGTATAGGCAGCGGTTTTTGAAGGTGAAAATTAAGACAAACAGTTTCCTTTTCTTTTAATATTAAATTATATTGTTTCTTTGGCACCACGTAGTTAGAGATTCTGTGGTGTCTTTGACCAATTTATAAAGTTTATCCGATGTATCGGCTGACACTGTAATAGTGGTGCCATTCGCGAACATAGTCACGTGGCCATGGTCTAAGTAAGGCAAATCATTAACGTACAGCGTGAACAATAGAGGACCTAGCACAGAACCCTGTGGAACTCCAAGTGTAACGTTGATAGTTTCAGACGTTACTCCATCTAAGCTTACTCTTAGCTTTCTATTTTCCACGTAGGAAATTACCCATTGGAGAAAGTTTCCCCTAATACCAATGCTATATAGTCTTTGGCTTAAAATTTATTTCTAATTTTGCATTCTGTCGATAACCTTCATTTTCCAAAATGAATGTATTTATTTCTTCTTTCACAATTCTAATTGTCCACATAGCTCCTTACGATCACGAAGCTTAAAATGAGAACAAAAATAATACTCAATAAAAAATTAAAATTTACTTAAATGTCAAAATTAAACTTTGTTTTCCTCTGACAACCTGCATCTAATTGTGCTCCATATAAGTGATTTGATTAAAGCTACTGTTATTTGTAGAGCAGAAGATGGTTGGTAAATGAGACAAATTGCACTGCGATATAACATTAACAAAATTTGGTATTTAACATTTAAAAAAAGTTGTCTTCTAATCTCATAATCATATAAATATATGGTATCGTCAACAATATTGCATAATTGACACAGTTAATTATTGCCGTACTGAAATCAGAAAATATTTCAACAGGGCATTCCCCTGCCTCAAAATATTGAATTTTATGGTTATAAAATGTTGTTTTAGCCGCTATAGTTTTCAACAACGAAGACCGTGTTGTTTGTCGGACAAAATTCTAAATTCAGCTATAAAATTTAACAATTGCTCTAAATAACAATGTTCAAGTAATTTAGAAGAACTAAATGGCACTATTACTGGCCCATAATTCTCTAAAGTGTGGGGATTAATTTTTATGAAAATTGGTACTAGTTTAGCCAATTTTATAGATACTGGAAACGTTCCCGTTTTAGAAGGAATATTTACCAAATAAGTAAATGGTGTCACTAGTAATTTTAAGACTCTCACAATTAAAAAGCCGGTTACATCATCTGGTCCACATGAGTTTAATATTGAAAACATCTCGTCTTCAGTAAATGATCTTAGAAACAATGTTCGATAATTTTTGATTTTGAAGGAAAATAGATACTATTGGTAACTAGTATTTGATTAGCAATATTTACTGGCGTGATTACAAAAAAAATCATTAAATAGCTTATTTTAGGCTTGACGATTTTTGTGTGATTCTGTGTGATTCTGTATTTTGAACTGGCAGAGAAATTATAGGATCTCGTGCAATCTTTAATAAAAAAAATACGTTTGTGTGTTGTCTATGAGAGATATAAGTTCCAACAATGCCAACATATAATCTGTCCATAAAATGACTTAATACTTACTTCATAAATTAGGTCCTTGATTGAATGATGGGACAAATTTTTGTAATCCCTTGTACTGTTCACCTTGCTT
Organism: Stenurella melanura; assembly: GCA_963583905.1. Lineage (NCBI taxonomy): Eukaryota > Metazoa > Arthropoda > Insecta > Coleoptera > Cerambycidae > Stenurella > Stenurella melanura. The sequence continues at coordinate 151,654,002 of OY757312.1, forward strand.
CCATGCATTGCAACAAAACTATTCCAAGTTGCATAAGATAAACGACTTAAACTTGTAAAGAAAGATATGTCATCATCTGTGATATTTCTGAAATCAAATACAGAGTTACATAATAATAGTACAGCTATACAGCTATATATCTTTATTTAAATGTCATTTTAAAGAATATGTCGTAAGTCCTTATCGATGTGAAGGAGAGTCAAAGTTAGAAAAAACAAATCTTCGATAATATCGTTATCTATTAATTTCTTCACAAAAATAGCTGCTCTGAAAATTGTACCTCAGAAATTGTATATAACAATGTTTCTACATTTTTTTTGTTGTGTTTTCAGAAATACCGTGTGAATTTGCAAATAATGATGTATGTACCTGTCCTGTGCTATTTCTTAAGTTTCTCGTGGGTGCTGAATGAAGTGTTGCAGTACTTCCTGGTGTTTTCCCGCGTAGTTGATAGGCTCCTGTAGGAGCAACGGTTCTCCAAACGATGTTTCGGAAGAATCTTATCTGCCATCATCCGGTTCTCTCCGAATGCTGCCTAATGCTGCTCCTCGTTGCTCGAACTAAACTGGAGTTCTCCATGTTGTTCTATTCCTTATATATGCTCGGGCCTAGGGTGCGCATGCACACCTGGCTACGTATTACTGGCACAGAGTAGAGGGCCAATAATACGTAGTCAGGTGTGTTTGCGCGCCCTTGGCCGCAGCACAGAATAATAAAACAATCAGAATGGAATCTTTCAGGGTAGGGGAAGTTTCGCGCATTTCTAGATGCGCAACCAATTCTCCATGTTCCTGGGGTAAAACAACTGATAATTATGTGGTCTATACAGAGTTGCCAGATGTACAATAATTTCTGATAAACTAGGAATAAATAATTGTATAAATAGCCTTCATGTAGTACATTTGCAGTAATCAAATGTCTTCAAATTCAGTTTCTTCAGAAATGAGATTGTTTATTACATGAAAAAAATTATGTACTAAAATTAATCATAATTTTCCTGTACCTTATGGTAATTTCAAAAATTCATCTGTAGCAACATTACAGATAACCAATTGGTCATATGTTTTAGATTTATTTGTTTCGTTTGTTTCGTTGTTTATTTACGTTGATCAATGCCAATGCCTGACATGTGGCCTGACTGCATTTATTTTGTGATACTCTCATGTAAAATAAATAATATTTTAAAGTAATATTGACATATCATCTAATCCACTTATAATTCGTTCGAACGTGAATACACAGACGTATACTATGTTTCCACATCGATCTCGTACATCTTCACATTTTTGTGTACCTAATCAATCGCGTCATCAGTAATGTTTTGTACTAAAATTATAATATAACATAGTCAATATATATATTTACTTTACACTCATAATGAAACAACAATTTATACACACCTCTCATATGACCTAATTTCAGTATTGTATTTTATTGTATTGTATTTTAGAAACACTTTTTATTGAATATTTCAGGACGGGATATTTACTACTATTTAATTAATCATTAGCATTAAAATATATGGTTTCATTAATAAAACAAGATATAGGTGTAATTATTAAACAGCATATATAGGGATAAAGTCAATCGTATAGAATAAAAATAGACATTTATTGTCCCATGAGATTAATTCCATAACATTGAGATAAAATAGGCTTCTTCAACAGTTTTGTAGAAAAATATTATAATATGGTTAAGCATTTAAAAATTCCTCTACAGAGTAGAAACAATATTTAATTACATATGCTTATGCTTTGAGATTATATTAAAGAATTTTATGACATGGCATTGTTTGACATTATATGACAATTTATATATTTATTGCAAAATAATGCATTTTAATACAATGGGCTGTTTTTATAAAGTTCATATTGCAGTCACTCACGTCCTGCTTCGTATCATAATAATTATGATTATTTAAATGCTGTGTAAAGTTGTCAAAATTTGTTTTTAACATTGCATGCGTTAGTGTGATCCACTGTTTTCTACAAAATTAGTACGATGAAATGAGAAGTTCAGCACTAACATACAAAGAGAACTTTTATAAAATTCAGAGACAATTATTTTATAGTGTTTCTTGAGAAAAGTTGAAAAGTGTATTCTACAAAATTAAATTACAAATTTCTAAGTGCGGACCTGACTACAACAGTACAGAATACGTCCCTGATTTTAACCCCAACAAGATGGCCAATTCTGGAGTTAAATTGTATATGGGCAATGCTGAGAGTTTCCCTTCTGATTGTTTTATTATTCTGTGGCCGCAGTATGTATATAAGAAACCGCACAACACGAAGAACGCCACGAACGCCAGCACAGTTCGTGCAACGAGGAGCAGCAGTAGGCAGATATTATGGCATTTTGTACTCTATATCATATCATATCATATTAAATTTAAGAGTGTCTCTATAGTGTCAATGCTAAGATGATAATCAGAGAAGTAAAGTGAATTGCCAGTTTACAAGATACGATGGAGAGCAGACAGTAGAATCGAAGGTAAGTACAATTTTTCCTTTCTCCTATTTAACGTATTTGTATGCACGTTATAAGTAGTAATAAAAAAGGCAATAATCTGTGTTACATATTATAGGTGAAGAGCCTGCTGTATAGATTTCCTATGAATAAGATACATGAAAATCTTTATGTGAGTGAGTACAGACATACAGGAAGCCATTTTTCATTTTTGCAAATTTTGCCCGCGTCATGGAATTCTGACGTCACTTCCGGTCACGATTTTTTATGTCATCGAATACATGAATAAAACTTACGTCAAAATGTAGGTTTTGATTTATACAACGAGATTGTAATGGGGTGCCAGGCTTAATTTGTCCGCAACCTTGAGACACCCTCGATTAAAGTTTATTTTGTGTGTTTTCTTAAGTTGTCGAATACATGAATTATTTTTTTTTGTTAAAGTACAAGACTTCTAGTTATTAAGAAATAATTGGCTGCCTCTTCCTATTTGCCTGCATCCTCCCATTTTGACGTTACTTCTGGTAAAATTCCATGACGCGGGCAAAATTAGCTTATAAGAATAGTGGCTCCCTGTAGGTCTGTGGTAGTACTTACTCATATACAAAGTTTTTCATGTATCTTGTTCATAGGAAATCTACACAGCCCGCTCTCTAAGTATTAGTATATTTCAAGTTTACCTAAAGCCGTGCTCCACAAGCAATTTTTCGATATTAGTTCTGGTGGTAGGTATTTCTTGACATACTGTTAGAGCAGGGAAGGCCACCGGCCAATTGTGGAAGTCTGTGTCTAGGCCAGTGATGGTGGGATTTGTTTGAAATTTTTCCCATAAACTGAATATTATTACTGTCGTAGCCACAGTTCCAATAGACACACATATAAACCATAGTAACCTAAAATCATTAGAGGAATATTAGAGATTTTTCTTCCTTTGTACTTATTTTTTTTAAATTATATAATTATAGTTTTTCACCATTGGTGGAAAATCCGTTAGGATGTTATGTACACAATATTAAAGTGAGAAGCGGAAAGTTATTTTTGATGCATTCGACAATGCAAGAGAATTCGTTTTTTTGTATTTGTTTATTTTTTTTCTTCTGATTAGTATAATTTTTCGCTTTGAAATACCTAATCGATAATTCTATCGTGATCAGCCACTGCAAAAACGGGGGAGGGCGCATTGACTATCCAAAGTGTAATTAATGAATTTTATACCACTTGGAAGGGTTGAAGCAACCCACGAGGTCGCTACCACCTTCTCTTCCGCGAAAACTGATGGGATATGCTCAGGAATAACGATCATATGCCGAAGAATCTGTAAATTCTGGATAGTATGCCTTTTGGTGAACGAGGGATGATTTCTGCACGTTTGAGGAGTAAGGAGGGGTTGGACCTAAAAATGAATATTTTTCCCACGATCAGCGATCCTGAAAACGAGGGGATACGCATTTGAACCGAATCATTTAAAAACATGATGTTACACCCCTTGCGAGGATTTAATTAAACCCTAGGCCTGTTGTTTGGATTCCACTTACTATGTAATGAGTATCCATCTATGATATCTATGTCTATGTTATTTCAAGTATAATCCGTTGATAAATCACTCCCCAGACACGTTTATACAAGAAAATATAAAGAGCGATTCATAAAAGTGGTAGTGTTGTAATGAAGCATTTTTATATTGTAGAAATTGCACCCGACACCGCCGTCTATTTCTCTATCTAGGATATAGGTATTTTCTAATACAGGTATTGGGCGTAATTTCTAGTGTGGAAATTACACCCAAACCCACCGTCTATTTTTGTATTTTAAATATTAATATTTTATACTGTCCACACAGAGCATAAATAAGTAATATACTTTCATTTAGCAAGTAGACATACACGCCGCTAGATGGAGCACTGTCTCCATCACTGACACTATTGGCTTCACCGTTAACGAATGCTTGGCCCAGCCAGCCAAATAATTAATTATTAGCCCGGGTCCATTCATTTGGACCGTTACCAGGCTAATTGGAAACCGCCGTCTCATAGGAGAGAGAGAGTAAGTAAAACCGACCGTAAATAAGCAGCTTGGCTGGGACTAAGTGCCATCCGTGTACTAATCCCGGTTTGCTCCGCCGTGTGTCTGGGAAGATACATTGGTTGGCAACAAGTCTCGTGTTTGCCCTCTGGCCTGGTTGCGTCGTCTGGAGGACAAGCGAGCACTTGGGAAGCTTGGGGCTTTCTGGTCTGGGTGCGTCGACTGGAAAGTCACAAAGCCTTCTAGCACACCGAAGTATCATCCCCGACCAAATACCGCCTACCGGAGTGAGCCAGTGTGCAAGTTGGGAAACTTTCCGCTGGTAACAGGTCTCGTGTTTGCCCTCTGGTCTGGTTGCGTCGTCTGGAGGACAAGCGAGCACTTGGGAAGCTTGGGGCTTTCTGGTCTGGGTGCGTCGACTGGAAAGTCACAAGGACATCCACCAGCGCAAAGTAGCGCCCGTGAACCTCGTTGGTTTAATCTCTCCTTTGGGGTGATTACACCGACAAGGAACCGTGACCGGAAGTGTGTACTAACCTTAGGCTCTGCGCCTTAGCCAAGTTGCCCGAGTATTTGTTTACTATTGTTTATTGTGTTTTTGCTTTCCTCCGCCTGGTATCTGCTCTGTCCGTTTTATACCGATAGTCGTTACTCCGACTTACCGTTCCGTTTCTCTAAGTTCGTATCCTGCTTGTAACCGCCCTCTTGCTTCGCCACCGTCACCGTTAACCGTAGTAGTTATAGGTTAGGTATATTTGTAGATATTAGGATTTTTATTATAATAAATATGTATATTATTTAAACTGTGCCTTTTACTGTGTGTGTGTGAAGTCTGACATCCCTAGACCCCTGGACATACCGTGTCTCCTCTGACGCTATCCCAGCCCTACCGAAACAGGCTGTGTTAAGAGGCTAGCGTGGGTCCTTTACACCACGAGAAAAATTGTAAAGGTGGCGCCCGAGCTTACCGTAACCGCACCGAGCTCGAGTGCCAAAGTGACGCCCCTTCACTCAACCGACGAGTGAACCAAACGTCACATACTTTGGCGCCCGAGCAGGGACCGTAAATAGGGAAAGTAGTTTAGACTTCACATTCGGCAGTCACCGAAAGCAACCGAATTCTCCGAATAGACACTCATAGGCGTGTGAGGTGTCATTTTCGACTAAACCGAGCACGAGGAACCGATTCCGACTACTGCCGAACCGCTCCGACCGCTCCCGAGGGCGTTATTAACCATTTAATAACCCCTTTGGGAATTTTTTCGAACCAGAGGCAGTTTCTGTGGAGTTAACACACGAGGAGGCTGCACTTCTAGCAAAAACCCGATCTCCGACCGAACACTTCCGAAGTCCGCCGAAGGTACCCGAACACACAAAATATCGTGTGGGGTATCGTTTTCAGGGTAATCAAACCCAAGGAATCGATTGGTGACGTTTGCAACCGGATCCGACCGTCCGTTCCGCGGAAAAGTGTGCTACAGCCAAGTTACGGGTCTGAATTGAGTAGGGCCCATACTAGGTGATAAACAGCACCCCGACACACCTTCTGCACCGACTTTTACCGACCGCCCGGATTCTGTCCGGAATACCTGACCACTCCGGAGACTGGAGTTACTAGGCAAGTGACCCCTCATTTAGCAGTAACTCGAGGACGCTGAATCGATTGCCGCTGGTTTCGTCACGATCCGACCGTCCGTTCCGGAAAAAAGTGTACCGTGGAGAGGGGGAAAGCCGCAACCAGTTAAAACCGATAAAAATCAGTTGTCCGCACCACCAGACACCGTCTAAATCGACCCTCACCGGATTTTGCCCGGAGTTCTAGAAACTCCGGTGACAGTGGAGATATAGCTTGTGACCCCTCCTGGAATAGTAAATCGAGTGCGCAGAATCCAACGGAACTACTCTCGACTCGATATATCAAGCCGTTTAGGAGTTAGCAGAGAAGACTTGGTCCTGGGCCACCGTAGCGAACAGACCTCTCTGGGATACCGCTCAGACTGTTCACTGACAGCCTTTGGCTATTGTTACCGTTCCGCACACTTCATAGTGAGCTACCGTTACGATAGGATCTCTCTGAGACACCGCTCAGACCGCCCATTGTTACCTGTTACTTCTTACCGACCGTTACCGTTTACTACCACCCCGTGGTAGAAGAAACCACGAAAGATGTCCACCGAAGAAGATCAAAAAGACGTGAACATAGAACCGACCGAGGATACCGCAACCACCGAAGGAATAGAAAACCGCCTCAGCTGGATATATAAGCTGAGAAAAGAACAGCTGGACGTCGAATTAGGGAAATTCCGTCTAGACCTTTCAGGCACTGTGGATGACAAGAAGCGCCGCCTAGTAAAATTCATCAAAGACGGCTGTACCTCGCCATTGCCACAAGTCACCAGACCGGTCTTTCCGCTACCAGCACCACCGCCACTAACTCTAACCATACCGACTACTGTACCGTCTTCATCCGCTCAAACAGTGAACAGGACATTAGAACCGCTGAACATCCGTAAATGGGGTATCCAGTTCAACGGGAAAGGAGACCCCGCTGCCTTTCTGGAAAGAATAGAGGAAGTGTGCTCATATACTGAAATTCATCCGGCACAACTGTTACCTGTACTAGCAGAATTATTACAGGGACCCGCCTTACTTTGGTACCGAAACAACCGCTCGCACTGGAGAACCTGGGAAGATTTTACCACCGAATTCCGCATCTTTTACTTCCCTGTGAACTATCAGGAGGAGATAGAAGCGCAAATCAGCCGCCGCCTACAGCGACCAGATGAACCTGCAGGTACATATCTGACCGATCTCCAAACACTCATCCGCCGACATGGAGATCTTACTCCGCAGCAGGAACTCCGGTGGCTTTACCGAAACTTACTTCCCGATTATAGGCAGTACATCCCGAGGTCCGGACTAACCAATGTAGCCGCTTTGATCGCCGCAGTCAAAGAATTTGAGTCGCTGCGTCAGGAAGTACAACAAGTCTACCGTCCTAATAATGCCCCGCCACGCTTGACCGTCACACCACCAGCAGCACATCCTAAACCGTCACCGCCAAAACCGGAAAATCCACAGTCGCCACCACCGCAATTGGAGCATCATATGACCGGAAATAACCACCAGAATACAAGAAGGTCAAGGGACCCAGCTCCACCTGTGAACCGAGAGACAAACCGCGTAGACAGGCTATCAACCTCCGCTAGCACCGCTCCCATAAACGGAGGCACTATCTGTTGGAGATGTGGAAGAACCGGACATTTCCGCAGCCAATGCCGTTTCCCACCGAAGTTATTTTGTTCCCGTTGTGGGCGACCTGGCACCATGACAAGAGATTGCTCATGTCCTAGGAAACTCACCAGGAGTTGTACCGTTCCGAGGCCAGGCCGTACTACTGCCACCTCGGCAGAAACCGTCCCCAAAGATGACCGACCACACATCCAGGTGACTATGTATGGCCACATCTTTTCCGCATTATTCGACACTGGAGCCGTCCGATCCTACGTAGGAAACCGTGTGAAGGAGTTGTGCCACCAACTAAAAATACCGTCCGTCCGCATAACCGCCCCGTCTGCCCAGCTAGCCGATGGAAAATTGGTAACAATCGACGAGTCCTACGACTTAGAGTTTGTAATAGCCGAAACTCCATTCTTTGAACGACTGTCCTATATTCCGAATTTATCGTCAGACATTGTACTAGGAATGGATATCCTACGTACACAGAACTTTACGATCCACCTACCTACGACAACCGTTTACCTGAATAACCGCCCCGTTTCATCTTCACTTCCGAACAGTCCGTTGGGAGGGATAGCCCTCGCTCTATCACAGAGGGAGGAGACAAAACTTCAAGAGTTCTTAGATACCGAGCTGCCCAGTTTTCAGGACATATCTGGAACCACGAAATTAACCCAACACCATATCCGGCTCTCACAACCGGAGCCGATTAAGCAACGATACCGTCCGCAGAACCCGAGGATGCAGGAAGTCATCAACAAGGAAGTAGACGAAATGCTGGCCAACGGCATTATAGAACCGTCTAATAGTCCGTGGAGTTCACCAGTAGTTATCGTCCGTAAAAAGGATGGGAAACCCAGGTTCTGCATAGATTTCCGGAAGGTGAATGAAGTCACCGAGAAGGATGCTTATCCGTTACCATACATCAACGCCATCCTAGACAAACTCCGCAAGGCTCGGTACATCTCAAGTATCGATCTGAAACAAGGATACTGGCAGATACCGCTGTCTGAAGAAAGCAAGCCGATTACCGCGTTCACCGTACCGGGCAGGGGTCTGTTCCACTTCCGAGTGATGCCGTTCGGACTCCATTCCGCCCCTGCCACCTTCCAACGCCTACTGGACCGCATAATCGGGCCCGACATGGAACCCTATGCATTCGCCTACCTCGACGATATTATTGTTCTAGGTGAAACTTTCGAGGGCCATCTACAGAATCTACGAGAAGTTTTCCGACGGTTAAGGATTGCAAACTTGCAACTTAATCCCGAGAAGTGTCAGTTCTGTAGGAAGTCACTAAAGTACTTAGGTCATGTAGTAACCTCAGAAGGAATACAGACCGACCCGGACAAAGTGGAGGCAATTGAGAAATTCCCCACCCCCCGGAACGTCCGAGACATCCGCCGATTCCTTGGTGTTGCCTCCTGGTACCGACGCTTCTCCGAAATTGTGACTCCGCTGACCCGATTGTTAAAGAAAAACCACCGTTTCAAGTGGACCGACGAACAAGAACAGGCTTTCAAGAGATTAAAGACTTGTCTCACCGAAGCCCCCGTACTGACTTGTCCTGACTCCGAGAAACCGTTTACTCTCCAGACCGATGCATCCGACCAAGGCCTTGGCGTAGCTCTGACCCAGGAAATTGAGGGTCATGACAGGGTAATAGCTTACGCCAGCCGCTCACTGTCCTCAGCCGAGAAAAACTACTCCGTAACGGAACGAGAATGCTTGGCCATTGTCTGGGGAATAGAGAAGATGAGGCCGTATCTGGAAGGATACCGCTTCACCGTACTGACCGATCACCAATCTCTGCGATGGTTACACTCTATCAAGAGTCCGACCGGCCGTTTAGCTAGATGGAGCGTATTCCTACAGCAATACGACTTCGAAATTAAGTACCGTAAGGGAGCCCTAAACCGGGTAGCCGATGCACTATCCCGCCAACCGCTAGACCGACCTCTTCCCGAGTCTGAAACCAACGAACTATGTGCCCTGGATGAGGCACCAAACTGTTCATGGTATCAACGGAAGAAAACTGAAGTCGAACGGAACCCAGAAGCATTTCCGGATTATTGTGTACGTAATAACCGGCTGTACCGCCACTTCTGGGATTCCAGTGATCTACGTGAATCAGATATGTCTGATCCATGGAAACTATGTGTTCCTACAACGCCCCGCCGCACCGTTCTACAGGAGAACCATGATGCTCCGTCCGCCGGACACATGGGGATCGCTAAAACCATTGCCCGAATAGCTCAGAAGTACTATTGGCCAGGGATGTTCCGTGACATCGCCAGATATGTACGTAGCTGCATGCAATGTCAGCGATACAAAGTCTCCCAGCAGCAGACACCAGGAACCATGCAACCGTCCGTCAGTCAACAACCGTGGGAAACCGTCAGCACCGACCTAGTAGGACCGCTGCCCCGATCTAGTAAAGGGAATAACTACCTCGTAGTTTTTCAAGATCGCTTTACCAAATGGATTCAGTGCCGCCCCCTACGAAGTGCTACCGCCCGTACCGTTAGTCAGGCACTTTACGATGAAGTCATTACCCGCTTTGGTTGCCCCCGTACTGTCATTACCGACAATGGTAACCAATATGACAGTCGAGTATTCCGATCCTTACTGGAAGAGTTTGGAATCCAGCACCGTCTGACACCACCGTACACCCCACAAGCAAACCCAGTCGAACGAGCTAACCGCACCATCAAAACCATGATAGCCCAGTACTGTGAGATGGACCACCGAAAATGGGATCAGCAATTGAACGATCTCCAACTGGCTATCAACAGCTCGAGACACGAGTCGACAGGATTCTCGCCAGCGTTTCTGAACTTTGGCCGTGAGATGTCCTTGCCGAAAACTATTCTTCAAACCGAGACTGGGAATACCGCCGAACCGTCCGAGGAGAACAATATACCACCAACACATACTGACCGCCTGCAAAAATTACAAGAAGTGTTTGAGCTGGTCCGTAACATGTTAGTACAAGCCTGCGCCAACCAAGGCAGGTATTATAATCTCCGCCGTCGAAAAGTCCGTTTACAAAGGAGAGACGCCGTCATCCCGCCTACCGACAGCACCAAGGAAAGAACCCGAAGAACCACCCCGGAGAACACTGGTACCACCAGTCCGCAATCCCTGCCAAGACGCCGTCTTCGCCCGAGGCGCGAGGCTCATTAGGTAGACTCCCGCCCGGATCTTTTGTTCCAGTGTACCTGGTTTACCTTAAGAAAACAGATGACCTACCGGATTCATTATGTTTTTCTTGTAACATTATTGTAGTATTATATTGTTTTCTTTCTCCAGTTTAGTTTTTAGGATTGTTAAAGACGTACTTACCCCCAAATAAAGTTTAAGCAACCATTGTGGGGTAAGCGCCTTAATTCCGATAGGGACCGTTTTTTTTTCTAAGGAATGATTTTCTTGTTTTGTTTTATTAGCTCCTTGTTTTCAGTTTCTTTCTTTTAGCAACCAAGGAAGACACGGAAAAAAAAAAAAATAATCATTTCATTTTTATTATTTTTTTTTTTAGCGAAGTAAGAGGGGGATGTAATGAAGCATTTTTATATTGTAGAAATTGCACCCGACACCGCCGTCTATTTCTCTATCTAGGATATAGGTATTTTCTAATACAGGTATTGGGCGTAATTTCTAGTGTGGAAATTACACCCAAACCCACCGTCTATTTTTGTATTTTAAATATTAATATTTTATACTGTCCACACAGAGCATAAATAAGTAATATACTTTCATTTAGCAAGTAGACATACACGCCGCTAGATGGAGCACTGTCTCCATCACTGACACTATTGGCTTCACCGTTAACGAATGCTTGGCCCAGCCAGCCAAATAATTAATTATTAGCCCGGGTCCATTCATTTGGACCGTTACCAGGCTAATTGGAAACCGCCGTCTCATAGGAGAGAGAGAGTAAGTAAAACCGACCGTAAATAAGCAGCTTGGCTGGGACTAAGTGCCATCCGTGTACTAATCCCGGTTTGCTCCGCCGTGTGTCTGGGAAGATACATTGGTTGGCAACAAGTCTCGTGTTTGCCCTCTGGCCTGGTTGCGTCGTCTGGAGGACAAGCGAGCACTTGGGAAGCTTGGGGCTTTCTGGTCTGGGTGCGTCGACTGGAAAGTCACAAAGCCTTCTAGCACACCGAAGTATCATCCCCGACCAAATACCGCCTACCGGAGTGAGCCAGTGTGCAAGTTGGGAAACTTTCCGCTGGTAACAGGTCTCGTGTTTGCCCTCTGGTCTGGTTGCGTCGTCTGGAGGACAAGCGAGCACTTGGGAAGCTTGGGGCTTTCTGGTCTGGGTGCGTCGACTGGAAAGTCACAAGGACATCCACCAGCGCAAAGTAGCGCCCGTGAACCTCGTTGGTTTAATCTCTCCTTTGGGGTGATTACACCGACAAGGAACCGTGACCGGAAGTGTGTACTAACCTTAGGCTCTGCGCCTTAGCCAAGTTGCCCGAGTATTTGTTTACTATTGTTTATTGTGTTTTTGCTTTCCTCCGCCTGGTATCTGCTCTGTCCGTTTTATACCGATAGTCGTTACTCCGACTTACCGTTCCGTTTCTCTAAGTTCGTATCCTGCTTGTAACCGCCCTCTTGCTTCGCCACCGTCACCGTTAACCGTAGTAGTTATAGGTTAGGTATATTTGTAGATATTAGGATTTTTATTATAATAAATATGTATATTATTTAAACTGTGCCTTTTACTGTGTGTGTGTGAAGTCTGACATCCCTAGACCCCTGGACATACCGTGTCTCCTCTGACGCTATCCCAGCCCTACCGAAACAGGCTGTGTTAAGAGGCTAGCGTGGGTCCTTTACACCACGAGAAAAATTGTAAAGGTGGCGCCCGAGCTTACCGTAACCGCACCGAGCTCGAGTGCCAAAGTGACGCCCCTTCACTCAACCGACGAGTGAACCAAACGTCACAGTGTTTGGCCGTTTCAGGGGGTTGAGGCTGTCAAAAATTTCTCCCAAAACTTAAATCGTGTTCAGCACCCTCGAAATGGGGGTTAATTTCGTTTCTGCGCGAAATATTTACAAAAGATTAGCATCCTTATAAAGACTACAACGCAACAAAGATGCTTTAGTAGTGGACGAAAAAAAATATTTTCAATCATTCTCATTTTAAGCATTACCAGAATACGGTAAATCATTACAAATTGCTGCAGATCCTTCGCCTTTCCTTCTTGATGTCGTTGATGTCTTGTGTATAACTCTATGCACTAATATTTAAATCAGTGGATTTGAAAAACTTTATATGATTTCCCATTAACATCACAGTGTAATTTTACTTGCCCGTTCAAACTGTTTATAGTTATTTTGCTTGATGATTTTAACACATAAAAACTTATTTAATAAAAAAGTAGATTAACTCAATAGGTATATGCAATGTACAAAGTTTTTTAATAAAAAAACTAAGTACACTTTTATATTCCCTTGAACTGAGGCCACTAACATAAATCCGCTTTTTAATATCTATGAGCGTGTTAGAAAATAAACATATTTTACACGAGAACGAGCCTGCAATAAATTACACACTCGAAGTGTATAATTCACTAAAATAACAGATATTAAAAGACGTAGTTAATAGAGAAACTTAAAAGAAAATAGTACAGACTGGATGTCCGTTACACGAATAAAAAGATCAAATATAACAAGCGTTCACTTTTGATCTCTGAAAATGAAAGAATCAAACAAGTAAATATAATATACCCTACGGTAAAATCTGATTAAAGGTTTATGTGCTTGGTAAATATCCTTTGACGTAAGGAATCTGTCACTAAATAAGGACAAAACAGCGAAAACAAAATTTAATTTCCCCTTGGAACTTCCAAAACTCCGAATTTAACTGTCTATAATCGGAATTCGTAGATTATTATGAAAGGGATTTGTTGTATCATTCAAAATGAAACACAATATAATTGAATAACAAAGTCAGTGAAATAAGATATTTAGAATGAAGCGATTGTTGAGATATAAGCCGTGGTAATATATTCAGGACGAGAATATCTTATGGTCCAGGAGGCAACTGCAGAATTTAGCAGTTTAGAATACTGCAATAGTATGCCCTAAACTCATAACCGCTGGTCGGCCGATCACGGTCCCTGGCGGTAATGAGTAATTACGGTAATTATTTATTGGGGCAATGGGGCGATTTTGGTGACAAAGTGGACGATTTTTTTTTAAACTAATTTGTTAATTATGATCCAAAGAATGTAAAATGCTCGGTCGGCCGATCCCCACCCCTGGCGATAGCCTTGGCCGACCATTAACAACAATGCAATTTTGAATGCCTAGCCTCCCCCAAGGAGTGACCAGGTCGGCCTTGGTCTATTCGAAAGAACAAAATTTTTCCTTTCATAAAACCCTAGTCGGCCAATCTCGGTCCCTGGCTTTAATGAGTAATTACACTAATTGTCGTGGGGGGCACAGGGGGGATTGTGGTGACAGAGTGGACGATTTTTTGTTTAAACTTTTTTTATTGTAATCTCGAGTCTAAAATGCTCGGTCGGCCGACCCCCCTGGTGATGTCCTTGGTTGTAAAACAGTTTAATTTAAAATTACGAACTAGGAAAATTGGCATAATTTTTAAATTTAAATCTAACTATTTTGCAATCCACTGAAATTATTGAATGAAAATTAATAGTAATATTCTTGTTAAGGTTCTACTTAGGTAGTCTATAACTTTTTAAAATATACGTACTAAGAGAAAAAAGTTATGGCCAAAAACAGTAAATATTTCCCTATCGGATGTCTCTTTCTAGGGAATGGCCACCTTAAGGGGGTATTATTCCAAAAAAAATTTTACTCAAAATATGTATAATTTGTTTTCTACAGAATTTCGAAACGAATAGTATCTACGTTTATGAGATTATAATAAGGAAGCACGTTTTCCTTCGGTGTGTTGTTGGTGTCCAGATTTTACCAAATGTGGCCTTGACAGGCCCCTGGTTAGTGATATAACATGTCCCTTTATAAACAAAAAAAAATTAATAGGACGAGTTTTCCTCGGTGAGAATCGTAAAAGTCACTAATGGAGTTTCTTAAAAAACCAAAGGTGGTGGCCATGTCTTACATAGAGTGGCCTTAATAGGCCCTTGATAAATGTCAGCATATGTGCCCTTCGAAAACAAACAACTTTCATTCGGACAATTTTTTTCTTCGATCCAAATTTAAAGTTATTCCAAGTGTAACTTCAAAATGAAACACGTATATTTATTTCAATAAATGGTATATGCATTTTTTTAATTAACATCGTAGATATTTTTTTTCAAATGTAATTTTATAAAGCAAAATGCCATCATAAACACGCGATGAATTCCGATCATACAGTCAGAAAAAATTTACTAGTTTTAAGCAAATCCATGTATTTGAATCAGATTTTATTGAATCAAAGTTTTTTTTCCTGTAAAACAAACAATTATTTAATTACTTCAAGAAAATTGATTTATTTGATATTACGTAATTCAATATCTTAGAAACAATTTAAAAAATCATAAAATGAAATAAATAATTTACTTGAATTAAGTAAAATTTTATACAATTAAATAAATGATTTACTAAAAACAAAGAAACATTTCATAGGTTCGTATTTAAATTAGAACGTTTTCTTAAAACTATAGAAATTTACCTAAAACTATAGTACACTTTTTCTCTGAGTGCAGTTGCTACAACATTTATCACCCCAGAAGTTATAAAAGTGAAAACAGCGAGGTAATAACAATTCTTTTGATAATTCACCCTTTCGAATATTCCAAGACCGATCTGCTAAATTCGTGCGTGAGAAAAGGCATTTAGAATGTTGCAAATGGTCGGCCAAGGACATCACCAGGGGTGGGGGTCGGCCGACCGAGTATTTTAGACTCGAGATTACAATAAAAAAAAAGTTTAAACAAAAAATCGTCCACTCTGTCACCACAATTCCCCCTGTGCCCCACGACAATTAGTGTAATTACTCATTAAATCCAGGAACCGAGATCGGCCGACCAGCGGTTATGAGTTTAGGGCATACTATTGCAGTATTCTAAACTGCTAAATCCCGTCCACTCGTTCCCCGCACAAATTTGCAGTCGTCTCCTGGACTATTATTTGGATTTTGAAAATCTTGTAGTAATGCTGCGTGGTTCAGAAGAAATATGCGGATTCGAATGAATAGTAAGTATTTTAAAAATGCTATCCTTGATTGATTGATTGATATGCCAGCGTAAGGTAGACATTGCTGCCGCTTCCGGACATCCAATCTGGATATTTTTATATGCCACTGAATACGCTGGATTGGATATGGGACATGTTTGTTACCAGCAGCGACAGCTACATAACGTATGGGGTGGGAATATAGGATGGAAAGTGTAGGTGTTTGTGAGATGGTTCTTTTAATTTTCGATCTATCATCATCTCCCTATTCATTCTTTTTCATAGTCATCTGTATCTAAAATTTAGCAGAGAGACACTTTGTGTACCGATTCGTCAAGGTAAAGCAGAATAGAAAGTAAAATCTGTGAAAAATGAAAAAGAAATCTAGGAGAACATTTGGGACGCTCTGTATGTCAAACATACCCCAACTCCTTTGACCTGAGAGACATTTTTGTATTTGTAAATAAGCCCAGTCTATGGACCATGTGACAAGGATTAATAAAGCAATAAATATAACTTATCTCTTCGTCTGTGTATATGCTGGCAGCTTATCTCTTTGTTATGTAGGATTCTTACCCTACTTGCACTCACGTGACCATTTGGGCTATTAAAAAACAAACAAACAAACAAACAAACAAACAAACAAACAAGTAATTTTCAAATACTAATTCCATATAAACCTTGTTTTTCTATTGTGACACTTCATTTTACGCAGATTTTCTTGGCCTACAGGTGACTTAAATATTATCGAGTTTAACCGGGTTTTAACCGATTTTTAGCGCTTTTTTTCTGGAGCGTCCTACAACACGTCTATAAACGATATTAGTCAACTCTCGACCATCTTAGAAATGCTGTTGATAAAATAAACAACGCATTTAGTTCCAATTTCAGCTTTCTGAACAATATAAATCTAAACTCAAAGCGTGTTCAATTAAGACCACAGTTACTCTAATAGTTTACAGGGGTCACATTATTGAAGTTTGGAGTCAATACTGCGAAAAACTTTTCGAGGGTGGCCATTCTTCTTCACAGAATATGCCAAAATACAGGAGAAACAATAATCTGGCCCGATGATTGGCGAACCTTAATCTTCGCACTACTACATAAGAAGAGAGCGAGAGAGACAGGCAATGATCGGACTTGCTTACACTCTAATTTTCTCTATCTTTATTTACGTCTCCGAGATATGAATCATTAGAGAACCAGTCGGCGTATTGATGTTTGCTGATGTGAGCTAGATGGTGATTGTTACGAATTTGTTGGACAACTGCTCGATATTTCAATAAATATGAGTACTAACTTGACTTTTCAGCATCGTATTATCCTCATTCAGTTTCTCGTAACATCAATTGCACAGAGATCTGTACAGAATCGTGAGTGATTAATAGAAAATAGGTCAGTATATATTGGAAAAATTATATATATAAAAAACTATATTAAGAAAAACCTATTTCTATGTAATTTTATTTTTTATGTTGTAGCCTTTACTTATTTTACGTATTGACAGACAAGACCCCTTAATTTCAAGGGGGTTTTGAAGAAAAAAGTTATCCACCATCCTGGAGCGTCCATCATATTGGACTGGATAAAGAGCTCTAAGGAAACCAATCAGGAGCACCACAATAGATCCATGGGGGTCGCGGTGGTCAAGGCCAATCAGCCAGCTCCTCCTTCCTAATCTAATCTAATCTAATGTTTCTCATTTTATTTAAGCTTTGTTGAGGTCTATTTCATTAATTAGCTCAAAAGGTACAACACTTCGCGAGCCATACTTATTTGTCGCCACGTTCCATCCTCGTCCGTTAAACAAAAAAATCTGGAGCCTGCTTTCTTGATCATACAAAGAAATATTTCATAAATGTTTTTGATGTGAAATTTCCCCCTCTTTCACGTGGTGCTAACAGTTTTTTTTTTCATTATTTTTCGAGATATTAGCAAAAAACTGGATTTTTCCGTTTCAGAGGGTTTTTTAGAAGGGTTCGCGGGGGTAAATTTTAGTAATCTTTTTTGAGTCATTTTCTACTAACAAAAAACTAGCCTTTCAAGAAACAATTAGCGAGGTAACAATTATTTTTAACTTTTCGTCAAAATTGGTCTCTGACAATTGGGCTATTTTGTCCGTCAGTGCAGAAATATGTTTTGTGAGTTCAGCTCAATGCAAAAATGCAATTCACGAATATTTTTGTGAGAGCCTTTGACTCCTAGACTAGCCTAAAAATACTTGTAAATTCGTAAATTGAAAAAATGTGAAATATGACAGACCAAAATATATATGTGTCTAATTTACTGCAATAGCTCAAATGTGGTCTCCTTTAGGATAAAATGATATTGACGGATACTTTTCTGGATGCTGAGAGGGTTGAAAGGAGTCAAATGGTAATTTACGTCATAAAACTGGAAAGAAGTGTTTTGCAGATCAACCCAAGCACTGTTTTTCGGACGTGTAAAGTACTTTTTTTTTTCGACCGACATTGTGATACAAAATCTATTTGTATTTTTTTTAAATAAATTTTCTAACAAATACAATGATAAACAATAACAGTAACTAATTAAAATATCGTTTATCGCCTTCGTAGCTGTTTCCAAAATTTCTTTTGAAATTCTATTTGATTTCAAAAAAACGCAAAGCCACCTATGCCAAATATTAGCAGCATATTTTACCTTCATGGATGGCAAAAGAGAATAACAGGGATCGAAAAAGCTTTTGCCAATCTCTGACGCCCACTTTCCGGTCTAGCCTGGGAAACAATTATTTAATCCGCAGTAAAATTTGAACGATGAATAAAAATGGTTCACAACCTCTCAAAATGTTCCTATAACTACAAACTAAGACAGAAACTATAGACGGACATTTTCGTCGGGTCTGGGAAAGTTACTTTCCCCCAGGAGAGCGACTTTACCGGACTGTTTTCTAATAGTTGCTTAGCAATGGACAAAAATGCTAGAATGGTAATTTTTTTGAGGATTTTAAAATCATTACTGATTTTTTAAGTTAGTTTTAGGTAAAAGCTATGTTACCTGATTTATTTACAAGAATATGAAGAATATGTTACTGAGATATTTGACACCTCTTTCTATATTGCTGTTTTAGTTTATTTAAATACACCAGATAAATAGTAGAATAAAATGCTGTGCCTTTTATGACGATGGATTTTTCTTAATATTTATGCAGAATGAAAAACAGCGGCGGTCTTATATTCTCCAGTCTTCTCTAAATCTCTATAAATACGGTGCACCTGTGAAAATAATATAAAGCACGCCAGGAATGTGCTGTAATTATTAATTAAAATAAATGGCAAAAAACTCTGTTGTGGAAAATACGACCCTTTTAGATCTCTTCGGATAAATTTTACGAGGGACCCGAAACCCATCAATTTCAGACCTTTCCAGTTTAAATATTCAAATATGTACAACAAAGTTTGCAAAATAGATTTACTTTAAGGATATGTTTCACGAAGAAGTAAATTTATCTGATCCATCATTTGTAAACGAAGTGACAGGTAAGGTGTAGGCGTTTAATTTTCAATGCTAGAGTGTTTTTTATGAAAAAATAATCCTCTAGGAGTATATGGACTGAAAACGATGGATGGTAGTAAAAGCTGCCATCAGTGTAATGATATTTAATAAAAATTACTTAGTGTGTAGATTCGTACGTACTATCTTACTGTCTGAATAAGGCAATTAATTCCATACATACTTAATATAATCAATTACCAACAAAATTAATCAACGTAGAAAAAAATCTTGATGCTAAACTCAAAAGAATGACTGCGTGTCTGTTTGAGTGGATGTGTATGTAAACCATTTGTTGCAGACACGACATTTTATTAATTATTTTATTTTCTGCGCTTGACGAGAATAATAACTATTAGAGCAGGTGGTATGGGCGCAGGAGTTTCAAATGCATTTTAGACGCAGCTTTTTTATTAGAATCAGTTCAGGAAACACTGTCGATTATGAAAATCTATGTATCCAGGCGGTAACTTGGTCTGATATTGTTTAAAAGAATTTGGTTCAAGACAAAAGGAAATATTACATTTTATCAGACAAACAATTTTTTTAAATAATTTTATATATTTTTTTTTAACATTTTATATATTTATTTAGGTAAACATGTCTACAGTATGGATATCGCAATTACAGATAGTTGTCTAGATTAAATTTTAACCAACAATAGATAACTTATTTTAAATTAACTTGAATTTCACTATACTAAACTAAACTAAAATAGAATACTCTAAAATTATTTAAATACAAAAAGCCAGAAAAAAAAACTTATATCTACCTACGTTCTACATGTTATTATAATTAATCATCATATTAAAGATAGGTGATCTCATTACATAGTTTTGCCTCAATATGGGTACGTGAAATGTCCTGTTGGACCTCGTCCTTAAATTAAGAACTCCAATACAAATCTCTACTAGGGTGACTGGGTCGTAAATTAGATTGTTTATAACTTTATATAAATACATTATGCTATAATAAATCAGTCTGCTATACAGGGTCATTAGATTATAACGCGGTAAATTTTACAAATACTCGGAGTTCCCATGATATACCCCATCCAAGGTGAAGTTAGAACGTTTAATAAATTTTTTTTGTATGTTCTCTAAAGCCTGTATGTACTTTGTGTAGAACGAACACCAAACTACAGAGAAATACTCAAGTCTAGATCGAACAAAACTCGTGTAAAGCATTGATTGATAGGATCTTAATTTTTTTTTAAGATTTAGAATTGCGAATTACAAAACCAAGATTCCTGTAACCGAGATTAGAAATGTAGAGAACGTGTTCATTAAATGATAATTTCGAATCGAACTTAACACCTAAATCAATTTTTGATTCCACTCTTTCCAGAATAGGGTTGTCCATAAAATAGGAAAAATCCATAGTTCGCTTGTTATGTGAGAAAGTTAATATTTTGCATTTTTGAATGTTGGTTATCTATAGACCATGCAACTAATTTATTCATGTCATGTTGCATTAGTATAGAATCCTCGCAATTACGGATCATTTTATAAATTTTTAGCTCATCTGCAAAGAGTAAAATTTTGCAATTTTTGACCGAATAAACAATATCATTTATAAATAATAGAAATAGTAAGGGACTCAAATGTGACCCCTGAGGGACACCAGAGCTTGCAAAATAATGTTCTGATTCGTAATTATTGATCATTACATATTGTTTTTGATTAGACAGGTAAGATAGAAAAAATTGTAGTAGGTCTTCAGAAAATCCAAATTGTCTTAACTTATTTATAACTACATAGTGATCAACTTTGTCAAATGCCTTGGCAAAATCGGTGTAAATAACATCAACTTGATTATTATTTGCCAACGCATTTGTTGTGAAATTAACAAAACATATTAAGTTGTCACAGGTTGATCTTTTTTTCCTGAAGCCGTGCTGAAGATCGGATAATTTATTATCTACGTGAACATAAATGTGGTCATATATCACAAGCTCAAACACCTTAGATATGTTCGATAGAATAGAGATGGGACGATAATATCATGAGGATTACCATTTTTGAAGATTGAAGTGACATGAGCAATTTTAAATTTTTTAGGAAACTTTTTTGTTTTTAATGCAAGGTTAAATATTATTTGTAAGGGTTCGGCTAGTATGTCTTTACATCCTTTGATTACATAATTCGGTATATTATCAGACCCTATAGATTTCTTCGGTTTGAGCTTATCTATAACTTTTATGACTCTCTCCTGTGATATATTGCTAATATTCAAAAAGTCAAGGTCACTTTCTATATTTATATTTTCAAAATCTGTGTGTTCTGATACTTGGTAAACAGATTCAAAATGCTCTGCAAATCATTGTGCAATGGCTGTTCCGCACTTAATTTTATTGCCATTAAATATCATTTCAATGTTATTAATTGATGTATTGATTGATTCATTTGCCAGCGTAAGGTGGGCATTACTGCCGGACTCGTGAAAATATTGCCCTGATATACCAGGTGCATGTGGTAACCGCCTATACTAGGCCCTGAGGTGGGCTAAATGTTTTAGGGATATTTCTCCGGACATCCAATCCGGATGTTTTTATATATCGTCGGACGGGTTGTATGCGCTA
Source organism: Stenurella melanura (assembly GCA_963583905.1). Lineage (NCBI taxonomy): Eukaryota > Metazoa > Arthropoda > Insecta > Coleoptera > Cerambycidae > Stenurella > Stenurella melanura. The sequence continues at coordinate 151,675,987 of OY757312.1, forward strand.
GATTGGCAATGGGGCATGTTTGTTGCCAGCAGCGAGAACCACTTGTTGCATGAGTTAGAAATATAGGATGGGAAGTATAGGTGTTTAAGAGATGCTTCCTTTAAGTATCCATGTATCATCATCTCCTATTTCTTCTGAGTCTTTTTTTTTCTGTTTTTGAATGTAACAGTGTGCCCATCCTCCTGCCCGTTTGCGTCTATATGCGGTTTCACGCTTCCTAAAAATTTGTGTTTTCGTTACGTCTTGTATCAGCGCGTCCACTTAGTTTGTCTGCTAAGACATACATTAGCTCGTCGTAAGGAGGTTTTATTTATTAACCGTTCCACAAGTAAATATCCATTAACAGTGGAAGTTCAAGGAAGAGTGCCTAGAGAACATTTGAAATACCCAGTATACCAATCCGCTAAGGTAGAGCAAAATAAAAAGTAGAATCTATAAAAAAATAAAGGAGATCCAGGAGACCAGTTGGGACTCTCTGTATATCAAGCAGACTTGAGAGACATTTCTGTATTCGTAAATAAACCTAATATATGAACCATGCGACAGCTGCCAGTCGACACCTTCCTGTTGTGGGACCCGCCTTATGTTTAATATAATTTCAATTTTAAGAAATTTAGTTGGGTTTAACAATTAATAAGGATTTTTTCAAAATTAGGTTTTGAGTGAATAAATTAAGTTAATACAAAATTAAGTTGATAATTAAGTTAATAAAGCTAATAAAATAAATTGTATAGCTTAGATTTCTGTGGTGCCTATTTTTGTGATTGCTGGTTTATTTCCTTTTCTTGATCTGATTTCTTACGCTTAAGTTTTCCACTGCACCCAAAAATGTATTATCTATTTACATTTTCCATGAAAAGTTCTACTTGGAGTTTTATTACTCTTATAGACCAGAACACAGCTGATGTCTATATTGCTTTATAAACACATGCCTCTCATTTGACGCTAAACACTTTCTTTACCAATAAGCACTTGAAAGGGTTTTTGGGTATCAGTTTGTTTCCGTTGCCAGCGTGCACGTGTTTATTACTTCCAATGTCATGAAACGTAGAGATTTTAAATTTGAGCGAAAAAAAAATTTCTGTCTGTCTGTCGGTCTGCCGGTCTGTCGGTCTCCGGAACGGTTTAAGATATTGACTTGAAATTTTGTACACGTATACATTATAATGAGATCTGGAACTGGATTGTTTTTGGAAGATATCCGGTGAAGGGTTGGGGGGTAAATAGGGGTAAATATGGGGAAATATGTAAAGCAAGCTGGTAAGAGTACAGAAACTTAAAATTTGATGTTGTACTACAAGCCAAGGCCTCAGATTTTTTTATAATGTTTTTCAACCCCCCCACCACCCCTTCTTCATTATTAAATGGGTTGCTAAAATAAAATTGAGATCTTCATTTGAAATTTAGTACACGTATGTAATATAGCGACATCTGGAACTAGATTATATTTTGAAATGATCCCGTTGAAGGGTTGAGGGTTAAATAGGGGTAAATATGGGAAAATAAATAAAGCAAGCTGGTAAGAGTACAGAAACTTGAAATTCGGTGTATGTGCTAGAAGCCAAGGTCTCAGATTAGTTATATTATTTTTCAACCCCCACCACCCATTATTAAAGGATTGATAAAATGAAATTGAAATATTCACTTGAAATTTGGTACACGTATGTATTAAACGACATCTGGAACTAGATTATATTTTAAGATGATTCCGTTGAGGGTTGAATAGGAGTAAATAGGGGAAAATAAGTAAATCGTGCTGGTAAGAGTACATAAATATGGGATTTGGTGTACATACTAGAAACCAAGGCCGCAGATTTCTTTCTAATTCTCCGCTCCAGTTTTAATGGGTTTGATAACATAAAATGGAGATATTTACTTGATAGTTAGCACGGATGTATTGTAATGACATCTGATTGAGATGATTCCATTGAAGAGGTGGGTCGTGATAAGTTGTGAATAGGGGAGGATAAGTAGGGTAAACTAAAAACTTCATTTTTAATGGATTTGGTAGAAACCAACGCCTTAAACTTTTCTATGACATCTGCTCCAAATATTATTAAAATTCTGTTACCAATAATTTTCACATGCTAGAGTGCAAATCTAGTCAAGATGTTTCCTTTAAAGTGACTTTGATGAAAAATCTGGATGTGGAAGTAGTGATTCCTTAGGCAGCGGTTTTTATTTTTAGTACTATTAAAAATCAATTTTGAATTATTAATTCGGTGTGTACATTATTCTTCTATTGTGATAGTTCACTTTACTTGTTATTAATGTTTAAAAATTGAGAAATCGTCAATTTATAATATCTTTAGACCTTGCATATGAACTCCAAAAAATGGAGTTGATATAATTTTATACCTCATCATCCATATTTCCTTGATGGTTTCTTAAAAACCCGTGTCGAAGAATAGTTGTCATATGGATTTCTGCCTGTAGGTAATAGATTGCTGAAACATTTTAAATCAAAACATATAGGGGTACAAGTTGAAGCTAGTTATACAGGGTGTTTTCCACGATTATTCAGATTATTATATTTTTAAACTGTCATAACAAAATTTTTTCAAATGGTATGTATGTTTTGACATGAAATGTTCAGGAATGAATTACCTCCACACTGTAATCCATATAACAACTTTTCTTCGACATGAATTTTTCAAAAACGATTTATCACAGATATCATACCATTTCATTAATTTTACTTTTTCTTATGAATTTTTTAATTTGCGCTGATTTTAATTCAGCATTTTTACTGTTTTGCAGCGCTCAAGGTTTTTCCTTGGACACCTCAATTACTTATTGTTGTTTAAAAATACATCAGAAATATCATAATTTGAATGGTTCCTCATCGCTCCAAAATTTGATTTTTTTTTTACCAAATCAAACTATATCAGCGCCGGCCTTGGAAAATCCTTGGATTGAGTTTCTTGCTCTTTGATACCAGACTTTTTACTTTTTAACATTCAGGGCGGTTACTAATGATTCCAAAATTTTTTTAAAGGGCCCGTGAGGGCCACGGCCCCCGTTGGTGATTGTCGGACCCCCTTAAAAGTGTTCATTTTTACCACCTACTTTCTTGTTCTTTCTTCAAGGAGGTGGAGTTTCATAGGCTTGAATATCACACGGCTCTTATTTTATTAGCAAAATATTCCCCTTCCTCCTTACTCTTCTTCTCATATTAGATCCAAAAATTATACTTCTTACGCATAATTAATACTGTGTATAATAAACAGTTTGCAATAATAATAACATACTTAAATTTTGATTTCATGATGTAGAATTTTACGAAAAAATGTTTACAAACAGAACAAAGTCAGTGATAAAAGGTTAAATATCAAATGCATTTTAAACAGGTTTTTGTGGACTTCAAAACAATTTGTCGACATCAAAATAATCAGAGCACGTTTTAAAAAATACCTCGTTCATTTTGTAACTAATTGATTTTGTAGCCTGTTTGTGGTTGAAAATCATACTTTATAGACAATCATAAAATAAATTTAAATGATATTTGTATTTAAAACAGTAACACAAACCTCAATTTCCATAAATTTTATTTAACTAAATTGTTAATAGTAGCTCTCTACTGGTCATCAATCATTGTTGAACGACAAATTGCGCGTACAAATTTGGTTTTAGTTAAAATAACCATTATAATATAACTGGAGTTCCGATGGTCAAAACACGCTCATTGGAAAATTATTAGTATTGTTGCAGGGCTCCCAGATAAAAGGGGAATATAAAAAAAAATTACTTTAGAGGCTGATCTATCAGCAATATAGCAGGGTAGGGTGGTCACCCTGTGCCCTGAACAAAATTTTTATGTTTTACGTGCAGTCCCCTCTCTGCATTTAATTGGTGGCGAAAGAGGCTCACACGGCCGGCTAGACAAGTACCTGGGGTGTGGCTTCGACTAAATTGGGGCTTTAAATGTACGCTGGTGAAAACAAATACGCTTCTTACTATAACAGATTTAATAATATTTAGGTAATCTTACAGCCAAATACCACAGAGATAACATTACACACAATCGATATTACTTATGTGTGGCCCACACTTATCCTAACACAAAACATATGATAAACTTAAAACTAATAAAATCTTAACTACTAATAGGCAAAATATGACCCCCCCAAAATATATTAGCTTAGACGATTACATTAAAATATTGAATAATAGCATAAAATGAACAAAATAATGTGAATTGAATAAGTGACGATAGGTTCAAGCGTGGTGTTCAAAACTATAAAATTTAATTGGTCATATGCAAAATATTTACTGATAGTTTACATTTAAAGTGTAATTAGTACCGTAATATAGCTGACGAGCTCCCTATGTCTCACGTAGAAGGTGGTATGTGATATAAGGTCCCCCGTTAGGTAATTCAAAGACGCTTACCTCCAGCAGGTTTCAAAATGTAATTACTAGGCCTACCAGGGGAGCGTAGCTTCCAAGGGACCAGGCAGGAGAGTCTCACCGGTACACTCGGGCTTCCAAATTTACCAAATATCTTGCCAACCAAGTTTCAGTAGAACCAAATCCACATACAGATGTACAAATCCAACAGGTAAGATGTGGGGTCAAACATACATGATGCAGTACCAGTAAAAGTCCAAGTAAAATTAAACCAAAAGGACAAAAGGTACAAAAAGAACAAGAAAACCAAAACCCCAAAAAAAAATCCAAAAAGTCCAAAAAGAACAAAAAGAACAAAAAGCCCTGCAATAAAGAAATAAAGAATGTTACAAATCTATTTTCTAAAGAGATTTCAGAGGTGTACCTTAGATGTTGAGTGGCTTTCAGAATTCCTTTGCCATGTGCTTCCAGCAAGTCGATTTATCCGGAAAATTCCGTAGCAGTATTTCCCAACAGAAAATCATAAAAATATCAAAATAAAACACCGCTAATTTGTCACTATAGCACTAAATCCCATTAAAGGAGCAAATTAACAAAATGCTATCCACGTGCTCAGTGACACAACTTCTCTTCGAGCCGGCAAACGGAAAAAAGTCCCAAAAATGGCCCAGACGGAAACCTCTGTCAAAATCTGAGAATGACTAGCACTTTGTCCATGGGTACGTTCCGAATGAACACTATACAACATAACCCACAAATCTGATAAATCTCCCTTAATGACGTCTATATTCCACACATAATACAGTATTTCATAATTCCATTAACAAAACAATAGGTTTAATTGATAATAACGGTCTTGAAAGGGTTATAATCGAGACGTTCGAAACTCGCTTCCTAATTAGGTACAGTTACAGTGCGTTGCTAGCAATGCGTTGCCAGCAACTCGTTGCTAACATCATTGGCGTGGCTCACATGGAGCACGAACGGTAGGCAACCAGTTATACTATATTAACATAACGATATTCTATAGGCAACCAGTTATACTATATTAACATAACGATATTCAAATTGTAAATGTGCAGATACGAAAATAGACTGTAACACCCCCCCAACTTAAAGAGGATTACCCCGTAATTCTCTCAGAAAAGAAAATTATAAATTATAATAAAGACTTAAACTAATTCTGAATTTCGCTGAGCTAACCTTAAGGGACAGAAGACACCGAAAAAAAATAAAAGAGATAAAACTTATATAATAACTACCTAAACAATATACCACCAAAAAGTTCGTTTTACCACTGGACGAAGTCATGAACATCACCAATTCCGAGAGTATTCATCAAGAATTCTCATATAGTCAAAAGGATATAACAAAGATGGAAGGTAATTCAACTCACACCCATTTTGCGCTAAATCAAGTTGCATGAAAAGCCTCGATAATGAATGTTGCTATATAGCATACGAAAACTCTTGAAAACCCCACCCGGGAAAAGTAATGCTTCGCCCAGTGTAAAATGGAACGAGAAAAAAGAACAAGAGAAAGGAAAAGATAAAATGTTTTAGGGGAGGACCTCCAAGGATCAGTCCCCACAGACACTGTGGTGGAATGCCTGAGCAGCGTTATAGCGGTTGCCAGTGCTAAAATTGGAGTAGACATAAGAACATCTAAACCACGATACAGCTAGTTGATAAACTACTGCCTAAATAACAGATTCTAGACTGTTATTGGGTATTGGGTATTGGGTATTGGATATAGCTCCAAGAGGCTAAAACTAGACGTAAAAAAAAACCACGACTAGATGACAAAAAGAGACCATCGTCTGGGAATACTCCCGCTTCAGGTGCGGTGAACAGTGCCTCGTCCGGACGGTACGTTAAGGGCTGAGGTGAAAACGTGGAGGCAGACTTGTCACTATTAAGAGCGTCAGGCGACCTAGGCCACTCCTGCCTAACAAGCCCCCTTACCTAGATGTCCGCTAGACCCTCCTTAACGCCCTGTCCTTTAAGACAGCCCGACAGAAACCTGCTCACCCCCATTCCGAGGCAAGTTCCCTGATGGCAAATAATATACCCTACGACTAGGACGACACGAAACTTACTAAACCTTAAACATACTGAAAGATACAACGGAGAGAGAAAAAAAACTAGTAATCCAAAGAACAATATTAGATAAACACAATGACTAGACGGTAACTATTACAACAATAGAAATCGATACTTATCCGAACAAATATAGAGAAGAGATAAAGAGAACATAGAAAAAAAATAGCAGATAGAAGGTAGAGATAGAAATTGGACAACACAAAGAAGAATGACGTTGTTATGTCATAGTCGTTGATATCTCCCAAGTGTGTGAAAGTCCACCCAAAATGTCCTCAGAACGTAAGAGACGAAACTGTACTTCGACATCGGACCCTAACAAACAAAAATCCCTATACGGTACGACAATAAATCCTTTGTCTAATACTCCACACGAAATACTTCGGTAGCCGACAGGTATCCTACTCTGAGACCAAACGTGACGAGCTTCCACTACATGGCTGACATCCAATGCATGGCATGCAGACATCCTTGACGCTACACCCAGCAAAACATGGCATGCAGACGTTCATGATGCTACACCCAGCAAAACGTGGCCCTCCCTACAACCCTTGGATAAAGAAACTTTATCCAGCCAAAATACATAAAGAAAAAAAAGTAATCGGATAAGTACGACATGAAGTGATAAAACCTACAGAAAACAAAATGCGGAAAATTGCCCTATAACCAACGGATACTGCTAAACGTATAATAGCTAGCCACTAGAAGTGCTATTTCTCGGCGTCGTCTCGGGGATCTAACTTCAAATCTTTTATGTGCCATTCGCCTTTCGAGTCACCGTTTGAACCCTTCAATTCATACCGGACCGACGACAGTTTCTTTGAAATCCGGAAAGGACCTATAAATTTAGGTGCAAGTTTGGCGGTAAAATAATTGGCTGCGTTAGAAAGAACGTAGTTTCGTAACCAGACGGAGTCACCTACGGCTAATTCTATCGGTCTCCTTCGCAAGTCATAGCGTCGTTTAGCGCGATGATATGCAAGGTCCAAACGTTTACGGACATCTTTGAATAGCGGTTCAAAAGCTTCAGAGCGATTTAGATCTGACGGCTGATCGTCTCGAAGAGGATGGTTGTGTTGGTCTCCCCTGACGATATGTTCTCGGCCAAAATTTATGAAATATGGTGTGTGGCCTGTGGCCTCGTGTTTCTGGGTACGTAAGGCACACCCAACCTTTGGTAGTAGTTTGCACCATTGCCTCTGGTTGTCTTGTACATATGACCTTAACATTGTTTTCAACACACCGTGCATCCTCTCGACCGGATTGGCTTGAGGGTGGTACACAGGATTAAAAGAAATCCTACACTTGTAAGCCTCACACAGTTTCGCAAACTCTCTGCTCGTGAATTGAGGTCCATTATCACAAATTAGTACTTCCGGGACACCGAATAGCAGAAAAACGTTCTCCTCGATTTGCTTTTTGATGCTTGTCGCTGTAGCTTGGCGTAGGGGGAACAACAGGGCGAATTTTGAAAAATAATCCGAGACTGTGAGGATATGGGTATAACCCCCAGAAGACCGTGGTAGTGGTCCCACCAGATCACAACTTAAGACTTGAAATGGCCTAGTAATGGGCGGTCGTTGCCCCATAAGTCCAGCTGGTGCTTGTCTCATCGGTTTACAAGAAATACACACAGTACAGTTCCGCACATACCTAGCTACGTCAGCGCGCATCTGTGGCCAATAATACCTTGACTTTAGTCTCTCGTAAGTCTTATACACGCCTGCATGACCTGAAGTTTCTATGTCGTGATTCTCGCGAATGATCTCCACGCGTTTACTTTTCGGAACGACCACTTTCCATGCTTCGTCTGAACCCGCCAAATCTGGGTATGCTACAGGAATATGTTTAAGTAGCTGCGAATCGCGAACGCGCCATTGTCGGTAACGTAACGGGTGTTCCTGCACAGAACGTAACATTTTCGAATACCACCTATCGGAAGCGATATGCGGTTGCACCAAAGCGACTTCCACGTACGATTCGTCTTGAGGAACGGCACGGGATAACATGTCTGGTACAACATGCTCCTTGCCTTTACGGTGGACGAGATCGTAATCAAATTGCTGCAGGCGAACAGCCCAACGTGCTAAACGACCAGTAGGTTCTTTCAAATTATTCAACCAAAGCAAACTCGCGTGGTCCGTCACGACAGTGAACTTAGACATCTCGAGATATGGGCGCAGCTTCTCGACGGCCCATAAAACCCCTAAGCATTCCCGCTCCGTTACGGAATAATTTCGTTCGTTTCGACTGAGGGATCTACTCAAATAACAGATAACTCGCTCACCATCTGGGTGCTGCTGCGACAGCACAGCCCCGATAGCATGTGATGACGCATCAGTTTGAACCTGAAATGGTAGCGTGAAGTCTGGACAGCTGAGAATGGGTGCAGTCACTAACGAATTCTTAATAGACTGAAACGAATGTTCACACTCATCGGTCCAGTTCCAACGGGTCTTTTTACGCAATAAATTTGTCATAGGCGCGATCACCTCAGAGAAATTTGGTATAAACCTGGAATACCAAGCGGCAGTCCCTATGATCTGTCGAACTTCCGTCACGTTACGAGGCGAAGGCAAATTGAGAATCGCGCTAACTTTGTCCGGATCCACATGTAACCCTTGACTATCCACTCGGTAGCCCAAGTATTTAAGCTCCCCCAGACAGAACTTGCATTTGTCTCGCGACAACGTCAACCCTGCCTTGAGAAGACGATCAAAGATTTCCTTCAAAGTTTGCACGTGCGTTTCGAAAGTCGGTGTGGCGACAATTATGTCGTCAAGATATACGAAGACATAAGGTTCAAGCTCTGGGCCTAAAACTCTGTCAATCAAACGCATCCAAGTAGCCGGAGCGTTAGATAAACCGAATGGCATACACTTGAATTGGAACAACCCACGACCGGGAACCGTAAATGCCGTATATTCTCTAGAATCTTCCGCGACTGGAACCTGATGATAAGCAGATTTGATATCTAGGGAGCTGAGATAACGGGCGTTACCTAACTTGCTCAAAATTGCAGAAACATACGGAATAGGATAGGCATCCTTCTTGGTAACCTTATTTAGACGACGGTAATCAATACAAAGGCGAAACGTGTTATCTTTCTTGGGCACCAATAGTACAGGACTCGACCATGCCGATTGAGATCTCTCAATGATATCTTCCTCGAGCATGCGTTGTACTTCTTCGTCTATGTGCTTTTGCACCGCTGGCGATACCGGATAATACCGTTGTTTGATCGGCTCAGAGTCAGTTACAATTTTATGCTCTAGTAGAGTGGTACGTCCCAATTTAGTACCTGCTCGGTCAAAATGAGCAATTACCACTTCATCGAGTTCCAACCTCTGCTCTTTCGTCAGTGTATCCTCTGCGCAAACCGAATGAACTTGTATAGACGGCGCATCACTAACGAATGTCCAGCAACTGTGCTTTAAGTTAGGTACGATACCCATCTCAACCCAGAAATCTATGCCAAGAATCAGAGTATGCGGTAGATCTGGTACAACTAATACCTCAATGACCTTGACCTTGTCTAACAATTGCATAGGCACCTGATAGCGACCTACAATTTTACATGTCTGATTATTTGCGACCGTAACTTGGCTAGTACTAGAGGTGTTCATCATTGGTAACCCTAATGTACGTAACAACGTCCAGCCGGGTTGTCCGACCACTGTTTTAGAGGCTCCGGAATCGAGAAGACCCTTGACCTCACAACCTAAAATTTTGACGTCTAAGTATGGACGCTGATCATTGTCCACATGACCTAGAATAAAGTCTAGTACCGGCTTAGTTCGAGCAATAAAGTTTTGTTGCCGATTTTGTTGGACCGAAGCAAATCTTTCCGAGCTCACATTTCGGTCTGTCTGTGTCCCGGATGGTCGTTTCCCGAACATTTCGGACAAGTAGGAATAGTGACGTTCGCGTGACCACAACGATAGCAATAACGTTGACGCGGCTGGTTGCATTCGCGATGCGAATGTCCCGAACCACGACAATTCCAGCACAGGCCTGTAAGTCCCCGCGGCGGCGGTTCTGTAGGCGCACTGACAGGACTTAACATCCCAGCAGAATCCCCTATAGTGTCGCTAGGACCAACTTCCATGGATGCGACCCTGTGGGAGAGTCTTGAATAATTGAAGGCCAACGTAGGCTCTAACATGGCTCGATAGTTAGTTGATGGAGGAGTAACCTGTTGGGTGTGAAGGTATGTTTCCTCGAGATTACGACACGACTCTAGTAAGTTATCGATGGTGAGTATCGGTCTGTCCGCACATTGTGAAGCTAAATGCATTTGTAAATACGGGAGAAGTCGTTCTCGAATAATCTGAACTCGTTGGCGCTCTTCAGGCTTTTGGGACAACCGGTTGAAATAATTCTCCATCGCGGCAATATATACCATGACGGGTTCCGGATTGCCTTGGGTTCGCTTTTTAAGCTCTTCCCAAATATCCCTCTCATGATGATAAGGCAAGAACGCAGATTTAAGTTTGACCACGAGATCATCCCAAGATCCTATTCTATCCTTAACAAACGACCGATACCAAATTAATGCATCCCCTGTAAAAAGTTCTGCAGCTGCGAAAAACAATTGCTCTTTCGAAGCCCCTCTAGATACACGCAGTTCCTCTACTCTTTCTAGAAAATTAAAAACACTACTCTTCCCATCAAACCTAACATTCCATTTACTAACTGCAATCGGTTTACAAGAGTAAGACGGTTCATAACAATTACCCATATTCGAGGGTCGTGACACATTAACATTCTTAGTATTTGTATTAACCGTTAACGATGAACTTGGAGAACTGGATATAATTTGTGGCATACTACTGAAAGTTACCCGAGGTCTATCTGTTTGCAACCCTATCAAAGCATTCGCAGCTCCCGCAAGCTCCTGCTGATCATTGTCAGTAGTTAAGACCAAAGAAGAAACCCTACGAGCTGAGTCATGTACAATTTCCGGAAGCAAAGGATTGTCCGTATCTAGTAACGAGAATTCTAGATTTGTCCTATTACTACTTGTGTCCCTAGTAGCATGTGAAGGCTCCTGCGTTTGCGAATTAAGCTGAGATTCCAACAAATTTCCAACATCATCAATCATTCGCATACAACGTGCCATTAACTTTACTTTATCACGGTTTTGATTTTCAGATAAATTTATTAACCTTGATAACCGACCATTAACATGTAGTAACCGTGTGTGAATGCGTGAGTGTTCATTGTTTTTGTTATTCATATCGAAATTTGTTATGTCGGTACCAAGTTGTTGCAGTTTTTTATCACAAATATCTAATTCCGATTCAGTGTCTAAGTCCAAATCTGGAGAATTTGTTGAGAATCCCAACCGTTCACACCGCATTAACCCTCTCAAAGTACTTCGCCTCTCCGCTACTGTACCTTCTGAAGATAACCCTCTTATTGAAAGCTCATAAGTTAACTCGTCTACCAACAAACGATTGATTTCCATAGTGAAAGTAAAAGATATTAAAAGTCCTCCAAAAAAAAAATTCAAACCCGATATCCCGATAATTTATAGCGTCCTTCTACAGTTAGCACGAATATAAAGCAGATAACCAATTAACATTAAGCAAAAAGATGTAATCAATATATGCAACAATAAATCAGTAATCAATCAACAGTATAGGGCAATAATAATCAAATAATCAACAATTAAATAAGGCACTAATAATCAGTAATAATAATCAAATCATCCATAAACAGTAATAATAATCAAATCATCAATAATCAATATAAGGCAATAATAGTCAGTAATAATCAATATAATAATATACTAATCTCCCCCCCTCTAAGAGAGAGTGTACCTACACACGAATGAAAAAGAAAAAACACAAAATCTCTAAATACTATACCCTAAAAAAAATCCCACCTAAAAAGCTATTAAGTATTTCAGTAAAAAAATATATAAAGAAAGTGTGTAACAAAAATATGCTAAAGAAAGTACCTCAGCAAGTACAATTTCATTGTACTAGTACTTACTCGGTATGGCAATGATAAAAAAACTACGTATGAAGCTAACGTACCTATTTTTCACCAGTCGACACAACACCAGAAAGCATCCCCAATTACCATCAAGAACGATTGGGCGCCATTTGTTGCAGGGCTCCCAGATAAAAGGGGAATATAAAAAAAAATTACTTTAGAGGCTGATCTATCAGCAATATAGCAGGGTAGGGTGGTCACCCTGTGCCCTGAACAAAATTTTTATGTTTTACGTGCAGTCCCCTCTCTGCATTTAATTGGTGGCGAAAGAGGCTCACACGGCCGGCTAGACAAGTACCTGGGGTGTGGCTTCGACTAAATTGGGGCTTTAAATGTACGCTGGTGAAAACAAATACGCTTCTTACTATAACAGATTTAATAATATTTAGGTAATCTTACAGCCAAATACCACAGAGATAACATTACACACAATCGATATTACTTATGTGTGGCCCACACTTATCCTAACACAAAACATATGATAAACTTAAAACTAATAAAATCTTAACTACTAATAGGCAAAATATGACCCCCCCCAAAATATATTAGCTTAGACGATTACATTAAAATATTGAATAATAGCATAAAATGAACAAAATAATGTGAATTGAATAAGTGACGATAGGTTCAAGCGTGGTGTTCAAAACTATAAAATTTAATTGGTCATATGCAAAATATTTACTGATAGTTTACATTTAAAGTGTAATTAGTACCGTAATATAGCTGACGAGCTCCCTATGTCTCACGTAGAAGGTGGTATGTGATATAAGGTCCCCCGTTAGGTAATTCAAAGACGCTTACCTCCAGCAGGTTTCAAAATGTAATTACTAGGCCTACCAGGGGAGCGTAGCTTCCAAGGGACCAGGCAGGAGAGTCTCACCGGTACACTCGGGCTTCCAAATTTACCAAATATCTTGCCAACCAAGTTTCAGTAGAACCAAATCCACATACAGATGTACAAATCCAACAGGTAAGATGTGGGGTCAAACATACATGATGCAGTACCAGTAAAAGTCCAAGTAAAATTAAACCAAAAGGACAAAAGGTACAAAAAGAACAAGAAAACCAAAACCCCAAAAAAAAATCCAAAAAGTCCAAAAAGAACAAAAAGAACAAAAAGCCCTGCAATAAAGAAATAAAGAATGTTACAAATCTATTTTCTAAAGAGATTTCAGAGGTGTACCTTAGATGTTGAGTGGCTTTCAGAATTCCTTTGCCATGTGCTTCCAGCAAGTCGATTTATCCGGAAAATTCCGTAGCAGTATTTCCCAACAGAAAATCATAAAAATATCAAAATAAAACACCGCTAATTTGTCACTATAGCACTAAATCCCATTAAAGGAGCAAATTAACAAAATGCTATCCACGTGCTCAGTGACACAACTTCTCTTCGAGCCGGCAAACGGAAAAAAGTCCCAAAAATGGCCCAGACGGAAACCTCTGTCAAAATCTGAGAATGACTAGCACTTTGTCCATGGGTACGTTCCGAATGAACACTATACAACATAACCCACAAATCTGATAAATCTCCCTTAATGACGTCTATATTCCACACATAATACAGTATTTCATAATTCCATTAACAAAACAATAGGTTTAATTGATAATAACGGTCTTGAAAGGGTTATAATCGAGACGTTCGAAACTCGCTTCCTAATTAGGTACAGTTACAGTGCGTTGCTAGCAATGCGTTGCCAGCAACTCGTTGCTAACATCATTGGCGTGGCTCACATGGAGCACGAACGGTAGGCAACCAGTTATACTATATTAACATAACGATATTCTATAGGCAACCAGTTATACTATATTAACATAACGATATTCAAATTGTAAATGTGCAGATACGAAAATAGACTGTAACAGTATTGTAATTATATTCTTCGCAAATATGAAAACGAAGAGTATATTGCATTAGATCGGCATTTTTCAAAGTTTCATATTATTATGTCATTAATCGAATTATGAATAACTTTCAATATGTCCATTCGTCTGCTCGTCATGTTTGATCTAAGCAGGATAAGTTAAAAAACAAGAGTCCGATTGTATTAAAATTTGAATAGTAAATTAGCGTTGGCTAGGAGAAGAATTGATTTTGTTCAGAAACAATATGTTTTTGAGCAACATCGATCAGTAAATAAAAGTTATTAACAAGCTAAACCATTATATAATTGTTGCACATTCTATAGGATACTATTAGCAGTTATTTTTTGTAAATAATATTAGTTATAGACATTTTTAGTTTAATTATAAAACATCAAATCTATTATCTTTATATTCATCAAGACAGACTCACTTAATTGTGGGAATTGATTATATTGACGTAATTTTGTTTTTACATCAGCCCACACCATTTCAATGGGGTTGAAAACGCAATAATATGGAGGCAGACGTAAAATAGTATGATCGTGTGCTTCAAAAATTTTTTCAACGGCATATTCCTTTTTAAAATTTTGCTTTCCAAGACCCACTTAATTGTGGGAATTGATTATATTGACGTAATTTTGTTTTTACATCAGCCCACACCATTTCAATGGGGTTGAAAACGCATTAATATGGAGGCAGACGTAAAATAGTATGATCGTGTGCTTCAAAAATTTTTTCAACGGCATATTCCTTTTTAAAATCTTGCTTTCCAATTAGTTCTAATAAAGTCTTTTTTGTGTTTTTTCTGGTATTTCCAAGCCTTTACCTTTCATAAATTCAATGATATCTCCTTTTCTTGTGTTGGTGTTCGGAATTTTTGTGTGTTGCCGCGAATGACGCATTTTCTTTAACAATAATTACAGAATTTGGTGGGATATTTGGCAACAGTTGTTCCTTTGACCACTTCTCAAATAATTCGGCTGTCATATCCTCGTGGTAGTCGGTAGAGGATTACTTGATATTTTTAGCACTCAACAACAATGCACTTGGAATAAAACCGTTTTTACTTTCAGCATGTAGAATTATAATTCGTTTCCCCCTAGAACATGGAGTACTTAAATTACACTTTTTGGAGTTATCTACCCAACCGTATTGAACTACATCTGGGTGTCAAACCATGTTTCGTCATGTATCTATTTGCATCTCGGTATTCTTTTATTTTACGCAGGTACTCGTCTCGATGATTAACGATACGTGCTGATTCCACAACTAGCAATCGTTCATCTAATTTTTTGTACTTACCTAAAGCCGCAATCGATCAAAGCGTTTCGCAAAGTATTTAATGATTTATAGTTATAATCGCGATAGTCACGTAACTTATCCCTAATCATTTCTAATATGAGCACCATCTGTTTATTGTAAAAGTCGTACACAAATCGACGAATGACATCTTTGGACGCGGTATCAGGTTTCTTAAGTTTTTGTCTAACTCTTTTCCGTTTAATAGAATGATCAACTACATCCCCGGCTCTAATAACCCTAAACATTGTAGTATGGCTAAATTGGGTTAATCACAAATCCTCTTCACAATTTGATTATATGAAGAATTAATATTTTCGCATTTTAAACACGAGTCAATATTTGAAATAACCATTTGAGTTTGAACGTGTAAGTCTTTATTTTCAAATTCCCCTTGTATAGGATGCCATTTTAAACAATTAATAGCAAAAAAATCACTCAAACACAGTAATATAACTAATAATTTGTTCAAATATTCACTAGAATTAAGTAATTTATAACGCTGCTTGGCTGTACTGCACTGCCTCGTACAGATAATACGATACAAATAGTTCATACGTATTTTTTCGTTCTTTAATGAACTCTTTAGCCTGTCTCTGTCGTGGGAAATTTTTCCACCATTCCAGAGACTTAGTTTGCACCCATTTGTTAATGGATGCTCGTATGCATGGCTTGGCCACACCACAAAAGGGTTCGGGTCCTATGAGAGCGCTATCCGCGTCTTCTTTGGCCAGTTCATCAGCCTTTTCATTTCCCTTGTGTCCCTTGTGTCCTGGTACCCACGCTACGGTCACTTTATTCTGACTTCCTAGGTCTATAAGGGTATTTATGCAGTCCCATAGAAGTCTCGATTCGACTTGCATGGAACCGATTGCTTTTAGCGCAGCCTGGCTATCGAAAAAAATGGCAATCGACTGATTTACAATTCCTTGCCTTATAATTTCCTTTGCGCACCACTGTATTACGGCCACTTCAGCCTGAAATACTGAGGCGTATTTTCCTAGACTTATTGGGATTTTCGTTTTTGACCTAATCCCATAAATCCCAGCTCCAACTCCCTGTTCTGTCTTAGAGCCGTCTGTATACCAGACTGTTTGTGCCGTTATTGGAGGACCGTTTGTCCAGTCTTCCCTGTCTGGTATTATGATTTTGAAATTTGTATTAAAGTGATACATTGGAACTGTAATGTCTGTGGGCATTCCTAGAATGGGATCCGCCTTCGGCTCTAAGTATAACATTTGGTGCTCTGTTCCATGCTGCTGCCTTATTGGTGTAGAGCCTTGCATTAGCCTATGCAGCACTGAATGAACTTCTCCTTGACTAAAGATGTGTAGTGGTGGCAAGTCCAGAAGGACTTCCAGTACAGCCGTTGGAGCAGTTTTTATGGCTCCCGTGGCGCACAGGCAAGCAAGCCTTTGTACGCCACTTAACAGCCTTACAGCTCCCAACTGCACTGTCTTAGTCCACCATGCTACCGATCCATAGGTTATCATGGGTCTTACTACCCTAGTACATAACCATAGAGTCATATTGGAATTGAATCCCCAATTTTTTCCACACATCTGCCTGCACCTGC
Organism: Stenurella melanura; assembly: GCA_963583905.1. Lineage (NCBI taxonomy): Eukaryota > Metazoa > Arthropoda > Insecta > Coleoptera > Cerambycidae > Stenurella > Stenurella melanura. The sequence continues at coordinate 151,693,177 of OY757312.1, forward strand.
CGAGGGCTATTGTTGCTTTCTATGTGACTTTTTCGATGTGGGAATTCCATGTCAGTTTTTGGTATTTTACCTCACTGAGAAATGGAATTTCCACACCGTTAAGCACTAGGGGCTTTAGGCCTTCCAAGACTCTTTTTCTTGTGAAAGTGACGACTCTGTTTTTGTGAGGGTTAATGAAGAGTCCTTCCTCATTACACCACCTGTCGATTTATGGCTCTATTTAGGACTCTTTGTGAACGCTCTGATATCGTGTTCGCAAATCGCCCCCTGACAACTATTACTATGTCGTCAGCATATCTTAGGCAGTAAAAGCCTTCCGCAGAAATTTTTCAGAGGATGTCGTCAACAAGGGTTGCCCACAGTAGTGGAGATAGTACCCGTCCTTGGGGGCAACCTGTACTCACCTTTGCCTCAATGGTAGCCTCGCCTAAAGTGGATGCTATTATACTTTTCTCTAGGCTGGTCTTGATCCACTGGCAGAGCACTGTTGGGACTCCTCTGGTTAACAACGCATTCGTTAGCGAGTGCGTTGTTACGTTGTTAAACGCTCCTTCTATATCAAGAAAAGTGGCTACTGCAATTTCTTTGTCAGCTAATGACTGTGCCAGTAGCCTATTTAAATCATCCAGCGCGAGGTCTGTTGACTTTCCCGGCTGGCATGCATACTGACGTTCACTAAGAGGATTTTTTCTTAGAATTTCGTCTCTAATGTACCTGTCCAGTAGTCTTTCCAGTGTTTTAAGCAGGAAAGAGGACAGGCTTATGGGCCTATATGACTTGGGTGTTTGGTCCGAAATCCCACTTATTTTTGGGAGGTCAAACAGGCACTGAATATTTTACATAAATGTGGTAGTAATATATCCTGTCCTTTCTGGAGCAGGATTGGGTAAATTCCATCCATTCCAGGAGATTTGTATGGTTGGAACTTACCAATTGCCCATCTGATTTTGTCAGGTTTTACTACCTCATTGGACAGTCTCCAATCTAAAGGTCTGGGCCGCGCCGGCCTTTGATCTGGATGTCGACCGTCCTCTGAATACTTTCCGTTGGTGTTTCAGTGTAGGTTGCATCCTCTTTTTTGAGAAAGCATAAATAATATATTATTACAGTAGTCATTAAATGCAAAATTTAATATTTATTAGATATGAAAGATAATAAGAAAATATTATATAATGCTGGTTTAGACAAAATTGGTCTTTGACTTTAGCAGAATATACAGAATGTATGTCACATGTGATTTATGCAATAAATGTAATCATATATTATTTAGTTAGTTAGCTATAACTTTTTTATTTCATTTAGTTGTTCTTCTTTTCAAATTCTGATTTCTGAAGAAGAAAAATGTAATTTTGTCGTTCTTTTCCTATCTGAAAAATTAAGGTATGAAATCGCATGAGGCACTTAAAACGATCACCCTATATTCATGCTGTCTGATGAAATAACTCCAAATATTTTAAAATGCCTCACAACGTGAACACAATAAAGTGGTTAAATCGAAATAGAGGGATCGTTTTGTCTACGGCACACAAACGTGAAATACCTTTACGTACTTCTCAATAGAAGGCCTTCCATTTTCAGCAATATATCGAACGCCATGCAACGTGGAATGTTCAAAAAACAATTTACCCTGCACGTTCCAGCTAGTTTTAAGCATCTGGTAGTTGTTTGAGGCGTTTTTTAATTTTCTCCTCATTTTTTATTCGCAACTTTACACAGGTATCAACTTCTACTGTTTGTGTGTATTACCTGTCTGTCAATAATGATCGCGTGCTGTTGCGTACAAAGACAACATATTTGTTAGTCTAGTCTCTATACGTCAAATTTTATTTTGTTTGATAAAATTAATATTGTGTATACTTTCATTACATTACCTCTCACAATATACATATTACGCCAACATAAAATAAAAATAAAATTATAAAATAATAAATAATAGATTATTTTTTACTGTGTAATAATTTATAAAAAAAAACGCTGACTAAGAAATCACTACTTCCACATTCAAATTTCCCATCCAAGTCTCTTTAAATGAAAACATCTTGATACTATATTTGCACCCTAGTAAGTGCGAATAACTGCTCATAGAATTTTAGTAACATATTTGAAATCGTCAGCCTCGAAGTGGTAATGTCGGTGACTGATGTCCAAAAATTTTTTGAGAACTATTGTTGTTCTCATATATATGCTAAGACACAATTTTATTTTGATAACCCCTCTAACAATGGCGTGGGTATGTTGGAGGTGGTGGTGGAAATGGCCGATGTCATAAAGAAAACTGAAACTTTAACTTCTAGTATACACACTAAAACCCAAGTTTCTGGATTCTTACTGGCTTGCTTCACTTATCTTCCCTAACTTACCACCAATATTAACACACACCCCCCTCCCCCAACCCTTAAATGAAATTAGCGTAAAATGTAAACTAGTTCTAGGTACGTGTACCAATACTCAAGTAAATATCTCAATTTCTTCCACATCCTTGTAGTGGATTGGACGTATAGTAATCGTAGAAAATTTAAAAACATTTTTTTCTTTCTTGAAATAGATTTAGAATGTCATGAACCGTCGAGATTTTAAGTTTGAGAGAAAAAAAAGTTCTGTTTGTCTGTTTATCTGTTTGTCTGTCTGTCGGCTTGTCGGTTGGTCTGTCTGTCTCTAATTTTCTTTTGTCCGCCCGTTTTCTCCGGAACGATTTAAGGTATTGACTTGAAATTTTGTACATTATTATTATACATTATAACGAGATCTGGAAACGGATTGTTTTTTTAACATATCCGGTGAAAGGTGGAGGGGTACATGGGGGTAAATAGGTGTAACTAGGGGAAAATAGGGAAAAATAAGTAAAGCAGGCTGATATGAGTATAGAAACTTAAAATTTGCTGTATGTACTAGAGGCCCAAATTTTTTTATAATATTTAACATACCCCCACCACCACCCCATTTCATTATTAAAGGGGTTGATAAAATGAAATTGAGGTATTCATTTGAACTTTGGTGTACATATACCGGGTGAGTCACGAATTGCGCTCGCCCCAATATTTCCTAAAATATTTGGAATAGAAAATTGAAAATTGGAGGCCTTATTACACGACTAAAATGCCATCTTTTCAATAAAAAATCAAGTTTGGTGCACATCCGGTTTGACCGAAAATGCCCACAACTTTCGATTTTTAAATGGAACACCCTGTATATTTTTACATTTTTGGAATCTAGAGGAAATTTTTAATACAATTCATCTACTTCGGTCAATTTTTGATAAACATTAAAAATTTTATTAAAAAATCTATTTCTGAATCCAGAGTGCTGTGATGCCCAAAATATATTTTAGTTTGTGTGCTACGTTACTATAAAAATAAAATATGATTGCATTACTTAATTCTCTAGAGGCGTTTAAAATTTTTAAATGTGATTTTTACTCACTAACTCGGTTTTTTTAAATGGGAATTTAATCGTTCACTAAGATTTTTAAATACCTCATTTTCATACGAATCTAATGATACCAAAATTTTGAAAATCCGCTCAGAAATATTTGAGATTTCAGCTAAAATACAATGCAACCAAGCTTTTAGAAACATGCGGCTAATAGATAATAGATTAGAGGGCTTTGGAAACTAAAATGACACATTTCTGTGTAAATCTGGTAACCTAATAACATTGGAAAAATCATAGTAGCCATTGAATGTAATAAAACAATATCAGCTGTTAGACAGACTCGTGTAGTTATAGGCAATCTGGAACTATCAAACATTTAATAATTGTGAGCGCAAAGAACGTTACAATTAAGTTTAGCATAGGTATGTGGAGGTACACACAATTACATCCACAAGGACATTTGCAATAGAATGCGACATCAGTTCGGTTTTCAGAGTTTTATTTAAATGAACATAAATATCGGGCCTATAAATAAATAAAAATCAATTCCGTTTGAACAATTAAACTTAAACTAGGTAACAGTAGGTATCTTTAAAATAATTTATATAATTAAACCATAAATTGACATTTATAGATATTGTTCAAAATGTCCACCATTTTTTTCTATACACAATTTGCTCTGCGTACAGTTGCTTGAATGGCTCTACGCAATTCAGCCGGCGTTATTTCATTAAGAGCCCGTACAACTTTATTTTGCAGCTCTTCACGGGTATTTGAAGAAGTTTTATAAACTTTATTTTTGAGAGTGCCCCATACATAATAATCAAGGGGTGTTAAGTCAGGTGACCTAGGAGGCCACCTGATATGACCTTGATTTGCGATAATGCGTTCACCATGCAAGTTGTTTAAATATTCCATCACTCTTCTGGAATTATGTGGGGGAGCACCATCTTGTTGGAAAAACAGATTTTGTAAATAGGCAAGAGGAAGTAAGTCAAGAAATTCTGCTGTCTGGTTTTGTAAAAAGAATAAATATCGTTCGCCAGTAAGTGTTCCAACAAAAAATATGGGTCCAATTATTCGATCTGCAAGTACTCCAAGCCAACAGTTAAACCCAAATCTTTCCTGAATATTCCCCCGCCCTACCAACCTCGGATTTTCTTGAGCCCAGTACCTAGTGTTATTTCTGTTAAACATACCTTGGTTTGTAAATCTGCTTTCATCTGAATATAAAATATGAAAAGGAAAACCTGGGTTTTGTTGTACTGCATTTATGAACCAGTTGCAATATACTAGCCTCCTGTGGTTATCATCTCCATAAAGATGTTGGTATATTTGGTATTTATAAGACCGAAACTTACGTTCCTTTAAAATTCTGCAAACCGAAGACTGACTAATGTCGCATTCCATTGATAATCCCCTTGTTGATGTTGTTCGGTGTACCATCACAAATCCTAATACATCAATTTCTTTGTCCTCACTTACAATAAATGTTTGATGGTCATCTTGTTGATTGGGTTCGTTTCTTAATTCTTGTTCCACTCTGGCAAACAAGTGTCTGCTTGGATGACGTCTGTTGGGACATCGTTGCTGATACAGTTCTGCAGCTGCAGTTGAATTTTTGAGACGCTCTCCATATATCAGTAACATATCGATCTTTTCATTTTTACTAAAATTATTCATTTTCTTTAATTTTTACTCAAAGAGATTTCCGCAACGCTTTATTTTGTATCTGTCTGACAGCTGATATTGTTTTATTACATTCAATGGCTACTATGATTTTTCTAATGTTATTAGGTTACCATATTTACACAGAAATGTGCCATTTTAGTTTCCAAAGCCCACTAATCTATTATCTATTAGCCTCATGTTTCTAAAAGCTTGGTTGCATTGTATTTTGGCTGAAATCTCAAATATCTCTGAGCGGATTTTCAAAATTTTTTAATCATTAGATTAGTATGAAAATGAGGCATTTAAAAATGTTGGTGACCGATTAAATTCCCATTTATAAAAACCGAGTTAGTGGGTAAAAATCACATTTAAAAATGTTAAACGCCTCTAGAGAATTAAGTAATGCAATCATATTGCTCTTTTTATTTTTATAGTAACGTAGCACACAAACTAAAATATATTTTGGGCACCACAGCACTCTGGATTCAGAAATAGATTTTTTAATAAAATTTTTCATCTTTATCAAAAAGTGACCAAAATGGATGTATTTCATTCAAAATTTCCTCTAGATTAAAAAATGTAAAAATATATAGGGTGTTCCATTTAAAAATCGAAAGTTGTGGGCATTTCCGGTCAAACCGGATGTGCACCAAACTTGATTTTTATTGAAAAGATGGTATTTTAGTCGTGTAATAAGGCCTCCAAATTTCAATTTTCTATTCCAAATATTTTAGGAAATAACGGGGCGAGCGCAATTTGTGACTCACCCGGTATACTATAATGACATCAGGAACTAGATTATATTCTGGCAATATTCCGTTGAAGGGTTGAGGGTTAAATAGGGGTAAATAGGGGACAATAAGTAAAGCAAGCTGGTAAGAGTGTAGAAACTTGAAATTTGGTGCACGTACCAGAAGCCAAGGCCTCAATTTTTTTTATAATATTTCCATCCCCCCACCACCACCCCCCCCATTCCATTCTTAAAGAGGATGATAAAATGAAATTGAGATATTCACTTGAAATTTGGTATATGTATATATTATGATTATATTTTGGGATTGTTCGGTTGAAGGGTTGAGGATTAAATAGTGGTAAATAGGGGAAAATAATTAAAGCAAGCTGGTAAGAGTACAGAAACTTGAAAGTCGGTGTATGTACTAAAGGCTAATGCCTCATATTTTTTACAATATTTATCAACCCCCTCACCACTCCTAATCCATTATTAAAAGGATTGATAAAACAAAATTGAGATATTCACTTAAAATTCGAGTACACGTATGTATTATAACTTCATATGAAACTGGATTATATTTTGAAATGAATCCATTGAAGGGTTGGCGGTTAAATAGGGGTAAACAGGGGAAAATCCGTAAAGTAAGCAGGTGAAAGTACAGAAATTTGGGATTTGGTGTATATACTAGAAGTGAAGGCCTCAGGATTTTTTTTATAATATTTTTCATCCCCGCACCATCCCCACTCCATTATTAGAAGAGTTGAGAAAATAAAATTGAGATTATCACTTGAAATTTGTTACACGTATGTATAAGGTTAAGTTGAATAGCTTTAGCTAGACTTCGCCTTAGCGATTGGATGTATTGTATGTACATGCTTTCCTAATAAAGACCTTATTATTGTTATTATTATTATTATTATATAACGACAACTGAAACTAGGTTATGTTTTGACATGATTTCGTTAAAGGAGTGGGGGGTAACTAGGGATAAATAAGTAAAGCAAGCTGGTAAGTGTACACAAACTTGGGATTTGGTGCATATACTAGAAACCAAGGCTTCAGATTTTTCAACTCCCCACCCCCACCACCTGCACTCCATTATTAAAGGGATTGATAATATAAAATTGAGATACTCACTTGAAAGTTAGTACACATATGTATTGTAATGACATCTGATTGAGATGATTCCGTTGAAGGGGAGGTGGTAGGCTGTGAATAGGGGAAAATTAGTAGAGCAGGCTAGAAACTTCATTTTTAACTTATATGGTAGAAACCAACACCTCAAATTTTTCTGTGATGACGTCTGCCCCAAATATGTATTTTAATATTTGGGCCAATAATTTCCACATAGGTACTAGAGTGCAAGTTAGTCAAGATGTTTCCTTTAAAGTGACTTGGATGGAAAGTCTGGATGTGGAAGTAGTGATTCCTTAAGCAGCGGTTTTTTTTATATTGTTAACACATTTAATAATGGAATGGGAGTAGCAGATATCATAAAAAAATTGAAACTTAGGTTTCTAGCGTACACACTAAATGCCAAGTTTCTAGATTCTTACTAGCTTGCTTTACTTATTTTTCCCCTATTTAACCCCATATACCACCATTTACCCCAACCCTTCAAGAAAGTAAATTTAAAATATAATCTATGATCAGATATTATTACAATGCATATGAATAATCGTGCGCACAAAAAAAGTTACAGATCGACAGACAGAAACTTGCTTTCGCTCAAATCTTAAACCTCGATTTTATTAAAAAACAATAGTTGCTTCTCTTGCCACCAGTAATTTACTGTCCAAATTTTAATGCTCCTTAAGTTATCGTGGTTATAAGAACGTGACGGACGGACAGTTGAAGGTTGTTCAGAATTCGATAACCAACACAGAAATATGAAATTTTTTTCTCTACGAGCGATATTACCGGTTTTAGAAATGTGCTCATAAAATGCAATATACTCTTCATTTTTGCATTTGCTAAGAGTTTAATCATTAAACGTAAACTGCGTCAAACATGTAAATCAATTTACAATTTGTGCTAATTTGGCCATCACAAATTAATTATACAGTCTTTGTCTACAATATCTGATAGAGATGTCTATACTTATCAGCATTTGGCATTTCTTTCAGAACTCTCAGAACAACTATCTTAAACTGGGCTGAAAGAGAATCACTCTAGTACTAGATAAAACTACCAGTATTAGTTCAGTTAAACTTTCTTACTTAAATCAGTCTAAAATATTTAAAAGTAGAAAGATGTGGCATCCATACCATAGAAATTAATATGAGTATTACTGAGAAAAATAGTTTTGCATTATAATTTAAACCTCAACAGTACCCTTCGATGCTGCAGGGACAACATCAATGTTGATATTGTATGCAGCAGCAGTTGGACACATTCATCACAATAGCCACCATTATGTTCAAGCAAGTCCATTTTATCCGGTTGTATAGATTTCCTATGGATAAGATACATGAAAAACTTTCCATATAAGCAAATTTTGCACGAGTCATGGAATTTTACTGGAAGTGACGTCAAAATGGGAGGATGTGGGCAAATAAGAAGAGGCTGCCTATTTTTTTAATAACTATAGGGCTTGTACTTTAACTTAAAAAAAAATCATGCATTCTATGACTTACGAAAACAAAACAAAAAATTTAATTGAGGGTGTCTCAGGGTTGCGGGCAAATTATGCTTAGCAGCCCACTACAATCTCATTTTATACCTCAAAACTTACATTTTGACGTAAGTTTTATTCATGTATTCGAGTGTGTCCTTGTTTATTCCTTGTGTTGTTTTTCTTCTTTTTTTCTTTCTATTTTTCGATAAGGTTAGAATAGGCATAATGACTTACACCATACCTGCATTTTGTTCTGGCTATGGGGTACGTTCCCAAAGTTACTTTCTTGGGAAAGAAAAACATTAAATTGTTATCTTCTTTCGTTAACAAAGTGTATATATTTTATTCGTAAAATGAGAGAGATAAATCAACATTCGCATGTATTTTCTTGATATTATCATCTTTAAAATGTTCTTTGTATGAAATATATTACCCCAATATCTCCTTTTGATAGGTTTCCTATATCGCGAATAATTTTTCAATTCAAAGCACATACAGCCATCCCTATTGCCCGTTCCCTTGTCGATCCATTAAACTAGTAAGAGCTTTTCGTTTTACTTATCACATAAAATCAACACTTTAGCTGATACTACCCATTAATCTGTAAAAAGTCCATAGCTGGCTATTTTAGATTCACCGATTTCAGTTTTTAGTCACTTAGGGAGTTTAATGAAGGCATTAAAATTTTCCACATTCATTACCGATTTAAGCGTTGAAGTAAGTTTTATTTTTCTTTTTTATGTCTAGGATAAATTCTAATGCAGTCACATAGCTGTATAAAATATATTCATTAATAATATGTTCATTAACAAGTTGCTACGGTGCAATTTATCTATGTAGAAAATGAAAACTATTAAAGGAAATTTGACACCCACCGGCAGAAAAACGATTATTGAAAAATATTAAGTAAAATTTCATTCACTTTACGTACGCTTGTATATCTATGTGGAAGACATAAAGTAATGGGATCTGAAGTTTGAACAGCCGGTAGAGTGCGCTAGTAAGGGTGCATGTCAGTCGAAATTTTTAGACTAATCAGGATAGAGAGAGAGAGAGATGATCTCTATTATGTAGAGTTCAGTGGTCAGATTTAGCCTAGTTGACATCAAAAAGCAAAGGCCAGTAACAGGACATACAATATTTAGTTTATCAATATTAATAAATAAAAGAACGATCCATTTGATACTTCTTTTAAACTTTTATATAACTTAATGTTCGTATGTATGTTTCTTCGGTTCAAAATTTGTACTTGAATTTTAACTCACTTCCTGCTACTCGCTCATGCTGAAATTTGCTAAAGTTGCGTAACTCTGGTGATAATAGATGTTTCCGATGTTAAATGTAACAGATTAATATGGCGTATGGGCGTTGAGAGAATAATCAAATTAGCATGGAAAAGAATAGACAGGCGTTTCAGATGGTGTAGATGACGAATTCTTGTTGTAGAAAATGAAATAAAAATAAAATATGGTTGCAATACGGCGTAGGAGTGTTATAAGAAATTACTAAATTATTATATTATATTATTAATTATATTTTACTGTCTATTTGACACCGTTGGATTTTCGGAGAGTGCAACTAGGTTCTTAGATAGTTATTTACTCAGTAGGGTTCAGTTTGTAGAAACTGATGTAGGTCAATCTTCCAAAAGCAGAGTATCATGTGGTGTTCTGCAGGGCTCAATACTTGGCCCACATTTGTTTAGTATATACACGTGTAATTTAACGTCCTGCCTAAAATAATACAAAGTACATCTTTATGCAGATGATACACAACTTTGTTATTCATCTTACCAGATGATTTATATCTAGCAAAAAATATTGTAAATTATGCTTTAGAATAGCAGGTTGCATTCTTCGAACGTCATAAACTTCAGCTGAACCCAATCAGTTCTAATATCATAATATTCAAATATCATAATAATAATTATGGTATTTCGCAAATGCAGACGACAAATTGAGAATGAGTATGTAATTAAAACAAGAAATCAGACTTTGCAATGTGTGCAAAGTGCCAAAAGCTTGGGACTAGAATTAGATGCAGTTCTACGTTTTAAAAAAGATATAAAGAAAAGAATTCAAAAAGCCTCATTAAAAATGTTATTTCCAAATCGCCATTTAAAATCACGGTTAAGATGTTAGGTCCATTACTATTCATGCTCTATGTAAATGATTTACCCAGCTACATGCAGCATGGTCATGTAACAATGTTTGCGGATGACACAACAATCACCGTATCAGCTGCTACACCCGAAGAGCCTCACATTAAGGTCAACAATATTATAGAATCATTAAGTGCGTGGTGTCAAAGAAACAAGTTGATTTTAAATTAAAAAAAGACAGTTTGCCTAAACTTTCACCTTCAAAAGACCGTACCAGAAAACCTCATGGTCAATGATATTGTGCTATCGGATTCTGTCAAATCACTCGGCACCTTACTTGATTCCAAGCTATCCTGGTGTAGACATATAGATCATGTAGGTAATCAACTGAATAAGGCATTTTTTGCAATGTTACAGTTAAAATCCACTCTAGGCAAGGAAGATGCTATGGCGTATAGCCACATTTCATTTAATATCATCGCATGGGGCAAAACTTCTGAGTGTGAAAGTGTGTTTATCTGTCAAAAAAGAATTACTAGGCTTATCTTTGACCTAAAAATAAACGAAAGCTGTAGAAAAATATTTATAGAAAAACGTATTCTTACAACACCTTCCATCTACATCCTAAAATGCCCAATCTTTACAAAAAATTACTTAGCTCTGTTTAAAAAAAAGGTCTGACTATCACAACTATCCAATGAGAGATGGCGATCTTTTATGTGTACCGAATCACCATAAAAGCTTATTTAAACGATCATCTATATATAACCGTATCACCCTATACAATGCTCTCCCAAAAAATATTCATGATATTCCAAGCAACTTAAAACTGAAATAAAATAAAACTAAAAGAATATCTTTCGAATAAGGGTTATTACAACACATCCGACTTTATTGAAGGTAAATGATTTATTTGTTCTACTTAGTATGTCACATATTATGTATGCACGTACTTTGTCTTATATTTGTTATGTTAATTTTGTTTTATATATTAGCTGACTAAGCTTTGATTACATCTTAGTATTCTTAGTTCAGAAAATTTGTTTAATAACTTTATATGAACTGTATTCTTTACAGTTCATGTGTTTTTTGTTGATTTGTCACATGTACCTACTTCATTTATCTCTGGTTTTTAGTTTAGTAGTTTTATTGATAAATTCTATGAATTGTACTCTATAAATACATTCATGTACACTTTGACTTGCCATATGTACTTTCTTTATCTTGAATAGTTAATAAAGTATTATTATTATTATTACCACTATCAGACTTTTTTGTTTTAAGTCATTTTAGTTATTGTGATGCTAGATATGGACCGTGCCTAGATAAACTAGACATTAACTGAATACAAAAAGTTCAAAAGTAGTGTTTGCGGTTCATATATGGCATCAGAAAGTTTGAGCCAGTGTCATATAAATTAAAAGATTCAAACTTGTTAAGCATGTAAGACAGACGAAAACTCCACTGAACAGTTTTGTTTCATAACATTATTTTAAACCAATGCCCCCCTTATTTGATCATAAAATAAAATATAGAACGGATGTCCATACGTTAAATTTAAGACTTAAAGGACTCATGACACCTCCACCTCATATATCTGCAATGTTTAAAAGATGTTTTACATATGTTTATTTCCTTTATATTAATATACCAGCATGTTTGAAATCTTTAAAAATAAATCAATTTAAGAACAAATTTTTATTGCCTGACATTAGGCTCATTTATTACGTTTTTCGTCGTATTGGCTGCCTATCCTATTTTTTCTCTTTTCCCTGTTTTCAGTTTAAAAATGATATAATTTTATTTTCTTTTGTTATGTGAGTTTGACGTTTAACTCTCTGTATAGTGTGCATGTATTTGTAATGTACCTGTGTCACTGTTGGACCTGAGCCTTGAATTTTTTCAAATTGTTTTCAGGTTCATTTGCAACGTTTATTTCGTTAATTATTTATGATAAAGTGTCCATACACTGATTGCAAATAACATAATAATAATAATTATTATTATTATCATTAGAATATAAAGGAGTACATAGAAGTATTAGGCGTCATAGATGATGAATTTGACGGTAAAAAAAATTCCAGACTAAAAATTATAATATAAATACTTATAGCTAAAACATTTTTTGAAAACAAGCGTTTATTAACATGCATTAAATATAAGAAAATAAAATATCATCTGAGTTAATTAGACTAGGCCAGTTGTCCTTGCTGACCTAATACGGATGGGAGGATGTTACCTAAGACCAAAATTATCTAAGCAAACAAATCACATCATCCTGCAGATGTTGATCAATACATCATTTAAAAACTTGTCGCGATAGCTTAATTACAACATTCTTATCCAAATTATTGTACAAGATTGTTTAGAGATGAAAATTATAAAACAGGTACGTCGGACGTCTGATTTTTGTTATTTCATATTTTATTATTAAATAATCGTTGATGTACCGTACTATGTTAATAGAACATGCTGAATATGTAGTTTGTAGCACATTATTAATACAATAGAAACATGGTAATATTGATGGTACACGCTGATTTGTTTATATTATGTTTACCACATAATGTAAAATCAATAAATTTATGTTGGGGTGAGATGTATTTTAATTGCATAAATGTTTCCATATAACTATACCCTTCAATTTGTAGCCAATAATTATTATGACAGTTATATCTTTGGCAAATTGGCCAAATTTATGGCTTGCAACATGAGGTTTGATCCATTATATCACGGGCTTTCAGTTTGATGAATGATAACAATAACTATTATTATAACGAGGGGATGGATGCCAGAAAATTTCCCGCAGTTTTTGACTATATAGTGCGTTCGGGAAATCACTATCGCCAGATACCTGATTCTACAAGCAAAAATAATAAGAAATGTCTCTATGGACATGCAGCCGGAAGTGCTCCCCAATGAAGCTATGGGCCCCTGAGTTGGATGGCAGATGGACAACATATTCAATGATGAAATTTGTCGACATGATGCTGTCGTCATTGGAAGAGAGATAGTACACATAGTGTGATCTGAACAATGCATTTGATTGTGTTGAACATGATATAGTTTTGGACACATTCACACATTATACCACATAGAATGCCTTAAATGTAATTCTCAAATAATTATCCAATGGAGTGAAGTTCGTTGTCGTGGCCGAAGGAGAGATAAGAAAGAAGGAATTTACTTACGAAGTACCTCAAGGTTCCGTATTAGGACCAATTCTTTTCATCATGTAGATCAACGACCTGACTAAGCGGTATAATGGGCATACGTCTAGTTGCTTATGCAGATGATTCCACATTAGTAAATGGTAAACAAGGGTATTAGTTTAGCCGGTAACATGTCAAGTAAAACTGAAACCAAGCTAGAAGAATATTTCTCATTCATAATCAAATAATGTGAACGCAAAACCAGTGAAACTCCTTGTTTTTTATATTGACTTGTAGTGCTCAGAACTCAATCCTATCCAAAATAATTGCACAATATTTTTCTGTTGAAGAAATTAGGATATTATATCTTTGTTGAAAACCATATCATTGGTCCCTTTATCATTGATGGTAATTTGAATGGAATTATTTAACTCTACTCCAAAATTATGTCGTGCCAACTTTGGGAAACTTACATCCTGCTTAAGCAAACCTACAAGTTCCAGTGGATGTAATATCGTTCCAGCAGGATGGAGCACCACCACATTACCGAATCAATGTCCGGCAATATCTGGACTTAACATTTCCAAATCGGTGGATAGGGAGACGAGGATCGCTAGAATGGCCTGCACATTCTCCTGATCTTACACCCTCAGATATATTTCTATGGGGATGTGTGAAAATTATGGTATACAAAACTAAGCCATGCGATATAGCTGACTTAAAAAAAATAATAACTGATGTGGTTAGGTCGGTCACACCTCAGATGTTGGAAAACGTTAGAAGACATTTTAATATAAGATTAGGAAGCTGCCAAGATGTCCAAGGAACTCATTTTGAACATTTGCTGCATTGAAATTAAACTTTTTTTTAGTTTTCTGTGGCGAATTATATCAAACACAAAAATTAATATTTTTTCCGTTAATTTTTGCAATAAATATTAACCCCCCTTTTTGAATAGAGAATGAAAAACCTTTTAAAATGAGGTATCACGATGTAACATATTTTGATACCTAAGTATTAAAACATGTTATTCCGGTGCGGACGGCAGCCGATTTTTGTTGGAGAGCATAGGCCGTGGGTTAGGATTGTGTGTGGACACTCAAAAGGGCGCCACCGGCTGTATGTTACGTAATAAGATTTAAATAATTTTGCCAGCTCGGAACAAAATTAAGTCACTAGCAACCATCCGATGGAATTCTCAAAATATATCTGTGATATCAAAACTCTACTTTACTCTATTAAATCTCAAAATTTAAGCAAATATCAGGAGCACCAGTGCAAATAATAAGAACATGTAGACATTAGACATTTATTACAACACACGTGAGATATACAACAATAAAAAGAATAAATAAAAAAACTTCACCTAATTGTGGTTTATGCGTATTAAAAATATTCTATACCGTTGATAAAAAACTTGATTTGAATTCAAGCTTAAATCTTTGACTGAGACTTTCTTGCAACTACGAGTTTGCCAATATGCAACTATGAGTTATAACTTACAACCACGGATTAAAGATTTACCATGAATTGAATATTATATGTGTGACATAATAGTAGGTGAATTAACATCTCACGGTACCATGGGTGTTTTACAGTGAAACTCTTAAATATATTATCATTCTATACACATAACTTAGTGCTTAATTTATAGTTGCAAGATTCTAGTATAACTTACTTCAATATACGAACAAAAATCACTGAACTAAACCATAATATTTTTAAAATATTTAACTAAAATGAACAAAAAAACCTAGTCAAGGCCTTGGCATTTTCTGTGACGACTGCAGTGTGATTTGTCACCATTTCATAGACGTTCTCGACGTTGGCTGCAACTGCAGTTCCGTGTTGCATCAAATTGCTACCTGAATCTCCGGGAGACTGCTGCGAACGACTCTGCCAGTCCTAACTTCTCAAAGTGTCAGCGGAACCCACACAAAACCAAACATCTGAGTAATAGACTTCCTCCTATTACTCCTCTAAATGCTGGGCCCACTTACTTAACCAAAATTACAGCACCCAACCTGTGCTCATCCCAATTGTAAGCCTCTTCAAAACATAACTTATTTTCAAAGGGCCAGTCCCTCCAAACACTCTGTAATATTTACAATAAATAAGAACTAAATAGAACACCAACTAAGTAAAATAAAAGCTTACCTCCTATAGAGAGTATTACATAACCTTCACGAAACACGTGGCGATCGGATTACGACAAGCAACAGAATTCCTTCCTGGAACTTACAAAATGCTTCTGGCAGGACGGTAAAGAAACTCTGGGTACATCAAATCAAATCCCTATTCAGTGTTAACGATGTAAAACCCAAATTCTTCACTACAAAACCGGGACCGCCGCCATTCCGCTAATCTCGTCGCTGTCGAAGAACGAAAGTCAGACCAAAATCTCCTACCGTTCTCAGTGTTGCCAACTTGAGCATCTAAAGAACACTTTCTCTAGCCAATAAAAATGCGCCAACAAAGGACTTTGCAATTTAAAGACTGAATTACACGATTATGTAATATCTCAACTACAAGAATATGTGAATAACACCACTAACTCGAAAGTATGCTTAAAGAAAATATGTTTACTATCCATAATTTCTCATTAAGATAGGCAACCATCCACTATCGGATTCTAGATCGTGGGTTGCATACTCAAACAAGTGAACTAATCAAGGTTAATTTACAGTATTCAAACTGAAATTATTAATGTAGCTTTTTCAAATGCTACAACGAGCCTCTACTTCCCATTTAAAAATTTAGGGGTTGCAACTGCCACTCGAAGGGGGTTGAATTTAGGGATGAAATTTGTACATTGCGGGATGTCATTTCATAATCCAAAATCGGCGTGTCTCGGAATTTTTTGTTAATATGCACAATAATTGAAATACTGAATTTATTCCATTTGGCTGTTCCACACTGTACAGGGTGTTTCAAAGTTAAAGGTACATACGTTACTTGTGGATAAAGGGCACTTTGGCGGTTCCAAATTACTCAGCATTAATGCATCTATCGTCCTTCCTTACTGAGACACAGGATATTTGATCGATTTTGACCAAATCTTTGTTTGATCATAACTATTGAACCACCCTGTATAATCTGTTCATACTTAGAATATATATTGTCTGTAATTGTTTATTTGTGGCATATTCAGATTTTCTTACTTTTTATTGGGTATTTTGCCACTGAAAAATATTTAAAAATTTTAATGAAAAAACCTCTGCGCCAAACGGATCAGACAGAGGTTGGTTCTTGAGTACTTGACTGTTTCAAAAAGTCTCACACCTAAAAATATATAAACTAGAACAATGTTATAAACTAAAAACTGAAAATCAAAGCTATAGGTAGTTAACGTTTTGGAAGGGAATCTACTTCCGTTCTCAAAACTATTTTGGCCGTCAACCATGACAGTTCTTTGTTTCACCAATTTTACTTGATACAACTTCATAATAAATCACCTGATAATGTATCAGGGAGGACATATTTCCCAATCAAATGATTGTTCAAAACACCGCACCAAATACATACATATTAACAGCAAATAGATGTTGGGATTCATTCTGTCCAAACATGTGAATTTCTTGAATACAAACACCATCTCTTGTAAATTATGCCTCATCTGTAAACAGACATCTGTTAAGAATGCTTCTATTCCGAATAATCCATTTACTAAAACTTAAGACATGATTTTATAACATAGTTGCTTTGTCGTCAAGTAGGCAATACTGAAAATCATAGTATTTGATAGTAAATATTTACTGGTTCGACATACTTGCGTTTTATTATTCTAAAATATTTGTTATTTGTAATAATATTATTACCCACATTACAAAGTACATAATATGCCTTATCAATTTTCAAATGGTGAATATGCGGATATAATCCATGTTTGGAGTCCACTTTGAACAGTTATTGTAGTTATGTATTTATTACTTTCACGTATTTATTGTTATGGTACATACATGCATTAAAAATAATACTATTTTTAAATGTAGACTCAAAAATTTAAGTAGTAGTTTGATTTATGTGCGCAAATCTACATTGTTTTCAAAATTATTTTACAATATTTTACTTATCTAGTCTAGAAGTGAAAGAATTGTCACTGCTGTAAGTTAATTTTTTTTATTAATTAACCCTGAAATAAACATTCAAGTTCCAACTGTCTGGACCATTGTAATGAAATTGGATTTACGGCAAGTAATCAAGGCTGATGAATGAAATGCGCAAACAAATTAAATGAGCTACTCTATTCAGTTTGTTCCGCTCTTTTCGATTATCGAAACAGATCTACAAAATTTTGTTATACAAGGTGTTGATTGTGACATAAAACATATTGTCAATTTGGTATTAAGCCGGACCTAGATTTCTTTTTGGTTTATTATGAAGTTCTATCAAACAAAACAAGTGAAACATATGTTCTAAGTATGAACCGATTATACAGGGTGGTTCAATAGTTATGATCAAAGAAAGATTTGGCTAAAATTAATAAAACATCCTGTATCTCAGTAAGGAAGTACGATGGATGCATTAATGCTGGGTAATTTGGAACCGCCAAAGTGCCCTCTATCCAGAAGTAACGTATGTACTCTTAACTTTGAAACACCCTGTATATTAAACATAGCTTTAATTATTTACCAACTCGTTAAAAATTAATAATTTCAACGTAAGTATAGGAAAACGCTGGAAATTTATAGGCAGGAAGCGAAATAAGTAAATACCTCCTCCGCCTATTCAAAAACAAAACCGATATCGACAACTCGTCGCAGCATTCCTTACATCAAAGTACCTACTGAAATAATAAACGAATGCTGCTAAGAGCGGTATCACATGTGTAGTATTCCCATTTAAATTGTTACAGTTTCAAGTAAGTAATATTAAACCCTCGAACATAAACTAAATTGATGTCAGGAACATGCCTTTATCTGTAATAGTGGCAATTTTGCTAAGCATTTACGACAAACTAAGAAACAAGTATTAATTGTATCAGCAAAATTGTAGGTTATGAAAGTTTAAGTTAGTTTAATGTAATTAAATGCGAATGGTGTGCTCGAGGAAATTCCTATTAGCGAAAATTAATTTGATGGTGTAGTTTGAGGAAAGGCAGATTTCGTTGTTTTGGTACTGCACCTTGCAATGGCGCGTATTGTTTCCTTATAAACGTTGGGAGCAACGTGACTATTTTCAGGAACATTCAGCTGTATTCTGACACTTCAGTGCACTGAACGTGAGGGTGAATTCAACTAGGTGAAATAACTGGGATAGGAAGTTAATGTCGGTTGGAAATTGAGGGAGATATTTAAGCAAGCGTGTTAATTTTTTAACCAACTCTTACGTTACACAATCCTCTTTAACACTAGGTAGGTAATACAAGACAAAATAAATTTTCATAATTGTAGAGAAATACTAACCAACGTAACATTATCGTAAAATTTATTTCACATAATGAATAAAACTAGTTTTGAGTTCAGAATTGTATTCTTGGTGTTGGATATACAGATTTGAAACTTCTATTAGACTAAGAGGCAGGGAAAATTTGCGCAACGATCAGCACACAGGTCTCCTTAACAACAATTAAGTTTAACAAAAATGACACCAAAATCTGCTTCGATAAAAAGTTTTGTTTTTTCATGTAGAAACAGTATCTACTCTTCCCGAAATCGTATCTGCCCCTTTTTTGAAGTTTTATCGAAAAAACCGTTTTTTACATATATAGAAATAGAAGTTAGAAATAAAGTTAATTATATAATCTATCGCCTTATTTGTATACAATTATTCTCTCACATACATATTTTCGTATTCGTACACACATATACACTTTCATAGACATATACAACACACCCACACACGCATATACACATGTGTGTATAGTGTAATAAGTATAAAACAAATATTTTCATTTTTCATTATTTAATGATGAGGTTTTAGAAATAAATCTTAACAAGTTATGTTTAATATGTTCAAATATAATATGACACCTAATGCAATGAATGTAAAAAAAAACCGCTGCCTAAGGAATCACTACTTCCACATCCAGATTATTCGTCCAAGTCACTTTAAAGGAAACATTTTGACTATATTTGCACTCTAGTATGTGGAAATTATTGGTCATAGAATTTTAATAATATTTGGGGTAGATGTCATAAAAAAGTTTAAGGAGTTGGTTTCTACCATATGCGTTAAAAATGAAGTTTCTAGTTTACCGTGCTTATTTTCCACTATTTACAACCTACCACCTCAACGGAGTCATCTCAATCAGATGTCACTACAATACATACGTGTACTAACTTTCAAGTGAATATCTCAATTTGATGTTATCAATCCCATTAATAATGAAGCGGAGGTGGTAGAGTTTGAAAAATATTAGAAAGAAATCTGAGGCCTTAGTTTCTAGTATATACACCGAATCCCAAATTTCTGTAGTCTTACCAGCTTGCTTTACTTATTTTCCCCTATTTGCCCCTATTTAACCCCCAACCCTTCAACGGTATCATCTCAAATTATGATCTAGTTTCAGACGTCGTTATAATACATACGTGTACCAAATTTCAAATGAATATCTCAATTTTATTTTGTCAACCCTTTTCATATTGGAGTAGGGGTGGTTGGGTTGAAAAATATTATAAGAAAATCTGTCGCTTTGGCTTCTAGTACATACACCGAATTTCAAGTTTCTGTAGTCTTACCAGCTTGCTTTACTTATTTTCCACTATTTACCCTTATTTACCCCTATTTAACCCCCAACCCTTCAACGGAAATATCTCAAAATATAATCTAGTTCCAGATGTCGTTATAATACATAAGTGTAGAAAATTTCAAATGAATATCTCAATTTTATTTTATCAACCCTTTTCAAATTGGAGTAGGGATGGTGCGGGTTGAAAAATTTTATTAAAAAATCTGACGCTTTGGCTTCTAGTACATTCACCGAATTTCAATTTTCTGTACTCTTACCAACTTGTTTTACTTATATTCCTCTATTTACCCCAAATTAACCCCCAACCCTTCAACGGAATCATTCCAAAATATAATCTAATTCTAGACATCGTTATAATACATACGTATACGAAATTTCAAATAAATATCTCAACTTTATTTTATCAACCCCATTAATGGGGTAGGGGTGGTGGGGGGTTGAAAAATATTATAAAAAAATTTGAGGTCTTAACTTCTAGTACATACACCGAATTTCAAGTTTCGGTACTCTTACAAGCTTGCTTTACTATTTCCCCCTATTTACCCCTATTTAACCCCCAACCCTTCACCGGATTTCCTCAAAAAACAATCCAGTTCCAGATCTCGTTATAATATATACGTGTACAAAATTTCAGGTTAATATCTTAAACCGTTCCGGAGAAAGTGTGCGGACAAAAAAAGTTGCAGACAGACAGACAGACAGACCGACAGACAGACAGAAAAATTTTTTTCGCTCAAATTTAAAATCTCGACGTTTCATGAGATTCTAAACCTATTTCACGAATAAAAATTTTTGAAAATTTTTTTGCGATTACTATACTTCCAATCCACTACGTGGATGTGGAAGTAATACAAAAAACAAATTAATACATTTTGAATAAATATATATAGAAATAAGTCTCGACGAGTTATGTTCAATATGTTCTAATACAATATGACACCTAATGCAATGAATGTAAAAAATTTAAAAAAACAAGTTAATAAATTTTGATTGTATGCGCATTCATATATCTTTACGACTAACAAGAATAATCCTTATAAATGATTCGAGGAAAATTCAACCACTGTTTTATGTAATATACCCAAGTAACTGGGGTATTCTAGCAGATTAATTTGGTACCTTTCCCAGTAAAACAAAAATTCTCGATGAGCGGATTCTTTAGCTTGTTCCTACCAGATACCAAGGCCACATTTTTCAACCAATTCTAAACATTCAATCAAATGATTTGTAACAACGTGGAATTTTAAAGTTTCGAATACTTAGGTAGAGTAGTATTATTATGAGAAGATGCTTGCAAAAAATGATGCGCAGAAACGAGTTTGTGTGCATTCATTGATCTAAGCCAATGAGAGCAATTTGCGTCATATTTGACCTCGAATCCAGTGGCACCGTCAACCTGCAGTCACAGGGTCTGTGCTGCAGCATACTTGTTTTGTTCGCCGTTTCTGATTAAATTAAATGAAATAACCTTATTTTCAGTAAAAAATGTCTTCATCGTAAACACCAGAGTGTGACGAGGTTTTAATCTACTGCATTACACAGCTCCTCGACCTCGAAAATTTGATTACAATTATTATACATCCTTCTACCCCAGATGATGCTGTCACTGGTAAAAATATTCGCGCACGTTGGCTCCGCCCCAAGCATCTTCTCATAATAATACTACTCTAGAAAGATATGCCTTTTTGAATTCACGAAAACATTTGACACAAAAACAAAACAAAGAAAATAATAAAAAACAATCACCTTAACAACAGAGAGATACAGGCCTTTTTGTGTAAAGTATCGATAACTTTTTTATTCCTGGCACGTGTGGAACCTCAGTTTTGTGACACTTTTGAGACAGTGTAAAACTAGTGAATGCAATGCCACGTTTAAGTGAAAGAGAACGCGTAGAACTTTTGATGATGGTTGGATATGGTGATAGGCTGAGAACTCATCAGGAAGCATGTGATGTTTTCAATGCCAAGTATCCCGAAAAGCATATTTCTAGATCCACTGTAAGTAGATTGGTGGCTAGATATGATGAATCTGGCAGTGTAGCTGACATTCATCGATCTGGTCGCCCTAGCACAAGCAACGAAACCAAATTAAATATTCTTCTAGAAAGTTAGGAAAACCACCATCTTTCGACAAGGCAGCTGGCTTTAAATCATAACGCGAATCAAACTTCTGTTGTACGTGTATTGAAGAAAGAAAAATACCATCCATACAAAGTGCAATTAATCCACGAATTGAATGAGGACGATCCAGATTGGCACTTACAGTTCTGTGAACAGTTGACGACCTTGTCCTATGAAAACCCAAATTTTTTAAAGAACATTGTTTTTTCTGATGAAGCTACGTTTTCTTTAAAGGGGACTGTGTTGTGTAGCCAACACCCTGTGTATAACTTTATTTAATTTTTATATAATATTTCTTTTATCCTTGCCTTTGAGTTTTATCGCAATGTTTTATATCATTTTGTATGTATTACTATCGCATTGTTTCATATCATTTTATATGTATTACATCATGTTTCTTGTTAATACCATTTCTGCTGACTCTCTTGGTTTTCGCAACTAGTTGGTTTGTTCTAGAAGTTCAAAGCCTTTTAGTAACTACGCGAATTATGTTTAATAAGCAAGAATATGCATTTCTTTTCCTCTTTGTTCATTGGTTAAAATTTATGTTTTGTAATTCCGCGATTGGTCTAAATTACTGACGCTATGTTGCGAAGCGGGGGACCAACGTGTCTAACAAAACCAAGAAAGTCACCCCAAATCTAGGAGATATTTTTTGTACACCATTTCGATCGCATCAACCTACTAAATTCTAAATTATAAAATTATCTTGCACAACTGTTTGTATATTCGAGTAACAGGATTTTTAATACAGTGATTTTAAAATTACTAAGTGTTTGCTTTCTACCACGACTACCCGACAACTGTACATCGGCATAACAGCAGGTATTGGTCACGCGAAAAGTTAATTTTGCAAATTGACAAATGGAATATTTCGGCTCTGGGTAGGCGCATATGAAAGTTCTTGGAAAAAGGAAAATTTTGAGACCAGAAAGAACTTGATCGGATAACCGGAACCGGAAATAAAAGTGATATTGCGTGAGAGGCTCTAATTTGTTTATTACCAACTTTTTGGACGTGAGGCTTGGTGCAAATGAAAGCTAATAAGTTTTTCATCAACCACAAAAAGTTCTACAGAAAATATTTAATCCCTGAAGAGTTATACGCGTTTTTGACCCTTAAAATAATCTCTCCCGCGACGTGAAAATAGTAAGATTTGATGCGCAATGGGGTGGCGGGTTCGATCCTCGGTGTGGGCAACTTTGTTTTTTTTTCATGTAACCAAGTATATTATACGATGATAAACGTTTTTAATCTCTGAGAAATTTTTAAAAACGTTGTACATATTTTTTTTTCAATTTTCATTAAATAAATGACTATTTTCCAACAAACATATGATTTTTCTTGTCCAACGAGAGTTTGTCGGTGATTTTTGTTTTTTTTTTACTACGTATTGTGAAAGAGAAGGCTTGTTTTACTTTATTTAAGGAGGGTGCCTGTCGAAAAAAGAGCAAAAATAAAATAATAATGCCATTAAAATAGTTAAATCTTTTGATTATTTCTCATTTACAAATAACAAAGTGTGTTTTTTTTTTAATGAGACGTGAACCTTTTTTCATTATAAGAAGAAAGTGAAAAATAAATTTACCTCCTTTTTATTTTTGGTCTTTTCGACAGGCACTCCCATCAAATAAAGAAAAACAATCCATCTTTTTCACAAAAAGTAGTAAAAAAACAAAAACTACCGACAAACCCTCGTTGGACAAGAAAAACCATGTTTGTTGCAAGGTAGTAATTTGTTTAATTAAAATTGCAAAAAAATTCTTGATAACGTTTTTAAAAATTTCTCAGAAATTGAAAACATTTATTACCATAGCAAATACTTGGTTACATGAAAAAAAAAAAAAGCAAATTTGATGAAAAATAAATTTGCCCACACCGAGGATCGAACCCGCCACCTCATTACGCGTTAAATCTTACTATTATCACATTGCGGGAGAGACCTTTTTATGGGTCAAAAACGCGTACGACTCTTCAAGGATTGAATATTTTTTGTAGAACTTTTTGTCGTTGATGGAAAAACTTGTTAGCTTTCTTTTGCAAGGAACCTCGTGTCCAAAAAGTTGATAATAAACAAATTAGAGCCTCTCACGCAATGTCACTTTTATTTCCGGCTCCGGTTATCCGATTAAGTTCTCTCTGGTCTCAAAATTTGTAAAATTACCTCTCTTTTACCCTAGGCAGACTCGCCTAATAAAAGACATAACCTAGTATACTGTACATCCCATTTCGGAGGGTTGTCTTGTATCTGGCACCTAAGATAAAAAAACAGAATATTTTAGTATCACGATTGGTACGTGGGAAGTTAGGAAACGGACACGTACAATACTGGAGATTTAGTCCAAGAAGAGCATCTGACGTGTTTCTATTAAAGATGTTAACAATTTCAACACATTGTGATTATACATGTTCTATGTGCTGATAGGCCTTACATAGAAAAGAATAAAAACAATTATCTTTAAAAAAGTATTCAATGTTTTCCGTAAAATGGGAATTTCGTATTTAGCTCACTCTGACACGAATGCCTCGATGTATTATTCAGTCAATCAATCCGTTATAACCGCAGACAGGAGCCAAAAAACAGTCTGGCCTACGTTTACTCTCAGGATATTTGTGTTGAAGATATTCACGATCGCGTGGGATTTAACACATGGGACGGTATCACAATGGGTTAAAGAACATCATTAAACGCTTTTACATCAGACTTACTAGAATGGATTTCATAGGGCTATTGTGGCTTCAACACATCGGGGCATTGTGCTATATACTGGTTACGCGAAAGGTAAAGAATCTTGTTTGAATATTTCATTTAACAATGCGAATTATTGATTAAAATGAGATGCATAGGTGTAGTATTGACATTACACGTATAGATGTCATCCTGTACTTTGCTTCAAAGAAACCCTTTAACATCGTCTTAAATCAAGTTCAAAGCAAACATGAGGAGAGTAACTGAACCAAAATGAGTTACGGAGTGTTCATAATACAGACAAAAGACAGTCAAGGAGTCTTTTAAACAAATTTTAATATAGAGTCCACACGATTAACATATGGGTCATATTCCCCACGTTGTGAAAGATGCACAAAGCTTGACGTAGTTGTTCTTTAGTAGATTCTGAACAATTTGATCACTACATTCAAGAACAGCCCATACGAGCCAATATGGCGTTTATTTTTTAAAAATTCAAATTTATTAACTATACAGATTCGGAAAATGCAGTTTAGGGTATAGGAATAACGATGTAATTGACCACGCCCCGCTAGTTCCATAAATCGTGAAAGCAGAGACACACAGCGAATTGAATTTAGTACGGCATAAACTAAGGATGGATGCGGACGTAGGTAATAATAATTTCTATACGAAATGTCAAAAGCGAAGAAGTTATTTGTCACAATTTTGACAAATAATTTCTTCTATTGAAAGCATTTTTGCAGTTTCTTTTTTAGCCGTAAATGCTATGGGAATAAAATAATAATTCTTATTAAAACCGAAATGAAAATAGAACATTAAAATAAAATTAAATAACTCGGAAACTAAAATCAACTAATATTTATCAAAAAATAAATTATTCTTATTAAATTACAAAAATAGAAATTATAAATATAAATAGAACATTAAAATTGAATTAAATAACCCTCAGAAACTAAAATCAACTAATAATTATCAAACAATAAATTAATGAAATAAGGATTCAAACAAACCACATTCTTGTGCCAAACAATAAGCAAACCGATTATACAATGAACCTTTCATATCATTGAGTTGATTTGGAGTAATGCTTGCACAAAGTTGGATAAGTTTTTCTAGTAATTCAACTAAATTATTGGCTCGTTCGAACGCATGTTTGTACGCGGTTTTCTTTAAAAAGCCCCACAGAAAGAATTCATGGGGTGCTAGATCAGGTGACCTGGGGGGCCATTTCATCATTCCCCTCGTAGCTATTAAACGATTTGGAAATATTCTTTCCAGAAAATTAATAACAACAAACCTTGGATGCTTTTATATACCACCGGACCGACTGCATACGCTGGATTGGACATGGGACATGCTTCTTGTGAGCAGCGAGAGCCACCTGATGCATGAGGTAGGAATATAGGATGGGAAGTGTAGGTGTCTGTAGATGCTTCCTTTAAGTTTCCATCTATCATCATCTTAAATTTATTCTTCTTCTATGTGTTCTGTTTCTTCTGTTTCTCTAGCAGGATGCACCGCCTCCTGCCTACTTGCGTCCATAGGTATACGATTTCATGGTTTCCAGAAATTCGCGTTTAACTAGCCGCAATGTGCTTTTATTTATATTAACCGTTCCGCAGGTAAATATCCATTTACAGTGGAAGTACAGGGAAGGACCCTGCCTCGCGGTAAAAAGAGCTTTTTTCAGCGAGTTATAAGAAAGAAGCCCGAGATAATATTTTGTACATCCTGTATATTGGCTTGTTTTTGAGGTAATCAGTTTTAGTTTTAATTTCCGTTTTCCAATTCCGGGTATTTTTCTATTTCATTACCTATGTTTAATACCTTTTCATTTTTTATTTTTATTTTTTTTCAATTTAAATGAAGAAATAAACTGCATTAATAAATTAAACTACCAGTTAAACAAAACTTATCTTTTTCATCCACAGCTGGCTGTCTATACTGCCTTATAAACACAGGTTGCTTATTACATCATCCACCATGAAAAAACTTACTGTTTTAGAGAAAAAATTCTACGCCTCATCTCAATATTCTTCTAAATACATCTTCATCAGAGATTTACATGCGCATTACAGCGACATAACACCACTAGTGGACTAGGTACATCAAAACTACATCGTAGAATTGTATCAATTCAAGCTTGGTGATAGTACGCTTACAAACATCACTCAAATCAGAGAGCATAATGCACCATTTCGCATTAAACACACAGTACCATACCAAGAATTGCCCATATTGCGGAAATAATTGTAGCCAAAACCCTTTTTCTTCTTCTTTAAATGCTATCTAACACAGTTTTCAACCTTTATTCTTTCCTATCCCTTTCTTCGTTTCTTTTTGTAATTTTGGTCTTTTGTCGAAATTTTGTTCTTCCTTACAGTATTTTTTGATATATTCATAATTGTGTTATGTTTCAAACAATAAATTAAGTGGTTTTGACACAACCACTCGCTCTTGTTGAATTTCTTGAAGCGGGTTTTTTGGTTAATAATTTTCCCTCAAAATCAATTTTATTCATATTCTATGCTTTTTTTACCACTAATATATTTATACAAATTATTTTAAATTTACATAGTTAGATAAGTTTCCATTTTTACTTGTCTTATAATTTACTTTTTGTAAAAGGAGTTGGTTATTTAAATAACTTTTTGTAATCCTACATGACCCCATTCCGTCCAGTCTTTCAATCACTATGGCATTTCTCGCTGTAGATGTTCAGCCGGCTCCGGACATAGGTATTCGGGTGGGATAGATTAAATAGTTTAATTTTGAATAATGTGTTTTTGAGTTGATTTGAATCTTTTCTCGCCTAGGGTGCGAGAGGTCCCGGGTACAATTTTTGCACACACCGAACTTTTTTTAAATATTTTGTAACGATTAATATATTTCTTTACAAGTTCATGTTTGATTTGACGGCAGAAATAATATTTTCCTTCTATTTCCTATAATGATCTGATTCTTTCATGTGCTTTCTTTAGGTAAGGTTAGTTAGGTTGATTTTTATTTTGCTCTGAAATTGTTAATAATTATCAGCACCGCAAGAAGTATTAGGGGTATTTCTCCGCTTTTTTTTACAAAAAATAACACAAAATATTTCAATTTCATGCGGGATTATTTGTTGCAGCTTGGGGTCTAGACTTTAGTTTACTAATTTTCTGTGATTGTTACGATGCTAGGCAAACGATCACAGCTATCTTCGTTTACATTATTTTATGAGGTTTGTCTATATTTTTGTAAAACAACTGGCCATATTGTAATTTTCAATTTGTACCGTTTCGTCCATTTTTACATAAAAACAATAAACTCAAAAATTTGAGGCTGATTGTAATGGCATGCACCAAATATGAATGTTTATTTGTAATAGTTATGTGGATGGCAAACTTTGTTTTGGTAATTCGTGTTTGAATAAAATAATTGCAACATTGCCCATTAATAATCAAATTGGACCAGTAAAACTTTAATTAATCAGTCATATGCTACAATAATTACGAAAACACCGGCCTTCTATACTAAACGATATATTAATTTGATTCAATGTTGTTTAATATTAACTCTAAGCAAACACAAACTATGGACTCTGGCAAATTTCAGTGCGGTTCTGGTTGTTTAAAAATTAGTTGAAGTGCATATATGCATGAATATTATAATTATATACCTATATCGAACCTATGCAATTTTTAGTATGGTCGATTTAATAGCAATCAGTTAAACAAGTCAATATTTCGAAAGGGCACGCGAACAGATATTTTGGTCATGCTAGTTCAATACCCTACATTTTGCGACGTTGATAACGAGTGAAACATCTAGTGAAATAGGCCAGTACAGAACTAAAAATTCTCTTCAGACTGGGAGTTAAATGGTACAGAACGCTTTTGTTGCTTTAGATGAAATCTCTATACAGAGTGGCCCATCGAAGACAGTCCAACCCTGTTTTGACTGATTTTAAGTGAAAGAAGAAGACATTCCTAGACCCATTAATTTTGATTGCCGAAGACACATTATTCGAGTGTAATCAATAGTGTCGCCTCAAATCCCAAAGGGTATTGAAACATATTCTTTATAGGATTTTGCAAACAGCAGAAAAAATAACTATCCATGAGAACTAAAAGACAAACTATGTATAAAAGTATTAATGAAAACTTTGCAATCTTTCGATAACCTGAATTCTGGTTATGCTAGCAAATTAAAATCTTAAAATGAATTTGTATAATTTCCTATTTGACAATTCTTATTCCAGCACTACCCTAGTAGCACAAAATATTGGACCAATATTGAACCAATATTTATATATTGGTCCCATATAGGACCAATATTCATATATTGGCCCTATATGGATTATATATTTGTGCAATATTTGTGCTACTAGGGTAGCATCCACACAGTTTCCACGGCCATACAGATTAAACTAGTATCTACATAACCCCCTACGGTCATGAAGATTCAGTTAAAAATGAGAACAAAGGCCTAAAATGAATTTATATACCTACCTTGTCTTAAAAAAATTTCATTCTAATGGATTACATTTTCATGAAATCTATCATTCTGTTTCTTGTAAATACTTAGCCCTTGAAACGTATTTCGCCCTCATTCCGGAGCTCATCAGGAAGACGTGAAGATACTCATAAAGATGTTTCATGCAAAACCAAGACAATTTCTATGAATAAGTATGAAATAATTATATTTGACATTAACTGATAAAAACAACAGATCCTCACCTATTTATTAGCTAACTAGTATTGCAGCCTATATACTCTATGTACGTTTAAAAGTGAATTATTATTTGTTTGCTTATAATTGTATTGGAACATATTCCTTATAGGATTTTGCAAACAGCAGAAAAAAATAACTATCTATGAGAATCAAAAGAGAAACTATGTGTAAAAATATTAATGAAATCTTTGCATTCTTTCGATAACCTGAATTCTGGTTATGCTAGCAAATTAAAATCCTAAAATTTCCAAATGGTGACTTCTACAGTGAACGTTTTAAATTTGATGATTTTGGTTGACGTTGGTGGTCCCGTATGGCTAGACAATTTAGTACAAAATGTTCTGTATAGCTTCAAATTTTTCTAGACCGCCGAATCCATAAATGTTTGTTAAGTTCATGAAATTGCAACGCGCTGTAATCTGAAAATGGAAAAGGATGTGAAAATATGGTATTTCATCTAAACGTTTTTAAAAGCTGCAATCGGGAGAAAATAATGAAATTAGTGTGATTTTTAGAGGTAGATCGAGCGAGTAGGCCCTGAAGGTAAAATATACATTTATTATTGTTCTACTTGAAAGGATGATGAAGACAGGTGACAGCAGACCTTGGAAGAGGTTGGAAACAAAGGAAGATTGAACAGAACAGGGTCGCGTTCGATTTTATCGCATGTTCCAATAGTAGAGTAGTGCAGTGGTTTGACTTGTGCGACTTCGTGTTCTTCTTTCGGATCAGATCTAATTTTATTTTTCCTAATCTAACTTTCTTAAATCGATTCTCCGAAATAGTATGGGTCCGGAAAGGATCGTAACGATCAAGAATCGACATAAAAAATTATCCTTTTCACGAAAAGAGATCGAACTTCAACAAAATCGAATAAAAATCGACATCCTAGATCGAAGCCAACACTTCAGTGTGATAAAGTATATTTGCAAGTTTAAAATTACAATTATGCATAATTGTTAATTTAAAATAGTGTTATGAATTACACCCCCTTGGAACTGGAAATTGATACGTCTATGCCTACTAGTGACTGGAAGCTAGTAGTAAGAAATTAACTTTTCTGGAGTGTGGTAAGAGAAGATTCTTGATTGTTTCTAGATGGATCTAGAGAGTCAAATTCGGAGTATATAAGGCGCGATTACCAGCGCGGAAGAGGAAGTTTATTAAGAAGGCAGTTTATAATAGTGAACAAGTTGAAAAGTGAAAAGTGAGGTTAAATATTAAGTAAACAAAGTGTAAATGTTATTTTGAATTTGAAGTATTGTATAGTCAGTAAATTGTTAAATAAAGTGTTAGTAGCGTTTATCTCTTGTTGAAATTATTTTAGAACCCACGGATTCATACAGGGTGTTTCCTAAAAGGTGGAAATACGCAACAATAGCAACTATATATAATTGTAACTGTAAAACGACAATTACAGATAATTTTCAACTTAAAGTGGCATGTAACTAAGTTTATCTAATCCCGTTGTGAAATGTCAAATTTTAAATGCATTTTTGACGAAACGTCACATTTTTCACAACTGTCAGTTTCATTACATAACTAGTGATGTAATGAATTTTTACGTAACTGATTATTATTAAACCCATTCATTTAGACAAAAAACTTTAAGACTAAGACACAAAGAACAAACACTATTATTAAAATGCAAATAAACTTCGCCATCAGCATTTCTAAATAAAACTTTCAAAGTTTTTTCTTGTTAAAATGAGATTTTTTTAGCGTGATAACCTGCAGATTTTCTCTTCAAAAATGCTATTTATATGGTATATTCTTTATGTCAATGTTTCTCTGACATTTAATTCTATCTTTAATATTGATACCTACTCAATATTCATATTGTAGATGTTTTATGGTTTTTCATCGTTTCGAAGTAGGCTAAAAGAATCTGTTCACAAACATCTTTTTATTCCTTTTTGTTGACACCAGTTTTCAGATATCGTATATACTTCTTCACATATGCTTTTGGATTTACCAGGTATTAAATTTACTGCTAAATTAGCCGATTATTTTATATCAGATGGCATATCCACATCTGAATCAACCATTTTTGACTTAATTTGCTCAAAAAAAATCAGCAGATTAACAGATTGTTTATACAAATGTCAACCCATAGTAATGCTCAGGTAATGCGATAAACACAAAATTTATTTGTAAGACTGCAAGCGTAGCTATGTTTGGAAGCGCAAAATAGAATTCAAGCTAAATTCCAATTTCTTTTCTAGTTTAGAGCGGGATTAGATAAAATTTTGTATCTAACACGTTATGAAAGAGTAATTTTACTTGACTAACGTAATTTGTAAAACTCGCTCGCTTCGCTCGCTCGTTTTGGCAAATATTACATTCGTCAAATGAAATTAGTCTTTTCATAACTAGTTACGTAAATAACTATTTCTTCATAGCAACTATTTATTGATATAATTCAATTCATATGCAAAAAAGTTTACTAACTTAATTTCAATTAATTTAATTATTAACAATAATCATAATATTCCGCTAATTCTGAACTATCCTTGGCCATTGGACGTTGTTGAAAATTGTTGAGTCCAACTAAGAGAACGATCAACATCAGGTAAGCTTTTCAACTCCAAAAACGTAGTTAATTTTCAGGAAAAAACTTCTAAAAAACGCTAATACAAAAAGTAATAACCAAATAGACAAACAAACTATAAAATCAATCACAGCCAAAATTAACGACAACAATCTAGTAGTAACAAAATCAGATAAATCAAATGCCACGGTAATTCTCACCAAAACAGACTATACAAATAAAGTAAATAATTTCATACAGTCAGAAGATATTACTCATGTTAATAAAGACCCCACTAAAAAATATCAAACAAAATTAAAACAATCGGTAGCAAACATAGAAATAATCCTTTCGGAATACGAAAAGCGAAAAATAATTAACATGAATCCCTTAGCTCCAAAATTATATGGATTAATTAAAACACATAAACCGGATAACCCCATTAGGCCTGTAGTATCATATATCAATAGTCCAACTAGAGAACTAGGTAAGAAATTAAATCTAGTTTTTAAACAACATACAGATTTTAAACCTAAACATGGAATAAAGAATTCTTTAGAATTAGCAGAGAAGTTAAAAAATACACATTCCCCACATAATTCATTTCTGGTATCATTCGACGTTAAAAACATGTTTTCAAATATCCCCCCAGATGAATGTTTAAAACTTATTCAAAATTTATTAGATAAAAGTAAATTAAATAGCATTATATCAACAGAACTTTTACTAGCTTTCGACACATGCATCAGTCAAAATTACTTTCAATTCAATAATCAATTTTATATTCAAAACAGAGGTCTACCGATGGGATCGCCTCTAAGCCCTTTATTAGCGGATATTTTTATGTCTAATTTAGAGGAAAGTATACTGAATTCGCAACCAGGCAAGAATCACATTCATTTTTGGTATAGATATGTCGACGACGTTTTGGCATGCTTTAAGGGTACTACTAGACAATTACACACTTTTCTAGATTCTATTAATAACATACACCCAAAAATTAAATTTACATTAGAACGAGAAACAAATCATACAATAAATTTTCTAGACCTATCACACACAAAAATAACCAATTCAAATTTGATATTTTTAGAAAACCTACATATACTGATATAACTATCCCCTTTGATTCTTGCCATCCATACGCACATAAACTGGCAGCATATAATTCAATGCTACATAGAGTTTTTTCATTGCCTTTATCAGAAACGCAAATAAAAACAGAGCTTTCAATAATTCAAAAAATAGCCAAGAACAATGGCTTCCCCACAGAAGTTATCGCAAAATTAATAAACAAGAAACAAAACCAGTATACTTTTAAAGCAATTTATCCCATAGTCAGGGAAGAAAAACAAACACCTCACGCTACACTCACATACTGTGATACACTGACAGAGAAAATTTCAAATATTCTCAAAGCACATAATATCAAGATAGCATTTAAACCCCAACAAAAATTATCAAATTTAATTTACAATGCCAAGGATAAAACAAATAAATACGAAAAATCTGGAGTCTATAGGTTAAATTGCTCAGAGTGCAATAGCGTATATATAGGTCAGACTGGACGTAATTTTAGAACAAGATACCTCGATCATGATAGGTCCTTCAGACTACAAAAAACAGATTCTGCTTTTTCTAATCACATATTAGAGAGTGGACATAACTTCCCTGATATTAATAATATGGAAATCCTACACTATGCCAGCAAAGGTTGTCAACTTAATTTGTTAGAGGCATTGGAAATATACAAATACAATAATAAAGATGATTTAATATTGTTAAATGATCAATTAGATATTATGTACTCACCTCTTTTTACTGCTACCAAGATGTAATTAAAATTTCTGAGAAACCCCACCCTTAGATAGTTAGAATATCATAAAATACCTGTATACTTTCATAATTCTCTAATCTGTTTAAATCCAGAAACATATTTAAATAGGGACCAAATCTTTTGTATTTCATTCTTAATTGAATCATTGTTTGAAAATGACCTAAAAAGGGTCGAAACTGCAGTCACGTTTTTGTGCAAATATAGTGGTAAAAAACATAGTAGTGTTTTACTCAATTTCGTTATAGTTAATTTTCTTTAGTTATTGTTTACCGCTTACTCTATTTATGTGTCAAAGCATTAGGCTGACTGGTTCTTTGTCAGTTTTGAAATCAGTGCCCATGAACATTTTTGGTCCTTCGAGCCGAATACTTAAAAAATGGAAGTTAATTGAAAGCTGTGTTGTAGGAAAACACGTTACTTTACTGTTGCAGGTTATGATGTGAGTGTGACTTAAAAGTAACTTTCACCTTTTGTTGCTTTTTTGTTCTGGAACTTACATGAATTGGCAGATTGGTGAATTTAACCTGCCTTTGATGATAACCGAGGTCAAACATTTTGGATAACATGCCGTAAGCGAAAAAAATGCTTTACATTGAATAATATATCAATCATTAAGTGGTACATCCATTGAAGGAAATATATCTTGTCAGAGGGATGACTTTTATAAATTAATCATTTTTCACGTTGCATAAAAATGTATGTGCCGGGTTTCATCTCGCTTGTGTAATATTTCGACACATGCTGTTAAATATACTCCCTGAACGCCAGTTCGAATGAGTGATCCGCACAGACATTTTCTTGAAAATATTTTTTTAAATTCAACACGTGTTTGTGATGTCTCACGCGTGTTCCTGACACGCAAAAGAACGAGCCCTCTAAATTAACATTTGTGTGCTTGGTTTACTAATATGAAAATAACGAGTACCTTTCTTTGAAAATATTAGTGTTAAAACAAGAAAATGAGAAAAATATAATTAGGGATGTTTATTGTTTTCCGGGAAACGTTCCCACCAGGACTCAGGAAAAATTAGCTTACTTTATTTTATAAAATATGCACCTAGGGAGAAGTGGAATGAGTATGCTCTTTGTATGAACAACAATAGGCAGCTGGACGCCAGTTAATTATAAAATGAAATTACAAAATATCCTTGCGAGTGATAGGTTAAAGGAAGATATTGTATTTTAAGGCAGATTTCATAATTTAAATTAAATGCATTATTCTAAATGGAACAGCCTGGAATTTTATATAAGTATACAAATGTTAATTAATTATTTTTATTTTTATCTATATCAATTTTAATGAAATCGGCCATTAAAGAAAACGTTAAGAAAAAGTTATATACCGGGTGAAACAGGATCCCCTCTGTTCTCCTTTAGTTTTGAAGATAATTGATTGAAATGTAGGATATACTACAAATATAATAAGCGGCACTTGTTGACATACAATTGATTTTTTTCGGTTTCGCCGGAAGTCCCAATAACTTTCGATTTTTAAATGGAACAGCCCATATATTATTGCATTTTTGAATTCTGCATAATTTTCTGAATCCAACGATGCCAAATAAGTGCCTAATTTTCTGAATCCAACGATGCCAAATAAGTGCCATTTCAAAACATCATTTTTTTTATAATATAATTTTTAATTATCCATTTAAGTGTGCTACGACGGTTACGATTTATTCTAAATGACCCGTGTAATGCTACAAAAATCAAATCCCATTAAAACACTAAATTACGTGATTTATGAGCAAATAAAATTCACCAAAATTGTTTTTGGGGCAAAAGTCAATTTTTTCAAATGGAACCATATCGGTACCGTGGTACCATTTATTAGTACTACTAATAAGGAATTTATTCATATGTCGTATTAAAATGTGCGATAAATACAAACAAAATTACAGCAAAAAGAACAATTTTGTTCTAATTAAATGTTAAGAAGTAACTAAGGTGGCTTTGAAAACAATAATATATTCAGCTTGTCAAACATTTGTTGATTTAACGGTGTTTTTATTGTGTCTTTAAAAATTGTTTAAAATTATTGTTTTTTGTGTTCAAAATGCCGTAAATTTACACAAGAGATAAAAATGTGGATATGTTAATTATTTATGGGGAAAGTAAAAAGAAATGCAATTGCAGCTATGGACCTTTATGGCCGACGATATCCTGATAGACAATATCCAGCGGAATATTATTTTAAACGTGTGAAAACCAATAGAGCACTAGCAGTGACGTCACAGTATTTCCAGCTGTCAGTTGCCTGGGTGGTAAATTCAGAAATTTGACATTTGAGTTGGGGTCAATTTTCGTTCAATATAAATTAAAGTGGAGGATTTCTTAACATCAGAAAGATGTAGTGATGGTTATAAATATATATTTTTTAAATCTACTGTGAGAGAAAATTTTATATATACTTTATTAGTGTTGGTTTTACCAGTGTAAAGTTTGGTGTCAAGAACGTTGACATCTTTGTGAACCCAAAAATTAGTGAAAATAAAGGCTATATTGGATTTTTTACTTTTTTTGTACATGTATAATATCAAGACATATTTTAGTAAATGTTTAATTAATATACGCTCAGTTACAGCTAGGCAGTGACATAGGTTAGGTAGTATTATTACACTAGGTTAAAAGTAATCAAAATACTCGTTGATTTATGCCAATATATCAATCATATATTAATGATTTTATAAACCTATTGTAAAATCTACGTTTTTTGACGATTTAAAATATTTCCCTTCAACTTTTTATTGATTTATATCTTAGTTTAAGTGTTTATCACATTAACAACAACAATCAGAGGTTTGTATGATGAAATGCAGGAGTAATAGTAAATCTAATAAAAAGATAGGACTGTGAGATCATTTCAGTTTCCATTTAATTTAAATTGCGAGCAAATATGCAACATAATACGCTCCGAATACTTTATATAGCTATATACCTAGTTTGGTATCTGTTCTGATTCTTGCAATTATAATTACAGAGGTTCAAAATATTGATAATGTACACAAATAAAATACCAGTGAAGGTAAGTGAGCTAAAACACAACAGAATTGAAAAAATAACACACTTTTAACAGCATCGTCTACCATCATTGAATGTTTCAAATTATACATATTATACATAATAATAAGGGTAAGTATGAATAATAATAGTCTTATAGTTTAGACATAAATTTTATTTACAAGAAGGGTCACAATGGTTCGTTAATTCAATGCTATATTATATTTTTGAAAAATCATCCAAAGATATAGTTTCAATCTCTCACTTTTAAATCATAGGTATAGGTTGGCTCCATTAATACATTTCAGCTTAGAAATGTAATGAGGGGACTCCTAAAATGTAGAATATAAATAAAATTATAATAAATTCACTGAAATTCACTTACCATATCGAAAATTAATAACTTTTGACAGGTACGCAAGATAACACGCCGGTTGAAAAACGTAAATAAAATACTAAATTAAAGTCAGATCCATAAATCGCGAAATATATAACAGACGAAAAACACCCAAAATTGATGTGACACGAAAAAAACGTTTAAAAAAGCACTACAAATTCTTTAAAAACTCGAATTAATCAGAAAGCACACAAATGCAAAACTAGGTTATTACCACCCAGGCAACTTTGGCCATGTTGTGACGTCAGCTGCTACTGCTCTATTCCGAAGTGATCCCAATAATGATCCCGAAGAAAACTTATTGACGAAGGTACGGAAATTAATGTTTTGGTACGAATAGAAGTTGATAAGACTGCTTCTTTAAGGCAAGCCGGGTTTGAATTGAACATTTTCGTTTGAATTTTGCACAAATGTTTTGTGAGAGCCTTGACACCTTCATATAAAGAAATTTACTTAAAAACCTGCGAAAGGAAAAACATCAGAAAGAATATACTCTTCTAAAAGTTTAGATCACATTCCACAAGCAAAAGAACACATATTATTTTTACACGCTATGTCGGGATGTGATACCACATCTGTGTTTTATATGAAAGGTAATACTAAACTTTTACAGCCGGTTTTACAATCGCAAGTTAACTTTCATGTTAGTTGACTTTTACTTGCAGGTTAACTATAACTTTACCGACACTTGCGTTTTTCAATATAAAGTTAAGTGATGATTTGTAAACGAGAGGTTGTGAATAAAATTTATAATGTTGGTACTGGAAAAATGGGTAATATACATAAAATGTATGAATTTTGGTCAAAGTCACGTCACCTGCTATCAAATATAAATGTCAGAAGCAATTTATGAGTTAGTGGTCTATAACTAAGTAAGTAGATAGTATTTAGTTTCGATCTATTTAAAAAATCTCTTCCATCGTATTCTTCGAAAAAGTTAGTCTATACAGGATTACCTTGGCTCCTTATCACTGCTATATGCATTTATTTCGTACATATCCATTTTTAGGCAAAATATCAAAAAAATATTTTGTGACAGTTATTTTATAGGTTATAAATTGCCAGTAAACTGCCAACTTCTAGTTTACCCACACCTCATCTGCTAGTAAAGTTAACTACTAGATCACTACAACATCGAAAATGACCAGCTATTGTAAAACCCAATTTCTATAATAACCTGAAAGTTAACTCTGACTGGAAGTTAACTAGCGATTGTAAAACCGGCTGTTAGACTTGTTAACAAAAAATACAAAATTGAAAGAATTAGCTTCAGTATTTAAAATCACAAATATACCTGTTGATGAAGTATACCAATGTGGTATTCAGCGCATTAGAGCACTATATAATGAACATATTGATTCGGCAAGCTTAAACTTTTTGGAATTTTGCCATTTGTGCCCAAAAGCCAAAATTCTTGTGTTCTTTACCACCAACAATAGATTCAGTTCATTTGCACATTAAAAGAGTATACTTACAAGTGCAAACCTGGTTAGGTAATGAGCTAGACCCCACCCAATGGGGATGGAAGCTTGATGACTTCTATATACCTGGATGGAACAAAACGCTGCGCCAGATTGTCTCTATATTTTGTTAACTCAAATCCAAAATAGAAGCAGCATTTGCGGCTTCCTTTATTCTTTTTTTAAACAGGTGTTTGTTTAAAAAGCGCGCGGCTTTCGAGGCGGCTCTCTTTGCGATGTAATTCCTAAGGGATGCCGCTTTGAATGTTACATTTTGCACAACACTTTACCTGCAAAATTGGTTGTGGAAGAGCGTGTGGTTGCAGGAAAGCTGGTTTGTTATGAACTCCAGCTTGTGTGAATTGTTATGGAGGTAATTCTGAAAACTGCATAGTAGTAGAAGAGGATGAAACCAGTGATTTCATTGACATAGAAAGGAACAATGATGTCAAAGTAAGATTTTTTTTTGGAGATAGGTTTAGAATGTCATGAAACGTAGAAATTTAAAATTTGAACGAAACATTTTTTTCCCATTATCTGTTTATTCCCTTTAGACGGTCCACCCTGTATATTTTCCAGTGAAAGTCTAATCATCTCTTCGGTGGCAGTGGCGTTAGCTACCTACCAAGTTTGACTGTCTTCCGTCAAGTAGTTTTTTAGTTAATGCACCAACAAGGCCGACAGACAGACAGACAGACAGACAGACTGACGGAATTGAAAAACCTGTATTTTCGTAGTCTACATGATCTGAAACGTGAAAATCCGAAAAAATCTAGGAGGGTGATTTTTTCTCGAATACAACACTTCCCTTCGGTATGCGAGGGAAGTAAAAATGTTTTTTAAATATTTTATTTATCACTAATAGTTTAATTTTTATGTTTTTTTTTTAATGACAGGTCCATCATATAACCTACAAACTCATTCTCGGTGAACAACATTTTTGGTTAAAGATACATATATTTTTGTAATGCATATTTTTAAGGTTATATTATACATTTTTTAGGCACACAGACGAAAAATAAAAAACTTCCCTCTTTATTTATGCATGGCGGTCACTCTAAAAAATTAATAATTACGAAATGACATTGAAGATAATAATCGGAATATAGTTATCACTGTTATTACAAAGAAAACCTGATAAGTTTTGGTCAAAATAATACTACTACTAAATAACAGGTGCCAACTATAGA
Source organism: Stenurella melanura (assembly GCA_963583905.1). Classification (NCBI taxonomy): domain Eukaryota; kingdom Metazoa; phylum Arthropoda; class Insecta; order Coleoptera; family Cerambycidae; genus Stenurella; species Stenurella melanura. The sequence goes on from OY757312.1 coordinate 151,733,456, forward strand.
AGGCTTGCGCAAATACCTTTAAAAATGTCCATCATGACTGAATTACTTCTTGGGATGACCACTCTGTACATTTTTCAATAAAAGTATAATAGGTGCATATGTCAAATATTATTGCCATCTGTCACGTTTTCAATTCCACATTCACGTAGTGGAGTAGAAGTATAGTGGTGGTTAAAAAACTTCATTCATTTTTTTTTAAATTTTTCAAAAATGTTGGTAAAAAAATTTCAAAAATTTTTTTTCTTCTGAAATGTGTTTAGAATGTCATGAAACGTGGAAATTTTAAATTTGACCAAGAAGGAAAGTTTCCCTCTATTCTATAATAGTAGTGGTAAAAGAAGAAACATTTTTTTAAGAAAAAATTTTTTCCGTCTATTTTAGTGGTGAGAAATTTTTCAAAAATGTTGGTGAAAAAAATTTTCAAAACATTTATTTTCTGAAATAGGTTTAGAATGTCATGAAACGTGAAAATTTTAAATTTGAGTAAGAAAATTTTTTTTCCATCTATTCTAGTGGTTAATTTTTTTTTCCAGATTGATGAAAAAATGTTGCAAATTTTTTTTCCGAAATGGGCTTAGAATGTCATAAAACGTGGAAATTTTAAATTTGAGCAAAAAAAATGTTTCCTCTATTCTATAGTAAGTAGTGATAAATAGATTAAAAATGTTTTCAAACAAATTAAAAAAAAAATTATTTCTTTGGATAGATTTAGAATGCCATGGAAATGTGGAAATTTTAAATTTGAACAAAGAAAATAAAATTTTCCATCTATTTTAGTGGTAAATTTTTTTTTAAAAATATTTAAAAACATTTCTATTTTTTTTAAATAGGTTTAGAACACTATGAAACTTGGAAAGTTTAAATTTGAACAAAAAAAAATATTCCCATCTATTTCAGTGGTAAAAAATGTTTCAAAAATATTGGTAAAAAAATATTTTAAAAACATTTTTTTTGAAATAGGTTTAGAATGCCATGAAACGCGGAAACTTTGAATTTGAATAAAGAAAAAAAATCATTTTAGTGGTAAAAAAAAAATTCAAAAATGTTGGTGCAAAAAATTTTCAAAACATTTTATTTTCTGAAGCAGGTTTAGCGTGTCATGAAATGTGGAAATTTTAAATTTGAACAAAAATTTTTTTTTCCATTATTTATTCCCTTTAGACGGTCCACCCTGTATATTTTCCTGTGAAAGTTTAACCATTTCTTCACTGACAGTAGCGTCAACTACCTACCAAATTTGACTGCTCTCCGTCAAGTAGTTTTTTTAGTTAATGCACCAACCGACAGACAGACAGACTGATGGAATTGAAAAACCTATATTTTCGTACTCTACGTGATCTGAAACGTCAAAATCCGAAAAAATCTCGGAGGGCGATTTTTTCTCGAATACAATACTTCCCTTCGGTATGCGAGGGAAGTAAAAACATTTGTTTCTTAAAACATTGCATATTTGGAAAGCTGACTGACTGATATTATAGGCAATAAATTGTTGTACATAAACGCATATATTGAATTTTTTAATTAAATATGTCGATATTTTTATAACACCACCTATATAGTGATTTTGTTCATTTCTGTTATTTATTTTCGTTAAAAATATCAGATTAACCTCAAATATCTGCTATTTTCGATCCGCCATTTTGAATTTTACAATTTTTGCTTCAAAATCGTGACCAGCGAGCTCGAAAACCCCCCGAGTATAGATTTTGGTGCAATTTTATGATTATTATCGTTAAAAATATGACATTAACCTGAAATATCGGCTATTTTGGATTCGCCATTTTGAATTTTCCAATTTTTACTTCAAAATTGTGATCAGCGACCTCAAAAACTCCTAACTATAAATTTTGGTCTAATTCTGTCGATTATTTTCCGAGATCCGTAACTTGTTTATTAATTGTTAATAAAAATTAGCCAATTGGTAAATAAATAATGCGAAAAATGAAAAGCGGGTCCTAAATACTTAATTAATAAGTGTTTCTGCATACTTTGCAAAAAAAATTATGAAAATGGGTAATGTCTATGAGCAATAAGAACTTCTCCGGGGTTTCAGGCTATTTTGACACGCTATTTGTAAATTCATTAATTGATTTGAATCAACGTTTGAAAATGGTACGTTAAGGTACCAAAACCGCAATAACGTGTATATTAGAATAAATTCAGTGATTAAAAACATAGAAGTGTCCTTTCTCATATCGTCATGATTAACTATCACAAAGCACCTAACGGCTTTCACAATCGACTTTCTTAATTAGAATCTCATGAAACTATATTTTACTTCTTTTATTTTGTGTATAAGTAATTTATATATAAGTAATTAAGTATAAAATTTTAAAATCACTCAATGCTCTAATTTGTGCCTTAATTTACTGGAGTATAAAGTGTTAGAATTAATTGAATTACGTACAAGAACTTACACGGGCATAAAGTTTACCGCGCTTATTAGTGAAATGTCGATATGTACGACGCGACGTCTAGATATATAAATAAAACATAATATAATATACGCAAAAATCATATATTACCACAATTATTTACCGCAAATCTAATAGACCAGAATTGAAATGCTCTCTTATATTCTATTTCCCAAAGATAGCCATGCATTTGCCGTCCCTTCACACCAGCCTAATAGTTGCGATCGTCTTTTGTTTTATCCGCCATGTTTAGTTTTACGTTTGGTAGAGGTGTTTCAAAATCTCATGAGCTGTGACCTTCATATGCGCAGAAACAAAATCCCTCTCGTGGATTCAGTTACACTTCTTAGAAATATTAGATTTATTGTTTACAATTTATCCCGAGCTCTTGTTTATGTATACAGCAAGGTAGCTGTCAGTGTTTTCAAAATACACTTGTAAACCCAGAACAAACTTTGTCTTTTGCGCATTTTGCGGTTCATAAGATTTTGAAATACCTCTAACGTTGTTTCGCGTTGTGTTGTTGATAAGATTTACGGTTAGTTTGTAGTTTTTAATGTGTTTTTTCGTTAATAATATTTAAAATCTATTAAAAACTGTTAAATTATGTGATGTGACAGTGCAATTCGATAAATCTGTGGTGTAGATTTTAAAGGTAGATATGCAATTATATCAAATGCTTGCTGTGATGCGCCTACTTCAGTGACTAACTTAAAATTTCAGTTTTAAACTTCTTATAAATCGATATAGTTTAGGAGAAAGTTTGTTGTTTTTGCAGTTGTGTTTATATTTAACAGAGCAAAGCATTGGAGATTGTCTAACTACCAATCCTAAATTCTTAAATAACTAGTCTAATTCACAAGTTCAAAAAGGCGTTAATTCTTGAAATAGCTCCTAAAAATATGAGCGATAGCTCATTGGATTCGGAATGACATCTAGAAAAATGTAAGTATTAAAATGTTTTATTAGCACATAAAAAATTGCAAAAGTTATAAAATTAAGATGAAAAAAGTGGCATTTAGTTTTTCGATTATAACTCAAAAACTATAAGCGATAACGGAAATCGGAAAACAGATTCTTAAGGAGGAGGAAATTTCCAATGAAAAACTCAGAACTCTATCTCCATTATTTACAATTTTAATTTAACGGTGAAAATAGGCCTCCGCGCGACCGCTGCAGGATGCGCGCGCCGGCTCAAAAGACTACATCACACAAAATAATTTATTTATACTAACAAATATCAATTAAAATTTTTGAAAAAATTATGGGGTATTTTTAACACTTCAAAGAATAGTCCCGTTGGAAAAAATGTTAAAGTTTATTTTTCAACAAGTTAGGCCATTGACCTCCGTTGTCATTGGAGACAATTTTTTATTCAAATAATTGGACTATAAAATGTTCGCTTTTTGGATCCCTTCTTATACATATACTCAACAAGATCACGTTATAGACGTTTTTAAAAATTGTTTATTTTGTTTATTATAAATTTTTAAAGTAAACAAAAAATTAAATACCAAAGTTGTAAAAAAAATTTTCCTCACATTCTTTATCATATTACTGTTTTTGCATTGAAGAAAGGCATTCATTCACGTTAAAAAAAAAATTTACGCCATTTATTTATAAATTGTTTATAAAAAAATTGACTAATTTTATATTTAAAAAATGTTTCTTTTTACAATTTTGTTGACAATATTATTATTTAGAAAAACAATTCTTTTCTTAAAAACATTATCTTAATAAATAAAAATCATAATTGGCAATCCTTAATAAAGTGAGAAAAATAATTTTTTTATCAACAATTTCATTGTTTATTAACTTAACAATTTGTTATAAACAAATTCTGACAATCCTAATACTTTTTTTTCTAAATCTTAAAAGAAATTGTATTTTTTATAGCATTTTTCAATATTACACGATACAGAAGTTGAAGTGGCCACTTGATTTGTCAACTAAAAAACTGATATAACTTTTAAACTATTAGAGATATCACAATACACATAGGTCGTTTTTATAGAGGATTAATTAATCTTTAAATGAGTTGACTTCCAAGTTTGTAACTATTATTAATCAGTTATTGTGCGCATTTGTTTATAAGTATTAAACGTGTTTTCGACGTTTTTCAATCTTTTGACTTCTAGCTTATCAAATAATGCAGATACGGTAATGGACCTTCAAGGCAATTTTGTTAAGTAATAAAATATCTGAAAGTTGCAATTGTTTATTTAAAAATAAATAGAAAACATTTAATTTTTATCAACAAATGCGCATAATAACTGATTAATAATAGTTACAAACTTGGAAGTCAACTCATTTAAAGATTAATTAATCCTCAATAAAAACGACCTAAATGTCTATTGTGATATCTCTAATAGTTTAAAAGTTATATCAGTTTTTTAGTTGACAAATCAAGTGGCCGCTTCAACTTCTGTATCATGTAATATTGAAAAATGCTATAAAAAATACAATTTCTTTTAAGATTTAGAAAAAAAAGTATTAGTATTGTCAGAATTTGTTTATAACAAATTGCTAAGTTAATAAACAATGAAATTGTTGATAAAAAAAATATTTTTCTCACTTTATTAAGGATTGCCAATTATGATTTTTAGGAAAAAAATAATATCTTAACTAATTATTCAAATGATGGATAATTTAAAAAACGATTATAAACAATAAGTTAATGTTTTTAGGAAACATTTTTTTTAAATCGTAATCTCAAGACAACAAAATTGTAAATTTTTCTTGTTACTTCCCTCGCATGCCGAAGGAAAGTACTGTATTTGAGAAAAAAATCACCCTCTGAGATTTTTTCGGATTTTGACGTTTCAGAACACGTAGATTACGAAAATATAGGTTTTTCAATTCCGTCAGTCTGTCTGTCTGTCTGTTGGTGCATTAATTAAAAATCTACTCGACGGAGAGCAGTCAAATTTGGTAGGTAGTTGACGCTACTGTCAGGGAAGAAATGGTTAAAATTTCACTGGAAAATATACAGAGTGGACCATCTAAAGGGAATAAATAATGAAACTTTTTTTTTTGCTCGAATTTAAAATTTTCACGTTTCATGATACGCTAAACCTATTTCAGAAAAAAAAAATGAAAATTATTTTCAGACATTTTTGAACAAATTTTTACCACCAATACAGATGGAAAATTTTTTTCTTTTTTCAAATTTAAAATGTTTGCGTTTCATAGCGTACTAAACCTATTTAGGAAAAAAAAATTAGAAAATTCTTTTACAACTTTTTTAAAAATTTTATCACTAAATTAGATGGAAAATTTTTTTCTTTGTTCAAATTTAAAATTTCCACATTTCCATGGCATTCTAAACCTCTTTCAACAAAAACAAATTTAAAAATATTTTTAAAAAATTTAAAAATTGTTTTGAAAAGTATTAATCTATTTATCACTAGGTACTATAGAATAGATGAAAAATTTGTTTTTGCTCAAAATTAAAATTTCCACGTTTCATGACATTCCAAATCTATTTCGTAAAAAAATTGCAACATTTCTTTACCATCTTGGAAAAATATTTTACCACTAGAATAGATGGAAAAAATTTCTTTTTGCACAAATTTAAAATTTCCACATTTCATGGCATTCTAAACCTATTTCAAAAAAAATTTTTTTTGAAAATTTCTTTTACCAACATTTTTTACAATTTTTTTACCACTAAAACAGATGAAAAAATTTTTTTTCTTTCTTCAAATTTAAAATTTCCACGTTTCATAGTTTTCTAAATTTATTTTTTTTTTAAATGGGAATTTTTTTTACCATTTTTGAAAAAATTTTACCACTAAAATAGACGGATTTTTTTCTTCTTTGTTCAGATTTAAAATGTCCACGTTTCCATGGCATTCTAAAACTATTCAAAAACATTTCAAAATGATTTTGAAAAATTAAGACAAAAATGAAAATTTTTTTAACCTATCACTACTATAAAATAGACGAAATTTTTTCTTACCCAAATTTAAAATTTCCACGTTTCATGACATTCCAAACCTACTTCGGAAAAAAAATTTGCAACGTTTTTTTACCATTTTGGAAAAAAATTTATCACTAGAATAGATGGAAAAATTTTATTGTACTCAAATTTAAAATTTTCACGTTTCATGACATTCTAAACCTATTTTAGAAAAAAAAAATTAGAAAATTTTTTTCACCAACATTTTTGAAAAATTTTTTACCACTAAAATAGATATAGATTTTTTTTTATTTACTCAAGTTTAAAATATTCACGTTTCATGGCATTCTAAACCTATTTAAAAATTATATAGTTTTTAAATTTGTAACCTCTCTTTTTACCACTACTATAGAATAGAAGGAAACTTTCCTTTTTGTTCAAATTTAAAATTTCTACGTTTCATGACATTCTTAACCTACTTCAGAATAAAAAAAAAATTTTTGAAAGCATTTAAAAAAAAATGAAATTTCTTAACCACCACTATACTTATATATACCACTCCATTACGTGAATTTGGGATTGAAAATGTGACAGATGGCAATAATATTTAGTATATGCACCTATTATACTTTTATTGAAAAATGTACAGAAATGGTGAACATTTGTAAAGATATTTGCGCAAACCTTCCATATTTGGAATCTGTTATTTAGTATTTAACTTTTGCTGTCGGATGGGAACTCTGTATATTTTTTTGACCAAAAGTTACCAGGTTTTCTTTGTAATAATAGCAATAACTATATTCCCATTATTATTTTTAATGTCATTTCGTAATTAATAATTCTTTAGAGTGACCGCCATGCACAAATAACGAGGGAAGTTCTGTGTAAATACCTTTTCCGTTTTTTAAATACGAAACTAGTCAATTTATTTATAAATAATTTATAAACAAATGGCGTAAATAATTTTTTTTTAACATTAATGAATGAATGCCTTTCTTCAATGCAAAAATTATAGTATGATAACGAAAATGAAAAAAAAACATGTTTACAACTTTACTTTGATTTTAATTTTTTGTTTATTTAAAAAAATTATAATAAACCAAATACATAATTTTTAAAAACTTTTGTAACGAAAATTTTATAGTCCAATTATTTAAAAAAAAATCGTCTCCAATGACAACGGAGGTCCCATAAAATTTAGTTAGTTAACAATGGCCTAAGTTGTTGAAAAACAAACCTTAAAATTTATTTCCAACGAGACCTTATTCTTTGTAGTGTTAAGAATACACCATAATTTTTTCAATTTCTTTAATTGATATTTAATAGTATAAAAAATCAATTTTATGTGATGTACTCTCTTTTGAGGCGGCGTCCACATCCTACAGCGGTCTCGCGGAGTCCTATTTTCAGTATAAAATTAAAATTATAATTAATGGAGTTCCGAGAGTTTTTATTGGACATTTCCTCCTCTTTAAGAATCATTTCTCCGATTTCCGCGATCGCTTATAGTTTTTGAGTTATAAGCGAAGAACTAAATGACATTTTTTTTCATCTCAATTTGTTTATAACTTTTGCAATTTTTTATGTGCTAATGAAACATTTTAATACATTTTTCCAGACGTCATTTCCAATGAGCTATGGCTCATATTATTAGGAGCTATTTCAAGAATTAACACCTTTTTGAACTTGTGAACTAGATTGTTTAAGTAGTTTTACTTACAGCTGCTTATGCGACAATATTAGTATAAATTTTCAATTATTCACGGCATCACACTTTCACTTCACGATGATATGCTTTTTCCAAATTGCAAATATTTTTTGTATCTTTACTTGGGAAGGTAGGTAGACACAACTACCACAATGAAGCATTAAGTAAAAAGTCAGTGATTATTTGATAAGTTCACATTTTAAAAAACGTATTGCTTAGCATTTTAAACGCCGATATTTCACAATTTTCTTTTTTCCTTCAAGGTGACTGAAAGTGTTATATGGTATGATTCAAAATCAACTACTACTGGACGAGCCGCCAAAAGGAGTGGACTTACAGGTACTTTTTTTAATCAAATTGTGTTTAATATCTAGCTTATGCCAAAGTGATCGAAAGAGTTATATTCAATGCATTAGAGTCGTAGAATAGTCAAATCACCGAAATGCGGCAACCCTTTGCGTTATTCGATTTATTTGGACATCAAAATGTTCGTAATTTAAAGCAGAATAAATGTACTATTGCTACATATGTCGATTTTTTTATTTTTAATGAGATATTTTTGAAAAAGCTAATTTTTTGAACACCTTGAAATGTTTGCAAATGATTCTGAAACTGACAATACTAGGAAAGTCCTAAAATACAAATTTTTATTATCATTTATCTTCATTGGGGTATGATTATGGATGCATTTTCAGTTGTCCAAAACTGCTTCAATTCTTTAAACAGGAATATATAGCTCCTGAAACTACCATAATTAGCAAAAGGTTGCATTTTGTTTGTAGGTATGTTTCAGCTTCAATAAACACCCCCTAAAAGAATAAAGTCCCTAGTGGGGGAAAGTGAGGCAAAAGAAATATAAACCTCCCCAATAAAAGTTTCTCGGTTATTTTGTAAAAGTGAAAGATTTGATCGAATAAAGTGTGTAAATCTTTAAAAATTCAGAAAGCATGGAGTAATTTCTATTTCCTTATTTATTAATTTTTAAATCGCATACGCATAAGCAGCACTATTTTTATTAATAACAATTCTGTTTGTCAAAATGTATTGTTTTATATATTTAAGGCACTTTGAACACATTTTACACCTTTCCTGTTAGAGATAGGTGAAGGATACTTTTAGATGTGGAATTATATGCTTTATCTTATTTCGTCAAAATTTTTCGTTATCAAACTTTAACTGGGAAACTCCGTTTTCCTTGATTTCCTTAGTTTCTTTCTCCTTCTAGAAAATGCTGTCTGGCAAGCACTTACCTACTATAAAAAATGCAGCCTTCTGTTAAATATGGCAATTTCATGACCTGTTGGCTGAACTGTTATCTAAGGATATACATACGAAGCTGTTCAATAAACAGAGTATTGCTATTAGTCTTAACGGAGGTAAAGGCACTGCAAGGAGTACTATTACACATTAGTTATGGTACATTGCTGTGGGGTAATTCTTCTTACGCAGATAAAATTTTCCGCCTACAAAAACGAGCAGTCAGAATAGTGGCCGGTGCTGGCTTCAGAGACCACTGCAAGCCTATTTTCAGAAATCTTAAAATAATGCCTCTTTCGTCTTTACGTATTTATGTCACATTATTAGAAATTTATAAAAATAAGATTCAATTTGCAACAAATGCTGAAGTTCATACGTGAGATACTAGAAATAAAAATGATTTTAGAACACCACGCTTTAGACTTTCGAAAACAACAAAAAATTCTTTTAATTTTAAATTGTTCAATTATCTACCGAACTATTTAAAATTCTTGCCTAATCCAAATACATTTAAGGGGATAATCAAAAAGCATTTGCTTATACATTGTTTTTTTATTCAGTTGAGGAATATATGCAAACCCCCTTTGAAATTATATCCCCTATTAATTAATTAAATATTTATACATAATTATATACTGAGAAATGCTTACCGTCATCACACTTTTACAAATTGATAATTGTTTGAGTTTTTACAAATTGTTTGTAAATTGTTCTTGTAGTTACTTACTTTTAGCGTGTCTTCTCATAACTCTATATTATTATACTTATTTTATTGTTTTTCTTTGACTTGCCAAAAATGTTATATTATGTAATTTGGTTAAATAAAATATATATCTATCTATTCCCACTATTGTGGAATCTTCTGCTCGACGGGCTACTGGCCGAATTGAACGAAGTGGGTTTCTATGCACAAGCGTATGCGGATTATTTGGCTATCATGATAAGAGACCAATTTGAAATGACTATTCATGCAATGTGCTCTCGACATAGTTCAGAAATAGTGTAACAGACATGGGCTCTCTGTCAATCTTGGCAAAAAAGAGCATACAAAGGTCCTGGATTTGCCGGTAATGGACCAGGTGATCACTCAATCAGAAGATGACCGGTGTCTCCCTGTTTACAGCGGACTAGGATATCGTCTTCTGAGTCCCGAAGGTCTCGAATCTATGACTCAGAAGGTATACGGATGCAAACCAAGGGCTCGTACATCGGTACCCCTTGGAAAGTAGCCCATTGTATTCCAAGCAGAAGTAGACGACACATTGGTGTGTGCAAGCGAGAATCTCAGTCAACAAACATATTTACAAATACAACGACAGCCAGGCAGCCTTGAGGGCTCTTGCGTTAAACAAGGTGACCTCAAGCTGGTCTTAAACTGTCGGAATATTTTGGCAGAATTGTGTGATCACAACTATCAAACTCATATGAGTGCCCGGGCACAGAAGTGTGGAGGGCAACGAAGAAACAAACCGTGTGGCGGGAGAAGGAGTAACAACTTCTTTCCCTTGCCCCGAGCCAGCCTTCGTTCTTCCAAAAAGACTCAAATATAGTTACGAGACTGGGCCATGGCAAGATTCAACAATTATTGGACTCAGACCTCTGAATGAGGCAATCGAGGCTCCATATAAAGGGGCCCTCGGCTAACTCAACCATTAAGTGGCTACTTGGGCTCGATAGAGAAAAAATGAGACGGATAGTAGGCTTGATAACAGGACAATGTCCTCTGAATAAACATCTTCGTACAATGGGGTTAAATAACAACCCTATTTGTCGGATGTCTGGATTGGAGGATGAAGCCACCACTCATATTCTATCCAGTTGCGCACCTCTAGGTGCGTCAAGGTATAGGCATCTCAAAAGGCAATTTCTATAGCCGGAGGAACTACGGAATCAACTCTGGAACAGGCTGCTATCCTTTGTGAAGAGCACTGATCTCATCTAGGAAATTCAACACGTCGCGAATGCACAATGGGCCGACAGGCCTGAGTGCTGCGGATCTTATAGGCCTGCTCGCATTTGTAATAATAATGAAGTACTTAACAGAAAGTCAATACACAAGTAATAGAAAAAACAAATAAGTTCAAATAAGGTACTTTTCTTACACTTCCTCGCGAGAATCGTTATTGTACAGTTCAGTATGTAGTATTTCTACATTTTGACTGGTTCACATTACATTTGCTGTGTGTTGTATTACATTTAGATTTTTTAAGGTCTTCTTTTGTTACTACTCTCATACGTTATATATTTGTAAGTACTTGTCATTTTCCACCCTATAATTGGAATACTCTGTTGGGCAGTGTATTGTTAAATAAAATAAATGAATAAATAAATAAATAAATAAATGAATAAATAAATAAAAAGATTGGTAGAATAATGAACTTTCGAAATTTAAATGGAATACTCTGTATTTTTATGCAATTAAAACAATCAGTTTTGAGCCACTTTTCAAATGAACCTGTGTCTAAAATCTAAAATTGATTTACTTCTTTAAAAGCCTTAAATTATTTTGTATGTATCTTACATAATTAAAAATTAAAGATTAATAGAGAAAAAAGCATTTAGATATTAAGAAAATTGAAAGAAGCTGTAAGTCAATATCATCAAGTATTTTGTTCTTTTTAGAACTATTCCCATTGTATTCAGTTTATGTCTACTCTGTTTTCTTAAACATCACAACGCGGATGAAAAGGTTGAAATAAAAACTACTAGCAAGAAAAATGTCACGATTCTCTCTCACGAGTTTTCCCTGGTTATTACACAACACACCATTTGCCTTTATAAATAATGCAATTTCAACGATCCGGATATTGAATGACGCCTTATCTCCCACTTCTAATCCGGATCTTTCAGAACATTCACCCTCGTTTGTTCTATCTCCATTATACTTATAATAATTTTATTGGATATGTCTGATGATGTGTGACTAGATTAACATTTTTTATTGTATGAAAATACTTGTGCTGAATTACCATTTTGTTTTATTTTGTTAAGATATATTGATAGACCATTCCCAGAGGTTTTGAAATAGAGTAAAACAATCCTTACGTGAAATATTGCGCACAAGTAGGTCTTTGCTAGTAGAAAAGTATTACAAATTTTCTCAAAGCTACTGTCGTAATTGTAACATAAAACAAAAGGGTATCACACCAACAGGAACACTTCCGGTTCAAGCGGAGGTGCTACTTTTTTATTTTAAATAGCACCCTGTATATTTTTTTACCTTATCTGATAGAGGTTCAAACATTCTTTACAACAGTTTTAAATATCAAAATCGAATAAGAAATGACCTTGAAATCATAAGTTTATATAATTACTTGGCTCAGAGTGGATGTCGTTGAGGGTGGTTGTGTCGTGAGGCGCTCCCAAACAAATGGCAAAAAGAATCGGCTAAAGCTCCATTATAATCGATACAATTTAAGTCATCTTAAGATCAAAAAATTTCGCGCAAAGTGAAGTGTAATAATAGAAGAACGAAGCATACATCGAATTAATAATTGAGAAATTACTGTAAAGTGTTTGTTAATAATACCAAAAATAAAGTAAACACGTGTCTAGTGCAGTCCCTAGCTGGGCCGTCGTAAACGGAAACAAGCCGGCCCATACATTTATACCTGGGACCATTTCAAGTGGATGGTTATTCGTATGAGCAATATAGACATTCTAGCTATGGGCGAAGGAGATAGGTTATTAATTAGTAGTATTAGTTTTGAAACATATTCTTTATATGATTTTGCAAATAGCGGAAAAAATGAGAACTAAAAGAAAAACTATATGTAAAAAATATTAATGAAATCTTTACATTCTTTCAATAACCTGACTTCTGGTTATGCTAGCAAATCAAAATGCTAAAATAAATTTGTCCAATTTCTTATTTGATATTCTCATTATAACACTAGCATCTAACACGGCTGAGCAGATTAAACTAGTATCTACATACCCTACTGTATGAAGATTCAGTTAAAACTAAGAGCAAAGGCCTAAAATGGGTTTATTTAACTACCTTATCTTAATTTTTTTTCATTCTAATGGATTGCATTTATATTTATTAGTTTATTAGTGTATTAGTTTATACCTTTACTAAAATTGAAATAAATTAAAAAAATTTATTGAACATAGGTAATAAACTAGAAAAATACCCGGAATTGGAAAATGGCAATTGCTACAAAAACGAACCAATACGCCGGGGGCATACAAAACATTCTCTCGTGTCTGATTTTACCGCGACATAGGGCTCTTCCCTGCACTTCCACCGTAAATGGATATTTACCCGTGGAACGGTTAATAAATAAAAGTTCCTTGCGGCGAGCTAATGTTTGTATGTCTTGGCAGACAAACGAAGTGGACACACTGATGCAGGACGTTGAAATGTAAACAAAGATTTCAGGAAAATGTGAAACCATATATGGACTCAAGCGGCCAGTGAGAGGTGCACACAGCTAGATTCAGAAACAGAAGACTCAGAATAAGAATAAATAAGGAGATGATGATAGTTGAAAATTTAAAAAAAGCATGAAATCTTAAAAGAAGCATCTTCCAAACGTCTACTCCTCCCATCCGATGATGACAGATGGAAACTTAAAAGAAGTATGGAAACTTAAAAGAAGCGTCTCATAATCACTTACACTTTTCATTCTATGTTCTTACCCCATGCTTCACGTGGCTCTCGCCGCTGGCAATAAGCACGTTCCATATACAATTCAGCGTATGCAGTCGTTCCGGCGGTATATAAAAACATCCAGATTAAATGTCCGGAATCGGCAGCAAAGCCTATCTTACGCGAGCAAATCAATCAATGAACCAATTAATTAGTGGTCGTGGAAATTATGTTTAAGTTTATAATGCTATGGTTTTCGAGAAAATCGATATTGACAAAAATTGCAAAATTTATATTTTTATTGCGCGCGAATTTTCGTTTGTTTGAAATTTTTTGTGCGCGGCCTATAGAAGAAATTGCTTGAAAATCGAACGAGCTAGGAAGAAAAATCAAAATGGGTTTTAAAGAGGAGATAAAATACTCTCTTGTGTTGCTATTTTTGATGGCTCTTGATATTTATTAGTAAGTATATAAAAATAACAATATAATATAGTCATCTCTTGATGCATCTAACTATTCATAGGTCCATAAATAATAACTGACTTTAACATACGTTATAAACGCATTATCTTTTAGTTCAAGGTAGTATGCAGAAAAATACTCAATTTTTGTATGATATTTTTCATGCAATTTTTTAACTAATAAATGATTAGAAACAATAGTTATATGATATATAAACTCAGAAAAGACATTTTTGTGCTAAATTTTCGAGATGTGTATGTCTTTTTTTATTTTTAGGAAACAAGAAAAAATTGGCCAAAATTTGGCTAAATTCAACGTGCTGGTAAATTCGTAAATGTGAATATTTTTATTCCTAACTTTTTCCACTGAAGTACTACGTTGAACTAGCAGATAATGCATTTATAACTTATATTAAAGTCAGTTCTTTTTAATGGGTCTGTGAATAGTTAAAAGCGTACAAAATCAAGAGGTTACTATATTTTATTGTTATTTTTATATACTAATAAATACCAATAGCCATAAAAAATGAAAACACAAGAGAGTATCTTATATCCCCTTTAAAAACCATTTTGATTTTTCTTCCTAGCATATTTGGTTTTCGAGCAATTCAACTTTTTCTATAGTCCACGCGCAAAAAATTTCAAATAAACGAAAATTCGTACGCATTAAGAATACAAATTTTCCAATTTTTTTCAATATCGATTTTCTCGAAAATCATGGCATATACAAGAAAATTACGACAGGACTTTTTTTTAGGAAATTAGTCCGGCTTTCTTTTTTATAATGAGCATTTTTTATATCTTCAATGGTTAACGAGTTATCAATAAAATAAGGCTTCCTTCACCGAAGGGGTGGTTTTTTGGGGGGTTGTGCGGCACCCCCAGAACTGATTTTCTTAGTATTGTGATGTATAATCCCTCCACTAACAGTTGTTGCTGTAGGAAAATCTCAGTTAAATTTCTTGCTATGGAAATCTTTATAATTATGGGACTAAGAGTATTTTTCGAAAGTTATTTTTACACATTTTTCACCTAATACAAAGGACTGTTTTAGCAATATAATAAATTTACGCAGTTTTTTAAAAATAAGTATATAACAAATAAACGGCACAAAAGTCACTTCATTTAAATGAGTCCCTCTACATTTTTTACATTTTGTCGGTAGAGCTTCAAATTAGCTTTACATCGTAATTTTCAAATTTAAAATTGATCTGTAAATAGATTGTGAAAAAGTTTTGTGAAACGATAGAATCGTATTAAAAAAATATATTTCAATGGGGAAGGACATAGATTTCATTGAAGTATATAATTTTAGCATTAACATTGATGTTTTGCATGGATACAACTAATTCAAACTCATTTTTAGAGCCTACTTAAATAAGCTAGCGACCAGGTGGTTCAGTCCATTGGGACACTCGTATAATTTTTGTATGCACAGCCAAAATTGTAACTTCCTGTTTCAGTGCAATTTAAATCAAACTTTTAAATTCGTATACAAATATACAAGTGCGCATTTGGGTCCTGTTGGTCAAATTGCATATGATTCAACTCTCAGATATTATTTCAATTTTTTTAATTTTAATTTTAATCATAAAAGGTCCAACTTCGACAAAATTGTTATAATTCGGTCTTCAAACACTTCTAAAATATTTCGTAAGGACGATTTATGAAAATCTACATTTTCCTGGAAATGAACATTAATAATATATCATAGAAATATCCAGCCTCCCCCATCCTCTATCTAAAAATAAACAAAACCTATAAATTATATTTATTATTTACATACTCCTAAATTTTCACGACAAAGCACGTTTCCATATCACATACGTTTTATTTTACTTTTTTCTACCCCGATTACTCTTACACAGACATTTCAGAACTGCTTTTTTTTACCCAAGTCAAGCTGACGTACATCTTCAATCATTCGTAGGCCCCTCGAACCCACCACCTGGCCTTGCCACTGTAACTCTACCCAAGTACTAAGAGGCAGACTTGTGTACGGTCAAGATATACCTCGAGGGTGGTCCCATTATATTGCTTCCATGTGTGTGCTTTCATCCAGATATTACAGCATCTTAGTTGTAAAGCTTTTCGTGTCATCATGTGGTAACGAAATCATGCTCTTGAAAGTTTTGTGTCGTACATTTTAAGTATTTATATATATATATATTTAGTGGTCACGATTAATGTGGTGCATCATTATTGTCGCTGCTGAAAATAAATGTATCGATTAAATACCGACACAGAGTCAGAAATTAATGTCTATAAGACGAGTTTGATTTTAAAAAGTTTTATAAACGGTAAACATTCTCATTTCAATGCGTACAGTTCTTCTCATTTATACAATGGGTTGCAAAAACGCGACAAAAAAACATTAAAGATACTGGTGAGGCGTTCAGACTAGTTAGGCGAGTGTCGAGAAGGGACAAGGCTGGCTCTAGTTTTTCCTAAACATTGACAATATACTTTGAACCATACTTGACACTTCAATAAGCACAGCCCCACAAAAGAAAAAACAAGTTCTGTACTAGAGACATGAGTAAATAGATTTTGTACATTTTTTATTCTGAATCCAATATGTCCCTTTCCTCCTTTAGTTTTAAAGATAATTGATTGAAATTCAGAATAAACTACATACATAATAAGCGGAACTTTTTGACATACAATTGATTTTGTTTTTCACTTCCGGTTTCGCCGAAAGTGACACTAACTTTCGATTTTTAAACAGAACACCCTACATATTATTGCATTTTTGAATTTTGCATAATTTTCTGAATCCAACAATGCTAAATAAATGACATTTCAATCATCAACTTTCTCTATAATATAATTTTTAGTTTTCCATTTAAGAATGTCATGACGGTTCCGATTTATTCTAAATGAACTGTGTAATGCTACAAAAATCGAAATCCCATTAAAAACGCTAAACTACATGATTTATGAGCAAATAAAATGCACCAAAATTGTTTTTGGGGCAAAACTCATTTTTTTCAAATGGAACCATATCGGTACCATGGTACCATTTATTAGCACTATTATTAAGGAATTTATTTCTATGTCGTATTAAAATGTGCGATAAATACAAACAAAATTACAGCTAAAAGAAAATAAGAAAATACATTTATTCTTCTAATTAAATGTTAAGAAGTAACTTAGGTGGCTTTGAAGACAATGAAATATTTAGCTTGTCCAACATTTGATGGTTTAACGGTGTTTTTATTGTGTACAAAAGTGATTACAAAACTAGGATGGAATATTGCAATTGGATTTTGTATAATAACGTGCAGCCAAACAATAATTTTTTGGGACTGATTTTAGTTTCGGACGAGTCAAGGTTTACAAATTGGGGATTATTTAACCGACAAAATACAAAATATTGGTCACAAGAAAAGCAAAATTTATTACAGGAGGGTAAGTTTCAAGTGCGGTTCGGTTTCAATGTTTGGCTTGGAACACTCTGTAGTAGAATCATTGGTCCAGTAATATTTGAAGGACCTCTGACTGGTGCCAGATACTTGAGATTCCTGGAAAATGAGATGGATGAAATTTTAGATTTAGGACAGGGAATGTATTTCCAACAAGATGGCACTTCTTCCCATAATTCAAGGATAGTAAATTGATTACCTTCAACGGAGATTCGGAAAAAACGTAATTTTGAGGTGGCCTCCAAGGTCATCTGATTTAATGCCCCTTGATTTCTTTGTTTGGGGTCATTTAAAAAAATTTTTTTTTGTCTGTCGTCAATAGTGGCACCGAGCAGTTTTGTGCTATTTCCTTTAGCTATTTATGACTGGGAGAAAATATTAGATTCAGAGTCTAATTTTTATTGATTTTCGAATTGTTGGATGTAAACCACTGTCTGGCTTGAGGAACAGTCCAACACAGGTGATAGAGAACATGTTATGCAATAAGTCATTGATATATATATAATAAACAAAGGAGGGCCCAAAATTGAACCTTGGGGTACTCCGTGTATAACTGACCTATAATCGGAAAAATTATTTTCTATACATACGGCTTGTTTTTTATACGATCTAAAGAATGTTTGAGATAACTCCCTAATTCCACAACATAACAAAATATCGTGCGAACCACAGTTGTGACATATAATGGCTCAAGAGATACTCTGGAAAAACATTTTTCTTAAACCTTCTTATTTAGATTTAATTTACGTTAACGAACACCTTAATCAAACGTTATATCAAGACGTTAAGATTTGAGCATAAATAGTTACTAAAATCACTGTTTCACATATACTAATATTAAACGTTTATATTTTCATTACCTTAAACATGTAAAACAGTAATATTTTTAAGTTGATTGTATATACGTCAAACTTCCAGTGTATGTACTACTAAAACTTTACATTCTTGATGCTCAACTTGATTTATTGCATACTCTATGTTTAAATATTTAAGGACTCTTAGCTCCCATGCTATTGAATATTGATTACCTATAATGCGGCACTTATATTTTGCTTATGGCTTTATTATTATTCTTAAAAAAGTGCTTAAAACTTCTGCTCTAAAGTAATACGATATATTTTACTTACAGCTTAAAAGTTCTCTCGATCTCATCAAACTTATATGTCCCATTATTTACTTTAAAGTTTGTTAAACCCCAACAAACTTCCAGCACGGAACGGTGTAAGGTATTACACTTTGGCGCGTTGATGTTTATCTAACAAAATATCTTTATTACTATTTTTAATTAATATATTATAATTAAACGCGGTTTATTTACGAGCATTCAAAAAAGCCGTTAAATTGCTTATACAAATGAAAATGCAGGTCCTAGACTGGTATGTATTAAGCTGTCATACGAAGAATAATGTTAATAATAATTTTACTTACATGTCATTACAAAAATTAATTAACATTTTATTCAAATAGAGCATTTACTTTTAAGGAAGATACTGTTTAGCCTATAGTGTGCAGTTCTAAAATATTGGAGTTCAGTGTTCAATAGTTGGTCGATGGGGTTATAACGAGAAAAATCGTCTTTATTGGAGAAAATAAATACAGTTTCCCTAATTTAAAGGGCGAAGTTTGCCTCAACATAATGAAATAAAAAATGCTTATATTGAGTAGACACTTATGTAAAACTAATAGCAATTATTCAAATAACAAGAACAATAATAACAATTATAAAATGTGACTAATAATAATTAAAGAAGTTATAGTTATACTGCACAAAATAAATTGTGCAAATAGACAAATGAAAATGTCGATATGAGAAGGAAAACTACTAAATGAAAATGTATTCATACCGTTATAGTAACTCAGCGAGCTAAATGTTGTACCGAGTGCTCTTGGTTATACTGTCCATTGTCTACTAGGTTCGATCCCCAGCTCCGACACTAACACCGCTAAGGTAATATATGTTGCCTGCGTTTTATTAAATATGTAATCCCCTTCCGGACATCCTTGGCCTTGACTACTGATATTTAGAAATTGGTTTATATTATGAAAGTTTCTTAAAATGTAATATATCATTATAGTCCAATAATTATAAAGATTTACATAACAAAAAATGTTATCTGAGATTTTCCTTCAGTAACTGTTAGTGGAGGGATTATACATCACAAAACAACAAAAATCAGTTCTGGAGGTGCCACGCAACCCCCCCCAAAAAACCACCCCTTTGGCAAAAAAGCCTTATTTTACTGATAACTCGTTAACCATTGAAGAGATAAAAAAATTACTCATCATATGAAAGGAGGCTGGACTAATTTCCTGAAAAAGTCCTCTTTTAATTTTTTTGTATATGCAATGATTTTAGAGAAAATCGATATTGAAAAAAATTGCGAAATTTGTATTTTTAATGCGTACGAATTTTTGTTTATTTGATATTTTTTGCGCGCGATCTATAGAAAAAGTTGAATTTCTCGAAAACAAAACAACAAGCTAGGAAGAAATATCAAAATGGATTTTAAGGGGGATATAAAATACTCTCTTGCGTTTTCATTTTTGATGGCCATTGATAACTATCAGTATATAAAAATAACAATATAATATAGTTACCTCTTGACTCTTTGCGCTTTTAGCTATTCACAGGCCTATAAAAAATAACTGTGTTTAATATAAGTTATAAATGCATTATCTATTAGTTCAAGGTAGTTCTTCAATGCAGAAAAAGTTAGGAATAAAAATGTTCTTACTTTTTATTGGGTATTTTGCCACTGAAAAATATTTAAAAATTTTAATGAAAAAACCTCTGCGCCAAACGGATCAGACAGAGGTTGGTTCTTGAGTACTTGACTGTTTCAAAAAGTCTCACAACTAAAAATATATAAACTAGAACAATGTTATGAACTAAAAACTGAAAATCAAAGCTATAGGTAGTTAACGTTTCGGAAGAAAATCTACTTCCATTCTCAAAACTTTTTTGGCCGTCAACCATGACAGTTCTTTGTTTATGTATTTCCATAGAATAAAAATATTCACATTTACAAATTTACCAGCATGTTGAAGTTAACCAAATTTTTGTCAATATTTTATTGCTTCCTAACAGTTAAAAAAGACCCAAACATCTTGAAAATTTAGGTAAAATTTTTTTTTTTTGGTTTATACAGACTATCTATTTTACGAGGGCCACACCAAATATCTCGCTTAATATCTATTGTAGAAGAATAAAGTTTTAGAAACAGTTATCCCATTTTTTGTGAGCTATATTTCAGTAAAAAGAAATTTGAAATTCATAGCCTACTTTATGAGATATATTACAAAAACCTGAAAAATAGGAAAACCACAAACGGTTATAGCTTCCTTATTTGAGGAGATACGAAAAAAGTTAAAGGAATGAAAGTTGACGGCAAAGACAATAAGAATAATAACGTGTAACAAAAAAATCGAAAAATGCAGTTGGCTTTGACATACGCTATTGTGCAAAAATGAAAAATACATATCTCAAAGTAGGCCATGACGCCATTAATTCCGTTATTTTTTTCTCATTCCAACGATATAAAACATGTAACAGAAATTTTAACCGGTAGTGTCAATATTTAATATTTTACGAATACCACAATTCATATAATTGAATCGAAACAATCAGCTGTGCCATAATTAGTGAAAAACAATGTATAGAGTTAATAATAAATTTGACAGATTGTCACTGTTGTATGTTGTATGTTGCGTTGTCGAGTTCTAAGACAAATTTTATATCAGTAATTATGGTGTACACCAATAATAACAAATTCGATATGATTAGCATTTATTGTCAGTGCAATTTTGACGCTGAGATGGCAGTCACGGTTTACGGAGATAGATTTCCAGATGCTCCGCAGCCAAATCGAACTATGTTTAGGAAGTTAGTTCAAAATCTAAAAACGCACGGTTCATTTTCAAAAAAAGTAGTAAGGCGAGCGCATGTTGCGGATAATGTAAGAAAAGTGAATAGAGTAATGAATTATGTTAACCAAAATGAGGAAACCTCTTTGAGACAAATTCAGAGAAACTGTCGCATAAAAAAAGACAGTGCAAGAAAAATATTGAAAAAAAACGGATTTCGATGCTACAAAATGAGGAAAGTTCAACATTTAAATGAGGGAGATAAGCCAAGGAGAGTAAGATTTTGTAGATGGTTATTAAATAAGAAAAGGAATGACGCGCTGATATGTAGCAAAATTCTTTGGTCGAACGAATCAAATTTTTCTAATAATGGATTTTTCAATAGAAATATGCATTATAAGTGGACACGAGAAAATACACATTGGTGCAGAGAGACTGCTTTCCAAGAAAGATTTTCTACGAATGTTTGGTTGGGTCTTTTAGGGACTAAAGTAATTGGACCTTATTTTTATGATGGCAAATTAACCGCTCGTAGATACCTTAATTTCCTGCAAAACGAATTTCAAGATTTTCTTTATGAATTAACAGTGGCAGAAAGATTAAATTATTCATATTTCCAACAAGATGGGGCTCCACCTCACACTGGTGTAATATGTACAAATTATTTAAATCAAGTTATGCCAGATAGCTGGATAGGCACCTATGGACCCATTCTATGGCCAGCTCGATCACCAATCCCTTGGATTTTTTCATCTGGGGTTACATTAAACTGCCCCTGAAAATATTGAGGACATCAAAACCAGAATTCGAAACGCATGTGAGGCAATACTCCTGAAATGCTCCAAAATGTAATGCGTGACGTGTCTCGTAGAGCACGTTTATGTGTCAGAATGCATGGTGCACAATTTGAGCATTTGTAGTTAGAAAAATAAATACACACAATTTCTTTTCAAAATAGTAGTAGGTAGTACTGTTATACATAGTTTTTCGTTTTTTTCTTTGGATGTTCGTTTTGTACTTGTATTTTTATTTATGAGATATTTATTGTAATAAATAATTACGGAATTATAATTATTATAAAGTGAATTTTTACTATTATGGCACAGCTGATTGTGACGATTCTATTATATGAATTGTGGTATTCGTAAAATATTAAATATTGACACTGTCGGTTAAAATTTCTGTGCCATGTTTTATATCGTTGGAATGAGAAAAAAATAACGGAATTAATGGCGTCATGGCCTACTTTGAGATATGTATTTTTCATTTTTGCACAATAGCGTATGTCAAAGCCAACTGCATTTTTCGATTTTTTTGTTACACGTTATCATTCTTATTGTCTTTGCCGTCAACTTTCATTCCTTTAACTTTTTTCGTATCTCCTCAAATAAGGAAGCTATAACCGTTTGTGGTTTTCCTATTTTTCAGGTTTTTGTAATATATCTCATAAAGTAGGCTATGGATTTCATATTTCTTTTTACTGAAATATAGCTCACAAAAAATGGGATAACTGTTTCTAAAACTTTATTCTTCTACAATAGATATTAAGCGAGATATTTGGTGTGGCCCTCGTAAAATAGACAGTCTGTATATGACATATTGTTTCTAATCATCAAATAGTTAAAAAATTGCATAAAAAAATATCATAAAAAAATTTATTATGCAGGCTTTTTTTGATTTTTGATTAATTTCAACATGCTGGTAAATTTGTAAATGTGAATATTTTTATTCCTAACTTTTTCTGCATTGAAGTACTACCTTGAACTAAAAGATAATGCATTTATAACTTATATTAAGATTATTTTATATTGTTATTTTTATATACTAATAGATATCAATAGCCATCAAAAATGGAAGCACAAGAGAGTACTTATATCCCCTTTGAAACCCATTTTGATTTCTCTTCCTAGCTTGTTTGGTTTTCGAGCAATTCAACTTTTTCTATAGGCCACGCGCGAAAAATTTCAAATAATCGAAAATCCGTACGCATTAAAACAAATGCAATTTTTTTCAATATCGATTTTCTCAAAAATCATGGCATATAAAAGAATAATACAAGAGGACTTTTACTTAGGACTTAGGAAATTAGTCCAGCTTTCATTTTTATGATGAGCAATTTTTTATATCTTCAATGGTTAACGAGTTATCAGTAAAATAGGGCTTTTTTCATTGAAGGGGAGGTTTTTTTTGGGGGTGGGGGGTGCGCAGCATCCCCAGAACTCATTTTTGTGGTTCTGTGATGTTTAATCCTCCCACTAACAGTTACTGAAGGAAAATCTCAGATAACATTTTTTGCGAGCATCTGGTGTATTTTTCACTTTACCAATTGGACTATACCTCTAAGCATTAGAAATCGATTACTTTTCCATTTTGATCCTAAGTGGGTTCATTACTGAATAGATGAGAGTTTCCACGAAATACCATTTGACGTCTTGATGTGTCTTCCGTTTAATCTCGTACATCGTGATGACTTAATCCAATTTTACATCGATGAAACTTAAACCTACTAGATGTTACATAATTCAGCTTAACGTCCTAACACTGCATGAATTTGTTACTTTAAATTTTAAATAGGTGATTTGTACTTCATATATCATTTTAATTCTTATACTAATATTGTGCTCGAATCCACATTTCACATTTTATTAACACGCCGAAATATAAAAATCTCTATAGCAATCGTAAGATGTGTATAACTTGCATAATAAATATCTCCTCAGGGGAACCCAGGCAATTTTAAGAAATTGAGATATACAACATAGAAAGCCAGTAGCGTAGGTATACATGATTATGTTGGGGAATTTGGGATTTTATAGAACAATTAAATTAGGTATGCCTAGCTAGAAGATTGCACTACTTTTATTTTTACATCGGAAGGAGCTAAAGTGTACCTAAGACTGTGAAATCATTATGATTGTTTGTGTGGGATTCGTAATAGGGTGTTTTCCGTGTATACACATTTTCGCTAAAAGTTGCCTCAGTATGCAGTAAAACATAAAAGTTAAAGCTTATCTGGTTTTATACATAGTAGTGTTTTTATAAATGTTCATTTCGTTTCATTCTTTTACTTTTACCCTCAAAATAGGATACAATACGTGTTACAACATGGCTATAAATCGAGAAATATAGAAGTACTATCAGGACTCCCTCAGGGCTCTATACTAGGACCCCTCTTGTTCGATTTATTTTTAGATGATTACACGTCTCCTATAAGCATCAGTTTTCTAATGTATGCGAATGATATGAAACTTTATATCAAAACCGAGTCATATTATGATTATGTTTGATTGCACGCCACGCTCATATTTATAATTATTATTATTAATTAGTGAACAGCAAATAGTTTACCTATGGACATCAAAAAATGTAACGTCATATTACTCAGTAGGCAATTAAGTCCTCTAGTCTTTGCTTATCAGATAAATCATGAATAATTAGCTCACCCAGCTGTGTAAACGATCGTGAGATAATCGGATAAATTATCTTTCAACGAACATATCAGTGCAATACAAAATGGCGCTTGTAGAAATCTTGAATTTATAATAAGAAATGTTTTCCTCATCCTAGCACTATAAATCTTTGTATAATGACTTTATTAGGTCATGCTTAGAGTCCTCTTCCATAGATGGTGGCCATTATATATAGAATACATAGATAATTTAGAAAATATCAAGTGTAAATTCCTTAAATTTACATGCTTTAGGGACAATGGAGTGTACCCGAACATTGGTGCTTCACATGGTTTGCTTCTGAATATATATGGATTTATATCGCTAAATGAAAGGCGATCCGCGCACTTTATTATCGTCCTGCACAAGATCATTAAGCAGGACTGTTGACTACATCTCCATGTATCAAAATTATCATCGCTAGCTCTCGAGGAGATTTTTCATTTAGCCACTCATCGTACAAACTTAGTGTCCTAAGGATACCGCAGCTACTTTCTTTCAAACAAACCAGGCAATCTGGCATTTCAGGTTTCTAAGGATACTCCAATTAAAACCCATGACCAAACCCATTCATTCAATCTAATGGAACTTCGACTGTCCGTTTGATATGCGAGTCGAAGCCTTGCGGTTGGAGAAGGGGTTACTCATCTGATACACAGATGGATCGCAGATCGCTGAAGGGGTTGGCGTGGACGTAGCGGGGCATAATTGCAGGCTATCCGGCGCCCTAGGTAAGATCCCAACCATATCCAAGCAGAAATCTATAATTTATGTACTTAGGAATGCATTAATAAAGGCATTCGAAGGGCAAGGATTATATATCCTTAGACGGCCAGGTAGCCTTAAAGGCTCTCATATCTGAGTCTAAAATTACCTAGGAATGCAGATAATACGTAAGGCAACTAGCAAGAAACAACAAAGTTACCTTGGCGTGCCAAGGCACGAAGGAATAGAAGAAATTGGACTAGCTGACGCCCTTGAAAAAAATGGCGTTTTAGCTCCATTTTTGGGCCCGAAGCGTTTTGTTGCTTCTCCAAAGGACACATAACGGAGGACATCCTAAAGTGGGAAATTGAACAGAACAAGTCTAATTGAAGGAATACTCCAGGCCAAAGACAAGCGAAAAGGTCCATAACTTATTCGACAAAGAATACCATAAGGATTCTCGAACTTGAAAAGTCCGACTTGATGCTGATGATAGGCCTTTTAACAAGCCATTGCCCATTAAGATATCATCTTAAGAATATGGGCAAGGCAGACAATGATACGTAGATACCTACTCTGATGCTGCAATAGTGACTGCGGTATATATTCTTTGCGAATGCAAGATGCTAGTCCGCACTAGGTTAAAGTACATGAAGAAGGTGGAATTAACGCTTGAAGACATAGGGAAATTAGACCGCAGGAAAATCGCAAACTTGGTGAAAAGCTTGAAAGACCTGGCTAACAACTAATTGTAGGGTAGGTAATTCGGCAAATACCTTTTTAGTCGAGGTAAGGAAGCGTTGAAGGAGTCTTGCTTAATATAAGATATTTTTTGTCGAATAGGAAGTTCTAAAGATATATTAAGATCCAATATCCACTGTACCTAAGTTGTAAAATATTAGCCACCAGGGTCTATGTTGCGAGATAAATAAACAAATATTTATATTTATAATTTTTTTAACAGTAACCGGTTTGAAACTGAATAGAATGCATGTCATTCAAAAACTTCCCTAGTAGCACGAATATTGCACTAATGTATAATCCATATAGGACCAATATTCATATATTGGTCCTCTATGGATTATATATTGGTCCAATATGTTGTGCTACTAGGGTTATTTTGTAAAAATGTATCGTTATGTTGCCCGTTTAATTACTTCCACATCCACGAAATGGAGTGGAAGTATAGTAATCGTAAAAAACTTTTCAAAAATTTTTAGTGTTAAAATAGATTTAAAATGTTATGAAATGTCGACATTTTAAATTTGAGAGAAAAAATGTTTTCTGTCTGTCTGTCTGTGGATCGGTCTGTCTGTCTCCGCACGTTTTCTTTGGAACGGTTTGAGACATTGACATTTTATACACGTATGTATTATAGCGAGATCTGGGACTGGATTGTTTTTAGAACATATCCGGTGTGTGGTGGGAGGTAAATAGGGGAAGATAAGTATAGTTCTCTCCATATATTTAAAGCACATAAAAAGTGTCGGCATCTTTGACTTTGCGGTAAAGATAAAAAACCCCGGCATTTTTTATTTGCCTTAAATATATGAAGATAACTATAAAGCAAGCTAGTAAGAGTATAGAAACTTGAAATTTGCTGTAATATAGTAGAAGCTAAGGCCCCGGATTTTTTTATCACAATTTCAACCCCTCCACTACACCCACTCCATTATTAAAGGGACTGATAAAATTAAATTAAGATATTCACTTGAAATTTGGCACAAGTATGTTATATAACGACAAATGGATCTAGATTATATTTTGAGTTGCCTCCGTTAAAGGAGCGGGTGACAAGTAGAGGTAAATAGAGAAGAATGAGTAAAACGAGCTCGTACGAGTACAGAAACTAAGATTTCGTGTATATACTAGAAGCCAAGGCCTCAGATTTTTTATAAAAATTTCCGTCCCCCACCACCCCCAATCCATTATTAAAGAGGTTGATAAAATCAAATTGAAATATGCACTTAGAATTTAATACACATATAAATTATAACGACATCTGGAACTAGAGTATGTTTTGAGACAATTCCGTTGAAGGGTTGGGGGGTTAAAGGGGAAATAAATAAAGCAAGCTGGTAAGAGTACAGAAACTTGGGATTCGGTGTATGCAGAGTGATTCACGTAGGCCATTCATTAGAAGTTTTTCAACTTGCAGTTGGATTAGAAACTTGAAATTTGGTATGCAGCCATAATCGGTCATGCCCGTTCCTTCTAAAATATTTTCAGTCCTCCAACTATACAGGGTGCGCCAAAAATTGGTACCAACTTTCTTATTTTAAATGAAAACCTATATTTTTCTTTACATGGTTCGATTGGTCTTCTAATTCTAAGTTTAGAGAGCCTAAGTTATGTTAACTTATCTATTATAAGTTTTGACGTATGTCCAATTTTTTTAAAAAAATTGCCGCTGTAGTAGTTTACGAACAAATTTGTATCTCGCAAACCTTTCAAAATTATGAAACCAAATTTGTGAAGCAGTTAGCTGGAAGTCCAGGCTAACTTTTGATGTCCCATCGGTGGTCCCATTTTGTACCATATGGGCACAGTCGAGTTTCAAATGTCGCAATCAAAAATTGTCAAAAAGTCAATTTTTTCAAATGGCACCTACTATATTTTTTCACACCATTCGAAAGAAAATTGAATTTTAGGGTAAGTTATTTAAGCATTCCCTATACCTAACTTCACCCCATATCGAGTTATTCAATAAAAATCAAGAAATACCTTATCTTGCCGAGAGATTCCTTACTTCATCAAGTATGCCATGGAAACAAAAGACAGTTGTAGTAATTTTTAAAGAAAAATATGGATTCTTATTTAATTACACACAACACCAACAAATTATTATTCACGAACTAGAACAATGTTGACGAAATTCTGTCAGTGAAAACGGTGCACACATTGAGCATTTGTATTGAAATAATTATTTTGTTAATCTGTTTATTTGTTGTTATTATTTATTATTGCAATACGATTTTTGAATAAAAATTAAAATGAAATGATTGTTTCCAAAGCCTACCCTTGAGAAAAAAAAACAATATTTTTTTTAAAAAATGCCAATAACTCAAAAACGACTGTAGATAGACATACACAATGTTAATAAAAGTGGCCCTAAAATTCAATTTTGCATTGATTTCTGGCATCAGAAATGGTAGGCGCAAAGATGTGCTACGCAATCTGTTGAAAGTAGAATAATAGAATATTTGAACAAAAATATGGTGGTCACATTGAACATTTACGTCAGAATTTCGTCAACATTGTTCTTGTTCGTTAATAATAATTTGTTGGTGTTATGTGTAATTAAATAAGAATCCATATTTTTCTTTAAAAATTATTACAACTGTCTTTTGTTTCCATGGCATACTTGATGGGGGAATCTCTCGGCAAGATAAGGTATTTCTTGATTTTTATTGAATAACTCGATATGGGGTGAAGTTAGGTATAGGGAATGCTTAAGTAACTCACCCTAAAATTCAATTTTGTTTCGAATGGTGTGAAAAAAAATAGTAGGTGCCGTTTGAAAAAATTGACATTTTGACAATATTTGATTGCGACATTTGAAAATCGACTGCGCCTATATGGTACAAAATGGGACCACCGATGGGACATCAAAAGTTAGCCTGGACTTCCAGCTAGCTGCTACACAAATTTGGTTTCATAATTTTGAAAGGTTTGCAAGATACAAATTTGTTCGTAAACTACTACAGCGGCAATTTTTTTCAAAAAATTGGACATATGTCAAAAATTGTAATAGATAAGTTAACATAATTTAGGTTCTCTAAACTCAGAATTAGAAGACCAATCGAACCATGTAAAAAAAATATAGGTTTCCATTTAAAATAAGAAAGTTGGTACCAATTATTGGCACACCCTGTATAGTTGGAGTACTGAAAATATTTTAGATAGAACGGGCATACCAAATTTCTATGTGAATCACCCTGTATACTAGAAGTCAAGGCCAAGTTCTTTTATATTTTGTAAGTCACCCCACCACCCCCACTCCATTATTAAAATGACTGATAAAATAAAATTGAGATTTTTACTTGAAATCTGGTATATAATAATAATAATAATAATAATAAATTGCCTTTATTCAGTATTAATACATACATAATACCAAGGGCGAAGTCTAGCCGAAGCTACTCTACTTAACCCTATGTATATGTAGGTATTATAACGACATCTGTAATTAGATTATATTTTGAGATGGCTACGTTAAACGATTGGTGGTTAAGTAGGGGTAAGTAAGAGAACATCAGTAAAGCATGCAGGTGAGACTATAAGAGCTTGGAATTTCTTGTATATACTGGAAGCGAAGGTCTCAAGATTTCTTTATAATATTACCCCCCCCCCTATTCAATTATTATAGGAGTTGATAAAATAAAATTGACAGATTCTCTTGGAATTTGGTACACGTATGTATGTATTGCAATGACATTGAGATGATTCCGTTGAAGGGGTGTAAATTGGGTAAAATAAGCAGATCAAGTTAATAAGAGTCCAGAAACATAATTTTTCGCATAAATGCTAGAAATCAACATCTCAAATTTTTTTATGGTATCTGCTCCTAATATTATTAAAATTCTATGACCAATTATTTCCATATACCTACTAGAGTGAAAATATATTCAAGATGTTTTCCTTTAAAAAAATTTGGATGGACAATTTGGATGTGGAAGTAGTGATTCCTGAGCGGTTTTTAAATTTGGTATAGAATTCAAAATGGTTATTTATGCACCAAAAGTGTGTAATAAAGTCCAGTCTTCAATAGAATTGATAAAAGTTACGGGCTCGAAGTTGTGTCGAGTTAACGTCCTCCTCCTTTTGAATTCTTTTGAAATCACAAAAAGATAAATAACTACATATTGCTGAAACATCTCTTGCTTGTTTTACAATTCTTGGATATGACACAATCATTTTATTAAACGTAAGTGTTAGTTAATTATAAGCAATCAAAATAAACGATTTCTTTTACAAAAACGCATTTAACTGTGCTTGAGAAAGAATATCCGAAATGATACAAAATGTATATCAATACATTTCAGGGATC
Organism: Stenurella melanura; assembly: GCA_963583905.1. Taxonomy (NCBI): domain Eukaryota; kingdom Metazoa; phylum Arthropoda; class Insecta; order Coleoptera; family Cerambycidae; genus Stenurella; species Stenurella melanura. Next base: position 151,764,284 of record OY757312.1, read on the forward strand.
TGTCGCGTTTTCACTTTTTTGCCGTTTAAATATGAATAAATGAATATTTCTCTTAGTTGTTTACTAAGTTTTCAAATTTCTCTCCATTTGCAGAATCAAAATGTTTGCGAGATAATGTCTTTTTGTTAAATAAAAGATGAGCGGGTCGATTCCGCGTAAACTTTTCCAAAATAAGAGGAGTTACATTATTACAATAAGAGTGGGAATAACTTTCGTAAACATCACAAAGAAAACATGAATATAACTTTTGTCGGGATAATCTACTGACATTATTTACTACATGTTTCAACATTTTGTGAACTCTTACTTATTCCTACTTATGTAAACAAACATTATGTCTCATCTACGTCGTCACGTGAGTTATATAGTGCAAAATTCTGACTTTTATTATGAAGTCTGTATCCAGCTTAAAATATAATAAAAGTTTTATGATCTAAGCACCGAAATGTGATGACAGAGGCGTGCGATGAGGAAACTAGAATATTGTGTGATCTTATTTCCAGTTTTTCTTATAACTACGACATATCACCTCTGCCTTATAAATTTCTTAGATGATGTATGTCAGATAATAACATAATAAATTGACTTTAAGTAAGAAAAATCAATTTAATTTTTTTTTTAAACAATGGTTTTCTTTTAAAACTGAATTGCACTAAAAAGTAGAAAGCAATTTTTATTCAGTAGTTAAATTACAAAATTATGATGAAAAAGAAAACCACTGGATGCTCATAAAATATAATATATTACCTTTATTAACAATCAGCATTGTGATAAAACGTTATTAATAGTATGTTGTATATGGGGTTCCTACCTCCTGAATGGGGGTTGAATTCAGTATAAATATTTTTCACTGAATTTTTTCTCGTGGTGGTTTTTAATACAATTACTTTAGAGTTATTTTTCAGAGTAATTAAATTAAAAAATTTTCTTACTTTTTGTTGGGTATTTTGCCACTGAAAAATATGTAAGAATTTTTAATGAAAAAACCTCTGCGCCAAACGGATCAGACAGAAATTGGTTCTTGAATATTTAATTGTTTTAAAAAGTCTCACACCTAAAAATATATAAACTAGAACAAAGTTATAAAATAAAAATTGAAAATGAAAGCTATAGACAGTTAACGTTTCGGAAGAATACCTAGTTCCGTTCTCAAAAACTTGGCCGTCAACCATGACAGTTCGTTGTTTATGTATTTTCGTAGTAAAGTGAGACATTAAATTATATTGTTACTTACTTCGTCTCTAGGGATGGGCAACCAACTAGTACAAAAATCTATTGAATAATTTGAAACGCTTCTATCCTCGTTTAATAAAATAATGGCGAATTCTTTAATTTTTCTTTTAGTTCCATTGCTCTCTGTTTCCAAAATCTTCGCCGAGTCCCATTGAATCCTGTGATTATTATCCCACGCTTATTCACAAATTTTGGATTTTTCAAATTTTCCCCTTCTAGCGTAATTTCTATATTTACCAAGCCTTATGTTGAAAGGTCTAGATGATTCACCTACGCAATGTTTCCGCACTCACACGGAACACTATAAATACAATTTTTTGAATATTGAACAATATTTGGAGGTTTGGTTTTTGATAAAATTGATCTTAGCGTGGAGCCCGTTTGAAAAACAGTTCGTATGGAAAACCTATTCCCAATGTATTGTAATTTATCCGATAAACGATGTATATATGGAATTACTGCCATTGACCTAAATGGTGAAAGTATATTCTCTCTCCTACCAATGTTCAATAACTGACTATCAACAAAACTCTCGGGATATTGACTATTTAAAAAGACATTTTTTATAAATTGTGTTTCTTTGGGATGGCCATGGGTTCTTCATTATCTCCAATATTAAGTAACATTTTCATGGAAAATTTTGAGGAAAGTAATATTAATAATCTAGCTAATAAACCCATTGTATGGTCGAGATATGTAGATGATATTTTTGCTATATGGCCTTATAGTAAAGAACGTTTAAGTAATTTCTTAAATCAGATTAACGAAAAAGAACCCTCAATTAAATTTACAATAGAAATTGAATATAATAATGAATTATCTTTCTTAGATATTTTAATTAAAAAAATTAGATAACACATACCAAACCAGTGTGTATAGAAAACAAACACGTACAAACAGATACTTAAATTTCAATTCATATCAACATAGTAGTGTTAAGAAAGATGTTGTTAAGTGTTTGTATGACATAGCCAAAATTATTTCTACAAATGATGTAATACTAAGGAAAGGAAAGCGTTTTATAAAAACTGTCCTATTGAATAAACAAAATTCCGACAGTTTTGTTGATAGTCAGTTATGGAACATTGGTAGGAGAGAGAATATATTATCACAACCTGAGGTATTTAGATCAATGGCAGTAATTCCATATATCCATGGTTTATCGGATAAATTAGGAAAAATTGGGAATAAGTTCTACGTACGAACTGTTTTTCAAACGTTAAGATCGGTTTTATTAAAAACAAAACCTCTAAATATTGTTCAAAATTTAAAAAAAATGTATTTATAGTATTTCGTATGAGTGCGGAAAATATTACGTAGATGAATCATCTAGACCTTTCAACGTAAGGCGTGGTGAATATAGAAATTACGCTAGAAGGGGAGAATTTGAAAAATACAAAATTTGTGAAAACGCGTGGGATAATAATCACAGAATTTAATGGATCTCTACGATTCTGGAAAAAGAGAGCAACGGAACTAAAAAAAACTTAAAGAATCCGCGATTATCTTATTAAACGAGGATAGATGCGTTTCAAATTATTTAATAGATTTTTGTATTAGGTGGTTACCCATCCTTAAAGACGAAGTAAGTAAAAGTGAGATAAATATAATTTAATGTCTCACATGGAAATGGATACAATGGGTACACATACATGGAAATACATAAACAGTGAACTGTCATGGTTGACGGTCAAAGAGATTTTGAGAACGGGTGCAGATATTCTTCCGAAACGTTTACTACCTATAGCTTTTCATTAAAAATTTTTAAATATTTTTCAGTGGCAAAATACCCATCAAAAAGTAAGAAAATCTGAATATGCCACAAATTAACAATTATAAACAATAAATTTAAAAAACTCCGTATCTAAAAATCACCCATAAATAAGGGTTAAAACTGCCCTTACGTTAAAAAAACTCTAATAATGTATTTTATAGTATCTTACATATATTCTTAGAATTTTATTATCGTAGGGGTTTTTAATGTAAAGGTAATTTTAACCCTCTTTCGGAGGCACCTTTTTGATGTGGAGTTTTTGTAATTAATTGCCTTAAAAAACTATTTAATTATAACTATTTGTATTAAAAAGCGTCTTGGAAAAAAATTAATTAAAAATATTTATACCTATGATAATCCTTTACCCTGCTTTATGGGGGTAGCAACCCCTATATTGAATAACAAAAAGATACCGTCATCTAGATTTTTGATAAGCTTTAATTTGAGGCCTTTGGTCTTCAATTATTGTGACGTTTTTTTACATACATGTAATGCATGTCTACTTAAATAAAGATCATTATTATTATTACTATTATTATTATTATTATCATTATTTTCTTTCGGCTCAAAGTTATGACGTACGTAAAAAAAGGCTTTTTAAGGAATTGTGCGGTCTCTCTTTTACGTACGCTACTGAGTTTAGTGTTTGTTTGAAAACTGTGCTCCTATTTACAATTATAACCAAAACACTGGCTCGCCGTTATCACTTAAATTATTACAATTTCATTTTATTGTTACGCTAAAACTGTTAAAAGCCCAAAGTAAAATGAACGAATTGCTACTAAAAGTTTGCTGCTGAAAGTACATTAAGGCATAATTATTTCGCGAGAACAGTTTTTGTTTCCTTTTTCGGCGACCGACGATGCACATTTTGATATTATCTGGCTTAAAAAGTTTTTCAACGGAAGGGGGCTATAAACGAAGTAGATTATAAATATCGTCTCGTCGCGTCGGATGCCAGTATTTAAATAAATTAAGCCAGATTTTCCACTACTATGTATATGTTTTTTTTTAAATTCCAAGTTGAAAATAAATTGTACATAAACTCATAGTAGTTGGGGTTCAAAGGTTCGAAGGCGTTGATTAAAAATGTATGTATTGTCAGCAGTCTTAGGTGGTCTTCTAGAAATTTTATACTGGCCACACCATGTGTACTGACTTAGACACCAATGTCTCGAAATTAGCAGAGAGGCTTGAGTTTTGTTAAAATGATTTTTCTTAAAATGTTTTGATATCCACCTCTCAAGCCACTGAAGTAACTCCTTAAAAATACAGGATATTGTGTTAGGTAAAATAAATGAGGCCCTACAGTTATAGCGGAGTTCGAACCACTTCCTGGGAACAATTTCTTCCACATTCACGTTGTGGAGTGGAGGTATAGTGATCGTATAAAAATGTGCTTTTTGTAGAAATTGGTTTAGAATGTCATAAAACGCCAAGATTTGAAATTGAGAGAAACAAAATTTCTGTTTGTCGGCTTATCTATCTGTCGGTCTGTAACTTTGTATGTGCGCACGGTTATAGTTCGCTGTATATATTTAAGGCACTTAAGCAAGCCATAAAAGCCAACCGTAAATCACTCTCTCGTTAGGATAAGGGATATCCTACAGAGCCGAACTTACAATTTTTAGGCACAATAACAGTAGAAATTTAGAAGCATTGTCTTTGGTAAATAAATGGTTATTTGGTACAGTGATAAATTAAAAAATACTGTATATGTTAATGTTGTTCTATGTATTAAGTAATACATTATATTTATGATTTACTATTTTCTACGCATATATAGCATACCCCACTCTCCCATATATTCATAAGCGACAAAGCTTTGAGATTTTTTATGTGCCTTAAATATATGTAGAGAATTATACTCTGAAACGGTTTAAGATATTGACTTGAAAGGTACACGTATGTATTATTGCGAGGTCTGGAACTAGATTATGTTTTGAGGTTATTCCGTTAAAGAGTTTTGAGTAAATAGGGGTAAATAAGTAAAGCAGGTTAGTAAGAATCAGCAATTTCCATGTGGCATATTTTCAAAAATTGATTTCTGATTCCATCATACTCTGGGCTATATACTCCATCATTTTCACAACTAGCTGGTAAGATAGGAGAATGTACGAAAATACATAATTTTGAAAATCTTTCAGTAAATTTTTATTTCCAATCTAGTGTGCCATGAGTGCCACGCCCACGACCAACCTGAAATTGTTCTAATATTCATTATTAATTAACGAAAAATACATACAGACCTGTGAAGTTGTTTATTTATGTTATAGAAAGCTCTAACGTGGGGAAAATCACTTATTTCAAAATTAGTCATAATTTCTAATTAATATTTCATTATCATATTGCAGTTAAATGTAATTGTTCAACTTAAATTTAAAGATGCCATTGATTTATCATAGCACGATATTCATCCACGTGGTCCTTTGGAATTACCGTTAGATTAAGAAACTGATAAAGTATTAGGTATATCTTGGCAGACTAAATTAAAAGTGGTAGAAACATTCCATGCCATGCCAAGTTTCATCTCGATCCGTTAAAAAATTAAGAAGTAGCAGTCGCAAGTGACTTTTCTGTCTCTCATTGTGTGGAACAAAATTCATCAGTACATAAAGATTATAAATTTAATTAAATAGTCTGCTAATCTAAAAACTTATAGAAGAGGATCGAGATTTCTACATTATTCTAGATTGCCGCGGAAGATTCTGGTCTTTGCTGGATTATTCTATGGGCAATTTATAGAGTATATAAGCCGATGTAAACAGGCGGAAAGGAAGTCTTTAATGAATTGATGGTTAGAAAATCCGAAGTGATACAAAGTGAACAGAGAGTGTAAATATCAAGTAGGAAACATCGTTAAATGTTATTTTCGTCAGCAAGTGAAATGTATATTGACAAACCAAATATTATTTATGTAATAAATTATGAAGTTAATAAGTAATTTTCTATTCTCTTTCAATTTTATTCTATACCGTGGAATCTTGTTCTTTTCTGAATTTTATGCAGGGATTCCTCAGATTAAAATATCTTTATCCGCTCCATCAAATAAGCATACTAAACCTGAACCAGTTTTATCTCCAACTTTACATGAAACCAATAACTTGAATCGTAATACGGAATTATCTAGTAATCGTCAATGTACCTCCCCACATATTTGAACACTCTGCTGCACTTGTTGAATAAAGTGTTCAAACTTTATCATCAGAAATTAATTCACTCTAGAGCAGTTAAGATATGGAGATGAGTTTCATTAACCCAGATTTACTGGAGCTAGATGAACGCATGATTTAAATGTCTTCGGGTTCCAATTATGCAGACAAATGGGAGATTGCAGTTTTTATTTGGGACGTTGAAACTGAACAAGGCCAGACAAATTGCATGCATACTGCTGTGATTATGCAGATATTCAGAGACGCGCTTGTAGTTGGGGAAAATCGACGAAAATGGGAAGTCTAGCGGTACAAGTTTACAACGAAACTTATATGCGTATTGTTATAAGAAGATTTTAATCAAAGGACTAGTGGAGAAGCTTTCTGTGTCAAAAAGTATAGTATAGTAACATAATAGTTAACAACACAAATCAATTCTACATTAAATTTGTCACAAGGTGTGAAGTAAAAAAAGCGATAGAAGCATAAAAAGCAAAGCTCATTGGTTACGACTGAAACGTTAAACTTTCTTAAGGAAAAATAAAACGAATCATTTTTAACTTACTTTAATGATTTACTAAAAAAATACACAAATAAAGGCAGAGCAATTGGCATCAGGGTGGGAGTAAACTTTAAAAAACTTTCGTCAGAATAATCATGTAAACCAACCATTAAAAGTCCATCTGACATATAATAAAAGACAAAGTAAAAATTGTACACATAATAAGAAGCTGTAAGTATACAGCAAATAATGAAACTAAACTAAACGCGGTCTGGCCAGGGCGTTGTAAACACATAATTTTTACGATAACATAATTAAGCTCAGCTAGATTACATATAGACACAAAAAAGGAAAATATTACTAACTGTACGTAAAATTAATGACAAAAATGGCCTGACAATTAATGATTTCGACATAAACTGGTTCGGCAGTTGAACACTATGTTTTTATGCCCAAAACACACGGGAGATGTCAAAATAACGGGACGGTATAGCTACGCCACCAAAATGAGGTTATCCACGCACTATTATCTTCTCATGGGGTACGAGAAGTCTTTATCTGACGGTAACAATGAATACAATCAAAAATATTACTGGCCAAACGTGGAATGAGATATTGAATCAATAATTCTGCATTGTCGCAATCGGAGTTGATTCGACGAAAACATTGCCTTGCTGTACCTACGGGCAATGTTACTCTATAACACAGAACATAGAAATAACTACTTTACTGATTCTATTCGCAGTTATTATTCACTATATACAGTTATTTACAAATACATGGCGGGTTTTTAATTCTTACGGCCTACCGGCCAACCGCCTCTCGCCATCTTTTCAGCGTCTCCCCTTGTTGTCGACTTGGCGTAGGAATATGCTCGCTTACTGTTGGCTAAATTTTGTCGTACAAACTACCGTGCTATTGGTCAAGCATTTGTCATGATTAGCCGATAAAATTTAAACGTGTATAATGTTAAGATCAATATCTTATAATTTAAATTTAAAATAATGAATAGAATAGTCGAGCGGTTTATCTAATTTAAGGTACTGAGTGTTCTTTCAAAACGTGTCTATTACACGATGATATTCCAATAACTGTAATAATAAATAAAGTTGATATTTTAACAAACCCTCAAAGCATGTGGAATCATTGACTTACAACTTCAATTTATGTGTCTATTTTCATTTTTAATGTTTTTATTCGCTATTCTTGATTGAAACCAGTATATTATCAATAAATATAATAAAAATTATATGTGTTACACAGGTTCCAATCTAGAAATGCAGATAAAAACATTAAAAATGAGGTTATGTTAGTCATACTGTGTCACTGCTCCATTGCAGTAACGAAACCTATTTATAAAAAACCGCTGCCTAAGGAATCACTACTTCCACATCCAGATTATTCGTCCAAGTCTCTTTAAAGGAAACATCTTGACTATATTTGCACTCTAGTATGTGAAAATTATTGGTCATAGAATTTTAATAATATTTGGGGTAGATGTCATAGAAAAGTTTGAGGAGTTGGTTTCTACCATATACGTTAAAAATGAAGTTTCTAGTTTACCGTACTTATTTTCCACTATTTACAACCTACCACCTCAATGGAGTCATCTCAATCAGATGTCGCTACAATACATACGTGTACTAACTTTCAAGTGAATATCTCAATTTGATGTTATCAATCCCATTAATAATGAAGCGGAGGTGGTAGAGTTTGAAAAATATTAGTAAGAAATCTGAGGCGTTGGTTTCTAGTATATACACCGAATCCCAAATTTCTGTAGTCTTACCAGCTTGCCTTACTTATTTTCCCCTATTTGCCCCTATTTAACCCCCAACCCTTCAACGGCATCATCTCAAATTATGATCTAGTTTCAGACGTCGTTATAATACATACGTGTACCAAATTTCAAATGAATATCTCAATTTTATTTTATCAACCCTTTTCATATTGGAGTAGGGGTGGTTGGGTTGAAAAATATTATAAGAAAATCTGACGCTGTGGCTTCTAGTACACACACCGAATTTCAAGTTTCTGTAGTCTTATCAACGTTTTACTTATATTCCTCTATTTACCCCAAATTAACCCCCAACCCTTCAACGGAATCATCTCAAAATATAAACTAATTCCAGACGTCGTTATAATACATACGTGTACGAAATTTCAAATGAATATCTCAACTTTATTTTGTCAACCCCATTAATGGGGTAGGGATGGTGGGGGGGTTGAAAAATATTATAAAAAAATCTGAGGCCTTAACATCTTGTACCCCTAAATAACCCCCAACCCTTCAACGGAATCATCTCAAAGTATAATCTAGTTCCAGATGTCGTTATAATTCATACGTGTACCAAATTTCAAATGAATATCTCGATTTTATTTTATCAACCCTTTTAATAATGAAGTAGGGGTGGTGGGGGTTGAAAAATATTATAAATAATCTGAGACCTTGGCTTCTAGTACATACACCGAATTTCAAGTTTCTGTAGTCTTACCAGCTTGCATTATTTATTTTCCCCTATTTACCCCTATTTAACCCCCAACCCTTCAACGGAATTATCTCAAAATAAAATCTAGTTCCAGATGTCGTTATAATACATACGTGTAGAAAATTTCAAATGAATATCTCAATTTTATTTTATCAACCCTTTTCAAATTGGAGTAGGGGTGGTGGGGGTTGAAAAATATAATTATAAAATCTGACGCTTTGGCTTCTAATACATACACCGAATTTCAAGTTTCTGTACTCTTACCAACTTGTTTTACTTATATTCCTCTATTTACCCCAAATCAACCCCCAACCCTTCAACGGAATCATCCCAAAATATAATCTAATTCTAGACATCGTTATAATACATACGTGTACGAAATTTCAAATGAATATCTCAACTTTATTTATCAACCCCTTTAATGGGGTAAGGGTGGTGGGGGGTTGAAAAATATTATAAAAAAATCTGAGGCCTTAACTTCTAGTACATACACCGAATTTCAAGTTTCTGTACTCTTACAAGCTTGCTTTACTTATTTCCCCCTATTTACCCCTATTTAACCCCCAACCCTTCACCGGATTTCCTCAAAAAAAAATCCAGTTCCAGATCTCGTTATATACGTGTACAAAATTTCAGGTCAATATCTTAAACCGTTCCGGAGAAAGCGGGCGGACAAAAAAAAGTTACAGACAGACAGACAGACAGAAAATTTTTTTTCGCTCAAATTTAAAATCTCGACGTTTCATGACATTCTAAACCTATTTCACGAATAAAAAATTTTGAAAATTTTTTTGCGATTACTATGCTTCCAATCCACTACGTGGATGTGGAAGTATACGGAGTCTAACTTGCCTCCTTTAGTTACATCTTTTTCTAAAATTCTAGAATATGTAATGAAAAACCAATTAATATTTCATTTAAATAGTCATCAAATGTTAAGCAAGTATCAGTTTGCGTTTCGAGAAAATTGTAATAATACAGATACAGCTAGTACTAGAGAATATTTATGAATGCTTGGAGAATAAAGAGACACCGTTAGGTATTTTCTGTGATTTGTCCAAGGCTTTCGACTGTGTTGATCGTCAAATATTGCTGGAAAGAATGGAATATTATGGCATATATGGCAACTGGATCAAAACTTATTTACTCGAAAGACAGATGTGCGTTGAAATAACCGAGACAGAGTATAATGTAATACAAAATGTATTCTGATTATACTGTGGTTGAGAGAGGAGTTCCACAAGGATCTATTCTAGGTCCAACATTATTCTTGATATATAGCAATGATATAGTCCCAAATCTCCCAGAAGTAAAATTCCTTATTTGTAGACGATACAAGCAGAGTAATAAAGGACAACAATAAAGACAATATAATAAACAAGCGACTTTATTAGAGAGTATATGAGATTGGTTCTTTGCAAATAAACTCGCACTCATCTGCAGTAAAACAAATCATCATTTTTCAACTACAGGACGAGACAAATACTATTCTCAAATTGAACAATTAAGAAATACAACCTACTAGTGCTACAAAATTTCTCGGTATCCCAATTGTTCCACAACTGAATTGGTCAGTATATGTTTAAAAGTGAATTATTTTTTGTTTGTTTATACTTGTAATGAGACATATTTTTTATGGGATTTTGCCAGCAGAAAAAACTATCTATGAGAACTAAAATAAAAACTTTGTAAAATTATAATCTTTGCATTCTTTCGATAACCTGAATTCTAGTTATGCTAGCCGTTAAAATCCCAAAATCAATTTGTTTCTCTTATTGGACAATTCTCATTCTAACACTAGTTTCTACACAGTCCCCTACGGCTATGCAGAGTAAACCAGTATCCACATAACCCCCTACGGCTATGAAGATTCAGTTAAAATGAGGACAAAGGCCTAAAATGAATTTATTTACATACCTCGTCTTTTGTAAAAATTTTTATTCAAATGGATACATTTTCATGAAATCTATCATTCTGTTTTTTGGAAATGCTTAGCCTTTAAACGTTTTTCGCCCTTATTCTGAGCTCATCAGATAGGCATAAAACCGCTCACACGATGTTCCAGGCAAAAACCAAGACAATTACCAACTTTTCTGACATTATTGGACATTGACTGAATTTAAAAAAAAGCAGATTTTCACTTGTGTTTTCACTGTGTTACCTAGCTAGTAATGGAGCCTATATACTCTATACATGTTTGGAGACATTGGAGTCAATTTGTGAACCCGAATATTGAACGAGAGTTTTTTTGGAAATTAATGGTCCTCTTTTTATGGGAATTTTCTGGAACTTTTTATCCGGCTGGTACGGTTAATGGAAGTTTGATGTTATCGACTAGATGGTAATAATCTAAATGATGTTGGTTTGCATCAGTAATCAGAGACGAGCATTGGTGTAAACTTAGAAGGAATTCGAGTGAGACAGGCCCGGACTTAGGTGGTCCCAGGACACAGTGGTGAGAGTATCATGTCAAAAAATTTAATGACTACACTTACACTCAACTTTCGAACATTTTAATAACTATTATTGGGCTTTAGTCATATGTGTTTTATTTCATTTTGCCCTCAGCTTGTCGTTATTTATCATTGTTCCACAATGTATAAAAATAGTCATTTTTATTATCTTTAAAGTTTTTATAATTCTCACATACTTGTGAGGAAAGTAGCTGCGCTCCATTTCTAAATTTGTTAAATACTTAATTGCGACTCTTGTTATATGCGTTTCAAAATCTCATGAGCTTTGACCTTGGTATGCGCAGATACATAATGTCGGCGATCGTCTCAATTGCACAACTTTCTAAAAACATCAGATTTATTGTTGGCACTTTATCCCGAGCTGTAGTTGTGTACACATCTCCGTTCCAACGGGCCCTTTGACATTAATTTAGAAACTAGCGAATTTTGCCCGGGGTTATTCATCTAATCCTAACAATGTAAGTAAATCATTCTATTAAATTTATATGGTAGTTAAGTCAATGTTTTCAAAATGTACTTAAGCGGAATAAACTCCGCCTTTTGCGCATCTCGCAGCTCATATAAGATTTTGAAAGTACTCTACTACTATAGGTCTCGTGTGACTACGTGTATAAACATGTAACCTCGTTAACAGTTACTATTTTAACTAGCGTATGGAATCGCGGAAATAATTATCTAATCACCCTAAATCGTACTTCAAAGTATTATATATCAAAATAAATGGTATTTTTGGACTGGGGATTCAGTAAATATCTCGTTAAATGAAAAAAAATGATGACGATTAATTGTATAAAGTTATATTGCAGCAAGGAGGAAAAATTAGTTTTTTTAGGTCTTAATGACTACAAACATTTTTGCAAGTTTTTTGTATTACTGAATTATCTTCAGATTGCTGTATGTTTCTTATAATAAGGAGGTCATAAGTTTAGGATGGTTGCAATTCTAAGACCGCAGTTTACTGCAGCTGGAAATTTAATAATGTTCCTGAGATTTCAGAGAATTTTTTATGATTTGTTAGAAGACAACGGTCGACAGCGGAAATAACTATCTGTCATTGGTTTGATAGAAACTAGTAATAAAATTCTACATTTTTTTGAAATTATTTTTTGACTTAGTTAATAAGTAGCTGCATTTTTTCTATATATTTTAATAGTCCATAGTTAACCTAAACAAAAAAATAAATAAAAAGTCCTGGGCATACAAAATAAGTGGCGAATACTTTGTATTTGAAAAGAGCATTTTTTCTATTGTAAAATTGCAAGTGCTCCGTAGCTTTGCTTTTATATCATGATGCTCTTATAATATTACACATATTATTAGAAATCTTTTGAAGTATGTTTCTCTTAAGTCTCTATAATAGAAATACTACATCAGTTAGATGATTATTTGACCTTCCAAAACCGGACTTATTTCCTCTCTCCGATCACTGTGCGACGCCTTGTTTGTTTTGATTTAGTCTTACATATACAGCTCCAACAAGACCAACACAACTATGTTGTTTTAAATCTAGCGTAAAAAATAAATTGTTGTTATTCACAAGCCCGTCAATGCTATAAACCATTTACTTGCTGTATGTCTGACAACACTTCAAGAAAATCCAATTGCTTGATTTTTTAAGCACTATATAAATAATAATAATAATAACTTTATTGTCTATGAGAGCATACAATAATGATATGGGACAAGTCAAACGACTAATGTTAGTGCAAGGAAATGTTAAGGTATAAATAGTCAACACTAAAATATAAAATATAAAATGGCGGCTCCAGCAGAATGCGGATAACCTCTTCAAATTTTTTAAAACGTTTTGAAACGGAGAGTATAAGCAGACCAATTTTGTTTGTAGATAGAAGATTGCTTAAGGGGTACTTGGATATTTGACCTTTCTTTAGCTCGACCTAATAGATCTTTCGTGGACTTCTCTCGAATTAATTGTTGTTGTTTCCAAACTTTTTACAAAGCTTGTGATTTTTCTGGGAGCTGTTTTCCATATGTCTTCAGGAGATTATTCCTCCTTTTCAACGCGGATTAATATGTTGAATTCGTAGTTTGTATTCCGTAGTCTGTGTTGCAATATAGTAGAATGTGCATTTGTCAATTTCTGCCCTGCCCATGTCGTTTCTCTTTTTTGGAGTGATCACCTTGTATACACATATCTTCCCCATTCATTACATGGGGAAGTGTTTGACTGTGAGATTGAATATTTCAAATTATGTTTTAATTGATACCTATGACAATTTAAAGCCACTGAATAGCCAGGTTATACAGGTAGTGACAGATACACCATAGGTATCGAATTGCATGGCTATTGGCACCCAAAATAGTAATTTCATTTTTGTTTATTTTGTAAAATTTCGAGCCACGATCGAGTCTCCACAAAGATACATGAGAACCGGACATAGTCTTCCAAAACCTACTTTTGGGGCAGGCAACCTTTATACCGATTTTTTCACTAATCTGCTTGACTGTAAAACTGATTTTGTATTCTAGATTTGACAGAAATATAAATTTACCTTACAATGTACCAGTAGCGTACAAACTGTACAAGTGTAGCATTTCTATTATTTGATAATAAGACGGATTCATAAAATTCCAAGATTAGGTATACATTAAATCCGTACATTCGCTACACCATTATTTCCATTATGACTTCGCTTTATGAGCTTATTTGTTTTATGGGATTAATAAACTACTTGGCTTACTTAGATAGATTAAAATTTTATGGAATTGGCTGAAGCAATAAAAGTGTCCTCATCGGTACTTGGCCACAAATTGCCACAACTTAATTATAGAAATAAATTTTACATATCCGTAATTTATTGGGTTACTATGTCAGGTGTATAGTTTTCAATAATCATAAAATAATTACATATTACATTTATAGTTTTTATGAGTATCTGTTCTTAGTTGTAAAGTATATACGAGCACAATTGAAATCGTATAAAAACTAAAAGCCGGCAAAAACAGCCGGCAACTCTTTATTGTACATGGGCGGAGGTAAATAGAAATGCTTGTCATAAGAAAATGTATTTATTTTTATTATTTTTTGTTTATTAGATAGGCCATTTTTGTTCATTTATCCAATAACATATTTTTGAAGTATTATATCAATTTTAGATATAAAGTCTAAATATTTAAATCTATTGGGTTTAGTTTTAAAGTTATCCCATACTATATTGAAATATGTTATTGCTCAGCAAGGAACAACGAGAAGGTATGAACATATCCTTGCCGAAATGAGGGGATGGGACAGGTTAGATTGGCAAGGGGCAAGGATGTTATGTAGTAAAAATAAAATATAAGTTTCTTCTAAAATAAAAAGAAAAATGTAAGTTTCTTAACCAAAGCAAAGAATTAGTACAACAAAAATAAATATTTGTATAGATGAAACATAAATAAAAACAAAATTAAAATATGTCTCTAGAATAATGTAACTTAAATTAAAATTTCTTGTCAACTAAATAAAATATATTCCAAGAAATGTAACAATAAAAAAGTAAACTTCATACATAATACAATAGCTAAATATTTTGTTCTGAAAATATGTACATTAAAAAAGTTAAATGCTAAAAGTTGACGGGTCCGAATCTTCACTTTCTGAAGAGGAATCATTATTCGGTTGAATTATAATCGGGGGGGTAGTGTTGGATATTGATTTTCTTTTTTAATTACATGCTTAACGCAATTTTTCCATAAATCAGTATTATCGAGGTCATTTATTACTTCTCGTATATGATCAACTACGTCCGCGCTTAAGTCATTACATTTCCGCAAACGATCTTTTAAAGTTGCTCAAACCATCTCGATAGGATTAAATATGCAATAGTACTGAGGTAACCGCAAAACTGTATGACCGTGTATATTGGATAAGCTATCAATAACATATTCCCTTTTGAAATTCTGTTCTTTTATTCTTTTCAGTAATTCGCGCTATTGGAATTTTTACAGGAATTTCCATATTTTTTTCTCTCATGAATTTTAAAATGTCTTTCTTGTACTGGTGTTTGGTATTTTATTTAATACTCGCGAGTGATAAGAAGCTTTATCTAATACAATTACCGCATTAGGCGGAATATTTGGTAAAAGCTGTTCTGAAAACCATTTTTCACACTGTACTGGAGAAATGTTATAAAGAACTAGGTGATATATCGAGTCCGACTAATAACTGATATAACTCAAACACCGACCGACAAATCAGACTGAGGAATACCCGGGTCCCAGCCAATCATCGCCACCCGTCCTCAAACCCAGGCCAATGACAGCACATCTCACAAGTCCACGTTGACTGCTGAGAAACGATTTACAAGTTTTTTTATGCTAGTCGGCCTGTCCGTTTTATTATCTTTAAACCAGTGCAGTCGTAGATGGTTCATTCAGGCTGATTACATTGCCAGTCTCGGACTCGTCTGCACAGTTTCAACTACTATTCGATTCTCGATACCATTGTTAAATACATAGGACAAAATATCAAGTTAAGTGCGCACGGTCCTGTGCTTTAACACTGACCAGTTTCCATTGACTTCGTAAACACTTTAATAATACAGGTGGTTGTTAGTTGTGTACTTCTTAAAGTAGCCATCAAATACAAGTTGTAAATAATCCGTAGTAAGTTCTTTTGTATTGTTGACGTATGTTACATACTATTATTGTACCTAAAATAGCCGCGTGACCTTTGTATTTTATGATTTCAGATGTGTAACTTATTATTTACACTAATAGGAAAGATAATTGCTTAAGAAATTCGCTACGGCTTATGTTCGCTCCACACGTTTGGCCCTAGCAAACTTCGACCACAGCCAACGTGTTGATGGTAAGTTTGTCTCCATTGGCCGCGAATGGGCTAAGTTTGCTTGTGATCGCCTCGGTATCGGTAAATAGTACACAAATCAAAGGAATTGTGGGCGTGCTCTAGTCAGATACCAATTCCCGTCCACAAAAAATATATTTATTTTATCTTACGAAAAATATTTTTTTTTTATTGAAAAAATATTTTTTTAAAATAAGTTTAGAATGTCATAAAACGTGAAAATTCAAAATTTGAGCAAAAAAACATGTTTTTCCCACCATCCGTTTTATAGTAGTAAACAAATTTTCGAATTTCTTTTTTTTGTAATCGATTTAGAATGTCATGAAATGTGGAAATTTTAAATGAGCAAAACATTTTTTCCATTATCTACTCTATAGTAGGGTAAGCTTTTTTTTCAATTTTCAGCAATTTTTGCTTTCCTCGCATAAGCACCGAAGGGAAGTATTGTATTCGAAAAAAAAAATCACCGTCCGAGATTTTTTTGGATTTTCACGCTTCAGATCATGTACATTACGAAAATATAGGTTTTTCAATTCCGCCAGTATGTCTGTCTCTTGGTGTATTAACGAAAACACGACTAGACTTTCACGGAAAAATACTAATTAAGGGTTTTGGAGTTTGGAGTTTGTGGGAGGGCAGTCACATTTAGGTGACCGCAGCACCTAGGCCCCATTGGGCCCCTTGTACGTCCTCCCGAGGGATACAGGATTCCACCTAGGCCTCCAACCATCCTAATCTTGTGAAGAAGGTGGTGATGCTGCCTAGGGGAATATCCCTCAAGTCGGCCAGTGTAGGCCAACGTTCTCCCAAAATGGATTCTCTGCTAGAGGAGACTGCCGGGCACTCACAGAGTACGTGTTGGACAGTCTCGTCTTCTTGTTCACAACCTCTGCATAGGGGTGTGTCATTTAACTTCATGTTGTAAAGGTGCTTCCTCAGCTGGCAATGACCAGTAAGAATTCCTGTCGCGAAGCGCAGGTTCTTCCTGGACATTCCCAGGTAGATCATCGTTGTATCCTTGTCAGGGTATCTAAGCAGATCCCTGGCCAACTGACAACTATGAGTTTCATCCCACAGTTTTTTAAATTTTCTGTGGGTGTCTTCTTTAATCATTAGCATTATTGCTGAGGTCGGCAGTATGTTGGAAGGGCCAGGTCCAAGTATACTAAGACTGGCTGCCTTCTTAGCCAGACTGTCAGCTTCCCTGTTGCCTCTGCACTGTGCATGCCCTTTGACCCAGCATAGAATGACACTGTTCATGCTGGAGGCGCCCACGAGTGCCTGATGGCATTCCCATACTGACCCTGTTGTTATTTTGTGTCTCTGTAGGGCCAGTAGTGATTGTCTACTATCAGTGTAAATTCTTATTGTTTTTCCTGTTATTTGTCTACGGGAAATTTCTTTTGCGGCTATGGTTATTCCCGCCAGTTCTGTTTGTATTATACTGGCTTGTTTGTCCATAGCCCATTTGATTTGAATTTGCAGGTTCCTGGAGTATACCCCACAACCTGTTCCTTCTTTCTTTTTCGATCCGTCTGTGAAGATGTTAACTGTACACATAGCTTTTCCATCGCCTTGAGAAGGAACGAGGTCAAGCTAATGTGTCGGTATGCTTTGGGGGTAGTATAGTCTATTCTTCCCGCCTTTGGTATGAACACTACTTTGACTTCTCTCCACACCTTCGGAATATAAAGGTGTGCTAGGCACGTCCTGAATATTGCTGTCAGGTGCGGCACTATTTCATCCAGACCCCATTGTAAAAGGGCTGGATGAATGCCGTCAGTACCTGGCGATTTGAAGGGGGAGAAGCCCAGTATTGCCCATTTAATTCTGTCTTCACTCACAATTTGTTTGGCAGTTTGCCAGTCCAGTTCGGTGGGTTGAGTGTCGGTTTCATTTGGCCATTCCTTCCGATCTGTCACTACAGATTCTGGGAAGTGAGTTTCCATAAGCAACTCTAGGCTTTCATGTAGGTCGTTGGTACTGGTACCATCATCCTTTTTCAGTAGACCTAGGTGATTGTCTTTGTTTTTGGCAAGTATTTTATGTAGCCTAGCAGCCTGCGAGTAGTCCTCGATCTCCTCGCAGTAGGCTCTCCATGCCTCTCGTTGTCTCTGTCTGACTAGTTTTTTGAACTCTCTTTGATTGGTTCTGTATAACTCCCAATCTGATTCAAGTTTTGTCATTTTCGCCTTGTTGAACGATGTCCTAGCTTGTTTCTTGAGGTCGGTCAGCGTCTGGCACCACCATTTAGTGGCTTCCCCAGGCTGCTGTTGTACGGCCTTCAAGGGACACGATGCTTCGTAAGCTTTTTTCATAGCGGTTTGAACAGTTTTAACATACT
This sequence comes from Stenurella melanura, assembly GCA_963583905.1. NCBI lineage: Eukaryota > Metazoa > Arthropoda > Insecta > Coleoptera > Cerambycidae > Stenurella > Stenurella melanura. The sequence continues at coordinate 151,783,059 of OY757312.1, forward strand.
GCTCAATCTCTCCGTTGTTTTGTGGCACCCCGTTGTGTACATCCATCAGGTTCTCCCTGAGTTGACGTCGATATTCATCTCTGTCAGTGCCTCGGGGGTTCCTGAGGAGTTTTCTTGGTGCTTTGGTTAATTTAATGCCAAATTCAATCCAGCGGTGGTCTGACATTGAAGCAGCGTCAGACACATGCCAGTCTTGGATCGAGTTGGATATACGGTTTGTAGCTAAGGTTATATCTACTATGGTTTGACTTCTAGAGTTAATAAATGTCGGTGTACAGCCTTGGTTAATTATATTAAGGTTATTACCGATTATATAGTCGTAAAGTGACTTACCTCTAACATTGTTGTCTTTGTTGCCCCAGGTTACATGGTGAGCATTGGCGTCACATCCCATGATTAGTTCCCATTTCTGGGTGAGGCAATGAGTTACCAGGTTCTCCATTTCCCTTGTCGGCGGTGGTGTTGCCTGGTCCTGCGGAAGATACACTGATGCTATAACGACTGTTGTTGGTTTGCCTGATATTGCACATTCCACCCTCACGGCCGTGAGATCAGAGGTTGAAAGGTGTTGTAATGGCTGGATTTTGATGTGCCGAGGGGCATAAATCGCTGTCCTCGGCGTCATTGTTGGTGAGCTGAAAATAACTCCGTTTAGTTTTGTTAAACCAGATATTTTAGATTTAACTATCCAGGGTTCTTGGATTAGAGCCAGTGTATCCTGCTCCATATCGAGTCGTCGGCACAATGTTGCCGTTGCCGCTCTACTGTGTTGCAGGTTACACTGGACTACTCTTACCTTGTTTAATTGCAGCTCCGCGAAGAGAAAACGGAGTAGCTCAATTTAAGTCAGTTGCCTCCTGTTCCTCAGTGGGAGGGGGGGCAACGTCCATCTCGTCTGGAAGTGGAGTTGGGGAGGTGGCACTCCTTGCAGAGTGCTCAGCCTCTCCAACCTCCGTTTCCATCCTGTTGGTGGGCTGGTCCTCTTCTTTGGCTGATTTTACCCTGAGAGTAAGAGACTGAAAGATGTAATGCAGTCTCATTGATCGTGCTCTCAGGGTTTGCATGTCGTCGTCTCCTATTCCAAAGACGAGTAGGAGTCCCCGTGGGTTTACCCTGGCCTCGTGATGGAAAAGGCACCACCGGCGCACACTCACCATAGGGTTTTGACCCGCCAGGCGACCAATCACCATCTCTTTCTCCTCGTGGTCGCTTTCGGCTTCCACCGGGATCCAGAGAGTGGCTTTAGTCAGCCTGGGCAGTTGGTCAAGACGCACCACGGCGAGTGAGGCGCTCTCCCAAGGCTTCAGGTTAGCCACGGATTTCGTTAGCCATCCTAACGTATACTCGTCTTCGCAGACAATTCTGATGATTTCACCAGAATATGTACACGAGCGAAACGCTGGTGGCTTTGTTGTTGTGCTTCCGGGAGTGGAGAAGATGCACTTGTCCAGTTCTCCCTTCAGCGTCTTTTTGACAATGACTTCTTTATCCTTGGGAATTTTCCCAAGGGGGTTGTCTTTGTCGATTATGGCTACCTTAAGGTGGCTTAAGGCAGCTTCTTTATAGCTGATCGGGGGGGCGGAGCTGGACCCTGGTCCAGGGTTTTGTTTTGCCCTCTTGTAGTTACTCTTCGGAGTGGGCTCCGAAGATGTCCCCGATCGGTTTCGTTTTTTAGCTGGCACCGTTTTTGGGTGCTCAGCCTTCTTTGCGGGCGACCCACCTCTCCTGAACGGATGTGGGTGCCTTCCGGAAGGTGGCACACCTTTGGGGTGCACAGCTTTGGTTGGAGGCTGTCCCGGAGGTGGGAGCGACGACGACGAGGGGTGCGCTATAGCAGCACGTTGTTCCTCCTCGCGTGCTCTCCTCCTCCTTTTGGCCTCGGCCCCGCTGATTCTTTTGCCTCTTCGAGATTTTTTCCATCCCTCAGAGGCGGATTCGGCTGTTGGTTCGTTCTGTGGCGAACGTTGTCGCTCTGCCGCAGACTGTACATGTTGTGGTGGGCGCTGGCGCTCATCCACTGGTTGGTGCGGCGAGCGTAGCCGCTCTGCCGCTTGATTGGCTAAAGTTTGATTATCCATATGGGTTTTTAATTGATTTCGTCCATCTGGTTCCCCACCCGCCACGGAGCCCTCTTTGGGGATGTCGCACGGCAAGCCCGTGCGATCACCAAGGATACCAGATGGATATAGCCCCCAGAGACAGGCGACGCTGTGAGAGGGTGGCGCAAACCTGACTGCCGAGGCCATCGACAGCCAGATCCACGGCCCCCTACGCGCCCCCTGCCGCCAGAGACTCACCCTGCCGGCCCTCTGACGGGACGACGCAGCCGGTTGATCAGGAGTGGGTTAGCTCCCGACCGCCCGTCTAGCCGAACTCCGGACCAAAGTGGCGTGTTGCAGGCACGGCCCACTCAACCACCAGGATTCCTTCATCCGACGACACGGGTCGCCACGCACGGCACAAACACGTGGGGGCTGGTTACTATGGGATGTCGCCCAATTTCCCATAGGCATCGTTAGAGGTACCCTAACCCTGGTACCATTCAGTCCTTGGTACGATGGCTTACACCTTGACTTGGGGGATGTTTTTCGAACCTCCCGGTCTAGATCCGCCGCCTTTTGTTTAAGCAGTGTCACCTCGTAATTAAGGGTAGCCAAATTCCATGATTCAGTAGCGTGTCATTAATAATAATAATAATAATAAAATGTCTTTATTTTTGCATTCAAAAAATATGTTACAGTTAAACACTAAAGGAGATGGCGATATTCAACTTGGTTGCTCTTCCATATAACCATCTCTTCGAATAAACTAATATAATATCTGGTTGGCTTCTACAAGTCAGCAAACGGTGCGCATAATTTATAAAACAACATAGTTTCTTTTACTAAGTATATAGGTTTTGATCTGTTTTCTAAAGCTTATCACAGAAGTGAGTTCTTTAAGTTTTTCAGGCAAATCGTTAAAGATATTTGCGGCGTTATAGCTAAATGAGCGTTGAAATAGGGAAGAATTATGCTTGGGTACACTAAACAACTGACAATGGCGTGTAGGACAAGCATAAATATCACTGCCTTTAATAAGCTTATTTTGTAGATATGAGGGCATCTGGGTAGAATTAATATTAAAAATAAGGCATGCTAGATGAAGTTGAAATCTTTCACTAAGTGTTAACCACTTAGACTCAATGAATTTATCCGTAACATGATCAAATTTGCGAAGATTGTAACAAAATCTTATACACGTATTTTGAAATTTTTGTAGACTATTTTTATCTTGTTGCAACAAAGCAGGCCAATATACTACGTCACAATACGATAAATATGAAATAATTAGAGAGTCACACAATTTTAATTTAATATCATTACTCAACACATCTTTATGAATCGAAAGAATTTTTAATTTACCAAATGATTTTTGCAATAGATTAGATACATGTTTTGAAAATCCTAATTGAACATCTAAATAAATACCTAAGTTTTTGCAATTATTAATAGGGTTCAAAGTTGAGTTATTCAAAGTTATTTTAAAATCAGTGTTTTGCAAAATTAATTCCCTATTTTTACCAAATAATAACATTTGAGTTTTGGATTCATTTAAAGCTAGTCCATGGGCTTTAGATATATTGGATATAGATACCAGATCAGTATTAATATTCTTTGCAGCCTGAATAATTTCTGTCGCTGAAAAAGAGTAATAAATTTGTGTATCATCTGCATATTGATGTGACTGGCAGTATTCTAAACATTTATAGAAATCGGCCGTGTAAATCGAGAAGAGTAATGGTCCAAGGATACTTCCCTGTGGCACTCCTTGATTAGTATGAATAAATTGCGAAAAATTATTATTTATTCCTACCCTCTGACATCTCCCATAAAGGTAATTTTGAAAGAATAATACAGCTGTAGTACTGAGTCCGAAATAGTGTAATTTGGTACAGAGTGTATTATGATTTAGAGTGTCAAATGCCTTACTGAAGTCTAAAAGAACCAAACATAAATTTTTGTTCGCAACGCACGCCCTAAATATGTCATCAGTAACTTGTAACATTGCTGTTGTTGTGCTATGATGGGGACGGAAGCCAGACTGAGTAGGAGGTAAAATTTTATTTATATTTAAATAATCACTAAGTTGTTCATGAACAATTTATTCAAGAATTTTGGATATGGTAGGCAGTATGCTAATAGGGCGAAATTGTGACACATCAGTAGGATTGTTAGTTTTGGGAATGAGGATAATATTTGCTCTTTTCCATTGACCAGGAAATGTACTAGTTGATAGGCATTTATTAATTATGAAATTTAAGTGCTCGCTTAACCGTTCGCATTACAAGTTTTAATGCAAAAAAAATGTACTAAATTATTTCGGATCATTCTAAAATTTTGCAGGGGGTTTCCAACATAGAAAACTAGTACACCATTTTATTTTCCGCATGTTGTGGTAAATCACCCTGTATATCAATAAAAGAGGTTCTGTCAAACTTTCAGCTGATTTAGGCAAACAAAAAAATCTTAACACTTCCTTCCTGTTCAAACATTCATACAAATCAAATGGGAACAGACCTCGGTAGCATTAAAAATGTAATTCGTAGGTCGTATGTCAAGTAAAGTTACGTATAGAGATAAGTCGTCTAAGTTTAAAGCTATTCAAGTGATCGATCGATGGATCAAGAGCTGCAACGAGAATTCAACATTACGAAGAAAATGAAATCATTTCCAGGATTTACCGCACAGTGTTATCGGTTAAGTACTTTGCACTAAGAATTTGTTGAATGGAGTCTAACTTATCATACATGATTCGAGGAAATTAAGTTTATCGTCCGCAGTTGCTGAGAATTAGTAACAATTTATAAGTGGAACAGTTAGTTTTATTTCCAAATCCACGTAGTGGAGTGGGATTATAGTAATCGTGAAAATAGTTTTTAAATTGTTTTGTTAAAATAGGTTTAGTGTCAGGACACGTCGTGATTTTAAATTCGAGCAAAGAAAATTTCTGTCTGTCTGTCTGTTAGTCTGTAACTTTTTTTGTGCGCACGTTTTCTCTGGAACGGTTTATGATATTGCATTGACTTGAAGTTTGATACATGTATGTATCATAACGAGATCTGGAACTAAATTACCTACACTTTGAACTTATTCTTACTACTTTTGAATTTGAGGCCTCGACTTCTAATATATTTTTATGCTATTACTATTTTTATTTTTATTATTTAACTTATTTTGCCTGGACGCCAGTCACGCTTAACCCCGCGACAAGGTATTATTCGCTAGCTCACGTCAGAACATGAGAAACCTACTGCTCGTCTGCCTCTTACCTCAGGAGTAAGTTCTACGGTGCTCTGAATTAAAGGTTAGTCTCTATATTTTAAAAAGGAAAGGCCAATTCAAATTTACAAATTTAATAAATAAAATATGGGAAAAGTATAAATGAAAATGTGAGACAATAACTATTCTAATAATTAAAACTAATCGGCCTTTTTGATTTGAAAAGTTATTTTGTTGCAACCTTTAATAAATTTAGTTTTCCCTTTTATTTGCGAATTTAAATTTAAATTTGATCAATGTATTCTTACTCCGTCCTGGATGTAAAGATCGCTGCTTCCAACTTTCCGGCCTGAGACGTAGACCCGCTACTCTGTCAATACTGCCAATCTGTGAATGGCTGCTTGATTTCTTCCGTTTTTGTGAGATTTGTTTTACGACGAATTATACACTGTGTTTTAACGGATACACTTCCGAACTTTACTTAATTTGTTAAGGTAAGTAACAATTTACCAATATTATGTGAGAAACTGCTCACTTGTATAAGATTTACATAAATTATTTATAAAAGTAGGGCTATGTCTTCAAATTATACGAAAGGTTATTTGATTACCTTTGGATGCCTTTTTGCTCCTAATTTTATATTTGACGTGTTCCACGTACTTTATGGATACTTTTAAACATTCATTTTACATTTGAATAATGAAAAAAACGGCGTCCTTTTTGTACCCACGCTTCAACCACTCTCCTTTTTTTCTTAATACTCAAATTCTATTGGCTTAGATGTGACTTTTCTAAAAACCAAAGCAATCTAGTTTTGACATATTTAAAATTTATATTTTTTATATTGAATTTTCTAGCAATTTACTGAATAAATCTTTACTCTGATGATGTTTTAATCTTTCTGACCTTCTTCTGATCATTTTGATACCCCATACATGTCTCTAGGTGTCTTATTAGGAAAATCGATAACTTTTCGTAAAATTTTTCACAATTGCTTAAAACTGCTAAAAATACTTTACTTTTCCCATTTTAACTTAAAATCTAATCACCTACTCTCGTTTTAAATTATATAAACACCGTTTTTAACATTTGTAACAATAATAATAATAATCTGGCATTTTTCAGGTATGCCTACGATGCAATGCTATGTACCAGTCCTTGGGTATGGTATTCGAAATATGCTATTACATCAGATCAAACTACAAAGTGGTCTCTACAATTACAAAATGAATAAACTTACATAAACTCTTTATTTGAAATGTTTTATGCAACTTTTATGGAGAAAGTCCTAATCAAAGATTACCACCAACCATTTTATAACATTTCTACTATTAAAAATCAACACATTCCAGTGCTTGATGTGTGGTTACATGCACTTGGTAAGTCTTTATAATCTTATCACTGATTTTACTCAATACGAGGCTTGAAATTTGTATTTTATATAACTTTACGTTAGCTGCGGGAGAGTTTTTCACTATCTTATAAAGTCACTGAGTTTAGGTCTCCCATTTTTATAGTTAAAATGTTATTAATTAAGCACTTTCATAGCCTATTACATTTGTATTTTAGGTTTCTTTGTGAATACATTCTTTTTAAAATGTTTATTTTGTATTTTGTAGGTTCTACGCTGAGTTCCAACTACATCTATGCACTCTGGTAGGATTCTACCTATGTTTAACTACTTAATATTGTTCCATAAGCATTTTGTAAGTTAAACGATGTACCAATATCCTTTTTTAATATCAGGTATGTTAAATATTTAAAATAATAAATTTACAATTGATTGGTATTCAGTACAATTAAAATATTACTACTACGCCTTACTATTACCTATACATTTTGTATGAGCCCTTCTTTCTACCATTTCAACTTACCATATTGAAACTTACTACCGCTGTACGAGGCCCGTGCAACATCCTCTCATGTTCTGCGATGGGGTAGTTTCTGGCTTAAACGTTATAATTTACTATTTTTATTTTAAGTTATGAGTTGATATTTTGGCAAATCTTTATTAATGAACAATTTATTGCTGTCATTATGAATCAATTATTTTGCAATTTAGACCTTAATGTTGCAAAGTTTAGCTTTATTATAAAATATCCCAATATCACAATAATATACACCAAATCCCAGGTTTCTGAACTCTTACCGGCATGCATTACCTTTTCCCCTATTTGCCCCACAACTGTGAAAGGTTGGGAGGCATTTGTCAAATACGAATAACAGTAATGATCAATAACACGAACATAACTCTCATATTTCGATCGTATTTTGCATTGAGAAAGTTACGATGGCTATATAAAAAATTTACCACCAGTGTGTCACAATAAATTTACGGCATTATGGCAATGTCGCTGCCTACTAAAAAAACCGTTATTCAGGGTATAGTTTTATAGTGTGAAAACACATATAAAGAGTAAAAGATTATTTGTCAATTTAGATGATACCGACATATATTTTCCCAACAGATATGTGTAAAATGATTGCATGTGAATTTTATTATCGACAGATGTATAGAAAAATTTATTGCGCATATTGTTGTTAAATCACTTGAACCTTGAAGTAACTTTAAAATATAGGTTAACCATATATATTTTTGAAAGGTATAAAGTATGCTTTATCCACTGTCCCAGTTGCTTTTGACATTAGTGAAACATAACTTTGTTTTGTTTCATATTAATTACAATACAGTTATTGAGTTTTGTGTGTAAAGTAAAATTGTGTGAATATGTTTCAAATGATATCAACTTTTAAGGACCTCTTTTTCAACAATGTGTGTTTGTTTTCTATAAATACAGATGTGCGTTCTCTCACTTTTATTTCCACATCCATATAGTGGAATGGAAGTACCTATAGTAATCGTAAAAAAACATTCTTCTTGTTGAAATAAATTTAGAATGTCAAGAAACGTCGAGATTTTAAAGGATCCCGCAGTTTTTTATAGTAAAAATAGGTTTCAGTCGATTGTTCTGAAACTTGGGAAAAGTGTTCTCCTGGGCCCCAGATTAAAATTCTCTTTGACCACCAGTCCTACCGAATTCGATTATTTGACCTAGAGGCGATTGAAACTGAACATCTGCGAAGGTCTGCCTAAATGTTCCATAAAAATTCTGAAGAAGATATTCTGGCTCATCTTTTGGAGAAAATAAGCATATTTTGTCTCTTGGTGTTTTTTCAAAGTGCTTCCTTCTCCCGGAAAAAAATTACAAACAAAAACATATTTTTTTTGTAATTTTTTTTTATGGGAAACGGGAAGAAAAAGTTGGAGGGACTTATGTTGATTATTTTTACCTAAAGAACATGCCCGAATATTTTGGGATCATTCTGAAGTAGAAAGAAATAAAAATCTAGAGAAATTCTTGGTCGAAATAATTTTTGTCTAAGAAATTTTGAAAACCGGCAGGCGTGTTTTTTGAACGTGTTCTTTTTAAGCAAATGGCAAAAAACGCCTTTTTTGAGCGAACTATTATTTCTTTAGGTTTTTTGGGTCAAACAAAAAAAGGTATCTTATAATTCTTTCTTAAAGTCTGCCGTTTCGGACTTATAAATAATTTAAACGGCCGACTTTACGAAAAGATGAGCAATAAATGCGATTTTTAACATTTGTTTAATGAAAGTTTAAATAAATTGGAACCAGATTATCGTCCTACAAAATCTTAATCCTTATTCAGGGGCATGTCCTGAACGTGAATATGCAATAAAATTTCTAGGTTTTCGCCCTGTCTATTACCAAAAATACATTGTAGCTGGCAATAATATTTCACTACTTTGTGCCGTTTTTCTGATCATTTTAGAGTGTATGTAATATAATATTCTGTCTATACGACAGCCGTCTCTGGCGCAAAGATAAAATTCCCGAGTCTCGAACATTGTTTTTTGAACGTTATTATAAACATTTCAGAGCCACATTCTTTTGAAGTATCGTTAAGATATATGCACTACTGTTTAATTGTTTAAAAATGACCACTCCCAATTATTTTTATTCCTTACAACTTAACAAATTGATAAAAAATATTTGCACAAATATAGTTTATTTATTTATCCCCAACCACTATCCTAGGAAGGTATAATACGTCTATTTTCCGTAAATGAGAGACCCTTTAATACACTAGTGGATTAAAATTCATAACACCACGCTTCGGTTTTATGGAATTTTATTTAGAATCATTATTAATATTAACATTTATATCAAGAATGATCTTCTTGTCATTTTGACCGAGATTAATCAAATTAACTAGATAGGGTGTTTCTAAATAGGATATGGAGGGGTGCTGGTCGATGTGCACGGTAAGACCTGGATTTTTTGTAGCAGTTGCCATCTTGCTGGTAATATCGCCCCCAGCATCAGCCAACAATATTGCCGAAGAATGCTTCATTCCATGTCCGGTAAAACTTCGTGGATTAACTCCCAAGAAATGAAGCCACTTTTGAAAAGATTTTTGAAACTGTGTTAATGCCTACATGTTGTGTAGTACATTTCCAGCCACATATCGCAAGAAAAATCTCCCATCGGCAGTTTTAGGTCGCAAATTGATGTATTCATTCCTACAGCATTGACTGAAAAAACTTCTTCCATGATGGTGAAACTTCTTGAAATGTTTTCGTATCCGGAATGAGTACGTACAGGTAACTACTTTTTTCTTGAACATGGCTGATATCCAAAAAGGTTAATCATTACACCGACAAGCACCTGCAACTCCCATGATCGTTGCAACCTGTAATGAATTCAAAATAAAAAGCTCAATGCATAAATTGTAATATTGACATCGTGTATTTCCTACCTAAACTTGTCAATATTCCTCTTGCTCTTCATGCCTCTTTCAAAAATTTTTCGATTTGGGTTCTCCCTAGTACCTTTGCCTTCCTTTGTTTACCATTTGTTGATTCGGCATTCAAATATGAAGTCAGTTTATAGTCTAATTCACAAGTTCAAAAAGGTGTCAATTCTTGAAATAGCTCCTAAAAATATGAGCGATAGCTCATTGGATTCGGAATGCCGTCTAGAAAAATGTGTTAAAATGTTTTATTAGAACATAAAAAATTGCAAAAATTATAAACAATTTAAGATGGAAGAAAAATGGCATTTAGTATTTCGCTTATAACTCAAAAACTATAAGCGATAACGGAAATAGGAAAAAATATTCTTAAAGAGGAGGAAATTTCAAATAAAAAAGTCCCAACTCCCGGAACTCTACCTCAATTATTTATCATTTTAATTTTACGTAGATAATAGGGTTCCGCGCGACCGCTGCAGGATGCGAGCGCCGCGCGCCGCCTCAAAAGAGAGTACATCACATAAAATCATTTTTTTATACTATTAAATATCAATTAAAAAATTTGAAACTATTATGCTGTATTCGTAACACTTCAAAAAATAAGGTCCCGTTAGAAAAAAATGTTAAAGTTTATTTTTCAACAGGTGAGGCCATTGTTAACTAACGAAATTTTATGGGACCTCCGTTATCATTGGAGACACATTTTTTTTTAAATAATTGGCTTATAAAAATGTTCGCTTCTTGGAGCCCTTCTTATAGATATGCTTAACAAGATCACATTACAAAAGTTTTTAAAAATTGTTTATTTTCTTTATTATAATTTTTTAAAGTAAACAGAAAATTAAAAACCAAAATAAAGTTGTAATTTTTTTTTTCAAATTCGTTATCATATTACTATTTTTCCATTGAAGAAAGACATTCATTAATGTTAAAAAAAAATTTACGCCAATTGTTTATAAGTTGTTTATAAATAAATTGAGTAGTTTTATATTTAAAACATCTTTTTACAATTTTATTGTCTTGAGAATATTATGATTTATAAATAAAAATGTTATTCTTAAAAACATTTTATTGTTTATAATCGTTTTTTTTTTAATTATCCATCATTTGAATAATCAGTTAAGAAATTATTTTTTTTCTTAAAGATCATAATTGGCAATACTCAATAAAGTAACAAAAATAATTTTTTTTGTCAACAATTTCATTGTTTATTAATTTAACAATTTGTTATAAACAAATTCTGACAATTCTAATATTTTTTTTTCCAAATCTTAAAAAAATTACAAAAACAGCCATATGCAACATATTGAAAAAAATTTGTTTGTGTTTTTATAGCGTTTTTCAATATTACACGATACAGCTGAAACAGGCACTTGATTTGTCAACTAAAACACTGATATAACTTTTAAGCTATTAGAGATATCACAATAGACATTCAGGTCGTTTTTATAGAGGATTAATTAGTCTCTAAATGAGTTGACTTCCAAGTCTGTAACTATTATTAATCAGGTATTATGCGCATTTGTTTATAAAAATTAAATGTGTTTGCGACGTTTTTGAATCTTTTATGACTTCTAGCTTATTAAATAATGCAGATACGGTAATGAACCTTCAAGGCAATTTGATAATATATCTGAAAGTAGTAATTGTTTATTTAAAAATAAAAAGAAAACATTTAATTTTTAAAAACAAATGCGCATAATAACTGATAATAGATACAAACTTGGAAGTCAAATCGTTTAGAGATTAATTAATCCTCTATAAAAACGACCTGAATGTCTATTGTGATATCTCTAATAGTTTAAAAGTTATATCAGTGTTTTAGTTGACAAATCAAGTGCCCGTTTCAGCTGTATCGTGTAATATTGAAAAACGCTATAAAAAATACAAACAATTTTTTTCAATATGTTGTTGCATATGGCTGTTTTTGTAATTTTTTTAAGATTTAGAAAAGGAATATTAGAACTGTCAGAATTTGTTTATAACAAATTGTTAAATTAATAAAAAATGAAATTGTTGATAATAAGAAAATCTTTTTGTTGCTTTATTGAGGATTGAAAATTATGATTTTTAAGAAAAAAATAATTTCTTAACGAATTATTCAAATGGTGGATAATTAAAAAAAAACGATTATAAACAATAAGATAATGTTTTTAAGAATAACATTTTTATTTTAAAATCATAATATTCTTAAGACAACAAAATTATAAGAAAAATGTTTTAAATATTAAACTAGTCAATTTGTTTATGAACAAACTTATAAACAATCGGCGTAAATTTTTTTTTAACATTAATGAATGTCTTTCTTCAATGTAAAAATAGTAATATGATAACGAATTTGAAAAAAAAATGTTTATAAGTTTACTTTGGTTTTTAATTTTCTGTTTACTTAAAAAATTATAATAAACAAAATAAAAAAAAATTAAAAACTTTTATAATGTGATCTTGTTAAGAAGGGCACCAAGAAGCGAAAATTTTATAGGCAAATTATTTAAAAAAGAAATTGTCGCCAATGACAACGGAGGTCCCATAAAATTTCGTTAGTTAACAATGGCCTCACTTGTTGAAAAATAAACTTTAATATTTTTTTCCAACGGGACCTTATTTTTTGAAGTGTTACGAATACAGCATAATTTTTTCAAAGTTTTTTAATTGATATTTAATACTATAAAAAAATGATTTTATGTGATGTACTCTCTTTTGAGGCGGCGCTCGCATCTTGCAGCGGTGACGCGGAACCCTATTTTCAGTGTGAAATTAAAATGATAAATAATGGAGATAGTGTTCCGGGAGTTAGGACCTTTTTACTGGAAATTTCCTCCTCTTTAAGAATCTTTTTTCCGATTTCCGTTATCGCTTATAGTTTTAGAGTTATAAGCGAAAAACTGAATGACTTTTTTTCCATCTTAATTTGTTTATAACTTTTGCAATTTTTTACGTGCTAATATAGTATATTAAAGTATGAGTGGATATTAAGGTCTTTAAAACACGCGCGATTTTTCGAGCACGACGACGCAGCCGGAGTGCTCGAAATAGAAGTGTTTTAGAGATCAGTTATCCACGAATACTTTACGCTATTTTTTTTATTGGTACACAATACTACAAAAAATGGAAATAAGAATTAAGAATGTAAAATGTTTGAATTCGTGATGTGACATCAGGATACCTGTCAGTGTCAAACGAGGAATGCAAACATTAATTTGCAATCTGTCACATAGGATTAATTATTGTCACTACAGTTGTTACTGATTGTACATTGCTTTAAAATGAGTTCTAACATTGATTATTTAAATAGAAAAGCAGATTCGCGGTTAATACCGCAAAAATTCCTGTCAGATCAATAATTAAAAAGTTGACATTTTGACTCGGGTTGTAGTTGTTGCCATGGTAACCTTTGAAACACGCGCGTTTTTTAAAGTTCGATTTAAACACTCTGAGGCGTACTTTAAATAAGCAAAATAGGGTACCAATATAAAAAAATATTTTAATGCATTTTTCTAGACGTCATTCTGAATCCAATGAGCTATCTCTCATATTCTTGGGATCTATTTCAAGAATACCTTTTTGAACTTATGAATTAGACTATTACCATACTTTGAAATATCAATACCTTTGTGCAATTTGAACGTTGATTTTAACATGGAATACTTTGTCCACACTGAAGAGGCAACAAACATTCTAATTTTTGTTCAAAATCAAGAGATTCTTAGTCAAAATAAACTTGTCAAATCTGACGTTTCTCAAAATCAGAATTCTTCACCTGCTCTCGTACGGCTTTCACGCTCCTAATTCGGCCGTGGTCGTGGATGAAACGTTGAATTACATTCGAGGGATTAACCGCCTTTCAATCCACTCGAAAAAATGTGACTCGGCTTGTTAATCCCTTTATATAATTAACTATAGTGCACAAATAGGATGCGCTAGATACAACACAAGATTGATTTACTCTAAACTCTAAAGCAGGGGGCAGTAAAGGACCATCCTAGCTATAGATACCAATGACACAGTACGCAAGAACTTAAAACAATTCTAGTCCTGTTGCCATAAATTAATTTGATTCTACATTAGGCGGAATTTACCATAATCAAAATTCTGTTATATAAAATAGTTAGTTATTTATTAAAACAATAAACAAATTAATTAACTTTAGGCTTTTGAAACTATGGTTAACGTTTTGAATGTTATTAAACATCAAAGAGGCGTTCGTGGAATAGTGCACTTGCCTCACTTTGCATAAAGTAGATTTTCATGCGGGGCAGCACTGAATGCACCTATTTCATATAGTATTAAGTATGTTGTATGCTTATATAGTATAGCTATATATTTTATACCCTTGGAAAATGTATCCCCAGTAAGTTTTTACTCTCGTGGAATTTTATTCTTGTTTTAGTACAGATACTTTCTAGTCAGAGGCGGAGTCGAACTTATTTTAGTGAGTGGGCATAATTTTTTGTAATAAGTTGTAATATGTGCTCAAATTTTGATCGAACGTCCTTCCAAGAATCACTGCTAATGTGAATGACTTTGTCATCGATATAAGCAAAGATACTCAGAACACAAGTATTATTTATAAATAGATCGTTTACATAAGTTATAAAAAATGTCACGTACTGTGTGCTGTAATACTTTACTGTGAATTTTCTGCTCGTTTAATTACATTGGCATACAAAAAAATTACAAAACACCCACCTATGTACCCGCTGAATCCGGATCCGAGGTCAGAATTGGCCGATCACCCTAGAATGTCTTGTCAGCAGATCCAAAGAACCACATGAGAACCGGCCAAAATAGGGTTTATATAAAAAAACGAAAGTGCCCACAAAAATTTGAAAACATTCAGGGGTACGTAGAACGGCAAGCCAAATCGAATGGCATAAACCGCGGCTTGTGCCATTCGATTTCTCGGTCGATTTTTCATACCCTCAAATTTTTGGTATATTTGGTTTTAGAGAAATGGCCCTCGAATCTGGGCCGCGCCTTTGAAAATTAGCAAAATACTGAAATTACACGTAAAAATCTGAAAAAATCAGGGGTACGTAGAAAGCCGAGGTAAATCGAATGACGCAAACTCGTTGCATTTTCGAGTTTTGGTCTCGGATGTAACAGTTAATTTTTAAAGATCGCCCTGTACAGAAAACATATTAAATATATTCAAATCCTATAGAAAAATAAATCGAGTTTTCTACGCGCTAGAATGAATTATAAATGAAAGACCATTTGACCTCCGACGAAGTACAGGTAGATGGGTGAAGAGGGATTTGTTTGTTTGAAAATGCAGTTTATGTTTTTGAGTTGGGGGAGAGTCGAGCGTCGGCTGTGAAGAGATACAGTCGATTTGTTGTTTAAGCAAGAAAATTTGAAGTCTTTTTTAGGGTGAGGATTAAGTGTTTGAGTATTGCAGCCACGTTTGATGTTAAATTGTGCATCAGAGTAATGTGTAAATCACAAAGTGCAAATATTTAATAGTCGATAAAATTACAGAAAAAAACTGTATTAAATAGCAGCAAATTGCGTGATTTGTGATTTTAAGTGCCTACCTAGTCTGTGGTTTGTACGTTCATAGGTTGAGTGGACAAACAATAATTTTAGTGCCGTTATGGAACTAGTTTCGTGGTTGATTTTTCCTTCCCGACTGAGATCGGTAAAAAATTTGACCGCTTTCATGTTAGTCGTAGACATTGGCCACATTGATTTGATTTGTTGACAATTTCGATGCCCCAATAGGCATACATAGGGGCTTAATTAGTGTGTAATCACTAGCAACATTTAAGGCTATCCAGAAACAATGAAAAAACCGTTACGCGTCGAAAGTTTTTTGTATGTCTCCTCAATTTGGGTATTCGGTTGTGAAATCTTTGGATGGTTAAAATTTAGAGTGCCACGTCGATTTATGTAGGTAATTAATTTAACTGGTTTAATCCTCATTAATATGCTATTTGTTGTACAATTCCCAGTAAATTTAGTGAGCAAGTTATAAGTTTTCTTAGAACGGTCGTTGAGCTCAGGCCGGGTAACACAAAATATTGTAACGATTTACTTCTGTAATACTATTTATGACTAGAAGATTTTGTTTGTTTTTTTTGTAACTTCGAATGTTAATAGATTATTTTGTTTTAGTAGTTGTTTAATTTCATTAAGCTAGCACTCTTTAAACTGGGATAGCCCGGTGTTTCCTTATTTTGCTGGGCCAATTTATAGTTTAAAGTGAGCAGAAATTGTTGTATTAATTGTTTTCCAGTAACTAAAAATAAGGTGGTGTCCAACTATTGTTTTTTGTTGAGCCTTGTAGAGATGTGTATTTATTTGTTGGTAATTTCCTGCTATTAAGTATTGTCCAAGGTAAGTGATAACCAATATTAAGCCAACGGTAATTTGCCCCCTGGGGTTTTATGCTTTATTTGGAATTATAATTATGATTGCGGATTTAATATAATAAAAAGGCAAGGTTATACGGAAAGCAGTTCTTGGCCAGTTTCACGTGGTCTTTCGGCTTCCACGAAAAATCCTAGAGTGATAAGCCAATTCTGACATAGGTACATAGGTGGGTGTTCTGTTCAGATAGTTTTTTTATATTGTGTACCGGTGTTATTTGTTACAACATAAATTGGGGGGGGGTGCTTAAAAGTTCTAAGCGGCCACAGGGTGCCATCGAAAGAATTGCTCGACATCGTTCCCCAGTTTCTTTAGTTAATTTAATACCTTTCCACTAATGCATATATTACAGTTAACAACATTCTGAGATACTTTATTCATGTTCATATTTTATTAGTACAATTTATTAAAATTATATTTTAGATTTATAATATTTGAAAATGGCATATAATAGAAGAAAATCTAATAAAATTTGAAATATGCTGAAGAGTTTTCCTCCTAGTATTAAGGTAAAACAAGTTATACGAATACAATACAATTTACAAAAAATTTAAGAGGCACAATATTTATGAACATTTTTTCGTACTTTTAAAATTATAGTGGGCACAACCGCAAAGCCGCGCCGCCACCTCTGTACTAATAATAACTGCATAGCTTTACTCTCCGTTTTCCTATTCTTAGTAGTTATAGGAAAATGCTGGTAATAGTAGTTATTTTTTATAGCATCTTTCTACGTAAGAACCCAATATCTTAAAATATCTAGTGTACTGAGAATCTCACGTCTACGACTGGAACAGAGTAAATCTTTGGCTAAACCGGGGCGAAGCCTGCGGAATTCTAATGGTTTTGTTGCCATTTGATAGCTGCATTATTCTGAAGTATATTGAATAATTTACATAAAATTTCATATGAAAGAAAATACATTCTCTTTAAGTAATATTAACTATGTAAGTTGAATTACAAATTTGAAGGACACAATTTTCTATTTGACATATCTGCTTTCCAGTTGGTATTTTGGGAATAGTTGTACATATTTCTATGCCTTTGGTCGAGCTTACGAAAGAGAGCAAACAAAATAAACAAAAACCATCCATGAAGTTAAGTTGGAAATCTTATTTATTGCGGTCGCAAACCCGAAATGTACTTTTATAGGATTATTTGGCAATTTAATACAATAAAAGGTCGGAACGAAAATTGTATTACATTAGCTTATGCAGGATATATTCAGGGTCCTGAATGGAAATCACATTGAAAAACACTGTTTGTGCAACATTTTCTGCAATTCGTAACTACCTACGTCGTTACTTGAACAGGTATTTGATAAGCTGCCTTCTCTACATTCAAATAAAATAACTTAGCAAATATAATGTATGTGTTTATGTAACAGGACAAGTAATCTTTGCAGTTATATTAATTAATTTAAATAACATTTTAACAAAATCAGAATATAATGAAAAAATACAAACAATCTTAAATAGTGAAGACTTTGAAAAAATTAATAAAAACCCTACCAATAAATTTCAATCCGAAATTGTATCTAACTTAAAGAAATGTAATACTGTTATTCAAAGTAATGAGGTGTATAAATTGAAAATTATGAACCCTGCAGCCCCCATTCTTTATGGTCTTCCGAAAATTCACCAAGTAAATAACCCTATACGCCCCATAGTGTCTTACATCAATGCTCCATCTTATAAATTGTGTAAAAAACTAAACTACATTTTAACATTAATACATTTTAAATCTGAATATTCCATAAAAAATTCTTTTGAATTAATTGAAAATACAAAAAATTTAATATCAAATAACGCAAAATTAATCTCCTTTGACGTTAAAAGTCTGTTCACCTCAGTCCCGCTCACAGAACTAAAATTAATTTTAAGTAATTTAATAGATAATTCAAAAATCAGTGAAAACAGAGTTAAAAAATCTTTCAAGAGTTTGTATTGAACAAAACTATTTTCAGTTTAATGGTGAATTCTTTAGACAAAAAGACGGGCTACCAATGGGTTTATGCCAAACTTAGAACATTTAATTTTTAATATCAATAACAGTTTAAATACACATATGTTTTATTGGACTCGATATGTAGACTATATTTTTTGTATATGAACCGGTACAGAAAGAAACCTAAGTAATTACCTTAATTTCTTAAATTCTTTTAATATTAAAATTCAGTTCACAATGGAATCGGAGCAAAATAGTCAATTAAACTTTCTAGATATTAATATAAAAAAACATAACAATCAGTTGAAATTTAGCATTTATCGCAAACCTACTACTACAGATACGTGTTACATTATAATTCGCAGCAATCATAGCAAATTAAGATTTAACCCATTCATAGTCTAATACACAGACTCACGAATTTTTCTTTAGATCAAAGTGATTTTGATAGAGAATTAAATATAATTAAACAAATTGCAAGAAATAACGGATACAACGAGTCACTAATAGATAACATGGTCAAAAACAAACAACGCAAAATGTTTCAAAAAGAATTTTACACTGTGCCTAACAAACCTACAACATGTAGTTTTATTAATTATGTTCCGAAATATAGTAACAAAATTTATAGAAAATTAAATAAATTAGGTATCTCTACAATAAATGTGAACAAAACAAATATAGGAAACATTTTGGTTAATAACAAAGAGAAACTAAATAAAATGGATAAATCTGGTGTATATAAAATTAATTGTAAAGATTGCAATGCTGTCTATATCAGTCAGAGTGATAGAAGCGTTGTGAACAGGGTAAAAGAACATAAATAATCTATCTTAATTAACAATAAAAATACAGGAATGTCAACACACTGTGTTGGAAACAACCATTTCATAGATACTGATAACATAAATTTACTTCATTCAGAAAGAAAAAGTAAACGTTTAGATCTGCTAGAATAACTAGAAATAAAAAAATCTTTCAAGTACAACCCTTGTACCACGAATGATCAACAAAATTTCTTGAATACCCCTATAATAAACAAATTGATAAGAACTATCCGTTGATTTATATAATCAGTTTAGATCCACTACAAACATTCCCATAATTAAGGATGTTAAATTAAGTCTTAAATAGATTAGGCCACAAATAGATTAAGATATAAATACTTTTGGGTATAAATTAGAATTAGCACGTCGGAAACTTTAGTATTCACTATGTAATACTCTTGATAAAAGCCTAATAAGCCGAAACATATGTAGAGTATGTATAATATGTAATATGATTGATTCATCTAAAAGCAGTGTTTAAATTATAATTAACAATTAAATCATTCAGAATAGCCTAAACTCTAATAAATCTGTATACAATATGTGTAAGTATATTGTTCGAATTAAATTAAATCAAGTGAAATGTGCCATCACATAAAAAGCAAAAAAATGAGAAAACCGGCAAATAAATAGAACCGAAAGAAAAAGTAACGATAACAAATAATAATGGGAAAGTAAAAGAGAATTAATGACTTCTAAGAAAATATTGTTTCTTTAATTTGTTGGGAGAGTTTTCAAATATATTAATTATTGAATTTAAGATATTGCACATTCTGCCAACAGGGGAATTTTCTATAAGTTTCGTTCTGAGTACAGCAAAGCTTCCTTCTTTTATAGAGTATATAAGCCAATGTAAACACCCGGGAAGAAAGTTTGAAATGAATTGATGTTAGATAAATCAGAAATGATACAAAGTGGACAGTAAAGTGTAAATATCAAGTAATAACCAATGTTAAAGGTTATTTTGCCAGACGATAAAGTTCTTTTAACAGTGTTTTTGTTAGTAATATCCCAATTACTGGTTTTAATGGGAGAATGCGCGTTAGGATCAGAACGCTTAAATGTTGATATATGATTATTATTGACTGAATTCTTTAGAGTTTTAAGTTAATTTTCCAGTGAAGTAATTTTCTGTAAGGTATTCTGAGTAAGTTTCTCTGATTTCTGATAAGATTCAGGAATTTTCTTAGGACATTCTCTTAGATTAGCGTTCTGAAAATAGTTTAACAAGATCAACATTTGAGAGCCTTGTATTAGTTGCAAGAGTTTCAGTTTTAAAGGTCAACTCCTCTATAAGTCCTTTCAGAGTTTCGTTGACAGCATGTAAGATTTCATTTTCCAGGTCACTTATTGAGGAAAGTGGCGAGGTTGATGAAGATGTTGAAAGAAGTCCAAAGTTCTACCATCCGTGCATGCATACGTTTTTTAAAAAGACAGCTCTAAGCTCCGTTTTAGAGTTTAGAGCAGCTCTGGAAACATTCCTTTGAGTACTTATTACACACGACCATTAGGTGCTTCTCCATATTAATTTCAATTTAATTCAATTTTATTGAATAGATTGTTCAATGGATACAATTTAGAAATAATATTTATAAACTATCATTTATATACAGATTCAGCAAATTTAGTTTTAGGTACGTAAACTTGTTTCTGCGCAGATAAACCACGGCTTGTCGTAGAACAATGCAGGACATTGGTATAAAACAATGGCGCCATCGCTTGACCGCGACGAGTTGAGAACAGCGCGAGCGCACGCATTCTGCTTTTAATAGCGTAGCTGCTTAGACGTGTGGGAATAAAATAAATTAATCTCAATTTCGCTATTAAAATTCCGTGTGTTTATACAACTGCAGAAAAAGTGCAAATTGTGAAGTGGTACTTCGGGGGCCATTCCACTGATGACACAATAAATTTATTTACTGTGGCATATCAAGACAGACTAATCCCCTCAGCTAGCGTAATAACATACATTATTAAAAAATTTGAAATTTCGGGTGTGTCGTGAATTATTGTAAAAAATGCTGTCAACCCGAACCCCGTCATCAACAAATGAGCGAAGAACGTGAAATTCGCGAAACTAATGTCTGTGCACTTGTTGAAACTAGTGAACCTTGTTCTAGCAGACAAATTGCTGATGAAGTTGACATGAAGGAAAGAACTGTAAGAAATATTTTGAAAAGAAATGGGTACAGTTGTTTTAAAGTTCAAACAACGCAAGAAATATTTTCTGAGGACAATTTCAAACGGATGGAATTTTGTGAAATCATGATAAATAAAGTGAATGAGAATGAAAGCTTCTTAAAGAATACATTGTTTACAGATGAATCATCATTTTCATTACATAGGAAACACAATCCATGCGTAGTACGATATTGGTCTCGAAAAAATGAACATTTGAGTGTTGCTGTGCGAACTCAGTATCCTCAAAAGTTTAACGTTTGGACGGAAATTTTAGACAATCATATTATAGGCCCACTGCTAATCGATGGCAATTTAAATGGCAATAATTATTTAGAGCTTTTACAAAACCAAATAATTCCTGCAGTTCAAAATCTTCTTGTCAACTTTGACGACATTTGGTTTCAACAAGACGGCTGCCCAAGTCACAATATCTTAACTGTTATTAATTTTCTGGAAAGAACATTTCCCAATCGTTTAATAGCTACGAGGGGAAAGATAAAATTGCCCCCCAGGTCAACTCATCTAGCACCTCATGATTTCTTTCTGTGGGGCTTTTTAAAGGAAACCGCGTACAAACATGCGTTTGAACGAGCCAATAATTTAGTTGAATTACGGGAAAAACTTATCCAACTTTGTGCAAGCATTACTTCAAATCAACTCAATGATATGAAAGGTTCATTGTATAACCGGTTTGGCTATTGTTTGGCACAAGACGGTGGCTTGTTTGAATCCTTACTTCATTAATTTATTGTTTGATAATTATTAGTTGATTTTAGTTTATGAGGGTTATTTAATTTTATTTTAATGTTCTATTTTTGTAATTTAATAAGAATAATTATTATTTTATTCCCATAACATTTACGGCTAAAAAATAAACTGCAGAAATGCTTTCAATAGAAGAAATTATTTGTCAAAAATGTGACAAATAACTTCTTCGCTTTTGACGAAGAGATATTTTCTCGTTTCGTATAGAAATTATTACCTACGTGCGCATCCATCCTTAGTTCATGCCGTGCTAAATTCAATTCATTGTGTGCCTCTGCTTTCACGATTTATGGAACTAGCGGGGCGTGGTCAATTACATCGTTATTCCTATACCCTAAACTGCATTTTCCTAATCTGTATACTTAACTGTACAGTTAGTACAGGCACATGAATGACTGAACATTTGAATGTGCTTAGGAGATGTAAATTGAGTTATTTACACTTCATTCTTTAATTAAATATATGTACTGTAAGAGAAATCATTAAACTGTTAACTAATTACTATCTAGTTACAATCTAGTTACTACATCTAACATAAATAGCAATGTGTGTATGTTATTTATTTGTCGTAAAATAATTCTGGTTTCTTAAAATAATGTTTTAAAGGAGCCGTGATTATTACTTATAAAGTTCCTACTTGTCTTGTTAAATGTTTTTAGATTTTTTGTTTGTGTGATTTCAGTAGGTAGAAGGTTGTAAAATTTTGGAGCCAAGTATTGAAAAGATATCAAACCGATATTCTTATACCTAATAGGTGTCTATTTTTCCCTTAGTATTATGCTGATGAGTTATAATTTTTTTAATTTTTCATTCTTATGAGATAATGGCAAGAAGAAAAAATTATATAGTGATCGCACATTAAAGATATCCTTAGAGAATAACAAATCTGTCAGGTACAGTCAAGTTTTATTATAGATTACTTTCAGGATGAAGTTTTGTGTTACATTTAGTTGTGAATTGTTACATAGACCACCCCAGGAAGTAATGCCATACCTGATTAGAGACTTTACCAATGCTTTATAAACCATATTCAATCATTTATTTCATAGGAATTCTCTCATTATATAAAATTTATGTAGAAGTTTACGTGCAGTCAAACGAAACGGACAGAAGGAGGTGCACACTGAGATTTAGAAACAATAGACCACCCCAGGAAGTAATGCCATACCTAATAAACCATATTCAATAATTTATTTCTTAGGAATTCTCTCATTATATAAAATTTATGTATAAGTTTACGTGCAGTCAAACGAAACGGGCAGAAGGAGGTGCACACTGAGATTCAGAAACAGAAGACTTGGAGGAAGAATAAATAAGGAGATGATGATAAATGGAAACTTAAAAGAAACATGAAAACTAAAAAGAAGCATCTTGCAAACTCCTACACTTCCCATCTGATGATGACAGATGGGAACTAAAACGCAGGGAACCCTGCTTTACAAAACTGTCTTAATTAAAACAGAATATAACGAACTTGGTTTTTCGATTTTTGGCCAGGATTTTGGGATTCTAGTCCACTGTGTGTCGTCATTATATTAAAATAAGTGCTTCGCCTATAGTCTATCTCAGTTTAAAATGCAGTGGTTCTAAAGATGGGGAACGTGTGTCCTTGTCTCTGACTTGCAAGCCAAGCTTACGCAGGGAAAATTAGTAAGTCAGGACTGATTTAATGTATTTTATTCTTACTGCAATTAAATAAGAACATGTATATGAAACATATTCTTTATAGGATTTTGCAAACAGCGGAAAGAAAAACTATCTATGAGAACAAAAAGAAAAATTGTATGTAAAAATATTTTTGCATTCTTTCGATAACCTGACTCCTGGTTATGCCAACAAGTAAAAATTCTTATTTGCTATTCTCATTATAACGCTAGCATCCAACATATTCCCCTACGGCTAGGCAGGTTAAACTAGTATCTACATGATCCCCTACGATATGTAAATTCAGTTAAAATGAGAACCTAAATGAGGCCTAAAATGAATTTATTTACCTATCTTCTCATGAAAAAAATTTCATTCTAATGAATTACATTTTCATAAAATCTCATCAGTGTGAATAGTGAGGTTCTCTTTTAATGTTTAATAAATTTGTTTTGATTTTGTGATTTTGATTTTTGTAAATAGGTGTTCTGTTAGTCCAACATTTTTCTTATTCATTGAAACAATTACTGAAAGTATAAAATATCAAGACTTTTCGTACTTCAATAAGTTACTTAAAATGTATAAAAGCACATACGGATTAAGGAACTGTAAAATTTAAAGAAAAGAAAATACTTTCAACATGTAAATATTGCTGAAAGTTGACCTTAAAATGCAATGTCAGTACTGACAGCGTCTCTTGAAACATACATTTAGTTGGAATTTGAAATATGGAAGCACATCATGTAGTGACACTTCTTGCCTACTCGTAAATTTAAGTTTGCTTTGTATATTTCCAAAAATTAATTTAATTTCATATTTTTCCATAATTAATTGAAACTATTATCCAAACCTTTCAGGAAATTTTATAATATGTATTAACATAACTTATATATACCGCAAAGTTCCAAACTTCATCGATATTGCACTACATTATAATTTCAAAATATTATCTTTAATTCATTTTGTATCGACCAAATCTTAATAACACTTTACTCGGAGTTTTTATACCTACATAGTTTGCTAAAAGTTTTAAAGTTTCTTCGACCGTGGGAAAGTCGGGATCAAGTTGGCTTGGGGAATGTGAATCAATATTGAACCCAACTAATAGACCATTAGCATTCACTCTTGGTTTTTAAATTATTCACAAAATAAAACGGAGATAGAACTACTTGAGTTACCTGAAACGATTTACACGTTATGCATCAAATATATTCTATGCAATTGAAAAATGCGGCGTTTGAAATTATTTCACTAACCAGCGAAGTAAAAAAAAAAAATTCAAAGGGTACAAATACTGTATAAGGAATATAACGTAAAACTCATCAGATAAATTCTAATATTTGAAATGTGGAAATTGAAAAGGTTGATATTCCAGAACACAAGGTTCTAAATAAATTTTACCTCTGTCAAATGAATAATACTTTGAAGGCGTTTAAGTATCACATGTCAAAGCAGGAGTGATGTATAAAGGGAATAGAGATATTGCTGAGAAGAAAAATTAGAGGAAAGCTGGATTTATGCATGAACCTTCCTTTTGTCGTTCTAAACAATATCCCAGAAGTCTCCATCGATATGTGTGCCGCTAAAAATGTTACGTGGGGTTGTAGATGTACCTAGTATCGTATGGTCTGATGGACATGACCAGGATTTTATATAATTTCAGCCGGAGTCGTGTCGCCGCTACGATACCTATCAACTCTACTCACAAGGGGGATTCAAGTTACCCTTCAGACTCCCCAAGACGAAAATAGACAAAATTATATAGTCTACTCTCTCCGTCGAAATCTTATGTTGGGCGGTGCACTTTTAATGATTATGTCTTATAATTGGCACTTTCTTAGAAATATTCTTTGATAATTAAGACCGTCGATGGATTCCATGAGTACTCAGACAAGTACACAAACGTGACGTGATAAGTAGTTGTCCGACTCACGCCACAGGATCGCACGTCGGTCACAAATCTTATAATTAGTGGATCAATAAGAAATCGAATTCAAAATATATTTTCATATATTGCAATAATTCATAAAATATAAAAATATAAATACCTATTCAATACTTAGCTTATGTATATAAGGCAAGCACCTAACCTAGGAGTGTAACTCATCCAGCGTGGAGAGAACTATGACAATCGGCTGTACAAAAAGATTCAGACTCCCAGTTAGTAATGATTGTAAAATGTATGCGGAACTTTTTGAAAATTGTTCACTTTTAATTTTGCACTGAAATGATCGAAATGCTTGAAATCCTTGTCAGGATGCTTAAAGAAGCTATCTATATGAGTTCGATGGTTTTCCTGCTTTTATAAACGTACTAACGGCATCGAACCCAAACATACTTTTTTTCGTCGACTCGCATTCAAGCGACTACTATGGTGATGTCCGCCTAAGCCTGAATTAAAAGTATTTTGGATTCGTCGGAATGAACTCTCCGAGTTTGAATTTTTTGACTAATTTTTTGTACGTTCCAGTGGTTTGGATAAGGATTATGCTCTCCCATTAATTTTTTACCAAATTTTGACGTGATACTTTCGAAAAATTTATCTCGAGAAGTTGTTTTCCGCTCTGTGTAAGTCTCTTTATTGTACGTTCGAAAAACTAAATTTTTGGTATTTTCAAAAATTAAATTCGTTGTACTTTCGAAAAATTTGTTGGACGGAGCAGTTTTCCGCCTTGTGCGATTTTATTCGTTGTACTTTCGAAAAACCAAATTCGTGGTACTTTCGAAAAATGAGATTCGTGGTACGTTCTAAAAGTTTGTCGGACGCGGTTTTCCGTCAAATTTTTGAGTACTTTTGAAAATTCGAACGACGGAGCCCAAAGGAAACATTTTTCTAAGTACATTTTTTGGTCATTTTTAGTGAAATTATTTTTTAGGTAGAATTCAATGAAAGATGATATCAAAGGTGGTTATAAGACTTTTTAATGTTTCAAAGATGATTTTTTCATGGGATTCTTGTGTGACTTTAATTTCCGAGTAAATTGGATATTTTTCAAAGAGATCGTTTTACTGGGTTTAATAGCAGGGTCAATCGTCACGACAAACGGTTTTTCGCGAAAATCTCGTTAACGGTCACTCGAGAAAATAGTCATCAAATTTGTATCTTAGAAAATTGCCTACAAAAAACATATTAATACGTTTTTTCGTAAGACTAACGGTTCTCGAGAAAATTCGATTCAAAAAGTTATAACGTTTATGTTTCTCATGATACGTGCACTCCTTTCCACACCACCTTTGATATAGAGTAAAAGATGCGTTACAATTGTTTGAATCGAATTTTCACGAGAACCGTTAGTCTTACGAAAAAAGTAGTATTATGTTTTTGTAGGCAGTTTTCTAAGCTGCAAATTTGATTACAACCATTTTTTGGATAAAGCTATTTACATTCAAAGAGGTAAATGAATCGGACGTAGAAGAAATTATAAACAATATCAAAACAAATGCCACTGGATATGATAATATAAACATAAAAGTCTTAAAATTATGCTGCCCTCATTTGATACTCTATATTACACACATTGTAAACTTTTGTTTAAAAAATAGCGTTTTCTCTGAAATATGGAAAAAACCATTGGTGACGCCATTTCCTAAAGTAACAGATCCTAAAGAACTAAAGAATCTTCGCCCAATAAGTATACTGTCCACTATGTCCAAGATTTTAGAAACAATTATGGAAAATAAAATTAACGATTTTTTAAAAGAACGTGATATTTTACCCGTAACGAAATCTGGCTTTCGATCCGAATATAGCTGCAATACTACACTTCTCGACATGACAAATGATATATTTAGAGCTACCGATGATGGTAACTTAACTGCACTGATTCATTTAGATTTTTCCAAAGCTTTCGATACCATTAATCACAGAATATTGCTTTGGATTCTTTCATTTGTTGGATTTGACATCAAAGCTATCAAACTAATAGAAAATTACCTTTTAAATAGATCACAAATAGTTACTTATGAAAGAAGATCCTCTAATTCCATAAATGTAAAACAAGGGGTTCCACAAGGGCCTATATTAGGTCCATTACTATTCTCGATATACACTTGCAATATTAATTCATGTTATTTAAATCATTGTAAATTTCATATGTATGCCGAGTATACTCAAATTTATATTAATTTTTCACCCAATCATTCAAATGTAGCTATAACTAATATAAATTCAGATTTATCGAATATTGTGGAATTCTCTAAAGAACATGCACTTAAAATTAATTCTTCAAAATCATATTTCATGTTATTCGGGAAGAAGTTAATAAGGGACACAATTACTCAGGAATTCGCAGTAAAAGTTGGAGATGAGCTTCTATTACATGCAATGTATGTAAAAATTTAGGTGTTTTATTGAACAAGGATTTACGCTTCGAAGAACATATAGCACGATGCATCGAGAAGTTTACTGCAATTTAAAAATTTTATATGCAAATAGGTATTGCCTTAGTAGAGATTTAAAAATTTTGCTGTGTGATTCATTAGTATTATCGTGTTTTAATTATTGTAACTCTTTATATGACTCTTGCATAACGGAATTTGTGAAATTAAGTATGCAAAATTCATGTCTTAGATTTATTTTTGGTATACGTAGAAAACAATCGATCACACACTCTTCAAACTGCTGGGTGGCTCAACATGTGTAATAGACGTAAATTACACATATCTGCTTTATATCATAAAATTATAAAGATAGAAACTCCACCTCACCTGTTTAAAAAAAATTTGCTTTAGGGGAACAACATTCGCTCAAAAAATGTATTAAAAATCCCTTGTCATAAATCGTCATTTTTTAAACGATCATGTGCCTACAATATCACAAAATATTATAACGTCATAATTTCATTAAAGCTAAAAACACTATCGATACCAAGTTTCAAAAACACTTTTAATAGCATAATTTTCCACTCACAATCTTAAGAACATTTTAATTTAAAATAAGAAATTATTGTATTATCTTCAGGTAAATATCTTGTATATTGAAATTATTTTTTTGGTAACGTATCAAATACAAATTAATTACGTTATATCTACTATACTATTGCTAAATGGAAGAACAGACGTCTATTTATTAGTTGAAATAAATTTATGCCCACTTTTCCATTAATTGTTATACAAATTTACACTTTATTTTTGAATAAATCGATTTATTCTAATTCTGTAAATAATATGTGTTTTTATTGGAAAATAAATGTATTATTATTGTTATTATTAAAAGTGACCTTTAACGAGAATTTAACGAAAAATTGTTTTTCGTGACATTTGACCCTGCGTAACATTTTTAGCGGCACACATATTGATGGGGACTTTTGGGATGTTGTTTAGAACCATAAAAGGAAGGTTCATGCAAAAATCCAGCTTTCCCCTAATTCTTCCAAGGTTTCATTATTTTTGTTTTCTTTATTCCTTGCACTATATGTCAAGATCAAATCACGAATGTTGTCGTTCACGTCATCATCTTTTAATTTCCGAATCAAATTGACTTTTTGAATTTAGCAAAATGAAATATCAGTTGACTAAGCTATGTAATGATAGTGTCCCTTTCCACAGTTAAAAATACCTAACTGCCTGGACTCTTACGCACAACAAATGCGCATTTTCACGTGCTTACAAAAACCATCACTCAAAACAAAGCATTCTCTAATTACACTGACAGTTAAATATCACCTTATTTGTTTCTCCAGTAATTGCGGATATAAATGAGTTAAGCTGATGACGTCAACTTGGTTGACGAAATCTGCAGCGACTGATTTCTACACTACATTTTATATTTGCTTCGGGTGCCCTTTATTTTCATAATATAAAGACAAGAATTCTTACGAGCGCCAACTGTGTGTCCAGTCTGTAAAATTTTTACTGCTGTCGCAAGGTGGAACATAAAATGTATAATAAAATGCGTCACTGTGCACAGTTCGCGCGACATATTATCCGAAATTTTAAATTGAAATTCAATATGCTCCTAGTTAAACACGGCGACGCCTTATTGAATTTAGCTCAATAGTCATTTCTGAATGTTTTTTAAATTTATATCTCAGGTTCTCCTTGCAGTTTTGAGTTGGTAATAAGTACAGTGTCACGTTTCGCTCGTTCGTCATTTACTTTTTACTTTTGGATTTCATCTGAGAGCAAACGTATCTCGCAGTGCACTGTGTTAAAAGCCATTAATTTCGGAACACCAGATATAATACTCAAAAATGTATAGGTCATAAATAATATTGCCCAGCTTTATTATATTTTGTGAGCCATATCTCCAGCAAAAGTTCTTTGTATGCACATAATTCACAACTTATATCAATCCACAGGGGTGTGCTGAAAATAGGAATCTTGGTGTGTCTTGATCAAAACCTGATTAATATGTACCCGACAAATCAAGAAATCGTTTCCGCTGGATGTTTTGTCCCTTTAATTTTGAGTTAATAATTATCTTCGTCTATTTCGTCTTCTCTGTTTGACTATCTTATCTTGTTAACAGTGGCAGCCTGTGGCTTTTAGTTGTAGGTGGGCACTTGCACAAACACAAACAAATCGTACTAAATACGATACATACTTCCGAAAACGAAACGATGTCTGCCGAGAAATTACGATTGTAAAAGAAAGGGAAGGGATGAGGCAGACCACATTCCACTCACAAACTACAAAGCCCGGTATCTAGGTATTTGAATTTGCATTTCATCGTTTGCAAATAACATTATTTTCATCATAATAGTAATAATCATAAATAAACTTACACTAACTCCCTTTTGTTTCTATTATTTATCAAATATCAAATTAGAAATTAGGTAAGTACACAATTAATGTTCTATTCGATATTCTCAAAATTCTCATAAGATACGGAAATTAATTAAACATTTAATCAAGTTTAACACATTTATTAATTACTCATTTTTCATTTTCCAGTTGGATTTTGATATATTATCAAATGTAAACATGTTATATTCAATAATTCAAAATCAGTATTCATTATTTATAAGTTTATTAAGTTTTCTTTAGGCGTGGCATGCCCTTCCTAGATGTAAATCGCCTAAAGACGCAAAACATAGACATACGTCTCGTTTTGATACGTATTTTGCTGGCGTAAAATCGAAGAGAATGACCAACATATGCGTAAACGTAGTATAACAAATTTTTTTCTTCTTCAGTTCTTTGGGACTACCTGCCACATGTATATTTTCTTTTTAAGCGGTGCCCGGAGAATCTACAAAATGTCACAATTAACCAGTACGTTACTGGTAAATAACCTCAACGCCTATGACGTTTACGTCAAAGGATCAGTTAGAGGTTGCTTTTTAAATAAATAACACAAATAAGTATAAAAATTAGAAATTAAATATTTCGCCGACGTTTCGGAAATCTAATCTGTTTCCTTTTCCAAGGTTTTCTTGAAAAATCTTTTTTGCTGTGTATGATAAATACACAGCTCTTAGAATGTTTGTTATATTCAATATCCATAGATACTTACTATTTACATAGAACTGTTGATACAGTTTTTTTAGTTTTTATACAATGTTAAGTTTGTGAAGTTCTTCTTTTAACATTGGCAACCAAGTTGTACAGACATCTACGGAACAATTCGGCATGCATCTATCCTCATTCAATAGTATTACCGCGGATTCTTTAATTTTTCATTTTTTGCTATCTGCCTCTTTTGTTAATTTTTTTAAGTTTTTATACGTATTTGTGTTATTTATTTAAAAAAGCAACCTCTAACTGATCCTTTGACGTAAAAGTCACAGGTGTAGGGTTATTTACCAGTAACATACTGGTTAATTGTGATATTTTGTAAATTCTCCGCTTAAAAAGAGAAAATACATATGGCAGGAAGTCTCAAAGAATTTAAGTAGAAAAACGTTAAGATAATGCCACAAATACCATTTAGATAGTAGCATAAAAAAATTTCAGTGTCCGCTGCCCACCCTGGTTACTAGTGGTTAGAGTTTAGTCTCATGTGCATAAAATATTAACGGCAAGCGACCCGGTACAAGATTAAGCGGATCGGTATGTGAACTTGATGGAGGCAGATTAATATGTAGTATAATATTAAAAATATTACCATAAATAAAAATACATTTTTAATTTTATAATTTTTGTATTAAAACTAATTGGCGGCAAAATTTATGACTAGCTAATGCTTGGCCTTAACGCTCTTAGATAATTGGGTGGACACTACCAACGCTGCCATCGCTGACGGGCCGCCACTACTTGTTAATTCTCTAATCTTTGACTATACAGGTTGTTCATTTCGAGAATATCTCACTTAATATCGATCGTGCAAAATAATTGTTTCAATGAAAATTGTGCCGATATTTAGTAGCTATAAAATGGATTATAGACATTTGAAATCCAGGGCCTGCTTTAAGAGTTATAATGGAATATATCAAGAATGCGTAATATGTCTAAGTAAAGCATCTCCGTTATTTGAATAGCTCAATATTTTGTTGTTTCGGCATAAGCACACCGAATTTAAAAATTCACGCCGTGTTATTGGTGGCTCGCTCTGTATATAAGCGCATATATTTATCACAATATATTGTCTGACGTTACAGGAATGATATTCGCGGGAAAAAAAATCGAATCCTTCAATTCCCATGAACACATTTTATAAAAATAGACACTTTCAACTTTAACACCTTGTATCTCAAAAACTAGTCATAGGTAGATTGGGTCCATGTTACTTTTAATGAGGAGATCGAAATCTACAACATACTAAAAATTCAGAAAATTTAACCAAGCACCATTTTATATAAGAAAAAGTGCGGGGTCCTTTATGGTTTTATTTCAGTTACATTATTGAGCTGTAAGAGATGTACGGAATGATATTGCTCCTGTATAAAAACTCTCTCCCGCATTCTAAAGAAATTCTTTGGTAAGCTACACTGCTGTAATAAGAAATTAAAAAACCGCTGCCTAAGGAATCACTACTTCCACATCCAGAATCTTCATCCAAGTCGTTTTCAAGGAAACATCTTGACTATATTTGCACTCTAGTACGTGGAAATTATTGGTCATAGAATTTTAATAATATTTGGGGCAGATATCATAGAAAAGTTTGAGGAGTTGGTTTCTACCATATACGTTAAAAATGAAGTTTTTAGTTCACCCTACTTATTTTCTACTATTCACCTCCCACCCCTTCAATGGAGGCATCTCAATCAGATGTCACTACAATACATACGTGTACTAATCTCAAGTGAATATCTCAATTTGATGTTATCAATCCCATTAATAATGAAGCGGAGGTGGTGGAGTTTGAAAAATATTAGAAAGAAATCTGAGGCCTTGGTTTTTAGTATATACACCGAATCCAAAATGTCTGTACTCTTATCACCTTGATTTACTTATTTTCTCCTAGTCACTCCTATTAACCCTAACCCTTCTACGGAATCATCCCAAAATATAATCTAGTTCCAGATGTCGTTATAATACATACGTCTACCAAATTACAAGTGAATATCTCAATTTTATTTTATCAACCCCTTTAATAATGTAGTAAGGGTAGTGGAAGGGTTGAAACATATTGTTAAAAAATTCGAGGTCTTGGCTTCTAGGACATACACCGAATTTCAAGTTGCAATACTCTTACCAGCTTGCTTTACTTATTTTTCCCTATTTACCTCTACTTACCCCCACTCCTTCAACGCAATCATTTCAAAATATAATCTAGTTTCAGATATAATTATAATATATAAATGTACCAAATTTCAAGTGAAAATTTAAATTTAATTTTATCAACTCTTAATAAGGGAGTGAGGGTGGTGGGGAGAAATAGAAAATACTAATACAAAAACCTGAGACCTTCGCTTCTAGTACATACACCGAATTTCAAGTTTCTGTAGTCTTACCAGCTTGCTTTACTTATTTTCCCCTATTTACCCCTATTTAACCTCCAACCCTTCAACGGAATCATCTCAAAATATAATCTAGTTCCAGATGTCGTTATGATACATATGCGTACTAAATTTCATGTGAATATCTCAATTTTATTTTATCAACCCCTTGAATAATGGAGTAGGGGTGGTGGGGGCTGAAAAAAATTATCAAAAAATCTGGGGCCTTTGCCTCTTGTACATACACCGAATTTCAAGTTTCTGTAGTCATACCTGCTTGCTTTACTTATTTCCCCCTATTTACCCCTAAATAACCCCGAACCCTTCAAAGGAATCATCTCAAAGAATAATCTAGTTCCAGATATCGTTATAATTCATACGTGTATCAAATTTCAAATGAATATCTCAATTTTATTTTATCAACCCTTGTAATAATGAAGTAGGGGTGGTGGGGGTTGAAAAATATTATAAATAATCTGAGACCTTGGCTTCTAGTATATACACCGAATTTAAAGTTTCTGTAGTCTTACCAGCTTGCTTTACTTATTTTCCCCTATTTACCCCTATTTAACCCCCAACCCTTCAACGGAATCATCTCAAATTATAATCTAGTTCCAGATGTCGTTATAATACATACGTGTACCAAATTTCAAATGAATATCTCAATTTTATTTAATCAACCCTTTTCATGTTGGAGTAGGGGTGGTGGGGGTTGAACAATATTATAAAAAAAATCTGACGCTTTGGCTTCTAGTACATACACCGAATTTCAAGTTTCTGTGGTCTTACCAGCTTGCTTTACTTATTTTCCCCTATTTACCCCTATTTAACCCCCAACTCTTCAACGGAATCATCTCAAATTATAATCTAGTTCCAGATGTCGTCATAATACATACGTGTACCAAACTTCAAATGAATATCTCAATTTTATTTAATCAACCCTTTTCATATTGGAGTAGGGGTGGTGGGGGTTGAAAAATATTATTAAAAAATCTGACTCCTTGGCTTCTAGTACGTATGCCGAATTTCAAGTTTCTGTACTCTTACCAACTTGTTTTACTTATATTCCCCTATTTACCCCAAATTAACCCCCAACCCTTCAACGGAATCATCTCAAAATATAATCTAATTTCAGATGTCGTTATAATACATACGTGTACGAAATTTCAAATGAAAATCTCAACTTTATTTTATCAACCCCATTAATGGGGTAGGGGTGGTGGGGGGTTGAAAGATGTTATAAAAAAATCTTAGGCCTTAACTTCTAGTACATACACCAAATTTCAAGTGTCTGTTCTCTTACAAGCTTGCTTTACTTATTTTCCCCTATTTTCCCCTATTTAACCCCCAACCCTTCACCGGATTTCCTCAAAAAGCAATCCAGTTCCAGATCTCGTCATAATATATACGTGTACAAAATTTCAAGTCAATGTCTCAAACCGTTCCGGAGAAAACGTGCGGACAAAAAAAAGTTACAGACAGACAGACAGACCGACAGACAGACCGACAGACAGACAGAAATTTTTTTTTCGCTCAAATTTAAAATCTCGACGTTTCATGACATTCTAAACCTATTTCACGAATAAAAATTTTTGAAAATTTTTTTGCGATTACTATACTTCCAATCCACTACGTGGATGTGGAAGTAATTAACAAATCGCGACAAATTTCATCATCAGAATGCCCCGAACATAAATCACAATTTTTTCCAGAAGGATTTTTTTGATTAAGTGTCTGTCATAAATTAGTAGAGGCGACTGGCAGACTATCTGTTATTAAAATAGCATCATTCATCATGGGAATTTTTATGTTTACGCGAGAAGTCGTTATATCGAGAAAACAGCATCGTATGTCTAAAAATATCCTTAAAAGTACAAAGGGGTGTATGCAGTTTCAGTGTCGTCGATAAATATACGACGTAATCTTTTGATTCATCTTCCAAAATGGTCAACGTTCCATTCGACAGCTTATCCTACATTTTACGAAAGATTTACAATAAATACCAAGCGAGAAATATCAATGTGATTTAATTTTATTACTATCTATTGGATGCCGAAGCCAACGACTTCCTCCTCGCTTTCAACTGATTCGTAAATATTACAAGTTAGTAGTGATAAACGAAAAAATAGTATTTTGACAAATGTACCAATAACATTAATCGATTCTTCAAAGGGTGATCAATCAAAGAACATTATCGACGAGGCCTATGAATCTTTTGTGTTTGTCTTTGACTAGACAGTTATGCGTGATTTTATTGTTGTCAGGTTAAAGGTTAGTCTAGTTACAAGAGAATTATTTATATAAGTTTGTAGTATTTCTTACTGTAGTATTTTATTTTTATTTTTTATTTTGTGAATACAGCTGCCCAGACATATGTGCATCCAATTACAGGGCAGGAAATATACAAAAAAGTATGTATACAGTACAAATACTTGAAACTAAATATTTTACAGTGAATAATAACTATCAAATTAAAAATTGAAAATGCAAAGTAATGTGAGCAGACACTTTAACTATACGATGATATAGTAGGAACTAAAGGTTAATTTAAGAGTGATTTAAGATACATTGCTTTATATTATTAGTGCTACAATTAAAAATAGCAAGGTTCAACTGATAGCTTAAATAGTTAGAGCACATATTGTGGAGAGGAAAAGATTTTAGTGCATTATTTCTTGGCGTAGCTAAGCAGAATAGGGCGTATGAGCGAGTCTGAAAAGATGGAACATTGAAATGTATAGAACTAAGAATATTCGGGCAGTCTATTCGACTTGTTAATAGTTTGTGTAGGAACAAAACAGAAAAATATACTCTACATGTCGCCAAGTCATTTAAATCTGGCTAATAAGTCAGATTGTGGCTTGCCTCTGGGGGATAAATTCCGTCAGCTTTGAGGTAGAGGTATTTAACGTGCCTTCTCTGAACTCGTGCTAAATTAAGAATATGAATATTGTATTGTGGATTCCAGATAATATCACCGTATTTCAGTTTTGGGCATACAAAAGTATTAAATAGGAGAGAAAGTGTGGAAATATCTTTAAAGTGCCTTGAGTTCCGCATAATAAAGCCTAGATTTCTGTAGGCATTAGCAACAGTGTGATCAATGTGTGCAGTAAATGATGGCTCCAGAATCCTTGAATTGAGTGCACCTAGTTACCATATCAGTGCCTATTTTGTAGCAAAAGTTTATAGTTATTTCTTCTCATAAAAGTCATCAAATTACATTTTGATATATTTAAGGGTAGCAGGTTTTGCACCATGTGTTTATTTTTGTAAGGTCGTGTTTCAATCGATGGCTGTCTTCTTCGGAGTTAATAGATGCAAACAGTTTAAGATTATCGGCGTGTAGGAGGACATTACTTTGCATATCTTGGCAAATGTTATTGATGAAAATTATAAATAACAGTGGGCCCAAAACAGAACCCCGTGGAACTCCTGATGTCGCCGACACTTGAATAGATGAAAACCCGTGATAATTCACGTTTCAAGTTCTATTACCAAGATATGACTCGAAGAAACTTAGAAAGTGAAGACTTAAACCAAAATATGATAGCCTCTGCAGTAAGAACACATGATCCAGTATATCAAATACTTTAGACAGGTCGGTATAAATTACATCTGCTTGGCCACCATGATCCAGTGTATTTGCGATAAAGTGTGTAACTCTTACCAAGTTGGTAATCGTAGATCTACCTACCAAGAACCCATGTTGACTATAGCAGAGTTGAGATTTAACATGAAAAGAGATTATATTGTATATGACAATTTCAAAGAGTTTGCCAAAATTACACAGGATAACTATAGGTCTGTACTTTTCAAGATTAGTCTCATCACCTTTTTTGAAAACAGAAACATGTTTTTATTGAGTCCATAATTGGGGAAATGTAGCAGTTTGCAGTGCTAGATTAAAAATTATAGAAAGTGGCAGTGCAAGAATAGAGGCACAGTCTCTTAATAAGAAAGCTGGTATACCATCTGAACCCGAAGTTAGTTTTAATGTGTGTTTCTGTGTTTTGAACATATATTTTGTATGCAAGTTCAACGTCCCTTTTTATTTGGGAACGCAGTGGTTTGAATTGGTTAAGATAGTGCACCTCATTATTATCATTATATAAGTTCCATAGATGGGATTTCAGCTTAATTATCAAAGCTAGACAAATATGACCAATCTATACTGCACAGATCATTACATACTTTATTAAACTCTGCTTTTTTAAAATTAAAAGATGACTTATTGTCGCTTATGTCTGTTATGATCAGATTTTAAACTAGAGCTTATATATTATAAAGGTGGGTGGTGAGGGTCTTCTGGGACTAAATAGTTTTCCGAAGGCTTAACCATTATCTATGATCTGCCTAGGACGAGATCTAAAAGCCTGCCATTCGAATTTAATATAATATTGCACTGGTTGAGGCCTAGGAACTCACCGAAGTTGATAATTGAACCAATATGTCTGTTGGAAATTTCAGCGGTATATAAATAATTCACACAACTCGGAATATTAAAGTCATCTAGTATAATTAGTTTATCTTCATTAAGAAAGTGAATATTTGCTGTTATCATATCAAAAAGGGTCTCATAAGTTGAAGCTTTGATACTAGGTGTAATGTACAGCACAAAAATCTAGTGACGAGACAGATTAAGTCTTACTCCTACTATATCAATATCAAGAAATATGTTGCAAATTGAACTGAGATCTAGCATAAGGGCGGAATATGATTTGCTTACAGCTAACAAGACACCGATAAGTTTTCTGTAATTATGTAAATTGCTGTGTAAATAGTTTGTGAGTGCTTTAGTTTTATTCTTTGTAAATAAACTAATCTCAAAATGCCCAGTAAAAGACTGTATGCAGTAGCTAGAGTCATGGTGATGAAATCAGTTGAGTATTTCAATCGGGAAAAATGCAACAACCTTTGCAAGTAGTCCAGAGGTGAATCGCAAAATAAAATTTGACAGAAGTTTATAAGGTGAATTTTCTTTTAGTGTACTTCTAATGAAATGGGTGTTTGTATGCGGATGGTGCAACGGATTTATAAGGAAACCCGTGAAGAGCAGGACGCCCCAAATACTGAAAAATATGGACCCAGAAAGAGAAATCAAACTAAGGGCTTGGTGGAGGTGAGGAAGATGGATGTGAGGGATACAATTTATAATATGTACTCCGAAAGCAAGTTTGTGGCGTAGTGAATTTTGTAGTTTTGTAGTTAGTCTGTCCGACTGTTGAAGTAGTGTCGTCACTTGGCGAGAATATTGTATTATAATATTGAAATTGTTTGAAGTAATAATTGCTATTTTACCGAAAACTCCTTTCAAATGGTGCGCCCATGCGTGCTACACTGTATGAACTTGAGGCAATCATAACAAATGTCATCAAATGCAACTGAGATGAAACAAATATCTTTATGTTTATGGAATAATAAAATCATTAAATGACTCGTAACAGTTGTTGAAAATGAGTATTAATAAAAAATAGGTAACTTAACTATCAGAAAATTGGTAAAAATCCGTTGCCGACAACGCATTTGTAGATTGTAAAACTTAATTATCTCAGACATAGAAGATCGATTTCTTGTGTATACTCCAAAAAGGTCTAGATTATAATACATACCGTTCACCAAAGACATAAAAACCATGGGTGCTGTTGGTAGTATTTCTTCTTTTTTGCTGATCTCTCACCACCTTTTAATTTTTTAGTGTTAATTGAATAACCCATGTTTTGAAAATTAAGAGCGTTTTTGATGGAAGACTAACAAGCAATACGACATGGGCTTTACATCGCTTTAATAAAAAAAAAAAAAAAACTGAAAGGGTTCATTTACATCCTCTCTATTAAAATGAATAAACCATGTGTAGCACTAACTACTGCTTGAATCTCTGCCTTTTCTATTTATTTGAGTGAGATTTATGATATTTTGTTTAGTATGTTACACACATAGCTGTTACCCAGTAAAATTAATACAGTGTAAAGCTGTCTAGATTTTAATTTTATAACTGAAACTAAAGTCGTATTAAAATTTCATACTATCTAATAAAGAATATTATATGATGCTATTAAAAACGGCAAATAATTATTACAACGCAGAAAGAAATTAAGGTGGCCATTCCCTAGAAAGAGACATCCGATAGGGAAATATTGATTATTTTTGCCCATAACTTTTTTTTCTTAGTACGTATATTTAAAAAAAATATAAGAGTACCTAAGTAGAACTATTGCAAGACTATTACTATAAATTTTCACTCAATAATTTTAGGGGTTTGCAAAATAGCTCGATTTAAAACTATGAAATAGGAAGATTGACACAATTTTTAAATTTAAATCGAGCTATTTTGCAAACCACTAAAATTATTGAGTGAAAATTCATAGTAATAGTCTTGTTATGGTTCTACTTAGGTACTCTTATAATTTTTTTAAATATACGTACTAAGGAAAAAAAGTTATAGCTAAAAATACTAAATATTTCCCTATCGGGTGTCTCTTTCTAGGGAATGGCCACCTTAAGTGGTATTGTAAATATAGATTTTGTTGCTGAATTAAGAGTGATCGCTTTGCATTAAATGGTTAAATATTTATATGTACAACACAATGTAACATTATATTATTACAAGTTTAGTAAAATGATAATTTGCACACCCCACACTGCTGGTTGCGTGCTTTGATCTCGTTTAATTCACAAACAATTATTATTATTAGGCAACTTACTTTGGAATTTAACATGTAAAAAGTGAAAAAAACAGTCAAAAGTTTGTACAAGATTTGGACAAATATTTCGATATGAATATGAATAAAATCAACTTAGTTATATCTCTTTTAACAGGGGATTCCAATATCGATTGGTTTGGAAATGATCCCATAATAAACACATCTAAATATTACATACGAGTTTAAATGTAAATCAGTCATTAACAAACTAGAAAGTTCAAGGGACCTTAATCAGTTGCATAAATCATGACTATTATAATATTACAAGCCAACAAGGAAAACCTAAATAAATTACTTCCACATCCACGTAGAGGTCTAGAAGTATAGTATTCGTAAAAAAAATTTCATTTCAGTTTATTATTTTTTATATTGAAATGGGTTTAGAATGTCATGAAACGTCAAAATTTTAAATTTGAGCGAAAACATGTTTTCTGTCTGTCTGTCGGCCTGTCGGTCTGTCTGTCTGTCTGTCTTTCTGTCTGTCTGTCGGTCTGTCTGTAACATTTTTTTTTGTCCGCACGTTTTCTCCGGAACGGTTTAAGATATTGATTTGAAATTTTTTTTCACGTATATATTATAACGAGACCTGGAATTGCATTGTTTTTTGAACATATCCGCTGGGTAGGGGGGTAAATAGGAGGAAATATGTAAAGCAAGCTGATAAGAATACAGAAACTTGAAATTAGACGTATGTACTACACGCCAAGGCCTGAAAATTTTTTATAATATTTTTCATCCCCCCACCATGCCCTACTCCATTATTAAAGTGGTTGATAAAATAAAATTGAGATTTTCACTTGAAATTTGGTACACGTATATATTATAATGACACCAGGAACTAGATTATATTTTGAGATGATTCCGTTGAAGGGTTGAGAGTTAAATAGTGTTAAATAGGGGAAAATAAGTAAAGCAAGCTAGTATGAGTACAGAAACTTGAAATTCGGTGTATGTATTAGAAGCCAAGGCCTCAGATTTTTTGTAATATTTTTCAACCCCCCGCCGCCCCTACACCATTATTAAAGGGGTAAAATAAAATTGAAATATTCGGTTGAAATTTGGTACACGTATGTATCATAACGATATCTGGAACTAGATTATACTTTGAGATGATTCCGTTAAAGTTGGGGTTAAATAGGGGTATGTATATAGGGGAAAATAAGTAAAGCAGGCTGGTAAGAGTACAGAAAATTGGAACTTGGTGTATATACTAGAAGCGAAGGCTTCAGGTCTTTTTATAATATTTTTCATCCCTCCACCACCCCCACTCCCTTATTTAAAGAGTTGATAAAATTAAATTTAAACTTACCTGAAATTTGATACACGTATGTATTATAACGATATCTAAAACCAGATTATATTTTGACGTGACTGCGTTGAAGGAGTGAGGGTAAGTAGAGGTAAATAAGGAGAAATAAGTAAAGCAAGCTGGTAAGAGTACAGAAACTTGAAATTCGGTGTATGTACTAGAAACCAAGGCCTCAGATTTTTTAATAATATTTGTCAACCCCCCACCACCCTTACTCCATTATTAAAGAGGTTGATAAAATTAAATTGAGATATTCGCTTGAAATTTGGTAGACGTATGTATTATAACGACATCTGGAACTATATTATATTTTGAGATGATTCCGTTGAAGGGTTGGGGGTTAAATAGGAATAAATAGAGGAAAATAAGTAAATCAAGCTGGTAAGAGTACAGAAATTTGGGATTTGGTATACAGACTGTCTATTTTACGAGGGCCACACCAAATATCTCGCTTAATATCTATTGTGGAAGAATAAAGTTTTAGAAACAGTTATCCCATTTTTTGTGAGCTATATTTCAGTAAAAAGAAATTTGAAATCCATAGCCTACTTTATGAGATATATTACAAAAACCTGAAAAATAGGAAAACCACAAACGGTTATAGCTTCCTTATTTGAGGAGATACGAAAAAAGTTAAAGGAATGAAAGTTGATGGCAAAGACAATAAGAATAATAACGTGTAACAAAAAAATCGCAAAATGCAGTTGGCTTTGACATACGCTATTGTGCAAAAATGAAAAATACATATCTCAAAGTAGGCCATGACGCCATTAATTCCGTTATTTTTTTCTCATTCCAACGATATAAAACATGTCACAGAAATTTTAACCGATAGTGTCAATATTTAATATTTTACGAACACCACAATTCATATAATTGAATCGTAACAATCAGCTGTGCCATAATTAGTGAAAAACAATGTATACAGTTATTAATAAATTTGACAGATTGTCACTGTTGTATGTTGTATGTTGCGTTGTCGAGTTCTAAGACAAATTTTATATCAGTAATTATGGTGTACACCAATAATAACAAATTCGATATGATTAGCATTTATTGTCAGTGCAATTTTGACGCTGAGATGGCAGTCACGGTTTACGGAGATAGATTTCCAGATGCTCCGCAGCCAAATCGAACTATGATTAGGAAGTTAGTTCAAAATCTAAAAACTCACGGTTCATTTTCAAAAAAAGTAGTAAGGCGAGCGCATGTTGCGGATAATGTAAGAAAAGTGAATAAAGTAATGAATTATGTTAACCAAAATGAGGAAACCTCTTTGAGACAAATTCAGAGAAACTGTCGCATAAAAAAAGACAGTGCAAGAAAAATATCGAAAAAAAAAACGGATTTCGATGCTACAAAATGAGGAAAGTTCAACGTTTAAATGAGGGAGATAAGCCAAGGAGAGTAAGATTTTGTAGATGGTTATTAAATAAGAAAAGGAATGACACGTTGATATGTAGCAAAATTCTTTGGTCGGACGAATCAAATTTTTCTAATAATGGATTTTTCAATAGAAATATGCATTATAAGTGGACACGAGAAAATACACATTGGTGCAGAGAGACTGCTTTCCAAGAAAGATTTTCTACGAATGTTTGGTTGGGTCTTTTAGGGACTAAAGTGATTGGACCTTATTTTTATGATGGCAAATTAACCGCTCGTAAATACCTTAATATCCTGCAAAACGAATTTCAAGATTATCTTTATGAATTAACAGTGGCAGAAAGATTAAATTATTCATATTTTCAACAAGATGGGGCTCCACCTCACACTGCTGTAATATGTACAAATTATTTAAATCAAGTTATGCCAGATAGCTGGATAGGCACCTATGGACCCATTCTATGGCCAGCTCGATCACCAGATATTACTCCCTTGGATTTTTTCGTCTGGGGTTACATTAAAGACAAGGTATTTCAAACTGTCCCTGAAAATATTAAGGACATCAAAACCAGAATTCGAAACGCATGTGAGGCAATTACTCCTGAAATGC
This sequence comes from Stenurella melanura, assembly GCA_963583905.1. NCBI lineage: Eukaryota > Metazoa > Arthropoda > Insecta > Coleoptera > Cerambycidae > Stenurella > Stenurella melanura. The sequence goes on from OY757312.1 coordinate 151,826,661, forward strand.
TCCAAAATGTAATGCGTGACGTGTCTCGTAGAGCACGTTTATGTGTCAGAATGCATGTTGCACAATTTGAGCATTTGTAGTTAGAAAAATAAATACACACAATTTCTTTTCAAGTAGTAGGTAGTACTGTTATACATAGTTTTTCGTTTTTTTCTTTGGATGTTCGTTTTGTACTTGTATTTTTATTTATGAGATATTTATTGGTTTGTATTAAATTGTAATAAATAATTACGGAATTATAATTATTATAAAGTGAATTTTTACTATTATGGCACAGATGATTGTTACGATTCAATTATATGAATTGTGGTATTCGTAAAATATTAAATATTGACACTATCGGTTAAAATTTCTGTGACATGTTTTATATCGTTGGAATGAGAAAAAAATAACGGAATTAATGGCGTCATGGCCTACTTTGAGATATGTATTTTTCATTTTTGCACAATAGCGTATGTCAAAGCCAACTGCATTTTTAATTTTTTTTTTACACGTTATTATTCTTATTGTCTTTGCCGTCAACTTTCATTCCTTTAACTTTTTTCGTATCTCCTCAAATAAGGAAGCTATAACCGTTTGTGGTTTTCCTATTTTTCAGGTTTTTGTAATATATCTCATAAAGTAGGCTATGGATTTCAAATTTCTTTTTACTGAAATATAGCTCACAAAAAATGGGATAACTGTTTCTAAAACTTTATTTTTCTACAATAGATATTAAGCGAGATATTTGGTGTGGCCCTCGTAAAATAGACAGTCTGTATATACTAGAAACCAAGGCCTCAGATTTCTTTCTAATATTTTTCAAACCCCACCACCTCCGCTCCATTATTAATGGGATTGATAACATGAAATTGAGATATTCACTTGAAAGTTAGTACACGCATGTATTGTAGTGACATCTGATTGAGATGATTTCATTGAAGGGCTCGGAGTTGGTAGGTTGTGAATAGGGGTAAATAAGCCGGGTAAATTAGAAACTTCATTTTTAACGTATATGGCAGAAACCAACGCCTCAAACTTTTCTATGACATCTGCCCCAAATATTCTTAAAATTCTTTGACCAATAATTTCCACATACTAGAGTGCAAATCTACTCAAGATGTTTCCTTTAAAGTGACTTGGATGAAAAATCTGGATGTGGAAGTAGTGATTCCTTAGGCAGCGGTTTTTAAGATCCCATACGCGCACATTGCCCATTATTTTACTGGTAGTGTTTAATATCTTCAAAATGTTACGTCCAAATTAAAAGCCTCCACACGCGTTTCTTTTACATAAAATACATATCGGGTGTTCTGTAAATAATAGTACACAGAGCAACAGCATATTTTGTACGTAAAAATAATGTGATTCCACCAAACTATCTTAGTTCAAAAAGTTGATATTAACCGATATACATGGAATTAAAGTGAATTTAAAACAAAAGTGTCTAGGAACTTGTAGAAGATTTTAAATATTTTAACATGATTTGATATTCCGGGGGTTTTCAGAGGCGAGAATATCAAATATATCTTTAGTTTTGATGTAATTTGCAGAGAGCGCCACTTACGACATTTTACGTATTATTAAAACGTTATAACATGTTTGCACTTTAGTGTTTCTTTCTATTTAATAAAAATACCTCTTTGTATAATCATCCTTACGTGTTTTTTAATTTTTAATACGACATCAACAAATTGGTAGTGTAAGGCTAGAAAAAGAAAAGAAAATTTATATTTCGTATGACCTAACAATAGTAAAACATTAATAATAATATCATTCGGAATCACTAATAGAAAGTAAGATATCTTGTGGTAGTCGTTTTTTAATGTTATTACGAGTACTTAGGTTTAAATTTCTGGCACTGGCGCTAGTACTGTTGTTTAAAGTTTAGAAGAAGGTCTTTACACATGATTTTATGAACTCTTCAATATGTGGCACATTAAGTTCCCGATGGATTTGATTGTTTCTTATAACCAATGGGCATATATACCTTGTAAATGCTAAGTAACGGCTTTCGAAATATTTACTAGTATTCAATGCAACTAATTTATATCGTGATTTAGGGATGATGATTTTTCAAAGTAGAATTGATTGAAACAAACAATAAAATACGCTCTCATATTTAATTTCTGTGAAACTTACTTTTTTGTCAGCATTTATCTAGAAAATACCAAACAAAATAAAGTTTAAAATGCCAAAGCATAATTTATATACGTAGGAATGTGAGCTAGGGTCAGCCCATACGTGCAAGAACGTTATAATGGGCGCGAAGCTCATAGCCGATATTTTGCCAAAACAGGAAGAGAAAGCTTTAGTCCGTGTTGTTGAAAACCCGGAAAAAAGTACGACACGTATGGCTGTAGCTACTGGAGTAAGTAGGTCGTCAATGTCAAGCATCTTTTATCAAGAAAAGCTTTATCAGTATCATTTTACGCCTGCTCAAAATTTACTGGAGACAGATCTTCCAGTCAGGTTACAGTTTGCCCATTTCCTTCGTATTCAGCAGAACCGCGATCCAAAGTTTTTATTTTTAAATAAAGTGTTGTTTGTGGACAAAGCCACGCGAATTCGCAGTGGTCTATTTAACTTCAGAATGAAACATGTGTGGGACAGAAAATCCACACTTAGTAACCAAACGTCACTTTCAATATGAGTTTAAAATTAGCGTTTGGTGTGGAATTATTGATAACGGTTTGGGACCGTATGAGTTACCAACCTATTTTAAACGGTGAATTATACTTAAATTTTCTTCAAACACAGCTAGTCGACTTTTTGATGAGTTACCACTGAATTTAAGGTACAATATGTCCTTCGTGTCAGAGAATGCTCCACCGGTGCCATACAGGTCAAAAACTATTTAAATACTCATTTGCCGGATCGCTGATTAAGTCATGGAAGATAGATGCCATGGACTGCGCGGAGCCCCGATTTTACTCATTTGGATTCTTGTGTACGGGGGTATATTAAAGCTGTTGTGTAGGTACAATAAATACTCGAGAAAAGTTATGTCAGAGAATTGGTCATGCCACGGAATAATTTCGAGACCATATTTAAAATCAGGCACCAAAAAATATACAGAGTGCTCATCCAACAGCAAAAGTTCAATACTAAATAACAGGTGCCACATATGGAAGGCTTGCGCAAATACCTTTACAAATGTCCACCATGACTGAATTATTTCTTGGGATGACCACCCCGTACATTTTAAATAAAAGTATAATAGGTGCATATTCCAAATATTATTTCCATCTGTCACATTTTCAATTCCACATTCACGTAGTGGAGGTATAATAGTGGTGGTTAAAAAATTCCATTTTTACTTGAAATTTTTCAAAAATGTTGGTAAAAAAATTTTCTAAATTTTTTTCTTCTGAAATAGGTTTAGAATGTCATGAAACCTGGAAATGTTAAATTTGAGCAAAAGGGAGAGTTTCCTTCTATTCTATAGTAGTGGGAAAATTTTTTGCTTTTTTGAAATAGGTTTAGAATGCCATGAAACGTGAAAATTTTAAATTTGAGCAAAGAAGAAAATTTTTTCCATCAATTTTAGTGGTAAAAGGTTTTTCAAAAATGTTGGTGAAAGCAATTTTCCAAATTTTCTTTTCCGAAATAGGTTTGGAATGTCATGAAATGTGGAAATTTTTAAATTTGAACAAATGAAAAATTTTTCATCTATTCTATAGTAAGCAGTTTTTTCAGAAATTTTTTTAAAGATTTCAAAAGATTTTTTAAATTTGTTTAAATAGGTATAGAATGCCATGGAAACGTGGAAATTTTAAATCTGAACAAAGAAAAAAAAATTCCATCTAATTTAGTGGTAAGAATTTTTTCAAAAATGGTCAAAAGAAATTTCAAAATTTTTTTTTTTTGAAATATGTTTAGAATGCCATGAAACGTGGACATTTTAAATTTGAAAAAATAATTTTTTTTATCTATTTTAATGGTAACAAATTTTTCAAAAATTTCAAATTTTTTTTTCTGAAACAGGTTTTGCGTGTCATGAAACATGGAAATTTTAAATTTGAGCAAAAAAAAATGTTTCATTATTTATTCCTTTAGATGGTCCACCCTGTATATTTTCCTGTGAAAGTTTAACTATTTCTTCGCTGACAGTAGCGTCAACTACCTACCAAATTTGACTGCTCTCCGTCAAGTAGTTTTTTTAGTTAATGCACCAACAGACAGACAGACAGACAGAGTGACGGAATTGAAAAACCTATATTTTCGTAATCTACGTGATCTAAAGCGTCAAAATCCGAAAAAATCTCGGAGGGTGATTTTTTCTCGAATACAATACTTCCCTTCGGTATGCGAGGGAAGTAAAAGTTTATAAGAAATGATGCAATAAAAATTTTTGTTGCACGCTTTTATTGCACGATTTCTAAAAAATGTATCAGTAAGGACAACAGTATTTTATTCATTATTAATTTTTAACAATATTTACTTCTACTTTGCAATTAGCACAATTTTCAATGACTTCTAGGCAACTCGTAACTCTTCGATGTAGTAGGCAGTATACCATTAACATCAATGGCATCGTTTGAGCTTGCTTCCTCAGATACTTCTCTTTGCTAAATTTGATGTGATATCTCAATTTTCTTTTTAGTAGAGACTCAGAATATGAAAAAGTCGTCTAGAAACATGTTCCGTGGAACATTGGAAGGTAAAAATGTACTGAGTACTTTATTATATAGTACATAACATGTATATACACCCCCTAAATTCGTCTGGCGATACCGGTGTCCAAGCACCCTCCAGGGGTGGAAAACCAAAAAAAACGAAAAATTTGGTATTTGTCTCATCTTTCTGCCAAATTTTTAATTTTTGATAAATTATACATTATAACAAAGTTATGGCTATTTATAGGTAAGAGAAATGTGTTGTTTAAAGCGTACACTGTCTCCTAAAACCTAGCATAGTTCTATATCGCGCAAATATTTATTTTGCTATTTTCGTAAATTCATTCCACTTGTGATTGTAGGCAGACGAACGAAAATTTGAAAAAATTGATAAGAATAAAAGTAGTAGTCTATACTATCTGGATTAGACTAGTTTTTTCGGTTTGAGTTTTGGATTATAAATAAGCGAGTTACGAAGAAAATAGTTAGTTGTTCTAAAAATGTAATTCAACCCCCAGTTGCAACTATCTCTACTCTGTCGTTTTTCCTCGCACTTTAACACGTTTTCCCGCTCGTCACCTCGGCCCGCAAAGCTCTTGTATGCTCACATATGATGAATGCATGCATACTATTGCATACCTACTCCTGTGTAGAATATTGATTCATTACATGTTTTTAGTGGTGTTTAATTAGATATTGTTATATATTTATAACATTATTGTGAAATATGGAGTCTTCATCAAGTAATACAGAAAACGAATTAAATGCGGAATTTAAATTGCCGATTAAAAATAAAAAAATCACTTAATTCAAGAAAATTATTATCTTTAAATCATAAAGAGGCAGATAGGTACTAGAATATTGCTGCACATATTATCAGCCAAATCCGAAGGTTTTATAGAATGCAGTATAAGCTGTAAGGATACTTACTTCATTTTATAGAAAGTTTTGACGTAAATGATTACATGCAGACAGCACAAATGAAAATAACAGATATAAATTCTATCAATCTTGATAACATTTTAAAACAAAATATATTATTATTTCACGCACTAACTAGCCAATTTAATGAAATTGGGAAAAAGTGTGTGGAAAATCTTTGAAACAAATTTCGGTCTGCTATCGCGTTCATGTGAAAAGTCGGTTTCTTTAGAAGTAACAAAATTTAAGGAGTTGGAACAGCTTTGCATGTTACTGTACTCTCCCATTAATTGCGATAATATTAATGATTTGAGGGCGAAGATGGCATCTCAAATCAGTATAGACAAATTGCCCCCTATAAGTGACGCCTTGAATCAACATTGTTTAAGAGCATTTTACCAATTTATTATATGGAGCAGTGGTTTAAACCCAGTTATTAATATGCCGAATCTTTTGGAGTACGGGTGGAGAATAAATGATAATTCTTATTCACCTACCTATATGGACAAATAAATCCCCAATGCCAACTCTGACTGCAGAAATGTCATTTTCTTATTGTAAAACAGGTAAAAGTATCGCGAATCATTCAAACTACGTTTTTCTAATAAATGTCATTTCAGGATGCGCAACCATGAAGTGCCAGTGCAAAAAATGTAAATTGTCGTGTTTGGGAAACTGGTGTTGTTCGGGTGGGAACTCTTGCCAAAATGATTACACAAACAAAATTACAGTTGTAAATGAAGAAATGGACGGTGAATTATATTAGCAAAATGATAATTTCGGAGATCGTTACTTTTGTATTTTATTATAATGTACATTTTTCAATTAATATGAAAATGTATTACTTTCATCAATTTTATTTGTTTAGTATTATTCTTAATTGGTTTATAAATAACAATATTTCTTATTATTATTGTGGCATTTCACACTAATCCTATTATTATTATTATTAGCACTATTATTATTATTATTATTAAGACAAGTAAAGGGTGTGGGTAAATAATCATTAATTATAAAAGCAGGGTTTCCTCCCAAAATACATCTATATTTTAAAAACTATGTAACTTGGGTCATTAGTATCTGCGTTAACGTATTTTTAACTTATTTTTGTTAGGACAATTACGTCCTAAATTATTGTTATATCACATTATCCAAGCTAACTTCTAATGAATAATTTAAATGGCAATACTTTTACGACTATGCGAGCAGCGAGTGAGAGAGAGAGGGAAATAGACAGATCGTGCGATAGTTGCAACAGGGGTTCTGCAGGAATTCTGTCAATAGATTAGTATTTCTTTTATAACTTTCTTATTTATAAGCGGAATATAAAAATTAAAAAATGATTATAATCTAGATAGTACAGGCTACAACTTTTATTCTTGTCAATTTTCTAAAATTTTCGTTCGTCTACCTACAATTAGGAGTGTAATGAATTTGCGAAAATAGTAAATGGAATATATGCATAATAAGGAAGTTACATAGGTTTACAACAACCATTATCCGCTTCAACTAATACAATTTCTTCACATATAATTTGCTATAACTTTATTATTATACACAGTATAACAAAAATTTGGAAACTCTTAGAAAGACTAGGGAAAAATCAAATTTTCTATTTTTTTTTTCGATTTTTCACCCCCAGGGGTTGCTTGGACACCGATATCGCCAGACGAATTTAGGGGGTGTATACACAAGCCAAATACTATGCAACAACGTAATACATACATTTTTACCTTTCAATGTTCCACGGAAGACGAGATAGATCTCGTTTTGAACTCTACTATTTAAATTGATTCTTCAACGTAAGATTCTGCCACCGTCGATGACTTCCAGCCACCATGCCTCTTCAGCTATAAAACATCCCCTCCTGCATCTGCAAGCATGGTGGCAGATGACCTTCTGAAACTATGATCAGTATACTCATGTGCATTGGGCAACCCAAGATATCTCGCAATTTCGCTTGGTATTTTCCAAAAGGTATTAATACCTATCGGCTGAACAGAACACTTTCCATTACGGTAGTTCACAAACAGTCAATCATGTTTTGTTGCTAGTGATATAAGAATGGAGTATTTTCTACAAATATTATCTAACTCGCTTCGCTCGTATTTTTAATCTAGTCATTCGTGCAATAAAGAATGGCTTTTTACACTTGTATCTTAAATAACTATTTGGGGTCACGGAAACTGAATCCAAAACCTGTCTTGCCCTATCACCTCTGGTTTTTCTCATATCCTCAATAATTAGAAAAGAAAAAAAACCAGTAAAACTTAACAACATTAACCGCGTACCGCACAGATGCTGGGAAGAGCCACAGAAATTGAACAAGAAATCGAATGGCGCAAAACGCACATTCGCACCTACGACCGTTTCCGAGCTGGGACTTCCTAAAGTCGCCAAGAGGTAAAAATGTGACTATTTTTCTATTTCCCAAGGCCCTATCTCGAGAAAGGACACAGATAGAGAGCTGCGGCTTGCACGTACCTCTAAATTTGTCCAGATTTTTGCGAAATCAGACTTTTTTTGCAAATTTTCTTATAAAAAATGTTAATATTAATTTTGAGACTATTTCACTTGAAACACCATAACTTTTTCCAGACAAAATTGACTACCATTTCTTTGCGCTAGATCGACCGGAAATTTTTCAATGTAGAGACGTGCCACATGAATTTTTTGCGGTGCTCTGAGCGGGAGATATGAGCCGTCAAAGTAAGAGGTGCGAGGAACTGGCTCCTCGGGCGACACGGCATCACCTTGAAGAGTCTTGAGGTTATGGAGTTTTTGAGCAATGGGTCTTAAGGTGATAGGATTAGAGGAATATGAAGTTATGTATTTAACTAGGCTGTCGGGTTAATATTGTTGTGTTTTACTGTTTTTTCCCAACTCTTGAAGTTATGAGAAAACCGAAGGTGATGGGGCGAAACGGGTTTCGGACCTCAAAAACATGTATTGCACCTAGTCTGATCAAAGGTACATTTCAATTTTATTTTGTGGCCTGTGTTATTTTCTAAATCAAACAATAATATATATATATTTTTTAAATAGTGCCTTACCTTAGGTACTTTAAAAGTAAATATCTCGAAAACGGTTGTTGATAGCCACATTTACAAGGTATATCTTTTTACTTAAAATTAACATGGAAAGCGGTATTTTTATTAAAAAGAAATACACACTAAGGCGCAAAACAGGTATAACGTTTTAAAGAAACGTAAAATGCGATATGTGCCGACTTCTACGAATACAAGAACAGATTTGAATTTATCGTCTAAAGAAATTGATCATCATACAGTGAGCACGTAAAGGTTGGAATAAATTCATTAAAATAGTTACAAAACAAGTGACAAAAATTCACTCAGAGCCGTCGATTCTTAAATACATTTCTCAATCTGTTTATTTAAAAAAAAGTGTTGCAAATATTTTTTTAAAAGTTATGACATTATCGCCATTTTTTTAAATGGCAACCCCCATTTTTTAAAATGTCATTTGAAAGAGCACATTTTTCTGCATACAGTACGTTAAATTCTAGGGAGTATTGCATGAGAAAATTCTTCAAGGGGATTTGCGTTAAAAATTAAATTAACCCTCTTTATTTTACGAAAATAAAAGAAAACATTTTCTTTGCAACAAAATTCGTGAAACCTGGGGTAAAATAAACGCTAATATATATTTTTTAAATTGCTTGGCTTACCTATCCATCAGATCTTTTTATACATTATTTCAAGAGTAATATGTGAAAGTTTCTGATTTTTATCTAAAAATTGTAGAAATCTTAGAGCTTTTACCGATTTCATCGGAAATTTCTTTATGTTCCGACTTCATATATGTACTAATCCTACAGACAACCATTTTATATTTGATATATATAATTAGTCCAAAAGTTACAACAAATTTAGTGTAGCGCGTCCCAGACCGCGCAAGCTTCGCTAGCCGTACTTATGTGTCGCAACGTTCCATTCTCGTGCGTTAAACAAGAAAATCTGGAGCGTTCATTTTTAATCGTGCAAAAAACTTCATATTCGTTTTTGATATGAAATTTCCCCCTCTATCGCCTAGTGCTGTTAGTTTTTTTATTTATTTTTTTTAAATTTTTTGAGCTATTGGCCAAAAACCGAATTTCGGCTAACATTGTTTATTTTTTGAGGGGTCGCAGGCACCTTGCAGCTGTAAACATTTCTTTATCGCCTTCTACACCAACCAAAATACTTATTATGAAAAATTCAGTCATATAACATTTAGTGACCGGTTCTTATCAATTTCTGTCTCTGACAACTGGGCTACTATATGCATGTCTGGAGCAAGTTTAATGTCCAATATGTAAAGAAATATTATAGCTAGACCGGTCAACCCTGATATATTTGGAATCATCAGGGATGAAAATCTAAAAAAAATATGCAAAACTATAAAGGGTTTTCGATTTAAAAAACAACCTTAATTGACCTACACAAGCATTTTTTTTAATTGCATGTACAAAAAAATATATACAATCCTGCAACTTTTATTCGAAACTTTTTTTATTTCCAATAATAATAATAATAATAATAATAGACTTTATTTTCGTATGACTTGTAAATACAAGTGTAGAAGAATATTGTCACCAAATAATCAATAAAGATACAAGCAAAAATACAATATTACAGGTTTGACAGTAGTAAAAAAAAAAATTTTTTAAATATAGTAGGTATATAAATAGCAAAATACAATTCAATAATACAACACAAACATACATACATCACAATACAAAATTGTCACAATTTAAAAATTCCCCTATAGAGTAAAAACTATGATTCTGCAGCATATTACGAACACCCGATTTAAATAAATTAAAAGTAGGTAAGGACTTCAAAGAGGTTGGCAATTTATTAAATATTTTAACGGTCATGATCAGTGGCCCATTTGCTGAGGCAGACATACTGTGCCTCGGTATTTCCATGTTTAGAGTAGGTCTAAAATTGTAGGGCGAATTTAGATCTCTGGTGAGTGTAAACTTATCAGGATGTGACTTAACATAGCAAACGCAATTTAGAATGTAAATATTCGTTATAGTTAGGAGGTTTAGTTGCTTAAAAATATCTCTGCAGGAATATCTTAAGCTTTTGAATGTCATTGTTCTTAAGATTCTTTTTTGGAGGATTAAAACTTCATTTATTCTTGTACAATTTCCCCAACATAAGATACCATAGTTCAATGTGGAGTAGACATAAGCATAATAATAAATTATTAAAACATCAGTTGAAACATAATTTCTCAGCTGCCATAAGACAAAGCAAGAAGTTCATAATTTCTTCAGTATGGCATCAATCTGGTTACTCCACGTTAAATGCGAGTCTATACATAAGCCAAGAAATTTAACTTGCGAGCTCTGTTGAATACTCTTACTGCTTATTTTTACTAAAATGCTTTCATCCAGTTTTCTTGGAGTGAACAGTATGAGATCAGTTTTGAGATCATTTAGTATGAAACCTGTATACCGACAATAATCTATCATAACGTGAATAACATTGTTAGCAGTGTTACTCAGATCATCAAAATTATCCGCACTGACAGCTATTAGGGCATCATCTGCAAAGAGAGATACGAAACCACATGGGAAATAAGAGAAGAGATCATTAATGAAAGTAATAAATAATAGGGGGCCCAATACGCTACCCTGGGGTACCCCTACTTTGATCGCTTTGGGCAGAGACTTATAAGTGATATTAGTTCTCAAAATAACTTCTTGGCTCCGATCTTGCAAATAAGAGGAAAGCCAAAGTAGGGCAGGTCCACGAATGCCATAATTATAGAGTTTATTCAATAACAAATTAGTGTTAACTGTGTCAAACGCACGTTTTAGATCAAACAGAATACACGCTATTTTGTTTTTACATTCAAAATTCTGCAGAATATAACTGTAGACTGCCAAAATCGCATCCTGTGTTGATAATTTGCTCCTAAAACCGAATTGGTTAATTGACAAAAATTTGTCTGTTTCCAGGAATTTTGAAAGCCTAATATGGAAGGCGTTTTCATATACTTTAGAGAAAGCAGAGAGTAGGGCAATTCCTCTATAGTTTGAGATTTGTGATATATTACCTTTTTTATAGATTGGAACAATAAGTGCTTTTTTTAAAAGTGTTGGAAACATACCGTCCTGAAACGAAAAATTAATAAGCATGGTAATACAATTAGTGATGTGATCAGCAACTTTAATTAGAAGCGAACAGGGTATCTCATCATAGCCTGCAGAATGCTTATTTGATATTTTCATTAAGATTGTATGAACTTCTTGAGATGTAATAGGAAATAAGAAGAATGTTTTTTCTCGAATTTCAGATGTAGCCTGCCCATTTACAGATAGATTTTTAGTTAAATCATTAATAGAGTTTATAAAATAATCATTGAAAGCTTGAGTGGCATCGTGATGATTACTGATATTGCGCCCTGAATCATCCAGAAGGCATGATGGTATATTATGTGATTTTCTGTTTTTCACTTGACCGTTTATAATTTTCCAGGCTGTGGTAGATTTGTTACTGGAGTTTAATATTAGTGAATTATAATAGGTTTTTTTAGCCGTTTTTATATGCAACGAGTGGTTTTTCTTTAAAATGTTATAACGAATAAGAACATTTTCGTCCATAGATTCTTTATACAGTTTGAATACATCTCTGACAAATTTACCCTCATCAATAACAAATATAAAGGGGGTCAAAATATAATGAATAACCCTCTATAATAGTTCGACATTTGGATGATTGTAGTGATGAAACTAGCTATAACAGAGATCTGTACTCATTGTGACATTTAAATGTAAGTTAAATTATCTCAAAGTCTCAAAATTTCAGCCAATTCGTCGGGCATCCAGTTTCCATAAAATTAGTGCGTGGTCCTTTGTTTAGTCCACTCTGTATCCCTACTTGCAATATATTATTTTCATAGATATACCATATCGGAAAGCAAACCGCGACTTGAAACGCTCCATTATAAAAACCACATCTAGCAACCGACGTATATTCTACTTATAAAATTTTACTGCATATCTTATTAAGATCACCACATTTTTCATTCAGTCCGTCGGAAGTTGCAAGATCGATTTCGAGATGCAGAAAAAAATATGAAAAATAGGGTACACATTTTGCTGGGTTGTTCGATACAGATAATGTAAAATTCTGAATGTCTAATAAATTTTTTGCGATGGAAATTTCCTTCATTCCTGCTCAAGAAGGGCGATATTAAACTCTCCTAACTTGGCTTGCCTCTAACCGCTATTCAGGATGCAGAGTAAACCGTATATTGGCAAATTTTTCATATTTGAAAGTAAAGTTGCGGTTCGGTGGAAAAGGAAGTAGATAATACTATAATGGTAATACTTATAAATTAATTAAAAACGACTACCTATTACCAAAGTTCGTAGAGCATATGTTGGTTGCATGTAACTTTCAAAGTTAAGATAGAGGAAAAACGGCGTGACATCGAGCACGTTTTTACCATTATTTACCCGATTCAGCCCACTTTACTTCATCTCAAGAGTTAAAATAGTAACCGAGATGCAAGCTGTTTTTAATAACTTCTGAAATCATTTAAATACTTTAACAAAATACAGAGGAGCGAGCGTAGAGATGTCTGCATATACTCGTATTTCGATACGCAAATGCAGCAACGTCGGGCGCGGTTAGTACTTGGATGGGTAAGCCTCTCCAGGGAAACACAGCGTTCTCGCTCCGTCTTCTAACGGCTTGTATATCAGCGCATGCATAGAAGGTATGTAACTTTAGGCGGGGGTTACATAGTGGATATACCATCCTTCGGAGGGGATGTAAAGCAGTCGGTCCCTTGTCTATTAAATGTTAGGCAAGTAAAAGATCCCTACTCTTCGATAGAGAAGAGGTTCGGCAAAATTTCCAGGTTGGGGGTAGCTCGTCTCCTGGCGTCGGTGATTGGCCTTGGTAGCGGAAATAGGCCGACGTTAAATAAGTGATTAAAAAAAAAAAAAAAACAAAATACAGTGAGCACGTAAAAGTTGGAATAAATTCATTAAAATAGTTACAAGACAACTGACAAAAATTCGCTTAGACCCGTCGATTGTTAAATCCATTTCTCAATGTGTTTATTTAAAAAAAAGTGCTGCAAATATGTTTTTAAGTTATGACGTCATCGCCATTTTTTTTAAATGACATCCTCCATTTTTTAAAATGGACTTGAAAGAGCACATTTTTCTGCGGAGGTATAAAATTGCATTCTAAATAACTTTTCTTAGTGGAATTTTTTCATATTTTGAAAAGTAAAGGTACTTTATTAAAGGTGAGTTTTACAACTTTGCTTATAAAACACTCTGTAGAACACCAAATCAAGTAATTTTTGGTATCCTTTAGGTTTACAATAAGCAGCACTCAATCCCCAAATACCATTTAAAAATTCAAAAATTTTTGGTCCATTACACCTCTTGTTACATCTATCCTGGGACACACTGTATGTGCTACTACTACATACAGCCATTTTATATTTGAAAATATGATAATCCAATAGCTACATGTTTCTCGCTTCATTTAAGCTTTGTTGAACTCAATTTCATTAATTAGTTCAAAAGTTACAACGAATTTAGTATAGCGCGTCCGAGACCCCGCACGTTTCGCGTGCCGTACTTATAGGTCGCCACGTTCCATTCTCGTCAGTTAAACGAAAAAATTTGGAGCCTATATTTTTTATTGTACCAGAAAACTTCATATACGTTTTTGATGTGAAATTTCCCCCCTATCGCCTAACACTATTTTTTTTATTTTTCGAAGTATTGGCCAAAAACCGAAATTCGGCCAATATTTTCGATTTTTTTAGGGGTCGCGGTCGGCGGCACCTTACAGCTGTAAATTTTTTTGTCTTATTCTACACCAAAATAAATACTTATAATAATAATAATAATAATAATAATAATAATAATAATAATAATAATGTTTATTATGCAAACAGAGATTACAATAATACAATGTTACATAAAAGGTAGGAGTTCGGCTAAGCCGTTCTTCCACACTACCCAAAATGAAGAACGAGAGAAAAAATAAAAAATACTTAAGGTGATTACATAGGAATCCATATATGTATATATATATAACATTTAAATAGTATACCATATCTATTAGAGATTATCATTTAATAACATAGTTTTAACACTGATGTTAAAAGAGTAGGAAGATAAATCCAACAAGTTTAATACCTTATTTAATAAATGAGGAGCCATATAAGTGAAAGAACCTTCGTATTTGCTAGTGGAATATTGAGGGATACAGAAAGAATTGACTCTTATGTTTACATTGTGGATGTTAGATCTTTTTTCCAGTGTATTATATAAGTATTGTGGTGTTTGATATTTTAAGACTTTAAAGAGAAATGTATAATAAAGATATTGTGCCCTTTTGACAACATTAAGTTCTTTAAGTTGAAATAAGTAAGGGGTTACGTGATTCCGATATGGAATGCAACAGATAAAGCGCATACACGAGTTTTGTACTTTCTGTAATTTGATTTTATTATAATTCGTTAGAAAATGATAGTATACTGTACAACAGTAATCGGTATGAGGATAAATAAGAGATTTTATTAATTTTAATTTTGTTTGCTCATTTAATTGATATTTTAGGTGATATAATGATTTTAGCTTGAAATAAGACATACTGATGACATAATTGACATGTTGGTTAAAACTCAGATTATGATCAATAAACAAACCGAGATTTTTTGCTGATTCTACCCAGTCAATTTGTGTATTATTTATCAATAATTTCTCTTGGCAAATAACATTTCTTTGGTGTTCCTTCCCTATGCATAATGCTTTAGATTTACCAGGATTAATTTTTAGACCATTGTTCGAGCACCAAACCGTGATCGAATCTAGGTCCATATTTATAAAATTAATAGATTCCTCCAACTGCAAAAAATGACAAGGTTTATATAATTGGACATCATCCGCATATAAGTGTATATTACAATATTGTATACAAGTGGGTAAATCAAAAGTATACACTGAGAATAAAATAGGCCCGAGAATGCTGCCTTGCGGTACCCCCCTTCTTGTAGTACCTAAGTACGATTCATTATCACATCCTAATACAACTTTCTGAGTACGATTTTTCAAATAGCTACTGAACCATTTCAGTGCAGTGGCATCAAAGCCAATATATTTTAATTTTGCTACTAGCAAGTCGAAGTCTACTAGGTCGAAAGCCTTACTTTGGTCTAATAGAATTATTATCGATGAAGTTGACTTATCTAACTCAAAAGAGATGTCGTTTATGAGTTTTAATAGAGCAGTTGTGGTACTGTGTTTTTCCCTGAATCCTGATTGGACGATGGGTAAAATATTATGCGTGTTTAAAAATATTTTCAAATTTAGAGAGATGATTTTCTCTAATATCTTAGAAAATGATGGGAGTATTGAGATAGGGCGTAAATCATTTAGGGTTAGTGGAACGGATATTTTGGACATTGGTAGAATATTAGCAGATTTCCACACGGTTGGAAAAACTCCTAGTTTCAAAGAATCGTTGTATATGTTCTGCAGAACATCAATGCAATGAGGAATTATTAAGTTAATCATTTTTAAATTGATGTTGTCGCTCCCTGTTGCTACAGATTTCATATTTTTTATTGCCAAATAAATATCTTCATGACTTATTTCTCCAAAAGTAAATTTGAGATCTCTACCCAAATAACCGTTACCGAAATAAGTCAATGTGTCTATATTTACATTAGATTGCCCCGCAACATTTAAAAAATAATCGTTTAATCGATTGGGATCTGTAAACTCGTCAGGAAGACTACTAGGTTTATTTATAGATTTAGTGTACACACCCCACTGTGAAAGGCTTTTCTATAATAACTTAGGGTTGTTCTTATTTTTAGCAACTACGAATTGCATGTATGCTTTCTTTTCCTGATCGATGGCTTCTTTGGTATAGTTTCTTAATGTCACGTAGGTTTCCCTGTCACTAGCCGTATTGGATTTTAAATACTTTTTATGAGCCTTGTCTTTCGTTTTGATCATTTCTCTTATGTTGTAAGTAATATAAGGTTTATAGTTTCTTTTAGTTTTCAATGTACATACAGGGGCGTGAACGTCAAAAAGTGAAATAATAGCTTGATTGAAAGTATTGGTTTTTAAATTAATGTCCTCAATTGACTTGATTTTATCCCAAAATATTCGACTGGCATCGAAGTTAAAATGTTTGAGATTAAAATTATTATAATTTCTATACTGAATGATTTTAGGTTCTGCTTTTTTTAAATCAAATTTAAGTTTACAATAAACAAACATATGATCTGTGTTATTATGCATGTCTATAGTATCACAGGTGTCTAAATCCAAATTAGCACTAATACATATAACATCAATCAATGATTCACTCGTTTCAGTTATTCTTGTAGGTTTATTAATGATTTGTTTTAAATTGAAACTTGATAAAACAGAAACAAACTTTCTTACATCTGTTGAATTTTCACGTAATAGGTTAATATTAATATCTCCCATAAGAATGACTGATTGAGTTTAAAGATATAAATGTTCCAGAGTTTCAAATAGAGTATCTAGACAAGACACATTCACCCAAGGAGGGCGGTAGATTACACCGACACCGATATTTGTATGATTAATTTTTACTTTAACCAAAAAAAAATTAAAATAATTTTACTTAATCTACCAAATGTGTTAGACATAGAAAGAAAGAGTGAGAGAAGGAGGCACAGAGAGATATTTATGCTAAATACCCAAAATAATATTTTTTAATGAATTACTTGTCTGGTTGTGGTCGATGTGGCTTGTTTTATAAAGTAACGATTTTTAACCACGGGTATGAAACTTCTAGATAAGTGCTTATTGTATGAAGTGCTAGGTGCTATGATAATAATTCCTAACTTTCATGTTTACTTAACCCATTGGCCTACATTTGGCAGAGAAATATTTCCAAACTTATAATTTAAACGTTTCTCTATCAGAACTTCTATTTCCCAAGTGAGCGTTTGAAATTTGTTCTACAAATTCAGCCATGTGTTAAACTTAAGTTGTTCCAGAACAAAAGAACTGAAGGAAGTTATCTATTGTTTCTCAGCTAGTGAAAAACAACTTAATACAAGGCAGAAAGAAGGTAGCTGTATCTTTCATTTCCTATAATACACTTTTATATGAATAATAAACAGGTTGGGAGTGAGAGTGTTTTTGTTTGAAACTTGTTGAATATTTGGTATATTCCAGCTGAAAGAGATCAAAATATAAACAGACATCATGTTGGAAAAATAACGTAAAAAACATGTGGGTTATAAAGGTCAATGTTGATCAATTATATGAATTCACGAAAAAGTTAATAACATTTCATTTCTTGAGTATATTTTCAACTGACTCTCGAAAATACGTTGATTTGATTTGTAGGATTGTTCATAATATGTACCGATATATTTTGATGTGTTCATTGTACTAATAGCATTGAGATAGTATAATAAATTATATATTTTTAGTCTCAACGACTCTGATTCGTGCATTATTCTGGTTGGCCTCTCTTTGCTGTATGGTACGTTCGACAGCATCGCCCCTTCTGTTGTGGTTGCCTGTTGGGAGCTCGGACTTAACAAAGCTCGTTGCTATCAGTTTATTGGCATAAGCAAAGAACGGTCGTGCCAATAATTGTAGGAACTCTCAAAGCTGTTAAGAAGAGTCATGGTCGAAGCCGACAACAAGTGCCTTATCAACCGAGCGCGCAAGAAGTGCCAAAGCTGGCACTTTTGGAAACGTCACATATTGTAAGGACATTTTTGGACTAGGGGTCTCTGTGATTCCTTGTTGTGATCTAGACTCCAGCTGTTGGAGGAGGCATCATCAACATAGCGAATGGGGCCGTAGCCAAATGGTGCGGCACTTTGATGGTATTACTAGTACCGAACTTCTTATACCACTAATTATGAAAATGTAAATAATTCCTTCTCTTTGGCGCAAAGTAAGCATAGCATGGCCCCAGGGGTTTAAATAGGATTTGTTTACATGAGTTTTTTAATTTGGAATGAAGTTATTGTAGCTTTTATTGTCGTTTATAAGAATTTATAAAATTTAAAAGTGGTTTATTAACATTTGTAACATTGTGTTTAAAAGCTTCAAAATTAGTAATTTTATTAAGAAATTGGAAAACGAACAGTTAGACGGAGATGCGATAACAGAAAATAGTTGTATATTTTAAGTTAGGAAAATATCTGATTTTTTTAACGAATTGAGCACATATTTTTTCCCAATCAAGTTTTGAAAACTAAAAATTGAGTCTTTGGTCTCTATGCAAATCAATGTAAACAATAATAAGTAGATTAAAACCAGACAGCGAATACTAATAACATTAATAATAATACTAATAACAATAATAATAATAGTACCTTTAATGCCCAATAGGTAACACCGAATAACTGAACAATTCTTTTGAATTTTTCACAAAAATTGTTCGAAATGACCTCCTCCATCTCCACGTATACACATTTCGGTACGTCGAACGAAGGACATACGCACTCCGTTCAACACATTTGGTAACTTAGGATCATTTTTTATGGTTTCTATGCACATTAAAATACGTTATTGCAATTGTTCTAAAGGTCTCTGCACCAGCTGCATTTCCACCACTTTCTCCATACACCAAGTGCATATCCGCGAGCACTTGTCACTTATCCAGAAGTATAATCTCCCATAATGTCCAAAATCTGCGTTTTAAAACAACACACTAAACTGTAAATTAACGTTATCAATAAAGAAAACAAAAAGAGAAACTTGGTCCAAACTTCAAAAAGTAACACAAAATGCACGAACGAGAAGAAGTGTCTTACGTAACCAAGTACTAACGACTTGAACGATAAGTCAATAAAATAAATCTTAACGTAAGTGGCACAAAATTCAAAAAGAACAAAAGCAACAGACAAAACCAAGGAACGGGTAGGTCGTCTCGTGTGTACGTAAGGACACAAAGTGAAGTTATTACTTGATAATATTACAAGGGAGAGTATGGCATGCGTAATAAGATAGTTTGGCCGCGAAGAAGCAAAAAACATGGCGGTGTCGCTTCTAACTGCTTTGTCGGCATACTTATTTGCACGAATGTCAGAGTTTCATGTGCGGCAAGATGAGAGGCAATTAAACCTACCCCAATATGCCAGCAGTTCTCAAACTATGTTATTAAGTATTTTTTAAATTTTGTTTATTTTTTTTTACTCCACAACTATGAGCTTTAGACCCAAGTTATATCAGGTTTTTTTGTTTGTATTGCCATTCCCTACCAACAGTTTTTTTAATGACATGAAACTAATTACACCCTGTATATATTTTTTAATGTTTTGTAATTAAACAAAAAAATAGCTAAAACTAATATTATGTGCAAAGAAGCTGTGAAGAGTATCCTATGGAATGTGCAACAGTTTTATAAAACGTGCAGTAAATCGGCGAAGAGTATAATGTTAGTTTGTTAAATATTAATAGCAAAAGACAGTTTATTTATAGACCTTATAATTTTCCTTAAATTTCTTCATTGTCCCTGATATTTCAGACATTTCTCAAAAATTTCAACCTTACAGTGTCACAAATAAAAGCAGCGGACAATCAAAATGAATATTTGCAAGTATATTAGAACGACTTAAGGGTGTTAGAAGGTCGTTAGAGAATATTTTAGAGTATCAACTCCTGAGCTTCCTACGGATGGATGAACACACGAATCCCCGTATAAGGAATCAATTTTTCAGTGTTGAGTCCGGAAGCCCAAAAAAGACAAAATGCGCAAAAAATCTTCTCGTGTCAGTGAGGCCAATGCGTGAAACAGACCGAGTCTAATGAAAGATAGAACCAAGTTCAGTTCCAAGCATACTAAGAACTTAGCATTATACGGACCATATATAGAGAATAATTAATTATAATTATTTTAATTACTTCTATAACTAAATGCATAGTGTCGTTAGTAAGTTCGGCGATAAACCTGTTAGTTCCACGGTAGTTAGTTAATCTACCAGTGTCAATTATAAACGTCAGGTAATGGAAGTCGGCAAAAGGAGTTTATCAGTTGACAAAGTTTTGGAGTTTATATCATCATCGTATCAACGTTTTGTATATGAACAGTACAACTGGGTTGACAGGAAGTTTGCGAAGTTTTAATACGTGAATGCATTCGAGGTTCAGATGTACTACATCTATCGAAAACTAATTTCATTAAAGTAAAATTATTGCAGTATATGTAATATGAATTTACAACCTGTGTTTCAACTAATAATCTTATTAACAAATGTCTTTGACCAAAAATAGGCAATTAATTTGTGACAATTTAGTTAGATTTGCTGTCTGTATTCAGAGATAGAAACTTGCCATATATATGATGTCATGTTGTAACCCAGGTAATCCACAAGAACACACAATGTAGGTACCTTCGCATTCTTTTTTTTATTACGACTTATGGACAATAAATTAATGAGAATAAAAACATTGAATAAAATGCAGAGGTTTGGATAAAATTACGGTAGTTTGATGCCTAGTCTAACGTGAACTTTTAAATTTATGGATAAAGAACTGTCTTTTAAGGTATAAGATGGCGAGTTTAGGACAAATTTCGGGCATTGTTGCCAATATTAAAGCATACTCTGTGAATTTAATTAAAAAAATTTACATACTAATTTTTGGTGAAGAAAGTGATCTAAATAATAGAAATAGACTGCGCGAGAGGATTATAAAAATAAACTGAAGTATATCAGCGACAACTTTACGATTAGTGATTTAGTTTCTTTTGCTTACATTTTACGTATAGATTATGGCAAAGAGAAAAAGACAGTCGCGAATATTTGCAATAGTTTAGCTGATCTGAGCATACATAAATTGGCACATATTTGATTTTATGCATGTTGCTTCTAGTAAGTATGAGAGTTGTTCATTTCAGCGGTCCCCGACACACGTATGATTTTTTTCCTAATAATGATGATATTTATAGTAAAACAAATAATATGTTTACCTACCCAACTGAAAACTATTAATCCATCGGATCCTTCGCCATTTCTTAGAACACAACATCGGTTACACTGAGTGTTTAACAATGAAAGCCATTTTGGAGCTAGGTGGCTGCAAACAGGCACAACACACACAGAGACAAGCGCTTCAAACATAACACCTTTCCTTTTTGCGTCGGTGATTAGAAAAGTTTACAGAAGTTGAGATTTAGCTCGCTTCGTTAAGGCATTGCAAATGAACTTGGCTAATTTTCAAGTCTGTCAAATTCCATCAGAGGTCTGGGGTTCCACAGGGATCGATACTTGGGCCACTTTTCTTCGATATTTTTGTAAATGACATAACATCTGGCCTGGATGTGTATTGTTTGATGTATGCGAATGAGAGAGACTGTAGACTTGTAGACTGTGAGCGGCTTCAAAGTGCCTTAAATTTGATTGAATCTTGGTCTAGTAGTAATAATGCAGCAAAATGCAATGTAATGACTTTCTCCAGAAAATCTAGTCTTGAAATCTTTGCATATAAATTGGGTGATTCACTCTTACAGCGACCTAATACAATCAAGGATCTTGGGGTCACTTTTGACAAAAGACTAACCTTTACCAATCACATTGAGGCCACCGCGTCAGTTATGTTTAAAAGATTAGGTTTTGTTATAAGTAACCTGAAAGGCTTCACTGATATACATACACTTCGCGTACTGTATGTGCCTCTTGCAAGATCTCGCTTGGAATATGCATCAATAATCTGGACTCCTATCTATAATATACACATGGCATTCTTAGAAAAAATTCAGAGACGTTTCTTAAAGTCAGCTATATATACTCTGGATGGTGAGTATCCACCCAGAGGTATTTCTCAGGAAACATTGTTAACTCGTTTTAAGCTGACTAGTCTTGAGACTAGAAGGTGTATGCAGTCAGTTGTATTTCTTTATAAACTAGTCAAAAATAAACTGGACTGTACGGCTCTGTTGAATCTAATCATGTTTCGTGTCCCTAGAGTGTCTTCCCGCCATATCAATAGTTTCTCCATTCCTACTCCGCGAACTAAGATGCTAGTTGCCTCACCAATCTATCAAATGATTACAAACTACAGTTGCCTCGAGGATAGGTTTGATATATTATTTCCAGCATATATCAAATTAAGAGAACTTTCCTAAATAGCTGAACTCTGTTTTAATTTGTCCAGTTTTAAATTTAAATTTGTACTCTGTACCATATAGTGTTTACGGTTGTATATTTTAATATCACCTATATATGTTCTGTATATATATCCTGTAATTGGGCGTATGCCTGTTGGATTTGTATTTAAATAAGTAAAAAATAGAGAAAATAAAAAAAGTCTGACACGATATTTACAAAATCTGTAAAATATACAAGGGCTAGAAATAAAGAAAACTTTTCAAAATTTTCCATATTTTAAGTTGCGGATAAAAAATACAAAAGTTACACAGTTCGGGGTAATTGTAATAGGCTTTGCTTTAAAATTGCAAAACATCGTATTTCACACAAATATAAATTTTCGGCTTTTTCTAATAATTTTGAGGTTTTCCTTTTTTGCAACCCCCAAGTCCTACTCGGCCAAAATATTCTTAAAAACCATCAAATTCATTCACATACTGTCAAAAACAAAACTTGACACTTACTTTTTTTCACCGAAACTTTATCGCGAAAATATAAATTTCGTCCCCAAACTAACCACCCCCAAACACATTCCATGTTCTCTTAAAAATTACAATCGACCCGTAAAGTCTCAAAACGTGGAATTTCACACAAAAATCGATTTTCAGCTTTTTCCGATAATTATAACTTTTTCCCATTTTTCAACCCCCAAATCCAACTCTGCCAGAACATCTTGAAAAACCCACAGATTCGTCCACATAACGATAAAAACCCATCAACAAAAAAATTACCCGGTTAAAGACGTACGTCAACTTTTCACCCCTGTAACTTCACCACTGTGAATCACAGACTCCAATACCCGTATGATGAGCACCGGTTAATTCTCCTTCCAACTAGGCCAAAGTCAAATTTGGATCTTTCAAAAACTATGCGATGTAACAGCACCGAACAGCAACCCCCGCATTTTCGCCCCTTCGAATTTTAACTACTTCCAATAGTTTACATTTGACGAGATCTTGAAAATGACACCAAGAGCATCCACTTAGAATACATAAAACTTGAAAAATTTCTCAAAAACTGCGAACTTTCCTTTCACAGATAACCCAATAGATGAAAGCAAAGCGAACCCTGTCGAGGGAAAATAATTATTAAAAGATAACCCTATAAACCCAAATGACTGAGGGAAAGCGAGTGCTGCCAAAAAGTTGAACCATAGACAGGAAACCCTAAACCCAAATGACCGAAGGAAAACGAGTTTATCACTTTATAGGTAATATTAAACTCAAAATAGGGAGAGCGAGTGGTGTGAAAGAACAATTTGGTAAATAAGGCTCGCGCAAAAATCGGAAGACTTGGCGATCGTTCACCGAACGGTTATGCGAACGTTCCCAAAATGATTGTCGCTCGCATACGTTCGCTAATATGTTGGCGAGCGCTCGCCGATGTGTACAATTTGAATTTTTTGCGATAACTTCGCGAGCATTCAAAATTTTATAAATTTTAAATAATACGATTTTCCATTCCAAACTACTTCTATCGTAAACTATGAGTCAAAATAAGAAAAGAGTTATGTATGTTATGTCGAAAAGGTTTAAGTTTAAAAAGTTGTAAACGAAAAAACATTGAAAATATGCCTTTTTTATAATTAACCTTTTTACCTTTAATAACTTTGGAACGGAAAGAAATACCTACCACATGGTGGTAGGAAACCTAATGGTGTGTTTTATTTAGTTATTTGTGCAAAATGATTAACTACCACAGAGTAAAGGCTCCTTCAGTCAATTTTTTGGTACATTTTAATTTATAGCAATTAACCAAATAATCGATACACTGATTTCTGGTTATGCTAGCAAATCAAAATCCTAAAATAAATTGTCGAATTTCTTATTTGACATTATAACACTAGCATCCAACATAGTCCCCTACGACTAAGCAGATTAAACTAGTATCTACATGACCCCTATGGTATGAAGATTCAGTTAAAAATGAGAACAAAGGCCTAAAATGGATTTATTTACCTACCTTGTCTTAAAATTGTTTTCATTCTAATGGATTACATTTTAATGAAATCCCTTATTCAGTTTCTTGGAAATGCTTACCCTTTGAAAGGTTTTTCGCCTTTATTCTGAGCTCACCAGAAAGGCACAAAGCCACTCATAACGAAGCTCCATGCAAAATCAAGGCAATATCCATAAATAAGTATGAAATATTAATATTTGACATTGACTGATAAAAAACAACAGATCTTCACATATCTATTAGCTAACTAGTATTGGAGCCTATATACTCTATGCATGTTTAAAAGTGAATTATTTATTATTTGTTTGCTTATAGTAATGAAACATATTCTTTACAGGATTCTGCAAACAGCGGAAAAAACTATCTACTAGTTAGCTAATAGATAGATGAAGATCTGTTGTTTTTTATCAGTCAATGTCAAATATAAATATTTCATACTTATTCATGGATTTTGCCTTGGTTTTGCATGGAGCATCGTTATGAGTGGCTTTGTGCCTTTCTGATGAGCTCAGAATAAGGGCGAAAGACGTTTCAAAGGCTAAGCATTTCCAAGAAACTGAATGAGGGATTTCATGAAAATGTAATCCATTAGAATGAAAACAATTTTAAGACAGGGTAGGTAAAGAAATCCATTTTAGAGCTTTGTTCTCATTTTTAACTGAATCCTCATACCATAGGGGTCATGTAGATACTAGTTTAGTCTGCTTAGTCGTAGGGGACTATGTTGGAAGCTTGTGTTATAATGAGAATGTCAAATAAGAAATTGGACAAATTTATTTTAGGATTTTGATTTGCTAGCATAACCAGAAATCAGTTTATCGAAAGAATGCAAAGATTTCATTCATATTTTTTGCATACAGTTTTACTTTTAGCTCTCATAGATAATTTTTATTTCCGCTGTTTGTAGAATCCTATAAAGAATATGTTTCATTACAATTACATTACAAACAAATAAAAAATGATTCACTTTTAAACCAAATAATGTTAGCAGTTCCGAAAATTAGCTATGTTTTATGCATATTTTACTGTTGTTTCTAATTTAATTAGGAGACTTTTAATAAATAAAAAAAAATTAATAAACATTTGAAACTGTCAAATTTCTCTTTTCGTTAAAGATTTTTAACTGATTTTTCAATTATTCAATGATTTAATTTTAATTTTTACTGCTTCTCTATAAAAAAAAAATTGCTAAAGCAAATTTGTGAAATACACATATACTTATTTACATAAATTTATTTTCTTTTTAATTAGTTTGCACAAAACACCCAAAAGTTAGTTCATTAAGTAAAATAATTAAATCTACTTGAATAATTAATTAATAATAAAAGATGATTTATTTATTCCTTTATGACAATAATGATTGGTATCAATAACTTATAAACTTTTGTAATAATTTATTATGGAAAAGTTTCTGAATTCGACTTACTTTTGGTTGGGACTGTAACGCATCAACCTCCTTAACTCGCCTGTCTCTGGATTTACGAGAATTGCAAAAAGGCCCCGCTCAAAATTTAGCCAGGGGCCCCACAATGTCTTAATCCGCCCCTGCTTAATTGTATTGAGAATCTTCGACTTGATTGGCGTAATTGTCATAAGTTTTATTTTTTCCTGAAGAATTTCGAAATTCGTCCGATTGGCTCTTTCAAAATATTGAGTGGGCAGTTGCCTACTCTTGCCCACCCCGAATTACGCCTATGATAATAATTATTAATTGTTCTAAATGTTCCTAGATTTCAAAACTGTGCATGTTTCAAACATTCAGAGTATAAATTCCAAAGTTTTACTTTAATATTTTCAGTTTTCTAATTCTTAAATAATTGAGCGTTAACGTTGTCTTTGTAGTAGTTTTTTAACGATGTTATTTTCAGCGCGATTGTATCATGATTTATTAACAAGAGTTTTTTCCGGTGCACTTACTAGGAAATGACATCAACGCTGTGTTGTAGCTAAGGTTATATCATGTAAAGAATGTTTTTTCATGAATCCGTCGGAACAAAAAAGTGAGAGATTATTGTACTGCTACTAAAATAAACATGTGAATGTGGCATTATGTCTAGCTGCAGTGACATTTAGACTCGGATTTTGCACATTATATCGTTAGTCATTGTACGATTCTGTTATACTATTTCTATTTAAGGATTTTATGTATTCTTTTATATTGTACAAGGGCGTAGAAAGTGTTTAATTTTGGAAACAAGGGACTGAGTCACCCAAAAACAAGCAGTTTGTGAAATGTCATTATTCAAGACTAAATGAGCTTCTATTTCATGATATGTAACAAAATATTAAGGTATACCGCGATATAAGAAATTATCTTGGTCTAATATGATGTGCCAAATTTCATCTTTTTCCGATTAAGCTATTTTCAAATAGCAATAGCAAACCGTTTTTTTTTTGCATACCGCTTTAAGAGGACATAACTGGACAGGACAGGCTTATTTTGAAAAATTTAACATGAAGAACCCACCTTCAATTTCTATAAGGAATTGGAAGTTAAATTTCTTGTGTGTTGTTACTGGACAACCTGTATGGAATTATAAGTATGTTCCGGCAACTTTTGAATAAAACTAGTGTAAACATTGTACTCCTCGCTGATTTATTGCTAGTTTTAGATATTTCTTGTTTAACTTTTCTATTTACTTATCGATTTTGTTCGATAAATTTCAATACAATCTGAGTACCGAGGGACGGACAGACACACGGACTGACATTTTGATAGTTTAGTCAATAGTAAACGAGCATAATCATACGCCAACTCTGAAACAAGGAGACTCTAAAGAGATGGCGTAGAGGCGGTTGGCCATGTAGGCCGTAAGAATAAAAGTCGCCATATAATTGTAAATATCTGTATATAGTGATTAATAGCTGCTAATAAAATATTATGCTATATTATGTTCTGTGTTATTGTGTACCATTGCCCATATCTACAGTAATGAAATGTTTTCGTCGAACTAGCTGTAAGTACAGTCTTTTATATTATGCATGCCTCTCGTGATGCAAATGTTGCTGTTTGATGCCACTTGCGACAATGCAGAATTGTTGATGGCTTCATTACCTCATTCCACGTTTGGCCAGTAATATTTCCTATTGTATCTAGTGTTCGATTAAAACTTCTCGTACCCCATGAGAAGATTATAGTGCGGAAACAACTTCGTTTTGGTGGCGTAGCTATGCCGCCCCGTTATTTTGACATCTCCCGTGTGTTTTGGGCATAATCATACGCCAACTCTGAAACAAGGAGACGCTAAAAAGATGGCGTAGAGGCGGTTGACCATTTAGGCCGTAAGAATTAAAGCAGCCATATAATTGTAAATATCTGTATATAGTGATTAATAGCTGCTAATAAAATATTATGCTATATTATGTTCTGTGTTATTGTGTACCATTGCCCATAGCTACAGCAAGGAAATGTTTTCGTCGAACTAGCTGTAAGTACAGTCTTTTATATTATGTATGCCTCTCGTGGTGCAAATGTTGCTGTTTGAAGCCACTTGCGACAATGCAGAATTATTGATGGCTTCAATACCTCATTCTACGTTTGGCCAGTAATATTTCCTATTGTATCTAGTGTTCAATTTAAGACTTCTCGTACCCCATGAGAAGATTATAGTGCGGAAATAACTTCCTTTTGGTGGCGTAGCTATACCGTCCCGTTATTTTGACATCTCCCGTGTGTTTTGGGCATAAAAACATAGTGTTCAACAACCGAACTAGTTTATTATGTCGAAATTATGAATTGTCGGGCCATTTTTGTTATTAATTTTAGGTACAGTCTATTGTATTTCCTTTTGTGTGTTTTCGTGTATTAATTGAGCTTTTTATGTTAACGTAAGAATTCTTTGTTTTACCGCTCTGGTCAGATCGTGTTTAGTTTAATTATTTACTGTGTACGGATCCTCACTGTGTACAATTTTGCTTTGTATTTTGCTACATGTCAGATGGACTTATGATGATTTTATTTTATATTATTATTCTGACGAAAGTTTTTGAAGTTTAGTGTATTTTTCAGTAAACTATTAAAGTAAGTTAAATTCAATGATGCCTTTTATTTCAACTTAAGAAAGTTTTAACGTTTTAACGTAATTCAGAAATTGGTATTTAGACCGAATAACAGCCTAAAAAAGAAAAGAACACTTTTCTTAAAAAGTTGGCTTTACTTCAGGTCCGCCATTTTGAATTTACAAAATGAGATCTCGGACTCGTAATCAGCGAGCTCCAAAAACCCCCGAGTACAGATTATCAAGGCCAAAATATCAATCTCACTTTTTCTGACCCGATTTCCAGTCCGCCATTTTGAATTTCCCAAATTGAACCTCAGATTTGTGATCAACGACCTAGAGAACCCCCGAGTAGAGATTTCTAGGTCGAAATTTAAATTTTTAAATTTTTCTTTCAAGGCTTAATTTTTGGGGCGCTTTTGGGGCTTATAACCTCCATAACTAACCATTTTATCCGTCCGCAAAAATGTTAGTGGTGACGAGTAATCCTGAGGGTTCAAAGAACACAACGCAGAAGGAATTTTTAAAATCGATGCTGTTTCCCAACAATTTCCAGCTTATTTACTGAAGTAATTAGATCATATAATTAATAATAATGATTCTGTTTTTTGTTCCAGGTTAGTTTAAAAAGAACTCAGTTTGAAAATAAATATGGGTAAGTTTTTATAAAATTTTCATTTCACATTTGGACAAAACATCTTTTGGTCCGACCGCCATCCAACTCGTGCTTGCCCTAAATTAGCGGCAGGCTTTTTGTAATAAAATGTCACTTGAAAAGTATCGAACTAAACAGCCCTCGCAAAGAACTTTCATCTACGCCTCCGTCGATTCCCAAACTCCATAAATCACGCCCTAAATGGAATGAACTCAAGTCAATACCCTGACAGGCATTTAACATCATCCGAGTGACTTCATCATCGTTGCACCGACACATTTTACATTTTTTAGCAGAACCTTATCTAAAGTTGTCACCCTGAATGCACACATGTCGTCTAGAGCCGGCGAACTCTATTCGCGAAGTAGTAGAGTAGGCCGAGCCTCCCTGAAACAGCGACGCATCGGACGCTGTATTCAACGGCTGACTCAGTTAAACACAGCAATCGCACGTGTTCGCTCTTGATCAACAAACGGTGTTGTGCTCGTGTCGACGCCGCGTTTACGTACTAGTTCGTTTGTGACATGTGTTTTTTGTTTATAAACAATTAGTTGATGAGTATTGTGTCTGAAAAAAGTTGTCTGTGCTGGTAAGTTTTTCAATCATTTTTTAATAATCATGCTTTCGACAAGAGGTTATGATTTTGTTTTTGTATTTTTATTGTGTCAATCTGAAATAGTAAAACAAAGAACTGTTCTACATGGATTTCCAGTGTTTATCTTTTAAACACACGTCATTAATAATTTTTTATAGGTTAATATTATAATTCGTTATATTGCACTAAGTATTTCTCAACTTTCAATTAATTAACTTTTTTAAATTAAAAGCATCATTCAATGGATCTAAAAATTGCTGTTGAGCTAGACAAAGCATCATTATTACAAAGAACAGTTTGATACATATTTATTAACAACTTTATTTGTTTAATACGTTTATTTCTACTTTTTTTCTTATATAAAATGTCTTAGAAAAAGTTTAGAGATAGTTTTGTTTTTATCAGTTTTATAATCATATGAGGCCGGGATGTCGTACACAAAGCACGTTGCACTTTATACTAGGTAACAATCAAGTTTTAAAACAAAATTTACTTACAACGAATTTTTTTAAGGATCAACTTTTATTATTGTTATATGAAGTAGACACAAAAATAAGAGCAGGAGGTATGGACGCATGAGTGAGCAACATTATTCCACCGCAATTTTTTTTGCGTTATCTTGTTTCAAGTACCTATACTAATCATAAAAGTTGATATATTAAAGTCATATATTGTTTGAACCGAAATTGTTTAAACAGATGAGAAAAGTAATATTTTTGTACTTATTTTTAAAACATGTGTTTCAAATTCTTTGGTAGAGTACCAACAATAAATGTCTCATGCGATAACGTAGATATTTTCGAAGTTATGACTTTCTTTAAGTTGAAATAATAACGTTTTTGATTGATTTCAGTTCACTATAAACATATTAAAAAATGTGAAATAAGCAGCTTGAAAAAAATGTAATGAGAAAATCTGAGACCCTGACTCCTAGTATCTACACCAAATCTCAAGTTTCTGTACTCTTTCCAGCTTGCTTTACTCATTTTTGAGTTTCAGAGAAAATGTGCGGATAAGAAAAGTTACAGACAGACATTTTCTTTTCGCTCAAATTTAAAATCTCGACGTATCATGACATTCTAAACCTATTTCAACAAATAAAATTTTTCACCATTTTCTACGATTGCTTACTATATTTCCAATCCGCTACTTAGATGTGGAAGTAATTATGCAAATAATTTTTGGTCATACACTTTGAGCTATTACCAATGAAATGCCTGTATTCGAATACCTACATTTTAGTTTTTATTATCGCTTTTAATTGTTTCTTCCGCGCTCCGATTAGTATCCTCCACTCCACTTAGAGTATTGCTCGGAGTATTGCTGACTTTTTCACTCTTACGCGTAGTAGACGGTATACTAAATCCAACTGTATAGTTTATGTAAAGTCAGTTTGAAAATCAAGGATAGACCCATAAAGGAATAGTTGATAATACGAGCTGAAGGACTTGTAATGGTGAGCCAGGTAAACAATCGACTATTTTCGTTTGTGGTAAGTGCATAATACATCTGGTTAACTATATTCATATACACACAACGTTTGCAATATTCATGCACGGTCTCGGGGGTTATTCTACCACATCAGGCTTTATAATGATTTTTCCTGGTAGTAACGCTTAAGACTCAATTTTTAAATTGACGAAAGAAACGCTATAATATAACATTTAATGCAAAATATAAATTTTCAAAATAAATGCATAGGACACCAATTTTAGAGCATATAATTATTTATTTATTTATTTATTTATTTGAATACAACCACCCAACAGGTAGCCAATTACAGGGTGGGAACATTACAATACAGAATATGAAAACAGTATAATAAACTAAAAACTAATTAAGCTAATAAAACTATCAGGACATAAAACATTGCATATATGTTAGTAAAAATATTATAATAAAATAGATATAAGATAATTATAGGAGAAGTACAAAAAGAGAACGCTATAAATCATAAATTAAGTTGTTTAATTGAATTAATATTACAGTTAAATATATCTAGCTGATCTTGCTGTAGATTGTAATTTTTACACATGAAATATAAAGGTGAAAATTTTAGTAAGTTAGTTCGAGGGGTAGGAAGATAGAAAGTATCACGATTCCGACTTGTTATACGAGGTATGTGAAAATTTATTTGTTCTAAAATGAGAGGGCAATCAAACATGTTATGAATAATTTTATAAAGAAAGACTATTGAATGTATTGTTCTTCTATTTTCCAAGTTAGACATGTGAAATCTGTCCAGCATAATATTTTGCGAATAATCAGTTATTGGGTAGGTACCATCTTCAACAAAGCACAAATACTTAACAAAACGGCGCTGAACATTCTCAACATTATTTATGTAAATTGCATATCCTGGAGACCATATCAACGAGCAGTATTCCAATTTTTATCGTACAAATGAATAGTACAGCAACTTCATAATATCAGTGTTGCTGAATCCTTTACAGTTTCTTATTATAAAACCTAAACTTTTTAAAGCTGACGCGATGGTGAAAGTAATATGCTCCTTAAAACTAAGGCACTTATCCAAAATAACTCCAAGATCCTTTACTGTATCAGGTCTCTGCAACATTTGACCATTTATATGATAGTTGTAATAGATGGGATGACGCATTTTAGAAAAGGTGAGTATGTTACACTTGGATATGTTAAGAGGCAAGCAATTGGATAGGCACCATTCATTAACGATATTTAGGTAATTCTGAAGATTTTCACAGTCATTTTCGTTTTCTATTACGCAAATATATTTTCAAATCATCAGCATATAAGAGGCTCTCTACGTTGAGATTAGCTACAATATCATTTATGAAAACAGCAAACATAAGTGGGCCCAGTACAGAGCCCTGGGGAACACCGGAAGTGGCGAGAACGTCAAACGACCTGTGACCACGGTATTCCACATACTGACTATTCTTTAGATATGAAGAGAAGAAATCTAATTGCATCACTGACAACCCAAACTTACTCAATTTCTCTAATAGAATACCATGATCCAGGCGGTCGAACGCCTTGGAGTAATCCGTGTAA
This sequence comes from Stenurella melanura, assembly GCA_963583905.1. Lineage (NCBI taxonomy): Eukaryota > Metazoa > Arthropoda > Insecta > Coleoptera > Cerambycidae > Stenurella > Stenurella melanura. Next base: position 151,859,571 of record OY757312.1, read on the forward strand.
ACGATATCAATTTGCTTGTTCGCGTCCAGTTGCTTGGAAATGTATTGCGTGATACATGCGAGGTTAGTCTCAGTGGATCTACCGGGAACAAAGCCATGTTGGTTAGATATAATTTGGCGATGTACGTGATTAGACAATGATGTATGCAAGGTGATCTCGAAAACTTTAGCGAAATTGCAGATAATTGTAATGGGCCTATAATTTTCAGCTACCCCCTTGTTGTTTTTTTTAAAAACGGGACATAGGCGAGAATATTTCCATACATCGGGAAATGTACATGTTTTTAGTGACAAATTAAATATTGTTGTGAGAGGACGAGCAAAGATGGCAGCGCAGTCCTTGACAATAAAAGCAGGGATGTCATCTGGCCCTTTAGTAAACTTAGGTCTGATTTCCTTCAATTTATAAAAAAGATCTTTGATATCTTCAATATTTTATGATATTATGGCATCCACAGTTGGATTTAATCTCGGATTTATTATAGCGCCGTCTACTGCGCGTGAGAGTGAGAAAGATAGCAACACTTCGAGCGGAGTCGAGCATAATAATCAGAGCACCAAGAAACAATTAAAAGCGATGTTAAAAACTAAAACATGGCCTAGGTATTGGAATTCACGCATTTCATTGTTAATAAAAAACTTCGAAAATATCAACTTTATCGCAACAAAGTAAAGAGACGCTTACTGCTGGTATTGTATCAAAAGACATGAAAAAGCAAATTGCAAAATTGTTACTTTTTCTCAATTGTTTAAACAATTTTGGTTTGAACAATACCTGACTTCGTTGCCGGGTAGCAATATGAACTTTGATTTATTAAAACACTTATTTTGTTTCTACCACTGTATTTATACAACACAGTGGTAGAAACAAAATAAGTGTTTTAATAAATCATTATGATCGACTACCACAAAGTAACGGCTAAATCCATCAATTTTTTAATATGAACTTTTATAGTTAGCACTAAGTATGTATAATACAAGATTATGAAAAAAAATCCGGTGGAATAATGTTGCCTACCTGTGCCCCCATAACTCCTGCTCTAAAAAGTGTTTACTCATGTCGAAACTATCTGTTATTCTATGTTTTACGTGTTATAACTAAGTAATGCAAATATATATACCCTAAATACGCTACTAAGTAATAATACCTATTTACTATTAACCATATTTGGCAAAGTTATTCAAATTATTCGCACTAATAATTAGGCTAGGTCTAATATGGGTAAGTACTACAATTTTTCTTGACAAGAATATTACAAAAATAACTATATTATCGTATGAGGCAAATATATTCGCAAAAAGGGACTATCTCTGACTTCATCCTTTGTAAGATTTATCAGACCCATTTATACGAAAGTTCGTTTGGAAATCCCCCCCTCTACATATAAGGATAAAACATTATCCTGTTTCAAAAAAAAATCTGTTAATTTTTTTGAGAACGCTCACTTTTTGTGAACCTCCACCCTCCCCATCTTTCACTTTGTCACATTTTCTATGCCCCCCCCCCTCCCAAAAGTGAACCTACTTGTTGATTGCCCCCTACTAATTATTTGCAATAACAAAATTTCAAATCACTTCACAAAAAAATAAAAAAACGTAACATTTATATTTTAAATAAATGTTACGTTTTTACTTCCCTGGCATACTGAAGGGAAATATTGTATTCGAGAAAAAAATCACCCTCCGAGATTTTTTCGGATTTATACGTTTCAGATCACGTAGATTACGAAAATATGGGTTTTTCAATTCCGTCAGTCTGTCGGTCTGTCTGTTGGTACATTAACTAAAAAACTACTTGACGGAGAACAGTCAAATTTGGTAGGTAGCTGACGCTACTCTCAGCGAAGAAATGGTTCAACTTTCACTGGAAAATATACAGGGTGGACCGAATGGAATAAATGGAATAAATAATGAAAACAATTTTTTTTGCTCAAATTTAAGATTTTCACGATTCATAACACTCTAAACCTATTTCCGGAAAACAAAAAAATGTTTTGAAAATTTTTTTCACCAACATTTTTGAAACATTTTTTACCTCCAGAATCGAGTCCACAATAGATGGAAAAAATTTTTTTTTGCTCAAACTTAAAATTTCCACGTTTCATAACATTCTAAATCTGTTTCAAAAAAAAAAATGTAAATTTATTTTTACCGAGATTTTAATCAACATTTTTGAAAATTTTTTTATCACAAGAGTAGATGGAAAAAACATTTTTTTTGCTCAAATTCAAAATTTCCACGTTTCATGACATTCTAAATCTATTTCATTTCGAAAAAAATTGCAATCTTTTTGACCACTACTTTGAATAGATGGAAAATTTTGTTTTGCCCAAATTTAAAATTTCTACGTTTCGTGGCATTTTTCTCTTTTACCACTACCATGGAATTGATGGAAACATTTTTTTCTCGCTCAAATTTAAAATTTCCACGTCTCGTGACATTCTAAGCCTATTCCAAAAACTTTGCACACGACAAAATACAAAATAGATGATGGAAATAATTTTTTTTGCTCAAATTTAAAATTTCCACGTTTCATGACATCCTAACCCTATTTAAAAAAAAAATACTAAAAAAAAGTATAAAAAAAATTGTTGAAAATATTTTAACCACTACTATAGAATATACGATGAAAAAAAAATTTACCACTAAATTACATGAAAAAATATTTTGTTTGCTCAAATTTAAAATTTCCACGATTCATAACATTCTAAACCTATTAAAAAAAAAAAAAATTACCACTAGTATACTTCCACTCCACTACGTGAATGTGGAACTGAAAATGTCACAGATGGCAATAATATTTGGAACACTACAGTTTTATTTAAAAATTTACAAGGTGGTCATCGCAAATAATTGAACCATAGTGGATTTTTGTAAAGGTATTTGCGCAAGCCTTCCATATTTGACACCTGTTATTTAGCATTGAATTTTTGCTGTCGGATGACCATTCTGTATATTTTTTTGACCAAAAGTTATCATGTTTTCTTTGTAATAATAGTGATAACTATATTCTGATTATTATTCTCAATGACATTTCGTAGAGGGAAGTTCCGTGTAAATACCTTTACCGTTTTTTTTCATTTGGTAGATACACCTCCATACGTGCTTGTTTTATTTAGACGTTTATTTATTTTTTAATATTACAACTGTGTTACGCCGTTTTGTTCTATTTTAAGTTGTGTTTGTATTTTTTTGATACTTCTGGTACGAATTCTATTCATGTTTCGGGTCGTGTAACTGAAAGAATAGGCCAATAGAGCAAGAGATGTTCAATGCTCTTTTAAACTTTAACACAATAAAATATACACCATAAAATGGAGACGGGACAAATAGTTTTAGATACCTAAAAATAAATATTAATTGAAAAAGTTGGTTGATGTACAAAAATAATTCAGAATTATTGAAATGTATATATATTTTTAATTGTGTAGTAGTATTAGTAGAGTGCAAATTAATTTCTATCTTTCCCCCCGTTGGCACTTTTAGAGTAAAATATATGACCTTACCAGATATGTTACTTATGTCCTGTAGATTATGAATCCACTTGTCGTCAAAAAATCGTCACGAATATAAGGGCACAAATCAAAATTTTCCAACTAACCACACCACGCGATAGAGTCAATCATGAAGCGTATTTTATCCAAAAATCATTAAATTCTCTGTAGAATTTCTATTTTTAAAATAAGTAAGGAAACGAACTTTTGCATAGGCTTATATGGCAGTAAAAATCAAAAATCCTCATTTTCTCTGTTCGACTACGGCTGAAAATTAATTATTTTTCGTCTACTTTTCCATTCCCACGACGATATCTCCCAAAATATTATATTTATCAAAAAAATATATTCTCAAAAAATCTGATTTAAAAAACATTGTAATCTGGAATATATGGCAAATATTTTATAAAGAATATATTTTTTTGATAAATATAATAGTTTGGGAGATATCGTCGTGGGAATGGAAAAGTAGACGAAAAATAATTAATTTTCAGCCGTAGTCGAACAGAGAAAATGAGGATTTTTTATTTTTACTGCCATATAAGCCTATGTAAAAGTTCGTTTCCTTATTTATTTTAAAAATAGAAATTCTACAGAGAATTTAATGATTTTTGGATAAAATACGCTTCATGATTGACTCTATCGCGTGGTGTAGTTAATTAGAAAATTTTGATTTGCGCCCTTATATTCATGACGATTCTTTGACGACGTGTGGATTCGTAATCCACAGGGCATAAGTAATATATCTGACAAGGTCATACATTTTACTCTAAAAGTGCCAACGGGATCGAAAATTAATCGACTTTTGTCAACGCGAGCACTCTACTATATATTGCTCATTTGTATTGCTAATGTTTTAATTTATAAAAATATGTTGTTTAACAAAAAAGAATATGGACATTAATATATTTATATAATTAGGTTTTTTTTATTTATTTAAATAATCTTATTTTTACGTGTTTTAAAGTGAATTCATTTTTGTTACATACAGGGTGTTCCTTAATAAAGTGCTGATATCTCAGGTCATTTTATGAAGAAAAGTTCATATGAACATATGTCTGCAACGGCTTCAATTTTTTGCTTCAGGATGTCGAATTTTCTTTTTTCTTATGTTTTAATATCCCAGAAAGTACTTTGGATATTATTTTCAATTTATGTTTTTGTTAATATTGATTGATTAATTGATTGATTTGCCGGCATAAGGTGGGCATTGCTGCCTCTTCCGGGCATCCATGGAGGTTCGTTCCAACACGCAGCTTGGTCGTCCGTCGAACATGCCCAACAGACGGCCAAACCGCGTACCGCAACCAAATCTCGGATGTTTTATATATCGCCGGACCGGCTGCATAGGCCGGATTGGACATTGGACATGCTTGTTGTCAGCAGCGAGAGCCGCATGACGCATGGGGTGGGAATACAGGATGGGAAGTGTAGGTGTTTGTGAGATGCTTCTTTTCAGTTTCCATGCTTCTTTTAAGTTTCCCTGCTTCTTTTAAGTTTCCATGCTTCTTTTAAGTTTCCATCCATCGTCAGCTCTTTATTTTTCTTCTCCTAAGTTTTCTGTTTCTTCTGTTTCTGAATCTGGCAGCTTTTTTACTTAATTTTTGTATTGTTTGTGTCTATTAACTACTCCACAGGTAAATATCCATTTACAGTGGAGTTGCTGGGAAGGGCCTTACCTCGCGGTAATATTTTTGCACTTTATGAGAAAAAAGGTCTGGAGGGATAGTTTGCTCACCCTGTAGGTATGCCGTTTCTTTTAAACAGTCGGTTTCAATTTACAGTAATTATTCTCAGCTGCCGCCCCCCAATTCCGGGCACTTTCCATTTCATTACCTATATGTTTTCCCTTTTGTGTATTAAACTGTCCTGTGACAAGGATTAATAAACCAATAGATAAATATCTTTTCAATTTTAATTTCCGATTTTTCAATTTAAATAAGGAAGCAGACTTCATTAATGAGCTAAGCGAAATTAGAATAAAGTAAACAAAACCTAGCTGTCCCCTTCACATCTAGCTGGCTGGCTGTTGCCCACCCCATATTACCCACTTCAAGAAGGGATAAAAAAACAATATTCTGAATCAGGAATCCGCTGCCTCAACCGGTAAGCAAATAAACAAATTCACCATATAAAGAAACAAAAAGTTTATAGTAAATAAATTATTTCTTAAACAAAAGTACCCGTTTCACAGGAAGAATTCATTCATTCGCATATATATGAAACAATGGATTTCCGAATCACAGCATTGTTCCCATCTGTGAAGGATTACTAAACCAATATTTTAGAAATAAATAAAATAAAAATAACACTAATCTTTCATCCTTTTCTTGTTGCTACTTCCACTCGTTAGAAGCCAGTCCGTTGCCTTTCACTTTGCACTAGTCTCGGTCGTGTTAGGTACATGCACTTGTGGATAATTTACTTATGGACGTGTTTATTTTCTTTCATCAGAGTTATCTTATGTTGCCAGATGTCTGTACCTTTGTTGAGCTGCCCATATACGCCTTTAGTGATGCCATAATCAAATATCAGCTATATGAAATAGCCAAATTTATGCTAATTTATATCAACTAATGTAGGATTGTCACTCTTCAATTGAACACATTTTTGCGCATATTCACAACGTTTTTACTTGAGTTTTTCGAGGTTAAGAGTAGGTATGCCTCGACAAGCTGCTAAAATTTGCAACAGGGGAGGTGAAAGGGAAACTCCAGTGGGCGGTCCTTTAAAAACGATAAAATATTATTTTATGTATTTATAGTACTATGTACACTAAGTAGTAAATAGAAATGAACGACCGTGATTCAACTTACGTATAAGCTCATAATTAGTTCATGATTGTATATAAATTCTACCTGCCAAAGCTCAAAGGTTATGCCGACACATCTATCCTATCATTCTAACCTAAATGCGTTTTCTAACATACTATTCCTTCAATAAATACAGTATTTATAATTTAAATGGCAAGGTATTATGCTTCCCTAGAATTTTAATTTGTAATATGGAGTATACGAGTATATCTATATTTTTGTATAATGGAAAAGATATTCAATAATTAGTAATCTGCATTAATTAATAATAATCGTCAATAAGGAAATAACAATACTATTAAATAAAAAGAATGAAAGAGTTGATGAGGTCCGATAAAAATTATAAACAAAAATTAGTGATATGCAATATTGCAGCTACGGACACACGTTTCAGAGTCATTGCTCCTCATCGGCGTAGCATGGCATAAATAATGCCTATTGTTATATTGTTAAAAGCAAGACCAACAAAGATAGGAAAACACAGTATATTGCAGGTACTCTATTTTGTACCTTCGTACCTCATGTACCATATATGAAGAGCAATAACTCCGAAATACGTGTCCGTAGCTGCAGTCTTGTTTGTTATTGGGGGTATAGTACTAATTCTTGTTTATAACTAAATAGAAAACTTAACATTTTAATGCTGTTTAGTTTTCGTATGTGTAAAGCTTTAGCTTTATCTGTCACATCATTCAACAAATCAAAATTTAAACTCTTGGATCCTCAGGGGATTCCTCAGGACTTCTTGAATTTTTATTTTGTAGTCTCCCTCAAATAATGGTAGTTTACCAATAAACAAAAATTAGCAACCATTGTTAAAATCAAACATATACACCACGCAAGTTGTTTTATCCAATAAGTGTGTCTAATTTGTCTATACGCGATATTCTTAGAAACTGTTAAACTTAGAAAAAAAGTTTCAAATGAAAAAGGTGTCTCCATCTTTATTTCTTCTCAGCATAGACTTAAAGGGTTTTCCGTTCGTTAACTGATCCCTGAAAATACTCGCATTTTATCGACATGGTTTTAAAAAAAAATCATATTTTTTACAATTATTAAAATTTAACCTTCATATTCGTTAATAAATACGTAGTGATGACATAGTAAAATTGAGATCCATTAATGTGTTCGTTTTTTGAATTATGGCAAGTTAAACAAAAAAATATTTTAATTATTATTGTTATACATCCAATAGACGCCGAGAATAAGAGAAATGGTTCGCAGAAAGTCAGTGATAAGTAATTATTTATAATCATTATGAAATTCAGTAGTTGTCTATCGAGAGGTAAACCGCCGTCGGCACTCGTTCTCCGAATTTTAGGCAGGCTGTCGGCAGCCATGGCAGTGGCGGTAATATAATTAAAAGCCCCGCAAGGGCCGCAAGTGCGTCTCGTTGGAGTTACGCAGGCGCCGCAGGCAAGGCAGTCTCGGCAGTTCGTGAAATTTCTACAAGTTGTTGACCTCTCAGGTACTGTTTTGATAGTATATAGTATAAAATAAGAATTTATTTACAACCCTAACATGAAATTTGCAGACGTAAATGTAGGAAGCAAATGCTAATTATTCGAAGTCAGTAACAAGTAAGTATATCGAGAATAAATAAAGATCAAGGATAGAGGCAACCTTTTATTTGAAATTTTACTTTCCAGGAGTAGTAAGTAGTTCTCGATTTGACCAATGAACTAATGTTATATACTTAGCACATAACACATATTAGCACATATTATATAAAATAACTTGCCTGATGTACACTTTTAGTTTTACGAATTATTATTCATATTTTCTTAAAAAACATATGGATGGGAAGAACTTACAAATTTGCTTTTATAGTAGACAAAAGTTTAATGATGGATGTTTTAAACTAAACCCCGCATCAAAATATCATTAATAACTTTAGACATAATAGGTTCTTTCTCAAAAATATGGATATCTCTGGTTTTACTGGTTAGATTTTAAAAATTCAAAGCATCAATTATTTGTATCAATGAAATTTAATATTGCATTTTTTAAAAATACGAATGTCAGAGCGATTCTAAAAATTTGAAAAATTTTCAAAGTAAAAAAGATGGCTAAAATTTGTATTCAAAAATGTTTTCTCTACAAATTTTGAAAGCAGAGATAAAAACCTGCAACTTGAGTCTTAGAACGTCAACATTGGTGCGCGATCTCAACAAGAAAATATTTTCAACATCGGTCCACATCAACTTCTGGACAATACTTTTAGCTCTGATTTGTTAAATTTTCACGAAAGTTGATTTTTTCTGGAAAATGTTTTCGGGTTTAAAGGAGTAAGTTGGTTTCTCTGTTTCTTTTTACATTTTGAGCCTAGATTTTATTATTTTGACAGATCGATAGATAACTTTACTGCCCACAGTTTTTAGCCCAAACATTTCTTTCTATTTTTCCCAGAAATAAAAGTTATTAGGAAAAAAATCCTGTTGCTTAGTCTAATGCAACAAACTGATGCATGTGACTTGATGAGAAAATGGGAAAATGTGCGCTTTACTTTTGTGTTTCTAACTCCTTTTATTGCAAATCGCATTGCCCCTTATAATTCTATATTAATGTGTTTACGACAAGAACACATCTTTAAAATTTAATATCAATTGTATTGTCCAATAAATGTTTCAAATATACCAGCATACCACCATTTTAAAAAGAAGAATTGAAATACAATTACACATTATTGTTAGTGCATGGGTGGCTACATATAACTAGTTACTATATTGTTATAATTCGGTACTTGTAGTATAATCAAAGAGTAGAGTACCTGTTAAGTATAATATTAAATTAATAGAATTTGGTATTTTATTGGGCGTCCCGTGTTATTAGAAATGGTTTGGTTTAATTTCTTATTTCGTTCCCTCGTTATATTTTCTCATTCATAAAATAATTCTGAGTGAAGAGCGGAGCTTAAACTATAATAAATCCAGAGGGAGCTCGTATCAGTGTAACATTTGTTGAAAAATGTGCCTTTGCACGGTTCCGTGCTATACATGTTTTTGCAAAAAGTATTATGTTTTTTGGAAAAGTAAAAATAGTACGATACACAGAAAACATGAATGATGGTTTGTATCGAGTCCTTTTTCTCATATTTTGATTCTAAATATTAAAAAAAAATCATCAAATCTCGCAATTTACTGCTAATTAAAACAAATCTTATTAATTAATACCACTTTTTTAAAAATATTAAAACGATACAAACCTAGATTGATATGTTTTCTTCTATTTTTCGCTTGTACAAATTTCGTAATTGCAATGGTCTAATTTTAATTTGTCGCGGACGGTGCGGCGTTTTAGACTAATTTATTTCTGATTTTTAGACGGCATACCCACTCTTAATATGATATAAAACCACATCTTTTCATTAGAAAAGTTATTTTGTAGCTCTATCAGTGGCGTCTCTGCAAATATGCTTTCTGATATTCTTTACAGAAAAGTACGCCACTGACATTTTTCCACAATGATATTTTTTCTGATTAGCTTGATAAATTCTAAATGAAAACGGCCTCTTGCGTTTTTCTCGTCAGACACACAGTTTTTGAATAAACAACTAGTTCAAATTGTTTAAATTCAGCTAGTTTCAATTTGAATTATTCAAATGCAATTAATTTCAATTTGAACTTAATTGTTTTAATCAGGAACTGTTCGTCTGACGAGAAAAACGTTGGAAACCTTTTTCATGGAGTTGACCAGGCTAATGAGACAAAATACCCACATGGAAAAATGTTAATGGCGTCCCACTTTTTTGTTAAAAAATATCAGAGGGCGTGTTTGCAGGGACGTCATTATATTTATTATTATGTGTATATGGTTGCTAAATAAAACAGACTTTTGCCCCGCCACGGCCGCACCGTTATCGGTGCCGCATGATGAAACAGCCCACGTTATTTCCATATATCCCGTTAGAAAAACGCTTACAAAAATCCAAACAATTATTTTTATCATTGTTGGACGGCTCATGGCTAGGGGATGCTTTATGTGGATGGAATATCATATTGTGTATATTTTTCCGTACACTTGATGCTGATAAATGAAGTGCTGAGGCTTGTCGAATCGAGCTCCGTGGAACCTGAACAATAGCCGAGCTATTCTTATCAATTTTTGAATTTCGTAGTGCGGACTGATAGCGGAGCTGCACTTCGGTTCCCAATTTCTATCAATTGCTAACTTTCCACACACTGCCTGATAGGAATTCGGTTGAGAGTTTCCGACATTGAAAACTATTGTAAAAGTCATGTTGAGCTTTGATCACGTCAGTTTCACTCAAACTTAAATGCGTAATATATGTTGCAAAATTGTGGACGGTTTAATCTCAGTCTTCAAACAATTAAGTAACAAGGGTTAAAGATAAAAAATTGTCAAATTGCATTTTCGGGGGTTATTATATACAGGGTGTACCAGTACTCTGTGTACGTGGAGTTTCTATTGTAGGCTTTTGTGGTCAAGATATATGAATTTAAAAACTATATACCAAAACAGACTTTTCCTAAACAAAAAAACCAAAAAAATCCTATGTGAGTCGTTAGTATTATCCAAATTTAATTTCGGTAGTGTAATTTATGGCCCCTGCATCTATGCTGAAGATGCCCGCAGAATACAGGTGATACAGAACTCCTGCCTACGGCTAATATTTGGTATTAGGCGTGGGCAACATATCTCACACAAGCTTAAAGAGGTAGGTTGGTTAAATATGTCCAGGCGACGTCAACTGCACTCCGCATGTCTTTTTAAAAAAATTATAGAAAATAAAATAACTGCATATCTTCATAAAAAAATAACATATAGAACAGACGTCCATAACCTAAATTTGCGACATAAAGGTACACTCACCCCACCCTCTCATCGTACGGAACTATTCAAAGCCTCATTTACTTACCAAATCGCTAATATATACAACTCGATTCCAACGGCCATAAAAAATAAGTCTATTATATCCTTCAAGCGTCATTATAGGCAATTGTTATTAGCAGAGCAGGGTAACTCCTTGAGTTGTTGATTAGAGAAAATAGATCTGAGCATGCCCTGGACCAATGTTATTCCCTTTCCGTGTTACATAATTATACGTTACTTGCAGGTGTGTATGTATGGTGTGTATGTATGTGTAATGGATGTCTGTATGTGTATTTGTGTATGTGCTTATATGGATATGTTTACTAGTGTACAGCTTAAGATGAAAAACAGAAGTCATGCAGCGCATGACTACCTGATCTTCGGCTTTTTCCAATAATTGTATTATTTTTTTTTTTTGCAGAAACTGTATATTATTTAATTTTTTTTTTATACTTGTATTGGAAATAAAGACCTTTTATTATTATTATTATTATTATTATATGTCGATTTAAGCAAAATTTCTGTTTCAAATTTCCTTGTTTAACCGCTAGTGGACATCAAGGTATTACTGAAAGCGATGGCCAGATTGAACAGTTATTGTGAAAAACAACTTCATTTGACAAGTCTAAAGTCCCTGCCTCGTAGTTTCTACCACTAATGATTACTTTATAGTTATGCAACTTCTACGTAGCTTTCGTGGTACATGGGAACGTGGTAGTCACCAGTGGGATGACTTTCGGGTTTGCAGAACCTGAAGGTGGTAAACTATAGTAGCAGCGACTAACTCGCATCACTGAAATGTGACTTCAAAGTTGCACTCACCTTCAAGTAGCTTTAATAGTTGCCGCGACGTTCTGGGAACCTTCACTATTTCTTTAAAGTAGTGGAACTTGTAAGTATTATTCATAGGTGTTAATGACGTTACTGCTACCTACAGAACTGTGTACGGTTACTACAAAGTACACATCACCTCTGAAATTTACCATGAAGTAAATTTCACCATCTAGTTCCCAATGTTGACCATAGATAAAGTTAATGCAACAAACATAACCTATATAATATGTTTGCCTAACCTAGACTAGAATTATATGCTGCTATATTCATGCTGTGCAACATTTTATGTTCAAAATAAGGCAACAAAATTTAATATTTCAACACAGTTTTATTACACCTACCTTTTCTTCATGAACCATAATTTCACAATTGACTAATAAATTTAATTTATCGCAATTTCTTCACCAAATACAACAAATGAATACATAAAAAGTAGTGTTAAGTTCCGAAGAACAATAAAAAATAAGTTTGGGCATCTAGTGTGTCATATTCTCGCATGACATTACATATTTTAAAAACAATATTTTCATTAAAAAATGCATATTTTAAAGGCGCGTGGTTAGATTCGGACGTTTTATCATTATGTTTGTCAGTAAAATTGCATTCGTTTTAATTGTGACCCTTAGACCACTGAAAAATAGCACAAGTTTTGTTGTCTAATATTACCTTCTGATATTCTATTAAATTTCTGAGTTAGGGAAATGAACAAGAACAAGAATCATATGTAAGAATGAAACATAAATATAATAAGATCGGTTGCAAGACATAGAAGGGGCAGCATCGATTTGAAAGAGTAGGGAGTGGTAAAGTTTTCTGAAAGTTGCGGCGTCTACGCCGCCACGTCGCCGCTCCGGAGCAACAACGTCATTGGAACGTAGCCAGTCAAGTTCTAGGAACGTGGCTGGAACGTCATCTTCACCAAAAAATATTCCCCATTTTGGTCATAAACATGTATTAGGAACGTTCCTATTACGTGCCTGCCTAGTACCAAAACACTTCAAAGTGCCTACAATAGTCATTGCTACGTTCCCACGACTAATTGTGCTAGTTGGGATTAGACATATAAACCATTTACAAGGGAAAAAAATTTGCACTGTTGGTGCTGTTTATTTCTATTATAACGTTATAATGTCATCTGTACAGCGCCGTCGAGAGAAAATCGGTGCCCGGGAGTGCTAACATGCGGGCCGCCACTCTCAGATCTTCGATAAAATTTTGAAGAAGGGGGGGGGGGTGGAATTCCTTACAATAAAATATTTATTTATCTCAATGATTGCAATTTTGAAAAGCAGGGGGTGATTCCTTGCGATACCATTTTTTACCTCAGCTGAAATTTCAAAGTAGTATACCATACAATGGCATTTCGGAAAGCGGGGGTATTACTACTTCTTATGATTCAATACTTCCATCTACGATTTTCCACATAGAAAATGTATGTATTACCTATCCCTTACAATTTACAAAGAAGTATACCTTCTCTTGCTTCAACTAATGCAAATACAGTCAAAATTAGCATATGCATCTCCATCTCCTAGGATCCGGGCGCCTTCAAAAGCTCCGGGCCCAGGGGGGAACACCCCGACCCCCCCCCCTCTCGCCGGGATTTCATCTGTACAAGAATATAAGTGTGTCACATTTAAATTTGATTATACAGAGGATTTCAAAGGTTTTGTTAATTTTGATGCTCCGTAGCGGCTATATCAGCCACTTAAAAAAGAGACAAATTTAGTTAAATCTATTTATTTTATAGAATCATAAACATATTACCAGAAACCTGGTAATTATTCTAACTTTTACAAATTTAAAATCACAGATAAGTTTGAAACATATAAGAAAAAAAGATATGCCCATGAACTTTAGAAAAAGACGCACTGAAGAGACAAAAATGTCGAAACACGTGTCTGTGGATGTTCTAAAGTTCTGTGTTAGTGCTCTATCGGTAAGTGCTTTTGTTTTGATTATCTGTAGTTTTGTATAAGAAGGAGATATGTTTTAAAATTCATTTGATTCTATTTTATAGAGCCTTTACAGATACGGGAAGCTGCATTTGCATCTAATTATATCGACTATTTATTTTACTCGCAATATTGAGACACCCTGAATAGTTCAAAGGTGTAAGAAAATCCCTTTTAGACTTGTCACTGAGTAGTTAGTACGGAAGAAAAATAGGTACTATACTCCGTTCTCCAAAGAGATGCAGTAAGGCCACTCCCCATTTTGCTTAGACCATTGAGGGCAACAACCAGCTTCACACGCTACAAATTTATAAAAGCGGCAAAATTCAAAAATTATTGAATGGTATAATAGATTGTATATATTCTTTTATATTATTACAAGTGAGAACCAGCGAGGAGCAGTTGTTATTCAACAAATACACTTTTGAGCAATACTGATTGTGTAAATTAAGTGTAAATAAATCGGTGGAGAAAGGAGTTGAGCTTGATTCATAATTAATTTGACAAGAATGAACTTTTAACCTGGAAAATATAAAGTGGTTCTGACATTTAATCAATATTATAAATCGTTTTTATTGCGTACCTTGATACACACAAATATGCACCACAGTATTGAAAAACGCTGTTTTATTAGATGAATAGGAATAACAGCAAATAACAACAGTTATTTCTAAAAACCATACATCAGATTTGAGGCTGAAAACGATTTGTCTCGGAGAACAAATACCCTAGTTGGTTGTAATATGGGTTTTAAAAATTCAACCAATAGAAGTATTATATTTAAATTTAGCGCACATTTGTGGGAAGTGGCTTAGCAGAATCTCTTGGGCGAACGGAGCATAGCATTTTTTAAAAATGTTTCTTTTGTGTTTAAATCTATTCTAATATGACAGTAGGACAAAAATTGATTAAGTGTCTGAAAACCTATATTTTTTGTCTGTCACCTGAATCTTTCTTCTATGCATAGAGCGGCGACTAAAATTCGCTTAAGGTGGCCATTCCCTAGAAAGAGACATCCGATAGGGAAATATTTATTATTTTTGCCCATAACTTTTTTTTCTTAGTACGTATATTTAAAAAAAGTATAAGAGTACCTAAGTAGAACTATAACAAGACTATTACTATGAATTTTCACTCAATAATTTCATAGGTTTGCAAAATAGCTCGATTTAAAACTACGAAATAGGAAGGTTAACACAATTTTTAAATTTAAATCGAGCTATTTTGCAAACCACTAAAATTAATGAGTGAAAATTCATAGTAATAGTCTTGTTATGGTTCTACTTAGGTACTCTTATAGTTTTTTTAAACATACGTACTAAGAAAAAAAAGTTATAGCTAAAAATAGTAAATATTTCCCTATCGGATGTCTCTTTCTAGGGAATGGCCACCTTAAAATGATTTGAAGTACAACAAATAATGAGAAGATTGAGCAAAAGAAAACCTTTCTACTCCTAGTAGCAGATCCGAAGTTATGACGTTTCAAATAAGCATACAAGATTTCGCCAATGCTTCCCATACTTCACCAAAAATTGTGCCTACTTCATTTTAGGTAGGCCAAGTGGCAAGCAGTTTTGAGAGTGACATGATGCTGATAAATATCTAATCGCTTTAAATACTTTATTTGGATGTTACTAGAGGCACAATTTTCCCCACTCTCCTCCCCCTAAGCGTTGACTATTGTGATTCATGGAAGATACAAACAAACGCTTTACTTGCAGCAACCCATTTTTGGGTCGTAGGATGGAAAAAATCAATCTCTGAATTTCTTACGATTTCAATTTATTGTCTTTCAAATCAGTATCTAGGTGTAACGTAGAGCGACTTAAAAATATTGATTAATTTAAACATTTTCTTTGGCAAAGACTGAGTCGATTGAGGCAACAACAAATCTGTGATAAGGGCGCCAGTAGTGCTTTTTGGTTTGTGATGACTTCCCACTCTCAGTGATTGTCGTTGTGTTTGTGTTAGCCTATATGCGCTTTACTGATTTTTGTCTCAAAATTAACAATTTTCGTCACTCTTAGAGATAAGCTCTCTAGAATCTGTGTTCTAGTCAGTACCTTGAGCAGACGTGAGAAAACATGTGAAATTATTTAAAATTCAGTTGCTGATTCAAACCACATAAATCAAAGTTAAACTTAAAATGAAGTAGTTACATAATAAAACTGAATTAGATCGACTTATCACCCATGATAAGTGGGACACATTACACCAGTGAAGTCAATCTAATAATCGACTGCCACAAGAAAGGTTCAAATTTCCTTAAAGAATATGTTTTAATTATGATTTGGGGCTGGAACTGGGTGTGGAATCGGGTATAGAGTTGTCGGTCTGCTCTGTCTCTGTCGAACTCTTATGTCGGGTAGTGCACTTTTAATGAATATAGCTTATAATTAGCACTTTCTCAGAAACACTTCTTAATAATTAAGACCGTCGATGGATTCTATGAGTATTCGGACAAGTACACAGACATGGCGGGATCAAAGGTGACCCGCGGAAAGTAATTGTCCGACTCACGCCACAGAATCGCACGTCGGTCACAAATCTTATAATTAGTGGATCAATAGGAAATCGAATTCAAAATGCATTCTCATTTGTTGAAATAATTCATAAAATGTAAAAAATGTAAATATTCAATACTTAGCTAATGTGTATAACGCAAACATCAAAGAGCACCACCATGGCAAGCCGTTACCTCCCGTAGGAGTGTAACTCATTCAGCGTCGAGAGAACTATGACAATCGACTGTACAAAAAGATTCAGACTCCCAATTAGTAATATTTGTAAAATGTATGCAAAACTTTTTGAAAATTATTCACTTTGAATTTGACACTAAAATGATCGAAATGATTGTTAAGATGCTTAAAGAAGCTATCTATATGTGTCCGATGGTTTTCCTGCTTTTATAAACGTACTAACGGCATCGAACACAAATATACTTTTTTTCCGTCGACTCGCCTTCGAGCGATTAGTATGGCGTTGTCCGCCTGAGCCGGGATAAAAAGTATTTTGTGTTCCTCGGAATCGACCCTCGGACTTTGAATTCTTTGACAATTTTTCTGTACGTTTTTGGCGTTTTGTATGACGATTATGCTCCAACGCTTTGATGAAAATTAAATGAGGATTTTGGTTTTTATTGGAAAAACCGTCCCATTGATTTTTTCCTGAATTTTGACGTTTAAAATAGCTACTCACTACATCCTGACTTGTGAACCACCAAATTCGTGGTACTTTCGAAAAACCAAATTCGTGGTACTTTCGAAAAATTCATCTCAAGGAGCGGTTTTCTGCTTTATTTACGTCTTGTTGTATTTTTATAAAAATATTTTTTTGAGATTTTCAAAAAATTGAATTCGTTGTACTTCGAAAAATTTGTTGTGCGGAGCTGTTTTCCCTCTTATGCAATTTTATTCGTTGTACTTTCGAAAAACCAAATTCGTGGTACTTTCGAAAAGTTCATCGGGCGCTGGAGCGGTTTTCCGCTCCGTGAAACTTGAAATTTTTGGAGTACTTTTGAAAATTCGAACGACAGAGCCCAAAGGCGATTGACCGTCGTCCTCGAGATAAAAAATTTTTCTAAGTCAATAGTTTGGTCAGTGAAATAATTTTTTACGTGGATTTCGATTTAATATGGTGCCAAAGGTGTTTAGAAGTATTTTTACTGATTTAAATATTATTTTTTCATGGGACTTTTGTCTGAATTTACTTTTTTAGTAAATTGGATATTTTTTCAAATGGATCATTTTACTTGGTTCAATAACAATGGCACCGGCTTATTTCGAAGTGTTC
Source organism: Stenurella melanura (assembly GCA_963583905.1). Taxonomy (NCBI): domain Eukaryota; kingdom Metazoa; phylum Arthropoda; class Insecta; order Coleoptera; family Cerambycidae; genus Stenurella; species Stenurella melanura. The sequence continues at coordinate 151,877,291 of OY757312.1, forward strand.
ATAATATAAACCTTCCTCCCCTCAGTAATAATGGACCATTCTATATTATTTTGCGCTTTACATCGATAGAAGAAGCTAGGCATGAAGGTAAAGGAGATTGGTGTAAAAATAAATCACTAGGGAGCAGGGCCGTCGAGATAAAATTGGGGCCCGGGGGTGGTAACATATGGGCCCCTCCCATCGCAATCAAAATTTGCATGTGCATGTCCAATTTTTCCCACATTTCAGAGATTAGCGTGGAATCCGGGCCTCTCAAAAACTCCCGGCCCGGGGGAAAACACCCCTGACCCCCCCCCCTCTCGACGGGCCTGCTAGGGAGTTATAATAAATCACGCTATTTGTTTATGGATACTATTACATGTTCAAAAGTAGTTTAGTAATTAGTATATAATTTAATAAGAGTAGATAAATTATTTTATAAAATAAAATATTAGCATCTTATTTTCCCTATTGAGGTCTTTTCGCATGTGTATTGACCTAAGTACCTAATTTTTTGAGAAACTTTAGAGGACAAATTTAAGACTCACAAATTCACGCATCTTCAAACTTGTAATGCACACCATATGAAGTTTAACTTTCCACAGTACTATCAGTGTAGATCTTGTATATCGTAGTATTTTATCTACTGTTGTAAAAAAACAAAAGTCAGTATCATTGGAGAGAAAATAATGAAGACAAATACTTGACATCAATTTCTATTTAATCTTAGGGGATCTAGATATTCGCTAATTAGTGAACAATGTAAATTTATCATTCTTAATTGTCTGCAGTTCTTTCTACGTCTTTTTGCGTTCGGAAATGTCCGTCTTAACTTAAATTAGTTCTTCAATAACAACGTTTAATACATTTCATTTATATTTGGATCAAAGTTTATTACTGTCGCAATATTTTGCCTTGAATATGGTTAGGGTAGGATGAGGCACTTCTTCCGGTGACTTTTTTTCTCACTTGAATGGCTGTGATAATTTGTTTTTGAAAATGTTTTTAATATTACATAGGATGTAGTTTCTTTTCATTTAGCATAGATATTCATAAAATGGACTATACATTTAAAGTTATTTTTCGAAAATAAATTAATTTAATGTTGTCTTATTTTACCTAATTACGAATGGTGTGTATAGATTGTAAATTGATTAAGGGTCCCTTCGACCCCTCTGCCTTTCTCCACCTCTATTTAATAGACGTTTCGTAAATTATTCTATAATTAGTTATTGCCCACGTTTTTTGTATGCACGGTAACTTAAGAGAGATAACTCTTATCGTATTGACATTTCGACAGTAAGCTAGTATTAGCTAGAGAAAGAGCCCTATTGTTTTTGAACAAAATCGATCAGTAAATAATAGAGTTATTAATTATTTCAATTCAAAAGAAATCAAATTTTTTTGTTTTGTAATGAAACAAAAAATGTACAAATCTACGAAGGGCATCCCATGGAATGTGCGATAATTATATAAAAACCGCTGCCTATGGAATCACTACTTCCACATCCAGATTTTCCATCCAAGTCTCTTTAAAGAAAAACTTCTTGACTATATTTGCACTTTAGTATGTGCAAACCAATGGTCATAGAATTTTAATAATATTTGAGGCAGATGTTATAAAAAAATTTGAGGCGTCGGTTTCAAGCATATACGCCAAAAATGAACTTTCTGGACTCTTATTAGCTTGCTCTGATCATTTTTCCCAATTACAATCCCCCACCCTTGAACGAAATTATGTCAATCAGACGTCATTACAATACATATGTGCACCAAATTTCAAGCGAATACATCAATTTTATTTTGTCAACCCTTTTATTAATGAAGTGGTAGTGGAAGAGGTGGTGGAGGGGTTGAAAATTACTATAAAAAAATCGGAGGCCTTGAGTTCTAGTATATACACCAAATCCCAAGTTTGTGTTCTCTTACCACCTTGCTTTTCTTATTTTCCCCTATTGAGTCCTATTCAACCCTCAACTCTTCAACGGAATCATCTCAAAACATAATCTAGTTCCAGGTGTCGTTATAATATATAAGTGTACCAAGTTTCAAGTGAATACCTTAATTTTATTTTACCAACCCCTTTAATAATGGAGTGGGGCAATGGAAAATATTATAAAGAATCTGAGGCCTTGGCTTCTATTACATATACCAAATACCAAATTTTTGTACTTTTACCAGCTTGCTTTACTTATTCTTCCCTATTTACCCCCCCCAACTCTTAACCGGATAAGTTAAAAAAACAATCAAGTTTCAAATCTCGTTGCAATACATACGTGTATAAAATTTCAGGTCAATCTCTCAAGCCGTTCCAGAGATAACTTGCGCACTAAAGAAGTTACAGACAGGCAGACAGACAGATAGGCCGACACAGACATTTTATTCGCTCAAATTTAAAATCTCGATGTTTCATGACATTCTAAACCTATTTCAACACGAACAATTTTTGAAAATTCTTTTACAATTATTATACTCCCACTTAGTCCACGGAAATTAACCAAAATAAGGAGGAACCTGAACAAAGTTAGTAAAAATAAGAATTTTTATACAGACATTCTTTGAGGTGTTCCTAACCCAAATCCACAAAAATCATCAAAATCCCAACATGGCTACCCAATATATTGAGGTCAAAGTTTTTTGCAATATACCACTTTATACTAAGGGGAAATTGTTTATATGGCTTATATACAATAAATATCGGTAAATGAACGTGCCATTCAGAACATCTTAACAAAAATTATTAAAATTGCTAATTGTACCCGATTTTAACCAGGTAAAGTATATACTGGGTGTAATTAGTTTCATGTCATTAAAAAAAAAAACTGGTGGTAGGGAACGACAAGACAAACAAAAAAAACCATAATAACATGGGGTCTAAAGCTCATAGTTTTGGAGAAAAAAAAATAAACAAAAATTTCGCAAGTTTTCAATAAAATCTTTTGAGAACTGCTGGAATATTGAGGTAGATTTAGATCGTCGCGCGTGTCTTTGCCTATGATACTCAATATTTGTGTAGATAGCTATAAAATGTCGGCGGTCTTTTGCGGTGCGGTAAATAAGATGAAAGACGTTGACGTTTTCTGAGTGTTTAGTAGATCTGATCTGAAGAAAACTATACTCTGACTGTCCCTTGTGCAATATTTTAGTTTCTGTGGGTGTTTCGCTTTTTACACGTCTAACCCGCCGTTCGTTGTTTTTGTTATTTTTGAATCTCGGGTCGCTGTGTATTTATAGTGAAGATTTATTTTATTGACTTTACCGTTCAAGTCGTTAAATTCTTGATTACGTACAGACACAACTTACTTGTTCGTTCTTTTTGTATTCCGTTTTCGATTTTGGACCAAGTTTTTCTTTTATTTTTCTTTATTGACAACGTTCGTTGATAGTTTATTGTTTAGTGTTGAACGGAGTACGTATGTTCTTAATTCGATGTAGAGAACTGTGTATTGATGCAGATGCAGATTTCGAATAATTTACTTAGGTAAGCTTTTAACCCAGGACACTCATTAATCCAATATTTTGTTCCAAATTAAAAGAGACACATGTAAAGAAATGCTCTGTTTAAACTTACGGCCATTATTTGCTTGCAGTTGTGCAGGAAAAGATAACGAATTATTTGCCTCTTTATAATTGCCTCAGTTCGGTTGAGGCGGTCCATTAAAGGCGGTCGATGATCCAAGGCCTTTGCACTTTTATATGACAATTTAAAAGTTGTATAATTGTGAACTACAAGTTCATTGACCAACAAAGGCAGTGGTTCTCAATTATTTTCTACATTAATATTAAAAAAATATATTAAAAAGGTTGACGTAGGTCAGTTTTTTTCAAAGTGCCCCTAGAGGGAAAAGTCAAAGGTTTTTTGTTTCTCTAGTCAGTCCCCATTACTAGTTTTTATTAATGACATGAAACTGATTACACCCTGTGTTTTTATAAAATCGATCAATGAACAGCTAACTCACTGTTAATAATAATTTGTTGATTAGCTATTTCTTAATAAACAACTTATAAACAATTTGTTAATTAACAAGTTGACACAAAAAAAAGTTTGTTGCGTATTCAAAATTATAGTCGATTTCGAATAATTTGCACTTGATAAACACGAAATTTGAGTCAAAATTTACATTAATTGTTAATAAACAATTTGTTAATTAACAAATTGGCACCGAAAAATAAAACTTTTTAGGTATTTGAAATTATAGTCTATTTCGGATAATTTGAACTTGATAAATACGAATTTTTAGTGAAAATTTTTGATTACGAATCGAATAAGCTCAAAATCGGTGCTTAAGGTGGCCATTCCCTAGAAAGAGACATCCAATAGGGAAATATTTATTATTTTTGCCCATAACTTTTTTTTCTTAGTAGGTATATTTAAAAAATATATAAGAGTACCTAAGTAGAACTATAACAAGACTATTACTATGAATTTTCACTAAATAATTTCAGTGGTTTGCAAAATAGCTCGATTTAAAACTACGAAATAGGAAGATTAACACAATTTTTAAATTTAAATCGAGCTATTTTGCAAACCACTAAAATTATTGAGTGAAAATTCATAGTAATAGTCTTGTTATGGTTCTACTTAGGTACCCTTATAGTTTTTTTTAATATACGTACTAAGAAAAAAAACTAAAAATATTTCCCTATCGGATGTCTCTTTTTAGGGAATAGCCACGTTAAGAAAAAAAAATTACGAATCGATTCCGCCATTTACTGGATTACAAGGTCAAAATTAAAAAAAAAAATCGGTAAAGTTATTTACACAGAACTTCCGTCGTTATTTGTGCATGGCGGTCACTGTAAAAAATCATTAATTACGAAATGACATTGAGAATACAGAACGGAATATAGTTATTGCTATTATTACAAAAAAACCTGATAAATTTTGGTCAAAAAAATATACAGAGTGCTCATCCAACAGCAAAAGTTCAATACTAAATAACAGGTGCCAAATATGGAAGGCTTGCGCAAATACCTTTACAAATGTCCACCATGACTGAATTATTTCTTGGGATGCCATTATTCAAATATTATTGCCATCTGTCACATTTTCAATTCCACATTCACGTAATGGAGTGGAAGTATAGTGGTGGTTAAAAAATATAAAAAATTTTCAAAACTTTTTATTTTTTTAATAGGTTTAGAATGTCACGAAACGCGAAAATTTTAAATTTGAGCAAAAAAAAATTTTTCCCTCTATTCTAGTTAATATTTTTTCCAAAATGGTGAAAGGATGTAGCAAATTCTTTTTTCCGAAATAGGTTTTAAATGTCATGAAACGTGGAAATTTTAAATTTGAGCAAAAAAACATTTCGTCTATTCTATAATAGTGATAAATAGATTACTTAAACATGTTTTCAAATTTTTTTTTTAATTTTTCAAAAACATATTTAAATTTGTTTGAATAATTTTAGAATGCCATGGAAACGTGGAAATTTTAAATTTGAACAAAAAAAAATTTTTTTTTTAGTGTTAAAAATTTTTTCAAAAATTAAAATTTTTTTATTTCAGAAATAGGTTTAGCGTGTCATGAAACGTGGAAATTTTAAATTTGAGCAAAAAAATTTTTTTCATCTTGGTAAAAATTTTTTCTAAAATGGTGAAAAAAATTTTCAAAAATTTTTTTTCCCGAAATAGGATTAGCGCGTCATGAAACGTGGAAATTTTAAATTTGAGCGAAAAAAAATTTTTTTCACTATTTATTCCGTTTAGACGGTCCACCCTGTATATTTTCCAGTGAAATTTCTACCATTTCTGCGCTGACAGTAGCGTCAACTACCTACCAAATTTGACTGCTCTCAGTCAAGTAGTTTTTTAGTAAATGCACCAACAGACAGACAGACAGACAGACAGACAGACAGACAGACTGACGGAATTGAAAAACCTATATTTTCGGAATCTACGTGTTCTGAAACGTCAAAATCCGAAAAAATCTCGGAGGGTGATTTTTTCTCGAATACAATACTTCCCTTCGGTATGCGAGGGAAGTAAAAATGGTTTTCAGAGAGCAATAAAGTTAACATGAAAGTTGTAGAGAATTCAATTATATACAAAATTGGTATTTTCTTTGGTAAAACCTCGTCCTTTTTGAGATATTCTAGGTCAAAGTTTAAAAAAAAACCTGTTTTTTGCAAATATCTGTATGTAGACATCGTCCGGTCTATTGCTCTCTGATTCTTTTGGCGCGAGATATTCGCGAAAAATCATGTTTTTGAAACTGTGACCTTGAATATCTCGAAAAGACCTGGTAAATAATAAGAAGGACGACTTGTAGATAATTTAATTCTCTACAATTTTCACAATGACCTCGTGGGTATCCGATGCACAGGACGCGAGATATTTGCAAAACACTTTGACCTTCAATATCTTGGGTAACCGTGTTGGAATTTTTATGATTTTTGTGGATTTGGGTTTGGGCCACCACCACCAGATTTTTACTAATTTTGTCCAGGCCAAATGCTAATTTCCGTGGACTGACTCCACCACGTGGATGTAGAAAATATTTAAATAAGGCAGTATATAATGAATATTTAAAAAAATAAAATAACTGGTTTTATATTGTATGAATTTTTCATTGAATATAAATTATTCTGTAGCGCCAACACCTTGGAATAATTAAAATGCAAACCCCAGGAAACGAAAGAATTTCCTACCCACATAATACAATCGTCATGGGATTTTCACTAAAATTATTAGTGACTATTCGAACCTATATCTACGAGGAAATTGTTGTTCTATTTATTAAAATATTCGTTATATACTGCCTTTTTTAAATATTTCCTACCCTTAAATAGGGGTGATTTTTGCATTTTTTCAAAAAAGTGAAAATATGCTCACCTTTAATATTCTCAAAGTTTAATTTGAGCCCTACGGGATTTATTTGGCTCTTTCCTTGGCCCGCTATCTACTATGCAAAAACAGGCGAATTTTAAACCTTTTTTGCGGTCACTCTTTCAGCAAACCAGCGACTCTGGTTTGGTTTAGTCTAGCACTTATCACATTTTCAAGAAAAAGTGTGATCTCATAAAAAACAATTTATGCTTGACGTGTCTCTAAAATGTCTACTTTTATTAAAAGCATAACAACACTGACTAAAAATGCAACTGACTCCATACAGGTGTTTGAAAAGTAAAAATAAAAATTGGAAGGAAATAATTGTAAGGGAAATAAAAAACTCGTAAGAAAATTGTTCCAAATTGAATTGACTACGGAATTAACATTTTCATTTAATGAATCAACCATTAGTTCAAGTGGAGGGCTTCTACCTCATTAAAACGGCTTGTCTAGAAAAAAGGATTATGTATCGCGAATTATCGAATCCTTGGAGCCTAAGCAACGTAGGGGTTTTAATAGGATTGGATCTTTCTTACACTCCTTATGTTTTCCTATTCGTTTTTGTTTTTACTTTCCAGTATTTCAGAGAAGAGTAAAGTGGGTTTATGCTATTTATAAAATAATGACAAGAATAAATCCTCTTTATTAAGAAAACAGAAATACTTATCTTCCTTAATTATGTACTGTTGAGTATTCTGGAACGTTAGTATATGTTTTGTTGAGATTTGAGACTTTGTAACCTCCCGGAAACGCACCTTAATCTTAGTAGTAGTTGATTTATTTTTTCTTCAGTTATTAAACTATGGACGACACGTTTTCCGAATATGAATATACTGCCAACTAAAAGCAGGTGCTACGTGAAGTTTCTGGCATATTTTATAGTTTTTAATTTTATCTTACAAGGTGAGTAGCTAGAGCGTGGACAATTAATGAGTCAAATACATAAAGCGAGGCAAATCATTTTCTTTGCATAATAAGAATCCTTCTATACTGTGGCTAATGAATGTTGGGCGTTGCGTCATCACTGGTACGTCACTTATAAGCATATGGTTCAAGGCGGCTGAGCATGTAAGGCCCGGTTGTACCAAAAGCAAGTTCAAGCTAAGTTTAACTGAACGACAATTCTACGATGAACTCAGTTCAGGAGCAATTATGTTGTACCATCAGTTTTAAACGTTCGTTCGGTTGAACTTGATTTCATCGCTTGTTGGTACTACTGGATCAGAGTATGGCACATAATTCTCTAACAGAAGAAGAAGATTCCACGGTGATTAACCTTACTTTATTTATACTTATTATGTACAATAAGGAAATTAAACATTTTCTTTGTCTATGTTCTTTACTATTTGTTTATACCCAACTGTGTTATGATGTTATAAGTTTTTTTTGAGATGGCATAGAAAAAATTGTCAGAAAAAAACGACAAATTTCTCGGCATCTGAAGAATAATTTTTAATGTTACTCATTCAAAAATACAAAAACATTTAGATTGTAAAGGCACTGATATGTACATACTAGCCAAGAAATATGCTACATGGAAACACTAACAAGGGAATTTGACTGCAGTAGCGAACAACAGTTTAGAACTCTTCATCCACTAAAAATAAAATACGAAAATATGAAAAAGCGTGCAAAACAAAAATATGCAGATGGAAAATTGAAAATTCGAGAGATGGGGGATGGCCCAACGTATTCATCTGCAATTTTGCTTATTACGAATCTTACAACAGTTTCCCCAGTCTGAACCTCGCATGGAATTCTGTATTATTCCATTTATTGAAATGATTGACGCGATGCTCATAATGTTGCCGGCATCTTCTATTCAACATAATATGCACCAACTCCATAAAATCCTCATCATCCGTTAATTCATCAAACATATCTTTTGCAGCTTGTCCCTCCATCATTTAAAAGTCGCACGTCAGAAAGGCTAGAGGTTAAATGAGTATACAAACATTCGAATATTTGAAATCTCGGCAAATAACAATTTAGTTTAGATTAAGTTAGGTTATGTATGGGCTTGAACTACTTGAACTTTCCTTGAACCAACCAAAAGGACCGATCAACGAAATTGTTCTTGATCCACTGTAGAACGCTTGAACCATAATGGTATAACTTAAATTCATTACTTGATCTCTGTTCAGCAGTGAACCAAAGTTCAACAAGATGGTACATCCGAGCCTAAGAGACGCATTTACTGTGCGCGTGCAATAAAGACATCAGCAGATTGCAATGTCTGTGATACATTCAATGAGTGATGACGCAACGCCTAACATTCGTTAGCCAGAGTATATTTATATTAATAAAAATTTAAGCAAAATCTTTTGCTCTTAGGTAAAAGCAAATCCTTATTAAGTTGAGAATTTGCTCAACATCTAAGCAAATGGATATTCATAATATGTACCTTTTACTTTAATATTAGAGGAAATACTTCAAAAAGGATGCATCGTCACTATAGCACTCACGCGTGGAGAAAAATGCATTGTTCAAATTTTGCCACCATCGCTGAAGTGGTGTGCGAAATGAGAAATACTACAAACTTCGAACGCCAGTTACTGATAGAATCAAATGCTTATTTCGCCTTGAAAATAATAATGTACACTGGCTAGCAAATACCTTCTTGGGTGAATCTGTAGAATCTCGAAGTGGCGCTTCCTTCTCTACTGAGAATGGAAATATGTTTGCTGTTCTAGCCGATCCCGGATACCAAAACGGAATTGGTGAGGAACTTGGGTTGTCTAAAGCTACAATTTCACGAACTGTAGATTTTGTTATTGATCATATAGTTGATCAGGTCAACAAGTTGATTAAGTTTCCTTTTTAATAATAATGAAATCATGAAGGCAGAGGAGTTGTGGCAAAGTAAATTTTGATTTCCAACAGTAATTGTAGTGATTAACTGCACTCATGTACGGTTCTTGAAACCAAGATTACATGGCGACGAGTACATAAATCGTAAACGTAACCTGCTTTAAAAATTCAAGCAGCATCTTCACCCGAGGAATGTTTACAAGCGTTGATACTAGATGGCCCCGGATCCGTTCATGAATCACGAATTTGGAAAAATTCCCAGATCAGAACAATCATGTCTAGAACGCAGAACACAGTTCTCCTCGCCGATGATGGATATGGAATAGAGCTTTGTTTGATAACTCCATTTCCTAACCCACATCTGGTGGTGAAAGAAAGTTCAACGATATTTAAAAACCGCTGCCTAAGGAATCACTACTTCCACATCCAGATTCTTCATCCTAGTCACTTTAAAGGAAACATCTTGACTATATTTGCACTCTAGCATGTGGAAATGATTGGTCATAGAATTTTAATATTATTTGGGGAAGATGCGAGGGGCAAACCGCTGGGGAAATCAGGTGTACAAATTGGGGGAAATCAGGGGAAATCATGGGAAATCAGGAGGAAATCATGGGAAATCAGGGGGAAATCAGGGGAAATCAGGGGAAATCATGGGAAATCAGGAGGAAATCAGGGGAAATCCGGGGGAAATCTACTGCCATTTTGTTGAAATATATTATGCGCATAGGTAATTCAGATAATATCTTTTACTTAAGAAAGGGTATTTTGAAAAATTTTTCGGCACCATAAGGCCGGCGACATACCATGCGTTTTAACCGGATCCGTGTTGCATCGGAACATCGAAAACCATATAATATCGTACTAACGTGGCTGTAGAGTACGATAATATAAGATTTTCTATTTCGCAAAATAGACAGTGACAAACAGTTAGTTACTGATTTAATATGTAGCCTACCGGCCGAGCTACCTGCTGCACCTTCTTTTGCGGAAAATTTGAATATAAAGGACTATACAAATAAAGGTTCCGACACGATACTCGAAACCGGACCTTATGTTCGTGTATCAGTTAATAATAAAACTACAGTTATCCGCAAATCATCCTTATGTTGGCTGCTTGATCAAAAAACGGAAAAAGTTAGTACAGATAGACTAAGACGCTTTGTTCGGGGCAAAAACAAAGAATCGACGGGAACAAAAAGGAAAGCGCAAGCGGTACGGAAAACTAGATTCGTTAAAATTGGAGATTGGTGTTTATTCAAATGTAAGATTAATCCAGTAAGTCAAATGGCTAGCGGAAGTAAAATCATTGATGTAAACGTTTCGGGTAATACTGTTATTGTTGGACGAATTTTATATTTTGACTCTCTTAAGGATATTACAGAAACTGATATAGCAAAGCACAAAAATACAAAATGTGTAGGAAATTGGTTTTCAATCGAACGCGATGGTCATTTGAACAGCGTTGTGTTAAGCCAACATTTTTCCTGCAAATTGACCACCTACCAAGCTACATTACCAAAACCAGATGTATTTCTAGAAAATGACAAATGTATCTTGCAATTATCGCCAGAAATAGCAGAGGCTATTAATAGCAAATATCAAGATGTGAGGTCAAAGAAAAGAAAGACAGAAGCAAATAAAGAATCTTACAAGAAACCTAAAAAAATAGCCAAGACCACATTCAAAAACCGATATTCATATGAGGAAAGCACTACCGATGAGAGCTCGGATGATAGCGAGGAAGTACAATTTGATGACAGCACGGACACCCCGACAGGCACAGATAGTTCAGAAGATGCACAGAAAGATGAACACATTGGACTCGACGATGCCAAAGACAGTGAAAAGGAAGGACAAGATATTGTACTTAATGAAGAATTTGCTAAAGAATGTTACGTAAAGCAGAGACAATTTATTAATAAAAATCCCAGTATCGAGGAAATAAAAAACATTGGCCTCTCTTGTTTAAAAAAAAGGATTGTTTTGGTACTTTAACGCATTAAAGAAAATTGATATTAATGTTTTTTAATGACGACAAAAAGATGGCTCAAATATTGAAGTTTGGACAAAATGAGGGCATTCAGTGCAATTCCGCTAATAACGTGATCAATACTGAAATATTCATGATTTCTATAAGAACTATAGCTACGAATTTTAATGAAATTTATATGGAATCTCAGGTAATATTAGGTACATGTTTAATATTATAATATTTAACTAAATTAAATTTTGCAGAAAGAGGACTTAACGGACATAGAAATAATGGAAATCAGAATTCTTTCCATTGTAAAATTATTTGGTGAGCATATTGATATGAGAAATTAAAATATACATCTAACTTGTCCTAAATGTTTCCAGGTTCGAGTAATTTATATGCCGTCTATGTCTAAGACATAAAAATTGAGGAACTCACAACATCATTTTTAGAGGCATTTCAAATAGCGTTTGCTATATATTTTAATTTCAATTTTAAATACCCGAAGAAATTACAAACCACCTTCGAGATAACAGAGGCCTTCTGTAGCACGAATAAAAATGCAAAGTTTAAAATGAAAGTTCTTAAGTTTTGTAAAATATTATCTGCATTGTAACACCTGATTTTTTTTTCCTAACAGATTTTTTTTTAATGAAATGTCTTAGATGTACTTTTTATTTACACGCGCTGTCTTAGTGTACATAAAAATATACCTTTAACATGGATGTTGAGCTAGGTTAACTTATCATCATTTGTATTAAGGCCTCTAATAACTCACTACTTGTCAACCTAATCGTTTTACCTTGAAATCACCTCTAAAATGAACATTTTTGACCATAATTAGAATCATAAAACAACAAAAAACCCACTATTTAAAAATTATTTCAAAAATATTAACGAATTAAAAAAATGATTAATAGAATATAACTTCAAAGTCTAGTATTAATGTAGAAACAAATCAAAGGAAATGAGAAGAAATCTGGGGGAAATTAGGGGGAAATCAGGGGGAAATCAGGGGGAAATCAGGGGAAATCAGGGGAAATCAGGAGGAAATCAGGAGGAAATCAGAGGAAATCAGGAAAAATCAGGAGGAAATCAGGGGAAATCATACAAGATTTGCCCAAAAAGGGAAATCAGGTGTACAAATTGGGCCTAGCGGTTTACCCCTCGGGAAGATGTCATAGAAAAGTTTGAGGAGTTGGTTTTTACCATATACGTTAAAAATTAAATTTCTAGTTCACCCCACTTATTTTCTACTATACACAACTTACCACCTCCCACCCCTTCAATGGAGTCATCTCAATCAGATGTCACTACAATGCATACGTGTACTAATTTTCAAGTGAATATCTCAACTTGATGTTATCAATCCCATTAATAATGAAGCGGAGGTGGTGGAGTTTGAAAAATATTAGAAAGAAATGTGAGGCCTTGGTTTCTAGTATATACACAGAATCCCAAATTTCTGTACTCTTATCAGCTTGATTTACTTATTTTCCCCGAGTCACTCCTATTAACCCCAACCCTTCTACGGAATGATCCCAAAATATAATCTAGTTTCAGATGTCGTTATAATACATACGTCTAGCAAATTACAAGTGAATATCTCAATTTTGTTTTATCAACCCCTTTAATAACGTAGTAAGGGTAGTGGAAGGGTTGAAAAATATTATTATAAAATCTGAGACCTTGGCTTTTAGTACATACACCGAATTTAATGTTTCTGTAGTCTTACCAGCTCGCTTTACTTATTTTCCCTATTTACCCCTATTTAACCCCCACTCCTTCAACGCAATCATGTCAAAATATAATCTAGTTTCAGATATAGTTATAATACATAAATGTCCCAAATTTCAAGTGAAAATTTCCCAAATTTCAAGTGAAAATTTAAATTTAATTTTATCAACTCTTAATAAGGGTGGTGGGGAGATGGAAAATACTAATAAAAAAACCTGAGACCCTCGCTTCTAGTATATACATGAAATCCCAAATTTATGTACTTTTACCAGCTTGCTTTACTTATTTTCCCCTATATACCCCTATTTAACCCCCAACCCTTCAACGGAATCATCTCAAAATATAATCTAGTTCAAGATGTCACGAAATTTCATGTGAATATCTCAATTTTATTTTATCAACCCCTTGAATAATGGAGTAAGGGTGTGGGGTAATGAAATATATTATTAAAAAATCTGAGGCCTTGGCTTCTAGTACATACACCAAATTTCAAGTTTCTGTACTCATACCAGCTTGTTTTACTTATTTCCCCCTATTTACCCCTAAATAACCCCAAACCCTTCAACGGAATCATCTCAAAGTATAATCTAGTTCCAGATGTCGTTATAATTTATACGTGTACCAAATTTCAAATCAATATCTCAATTTTATTTTATCGACTCTTTTAATAATGAAGTAGAAGTAGGGGGTTGAAAAATATTATAAATTATCTGAGACCTTGGCTTCTAGTACATACACCGAATTTAAAGTTTCTGTACTCTTACCAGCTTGCTTTACTTATTTTCCCTATTTACCCCTATTTAACCCCCAACCCTTCAACGGAATCATCTCAAAATATAATCTAGTTCCAGATGTTATAATACATATGCGTACTAAATTTCATGTGAATATCTCAATTTTATTTTATCAACCCTTTTCATATTGGAGTAGGGGTGGTGGGGGTTGAAAAATATTATAAAAAAATCTGACGCACTGGCTTCTAGTACATACACCGAATTTCAAGTTTCTGTACTCTTACAAGCTTGCTTTACTTATTTTCCCCTATTTACCCCTATTTAACCCCCAACCCTTCACCGGATATCCTCAAAAAACAATCCAGTTCCATATCTCGTTATAATATATACGTGTACAAAATTTCAAGTCAATATCTTAAACCGTTCCGGAGAAAACGTGCGGACAAAAAAAAAAGTTACAGACAGACAGACAGACAGACCGACAGACAGAAATTTTTTTTTTCGCTCAAATTTAAAATCTCGACGTTTCATGACATTCTAAACCTATTTCACGAATAAAAATTTTTGAAAATTTTTTTTCGATTACTATACTTCCAATCCACTACGTGAATGTGGAAGTAAGAAGGAAAGAGTTACAGTAGAATGGTGTTTTGCTCAGTTTGAGGGGTGATTTCTTGGATTGGAATATGTCTGCCGTGTGACGCTCACAAAAGTTCCTAAAATTATATTAGCATGTGACTGACTCTTTAATATATATCTAGGCATGTATCATTTTAAAATTTACACTGGTGTATTGCCACGTTATTCCACTTTTCATAAATTGGATCGCCGTTTAACTTTAAATGTTAGCCAACACCATATAAAAATTTCCATGCCTTTCAAATACTACGGGGTGCCTCCACAATGATTCAAATATTTACATTTTTAAACTGTCATGATTCAATATTTGCAAATGGAACATCCAGTATGTTCTTGCTTTAAATGTTTCAGCAATCAATTACCTACACTCAGATATCTTATAGTGGTCACTTTTTAGACAGTTTTTGAAATCTTCAAGTCCTTAAAACAATGCAGAAAATATTAGACGAACATGTAAGAAGTGAAACCATTAAACGGGCTCCACTTCATCTAAAGTAGTTCGCCCATTAACCTGGAAAATAGAAAACTAATGCTCTACATGGCCTGGTTAAAGGCATTGAAACGACATTTGCTGCATAGGAAGTGGCTATATGTGCAATCTTAGATATAGAGGGTGCATTTGGTAACACCTCTTATGAATCTATACAAAGAGCCGCGGAGAAAAGGGAAATACAGTCCCCAGCAATCAAATGGATACAATCCATGATAAGAAGCCGAATAATTACTACAGATGTGGGTGGGGAGTCCGCCACTGTGATTGCATTTAAGGGTTGTCCACAAGGTGGAGTTTTATCACCCTTGCTGTGGTAAATGGTGATGGATGACCTCCTCCATAAGCTGAGTAAGTCTGGCTCTAGCGTTCAGGGTTATGCTGATGACCTGGTTATTACTGTGAGTGGCAGGCATGAGGTTATGATTTCAAGTCTCATGCAAATCGCCCTAAATATAATATCCAGGTGGTGCTCGTTAGATGGCTTCAGTGTCAATCCAAGCGACAGTTATTGTTCCGTTTACCAAAAGGAGAAAACTAAGTTTAAGTGCTCCTATGTTAAGTGGAACGGTACCAAACATTTCCAGTGAAGTTAAATATTTGGGAGTAATTCTGGATCGAAAACTTACCAGGAACTCACATTTAGGAAGAACACTTACCAAAGCCACAGCGGCTCTTTGGAGGTCCAGAAGACCTGAACGGTTTCTCACCCAACAATTTTCAGCTTTATTAAAAATCTGAATGTATTGGGTGAACTATAATTAGTAGTGAGCCACAATAGACCTGGTGGACACAGTGGAGGGTCTGACAAGAGCCCATTCACATATTAACCTAACCTAACTGGTCATATCTTTCAGTTGTGAGACCTATGGTAACCTATGCATCATGTGTATAGTGGCCAAAATCTCAAGAAATATTAGCACAAAAGTTGAAGAAATTGCACCGCCTTGCCTGCTTAGGGATTACAGGAGCAATGTGCTCCTGTCCCACAGCAGCTATGGAAGCAATGTTAGACCTACTTCCTACAGTTGTTTCTTTATTTTTCATAAAACCAAGACTCCCTGTTAAATAGATATTATCAGGTTATAACGCAACTACTTCTGAATGCTCTTATACTCCCCATCCCCACCAATGAGGGTGGTGGATTTTTTCTTTTTAGAGTTTTTATTGATTTCAATTGCAAAATAAATCCCTAATCACCTAACCACTTGTAGTTCTAATTCTAGGGGCAAGTTCTAATATATTGTAATGTCACCCCCCAATAAGGGTTCTTTTTAATGTGTTCCCAAGACTTTTTGCCAAAACGGGCGAGAATTCGTTTTCAGCACCACAAAATTAATAAAAAAGATGGCTTCCACACTTTACCACTTGATGGGCCAAAAATAACCGTGTTTGACCATTGCTCTTTATTTTTTCCCCTTGACTTAGAAGTAACATTCATGAGCGCCTGAAATGTCGATCCTCAGCTTTAGGGTATACAGAATATGCGGAAAATTTATAAGTAAGTTGTCCCCACCGAAAGGAGTTAAAAAAATATAACAAAAAAAATTATCTTATTTTTACTTCCCTTGCATACCGAAGGGAAGTATTGTATTCGAGAAAAAATCACCCTTCGAGAATTTTTCGGATTTTGATGTTTCAGATCACGTGGATTACGAAACTATTGGTTTTTCCATTTCCGTCACTCTGTCTGTCTGTCTGTCTGTTGGTGCATTAACTAAAAAAATACTTAACGGAGAGCAGTCAAATTTGGTAGGTAGTTGACCCTACTCTCAGCGAAGAAATGGTTAAACTTTCACTGGAAAATATACAGGGTCTAAAGGGAATAAATAATGAGAAAAATTTTTTTTGCTCAAATTTAAAATTTCTACGTTTCATGACACGCTAAATCTATTTCAGAAAAAAAAAATGAAATTTTTTTTCACCATTTTTGAAAAAATGTTTACCACTAAAACAGATGAAACATTTTTTTTCTTTGTTCAAATTTAAAATTTCCACGTTTCATGGCATTCTAAACCTATTTAAAAAACATTGTTTTTTGACAAAATTTTTACCACTAAAATGGATGGAAATTTTTTTCCTTTCAAATTTAAAATTTGCACGTTTCCATGGCATTCTAAACCTGTTCAAACGAATTTAAATTTTTTTTTTAAATGTTTCAAAAATGTTTTCAACAAATTATTGATCTATTTATCACTATTTACTAAGAAGCGTCTAGAGAGACCGAAATGCGAAAGCTTAGACACGCCCAACACGTGATATCACTAGTTTGGACTATTTCTTCTTTGCTCTAGCGTTTACTTCCAGCGAGATGGTTAGCACATAGCTTACGCTTTTGCTTATGGCGCGAGAGGTCCCGGGTTCAAATTCGTATGCCCGCACAATTTTTTTTTTAATTCTGTAACGATTAATATATTTTTTTACAAATTCTTTTCTGATTTCTTTAGGTTTTCCTTCTTTTTATATAATAATTTCATTCTTTCGTGTGATTTCTTTGGGTTAGGTTAGTAGGTTTTTATTTTGATATCTAATTGTTAACAATTATTAGCGCCGCAGGCAGTATTAGCGTCGCAGACAAAAAAATGGGGGGTGCGGGGGGTGTCCCCCCGCCTTTTTTCCACAAAATAACAGGAAATATTTCAATTTCTCCACTTGCACGAATTTATTATACATTTACAAGGTAATGCGCATGCTCGAAGCTTTCGCATTTCGGTCTCTCTAGACTCTTGTCTATTTACTATAGAACAGATGAAAAATTTTTTTCACGACATTCCAAATCTATTTCGGAAAAAAAATTCCAACATCTTTTTACCATTTTGGAAAAAAGAATTAAGACTAGAACAGATAGAAAAAAATTTTTTTTGCTCAAATTTACAATTTTCACGTTTCATGGCATTCGAAACCTACCTGTTTCAGAATAAGAAATTTTGAACATTTTTTTCATTAACATTTTGAAAAAATTTTTACCACTAAAATAGATGGAAACATATTTTTCCTTTGCTCAAATTTAAAACGTTTACGTTTCATCGCATTCTAAACCTATTTCAAGGAATTTTTTTTTTACCACTACTATAGAATAGAAGGAAACTTTCCTTTTTGCTCAAATTTAAAATTTCTACATTTCATGACATACTAAACCTATTTCAGAAGAAAAAAAAATTTTTGAAAAATTTCAAAAAAAGTGAAAATTTTTAACCACCACTATACTTCCACTCCACTACGTGAATGTGGAATTGAAAATGTGACAGATGGCAATAATATTTGGCATATGCACCTATTATACTTTTATTGAAAAATATACAGGGTGGTCATTTTTTAAGGGTATTTGCGCAAACCTTCCATATTTGGCACCTGTTATTTAGTATTGAATTTTTGCTGTTGGATGACCACTCTGAATATTTTTTTGACCAAAAGTTATCATGTTTTCTTTACAATAATAGTGATAACTACATTCCGATTATTATTCTCAATGTCATTTCGTAATTAATAATTTTTTTTATTGGTACCCTATTTTGCTTATTTAAAGTACGAGTCAGAGTGTTTGAACCCATTTTTTAAAAACGCGCGTGTTTTAAAGTTACCATGACAACAACTACAACCCGAGTCAAAATGTCAACATTTTAATTATTGATCTGATAGGAATTTTTGCGGTATTAACCGCGAATCTGCGCTTCTATATAAGTAATCAATGTTAGAACTCATTTTAAAGCAATATACAATCAGTAACAACTGTAGTGACAATAATTAATCCTACGTGGCAGATTGCAAATTAATTTTTGCATTCCTCATTTGACACTGACAGGTATCCTGATATCACATCACGAATTCAACCATTTTACATTCTTGATTCTTATTTCGATTTTCTGTAGTAATAATACCAGTATTTATGATTTCAAAGTGTACCAATAAAAAAAATTGCGTAAAGTATTCGTGGCTAACTGGTCTTTAAAACACTTGCTCTATTTCGAGCACTCCGGCTGCGCCGTCGTGCTCGGAAAATCGCGCGTGTTTTAAAGACCTTAATGTCCATTTACACTTTAATATACTATTTTACAGTGACCGCCATGCACAAATAACGAGGGAAGTTCTGTATAAATACCTTTACCGATTTTTTTGGTTGAAATGCGCCGCCTATGTCTTTAACCAATCTCAGGCAACGCGGTGCAACCATATCACTTCCCCTTTATCAGAATTGGGACTGACAGCGAAGCTGGCGGGGTCAGTAGTGACTTTTTGGATTTAATCACAGAACAAAAATAGCAAAAATTAATGTAATTTTTGTAGAACACAGCACACCAAAAAAGTTATAAGTAACGAAAAGTCAAAGAGAATGTTCGAATTAGATTCGAGGCATTGTCAATGGCTTGTTATAACTGTTGGAGTCTATTGTACACCAAACTCTTCATGTAACTCCACCAAAAAAAAAATCCATAGGGGTGATATCTGGTCTCCTTGTTCTTTCATTTGGCACACGCCTGCCGGGAAATTCCTCTCATATTCTCGTACAGCGGTTGCAAGATTTTCATTCACTGCACCATAAGTTACAATCACATCACAGTATTCATGCGATGTAAACGCTGGCATATTGACCGGTATCGATCTACGAATACAATTTTTAAAATGTAACAATCCAAACGGAAGCCGGAAAGAAAGTGACTATACGTAAATAATACAGAAGCATCTAGAGAGACCGAAATGCGAAAGCTTCGACACGCCCAACACGTGATATCATTAGTTTGACTATTTCTTCTTTGCTCTAGCATTTACTTTCAGCGAGATGGATAGCGCATAGGTTACGCTTTAGCTTACGGCGCGAGGGGTCTGCGGGGTTTTTTCGTCAAGTTTTCTCCGCATTATCAACCCAAATTCGCATCGATTAGTGCCATATTAGTTTTAAAGTGTAGTTCTTAAGTATTTTAAATTCCACATGTGTGGATCTGTTCTATCTTAGGCTAAGTTTTAAATCGCAAAAGTTGCGATAGGAGTATTTAGTTGTTAAGAATTTTATTGAGCGGAACCGGCCGCGACCCGACCAACCACACACCCACCGCGGCGCTTCGCACCATGGTCGTTGGGTTGGCTCCGGATCACGGTTCGGGGAAGCAATTAATGTACAAAAATGATTTAATAAATATGTTTTGCTTGCTTTGCTTTGCTTGCGCGAGGGGTCCCGGGTTCAAATTCATATGTCCGCACAATTTTTTTTTAAATTCTGTAACGATTAATATATTTTTTTACAAATTCTTTCCTGATTTCTTTAGGTTTTCCTTCTTTTTATATAATAATTTCATTCTTTCGTGTGATTTCTTTGGGTTAGGTTAGTAGGTTTTTATTTTGATATCTAATTGTTAATATTATTAGCGCCGCAGGCAGTATTAGCGTCGCAGACAAAAAAATGGGGGGTGCGGGGGGTGTCCCCCCGCCTTTTTTCCACAAAATAACAGGAAATATTTCAATTTCTCCACTTGCACGAATTTATTACACATTTACAAGGTAATGCGCATGCTCGAAGCTTTCGCATTTCGGTCTCTCTAGACTCTTGTAAATAACACCCGATTGCTTGGAAAATGCACCAAGCGGCGCACGCATAAACACGCGTAAACAATTGAAGGTATTAAAAGGTAGCCAAATTCCATGGTTCGGTAGAGTGTCTTTACAAGTTTTAATGCAAAAAAATGTACTAAATTATTTCGGATCGCTCTAAAATTTTGCAGGGGGTGTCCCACATAGAAAACTAGTACAGCGTTTTATTTTTCGCATGTTGTGGTAAATCACCCTGTATTTATTAGTACTTTTGTAGGCACATACATACAAATATAAAATAGTAAATTTGAAAACATAATACATAATCCGAGAAAATACATTTTTAAATGGAAATTGCAAAAGTCTCTTGTTCATACTCATCCAATCATTTCAATAGAATATTTTAACAGAAACAATTTCTGGTCTTCTCCACAAAATGATATCAGCCAAAGCATATATTTTCAAATCTCTCATAATACCCGAAAATTATTTTTTTGATAAGCCGATTTACTTGTGTTTAATCCACTTGTGGGGCTTTAATCTTCGTACAAAGCGTAGCCGTTTTTATTCATTATTTTGTACCATTAATATGGGAATGCATATATCTGTCTTACAAAACTGATTATAACACGTGTGTCTGAAACAGAAAATTAACTTTCAGATGTTTTGAAAAGCAGAAATGTTTCACACTCTTTGTCACACTCTTGATAATGCTCTCAATATAATGGAAAATCCAAACTCTGAAAAATTCAATCGGGAAAGCTCTCAGAATTTTACGTTATAATAGAAATATATCGTATAAGTATTTCTTTGCAATTCAGCTTTGAAATGTCAATTTTTCAGTTATTATTAATATTCAGTATATGTTGTACAGGATGAGTAAGTAGTGTGTGGACAGTCCATATCTCCGTTTGACATATTGAAAAAAACCGCTGCCTAAGGAATCACTACTTCCACATCCAGATTCTTCATCCAAATCACTTTAAAGGAAACATCTTGACTATATTTGCACTCTAGTATGTGGAAATTATTGGTCATAGAATTTTAATATTTGGGGCAGATGTCATAGACAAGTTTGAGGAGTTGGTTTCTATCATATACGTTAAAAATGAAGTCTCTAGTTCACCCTACTTATTTTCCACTATTCACAACCTACCACCTCCCGCCCCTTCAATGCAGTCATCTCAATCAGATGTCACTACAATACATACGTGTACTAACTTTCAAGTGAATATCTCAATTTGATGTTATCAATCCCATTAATAATGAAGCGGAGGTGGTGGAGTTTGAAAAATATTAGAAAGAAATCTGAGGCCTTGGTTTCTAGTTATTACACCGAATCCCAAATTTCTGTACTCTTACCAGCTTGATTTACTTATTTTCCCCTAGTCCTCCTGTTAACCCCAACCCTTCTACGGAATCATCCCAAAATATAATCTAGTTCCAGATGTCGTTATAATACATACGTCTACCAAATTACAAGTGAATATCTCAATTCTATTTTATCAACCCCTCTAATAATGTGGTAAGACTAGTGGAAGGGTTGAAAAGTATTATTAAAAAATCTGAGGCCTTAGCTTCTAGGACATACACCGAATTTCAAGTTGCAGTACTCTTACCAACTTGCTTTACTTATTTTTCCCTATTTACCTCTACTTACCCCCACTCCTTCAACGCAATCTTGTCAAAATATAATCTAGTTTTAGATATAGTTATAATACATAAATGTACCAAATTTCAAGTGAAAATTTAAATTTAATTTTATCAACTCTTTTAATAAGCGAGTGGGGGTGGGGTGGTGGGGGGATGGAAAATACTAATAAAAAAATCTGAGACCTTCGCTTCTAGTATATACACCAAATCCCAAACTTCTGTACTTTTACCAGCTTGCTTTACTTATTTTCCCTTATATACCCCTATTTAACCCCCAACCCTTCAACGGAATCATCTCAAGATATAATCTAGTTCCAGATGTCGTTATAATACATATGCGTACTAAATTTCATGTGAATATCTCAATTTTATTTTATCAACCTCTTGAATAATGGAGTAGGGGTGGTGGGTGGCTGAAATATATTATTAAAAAATCTGAGGCCTTGGCTTCTAGTACATACACCGAATTTCAAGTTTCTGTACTCATACCAGCTTGCTTTACTTATTTCCCCCTATCTACCCCTAAATAACCCCCAACCCTTCAACGGAACTATCTCAAAGTATAATCTAGTTCCAGATGGCGTTATAATTCATACGTGTACCAAATTTCAAATGAATATCTCAATTTTATTTTATCAACCCTTTTAATAATGAAGTAGGGGTGGTGGGGGTTGAAAAACATTATAAATAATCTGAGACCTTGGCTTCTAGTACATACGCCAAATTTCAAGTTTCTGTAGTCTTACCAGCTTGCTTTACTGTATTTTCCCCCCATTTACCCCTATTTAACCCCCAACCCTCCAACGGAATCATCTCAAAATATAATCTAGTTCCAGATGTCGTTATAATACATACGTGTACCAAATTTCAAATGAATATCTCAATTTCATTTTATCAGCCCCTTTTCATATTGGAGTAGGGGTGGTGGGGGTTGAAAAATATTTTTAAAAAATCTGACGCTTTGGCTTCTAGTACATACACCGAATTTCAAGTTTCTGTAGTATTACCAGCTTGCTTTACTTATTTTCCCCTATTTACCCCTATTTAACCCCCAACCCTTCAACGGAATCATTTCAAATTATAATCTAGTTCCAGATGTCGTTATAATACATACGTGTACCAAATTTCGAATGAATATCTCAATTTCATTTTATCAGCCCCTTTTCATATTGGAGTAGGGGTGGCGGGGGTTGAAAAATATTTTTAAAAAATCTGACGCTTTGGCTTCTAGTACATACACCGAATTTCAAGTTTCTGTAGTATTACCAGCTTGCTTTACTTATTTTCCCCTATTTACCCCTATTTAACCCCCAACCCTTCAACGGAATCATCTCAAATTATAATCTAGTTCCAGATGTCGTTATAATACATACGTGTACCAAATTTCAAATGAATATCTCAATTTTATTTTATCAACCCTTTTCATATTGGAGTAGGGGTGGTGGGGGTTGAAAAATATTATAAAGAAAATCTGACGGTTTGGCTTCTAGTACATACACCGAATTTCAAGTTTCTGTACTCTTATCAACTTGTTTTACTTATATTCCCCTATTTACCCCAAATTAACCCCCAACCCTTCAACGGAATCATCTCAAAATATAATCTAATTCCGGACGTCGTTATAATACATACGTGTACGAAATTTCAAATGAATATCTCAACTTTATTTTATCAACCCCATTAATAGGGCAGGGGTGGTGGGGGGTTGAAAAATATTACAAAAAATATGAGGCCTTAACTTCTAGTACATACATCGAATTTCAAGTTTCTGTACTCTTACAAGCTTGCTTTACTTATTTTTCCCTATTTACCCCTATTTAACCCCCAACCCTTCACCGGATATCCTCAAAAAACAATCCAGTTCCAGATCTCGTTATAATATATACGTGTACAAAATTTCAAGTCAATATCTTAAACCGTTCCGGAGAAAACGTGCGGACAAAAAAAGTTACAGACAGACAGACAGACCGACAGACAGACAGACAGACAGACAGACAGACAGAAATTTTTTTTTCGCTCAAATTTAAAATCTCGACGTTTCATGACATTCTAAACCTATTTCACGAATAAAAATTTTTGAAAATTTTTTTGCGATTACTATACTTCCAATCCACTACGTGGATGTGGAAGTAATAGCTTGGAAAAAAGTTGTGGAATGTCAAAAGAGGCCACATTCTAAAAGTATTTTGAAATCTACAGGGTGTTCCACATAGTGGTTGCAAGGTAATAATATTTTTTTTTAAAGGAACATCCAGTATTTAATTATCTATTTGTAATTGTATCCTAATTCTCTACCCAGCTACGTATATATTATTTTTGCATTTGCGCTGCGACGTTGCCACGTTATTTTACTTTTTCCGATAAAAAATACATTTGCATTAAGCAGGGGTTTAGATTTGCTTACATGTGATTTTTAAATTTGGAAAAAAGTTATTGTACTTTTATTGTCGTTTATAATAATTTATAAAATTTAAAAGTGGTTTATTAACATTTATAACATTGTGTTAAAAGCTTAAAAAATTAGTTATTATTTTATGAAATTGGAAAACGAACAGTTAGACATCCGAGATACGATAACAGAAAATAGTTGTGTATTTTAAGTTAGGAAAAAATCTGAATTTTTTGACGAATTGAGTGTATAATTTTTTCCAATCAGGTATCGAAAACTAAAAATCGAGTCTTTGGACTCTATGAAAATCAATGTAAACAATAATAAACAGATCAAAACAAGACAGCGAATACTAATAATAATAATAATCATACCTTTAGTGCCCAATAAGTAACACCCAATAACTGAACAATTCTGTTGAATTTTTCACAAAAATTGTTCGAAATGGCCTCCATCTCCACGTATACACATTTCGGCACGTCGAACTAATGACATATGCACTCCTTTCAATACATTTGGTAAATTAGGATCATTTTCTTTGGTTTCTATGCACATTAAAATACGTTGTTGCAATTGCTCTAAAATGTCAATTGGATCACAGTACCAGAGATTTAAAATGCCCCTAAAATAAAAGTCCATCGGATTTAAGTCGGGCGATTTAGCAGGCCATAGTACTGGTCCGCCACTTCCAATCCATCGTCGAGAAAACTTCAAAAAATTTCGAACTGCCCGACTAAAATGGACTGGCACATCATCGTGTAAATACCACATTCTTCTGCGCGTAGCCAAGGGTACATGTTCCAGCAAATTTGGGAATGTTTGTTGCTAATATTTTAAGTATACATCACCATTTAATCTAGCGGGTAATTGTATATGTCCAATTATTTCATTACCGCAAATTCCTGCCCACAAATTAACGCCGAACCGTCGTTGAAAATGCGCCCTTCTTATTACACGTTGATTGTCGTCTGTCCAGTAGTGCATATTTTTAAAATCAAACACTCCATTTCCGGTAAAACACGACTCATCGCAGAAACACAGAACGTTTAAAAAATCCTCATTTGCCGCGTGTTTTCTTAAAATCTACATACACAATTGCATTCGCTCTGCAAAATCTTGAGGTTCTAGTGCTTGGACACGTTGATAGTGGCAGGGATGTAAGTTCGTATCTCTCAATGTCCTCCATACCACAAAATGGGATACTCCCACATGGTTCACGATATCGCAAGTGCTTAAAGTTGAATCCCCTTCTACAAGTTCCAAAATTTAAACCTCTGCGTCAATTACCCTTTCTTCGCATTGTGGACCTCGTTCCTCCTCCATGTCCATCGTGACGACCTGTTTCTCGAAAACGTCAATACTAACAAGTGTACGAGCACAAGGATGACGTCGATTAGGGAACCTTAAACGATAAAGCTCTTCCGCACCAGCTGCATCTCCACCACTTTCTCCATACACCAAGCGCATATCCGCGAGCTCTGGATAAGTGTAATCTCCCATAATGTCCAAAATCTGCGGTTTAAAACACCACACTAAACTGTGAAATAACGTTATCAATAAAGAACAAAGAGAAAAACTTGGTCCAATATCCAAAAAGTAACTCAAAAAGCACGAACGAGAAGTAGTGTCTTACGTAACCAAGTACTAACGACTTGGACGATCAGTCAATAATATTAACATTAAGTCACAAAATTCAAAAAGAACGAAAGCAACAGACAAAACTAAGGAACAGGTAGGTCGCGTCGTGTGTACGTTGTTTACCAAGTAGGGATACAAACTGAAATTATTACCTGAGAATATTACAAGGGAGAGTATAGCATGCGTAGTAAGATAATTTTACCGCGAAGAAGCCAAAAACATGGCGGTGTCCTCTGTCGGTCGCTTTTAACTGCTTTCCCGGCATGCTTTTCGATGACTCCCGTCGCGGCCTAATTATCTCTTAGGCTCACCATACTCATTTGCACGAATGTCAGAGTATCATGTACGACAAGACGCGCGGCAATAAAGCCTACCCCAACATGAGAGCAGTTCTCAATCTATGTTATTAAGTATTTTGGAAATTGTTCATTTTATTTCTCCAAAACTATGAGCTTTAGACCCCATGTTATATAAGGTTTTCTTGTTTGTCTTGACGTTCCCTACCTATAAACCCTGTATATTTTTATTTCAAATGTTTCGGCCTTCCACCACCTCCACTAGGGGTAAAATTACTTTCCCTAGTAAATAAGTAAAGCAAGTTAATAAAAGTCCAGAAGCTTCATTTATGGCATATATTCCAGAAGCCGACGTCTCAAATTTTATGACATCTGCCTCAAATATGGTAAAATCTTATTACTAATTATTTCCAAATACTAGAGTGCAAATATAATGAAGATGTTTTCCAAAGAGACTTGGATGGCAAATAAGGATGTGGAAGTAGTGATTCCTTAGGCAGCGGTTTTTTACTTGTTTATTATTTATTTACTCGAAAGAACGATTAAAAATATTGAAAAAAAATCAGTTGGTCTCATTACGTTTTATATTTTAACATGAGATTAGAAAAATCTGCAGTTTTGCGTTTTTACATAGCACCGAAACCTCCTTGAAACCTCGCTTAGAATATACAAGCTAAGTAGAGTGTTTATACCGGAGCTGGGCCTCCCCCCACCACTTTTCGTGACGTCATAGGTGGGGGGTAATTAGTGTGGTGGGGGTAATTCGCGTGGTGGGGGGTAATTAGTGTGGTGGGGGTAATTCGCGTGGTGAGGGGTAATTAGTGTGGTGGGGGTAATTCGCGTGGTGGGGGTAATTAGTGTGGTGGGGGTTATTAGTGTGGTGGGGGTAATTACTGGGGTGGGAGGTAATTAGTGGTTATTAACTGACGTGTAGATATTTAGGGATGTAAATAATGTGGTGGGGAAAATTATTGTGGTGGGGTTGATCTATCACTATAAAGGACCTGTGACAGTATCACAAAACGCAAATCTATCCCTGATACTCAAGAGTTAGCAAGTGAGTGTAGTGCAACCACCTCAATTATTTCAAGTGAGCAATATTTTTATATTACTTTTTGCGATTCTTTCACTGTACACATCCCATTTTAACTATGGAAATTTCGGAATTAGATTTATTAGCACTTAATGCAATGATTAGTGAAAGTACTGAGGTTTTGGAGCAAAAGCCTATTTCATCATTAATTAAAGACAAAGCCTATGTCATAAAGAAAATGTCAGTGGTCAATACGCGGTTTGGAAAATCAATCATCGTAAATTTGTTTGAGGAAAGTACAATAACAACTTTCAAATCATTTTTACCCAAACGAGTTGTAGAAAATATAAGTGAGGATGTAATCAATCAGATTAATTCATCTGGTGGTAAATACACATTGACATATTTAGGTCAGCGCCCTCCAACGTATGTCGGTGCAAAATCCAGTCCAATGATACGTTTTGGCAATTAATTTAGAAACAATAATTGTATTAGTTTTTTTAATTCTTAGTTTTAATTTTCTACTAGATAATAAAATACAGTTAGAAAGAATGGTAGGAGTACTATAAAACGTAATATTGCTATCTCGTTTGAAAATACAGGGGCGTTATTATTTTGGTTAATGGTAATAACTTGATTTTCACAATATAACTCCATCAGTTTTAAACTGCGCTTACAACTTACTTAAGTAAGTGAATAATTTAGAGTTCTTATATGCATTTTTTAACAAATTTGTTTGCTTTCAGTTTAACCATTACCAACAAAATATGTGGATGCAATATTCAGCTCAACGATGGGTGAAGGCAGAAGACATTAAATCAGCCATCGAAAGGTTGTCCTGTGAACTATGGGACTTAAGGAGAGATTCGCAGCATTCAATAGTCTATGATATAAATGTCTTCTCAGATGCTGACGAAGCTCAACGTGTTGAAGAAGAATGTAATACATATGAAACTGGAGCAAATTTATGTGACAGATATTGTCGAGGCTTTTTAAGTTTGGATGAGTTCTGTGAGCATATGGTTAGAAGGAAATTAAAACGTTTCCTGTATGAGATAGTGAAGTACCTACCAGTGGGGATTATTGAAAAATATCAACTTGATGATGAAGATAAATAATATTTATTTTAAGTTACATTGTTGCAAATAAATAATTGTGTAATACATAGTATAATATCTTATTGATATTTATTTTATTAGGATTATATCATGATGTTAAATAAATAAAAAAACCAAGTTAAAAGATTACATTTATTTTATTACCTATTTCTATTACATATCTAAAAAGAATATACCTATTCTTATTACATATCTAGAAAAATATACCTTACGCTTAAACAGTCTCATTGTAATTTTATATTTAAATCTATAATACTTCTATTAAGAAAATGAGCGTTTGCAAGAGCACAATGACTGATATTATTATACTGAAAATGTTCTAGACATTTTGGTGTGTTCAATAATTTAAGGCTGGGTAGAAGGGGCAAATAGTCATCTAAGTCTATAATCTTATTCCGTCTTAGATGTTGAAGTAGAAAATTCCTCTTCATTCTGCCTTTGCATACAATTACGACATCCTCTAATAGTGATTGACATTGATAATTATTAACTGCATTCTGGCAAAGTCGCTGAAGTATCAATGGTAATTCTGTCAGTTGAATGTATCCGTGGCTCCATTTTAAACCATGGTAATTTTTCTCCAACCATTGGTATTGTACCTTCTTGTCATGCGCAAGTGATGAGAATGCATGCGGTGGTTTGAAAAAGTAATGTGCTTGTTGTTCAGTATTACAGCATACAGCAGCCAATTCTTTTACTATAAATTCACTGTTTTTACATTGAAAACCTTGTAAGTCAACTATCAGCATAGGAGCCGTATAACTTGATTGCGCCATAATAAATATTTTTTACTTTGCAGCAAGAAAACCGCTTTGAACTGAACCATCCAATGCACTGTAGCTTAAATAAGTATCATGTAGAATAAGTGCATACACTCGGGTTTGTTCGGGGAACTTTGTCTTTCGAGTTTCAAATTCTATTTTTATGTCGACTGTGGATGATTTCATTGCATCCGGTTGGTGGGAGCAATCTATGACAAATAATGGAGATTTTCTGAATTCTGCAAGATCCATCATAGGTTCACTCATATCTTTATCATAATAACTGCGCTGGAAGTTCTCATAGGCATAGTAAGCTGCAGAGTCCAATTTCTTATCAAAATCTAAATTCCAACGCTCATATGGAAATACTTCAGAGTTTAGATAGAGTCGAATATTATTAATATCTGCATGTATAAACTTTGTGGAGTCCTTGGTTCTATCATTGGAATTGCCATTATTTTGAAATCCGATAATAATGTATCGAGGTCTCTCAAGACTGCTGGTAGTTTTAACAGCCCATATGTCAGAAGCAGTATCACGCAAAGTAGGTAATTCATAGAGATCCCACATACGGTAAGCCATCTTAACTCTAGCGTTATTACTACTCTTATTAATTCTGTTTAATAATTTAAGTTTCTGTTTATCTTCAGGCACAATATGTTTTATCTTCCATTCAATTTTGGTAATTTCTAACTGTGCATCAACCTCACCAATGTAAGAGTCTTTGAAGGATCGTGCTATAATCAAAATTAATTCCTGCTTTGCATTCAAAATTCCTTTGATGTAATCTTCTGCAAATCCCATGAGGAATTTAAGAGGTAGCTTACCACTGAAAACATGACTGACGTTATCTAAAATATCTTGCTTCTGTTCGTTGAGACCCCAACCTGCAGTTAGTAGTGATCGCAAATGTGTTTGTCCATATGATACCATAGTCTTCATTGTGGTAGTGATACCAGGTTTCCTAACGACAGCCACTTGCTCACCACCCATTTCATATCTGATTTCCTCGAACAGAAAAGCTAGTGCATTATTAGATAAATAACAGCTCTTGGTAGCGTCGCTAGGAGTAAAGTTTCCTTCTATATAAATGTAACTGTCTGCAATATCCAGTATGAGGTCTTGAAAATTGACAGGAATGCGTATTTCATCAGAGTTTCTGTAGTATGGTGAGCCATACGGTTTATATGTATGTTCATGTAAACTTACAAGTGACTGATCAAATACTGGCTCGCCGAACACCTCAAGTTTTTCACTAGATGTAATAGCCACCATGATTATTTAATTTTGTCTCAGTTTTAAACCAATGGATAGAAGAAATGCGCGGTCCTTAGCTGATAATTTATGTCTTGACCGTTTAAGATGCACACGTTGAATGAATCGATTTCCACTCTCATTCTTCTTTTTAGGACTGATTACATTATATTGGTGATGTGCTAGCCGTTGTTGATTATATCGGAAACCCATTGTACTTATTACAATATTAAAACTGTTTTAATTCTAGCTTCACAATAATCTTCTCACCTCGAAAATTAATTAAATCTCCATTGTCATCCAATATGTGCAGAGTAATGTTGTCGATAAACTGACGCCCTTCCGGTGTAACAGGCAAATATATGATGTTGGCCGGCTCCCTAGTAAGTTTGTAACCAGGTTCAACATCTATGTCAAACTCGAACATTGTATGGGATTTAATGGCATTCAGATACGCTCCGGAAATAATGTTGCAATCTACACGTATCATTCTTACTTTCATTATATCGATAGGGAGTGTCGACTCGTGAGTCTTGTTTGGTGCTAAATATGTCGGTTCAAATCCCAACAGACTACCAATAGAGTTTGCTTGTGTAAAGTCAATTCCATATTTTGATCTTATCTCACATTTCATTGTGTTGTTGTTTGCTCGCAGTTGAAATAATTTTTCTTTTTCTTCATTTTTGTTAGTTGGCATAGCTTTCAGTATTGCATTATATATTTCATCAATTTCATAGACTCCGTACGGTATGTGGATAAATGTGAGAGCTACTTTCGGTGAAGTCCTATAGCAAAAACCATTGTTTGTCTCGTCTATATTAAATATAGAATTGTATGAATAAAATCCGGTTAATCCCAGACCGTATCGACAGCCCATATCTAGTTCAATCGGGGGATAAAACTCTGCACTGAGCACGCTTGAGCGGCTTGATAAAGTGAAAGTGCGTGACATGACTGATGTTTTTGGAGACTGTGCGTGCCTTTATTGCGATTTGCAGCAGTAGTTGTGTATTAATTTTCTTTTCTTGGGCGGTGATGGAGACAGATTTATATCATTATTTGACGCCACGTTCACTCCGTCCACTTTACAGTAGCAGCAAAATATTTTTCGAGGGGACGGACCATCGTTAACATCAACATTATTTTCGTCTTCAAGAGAATAATGTTCTTGACAGTACTGATATTTTAAAATATCAATGTCATCCTGAAGATGTTTGGGTAATTTCTCCCACACTAACGCAATTTCATAAGGGGCGCATGCAATCATTACTTCTTTAGGCATATCTGAAAGTTGCTCTTTACTCATCTTCAACAAGCTGCGTAGTCTAGAGAAAGCAATCAATGAGTGGCCCATCCGTTTAATTGCCTCTCGATCCATCGATGGAGTCACAGATGCCATTTGGGGAGTTTTATTTAACTTTCGAAGAAAGAAACTTTAAGCACAAATGACCACACCACACTGTGTTGAAATTTTGTTGACGTTCATAATTGTAGTAGATTTTATCCGTAAACGTTGAACCATTGCGCAAGTACAGAATTAATTCTCTTGGTGGGGGTAAATTGCCAAAACTATCGAAATATGTGACCAAACTACCACGTTTTTTATATGCCACCCAGTGTGTTCCCGGGCCATCTATAGTATCCAAATTTATGATGGCGGATTCATTGCGATGTGGTCCGGAATTTGGTAAAGTGTCGCGCATAAATATACCCCGAAAATAGGGCACCTTCATCTTCTCAGCATAATATTTAAGATCGATGTTAGTGAGAGGTTTTCGAGGTAGAGTGTCTAGTAGTTTTTTGAATTTTGTGGTTTTAGATAGAGGCCCAATCCCTTACGATATGGTTTCAAATATAGTCCCTTGCCACTTTTCCCAACAGCAATTGCTTCCATATGTCTATTGTGACGGCTTTTTTCAGCCAGTTCCTCTCTGCTGGTTTTAACATCATGTACAGCCTTGGCTATACCAGCTGCAGAGCCGGCTAAACTACCTAACGCCGATAAACCAGCAAAGATTGGTATTAAAGGTAGAATTCCACCAACTTTCGGAATTGGTATTATGCGAGGTGTACGGATATTGCGTTTTCCTCCAGCCGATCTCATGTGTCGTCGTGCAGCTTGAAGTGCTATTTGCATGACTTTCCGTGTATTCTTAGCTGCAAATCGCTTGCCATCAGCTTTACGTAAATCATCACGTACCTTGCGCACTATTCCAGCACCAAAAGCTATCTTTCTTAGGTTATTCTTGCTTTTGCTCTTCTTTTTAACTGTATTTTTTCTTTTTTTAGTACCAGATTTTGACTTAAATCCCATACCAAGACGTTGTTTTCCCTTCATTATAGTTGTAACCAACCACGCGGCGGCCTTTTCCCTCAAATTTGCGTCTTTGGATTTAACTCGATTCCATGCAGCGTGTTCAAGTTGATAGTCTGCTCTATGTCGAGCTACTAAATCATTCGTGTTTTGATCGTACGCAATATCGTGCTTCTTGCATGCAGCATCGAGTTTGTTTATTCCTGGATCACCTCGCGCTAGTCTTTTTTGTAATTTGGTACCTGGACCACAATACTGGTAACCACCTGGCAAATGAAGTTCAAATGGAATCTTATTTATAAGGGAATTTACTAACCCCTTACCGGTCTTTAAAAAACGATGGTTTTTACTTGTGCGCTGCTTGACCGACGGCATTTAAATAACAGTTGCAATGCGTACATCTATTTATATAGTCTTCAACCTTGCTACAATGCGTATTGTAAAGCAGAGACAGAAGTTCTCTATAGATAATTTGGATGAAAAAGTTGGATATGGATTACAAATTGAATCGCGTCATGGGCCACTACTTCCGTCAACTGTTCGTGGACTTCTAATCGGTCCGAGTAACTGTGGAAAGACGAATTTAATGATATCGCTGATTACTAACCCCGTTGGATTACGTTTTGCAAATATATACCTATATTCAAAGTCTTTAAATCAACCCAAGTATGAGTTCTTGCGTAACATATTAGCACCAATTAAGGGATTAGGATTTTACACCTTTAGTAATAATGCTGAAATAGTGCAACCATCTGACGCCAAACCCGATTCTATTTTTATATTCGATGATGTTATATGTGAAAAGCAAGACGTAATTCGCGCATTTTTCTCAATGGGCCGCCACAGAAATGTAGACTGTTTTTATCTGGCGCAAACATATTCTCGCGTGCCGAAACAGTTAGTGAGGGATAACAGTAATTTTATAGCGATGTTCAAACAGGACGATATGAATTTACATCACATTTTCTCGGACCACGTCTCACCAGACGTATCTTTTAAGCAATTTCAAGAAATGTGTGCAGAATGTTGGAAAGATAAATATGGGTTTCTGGTAATTGACAAGGATAGAGAAGTGAATGAGGGAAGATACAGGAAAGGACTTGATAGTTTCATATATCCATGAAGTACTGTAATTAACATTTCAATAGATCACCAGACAGCACCGGGTTTACATCGGTGAGTTTATATAGTGGAAATGATGATTAAACGTGATAGTGAAACAGATGGACACATGCTAGGGAAAATAAATCTGAAACGTCAGCTAGTTGAGGCTACTGATTCTGTACGTAAAAAATTTAATTCACTGAGGAGTAGAAATGTGGAGACCCAGCTTTCGCTCGAGAGGTTGTATGAACCCATAACAAAACCTTTAAAAGTAATATCATCTGCCTCACTGGTAAAATCACATAACCAGGCATCACCAACACCGACACAAAAATCAACACAATCTCGAGATAATATGAAAGCTAGTACCAGTACGTTTAAAGCGACACCAGAAACCAGTAGCGAGGATGGCGAGAATAGTGCAGCTGACGCATATTATATGGAAACACCACCAAGATCGTCGTTAATGAGTACCCCAGGCTCAGAAAGATCCATTGGCAGTGTAGAAGAGAAATGTGGCGTAATCAAACAACATCTAGAAAATATAAAGTCCGGCAACTATAAATATGACACTGTATACGGTGTTCGTCTAGACCCCCATACAGGCAAACTACACATGGGTAATGCCGAGGTGCGGTTTTCTAGTGGGGATATTACGTTGTGGTATGGTAATAAGTCTCTAGGAACGTATTCTGGCAGTCCTAAGTTGTACGATGTACTATTTTTAAAGTATCCATTAGTGCTACGCAGCGATGAAGTATCTCTTTTTGACGAGGAGTATCAAATATATGGCGAAATATTAAAAAAGACGAGAGCAGCATATAAACAATATGATATCAAAAAGGGTTTGAATAAAACTAAATGGAGGAAATTCAGTGATATTATAAAACCACTAACATCTTCTACAATAATGACGAGATCCAGAACTGGTTTGGGCTTTCCCCAAATGCCACTTCAGAAAATATACAATAGTAAAGGTGTCGACTATGTTTATTGGGATAAGCCGAAAGAGTTGGTAGATCGTCTACGTCTGCTGTATAGCTCAAAAATGGCAGGTAACAGTGGTGTTAATAATGAAATAATTAGTTTGTTGGAGGAAATGAGAGAAGAAAAAATAATCTATTAACAAAATTATAATGGGGAAGTATAATATACTGTGAAATGCTTAAATCAGATCAGATGTAATTAGAAATGCTACCTGGTCACAACACAATTGATAAATTTGGACGCAGAAGAGGCGGCGCTAATAAATCATTAGTCGTGCGCGGTCCACCAGGTCTTGGCTTTAAGCTCACTGCAGATAATCACTTCGATATTCAGAATAAACGTTTAAAGAACATTGGAGAACCGGTAGATAGTCAGGATGGTGTAACACGTAACTATGTTGAAGAGCGACTTACTACCTTCTTTGCAGACATCCGCAAGGCTATGGATGAGGCCACTAACTTAATTATTACAGCAATGGAAAAGTACGTTAATGGTCAAGTTTTGTTAGCTGTTGCTACTGCAAAAACTTATGTAAATGAGGAAATTCCGAAAAAAATAGATAAAGGAAATGTACGGGTTGTTGCAGAGATGAAAAAGTATATTAATGAACAAATACGAGCGAATATTGATAAGGAACATAAAACAGTGGAAAATTCAATTTCTCAGCAAGCTAGAGAGCTTCAGAAAATAATTGACAAAATTAATAAATTAGAAGAATTAACTTATTAGAAATTAGTCTATCGGCAAACATGTAACAGCTTAGTGTATTCTCTGCACACCCATTGGATCCAATAAGTTAACATGGAAATTAGTGCTACAAAGAAGGCCGTTGTGCAGGAACTGCACAGGTTACCCCGAAAAAATTTTCGTAGAAGAAGAACAATTATCAAGGGCTATGGCGATTTATGGCAAATGGATTTAGCTGAAATGCAGCCATTTGCGAACCTTAATAAAGGTTATCGATATATCCTCGTAGTGATCGACTGCTATTCGAAATATGTGTGGACAAGACCCTTAAGAAATAAAACTGGTATAGAAATTACGAAGGGTATGAGGAGCATTTTGCAAAAATCGAACTACTCACCTAAGAATCTTCAAAGCGACCAGGGTACGGAATTTTACAACAAAAACTTTTCTACTTTAATGAAAAAGCATGCCATTAATCATTACTCTACATATAGTACGAAAAAAGCTGCAATTGTTGAGAGAGTGATACGAACATTAAAAAATTGGTTATATAAAGAATTCTCAGCTAGGGGTAAATACAAATGGCTCGATATTCTATCCAACATTACAAAAATGTACAACAATAAAATACATCGCACGATTGGTATGAAACCCGCTGACGTTAAACCAACCACACGTTTGGATGCGTATAATCACATTAGGATTGCTTTAAAACCGAAGTTTCACATTGGTGATGTAGTTCGAATAAGTGCATACAAAGGTGTATTTGAAAAAGGTTTTACAGTCAATTTTTCAACTGAACTTTTCAAAATTGTCAAAATCAATATAACTAACCCAACAACTTACCAGCTTGAAGATATGTATGGACAACCAATTAAAGGATGTTTTTATGAAATGGAGTTACAAAAAACTAAATATCCCGATATATATCTAGTGGAGAAGGTTTTGAAAAAAAAGAAAAACAAAATATTTGTCAAATGGCTTGGACTTTCCAAAGAACACAACTCTTGGATTGACAAAATGGATGTTGTATAATATATAAAACTTTAAACCATGTAAAATATACATAATCAATTTATATATTTACTTATGTATCAGTAATAAGGAAATAAAATATGTATCTGACATTATTGTTTTATTTAAGCGTCCAAGATTGATTATTGAATTGCTTTATTTCACTGCAACATTATTTACATTTTATATTTCAGTAAGTTAACAGAAGGAAAAAAAAACAATTAATTGAAATATGTTTTATTTGAAACAAAAATATGTGGAATATTCTAAATCTCAATATTTACAGAAAGCAAAAAAAATACAATAAAGAACGAACATCCTAATTAAATCCCCAGCCTCAAGAACTGGATTTCTTGACTTACACACCAGCATTTTCTGTAGTGACTCGTCAAAGTTGCATAAAAATGACCAACATGTTCGCATAATATTTTGTCTGTTCTGCATTTGCTGCATATATTATTCCAGCAATCATCCCCATACTTATCACAAGCTATACACCGCTGTCTTAATGGATAGTCCACGCTGCACATAAGACAAACATCTCTGTTTATTCCGAAATTTGTGCGAGTCAGCAGCTGGAGACACTTGCGGCATTGACGCTCACCTGAACGTCTTCCTCGAACCTCTTGGCATCTCTTAATTGGCACGGGATTCTCCTTTACACAATTTACACACAATCCAGTACATGAATTTATATATATCTTCGGCCAGGACACGTAACAATTATGACACACAATTTGGCCATCCGTACGAAATGGATATGCTGCAACGGTTGGTTTGGATTCCCACTCTTTTGGAAAAGGCATTTTAATACTTATTAACACTTTACAATATATAGATAGTATGAAAGCAAAATACTGACTAAGTTCCTCTTCTCGTTCATTCACATTTAAGTAGATGTTTAGGGTGCTGACGTCAGAGATGATATGACGTGACCGGCTACAAAGAGGATATAAACGAGGAGGTGACTCGATACAAGTCAGTTGATTTTCAACATTACAACCTACCCTACGTTTACGTTTACGCAAGTTCGTGTATATACAATGGCAGCTGTACCAAATTTCATGGCTGGTGTACCTGGGTATGCCAATTTACAATTTTTGAGCTGGTTGGCGGAGTTCGACTTGGTCAACAATTTGTGGAGTGACGATGAAGACGACGCAGATGTGGCAGCTGTAGAAGGTGGTGTCGAGGGGGAAGATGGTCCAGAGGTTGACGAAGGGGATGTTGTCGTAGGGCAATTAAATGATGAAGATACGGATGCAGACTCAGATGATGGCATCGTTGCGGATGCATTCAATGATGAGGATGTTTGTGAGAAGTACCTTCTAAGAGGGAACCCCAGGGATGAGTTATTCTGCACCACCAAGACGTTTGTGGCTATTGAAACAAGGGATGGTGCAGAATATCATATTTGCTATGGGTGTTATATAGCATACCAACAGCGCGTCAACCTCTCTTTACATCGACACGTCGACTACCACGCCACAACACGCCTGACGGATGGCGAAAGGGGTTATTGCAAATGTTGCAGAGATCCGCTGTACCAAATTAGGCCAGTGGAGATCTGCAATATTTGTAATAATCAAAATCCATAAATTGTGACTGTAAATATGTTTATATGTAAATAGTTTAGTTAAAGTATTTGGTTAGTTCTTAGGTTAGTTCTTAGGTTAATTTGTTTTTTTTGTTGTTTTTTATTCTGTAAATAAATATATTTTATAAAAATATTGCTTTTTTTTTACTTTCTATTTTAAGTGTAAATTAAAGTGAGGGTAAATCGTCATACAGTCTTTAAACTCATGTGCTATTATATTGGTGATGACTTTGATAATTTAAAAATCGTCTTTAGGGAACTTACTACCCCACTCTTG
Source organism: Stenurella melanura (assembly GCA_963583905.1). Lineage (NCBI taxonomy): Eukaryota > Metazoa > Arthropoda > Insecta > Coleoptera > Cerambycidae > Stenurella > Stenurella melanura. The sequence continues at coordinate 151,916,138 of OY757312.1, forward strand.
TTAATGTAGGGTATGTTGGAGTGGGGGTACGTTAATATAAGAAACTCCTCGTCTCTTGGTCCTCAGTTAAACTGCAAATCTGGTGAAAACAAATGGCTTCCCAAGATAACGAAGTAACGTCCAGCGACTCCACAGAGTTCACAACACCTTTTTGGGAGTACGACGTAATGTTGGGGCTCTCATATAATGGGCAAGGTCCAGATAGCAGTAATTGGGTGGTACAAATGCGCTATCTGGAAGATTTGGAGGATGAAGAAGGTCCAGACAGTAGTGATTGGTGGGAGCCATTACCACCAATGGATGCAGGCCCGTCAAACAGTCCTTCATCATCAATGGAGGTGGAGCCGCCAAGCAGACCCTCGTCTCCATCAGCTTGGTCATTGGAGACAGAGTCGATAAGTGCTAGCGACTCGGACTACGAGGATGATGAAGATTCTCCCGAAGAGCAGGATGAATTTATGTTATAAATGTATATATTGTAAATGTATAGATTATTAGTTCTTAGATTATTGTTTGTAAATAAATGTTCTTTTTGTAAATAAATATTTTTTTCTTTTGTAAATAAATATATCTAAATGTGAAAATTTTTATTTTTTACTTTCTATTTTAAGTGTTAAATAAAGTGAGGGGTAAAAATCTACTTATATAATAAGAAACTAGTATACTTATCTTCATTTGCTTTAATATGGATACTATTTAAGATCCAACCATCTTCCCCACCAGTGATTTGACCTTACCGAATGTCATACCATTGATATGGCCTGAACGTGTGTGGTATCAAGATCCTGAAACTGACGAGTGGTCAGTCCTCATATTTATCATGGGTTACGAAGGAACCACGAGGACCTGCTGATGTCACTACAAATGGTTACCTCCTAACCTGCTCGGATGCGGACTACATTTGCATCCGATGCAGAAACATATAGAAAGAGATACTGAATTTAGATAAATTGTATGCAAATATTGTACATATCATAATAGGCATTTACTTATTTTACTAAAAAATCGCCCATTAAAACAGAAAATATTTTATGAATTCTCCACAGTTAAAACCAAAAATATTTAGTGTAAAAGCTATCCACAAGGGGTCTAAATTATTAAACACATCTTAGGACAAAGCGCTTAGGCGTGACTTTTTGGAGCCTTACGAGAAACTGCGCATGCGCGAATTTCGTCGCAGGAGAGGCCCGGAATTCCGCGCGCGCGTGTCTTGGGTCGGGTATTGAGCGAAGCGCGAAGCGCTTCGCGAAATCGTGTTGAGGTACCCAGACTGTTTGCGGGCTACGCCCGCAAACAGTTTGGGTAAACGATTTCGCGAAGCGCTCCGCGCTTCGCTCAATAAATCTCTTTATGCATGTTTAACTTAACCTAACCTAACCTAACCTAACCTAACCTAACCTAACCTAACCTAACCTAACCTAACCTAACCCGTGACGCGGGTTTGGGAGGGGGAGGGGGGGGTGGGGGTGGGGGGGGGTGAATATATCCGTAATTAGGAAAGGTTTTGGAAGGGGTTGTGAAGGGAAGAGGTTGTAAGGGAAGAGGGGGGGGGGGGGTGACTACGGTGACAAAATGACAAGATCAATTTTATTTATTAATTTATTAACAGTTGTAATTATTTTTACAGGCATTGATAACATATTAGTGATACTTATAACTAAATAATTTTTTTTTTGGGTTTTTTTTTTTTAATCTTTTTGATTTTTCTCTTTTATTAATTTTTTTATATATTTTTTTAACCAATAATTTTTTATTTTTTTTTCATATTTTTTTTTATATATTTTTTTACCCAATATTTTAACTTTTTTTTATATTTTTTTCAATAATATATTTTTGTATTTTACAATTACAAACTAATAATATTTACAATTAAACATAAGAACTTACACTAATTATACTTAAAACCATACAAAATTTTATACTATTATCTAATAAATAAACTAACAAAACTACTGAAAAATAAACATAATAATTAATATATATACAATTGCTTTACAACCTCTTTGCCTTTATTTATATGTTCTGGCCAAGAACTTTTAATTTATTGTCAAGACCTTCCAGCTCTCGACGGGACTTAGCCGCGGCGTTGCGGCGAGTATTGACGCCCTCCATTATATGGCGGGCCTCAATCCTCTCCGCATTTGCGCTAACGATAATTTGTTCCCTTTCGATGTTTAATCGGTTAATTTGAGATTGTAACCTCTCAATTTCTACGTTCAAATTTTCTGCTTGCTGAAGCCGCTGTTCGACATTGGCTTCCTGTGCCTCAGCCTGCAGCTCTAACAAATTATCATTAGCGCACGCCGCTACATCATTATCATACTTTTGTTTCTTTTGTACCCTTAAATCTTTGAGTTTTTTAAAGGCACTTCGAAACAAATCTCGGTCCGCTTCCTGCGAAAGAAAATCGCAATCCGAATCAGAATCTGAAGGATTCTGAATCGGTGCAACTGGTGACGGGACAAATAAATTTTCAATCTCAATATTTTCCAGCGCTACGATTTCCTCCGCAGGTTCGAGCTGTGGTACCGCCTCGAACGTCATGTCGGAATCTGTAGAATTCCGACTTGGTGTTCGGAGCGGTGATGACACCGCCGCGCTAGAAGTGCCAGCTCCTTCTAGCGCGGCGTTGCCACCTGAGGATGGACGTGGCGGCACCGCATAAGAACAGCTTGGTTGTTCTAATGCGGCGTCGTCAAATCTACCACCTAACACAGGACTTTGAGCCGCGTCGCGATTTACCTCGCCGTTAAGGTTCATCAGTCTACCCTTTCCTCCTATGCCTCTGCCTACAGTCTTTATCACAGGCCTAGGAGGATCCTCGAGAATGGGGGTTATCGGCTCAGGTAAATTTGTATGTAAATCAATAATATTTTGTATAATATGTCTAGGAGCGTCGGAAAAGTCCGGTGTTGGTGGATTAACCCTTCTTTGACCACGCCCTGATGCCGCCGACGACGACTTTGTGTTGGGGTTTGCACCACGTCGACCCCTACCCCTGCCCCTACCACTCCCCGATGCCACCGATGATGACTTTGTTTTACTACTCTTAGGTTTCTCTACTTTCTTATTTTTTAAATTTGCCTTAGGCTTTACAACAAAGTCATCATCAGAGTCATCGCTGTGAATTACGCCCCTTTTGGGCTTTTTTGCTTCTGGCGGTTTCACAAAGTCGTCCTCAGAGTCATCACTAGTAACCAATGATATTGATGCACAAGAGGGATGGAAGGTAACGCGACGCCCATCCTGACTCCTCGATGCAGAAGCTGTTCTTTTAGATGCTTTAACTTTTGCATCTAAACGAATAAGCTCCTCAGCATCGAGGAAATCGTTTTCACGATCCTGTAAATCTGTGACTTCGGTGCTATCGGAATGAATTCCTCTAGCATCGTCGTCGGAGATATGAATTACAGGATGAATGTCCACGTCAGGATGGTTTACCGCGTGCCTTTGTTGACCGCCATAAACTGACCCACGAATGCCAGTGCTAGTACTTGCGCAAGAGGTTTCACTAGGTGTGGCTTGTGTTGCGTTTGAGGCCGGGATTCTAACATTGGAAATTATATTTACCCCTAATCCCGGCCTACCTGCTATAGTATAAGTCGGGCCCATACTTCCTGCACCAGGTCCTAGGGGTGTCGGACCTGTTGCGCTACCACTTGGCGTCGGTACATTATTATTAGATGCCCCGGCCACAACGAATTGTGCCACCGGAGCCGCAGCATATATTACGTTGCTCGATGTCGTTACCGACGCACCTACTGTGGTAGCAGGGCCCGATACAAAATTGGTCAAAATAGCCACACCCTGCATCATCCTCTGAGCATTCCTAGCCTCAGATTCGTCTGCCTTTTTACGGCTGCCACCAGAGACATTATTTCTCACCATTATGAGTAATTATCGAACTTTAAATAACAAATAAAGTACTTACAATTTAAAATATCAAGTGATACTTGGCACAGAACACAACACAAACAACACAACTGCACAGTTCAAAAAGTTGAAGGCAAAGAGAACCTTAGAAGCGTCCTAAAAGTATAAATACCCCACGCTCACCCCTCTACTTCCACCACTCCTGGAGTAGGGAATTGGTGGGATGCTTCCTCCTCATTGGTTGAAATGTATCACGCCACAAAAGTCGAGCGCCACGTCAGGCATCGCGTCATCTCGAGTAGGTATCAGCATTGTTGCCACATAACCCACGTGGGACCGCACGGCTTGCGAACATCCCTCGAATAGACGCCAGCGTTGTTGCCACATGACCCACTCTAACCGGTATGTAACAAAGACTGTGGTACAGTACCCACCATAAGAAATCACGCTTTACCTGACTTTAATATAGGATTTCCTGTTACCACATAACCCACGCTGAATCTTACGGATTGCAAACTTGCCTCGAATAGACACCAGTGTTGTCGCCACACGGCCCACTCTAATCGGTATGTAACCCAGCCTGTGGTACAGTACCCACCATAAGAAATTACACTTTACCTGAATTTAAAATAGAATATCCTGTTACCACATAACACACGATGAATCTTACGAATTGCTACATGGCCCACTCTAACCGGTATGTAACAAAGACTGTGGTACAGTACCCACCATAAGAAATTACGCTTTACCTGACTTTAAAATAGGATTTCCTGTTACAACATAACCCACGCTGAATCTTACGGATTGCAAACATGCCAGCATTGTTGCCACATGGTCCACTCTAACCGGTATGTAACCCAGACTATGGTACAGTACCCACCATACGAAATTACACTTTACCTGACTTTAAAATAGAATTTCCTGTTACCACATAACCCACGATAAATCTTACGGATTGCAAACTTGCCTCTAATAGACACCAGTGTTGTTACCACACGGCCCACTCTAATCGGTATGTAACCCAGTCTGTGGTACAGTACCCACCATAAGAAATTACACTTTACCTGACTTTAAAATAGAATATCCTGTTACCACATAACACACGATGAATCCTACGAATTGCAAACATGCCTCGAATAGACACCAGCATTGTTGCCACATGGCCCACTCTAACCGGTATGTAACAAAGACTGGTACAATACCCACCATAAGAAATTACGCTTTACCTGATTTTAAAATAGGATTCCCTGTTACCACATAGCCCACACCGAATCTTACGGATTGCATACATGCCTAGAATAGACGCCAGCGTTGTTGCCACATGACCTACTTTAAGCGACACGTAACACGGGCCATGGTACAGTACCTATCATAAGAAATAACGCTTCATTTAACTTTAAAAGATAGGAGTTCTTGTTGTCACATGGCCCACGCTAACTCTTGCGGCTTGCAAGCCTCGAATACATGCCAGCGTTGTTGCCGTATGTCCTTCACTAAACGACACGTAACTCAGGCTGCGGTACAGTGCCTATCATAAGAAATGATGCTTTATTTAAATATTAAATATTAATTCTGGTGCAAAGCTTAGTAACGGCATATAATTATTCTTTTCTGCGTATACTTTATTACAATAACAGTTAACAACAATAAAAAGGGGTTCTTCAATTCATTAACATTTTATTTACAATTACATATTCCTACATATACATATTACTATATATACATATACATTACATATTACTACGTGTAAAGCATGAAATTAACTTACAATGTTTTTTCTTACAGTATAGTACATATCTAGAGTTAACATAATTTATAATATTTTAGAACTGTGTGTTCAACAAAACATCTACTTCTAATGTTAAATTAGTTACTTATCCAAACTATAATTAGTTTACAATGTCTTTACAGAAAAATACACAAACAAGCTAAAAATAATTTACAAAATTCTGGACTTTTACGTTAAACAAAATTTCATCTTTTAATCACGATTGCTGGCTTAACTCAGCTATTGCCGCAAGTAAAAGATCCATTTTATCCATTTCACCAGTGCTACTTTGGACGTCATTAATAGCAGCCATTAACCACCGAATATTTTGTTCTTGCTCGGTTTGAAAAAATTGTATGTCAGAGTGACCCCACGGCAAAGTTTTTGTTGTGTTGGGGATGACAAAGCGCTTATCATCATGATGAGACAACGCCACTTTGTTCTTTACCTCGGTGAAAATATCATGCAATTGACTTCGAAATGTATTCATCTTTCTGAATATTAAGCCACCCTGTTCAACGATTTGCTTATAGTCGTCTATTGATAACTCTTTTTGAATGACAGATCTCTTCACACCTTTTGCTTTTTTTAACTCGCTACCCACAGATTGCACGCAATAAGCTTTTGCTCCCGTGCCATAAAAACTAATTATTGGATCCGCGGGAAACTCATCTTTAAAATTGCCTAAAATCGGTGGGCTTTTAGGTACATTAAATATATTACCGTGCTGATAATTCGAAGTATCGAATTTATCTTGGTTTTCTATCATAAAGTCATAAAAATTTTCTGTTAAAATTTTAATAATTAGACTATCAGTATCAGTATACAATAATGAAGCCTTATCTCCAAACTCTCTTTTAATTACATTATAAAAAAAATTGTACAGCACCGTTTTCGACAATTCCAAGACACAAAAGCCAATAAAAATTGGTTTAGTGTACTCTACCTTCTGTTTCCCCATATGGATCGCCACAAAATCTTCAGTGAATATCGAACATGTTTTGAAATTTGGACGAGCTATTAATGCATTTGCACCCATACTGCGTCTAATACTCTCCCAATGAGTAACCAACTTTATATCTGTTCTGTTTTCCACATTCTCCATTGTCTTACCGAACGCGGCGTTGTTCATTAATTTATATTGATCTTTTTCAAATTTATTTGTCGCTTTGTTTCTCATCTCGGTGTTTAAGTCTATGTATTTCTTTAACCACCTAGATTGATTAAATTTAAGAATTCTATGTATTTTAGTAACCTCTAACCCATTATTAATAGCCTGCTTTAAATTTACGTAGTGCACTACATAGTTTTTTTTATCATTCAAATTTGGTATTAACTTTTTTAATTTTGATTTTGAAATGGGTGGCACAATATTTTCAACTAAAAAGGGAAGATCTGAGTGCAAGTCGTGTAAGTGTTCTGGATAATGTATGTCTACTTCAAGGGCGTACCCATGGGGGTTATTATCCGAGATATTCATAATATCTAAATCACCGATTTCTGTCTCAGACAGCCACGTAAAGCCCCCCGTGGGCAACATATTTGACATACTATGTCCATATAAATTCGTGGCGTCTAGATATGTGAGAAATGATGATGGCTCATTGGGATCGTAATCAGGCAGAAACTTATTATTTGCAATATGTTTTCTTTCTGAACATTGACTTATTCCACCCCTTATACCCCTTTTAAAGAAGTGAATCATATCGATATCCGTTAACAATTCTAACTCTATTCCGGTTAATTTTAACATTGCATCCCATGATAATCCCGGAGCTGTATAATACTGGGCTGGATCTAGTTTATATTTATCTAAAGAAATTGTCCGAAAATTTTCAAACACATCGCATAGAAGAAGCACGTCTGATTTCAAATAAATATCTGAATAATCGCCAAGACAACGACATTCAAATAATCTCCAAACATCCTTAGCCCGCAAATAATCTGCATCTGATATGTGCTCTTTGTTTAAATTATCATAAAATTCCTCTTTAGATGGTAATTCAGTTACATTTAATTTCTCTATACTATCTATAAAACTATATGGAAATACCCCCTTCTGTCTCATTAAATTAAATTTATCATCATCATTATAAAAACTACGTGTTGTTCTCAACTGATCGTCCTCTAAATTCGCACCTAAATTTTGTAATGAAGCTGACAAAAATTTAAAACTATCGATAAATCGTAGCTGTAAATATTTCTTCTTTGTAACCCCTTTCTTATCAACATAATCGTGCATATAAAGGTGTTTCGTAAAGGATATATATTTTTCTTTATTTTGCGCTATTACCCCAACCTTATCCTTGTATTTACACAACTCTTTGATGAACAGATGACTATCGTATCCACTCATATTGTGAAATATAATAGGTATGAAATTGGGTAACTTGTAATTTAAGTTACAGACCGAATGTGCAGCACCAAATCTTATTTTACCTGTTAAGTGACAATGGTCCCGAACTTTAACATCCTCTCCCTCGAAAAGCCCCCCACATATACCACACGCGGTCGCATTCTGAAAATTTTCGTTTTCTTGCGCTGTGAGTTCTGCCATTGGGACTATATATTTCATATGTGTGTTATATATATTCCTTAAGTCAGCCTCTATACGCGCTACAAAAACTTGGGCTGCATCACATCCCCGATACAAATTAAACTTGGAGAGAGAATTGTCAAAGGAGCACTTAATGTAATATGCAAAAGAGTAAGGCTCATGTTTAAAGGTCTTATTCGTGAAAGAGCGTTCGGGGTTTGGCTCGCACGTATTAATAGGTTTTAAAATAGACTCAAAGTCAGCATATACTACAAATGGTACTCGCATTTGTTTCTCAATGTTTTCAAATTTTAATATATTCTCAGCAACTTCTTTACCAAATTTGTTAATTCGAAATTTCGTTGTGGGTGTTGTTGTGTAAATATGATTACAGTCATTTCTCTGGTGTTGAAATAAGTGACGTTCATTATTAAAGTAAAGTAAACACCCGTCACAAAAATGTTTCTTATGATCGCTACCAGAAACTTGGGTGGAAACTAACTTAGATAAATCCTTTATCCAACAATAGTGACTATTAGCACAATCGTTATTACAGTGATGATTCTCGTCACCAACACATTCACTCGAAATTAGCAATAAATTTATGTGAGTATACATTTTTCTTCCCGAGTAACGTAAAGGTCCAACAACTTCATACTTAACCCTATTATTTTCAAATTTCTCCTCTAAACCGTATACATTAATTGAAATATTATTCATTTCCTCAAATTTTGATATATCTCGTAATTTTATTGGAAAATTCATACCTGTTACATTTAATACGCTTGAAAAATGTGGATATGATGATGTGTAAGATACATGGCCATTTGGGGGATACAGCGCTGACGTCACAGCCCAAGCAAAGCAACATTGGTCCTGGTTCTGTACATTCACCACAGCCTTCCTATTTTCAATATATTTCGGCAATTTTATGTATGATGAACCACCCAAAGGACTGTACTTGTTAACATTAATTTCAACAAAAGCAATTCTTTCGAGTGCCCAACCTAAAAAATAGACAATGGTTAATCATTTTTTTTAATACTTTACAAAAATATTTGCATACCTGAATCACGTTCTTGAAACTCAGTACTTTGCATAACCATAGAATCCACAAAACTATCCAAAACATCATTTAAATTCATGGATTCATCCAAAATACTATTGGAGGTATTAAATGATTTCATTTCAATTATGTCTTGAGCTGGTAGAATGTACCTTGCGAAAGTTTCCATATTTACTTTCACTGTTTTATGAATCCTCAGCACTTCCTCCAACAGATTTAGAATCTTTGGTCTGATTTCGTTAAAAAACATTGTGTAATCCAGATAATTATTTTCACAATGCACTCGATATGTTATGATTCTGTTCTTGAAAGCCGTTTGGACAATAGCTACACCATCCATCATAGGGGCACATGAATTTGTCCTATGCTGCAGTGTTCTTCTATGTGATTTCATCTGAGTTGCTGTTAGAGTCACATTACAGCAATCACATGTTTGCATACTAGTAGATGATGTTGAAGGAGTTGAATCAACTCTGGGCCGCTTTGCGAAAGGTCCCTCATTCCCACACGATTGTCTTTCATGACGACGTAAATTGTCGCTACGTGTAAAGCTTTTACCACAAGACGTACACGAATGCATAATTAATCTTTACTATAGGAACCTAGCCTATTCAATGATCATATGTTAACTCCTCTTTTGTATTTATGGGGACAGGGTTACCCCCACTCCCGTGAATAAGATTGTAACGTCATAGCATTACATCCTACTCACCACACCAATTACCCCCCTCCAACTCAATAATTACCCCCACCGCAGCAATTGCCTCCCACCACCCGAATTACCCCCACCATACTAATTACTCCCCACCATACCAATTACCCCCACCACACTAATTGCCCCCCACCACACTAATTGCCCCCCACCACACTAATTGCCCCCTACCACACTAATTGCCCCCCCCCCGGCTATGACGTCAAGAAAAGTGGTGGGGGGAGGCCCAGCTCCGGTATAAACACTCTACTAGTTGACTTGTGGTGCTTGTCCTAAGGTATATATTGGACAAACAGGAAGAAATTTTGGTAAACGGTTGTCAGAACATAAAAGAAGTTACATCAGTAATAAAACAGACTCAACTTATGCTAACCACCTAATAGAAGTAGGTCACGTGTTCAACGAAGAGTTTAAAATTTTACACACCGAGAAAAAAGGGTTAAAACTCGATTTACTAGAATCTCTAGAAATAAATAAACTAAAGTCGTCTGATAGATTATTAAATGACCAAATTGAAACAAACTCATCTCCCTTACTAAATTTATTTACTTATTAAAATTAGATTCAATAAATTTCCTAGAACTATATGTACCTTTCCATTTAGTAATTAAAATTATATTGTACTTTTCCGCTTAGCAATTAAGATTAGGATTACATCAAATTTGTATAAAACCATATAGTTTGTGCATTGTAAAATTAGTATACCAGTACTCAATATCTGAAGAAGCCACTGTGTGGCGAAACAATTGTCATGTTGACAAGAAATAAAGTGAAAATCAAAAACTAATATAGTTTTCTTCCCAATTATTATCATGGATTTTCATCAAGTAACGGCCCAATCTGTTCAATGTTTAATTAACGGT